>BSBM01000047.1:14137500-15427500 GCA_027924585.1 Larix kaempferi | reverse complement strand
AGTTTCCCATGGGAATAAAAAACACCTTACATCATCCCTAACTCAATTCTCTTGTTGACCCGACAAGGTAAAAAACAACAACCTTCCCACGATAATCCTACTATTGATGTTGATGTTACTACTTAACTCAACCTTCCTACCAAAAGATTACATTGTCCATTGCTGCATTATACTAACCAAACATTGCTTTATCAATGCATGTATCTATATATTAGAACCATCAAATTCTCAACTAGTTGGGAGATCAATCCAGTCATCACATCCAAACCCTGAAGAATTCATTTTCTCACACCTAAGCCATTAGATGTATTTTCCTTCACAATTGTTGTATAATCTTTTTGAACTAAGAGAAATTTCACCACCCTCAAGAGGTTCACTCTATGAACCTATGACATAGCACCTATGTTCATATGATATTAAAGGATACCCCTAAGTTCACTAGATATTAATGAATGCCTTTAAAAATCATTTTATTGCTCATCCCCTCCCTATATACCTTTCTGATAAAAAAACCCTATATTTTCATTAGATATCCTAGTATCCATTTTTTGACAATTTTAATACCCCTCTTATTTTACCCTAGTATCGTGACATGACACAACTCTTACAAACCTTATATACATTGAAGAGTGTTCTATCAAATCTTAGTGAGAGTAGATATTTTAGGGTGGAGAATAACCCCTTGAACACAGGTTGACTTCATACATAGTTATTCCAATCAATTTCACACCACCCTCACTCAAAGATTATATCTATTCAAACAACATTCTAACTAATTGACACCATCTTCACACATAGCATAATTATTCACACACAATTGGATCATACCAAGTTTAGAAACATGGAGTACTTATTCAAAACCCTGAGTATCTTATTCAACTGTCGTGTGCTTTCATGGACATGTAAGAGTAAATTTAAGTACTATAAAGAGATCATTAACCCCAATCTAGAAGATAAAAATAATGTTTATCTACCAACTAGTTTAAAGAAGAAAATCAACATTTTTGAAATAAGGACAAACTCTCACAAACTCCATATTAAAATAAGGCATTGAACAAAATCCTATAACATTTTGAGATGAAAGAATTTGTCATCCTTATGATACTAAAAATGTGAGAGATGAAAAATATTCTCTAAATAAAAAATAATAGTAATCTAATTTTAAGGTCATAGCCAAACCAAACACCAAATTGGTGTATGAGACCCCGCCTATTTTGGTAGAAAAACCCACTCTAAAATAGATCTCAATTTCAAAAAAATTGTAATGCTCACCAACTTAGCCCCACCAACTTAGATGGCTTTGCTAATTCATCTACAAACCTAAACTCCTCTTCCCCTGTTACATCTATTTCCCTACCTAATATCGAAATGGTGTACCAAAAAGTCTACAACTTACTCAAAGTATCCACTCTATAGATATTCTTCCCAGAGAACAATGAACTGTTGGGTACGGAAAGTCAAACCACAGTAGCTTACCTTTACCTTTCCTGCCTCTCTTGTTCTCCGGGCAAAATCTATGTACAGTGGATAATGAAAGCCTTTGAATTTTTATGCATATCTTCCAACAAAACTAGAATTGATAGACAAATACATTACCCTCTGTATGTACAGATTCCTTTAATTAATTAAGACTGAAAGCTTGGAAATATACGACACACTAGCCCTCAGAAACTCTTGGTTGTAAAATTTACAACGAGAGTCCACAAAGCCTTCTGAAATTTAATGAGCCACATGGAGGAAGCTAACTTCGATAAAGGATGTACATGTTGGAGAAATATTTGTGGTTGGAATTTGGATGTACATGGCCAAATATTAATTAGTAAATGTACATATATGAATATGATAAAATAAAAATAATTAAATAATTTGGTAGTTGTATTGAAAATAATAAAATATTTACAATTTAATATGATTAAGATGTTGGAAACATTTTTAATGTGGATTCATAACTTATTAAAAATAAAAAGTAATTAAAAATAAATAAAAAATAATTAAATAATTAATCTAAATCTATTAAGCACCAAAAGAATCCATGAAGTGTAAACTTCTTTAATAATTTGATAATTATAGTGTAATATTTTAAAATATAGTGTAATATTTTTTAATATTTATATATTATTTTTTACTAAATTTAAAATTAATAAACAATTTAATATTAATAAAATACTTATCATTGTAATGTTTTTTAATATTTTATATATTATTTTTGTATAAATAATAATGTAGATAGAGTTCTAAGATTTATATATGTGAAAGAAATTGAATATATATATATATTGAAATACATTAAACTCAGATAAATTTTATAATTTTTTAGTTGAGTGTTATTAATAAATTAATATTTATGAATTTCATAATCTTTTCAACCAACGATGTCAATGTTTTAGTTCATTTGTGATGTATTGTTTAATATTGCATGTTTCACTTCTATTCATTTCTAAACTTTAACTTTTTGTATGGAGAAATGAATTTACTTTGTCAACATACATTTAGTTTTTTTACTAATCAAGCTTATTGGTAAGGGTGGTAAGAGAATCAGTTTAAGTATAATGAGCCATTTCTTAATCTATATTACGGTTAACCTATATTAATGTTAGTTTATGTTGGGTTAGGTTATTTAGAAAGGATGAGTTTGGGTTGGAAAATTATTATGGGTTGTTTGTACATAATTTTTTATGGTAATTATTTTTACACTAAATTTTAGAAAAATTATAGCTAATTGAAATATTTTTTTAATGATAATAATTTTATTATAAAGATTGTATCATTAAGTCTTCTACTACTTTTTTAGCTATATAAAGAATTTGATAAACTTGTGTAAGAAAAAAAATAGATCAAAGATAATCTGAAACAAAAGAAACAATGACTCACAAACACCTAGATTAGATTACAACCATAATTCCTTAACTGGAATTAGTTTACAAATAAACAAAAAAAAAATGGACCCAAAATTTTCTTTCATGGGCTATGTCCAAGTGAAGCAATGATCACCCCCTTGGGCCCTATTTGAATTGGGAACGTGAATGTCCATTGATTCTCTACACCAAAAGAACTTCTCAATACTAACAAACTTTGTCAATAAATTTACAACATTATTCAACATATCAACCTTCTCCAATAATACTTTGTTTTATTCAACATCAATATACTTTATCTTGGAATATACTTTAAAAGATATATTCTATACACACAAATTGAAATATAAAAATATAAAAGAAGACAATTAACTAAAATATATATATATATATATATATATTTAAATATAATATACTTTATCTTGAAATATAATTTCATATATATATATATTTTTAAATATAATATACTTTATCTTAAAATATACTTGAAAAAAATATATTATGATTTCATAATATTTTCACCTCGTGTAGTGTTATGAATGATTCATGAATTTCACAATATTTTCGAAGAATGTTTCGTTCATTTGTGTATTTTATGATTCAGTTCTATATATATAATAAAAAAATAGAAGAATAGCTAGTTGTTAGGTAGCTGAAATTGAAATATAGAAGAAGATGAACAATAACAACTAGCTCAAATTGAAATATAAAAAAGATAAATAATAATAACTAACTGAAATATAATAATATATATATTTTAAATTATACTATACTTTACCTTGGAATATGCTTTAAAAGATATATTCTATAAGATAGATATATATATATATATAAGAAATTGAAATATAATATATATTTTTGAATACATTAAACTTATCTCTACATATATGTATATAACATTATCTACTGAATATATATATATAAAACATTAATTTCATGATCTTTTCACCCAGTGTTATTAATGATTCATGAATTTCACAATCTTTTCAACTAAAGTCAATGAATTTGTGCTTTGGTGCTCAGTATTTCATTCTTCACTCCTATTCATTTTTAACATTTTGTTTGGAGAAATGAATTGACTTAATTATCAACATATTTGATAGCACATTTCAATACCAGTGCAAGTTCAATGGCAAGGGTGGCAAGGGAACCAATTTAAGTACAATGCTCGTCTTTTGTTAACATTTATTAGTGTTAGTTTATGTTGCATTAGGGTATCTAGAAGGGAGAGTGATGGAAAATTATTATGGGTTGTTTGTACATGATCTTTGATCGTAATATTTTTACACTAAAATTTGGAAAAATTATAGCTAGTTGAAACATTTTTAATGATAATAATATTACTATAAATATTGTATCACTAAATCTTTTACTACATCTTTAGCCATATGAAGAGTTTGATATTTACTTGTGTAAGAAAATAAATAGGTAAAAGATAATCTAAAACAAAATTAATAACAATGACTCACACATACGAGAGGAAACCCTTAATCCGCTTTAACCCATATTATATTACAACCATAATTCATTAACTAGAACTAGTTTACAATGGGACAAAAAATAATAAAACAAACCAAAAATGGACCCAAAATTTTCTTTCACGGGATTTGTATCCCAACTAAGGAAATGATCACTCCCTTGGACCCCCTTTGATTTGGGAACCTACAAAGAGTACACTAAATGTCCAACATTCTCCCACTTGTTGTATTATTTAAAACAAGGGAACAAAGGGAAAGTATTCAAGTAATCATCTTCTAGGGACATCAATGCCCATTGATTCTCTACACGAAAAGAACTTCTCAATACTGACATACTTTTTCAATAAATTTCCAACATCATTCAAGGTATCAACCTTCTCCAAGAATAATTTGTTCTATTCAACATCAATATACTTTATCTTGGAATGATAATCCACTTCTTTGCTAATAAAATCACACTTGAGCTATCCCATCCTATTCTCATTGCTTTGTGAACAAAACCAACAATTGAACACAATATTTCAAATAATATAGCTTCCTTACTTCCATTAATGTCTACCTTGTACACAACATATGTAGTTGTTAATGCAACTACAACCTGTCTCTTGCTCATCCAACTAATTGTTCCACCAAACAAGTTAAATATATAACCACTTGTCGATCTTCTACGATCAATATCTCTAGCCCATTCTACATAAACAAATCCATGTATATTTATCTCCCTTTGAGTTCTAGGTCTTCCTTGGTAGTATATTGCATGATTTAAAGTGCCATACAAATATATGAAGACCCTCTTTAAAGTTATCCAATTTTATTTCCTTGGTTTTGATGAATACCTACTCAAAACTCCCAGTGCATGGAAAATTTATTGTAACATTCCTTATACTAGTTCTATAAATAAAAATATATTTGTATGAAAACCAACCTAACGCAAAAATAAATTATTGCACCACATCAGGCAATTCATTCAACAAAAATTTTAGTTGCAACTCAAGAGACAAGTCAAACAATTATATCTAGAGTTATTTAATCAACAACAAATTTAGTATGTAGGACTAGGAGATATTGAAATTAGCAAAATAGTAAAACTCAAGTATCTATAGCTATAAATGTTGGAATATGTAATGATGACTGAATGTATTTGGAGGTAATAATGTCCAATCTTATGTAAAATAGTTATCCCACACATATTATGTAATAATTTACTCGTATTACCTTTTATTATATAAAGTGGTGAAATTACATTTATCCCACATGTGTTATGGCACGTAATTCCTCTATTAGCTATTGGTATAGAATGAGGTGAGGATTCAATGTAAATTCATCAAGAATTCAAGAATTCACATATGAACACAAGGATGTGTCATGCAATGTGATTATGGAGTGTGATGTGATGCTCATTGTTAAATTTTGAGCATTAATTCACAATACTCTAGGATCTTCACTGAGAGAATAACATATACAGTATATCAATGCATAACAATCACAATAAGCATGACAAGCATCACAAGAATCAAAAGCATGAGAGACAAGAGACATAGAGTTTCCGTGGGGAAAACCCTAAGGTGAAAAACCCCACAACTTCCTCAGAGATAGAGAGAGCAATGGCTCAACCAAAGTACAACCAAAATACACTTGAGATAGTCTCCTAGAAGTAGATGATCCTCCTCCTCACTAGTGCACCACTTTCTGAGTGAGAGAGATATAAATTTCTAAATGATCTAAATAGAGATCTCCTGATCTCTATTTATACTAAACTGTTTTCCTAGTGACCTTATGGGGCCGACTTGTCTAGCTAGGTACATCCACAATATAATATATATTTCAAGGCCGACCCCACACATGTTGGTCTAATAACCCATCGGAAAGTACACACACTTGCGATCCTTGTCAATCCACATGACAACACTTCCATATAGAGGAATAACACATCTCTAATAAGGGTACAATAAATATATATGAAATACATAGATGAAATACATTTCGAAGTTACATATACATCAACACTCCCTCTTAACTAGGAAGGCATTTCTCGACACAGATCTGCTAGACAAGTCTTCTTCTCGGGATCATCGTCATCATCATCATCATTGCTACTGCTATCTCAACCAATCTCTGACTCTACTCATCATAGGAAGTTCTACAAAGTCAGTCCTTTTTCATACTGGATGTAGGCCTGCCACCTGCAGGTCTTCGTCATCACTGGCCATACTGTGAAAATCTTAGGACTTATTACATGTGTCACAAAACCTTAAAAGAGTCTCTTGACTGGCAAGAACCCTAAAGAGCATCTGAGACCTTTTTCATCCTATCCAGATCTCCAGGACTTATTACATGTGACCCCACCACAAAACCTTGAAAGAGAATCCCAGGACTGATTACGAGCACAAGGCTCAACCTATCGGATCTCCCAGGGAACAAATTACATGTGGTCACCACAAAACCTCGAAAGAACATCCCAAGACTGATTACGAGCACAAGGCTCAACCAATCGGATCTCCTAGGGTACAAATTACATGTGGTCATGGCAAAACCTTGAAAGAGCATCCCAGGACTGATTACGAGCACACGACTCAACCTATCAGATCTCCTAGGGCACAAATTACATGCCATAGGACAAAACGTCGAAAGAGCATCTGCCATATATCCCAGGGCATAGATTACATGCCATAGGCAAAACCTAGAAAGACTATTTGCAGATCTCCCAGGGCACAAATTATATGTCCTCCCAAGTAAAACCTCGAAAGAGCATTTGCTAGATATCCCAGGGTACAAATTACATGCCATAGGAAAAACCTCGAAAGACTATCTGCAAATCTCCTAGGGCACAAATTACATGCTTACCTGCACAACCTGTTCCACAATTACATAGTATCAACCTGATACTCACCATACATCATCCTGATGTACACATGATCATCCTGATCATCATCACTGTAACATCTTGCTGCATGTCATCTGGAGCAACATCTTGAAGCTCGTCATCCATGATCATCCTGATCATACAATGCATCTACCTGATGCATACTAAGTATCTACTTGATACATATCATCATACATGACCCACCTGATAATACAATGTATCCACCTGATACAAATACAAATACATGATACATATCAACATACATGATCTACCTGATCATACAATGTATCCACCTGATACAGATACATGGTCCAAGCATCCAACATGATGTGTACATACATATAAATGATCCAACTGATCATATCTGGCATCCAGCATGATGCGTACATACATATACATATAAATGATCCAACTGATCATATCCAGCATCCAACATGATGCATACATACATATAAAAATGATCCAACTGATCATACAAAGCAGAAACCAGAACATCACCCTGATGCTCATCATCTAGCGCTTACATCCACAGCCATGTGAAGGATCCTCCATCCAACATGCTTGGAATGGCTTCAGCAAATGTGTCCATCACTTCTTCCTCAAAGTGTCATCAATGCAAAGAACACCAAGCCTCTCTCTCAAGTACTCAAACTTCACCCTGGCTAGTGGCTTCGTCAGCACATCTGCAATCTGCTTGTCCGTCGCAACATATAGGAGCTTCACAGCTCCTCTCTGCACAATATCCCTGATATAGTGATATTTGATCTCTATGTGTTTCGACCTATCATGAAACACTGGGTTCTCAGACAACTTTACACAACTCTAGTTATCACAAAAGATACCAGTAGCATCCAATGGGAGATCAAATAACTCAGACAGTAGCTTCCGTAGCCATACTGCCTCACAACTAGCTGAGCAGGCTACAACATACTCTTCCTTAGCTGTACTCAGTGCTACGCAAGACTGCTTCCTGCTAAACCAAGAGATCACACCTGATCCCATACTGAAGCAACACCCAGATGTGCTCTTCCTATCTGCAGCATTGCCAGCCCAATCTGAATCAACATAACCCTGCAGGTTAAACTTTTGATTCACTTCATACTTGAGCCCATAATCCATTGTACCCTTCAGGTACCTCAGAACATGCTTTAGCGCAACCAGGTGAACACTCCTCGGATCCATCAGGAACTGGCTTAATGTGTTCACTGCAAAGCAAATATCTGGTCTCGTGTTCATCAGGTACATCAAGGACCCAATCATCTGACGATACATAGACATCAACTGGCTCAAATGCAACATCACATAGAAGCTTCAGATTCGATGCCATAGGTGTGGCGATGGCCTTGCAATCCATCATCCCGAATCTCTTCAGGATATCTACTGTCTACTTCCCTTGACCAAGGAAGATCCCACTTGCACTCTGCCACACCTCCATACCTAGGAAATAATGCATCATTCCCAAATCTTTCATATTGAACTTAGCAGCAAGCTTCCTCTTAGTATCTGCAATCAATCTATCATCTCCTGTTACAAATAAGTCATCTACATATAGGAGTAGAATCACAGGATTCCCTTCCTCAACGTTGTAGTAAAGGTTGGAATCCGCTTTACTCTTGGTAAATCCCAAACTAGATAGGAAACTGTCCATCCTACCATACCAAGTTCTGGGAGCTTGCTTCACGCCATACAAGGCTTTCTTCAATCTGCACACATATGACTCCCTGTCATGTATTTCAAAACCGAGTGGCTGCTCCACATATACTTCGTCTTCAACTACACCATTCAAGAAAGCAGTCTTGACATCCATCTGGTGTATTTTCCATTTCATTGTTGTAGCTAGGGAAAGTACTGTTCTGATGGAAGTATACCTGGCTACGGGTGCAAAAGTTTCTTCATAATCTATTCCCTCTTTCTGAGAGAAGCCACGAGCTACGAATCTTGCTTTGTATTTCTCTACACTGCCATCTGCAGCATGCTTGATTTTGTAGATCCATTTAGATGTCACAACAGACTTCTCTTTAGGTCTTGGTACAACATCCCAAACATCATTCTTCATTATTGATTGGTATTCCTCAACCATGGCATCCTTCCATTCTTTCTTTTCCGCTACTTCTTCATAACTGGAAGGCTCTTTGTTCATGATGTCACAGAGTAAAGCAACATAGCTGGTATGTGATTTGGTTCTCTTCTTTGCTCTGTGTTCTTCTTCTGGAATGCCCAATATTTCTGCATCTTGAATGAGCTCTCTAGCCCATGCAAGTTTCCTCTTGTCAGAGTTATCCTCATGGGGTGGATCTACAGGTTCTTGCGGATCTTCAAACTCACGAACAACTTCTGGAACTGCTTCAGTCATGGTAGTGTCTTGAAATCTAGTTTCCTTAGGTTCTTCATAAACTTCGATAGGTGCCTTCCTTGATTTGATGAATGCTGAGTTTTCATCAAATGGTACATCCCTGCTGACATCAATCTTCTTGAACCCTGGAAAGTATATTCTGTAAGCCTTCGAGCTTTCACTGTAACCCACAAAGATACCCTTCTTTCCTGAAGGATCTAGTTTAGTCCTCTTTTCCTTTGGGACATGAGTGTATACTGGACCACCAAATATTCTGAGATGGCTGACTTCGGGTTTCTTACCAGAAAAGACCTCTTCTAGTGTCTTGTTGTCCAATATCTTGTGGGGTGTTCTATTCTGCACATATACCGCTGTTCTAGCTGCCTCTACCCATAGATGCATAAGAAGATCCTGGTCATGTAGCATTGCCCTTACTACTTCCATGATTGTTCTGTTCTTCTTTTCTACAACTCCATTCTGTTGAGGATTACAAGGAGCAGTCAACTCCCTCTTAATCCCTGAATCACTACAAAGATTCTTGAAGTCACCTGAGGTGAATTCTCCACCATTGTCGGATCTAAATGTTTTGATCTTCTTGTCAGTTTGATTCTCCATCAAGGTGTTGAATTCCTTTAATTTATCAAACACGTCATCTTTGTTCTTCAAGAAGTATACCCAAGTCTTCCTAGAGGAATCATCAATGAAAGAGACATAGTATACATACCCACTCAGAGAACTGGATGACATCAGACTGCATACATCGGAGTGGATAATTTCCAAGATTCCTTTTGCTTTACTTTCATTGCTTGGAAATGCCTTCTTAATGTTCTTTCCTTTTGCACATCCTTTGCAATCACCTTCATGTTTGGTCTTGATTTCAGGAAGACCCTCTACAGCCTTTCTTGCAATTGGAAGTGCCCTATAGTGCATATGAGCAAGTCTTCTATGCCAAAATTCACTTGGCTCCATGGATTCATGTACCATGGCATGTTCACGTTGTCCCTTCAATTTATACGAACCTCCCTCTTGCTCTCCAATCACTACTGCATCATCTATGGTCTTTCCCTTTTGCCACATCAGGACTTGGCCATCCATAAATGCAACCCTCATACCTTTTGCATCCAATGCAGAGATGGAGAGTAAGCTCTTCTTGAGCCCAGGTACATAAAGGACTTCTTTCATCTTCAAATATTTTGCAGAATCTAGGTTGTAGGAGGCTTCACCACTTCCTTTGATTGGGTATTGATAATCATCCCCAAGTTTCACCTTATGGGGTGATTCATGTTCAAATAGATTCACAAAAGATTCCTTAAACCCAGTCATGTGTTTGGAAGCCCCACTGTCAATCAACCAATCATTACAACCATGGGAGATAGTACCTGTGAGAGCATAAATTAGAACATATTCTTCTTCACTTGATGAGTCATCATCACTATCACTTTCTTCCCTAGCCTTCTTCTTTGGGAGTTCATCATCTTCAGCAGCATGAGCATGATATCTTCTTTTGTTATTCTTCTTCTTCTTATTGAAGTTGTTGTTGTTGTCTTTCTTCTTCTTGGGACAATCTGAAGCAAAGTGTCCCTTCTCATTGCAATTGAAGCATCTGAGATCTTTCTTATCTTTATGATAATGGTGGTGTGAGAATATCCTGTTATGAGATGATTCCTTCTTGGACTTTCCTTTCCTGGCATGTGTTGTGAGAGCTTGATCTTCATTTCCCATCTTTTCTTCTCGGGCCACAGGCCTAGCTTCTTCTCGAGAGCATTCTTCCCGCAATCTGTTGAAGGAGATCAACTTCTTCCTTGCACAAATTCCTTGAATAATGGAATCCCATGACCTGGGTAGGCCATTTAGAGTGGTCATCACCACTTCACCATTCTCCACCATTTCATCCACTTCTTCTAGTTGTTCCTTGATCTGGGAGACCCTTGAAAAATAAGATTGAATGGTTTCTCCATTTTGAAACTTTTCTCCTTTCAATTGGTTCCGCAGGGTCAACTTCTGATTTATATTCTTCCCTTCAAATAGCTTGGTCAAAGAGTCAAACATCTCCTTGGGTGTCTTTAGAGAAGATACATGGGGTATGAGATGGTCTTTGATAGAATCAACAATGATTCTCTTTGCCTTGACCAAGTTTTTCTTATGCCATACCTTAGCCTCTTCATCCTCTGGGATAGGGATGTCTTCTTTTACATATGAGTTTAACTCATTCTCTTCCAGGATTAACCCAATCCTATACTTCCAAGCTCGGATGTTATCAGCTCCTTCAAGCTTATCCTCAAGCTTATCATCAAGCTTGTCCTCCCGGGTTCACTAGGGAGAGCCCTGAATTAGGGTTTGAGTTTCCTGGAGATCTACCTAGAAAAAAATCTCGATCCAAAGCTCTAAACTTTGATTTTTGCAAGGAGCTTCCAGCTATGTCTTCAGATTTCAGAAATTCCTATTTTTGTGGGAACCCTAATTTTTAGGGCCAAATCTGAAAATGCTCATAATTGAATTCTAATTGGACGGATAGATTCTCCTTGATGAGTAGAGTCAATCTACTATACTGCTTTTCCAAAATCTATGGAGAGAAACCCAATAAACAAGAAACTCAAGTTTCTGTCACTGCAAAATGTCTTCTTCTCAGGTTAGCTCTGATACCATGTTAAATTTTGAGCATTAATTCACAATACTCTAGGATCTTAACTGAGAGAATAACATATACAGTATATCAATGCATAACAATCACAATAATCATGACAAGCATCACAAGAATCAAAAGCATGAGAGACAAGAGACATAGAGTTTCTGTCGGGAAAACCCTAAGGAGAAGAACCCCACAACTTCCTCAGAGATAGAGAGAGAAATGGCTCAACCAAAGTACAACCAAAATACACTTGAGATAGTCTCCTAGAAGCAGATGATCCTCCTCCTCACTAGTGCACCACTTTCTAAGTGAGAGAGATATAACTTTCCGAATGATCTAAATAGAGATCTCCTGATCTCTATTTCTACTAACCTGTTTGCCCAGTGACCTTATGGGGCCGACTTGTCTAGCTAGGTACATACACAATATAATATATATTTCAGGGCTGACCCCACACATGGTGGTCTAATAACCCATTGGAAAGTACACACACTTGCGATACTTGTCAATCCACATGACGACACTTCCGTATAGAGGAATAACACATCTCTAATAAGGGTACAATAAATATATATGAAATACATTCCAAAGTTACATATATATAAATGTTGGAATATGTAATGATGACTGAATGTATTTGGAGGTAATAATGTCCAATCTTATGTAAAATAGTTATCACATAGATATTATGTAATAATTTACTCGTATTACCTTTTATTATATAAAGTGGTGAAATTACATTTATCCCACATGTGTTATGGAATGTAATTCCTGTATTAGCTCTTGGTATAGAATGAGGTGAGGATTCAATGTAAATTAATCAAGAATTCAAGAATTCACATATGAACACAAGGATGTGTCATGTAATGTGATTATGGAGTGTGATGTGATGCTCATGTGTGAGAGCTCTATTATAAGATTGGAGATTATTGATGATTAAGAAGAGTTCAACCTTCATGTGGATGTTTCCTCATTTGGGGTTTTACCACGTATATATGGTGTTCTCTTGTCTATTCTCTTATCTCCATTTTTATTCATGTGCATGTTATTTGTTGTTTATAATTTGAGAGAAGGCTAGATTAGCTCATGCTATGCATGTTTTGAATTGTTGTATGACTTTATCATATTATCAATATTCTAACATGATATCAGAGTAGGTTGTTGCATTCCACTTTCTTCAGTAAAAATATTTGATTTTATTTTGTAAGCAACATTTTCTCATGATTTTCTCATGATTTCTCATGAGTAGGTTGTTGCATTCCACTTTAGCATGATTTCATTTTAAATTTGCACCATCAAGATTTCAATAAAAGGGAATGTAGGAATGTAAAAATGATAACTTATAGAGGACATACAAATATAAGGCTTGATTCAAGAAAAAAATTAATTGTTTGAAATCTCTTTGAGAGAAAAAACATATGTGTGCACTCAATTACATGAAAATAATATTACATATTTTAGGGAAAATAAATTAGAGTAGGGCCTATGAGTGATTTGAATAGAAATGTGCCAATATGAGTAATCCCCAATATGCATTGAAATGTGAGGGAAATTCCAATGGGGATAGTACAAGTACGAAACATGTAGAAATAGAAACAAATGAATAAAACAATTGGGAACAAGATAATTTCATGAGTGAAGATAAGTGTTGTTTTTCTCTTGGGTGAAATTTATCTTATTGCATCTTTGTTATTTGATTTCAATGAAGTCTACCACAATATGTAAATTATGTTATGGAATGATTATAATGAATGGAAACTTTGTTATTTTTGCACATGGATTAAGTCTTGGTGGGGAATTTCTTAAGAATTATCCTAATCCACCATGCCATTTCAACATGGACCAACTTGATTTAAGAGGAAGAGTTGTTGAGGCTCTTGTTAATGAGAATGACCTCAATGTGAAGGATGGATTGCATTAAGAAAATAATGTTCAAGGCACATGAGATGACAATATTATAATATGGTTTTCATGCTATAAAAAATGAATGTATTCTCATAACTCTTTTTAGTTGAAAAAGACAATCCCAATTGAAATGGTTAATGTGTCATTATCTAAATATTCTATGTACTATAAGCCAATTGAAATAATGATAAATTGGTAATTTTGGTGTTGGATGAAGAGGAATATTGTTGAATAAATCTCCAAATAATTGTAAAAGATAGTGAGTCAATACAATGGCATAACGATTATGGTGAAAATTTTGAGAAAGTTGTCCTTGGATAAGAATGCTCAAGGAAATAAAAGAGAAAGATGGAAGATTAATTAGATAGACCAAAGGTATCCTAGAACAATAGAAAGTGATTCATAAATTGCAATGGAGATTCCACTGGTTAGCTCACTGAACATGTATCTAAAACTAGTAGCCATTATAATGGGCCTATGCTCAACCACATGACTACATTTTTATATTTTTGGTTATTTAATAGAAATAACATGCCATTCAAATTATCTAACTACTTAATGTAAAGAATAGAAAAAAATCACACAGAAACACAATGGAACACAACATTTACTTTTTGTTTATGAAAATGCTTCCCAATAACTAGGTTTTGGTGGACTAATTAATGGGGTTGATGTAATGTCCTCTTCCAAGGCTTCAAATGACCATTCAATGATGTCATCCCACATAAAAGGGACTTTTGTTTTTCAAAATCTGCACACACGAAGCCTTTTGTCACCTCAACATAGTTAGCAATAAATCATCACAAGAAAATTGATTTTCCTTGTAAACTTTGATTGTTCTTGATATTACACAAGGGAGACAACTAAACTATTGCCTCAACCTTAAAGGAATCAACCATGATCCCATACTTGGAAACAATGAAACCAAGTAACCTCTCAACAACAACACAAAAAACACACTTATTCAAATTCAAATGAATCATGTAGAAACGACATCTATCAAAAATTGTGTGAAGATGAACTAGATATATTAGATCTTATTTTAGAGTTAATGTCCATTTCATCCATGTAGGCTTCCAAAATGTGCTTTATGTCATGGAATCCAAAGTACATGGCCCAATAGAAAATGGATCCAATATTTTTAAGGTCGAATGACGTCTTTCAATAAGCAAAGACACCACAAAGAAAAATAAGCATAGTCGTATGATGATCCCCTGGGTGTATCTAGGTCTAATTAAAGATGGAAAATCCATCCATGAAGGATAAGATAGTACTTACAACACACACAATTATAATTTGATTAATGGATAGTGTAGGGTAATTGTCCTTATGACAAGCTTTTTTTAAATCGTGAAAATTAGTATAGACATGGATAGTCCCCTGCTTCTTATATATAGGAACATGATTGGATACACATTCGGTGAGAGGGGTTGGATAGATGAAACCATCTTTCAATAGTTTTTCTTCCTTCAAGTTGATGGTGGCTACTTTTTGGGAGTTTAACATTCTTAACTTTTTGGAACATTTTTTTCATTCTCAACAATCTAGGGGTCAATATATGAAATTTATTAATAGGTTCAAGTGAAAACATCATGGAAATAATTAAAGAGAGAAGTACATATTTTAATTTCTTACAGAGAAAAATATCATCCTATCATGATATTTTCCACAACACTGTGGTTCTTAGATAATATCAATTGGCATGGGATTTAATTTTTTCATTGTATTCCCCTCCACATATACCTCATTAAATGGGAGTAAAATTTGTACCAATTAAAATATCCTTATTTGGTCAAATATTTTCTTCATCTTCCAATTTACTTAGCTCTAGTAAGAAATACGATCAATGATGCATATCCCCCCAAGGTCTCTCAGAACTAGCCATAACTTTGAAAATAGCTTCATAATAAGGAAATGCCATGTCTAATAATTATTGTGAAGTCGATCCAAAATGGATCAATATATAATTTGTCATCTATTTTGGTGCTTACTATGTAGAGAGATTGGACGAATTAATGGCTTGTAGGGTCCATTTTAGGGGCATGTCTCACTTTGTAGTTTTGGGGTCCACAACCTCTAGGGCATGTTTGAGGGTCTAAACGATGTTTTTTGGGGTTAAAATTTCATCACACATGCCATGTCCCTTGACTCTATTCTACACTCTGAGACCTTCCCAAATGTCCAATAATCACCTCAATCGGAGTCTGTATGAGGAATTCATGCCTCCTGCAAGTTGACCTATCTAGTTGACCACTCTATTATCAAGTGGATTCCATGTCAACTCTCATTTCTCACACATGCAGAGCTAGTCACGAGTTGAATTTCAAGAACATTCTAGAAGATATAAACCCCTAACCCTAATCAGGAATCGAGGTATGCACAAACACCAAAGTTAACCCTAGACAACTATTGGGAAATGTTAAATATAGGGCCCATTAGGAGAATAAGGGGTTCCATTATTATGATATTACTGTATTGTTCCATAGTTGATCAATGACACAGGAGTTCATTTTAGAGCAGTACATAGGAGGTAGGATATCCTACAGTAGCCATTTTGGCTGCAGAGTCATAGATAATTCCACAAAGAATACCCATTCCTTTGTATTTGCATTATATAGAAAAGAGCAAGGCATAGTCCTTATTTTTGGATGGGTTTACCCATAGTGGGTTTTCCTAGGGTAAATTTTGGGTTGATTGTGTATTTATTTTCTCTAGTTATCTTTCTTTCAGGTCAATTTATTTAGGATTCAATGTAAATAAGCTAATAAAAAGAACTACGTTGTAAGATCCATTGTGACAAACTATTCCAGTGAAATATACATGGTACTTTATGGATCAAAAGTAGGATAGCTAGAGGCTCAAATGGGTGAGGTAAATTGATTGTGATCCTCTTGAGGGGGAGTAACCTATTTATTGTCTGTAGTAACTTATTAAATAACTTGATAAACAATCTTGGTTGCAAACAATGACATTGTCAACCCAATACATCTATTTTCATATGCCAGAGAAAAAAAATCAATTAGAACCCAAGAATCATTGTCCAAATAAGATGTTTCAAATTATGAGCATTATGTCTTAGTATACCTACTTGATTATGCATCCCTAGGATCTATAACAATTGATGATATTGTGTATATTGGACAATAGTCAATATAGACAATGGGTGAGGGAAGATTAACAGTTCCAATCGAAGAGAAATATAATACAACACATATTTTTGCACACCTTCATGGAATTATACACCAATAGGACATTCGATCCCATGGTAATAGTTGGATAAGACATGTAGTATGAAAATTGGTGAATACTAACAATTGTCCCTAGTGGGGGAAATGAATAAATTGAAATACCAATGATACTACAACGGTCATAGAATATGTCCAAATAAATCCTAGAAGGATCATTATAATCTAATGGAGCATTGACAACCTTAACCTCCACTAAGATCTTGTTTTTACCCTGATTCAATTGGGAATGAGTGGATGATCCCATGAGGTATGAAAGAGTGACAACTAAAATTTGTCAACATAATGCATGAAGGGACAATCTTTGGAGAACCTAGGGCTCTTAAACAAGACATAGACATCACACACGACAATTCTCCTTCATCAACAATAGTCCTGGAAATATTAGTTGTTAGTATTGTTATATTCTTTGAAAGTAAATTGACTGGAAAAGTCAATTATTGACTAGTATAAGTCAATTGGATTTGGAGGTTGATAGATGGTGGAAGTCTATTCGAATGGCCTACTAATGGCCTACAAGAATAGTTGTTTGTTTGAAATAAAATGACTGGTCGATGGGAAGTCAACAAAATGACCAGAATCTCAATGGGAAATCGACCAAGGTTGACCCAGTCAAGTTGACTATAATAGGAAAACTGAAAGTGGTTAGGATGTTATGGATCACCATTAATGAGCAATTGGTTGCATTGAATCTATTAATAAGATGTAATGGCTATGAAAATAGAGGTATGGTGGAATGTGATGAAGTGTGATTTGTGGTCTAGAAAATCACGGTTGTAAACAGATGTTATGAGTGTTTGATTAATAGATGATTCGTAAGCTCATTGGTTTCTTGTTTTTTTCCCAGGAGAGGAGTTTCCAGGGTAGTTTATGTGCATTGTGTGCCATTTTTTTATCTCTAATTGTGTTTAATTATATGAATCAATTTGAAAACCTATTTTAATCGGTGTTAGAACCAACATTTGGTATCAAAGTTGTATTTGGCTATAGGGGGATGCCTTTTTTTGTAAGGGTTTGGCTTGGTCCTAGATATGGTGAATACCTATTGCAGTGGGATATTTTCAGAAACATTGATTTATAGTTAGAATGGCTAACACCTAGAGGATAAAAATTGAAAAGTTTAATGGAATAAATTTTGAGCTTTGCAATCTTAAAATGGAGGATCTCCTTTTGGATCGAGAAAAATGGGTTTCAATCGACCTAGGAACAACATTGGCAAGTGTGTCGAAGGAATATTGGAAAAATATCAATAGGAAGGAAAGGAGTAAAACGTGACTTTGTTTTTTCATATTATGTATTGTTGAATGTCTCATAAGAAGGAACTGTAAAGAAGCTATGGAAAAAGTTGGGGAACTTGTACACTAGTTGAAATATTTAGTTAACAAGTTGTTTCTTCAGAAGAAGTTATACCTTCTGAGGATGCGTGACAGTGACTTCGTTACAGAGGACCTAAATCATTTAACATTGTGATCAGTAATTTTTTTTCCATTGATATTAAAATCACCGAGGAGGAAAAATGTATCATTTTGTTGTGCTCTTTGCCAGATTCCTGGGATAGCATGGTCGTAGATATTGGAAGTAATAATAAAGCATTGAAGATAGATGATGTGGTCACATCTATGTTGTCATAAGAGATGAGATGAAATAATATGGAAGGCTCGACCCACAATGCGTTAACAGTAAGAGGTCAACTGGTAGAAGATCAAATTCAAGGGGTAGATATAAGAGGGAAAATGTATCATTTTGTTGTGCTCTTTGCCAAATTCCTGGGATAGCATGGTCGCAGATATTGGAAGTAATAATAAAGCATTGAAGATAGATGATGTGGTCACATCTATGTTGTCATAAGAGATGAGATGAAATAATATGGAAGGATCGACCCACAATGCGTTAACAGTAAGAGGTCAACTGGTAGAAGATCAAATTCAAGGGGTAGATATAAGACTAGATCCCATGGTCCAACAATGAAAACCTATTGGTGATGTGGTAAACTTAGGCATTATAAATGAAATTGTTAGTTGATGAAATTCAATAAAATCAAATGGTCTGATGAATTCCAGTTGGTTGATGGTAATTCTTCTTAAGAAGAGAAAGGTGATGTGTATTTTTCCACCAAAAATACACAGTCAGGTCGTGACTCTTGTTTCATCGAATCCGGTGCATCATATCATTTGAAACCTCATAGAGAATGGTTTTCTGAGTATGATAAGTTTTCTGGTGGTGATGTCCTACTGGGATATGATTCACCACCCAAGATAGTTAGATGAGGTAAATTTTGACTGAAACTAAAAGATGGAATAATATGAACACTTCAAGGAGTACAGCATATCCCAGGTTTGGATCAAAAACTGATCTATGGTATTGATCATAGGAGTTCAAACTAGAACCTTATACAAGATATTGGGAAGGATAGACACCGACGAATGTCATAATGTAATATGTCCTAAATCTGGGGGAACATATTCTTGTCTAGTCAACTCAACCATGTTGTGGAATCAATGGATGGATCGTATACGTGAGAAATGTATTCATGTTATGCATAGTAAAGGTAAGGTCGAAGGTCTCCCTGAGTGTTCTACAGAATTTGAATTTTGTGAACATTGTATTTATGGTAAATAGAGTCATGTAAGGTTCTCATATGGTGCTACTAGAGCCAAGGAAATATTGGATTTAATACATTGTAATGTGTTTGGACCAAATCTGGTCTCTTCACTAGGAGCATCGATCTCAGTATTACGTCTCTTTCATAGATTATTTATCCAGAATGACATGGTTGTATTTTCCAAGGAAGAAACTTGAGGTTTTCGATAAGTTTCAAGAGTTCAAATCTCTTGTGGAAAATCAGAGTCATAAAAAGATAAAGGTGTTGAGAATTGATAATGGAGGAGAATTTTGTGGGAAGGCATTTGACAAGTTCTATAGACAACACGGTATATATTTAAAAAAAAAACTGCCTTCGTGCCTCAACAAAACAAATTTGTTGAAAGAATGAATAGAACGTTGATGGAGAAATATAGGATCATGCTCAGTGGAGTAGGAATCACACAACAATTATGGGAAGAGGCAGTCGACACGACATGTTACTAGGTGAATAGGTCATTGTTGACGGATCAGGTCAAAAATACTCCATAGGAGGTATGGGCCAGTAAAAATACCTTTCTCACACTTCTCATAGTTTTTGGGTGTGATTCCTTTGTGCATATCACAAAGGAGAAAAGAATCAAACTCGACAACAAGTCGGAAAAATGCATCTTTATTGGGTACAAGGATGGAGTGAAAGAGTATAAGCTATGGAATCTGGTTACAAAGAAGGAATTGTATAGTAGATATGTGATATTCAGGGAAGTCCAAAGCACTTTTAGTGATGAAGAAGTTAAAAGAGACAAGGAAGTAGAAAACCAATATTTTGAAATGAATGATGAAAGTATGGATTTAGGTGAGTCGACTGAATCTAACAAAGAGGTGGAACAACAGAATCTGAATGTTAGAAGGTCTGTTTGAGCAAGGAAACAACCAAAAAGGTATAGTCCACTTGACTTTCACTTTCCTTTTTTGTTATCTACTATAGAATATGGTCACGGGTTAGTAAAGGAAGCGATCGAATTGAAAAAAGGGTAAACTTTGGAAAAATTCCATGGAAGAAGAAATGGAATACTTGAAAAAGAATGAAACATGGGATCTATTTGCATTACCAACTGGAAGGAGACCTATCGCTAGTAAGTGGGTGTTAAATAAAATTTTGAATGCAACATGTCAAGTCGAGAAGTACAATGATCGATTGGTAGCGAAAGGATATTCCCAAGTTGAGGGAGAGGACTTTTGTGATATTTTATCTCATCTTGTTAAGCTAACTTCCATAAGGGTACCAATTCCTTTATCTATAGCATTTGATCTTGAGATAGGAAAGATGGATGTAAAGACAACATTTCTTCATGGTGATCTTGAAGAAGAAATCTATATGAAGAATCCTAAATGTTTTATAGTGGAAGGAAAAAAGGAGTTGGTATGCAAGCTCAACAAGTTTCTCCACAGTATAAAACAATCACCTAGGATGTGGTATCAGAAGTTTGATATGTATATCCCACAACTGGGGTTTTTGAGAAGCCAAGTTGATCATTGTGTTTATGGGAAGAAATTGAGTGTTCATTTCATATATGTAGTTTTGTATGTCTA
Source organism: Larix kaempferi (assembly GCA_027924585.1). Taxonomy (NCBI): domain Eukaryota; kingdom Viridiplantae; phylum Streptophyta; class Pinopsida; order Pinales; family Pinaceae; genus Larix; species Larix kaempferi. The sequence continues at coordinate 15,406,020 of BSBM01000047.1, read as the reverse complement.
TGACATGTTATTAGTAAGAAATAACATGGATCTCATAAAGGAGGTGAAACTGTAGTTGTCCTCCAAGTTAAACATGAAGGATATCAGATAATGAAATTATATACTCCTTTTAGAGATAAAATTACAATTTTTTTTCTGAGTAAAAATATACAGACTACAAAGAAATACAGGCTTATTGCAAATCAATGAGACACTATGGTATTATAGAATACTCTACAAAATGCTTCTCTATATCTCTACTATGTTCATATATCCTCCATACTCCTACTCATATTATGAGGAAAAAATGTCAACTGAAGAAAAGAACTTGTTTCCCTATTTCTACTAGGTTTGATATCTAGAACTAGTATCATCTTTAGGATTTCATAACCCTATTATAATTTACATGATGATTTTAGAAGTATTTACACTACAAGGAAAAGGCCCTATAGAAGAGGTTTCTAGTGTTGCAATATTGGTCAAAATTCTAGAAAAAGCCTCCGCTACAACCTCTGTAAATGGTACTGAATGTTTTAGAGGAGGCTTTTACATAAATGTAATATAAATAAAAAAACTCAGTGGCTGGAGGCTTTTGCAGAGGTTTTATTTTCGGTGTGCTTTATTGAAGAAAACGCGTTGTTTCTAACATAGGTAAAACGTACCGGTGCGTTTCAACCCAACACACACACTGGTGCACATACAAATTTGTGCATTGATGCTTGAAAATACATATAGCACTGATGCACACCAAAATTTTAATTAGAACTGGTGCTTTATAACAATATATGCACTAGTGCTTTATATTAATTGTAGCATCAGTGCTTACGAACTATTAAAACACACTAGTACCTTATAACAATATAAGCATCAATGCTTTACATTAAAGGTCGCACTGGTCCCTACAAACTATTGAAAATCATCAGTGCTTATGAAGTATAAAAAAGCACTGGTACGATAATTGGAGGAAAACGCAAATGTAAAGTTGACTGCAACGATGATTGTCACTATATTTTTAAAATTAACAGTGCGGTTAATATAAAGTAGCGCACCGGGGCATGATAATATAAAAAGCCCCGATGCATGCAATGAGTATTCTACTGCACTGGGACTATGTTCTTATAAGCACACTGATCTAGCATTCTTGCAAATGCACTAGTGCTACATTGCTTGAAAATCACCGATGTGATTAATAAGATTGGATGCACCGGTGATTATTTTATGTTTGGTTAACAGTGACTGCTGAAATAACACTGGAATATATATATTATATTTTTATTTTATATAATTCCATTATTTATAAGAAATTCAAATATTTTTTATAGTAGTATTCATTTGAATTTTTATTATTGCATTTGGATATGATGTTTGGATTATTTTGTTATATCATAAATTTTTGCATCTATTGTAATATTTAATCATCCATATATTTAATAATCGATGTAACATTTTATGAAACTAGAGAATGCAATAGAATAAGAAACATCATTTTATTATATATCAATAACATGCCCTTTTCCATACAAAATGGAACAACATAAAGTCCACAATAATCAAAATGTCAACATGCACATAATTGTTACATTGTAACCTGTTGTCTTTCAACTAGGACATTATGTCCATTACATTATACAAAATTCATTATTTTCATAGACAATTATTTCAAAATATACAACAACATCCATTAACATCCAAAATATATGGAGCATCATTCTTCATTGGAACTACTGTCAGTTCTCGAGCCACTTGCATGACTTGTGTTATTTGGCCGAATATTTTGTTGACTGCCTTGATTGTATTCCTCTTATTTAGTTTCCATATATAAACATAAAAATAAAGGGTACTGAGTGCATCTACATTGTTGGGAATAATGAAAATTAAAATAGATAATACATATGAATGTAAATTGAAAAGCGATGTACCATAGCAAGAATTGAGTCCTCAATGATGCACATTCCTTCAAATCCACATATAATGCCTTGTTTCAAGAAATATTCTATTGGTTGCACTCCATACTTTGTTTCCTGCAAGTTTTATACCACTTAACAAATCATAGATTTAATATAAATGATTTTTTTATTCTATAATTATAAAATGAGAGAAGTAAAACAACATAGAAACTTACAAATTCCATAATTAATTTTCGATACACCAACATATACTCACAACCTTTACTTAACCCAATGTCGATTAATTCTTATTATGTCTCTTGTTTGTATGTTAACACCTATGTAAAGACATCCAATGATGGTCGGTGTAAGAAAATTATAATACAAATATCACAACCAATATGAAATCTTAAGTTGTTATAAGGAAATCACAACTACTCACAAACTTGGCTATCAACCCATTTTTCCTTGTCGTCCTGTCTTATGTGCTAAATGCAGGGTTCCATTTTTTTTCTTTTCTACAATAAAACAATTAAAAATTAATATTTAATCCTAAATTAATTAATTAGATGTATATAATAGAATTTTTCAATGATTTCATACATTTGAAGCACGTTGTTGTTGAGATGTCTCGTCTTGTGATGCAATTATGTTCATTTCCATTGTCAGTCCCTGCATAACATTCAACATATGTGAATTAGATTGTTTGAAACATATTACCAAGTTTTTTTAACTAGAATATTACTCAAAATTCAAGAAAAATTCATATTAATTTCTTTTGGATTCACCTGATCCATCCCTCTGCAAATTTTCCATCAAGGTTTTACACTCTTGCGCTTAGATTGCAAAGAAAATTATCAAGCTTCCTCATTTTTTTGGCTCTGCGTGTCACAAATTAACCAATACATAATAGTTAAATTTACAAATAATTCAAACATATTAATTTGATACAGAAATTAAAAAGAACTTGCCTTCTTCAAGACGTTGGATGTGCTCCCATCATGTCGACTAGAATTGTTGTTTGTTGAACACTTATCATGCACTTTCTATCAATAAACAACATGGACCATTAAATAGAGAAACTATTAAGCATATTATAAAAAAATACATATCTTCAAAATAAAAATAAAAAACAGTTTTCCATTTTGGTGCGTTTAAGTATACGAAACGCATCGGTGCTTGTCATACGAGACCGCACTGGTGTGGCATACTTGAACTCACTATTAATCACAACAAAATAAAATAGTCATATACACATTTATCGATATGTTTTTTTTTATTATAAAGCATCAAGAATCAAAACGGTGTGCTTTCACAATTAATCCACCAATGTGTTAGCACAAGTCGAATGCACCAACAAATGTGTAAGTGTTTTTCTTTAAAAAAAATATAAGATGCCCAACATTACCAGTGTGCTATTACTATAAACACACCGATGTGTTTAAACAACTTGAACGCACCAAAAATTGTGTAAGCATTTTTTTAATTAAAATAAAAACTAAGAGGGTTGATTCAGTTTTGGATTTGATCCAAGAAGTGGTCCTATCACACCCAACAACTTATATATAAAACTACGAGCCCATTAAATCTAAAATCCCTAAAAAGAAAAATCCTAATTCTAAAACAATAGAGGGATTAAACCATAATGTAAAATTTTGCAGCCACATAAAACGAAAGGAAGCAACAAGAAAATATAAATAGGAAAATAAATCAACCATGCATTGTGATCAATAGTAATAATTTAGATACTTGAAATTTCTACTATGCGGGATTTTATTTGATTCAGCATACCTTACAAATTTTGATCTTCAAAATAATATGGTTGCTCCAAACTCCTCCTCGATAACTCTCTCTTCTAAAACTCTCCTCTCAAAATTTCAGCAAAAAAATGAAATAGTGATTAGTTTTGTTTTAATGCCTCATTGAATGTTTTTGAAATTGAAATTCCCACTTCTTTTTCAATTTATGGGAAAATAATTCGTGTGACTTTTTATTTTTGATTTTCCATGCACCATTGCACTTTTTATAGAGAAGCATCGGTGCATCAAAACATGAAATGCACCATGCATATATATATTTTTTAAATTTCTGAAATAACAGTGTGCCAGAAAGACATGAACACCTCGGAACGCTATGTTTTCCATGACAAGCCATATTGGCATATAATAGAATATTAAAAAAAAAACATACTACAGTGCGTAAAAAATTATGGTTGCACTGGTACACCTTTATATACTGAGCGCATCGGTGTCGACAATATTGAAAACTGCATAGATAACTATCTATTATCAATTATAGTAGACATTTTCTTTTGTAGTTTTTTTGTGGATTTCCATAACAGTGCGTATGTGGTTTAATAGCACTGGTGCATCTATTTACACAAGACGCACTGGTGCAATTTTTTATTTTGGTACACCATTGTAATTAAAAAAGTGATATTGTAAGATTTTATTCCTTATTTAGGAAGCTCAAAGTAGATATTATTCCATATTTAGAAAGCTTAACCTTTGAGATCATGATTTACTCTCAAGAGAAATTGGAAAGATAATGAGTGGCAAGTGGAATTGTGGGCTTTGACCATTATTTTGTTTAAAATAAATGGGATGTTATTCCAAATCCCAATTCGGAGAAAATAATTCGTAACTACCACAATATTGAATGACAGATGCCATTTCTAGGATATGGAATTTCTCTTTATTCATACTCCTTTCCAATTGAATGGATTTTTGTGGTAATTTGATATTTCATCATAGTGGCTGAATACACACACACACACACAGACACACAAATGGGAGCTTTGTTGTTTCATAAATATACTTTAGAAACTCTGAGGAAATACTTTGAGTTGAACTTTGATATTTCAACATCAACCTAAATAAATTTATTGTTGAAGTTAAGTTTGTGGTAGTGTCTCTAGGAGGCACACAATATTAACGATAATAAAGTGTAAAAAATAGAAAAAAAAATATTGTAAAGTAATTCTTCATGTCAAACAACATTTAGGTATGGTATCATGATTCTCGAAAATCACTCCAAATAGGGGATATGCCATCTAGTTCCACCCATCATTTCCTTTCTATGGCTTGGAGCCTTCTCTTCCTCAAAGATATTGAAGGTTGTTAAGGGGATTTTGCATTTTATTGTGGATGCTATGGGTGTCTCTATTTTTTTTTCATTACTCAACAAACACGATGTTGGGGCCTACCTTCAAAACTATAGAAGTCGAGAGAGTGGATCAAGAAGATAGTAGGAGGCTCCCTACTCATGGTGCATGGCACCCACCCTACAACTCCAATAACTAATACAAATGAACCACTTCCATATTATCAGTTTGGACATGAATAATAAAATTAAAATTCACTATGCCCATATCAACATTTTAGACATGAACAATAATATACAAGTGAAAGTTTGCACAGATCAAATAACCATCACATCAATAAAAACTTGAAAGATTAAGTTAATGCTGAAGAGTACTTCATACCCCCTTTTTTCTAGTGATATTATTTAATCATGATTTGTGTCCCTAGTGGCCCATAATCACATATTTGACTCAAATACCTATCCATTTGAAATAATGATAGTTAAAACTAGTCCCTTGAGAACATCCAAGAATACTTTGATGGCATGTGAAATAAAATGTATGAGAATTTCAAAGAATGGGGACAATTCAGTTAATATTTAAGGAACACAAACAATTGGAACTAAGTTTGTTAGAGAACTAAATTGTTTAAACGAAAGAGTTTGTATTTATATTGATACTTTAATAAAGAGAATAGGTCAAGACCCCCTTGAAATTGAAGTGTGTATTGTCTAGAAATGTAGGGATTGTTCATTTTTTGTTACACTAACCATGGTTTGAATGTCATTAAAACCTCAAAATAATAATGTCATTAAAGGGAAAATTGAATTTTCTTCTTTAGCTTCATCCTCCACCATCCATCACCACTGAAATGTTGATAATCGACATAATGGGTTGTATTTTAAAGCTGGGGGATGGAAGGGAGGTATTTGTTTCACTTAATTTGGTTTGTATTTTCAATCCCCACCTTTATATGTTTTCACTAACCATAAAAAAATGTAATATTTTTTTTTCAAGAGAATATAAGAATAATAGAGACATACTATAACTTATAATAATTATAATTGCTTTTATAGCAATAATTTTATAATATGATAATGAAAATCGTGAACTCAAACTTTCTGTGTAGCTAGGTCCTACCCTATTTGTCACTAGCTTGACTCTCCTACTCAACATTTCAATCATCCTTCAAAGCTATATTTTAATTTATACAAGATAGGGATGTGTCTCTATGTAGATGGTTCTTCTCTCATTAGTGCGAAGGTTCCTTCTTCAAGTTAGGATGATTTCTTCATCCTAGGTTTGCATCTCTTTATTGAACATATTAGGACCCATAGTTCTAGAAGTGGAAGAAGATATTAGATATAAGAAATATTTCAAGGATACAACAATTTCCTTCCATTGTATTGGTCATCTTCAACAATTTCCTTTCCATCACTTTTTGATTGAAAGGTTTTCCAGTATTATGTAATTTTTTTCAAAAAGGAATCTTTAAAGTACACTAAATTTTACTTATTATTAATGTTGGTGGATTACAAAAACAAGTATATTTGAAGTACTCTAAGTTTTACTTATTCTTAATGTTGGTGAAAAATGCATATTACTACCTATATCAGGATATGTGTATAAATTAACCTTCTGGAGGAATACCATAGGACAAGTTGTTCGAATTCATTGATTATGTGTTAAAACCTAGGTTATGAGAATACTTCTTTCTAGTGTACAACTTGCTTTAAAGACATAATAGTGATTTTCCCTAAAAAAAAATATGAAATTAAGAAGCAACACCAAAATTTTGTTAGGTCACTCACTAAAAGGTGGAACATCCATTAGCATAGTTGTTGGAATTTGAGGTTGTAGTTGAGATTGTTCACCTCGATTTTAAATAAGATGCCCCAATGTAACACAAGAAAATGATTTATCACTATACATTGAAAAAGTGATCCCCTCCCGTTTGGAGGAGCTGAAATTTTAGACGAGCAACAACCTAGGGAGATGATAGGCCCTTCATAAATGAAGGATCCCAACTAGATGTTGAAGGGAAAATTAAAATATGGAGCTATTGGAACTAGTGAGATGAATTCAGTAGGGGACAAATATGTACTTTTATCCATCTTCCATGCACTTTGTTCTAGAAAAATACCAAGGATTTGATTCAGTGAACAAATAAGAAATTTCAAAAGAATTACAAGGTCAATTATAAGTACATGATGACCAAACCTATGAAGGGGAAGGATTAACATAATGGTAATCAAAATATTGTTTTTAATGTAATGTTTATGTGTGTTTCTATATATTAATTTTTAAATATCTACCTTGCTCATGAGGATAAAGAAAATTTTCTATATGAAAAAAAAACACTTGACCCAATCCTATCATATTTGGGGATGAGGAAAAAGCTTGATTTTAGAATATCTTTTGAAATTGCTTGGGTCCATTGTATACATTCATATGGGTTAAGCCATGACTAGTTTATTTATCTATATAAAAATTTTCTACTTTAAAAAATAATGATAATAGTTGTTGGAAAAAAATGGCAGACCTCAATCCAAGTACTATTAAATGAATTTTGGTTATTTAACATGACTCCTTCTAGAGAGAGACACTTGGTTGTAGGTAAAACAATTGTTAATGGGAAGTGGATTTATAATCATTTATTCATTGGTTGTACTTGGACATATTTATCTTTTCTTTTCTAGTTTGTGTGTGTGTGTGTGTGTGAGAGAGAGAGAGAGAGAGAGAGAGATTAATTGCTCCCTTCCTCTAGGTTACATGTGTTTTATGTGGACGGGATAATTAATTATTAGTGTCTAATTGAAGTTCAAGAATTATGTTGTCTAATTAATCATTAATTAAATAGTTTGATTAGAGGAAACATTCTAATCATAGAATGGTTTTTTATTTATTATTAATGATTATTTTCATCCTTAGTGCATCCTTTCGGTATTTGGCTTGTTGGTGCTCAATTTGTAACAAATCCTTAATGTTGTTACTAAATCTAACAGTAATGGTAGTTGTAGAATACTTTATTTGTGGACATAGACAAAAACCTCTTCTATTAAATATCCTTTTTGAAATATGCTTTATGGAGGTATCCTCTTCTCATTAAAAATCCTTTTTGAGATATGTTTTATGGAGGTATCCTCTCCTATTAGAAAGATTATAATAGTGTTTTCTCATTTTTATTGTGTTCGTATCATTGAGTTTACAGTTATGATATATAGATGCAATTATGAATTTTAGCTAGAGTACTGACTACAACTTTAATTCTAGAATTATTTACAACTTATTTGTATAGCACATTATAGATAAAATCTAAGGCTTGCAAATATAATGCATGACATCTTGAAAAAGACTTATAATCGTTGGTTGATCAATTAAATATTTTTATAGTTGACCACCCCATAATTAATTGATAAGATGATTAAAATGATTGTATTTTTGCAATTTCGTAAATTATTTTATAATTATGTAATTTTGTAATTGTAATTTGCAGGTTTTGATTGTAACTGCAACTGCAATTTGCAATTGTAAATTTGTAGTTGTAATTATCCAATTTGTAATGTGTACCTTGTAAATCTAATTATTAATTTCATATTGTAATTTACAGTTGTGAAATTGTAATAATGATTGTAAATTGTAATTATAGCTGAGATTGTAACTTACAATTATAATTGTGATTGTGCACAATTTGTAATTATAATTATAGCTAATATAAAACAATTCGACATAAATACATAAATAAATAAATAAAATTGCATCACACACATGAATCACACTCATCAACATAAAAAAATACATCATACACATGAAGATAAATATCATAAAATAATTTGGCATCCCATTGATTTAAAAAAAAAAAATTCCATATATATACATAACAACAAAAAATATTACAATGTGATCATCAAATCAATGGCCACCACCACCATCACCTAACATCATGTAAGTACCATCATCATCATCATCATCATCATGACCACCTACTAAACATAAACATCATCTAACATAACCATCACACACGTATGACAAACATCATCTAGTGGCATACACATATATCATCACCTATCAAACATAAGCACCATATTACAAACACATAAAAAATAACTAACATAATCTAACATACACATATATCAAGCACACCCAGAAAACATATATAACCTTACCTAACATACACATCACCATCAACATATAAATAAACACTGACATCAACATCAACATGATGAATGAAGTGTGTGTGTGTGTATGTGTGTGTGTGTGAGAGAGAGAGAGAGAGAAATAATATCAAACTCATGATACATGCCAAATATACATGTACATTCCAATAATTGCTATAAGACATCTCGTCCACCTCCAGAACTAGAGGCATCACTACCTCTGCCAACAGAGCTAGAGGCATTGGAACCCGCACCAACAGAGGCATCAATCCATGTTAAGAAACAAAGTAGACTGGAGAGAATCATAGGTATCTCCATCAAGACAAATATCCCCTGCTGCAACCATCCTATCTAGAGCTAAGGTGAGTGGAGTAGTAGATGGTGGAGTGGCTAGTAGGATGACTATATGGATCAAAGATAGTGGTGGGTTGACTAGGTGTGGAGGGGTAAATATTGGTTAGTCATGATCATGGTGAGGAGAAGGAGCAGGAGGTAGAGCATGAGATGACACCGCTCTCGTGTCATGTTGAGGAGAAGGAGGAGGAGGAGGTGGAAAAGGATGAGTATTACTATCCTCACCAGATGGCATATATTGATCCTCCATCCTCCAAGTATCTAAAAACATGGATGCGCCAACTACATACTACATCAACAATATCATATAAGTAGGAATCATATTCCGTAACTCTACGACCTCAAGGTATCACATTATATGTGGGGCTTGTACAAGTTGGACTCATCATCGACCTATTGAAACCTCTCATTTAGACTACATTGTAGTTTGGGTCTAGGTGATGCGGGAACCTCAGCTTATTGCATATCCTCATCAGGATGAATGGGAGGAGGCACCTCCCCATTGAATGTGCCAATATCTACAAAATATATAGTACACAACAATATAATTAGACAATTTCCTTAAACTATTTAAGAAAACAATTTAAAGAAAATGTTATAATATTTTTCATTTGCATTAAATCAAACGATAAAATGCAACTATATTAATTTAAACATAACACTAATATTACCTCTCTCATCTGGGGGCTCTGCTTGGGTGAAAAGATGTTGGGACATTATCTCCAATCCAATCTCACGTAAAGATATGGAAGAAGGTCCAATTCATGGTCCTCCTCATTGGCTAGCATCTCCAACACCTCTATTGTGATCCTAGATAGGAAATTGGACTAGCCCCTCTTGGGCATCATCTGTGGACCCACATGTGCATATGTGCCTCGGTCAATGACCTAGGAGGTTGGTGGTCAAATGAAGGCCTCATGGCTGGAATCCTCTCAAAAAATAAACAAAAAATATTTGAATCAAAAGGGAAGTTGTCCCTCCCATCAAACATCGCACGACATCAATCTTGAGCAAAACAAAATTGCCATAGAAAAATGGTGGACCACCTAATGCATCTAGGTGTCCACACTAAAGAACCTACATAATATAAAAGAGGGAAAATAATGTGTTTCCCATCACTAGTGAGGTCTTTGATGCTTGTAACCAATAGTGATAGGCGCCAAACCTCCTCTACACCGAAAGGACCTATCCCAAGTTTTCCACCGCATCCTTGAAAATATGCAAGATCGAGGATATGGGAAAAAATATAATGATAAGAGTAAGCGAGTTGATTCTCTTCTACAACACCTAGTGGGACATCAAGGAACTGGAGAAAATGATCCTCTCTCCTAGATAGCCCAGTGATTAAATAAATATCCTCATAAATGGGCTGGAACCACTGACCAAGACTAATGCAAAATGCTTGTCTCCTATGATCCCAACGATGGATCGACACCTCCAACAAAGCATAGTTCCCCTCAACGGATGTATCCACTTGATACAAATTTAGGATGCCTACAACAATCAATAGGTCATGTGTATGATCATTGATGGGGTGAGGGTACAAATCCCTCTCCCTCTCTCTCGCCTCCCTCTCACGCACGAAGTTGTACGGATCAACTCATGCATGTTGTTGTTGAGCTTCTTCTCACTACTGACATCTCGGATACACATATAACATTGATCAATCTCATAAATAGACATAAAAAAAACATTAAAGATTTCATGAAATGAGCATGCTATTTATTAACATCAAATAATAAATATTTTCTCAAAGTAAATGAATTTGATAAGCGGTGCACCTAAATTATGGTCACGCACCATGGTCGATGGTTTTGGAACAAAAGAGCACCAGCAATGGTGCGCTTGAATACACAAGTGAACCGATGAGCATAGTAATATTTTTAACTATGTTTCATTTTTCTGTGCGTCCATCAATAAGAAGCATTGGTGCATTGTATAGACGTAATCGCACTGTACATAGTGCACACATATTAATGAGCACACCATAGTAGGTGAATCTCTTTTCGGGTTTTATATTTATTTTGAGGATAACAGTGTGTCTATTACACATTAGTGCACCATAAAATCGGTGTAGCAATGTTAATAAAGTGCACTCACCAACGTGGTCTTTTTACTATGTTAAGTGTGGCGGTGCTTCCATTAATAGGAAGCAACGATGCATTCTAAACACAACATCACAATGGAAATAGTGTGCAAGCATTAATAGAGAGCACCCTAATAGGAGCATCTCTTTGTGAGTTTTATAATTTTTGGGGGTTAACGGTGTGCCTTTTACACCTCAGTGCACCCTCAACATGGTGTTTTCTTGTTTACAATGTGCACCAGATAATGTGGTGTTTTTTGTAAGTTAAGTATTGTGGTGTGTCTATTATTAGGAAGCGTCAGTGCATTCTAAATCCATCATCATGATGGACATGGTGAGCAAGTATTAATAGAGTGTAGCATGATAGGAGAAACTCTTTATGAGTTTTATAATTTCTTTGGATTACTATGTGCCTATTACACGTCAGCACACCCTTTATCTAGTGCATTCTTATGTACAATGTGCATTGGTTAACGTATTGGTTTTTTTAAATGTTTAGTTTGGAGGTGCATCCATCAATAGGAAGCACTAATACATTGAGTACATGTCATTGCACTAACAGCAGTGCACAGGTATTAATAGAGAACCCATAGTAGGTGGATCCCTTTGTGAGTTTTGTAATTTTTGGGGGGATATTTGTTGGCATTATGATTCAGTTGTGCATAGACGAGTAGACATATTGTTGTCATTGATGGTTGGAAAGCAGACAATGTGGGCATCTTTAATTAAGGTTGCGGGCATAATGGAGAGGCCCATTGCAGGCATCACATATATCCTACTGCGGGAATATGGAGAATCCGATTGTGGGAATCCTTGTGAGGCCCATTGTGGGCATCCTACTGGGGGCATATGGAGAGCCCTCTGCGGGCATCCTGGAGAGGCCAATGTGGGCATATGGAGAGGCCCACAAACAGCCTGCTGCGGGCATTATTTGAGACCTTGCGAGCATCAATTGAAGGCCCATTGCGGGCATAAGGAGATGCCACTGCGGGCATAATTAAAGACATCCTAAGGGCATATGAGGGCTACGTATAAGGCCCATGCGGGCATCATTAAGAGCCACTTGCGGGATTTTAAGAAGCGTATGGAGTCAAACAAGGTGGGCAACATATGAGCCAAGATGTGCATTTTAAATGTCCCTTGTTTTTATGATAGCAGAAGAAAATGTTGATTCCATTTATGATGATGTTACCATTACAGCTACAACGAGTGTTGATTGAGCTTCCAACAGTTATGAAGACAATAAATTTGTTCATGGGTCAATTATTGAGTTGGAAGGTCTGGAATTCGAAGAGACTGAGGCATATAATTCCATTGTCTATATAAACTCGTCGATGAGGACTTTACAAGTGCTGATTAGAATCACATCGGAGGATGCTAGCCAAAGTAAAGCAGATGAAGCTACAATCTTAACATAAGAGAGCAATACAGAAGAAAAGTGAAATGTGGCCCGAATTTGTGAAGAAAAGAATGCATAGAACTGTGAGAATGATCAGATAAGGACAGAGAGTTGAATGTTGAAGAACTCAGGCTCAACTAAGGCAGAAAATGAGTTGTAGAAAAATAGATCACAGATAGAAGGGGTAAGCATTGTTATATCTGAATCATTGTAATGTAATTAACAGGTAGAAATTTGTATATGAGGGTGGTAGGGAGGTGCTAGGGAAGATATGTAGTTCTCTGTGTGCAAGTTGAAGCTTGTGTAAGAGGAAGTGGGTGCTTCCATCGTGTTTGTAGTTGGAGAACTCGGAGAGTTAGTGCTCTTTGCAAGTAGGAGCTTGTAAATAGAGGTTGTAGCCTCATTTGAGTAGGTTCTCAAAGAAAGTTGATGTAAAGAAGTTGGATCTTGCTTGACATCGTAAGAAGAAGAGTTTTTTTCCCTTTATGGGTTTCCTCATGAATATGTGTCTCTGTATCTACCATGTGTGTGATTAATGATTATCACTTATGTTTTTATATTTGGTGTATTATCATGACTGTAAATTTGTGAACAGTAATAAAGTTTTGAAAATATTGGAAATTGTTTAAGCTTATGAATAACTTATTCACCCCCCCCTCTCAGTTATTCGAATAATTTCAACAATTGGTATAAGAGAAGGTTCCTTTTATCTAAAGTTAGATCTGTAAGCTTAAACATGACAGGTCATGAAAGTTCAAGCAATAAGGCTCCTTTGTTTGATGGAACAAATTTTTCCTTCTAGAAGGTTAGAATGAGAACTTATTTAATGTCCTTAGGTGCTAATGTTTGGGATGTAGTAGAAACTGGATATGTAAAACCTATTGTGCTAGCTTCCAAAGAAGATAAGTTGGAATTTAGTTTTAATGCAAAGGAAATGAATGACATTCTGAGTGGTCTTGCAGAAGCTAAGTTTGTTAAGGTAATGCATTTTTAATCTGCAAAAGATATGTGGGACAAACTTATAAGTAGTTATGCAGGAAATGAGAAAGTAAAAGATGCCAAATTACAAACATATAGATTGAAATTTGAACAGCTAAAGATGAATGAGGATGAGATTGTTAGTAAATATTTATTAAGAACTGAAGATCTTGTGAATGCTATGAAATTTCTTGGTGAAACAATTGAAGAAGCACCCTTAGTTCATAAAATTTTAAGATCTATGCCTGATAGATTTAATCCCAAAGTTTCTGCAATTGAAGAATTAAATGATCTTAAAACTCTGCATATTGATCAACTTCTAGGAACTCTAACTGATTATGAAATGAATACTATAAAGATAAACCCATCACTAGATAAGCATACTTTAAAGCAGATAAGAACAGTGATTCTAAAATGGATGTGATAGAGGCAAAATTGTAAGAAGGTTGAAGAAAGGATCGGGTAAATATAAAGGCAAGCTACCCTTTAAATGTTTCAACTGTGGTAAGATAGGCCATTTTGCATCTAAATGTCCCCACGGGAAAAAGGGGCATACTTCTGATGATGAAGAGAAGCACACATTCAAGAAATATAATAAAGAGGATAAATATAAAAAAGAGAAGCTTGTGTGCAAATGATGTTGATTCTTCAGAAGAGATAGATAGTGATTCATCTTGTGAAGATAAAGTGAATGATTTTATGGTTATGGCCATAGAATATTTTGAAGATGAATATATAGTAAGTGACTTGAATGATGAATAAGTTGTGGTTGATATAGAAGGTGAACTAATCAGTGCCTTGGAAGAGATTGACAGACTCAGACTAAAGAGGAGGAAACAAAAAAAATTGTTGATGCAGTATGAAAAGAATGGTAAAGAACCAAGTGAAGATTTTGCTCTATTAAAAGTAAAATTAGAAGAGGCAAAGAACATAGAAGATATTCTAAAATAACAATCAGCATAGAAGAAAATGAGATGTGAAGCATTGGAAGAAGAAGTAGTGAAAGGTAGAAAAGAATTGGAGAATTTTCAAGTTTTGTATCAACAAAATCTGTCAAGTATTAAATCTTCAAAAGAACTGAATAACATTCTGAGTAAGAAAAGATCTCCATTGTTAAAAATAGGTCTCAGTTATGAAGAAGGTTCAAGTAGCAGTCACTCAGAAAACAAGGAATCAGATAAGTTGATTAAATTTCAAAGCAGCAAATAGTCAGAATGTGAACATACTTTGCAAACAAAAGGGAATGAAGATGAAACAAGAACCAGAATCAAGAATTCAGATCAGAAATATCAATCAAGCGTTGCTTGGGAACAAAGCCAACAAAAGATGAGGCAACCAATTCCATGAAGATAGCCAAGATTTAGGTACCAAAATATTTTCCATGGCTACTATTATTGTTGTTCTAATTTTTGTCATAAAGCTGCAAATTGTGCATTGAATTTTAGAAGTATGCCATTAAGGATATCAAGGAACAGTCAATTGCTGCAACATAGAACAAGACAGTCAGTGAGTAAACAAGAACATCATACAACGCAGTTCACAACTAAAATAAGAACACATGATAAACATATCAATCCTTTTGGTCTATTGTACAATGAGCCAAAATGTTATCTGAAGAATTACAAAACAAGTCCGAGAGTGAATTACTCAGCTGAAAGTGCTAAAGTTTGGAAGAAGAAAGAAAGTAACAAGTGTGGTTTAGTGCTTTCTGTTCAAAGGAAAAAGTACCTCTGGCATATTGACAGTGGATGTTCCAAACATATGACTGGTGATAAAAGTAAGTTTTTGTCTTTAAGTGAAGGTAAATCAGGAAATGTAACTTTTGGAAACGATGCTCATGCGAAAATCAAAGGAAAAGGAATGGTAAGTTTGAGTAATGGAAAAGGGAAATCCCAAGATGTGTTGTTTGTAGATGGTATGAAACATAATCTTCTTAGTGTCAGTCAGTTTTGTGACAGAGGATGTGAAGTTGTTTTCACTTCTAAAGATTGCAAAATAAAATTTGTATCCTCGGGACAATTAGTTGCAAAAGGCATAAGAACATAAAACAATGTCTATGTTTTGAAAGAAGAAAAAGAAGAATGCCATTTAAGCAAGTATGATGAAAGTTGGCTATGGCATAGGAGACTTGGACACTTAAACTTTGATCACATAATCAAGCTTAGAAACAATGGGGCAGTAAAATATCTTCCAAAAATATCAAAGCCATATGGTTATGTATGTAAACCTTGTCAAATGGAAAAGTTGAATCGCAAATTTTAAACTAAGAATTTCACATCAACAGACAAGCCTCTTCAGTTAGTACATATTGATTTGTGTGGACCATCGAGGAAGGAAGGCACAGGAAGAGAAAGATATTTTATGCTAGTCATTGATGATTACACTAGACTCACATGGGTTTCCTTTTTGAAGGTAAAATCTAAAGCATTTAAGTTTAAAGTATTTAAGGCTCTGACTGAGAATCAAACAGGTAAAAGACTTAAGGTAGTAAGTTATGATAGAGGAGGAGAAATTAGTTCGGGATACTTCAAAGACTTGTGTGATAAACATGGAATAAAAAGAGAATATGCTATCCCGGGGACTCCAAAGCAAAATGGAGTGGTTGAGAGACAGAACAAATCAGTTCAGCAGATGGCGAGATCAATGATGAATGAAAGAAATATTGCTCAGACATATTGGGTAGAGGCAATTCACACAGCTGTCCATATTCTTAACAAAGCTCATCTAAGGCCAAACAACGATAAGAATCCTTATGAAATGTGGTTTGGAAGACCCGCTTCTATTAAACATTTTAAAGTATTTGGAAGTAAATGCTGTATTAAAAATAATGATGAAAATCTTGGCAAATATGATGACAAGGCCAATGAAGGTATTTTCTTGGGATATGCAACAAATAGAAAAGGATATAGATGCTATAATAAGAGATTGCATAAATTAGTTGATTGTATTGACATTAAAATTGATGAAGGAATCTCTGTTAAAATAATCAGATAAGCAGTGTTGAACCAGATACAGAGAATACATTTGAAATTGAAGAAGAATAGGTCCAAGAATCAAAAAAGGAAAATTCAGATTCAGATGATGAGCATGCAAACATTCAGGAAGATTCAAAACAACAAATAGAAACAAAACCACCTTCCAGAATTATTCAAAAGAACCATCATGAAGATTAGATAATTGTTGACAAGAATAAAGGAGTTCAAACAAGAAGGAAATTGATTGAAGCTACAGAGCAATCTCAGGTTGCTTTCCTATCTATGATTGAACCTAAGAATTTTGATGAAGCCAGTAAGGATGGAGATTAGATTAGAGCCATGAATGAAGAGCTTGATCAGATTAAGAAGAAAAATACTTGGGAATTTGTTCTTAGACTTGTAGATAAGAATGGAATAGGTTCAAAATGGGTGTTTAAGAATAAGATGAATGAACAAGGACAAATTGTGAGGAATAAAGCCCGATTGGTCTATAAGGGGTATGCACAAGTTGAGGGACAGGATTTTGATGAAACTTTTGCACCAGTGGAAATATTGGAAGCTATCAGAATGTTTCTTGCCTATGCCAGTCACAAGAACTTCAAAGTGTATCAGATGGATGTTAAATCAGCATTTCTTAATGGAAATATGGAAGAAGAAGTCTATATGGAGCAACCTGAACGATTTCAACTGACAAACAATCCTGACTATGTCTGCAAACTGAAGAAGGCACTATATGGATTGAAACAAGCACTAAGAGCTTGTTATTATAGATTGGATAAGTATCTACAAGACAAAGGGTTCAAGAAAGGTACCGTTGATAGTAATTTGTACATCAAATCTGAAGGTGATGATTTATTAGTTGTTTCGGTTTATGTGGATGACATTATTTTTTGACGTACTAATGATTCTTCTGTTCAGTGGTTTGCTAATTCCATGCCATATGAGTTTGAGATGTCAATTATAGGATAATTGTCATTCTCTCTTGGTCTTCAAATCATTCAGAGTTATGAAGGTTTATTTCTCTCCCAAGAGAAGTATTTGAAGGAGATGTTGAAGAGATTTCAGGTGGAAGATCCTTCACGTGTTAGTACACCTATGGTTGTTGACTGCAAGCTCAGTAAGGATGATACCTCAACTGATGTGGATCAAAGAACATATCGATCAATGATAGCTAGTCTTTTGTACATCATAGCATCTTGTCATGATATAATGAAAGCTGTTGGAATGGTAGGTATATTTCAGTCTGCTCCTAAGGAAATTCATTTGGCGGCTGTTAAGAGGATATTCAAATACTTGAAGGGCACAATGACTTATGGTCTCTAGTACCCTAGAAATAAGAATTTTTAGTTAACTGCGTATTCAGATCCTGACTGGGAAAATTGTTTGGATGAAAGAAAGAGCACAAGTGGAGGTGCATTCTTCTTAGGTGATTCATTAGTAGCATGGCTGAGTAAGAAGCAAGGCTCCATATATTTATCTACTACAAAATTCGAATACATTGTTGTTGCCACCTGTTGTACACAAGTACTCTGGATGATCCATACTTTGGCAGATTTGGAGGTAAAATATGTTGATCCCATTCCTCTTCATTGTGATAATACTAGTGCCATTAGTGTTTCTAAGAATCCAGTCCTTCATTCCAAGAATAAGCACATACCAATCAAGTATCACTTCTTAAGGGAGTAGGTCACAAACAAAATTGTTCAATTGTACTTCATTCATTCTATAGAGAAGATTGTTGATATCTTTACTAAACCTTTACCAAAGACACAATTTGAGTATCTATTCCAGCAGTTGGGTGTCATATCTTCTTCAACCTAACTTGTTCCCTTTAGCAGGGGGAGTTTGTGAGTATTGAATATTTGATGTGATTCTGAGATGTTTCCAGATTGTATCCTCATGTACAGGTTTTTGAGTTTGTTTTGATAGGGGGAGTTGTATTGTCGTGTTTTCTTTGGCATTGATGTCAAAGGGGGTGAAATTCAGGTAGTTGCACATGCCAAGCAGTTGGTGATTACACTTGCAGCATAAAAAATGAAGGTTTCCATCAATGCCAAAGGGGGATATTGTTGGCATTATGATTCAGTTGTGCACAGACAAGTATACATATTGTTGTCATTGATGGTTGGAAAGCAGACAATGTGGACATCTTTAATGAAGGATGCAGGTGTTAGAAAAATAGGATCGCAGAGCAATAACAATCAACAGAAATGCAAATACAATCACACATACACATTACAAGAGAGACACAGATATATCGTGGTTCACCCAACTTGGGCTACGTCCACACTAAATTTTCCAGTCCTTATTACTATTACCGTCCATCAAGGTGAAGGGATACAACCTGCAGCACAACTACTGCACTTCCTCTTCTTTGTTTCACAGTCTCTCTCATGATCTCAGAGATATTTACAATGCATAAAACCTAATACATCATGATCCCTAGCCGTATTAAAATGTCTTTATTTTATAAGGGAAATACAATGGGCCCACAAAACAGCTGGCGAAAACAACCCCAAAAATTTTCTTCGGGGGCATTGCCCCCACACCCCCAGCCAGGGGGGATTATTCCCCTTGGAACCCCGTGGGGGGGCGATGCCCCCCCACACCCCCCCCGCTGGGGTGAGTGTACAGTCCACCTACATATCATATAAAACTAGGGTACAAACACAGCTGATACAATATCATCTATGAGACTAGAAGATCTGGCTCCACAACCAACAATCTCCCACTTGGAGACTGATCACAGCAACTCCACCGCTGCTGCAATTGCTGGACTTGGACTTGGCAAATTTCTCCTCTTCACCTTCATGCTAGAAGGCCAACTGAAACCGAGCACGAACTCAGTTTCTCTCTGGTCACTACCTTTGTGAACATGTTTGTAGGATTCTGGCTAGTATGTATCTTTTCCAGCTTCAACAGTTCATCTTCTAGAATAGAGCGTATGAAGTGGTACTTGAGCTGTATATGTTTAGTCCTGGAATGGAATGCTGAGTTCTTTGCAAGATGAATGGCACTCTGGCTGTCACTATACAATCTGTTGTCCTTCTGCTTCTTACCCACTTCCTCCATAAACCTTTGCAACCAAATCATCTCTTTACTAGCCTCTGTAATGGAAACATACTCTGCTTCTGTTGTTGAAAGTGCAACAACCTTCTGTAGTTTCAAAATCCAGCTCACTGTTGTTCCACCTACAGTAAACACATACCCTGTGGTGCTCCTCCTGCTATCCTTGTCACCTGCCATATCTGCATCAACATATCCCTGTAGAACAGTGTCTGAACCTCCAAAACATAATGCCTCAGTGGTAGTACCTCTCAAATACCTGAGAATCCACTGTACTTCTTTCCAATGTTCTTTACCTGGATTGTTCATATATCTGCTCACAACTCCCACTACATGTGCAATATTTGGTCTTGTGCACACCATGGCATACATCAAGCTTCCAACTGTTGATTGATAGGGAATCTTGGACATGTAATCTATCTCTTCTTGTGTCTTAAGACACATTTCCTTACTTAGAATGAAATGGTTAGCCAAAAGTGTACTTACAGGTTTTGCATTCTGCATTCTGAACCTCTCCAACACCTTTTGTATGTACTCACTTTGAGACAATCTCAATTTGTGATTTTTCCTGTCTCTTGTTATTCTCATACCAAGGATTTGCTTTGCAGCACCCAAATCCTTCATCGCAAATGAATTAGCTAGCTTCCTTTTGAGTACATTTATATCCTGCATGTCAGACCCTGCAACAAGCATTTCATCCGCATACAATAAAAATATAATATATCTTCCATTGTCTAGCTTCTTGAAATAAACACAGTGGTCAGAATGACATCTACTATAACCTTGTTCTGTCATAAATCTGTCAAACTTTAGATACCACTGCCTTAGAGCTTGCTTCAAGCCATACAAGCTCTTTTTCAACCTGCATACCAGATCCTCCTTACCTTTGACCTCATACCCTTGTGGCTGCTGCATATATATTTCTTCCTCCAAATCCCCATGGAGGAAGGCTTTTTTTACATCTAACTGTTCAAGATGCAAATCTTCTACCGCCACTAGACTTAAGATAGTCCTAATTGAAGTCATCTTAACAACAAGAGAAAATATTTCATCAAAATCTATACCTTTCTTCTGTGCAAACCCCTTTACAACAAGTCTGGCCTTGTACCACTTCTTACCTCCTTCTCCTTCCTTCAACCTGTAAATCCATTTGTTTTGTAATGCTCTTTTACCAGCAGGAAACTGAACCAAATCTCAAGTCTGGTTTCCTACCAATGAGTCCATCACCTCATTCATGCCTTGCTCCCACTTCTTTCTAGTTTCCACCTGCATTGCTTCTTCATAACATTCTAGTTCACCAGAATCAGTCATCAATAAATAATACATTGAAGGAGAGTATCGTTCAGGGAGTCTACTTAACCTGGTAGATCTTGTTACAGTTGCAGGAGTTTCAGGTACTTGCTGCTGCTCTTGATTTTCTGGCACCTTCGGAACTTCATTTTCTTTAATTTCATCAAGCACTATGTACTATGTGTTTTCCTTTTCCTGTTTCTTTCCCTACAACTGATCTTTATACATGACCTTTTCATTGAATATCACATCTCTACTCCTGATGATTTTGTTATTTTCATAATCCCATAAACGATAACCAAATTCATCAACCCCATATCCAATAAAGGTACATTTCTTGGATTTAGCTTCAAGCTTTGTTCTATTTTCTTTATCAATATGGACAAATGCTTCACAACCAAACGTTCTCAGAAATGAGTAGTTTACCTTTTTATCTGTCCATGCTTCCTCTGGAATACCACCATCCAAAGCACTTGAAGGTCCCCTGTTTATTAAATAGACAACAGTATTTACAGCATCTGCCCAAAACTGTAAGGGCAACCCTGCATGAAGTCTCATACACCTTGCATGCTCCATGATCATTCTATTCATCCTTTCTGACACACCATTTTCCTGTGGTGTTCCTGGGACTGTCTTCTCTCTACGAATCCCATGGTATGAACAGTAACTATCAAACTCCTTGCCGCAGTACTCACCTCCATTATCAGATCTGAGACACTTCAATCTTTTTTCTGTCTCATTCTCAACTAAAGCTTTCCACTTCTTAAAAGTAACAAACACATCCGATTTCTGTCTAATGCAATAAACCCAAGTTTTTCTAGTTGCATCATCAATAAATGTAACATAATAATGAGAGCCACCAAGAGATTGTACCTGAGATGGTCCTCATACATCTGTATGCACAAGCTCTAATTTTGCATTCTTCTTCTGTTTCCCAACCTTGAGAAATCTGACTCTCTTCTATTTTCCATAAACATAGTTTTCACAGAATTCCAAACTTACCTGCTTCAAATCTGGCAGCAACTTCCTTGAGTGGAGAATCTGCATCCCCTTCTCACTCATGTGGCCAAGCCTATAATGCCATAAGGCTGTATCTGTTCCTATGGAAGCTAAAGAGATAGAATGGTCAGTATTATGAGGACATAAATACAACGTACCTACTCTGTCTCCTTTTGCTATCACCATTGATCCTTTAGTGATCTTCCACCACTTTTCTCCGAACGTAGATAGACAGCCACCATCTCCCAACTGCCCTGTTGAGATCATATTTCTTTTCATAGCAGGAAAATGCCTAACTTCTTTCAACAACCAATCAGTTCCATTCTTAAATTTTATCCATACCTTACCCATTCCAACAATTTTACATGGCTCATCATCACCCAATCAAAACATGTCCAAAGTCGCCAGGAACATACTCATGAAAGTATTTCCTATGGGGTGTAGCATGACATGAAGCTCCTGAATCTACTACCCAATAATCACTAGTATTATCTAATGCAAGAATCAAAGCATCTTGTAACACATCACCTGCTACATTTGCTTCCTGGGTAGTTTCCTTCTGTGCATCTCCTTTCTTCTTTAGAGATTTGCAGTCTTTCTTCAGATGTCCTTTCTTTCCACAGTTCCAACACTCTATCTTTCCCAGTCTAGACTTGGATCTTCCCGTTTTAGACTTTCCACGATTACCTTGGCTCTTTCCTCTCTCCTTTTGTATTCCCCTGCTCTCCATGGTCAACGCATTACCTGATGTCTCACCTGTGCTTTTTCTTCGCATTTCCTTGCTAAGAATAACACCAATAACATCATCAAATTTCAAGGTGTTTGAACCAGAGACAGAGTTACTTACAGCCATGACCAAGCTATTCCAGCTTTCTGGCAATGAACACAAGATTAGAAGAGCCCTAACCTCATCATCAAAGTTCACACTTACAGAACTTAGCTGATTTGTAACCGTATTAAACTCATTTAAATGATTAGCAACAGATCCACCTTCAGACATCTTCATATTAAATAAACACTTCATTAGAAATACCTTGTCGGAGGCCGAGGGTTTTTCATACAGCTTACCCAATGCTTTCATCAAACCCTCTGTTGTCATTTCTATTGAGATATTGAAAGCCACCGAGGAAGCCAGGCTCAACCGTATTGTTCCCAGAGCGTTTCTGTCAAGAACCTCCCATTCTTCATCCTTCATAGCCGTCGACTGCTTTGCTTTTCCTCCCAACGGTAGGAATAGATCCTTCTGGTACAGATAGTCCTCCATTTGCATATTCCATAACCCAAAGTGTTGGCCGTTAAACTTCTCAACCTTAAACTTTCCTTCTTCTGCCATTGCTCCCACACGAACCAGAAACCCTAGCTTCCTGTGGGTTTAACTGCCAAATAGACCTTTGGCTCTGATACCAATTGTTAGAAAAACAGGATCGCAGAGCAATAACAATAAACAGAAATGCAAATCTAATCACACATACACATTACAAGAGAGACACAGATATATCGTGGTTCACCCAACTTGGAGAGAGACTGTGAAACAAAGAAGAGGAAGTGCAGCGGTTGTGCTGCAGGTTGTATCCCTTCACCTTGCTGGACGGTAATAATAATAAGGACTGGCAAATTCAGTGTGGACGTAGCCCAAGTTGGGTGAACCACGATATATCTGTGTCTCTCTTGTAATGTGTATGTGTGATTAGATTTGCATTTCTGTTTATTGTTATTGCTCTGCGATCCTGTTTTTCTAATAGCAGGCATAATGAAGAGGCCCATTGTGGGCATATGTGAGACCCTAAGGGCATCACATATAGCCTACTTTCGGCATATGGAGAATCCCATTGCGGGAATCCTTGTGAGGCCCATTGCGGGCATCCTGGAGAGGCCACTGCGAGCATTAGGACAAGCCACTACGGGCATTATTGGAGACCTTGCGGGCATTAGTTGAAGCCCCATTGCGAGCATAAGGAGAGGCCACTGCGGACATAAGTCAAGACATCCCACGGGCATAAATGAGGGCATATGAGGGCTAAGTATAAGGCCCCTGCAGGCATCATTAAGAGCAACTTGTAGGCATTTTAAGAAGCATATGGAGTCAAACAAGGTGGGAAACAGATGAGCCAAGATGTGCATTTTAAATGTCCCACATTTTTATGATGGCAGAAGGAAATCTTGATTCTGTTTCTGATGATGTTTCCATTACAGCTACAGTGAGTGTTGATTGAGCTTTCGACAGTTATGAAGACAAGAAATTTGATACACAATAACCAGTGTGCTTTAGTTTTTTAAACGCATTGGATACAAATTTTGTTTTGGCTATTGGTGTATGTGGCTGCGGTGCCACATGATTTATGTCATCACCGGCCATCCTCGGCTTATACACACCAGTGTGTTTTAGATATACAAACGCATTGGTAAGAAAACATCCACTAAAACCTCTTCCCACTCACCTTCATTATAAACGGATATTTAGGATTTTTTTAGAGGATCATCCACAAAAACCTCCGCTAGAAGGTGTTTCCTTGTAGTATTAGTTGATTCCCATGTGTTACTAGATCCAAATATGTGAATTATGGTGATATGGCATGGTTTCTACTTTGATGTACAAGGACTAAATGGATTGTTACCTTTTTGGGCAAAAAACATTCACATACAAGCTATGTTTGACAAAAGTAAACCATATTTGGAAATATATCAACCAATAAAGTTTAGTAACTACCTCTAGGATGCATGTCCTTAAGGTATGAGACCCAAAAAATCCACTCTATGATCTTGAACCAAAGGGTTTTCATTCCAGGTTTGTTATTGTGAATTTTAGGATATAACTCAAACAAACCCTTCTAGGTATCCTATTCTATATTTCCAATTCTAGTGCATCAATAAAGCCATTTGGTAATGAAGTAGAATCTAGACCCATCTTGGATCATTAATCCTATTTTGGGAGACTCTTGGTGACCAAAATATTTGGTTTTCAAGAATATGAGGAAATAATTTCTTGGCCTTCTACTTGGAGTACAATTTGGCCTTCGTTAATAGTTGTCCCTTCAATCCCACATGCCTTTTTTTTTCTTGGCTCCTTCTAGTCATTCTAAACTCATTATGTAAAATCATGTCATTTGTTCATTCTTCCTATGCATCTATTTCCAAATATTCTATGAAATGTAGGATTTGGCCATCTTAAGCCTCATTTAGAATGGATGGCTCATAGAGTTTCAGGTCCTCTACATTTACTACCAAGTAAATGTGCATATAAGGTGGATGATTGAATCTATAAGCATTATTACATACCTTCTCTAATACCTCATATGGTCCATATATTAAAGCCTTGATTTATTTCATGGTCATCGTAGCGTTTCCTTATTAAGGTGAAAACAAAATATATCTATAGTTACTTGGAATGACTCTTCAGTTGATCATGTATGGCCTTATATTTCTCCTTAGATTTCTTTAGTTTCTAATGAACCTATATATTTATCTTCATGATCTTTTCTATGAATTTTTCTTCCTTCAATGAATCACTTGAGGACATTGCCCCAAATTTAGGATATTAATATACAATATTCAATAATTATGGTGGAAAATATCCAAAACATATTTTAAAATGAGACTTAACACTTAAGGTGTGGACAACCCTATTATTTGAATGTTATATGTAAACTAGATTTTCAACCCAACTCCTTAGGTGATTCTAAATATAGCCTCTCAAATTTGAACCAAAATCTTTTTCACTTCCTATGTCTACCCATCAATTTGTGGGTGGAAAACAGTTCATATCTTCAATTTACTGTCCAACTTCTCCCACATTCAAGTTTAAATTTTTTTGAGAAAACTAGTGACACCCCAAATTTTTTTATTGTGCATAGTTAATATTTTTTTGTGTCCTAGACCTAACAGATATGCACTCACCAAAGTGATCTTATACTCACCCTTGTGTGCATTAATGAAAAATATATACCATTCTTGATTAGTTGGTATTGGTTTTCCATGAATATGGAATCCATCATATCCATGTAGGGACTGCCAAACACTACATCGCAAACATCAACAGGTACTAAATCCACTTTTGTTCATCAATTAAAATTTCAATAATAGCAATCCTAAGCTTACACTACATGGTAAATTTAACTCTACTTTTGTATTCAACCATCCTAAAGGGTGTGGATAAGAGTGATCATGTGTCTCTAAACCAATCTAACTCACCAACCTATACAATGAAGTTGGCTATGAACCAGAATTGAACAATGCATCAACCATGTTCTTCTAAATTTGAATATTGATATAGAACAACTTTCTCATTTCCTTCTCCTCTTTGTGATGGAGACTACTAAAGTTCACCTCCTTCTATATTATTTTGTAGCCTAATATTTGTTTCCACATCTAATTGATTTCTAGTTTTTTTCTAACTTCCATGAATATTCTTCTTCTTGGAAAACTCTTACTTCCAGTTCTTGAATTCAACAATGGATATAAATTCCAACATTTATTTTGCATAACCATTAATGTTGCAATGGTCACATTGGTTCTTCTTCTTGGACAACTCTTATTTGCAGTTCTTGAATTCAGCTATGGATATAAATTCCAACATTTATATTTTGCAAAATCATTAGTGGTGCAATGGTCACATTTGTTCTTAGGGCCTTGCACATGTGCAATGGAAAAATCCTTCTTATTTTTCACTTTCCCATTCTTCTTCTAGCAAACTACTTTAAACCAGTTGGATACCCCATTTT
Organism: Larix kaempferi; assembly: GCA_027924585.1. NCBI lineage: Eukaryota > Viridiplantae > Streptophyta > Pinopsida > Pinales > Pinaceae > Larix > Larix kaempferi. The sequence continues at coordinate 15,379,051 of BSBM01000047.1, read as the reverse complement.
CCTATCAAATCCAATGTGTTGATCCTACAGACATGCCTCATCTATGGCCTTGGAATTGAATGGCATAATGTGTTCCTTCTTATGTGACTATGAAAGACACTCATGTACTTGATAACCATGAATTAATTTTTCATACTTATCCCTAATTGAATTCCTTGATTCTATAACTTTGTAGTGTAACGTTGTACACTTTGTCCTTGTCATTGTTAATACTAGTACCAATGAATCCTCTAGTCATGTTCATATAGGATAGGGTAAGTATAGGACACAAAAAGGTATTTTAAAACCTCCCACTTAGCTAGAGTATATTTCTCCCTGAGGACTTGAGGAGATATCCTCCAACCTAAGAACCTTGGTGTATCTTTCCCACCAAATTTACTCATGGAATTATAGCTTAAGTATTGAAAATTTTATTGTATATTCCTCTCATACATTATGCAGACTAAAATACACTTCTAACTACTACAACCAATTATTTAAATTAAATGTGTCTACCTCACCTTCATATGGACCCATCTCAAACTTCAATTCCACTTTGAAAAGTTTCCCATTAGAACATTTGTTACTTGAGTTTCTTTTGTTTTATCTTCAATTCTTCCTTCACTTCCATCATCTCTTCATGATATTCTGGTTTCTGATGAGGTTTGTGTTACTATGAAAAGAGGTCAATATTTTTCTCAAGAATGACCATGAATAAGGCCATACTCTTGTAAATTATAGCTACTTGACCTTCCAACTTTGGATATTCATTCTCCTTCATTAATGGTCCCTTCCCAATGCTTATCTTCGTTTTTTGCAGGATTTCTTAGTATGATTTCTTGACCCTTCTCATGTTGATCTTAAAATTGTGTCAAATCACCCTCAATTTTATACATTCTAAGCTAGGTAAGAATATAATGCACTCAAACCACATAAATCCCAAATAAAACTACTTTGCTATCAATATTATCCATAAATAACCTTGGATATTCCAATGGCTAGCTCAACCATAACATGTCTAAAACTTCTCACTACTACAATGAGTATATGCTTGACTATGCAACTATCTTTTTGTATTCTTGGTGCTATAATAGAAATAAAGGCACATCATTCATATTATTTAAATATTGTGGCATAAATAACATAACTAGAGTATAAAAGCTACACAACGTAACACAATGTTTACCCTAGGAAACATAATGTGAGAAAACCCATTAAGAAATCGCAGATGACACTTTTTGTCGTTCATATAGTGGAGATTACAATGCAAGTTACAAATCAATCCAATATTGTTGTGAAACTATAAGACAATATGATATCATACATTTATCTACATATTGCTTTTCTCTCTCTCTCATATGTCCATATCTCCTCTGCACTCCTTCCCATACTATGGAACAATGATGGAAACTAAAGAAGGTGTACTTGCTTCCCTCCTACTAGGTTTTTGATAGATAAAATTAGAGTTGAATTTAGGGCTTTAAAACCCTATTGGAATCTCCATGATTATTATAGAAGTCTCTAGTGGATTCATATACATTAAATACACTGCATGTATAAATCTTGTTGAGTTGGCAATGTTGCCACTTGAACCTACAGGGATTAATTGGACCATTACCTTTATAGGGGCATAATTTACGGAAACATACTTTGTTTGATGGAAATGAACCACCATTGGAAATATATCAAATCAAAGAATGTAATTAGGACCCAAGTGATACCCCAAAAATCCACTTATTTGACCCCAAATCAGAGGATTTTTAGTTTTGGTCCATCAATGTAGCTTTTAGAATCAAACCCAAATCAACCCTTCTAGGTTTCAAATTATACATTCCCAATTCCTAATATAGTAATTATGCATAAATGTTGAAAACGTGATTTTAGGGAATATATTATAATGGGTATGGAAAGATATTTATTGGAAATATCAAGGAAAATATTGGAAATTATCAAAAAAATATCGAGAAGGATAAACTTACACCTGGATAAGTCTAAAAATATTAGACAAATCGACAACCTAAAAAACTAGAGAAAAATAAAAAATATCTAGAGAAATTAGAGATATTTGCAACACTACTATGTAGATCCACTCTGGATCTGAAATGTTGTAGATTCTTGAAAAACAATTGCAGAACTTGATGATTGGGTATAGTTAGAAAATCACTTGTAAGTATAAGGGGGTTTTCTCAGCCTAAATTCCATGTTGCTTTTGAAGAATTTGTGTGTTAATAGAAATTAGCAAATATACTTGTGTATATAAATGTTGAATTGCTACTTGGGTGAGCAACATGGTTAATGATGTGTGTGATTGGAAGTACATCCATAAATCAGATCAATAAGAAACTTGGAATCCATTTCCATGTTTCAAAAACCCAAAGAAGTAATTTTTATATGTTGCTCATGTTTTTCTAATATTAGGAATTGAACATGTAAAAAATCAAGGCATATGAATGTTGATATGTGAAAGAAAAAAGAAATGTTAGAATGCAAATGCACAACTCTGTGTGTGTGTGTGTGTGTGTGTGTGTGTGTGTGTGTGTGTGTGTGTGTGTTGAAGAATGGTGACATATGAATGTGCATATATACATATGTGAGTATACGTGTTGTCACATATTGACTAGATATAGGGTTATATTGGTTGTGAAACTAGGTGCAATTGAGGTAAAGGAGACACTAATCAATTGGTTTCTAGAGCAATGTTTCATACTCTCAAGAATCACCTTTACAATAGGTGATGTTAAGAATTAGTGTTCACAATTATGGTGTAAATGTTTTCCTTATAATCACCATTCCTTGTCTGGTTATATCTAAAAACATGTCATTGCCATATCTTAAAGATGGAAAGGTACGCTAGAATGTTCTTGGATATAGAAAGGCCAAGAAGGAAGGTCATGTACATGATAATGTGATGCATCACACACTTGATTGTTTGAATACCAATAATCTATCCATAGATCTAACTAGAGGCTACTCAAAACTAAAGTGTAACCTTGGGTAGTTAAATTTGGACAATGTAGAATTGGGGTTGTCTAGGCACTAATGAGGTGGACTAATTTTCTAACCTTAGTACTTGAGTTCCAACCATGAAAGGTAATGAGCTAGAGGACTAGAAATGAATATTAACATATTCATCCTTGTTTGATCCATAAATTGCCATTGATTTTCCACTGGAACAGTTCATCGCAATGGATCTTACAACTTATTTCTTTTTATTAAGTTATTTTCATCGAATGCTCAATAAACTAGAACTGAAAGAAAAATAAGTATAGAAAAGAAATATGCAATCCACGCAATAACACACGATATACCCTGGGAAAACCCATTATGGGGAAAAACCCAGCCAAACACGAGGAATGCAAATACAAAGGAAATGGTACTCTCTATGTAGTTACCTATGACTCTACGGCTAGAATGGATAATATAGGAGTGCTATAGGATATCTTACTTCGTTTGTTATACTCTAATATCCACTCTTGTGTTGTTTCTCAACTATGGAACAATACAGTAATATCATAAGAATGGAACCACTTCTTCTCCTAATGGCCTGGTATTTAACATAGCCCGATAGTCGTCTAAGGTTAATTTTAGGGTTTTTGAATTCCTAAATTCCTTACTAGGGTTAGGGATTTGAACCTTCTAGAATGTTCTTGAAATTCCACATGTGACTAGCTCTGCATGTGTGATAAATTAGAATTGACTTGAAATCCACTTGGAGCCATGGTGGTCAACTGGATAGGTCAACTTTTGGGAGTTATAACTTCCTCATACATACTCTGTTTGAGATTATTCTTGGATTGTTGGAAAGCTCATAGAGTGTAGAATAACATCAAGCATGTTACACAAGTGATGAAATTTTGAGCCCAAAAATCATCATTTAAGCCCTCAAACAAGCCCTGGAAGCTTATGTACCACAAATATGCAAAGTGAGATATGCCCCTAAAATGGCCATTGCAAGACCATTCATCCAATATGTCCACCTAGCAAGTGCCAAAATAGATGAAAAGTTATATATTGATTCATTTTGGATCACACCTGCCCATTTTGGGAGGCTTTTGGTCCCCATAATCTTTTACTAAATGAGGCGAGGAAATATTTCCTCTACCTTCTTGTTGGAGTACTATTTAGCCTTTCATGTAATTTTTCCTTTCAACCCCACCTTCCATAGTTCATGATGTCCTCCACTGGTTCTTTTGGAATTCTCCTAAAAAATTGTGTCAGTGCCTCTTGTACTTGTAAATAGATTTTCCTAATATTTTCACTGAATTTTTCATCTCTTAATGCTTCATAAATGGTGACAACATACCTCACTCCACCTTGATGTCCATAAACAATATCTAGACGTGAAGGTGGAAAATATCCAAAACAAACTTCGAAAGGGGACTTTCCCATGAAAGTGTGGACTACTCTGTTATAAGAGTGTTGGATGTAGATCTTATTTTCATCCCAAGTCTTCAGATGCTTCTAATTGTAATTACCTCTCAAAAGATACACCAAATTCCTGTTGACTACCTATATCTTCCCATCTTTATGTGGATGGAATGGTGTATATCTCTTCAACTTAGTATGATCCATCTTCTCCCAAAGTGTCCTAGTCCAAAACAAACTGAGAAATATGGTATCCATGTCTAAGATGATGATCCTTGGTATCTGAAAGTGCACCCATACCTACTCAAAGAACATGTTTGTTGTTTCTTGTCCTTTTAAGGTCTTTTTACAATGCATAAGAATGCACATCTTGCTAAATATGTTAACTACAACAAATATATAGTTGTGTCCCTTCCTAGTGGTTGGTAGACTACCTACAAAATCCATGGATTTTATCTCCCATGGTCTCGTAGGAATAGGTAAGGGATGATATATACCTCGCTTATTATTTCTGGGCTTGCTTGTACAACAAAGTATGCATCCTCTAATAAACTGAGCTACATATTCTTGCATTCTAGGCCAATAAAAATACCTTTGTAAGTTGGCAATTGTCTTGCCAACAACAAATTCCCTACAACTTTGGAGGTGTGAGCCTCTCCCATGAGTTGAACTCTCTCACCTTTAGGAACATGGATATTGTCCATCTTGTAGAGTAACCCATACTAGAGATGATAGTTAGCCTTGTTGTCACCTTCTTCTACATGGAATTGGCCTTGTAGCTGCTCAAATACCTCCTTGAAGTCCTCATATTTTGTGTATTCCTCCGTGTATAAATAATATGTGAAAGGCTCCATATGCATCAGTACCCAAAAATGTGATCTTGGATATAGGTCTCCTTGAGAGCATGTCTACCAGCTTGTTTTTACTTCCCTTCGTATATTTGATGATTAGATCGAATTGTTGTAAAAATCCCATCCACTTGTAGTGTCATGTTTGTTGTATTTTAATCTAGACCTGCAAATATTGTAAAAATTAGTGATCAATGTGAATGATGGTCTTCTTTCCCGTCATATAGTGCTTCCATTTGCCAACATCTTGAACGAAGGAATAGAGTTCCTTATCATATGTTGGGTAGTTTAGGATTCATTCATGGAACATTTCATAATGATAGCATACTAGCCTCCCTCCTTGCATCAAAACCACTCCCATATCATACCCTCTTGTATCTATTTCCAATTCTAATGGCTTCTACAAGCTACAAAATGTGAGAATTGGTGCCTAGATAATCTTTCACTGAAGCTCCTCAAAGAATTTATGTTGATTCTTTCCCCACTAGAAGCCCTTGCTGTTGGTCGTTATGGAATGGAGAGGTGCAACCACAGGGAAAATGAAGCTATTAACACCCAAACGTATTGTGTTTCCCCCCAAAAGATCCTAAATTTAGTGATATTTGTAGGATTATTCCACTTAGTGATGGTCTCTATCTTTGCGGAATAAATATTAAGATCTCCTCTACCTATTACATACCCTAAATACATGAAAGACTACTGAGAAAAATCACATTTCTTAGTTTGTTTCTAGTAGTTGATGTTTCATCAAGGTCTCCAACACCTTATTTAGATGTGAAATATGCTCTTCCTAGGTATCAATATAAACCAATATATCAAGGCTAAATACACTATCGCAAATGAATATATACAAGGACGCAATACATCATTCATCAAACACATAAATGTAATTGGTGCATTGCAAAAACCAAAAGGAAATACTAACGATTCATATAGACCTTTCCTAGTCTTGAAGGCGGTCTTCTAGGTGTCTTCTTCCTTCACTCATACCTACTGGTATTCTAATTTGAGATCGAACTTGGTGAAGTACTTGGCATGTTGCAACTGATCTAAAACATCATCGATCCTAGGAAGAGGGTATCAATTCTTGAGGTTTATCTTATGCAAAGCTCTTTAGTCAATACACATCCTCTAAGTCCCATCCTTCTTTGGTACTATGACAATAGGTGACCCACGAGGTGAGGTAATTGGCCAGATTACTCCCTGCTCTAGCAGTTGGTGCAACTACTTCTTCACTTCTTTTGCCTCTGTAACAGACTATCAATACAGTCTTATGTTTGGTAATGGAGAATCTGGAAATAGTTGTATCTCATGCTCCAATTACCTCTTAGGAGGTATCCCTCTAGTATCTTGGAAAAATTATTTGTATTCTAGCAAAACGTTCTCCAATTGGTGTTTCTACTCTTTGGTACATCACTCCAGAGATGCCCTTACTTTTACTGATTCACCTTCTTGTTTATTGTCCTAAGGAAAGCAACACAAATTTCCTACTTTAACTGATCATCCTTTTCGCTTGGTTGGAATTACCAAAGAGAATCCTATTTACCTTTGTGTGCATTGACGGTGAAATATTTTCCATCCTTGATCAAGCAGTATTGGTTTTCTCTTCTCATGAATATTGCATCCCTCTTATACATGTAGGGGATCCCAAACACTACACCACAAACATTAATGGGTATTACATCTACCTCCACTTCATCAACATAATATACATTTATGGAAATTTAATCTTGCATTGTTTTGTGACCCTAAGTTTTGTATCCTTATTTACCCATCCCAATGGATAGGGGCTGGTATGAGCATATACTTCCAATCTAAGCTTAAATACAGTATCTGTTGCTATGATATTTTCTTGTGAATTAGAATCAAATAGAGCATCAACCTTAGTCTTATTGATCTAGATCTTGATATCTAAGAGTTTTTTCATCTCATTTTCTTACTTGTGATTAAGGATACTCAAATTCACCTCCTTATGCACTGAATTGTAGACAATATTCTCATCCATATCTGAGTTTCTTTCTACCTTTTTGCTTGAATTTTTGTCTAGAAGGTTCTTCTTCTTAGCATCCTTCTTGTGGTTCTTAGGGTTCATCTTTGGATGTAGCTTCCAACAATTTTGTTCAATGTAACAATCAATATTACAATGGTTACAGTGGTTTTTTGGATACTTGCACTGAAGTGTCATTGCTATAGTCTTCTTATCTCCCTTAGACTTCTTCTTCCCCTCCTTGAAAGCAAATTGGTTCTCTTTCTATTTAGAACTACTTAGTTGTCCTTTTTTGTGGCCTATATTTTCTATGTATTGTGCTCGTACACATGGCTCATCAATTATCCTAGGCTTGAAGAGCATCACTTGCTTTCCTAAATGACTATGTAAACCCCTCGGATACTTAAGGAGTACATCTAGATTCTTGGGTGAGATATCCAGCATGATATCCATCTTCTTGAATTTTGTGGTGTACTCTTTTACGCTCTACCCTTTCCTTTTCCTGAAGTAATGCCAACGGATCCACTGGTCCTCTACATACCCTATAGGGTAGAACTATGAATTAATGAGGGTTTTGAGATCTGATGCAGGAGCATCAGGACCTAGGTAGATCAGTCGAAGTTAATTGACCAAAGGGAGCCAACTAGCGAAGTGTCGATGAGCACTGGTGCGGGGAACAAGTTGACTTGTCGAAGTCAACAAGTCGAGCAGAAGTAGTCGAGGTGCAGCCGACTGAAGGATCAACAAATGTCGCGAGAGGTCTAGAATCGACAAGAACAGTCGACAGATGACGAGCGGTGTAAGAGATCGGATAGTCAACTAGTGGGCGGACTACGACATGACAGGGTTTGGTGAAGCCAAGTGTAATAGGGAGGAGTGAACCGACAAGACAGTCGAGATGTGACTAACTGCTGTAGCAGGGTCAGAAGGATTGAAAAGTCAAGGGACTGTACTAGTATCCATTCGGGGTTATTGAGGAAGTTATTATAGTTATTACGAGTTGGTGAAGGACATGACAGAGGATGTCATGGACAGAAGCTGTACAGCACGGCTAGATGCTGACAGTGCAGATTCGCAGGATTTGGACAGGATCGATGAATGGAGGGAACAAGAGTCTCGGGATTGTGAAAACCTTGGAAATGACACCCGCAGAGTAGAAGAGGAGAAGAAGGCTTTCAGTTTAGAAATTGTTAGACTGTTGGGCAGAAGGGAGGAGGCACGACAGAGTGGAACGTAGAGCTGAGAAAGTTGTGAAGAGTCACATTGGTCGAGTGCAGAGTGTTGATATCAAACCATAGCTCAGAGTTCCATGGAGAACCAGGAGAGGGCGAGGTCGACACACAGGGAGAACACACCATAGTTACTTCTGAGTTGTAACGGCTGAAGCCAGTTGTAGTTAGTTATTTGCTTACAGTTATTTTATATTGTAACTGTTTTCAAGATAAGTATAAGTTAATCCAGGCATCTTGTTCTACACCTTGTTTGTGTGAGCATTATGGTTTGTGTCATGTGTATTGTTAAGCAAGAACCTTATTTCAGGTAAGGAGGCTTGCGTCAGTTTGTATCAGAGCTCGGAAGTGAGTCCGGTTGAAGAAGAGAACACCATACCAACCTGACTTGAGTCAGTTGGTATCAGAGCCCATAGGTGAGTCTGGTTGGAGAAGAGAAGACCATACCAACCTGACTTGCGTCAGTTGGTTTCTGAGCCTGGAGGAAAGTCCGGTTGGAGAAGAGAAGACCATACCAAACTAACTTGCGTTAGTTGGTATTAGACCTAGAAAGCGTAAGAATTTTCAGCATAAGTTGAAAATGGCTCATAGAGACATTAATGTCCGAGGACGAAGAGCGCATGGCATAGTAGCCGTCACAGTAGATCGTGAGATGTTCGACGAATGCATCCGAACGATGCGGACTTTGACAAATGAAGTCGCTGCGATCAAAGAAAACCAGAGGCATGGTTGCATTCCTAAAGTGCTAGACCACAGCGATGAGGAAGTCGAAGAAGTGGAAGCTCGGGAAGCCGCAACAGAAGAACCAGAGGAGAAACTCATCAAGCTTCTGACAGAAATGAGAGGTTGGGCGAAGATAGATGTGCGTACGTACTCGGGAATCCTAGACCTAGAAGACTTGATCAACTAGTTTAGAGAGATGGAGAAATATTTTGATGAAGAGCAGATCGACGATCCTAAGCGGGTTAAGACTGCATGTCTGAGGTTGAAGGGTCATGCCTCAATGTGGTGGGACAATGTATAAGCTGATAGACTCAAGAAAGGCAAGGAGAAAATCAAATCTTGGGAGAGGATGGTCGCCAAGTTGAAGGGGAAGTTGTTGCCAAATGACTATGTATTTTCCTTGTTCCGAAAGCTACAAAACCTTCGACAAAAGGAGATGACTGTGAAGGAGTACATGGAGGAGTTCTACCGATTGTTGATTCAGTCAGGACAGACTGATGAGGGAGAAGAAGCTATCGCTAGATATGTAAACGGCTTGAAATATGCTATTCAGGATGAGCTCAGAATGTCGAGACTCAGGATAGTCAGAGAAGCCTATCAATTAGCTCTGAAAGTGGAAGAGAAACTGTCGAGAAAATCCGCAGTGACCAGAGGCAGGATGACTAGTCGAGGTGGAAAGACTGTCTCCATGAAAGGTACAAGTAGCGGCTACAAGAAAGAAGGTGTCGAAGATAGTTGACGCAAAGAAGGGACATCGACGAAGGAAAGAGCGCAGGAGAACTGACGTGATGGTCGTGAGAACCACAGTCGAGGCGCATATGGTCGAAGTGGTCCATCCGATAAGAAAGGAGCTAACAGACGAGCTATAATCTGTTACAAATGTCGAGGATCGGGACACAAAGTGTATGAGTGCCAAGAAAACCTACATGTGGCAGAAGACTCGAAACCCAGACGTCGAAAGGATGAGCAAGTCGATGAGAGGGAAGAATTGGCATCAGATAGCAGTGGAGGTGAGAAAATGAAGAACCAGAATCTGACAGTTCAGAGAGCTTTGATCCAGGAAGATCAGCATGATCTGATGGAACCAGCACAATGGAAGGCGATCTTTTGAATGAAGGTGCGGATCGGAGAATGGTGTTGCAAGACCATAGTTGATGGTGGGAGTACAAAGAATCTTGTGTCGATAGAAGTCATCGACAAGATCGGGTTGAAGTGTCGTGAACACCCACACCCTTACAAGATCTCATGGTTGCAAAAAGGACATCACGTCAAGGTGACCAGACAGTGCCTAATCAACTTCAAAGTTGAAGGATTGGAGGACAGTGTGTTGTGTGATGTAGTTCCCATGGATGCATGCCATCTATTGTTGGGGAGGCCATGGCAATATGATCGTAAGATGATCTACGATGGTCGATCTAACACAGTCACAGTGTGGAAGAATGGCGTGAAAAGAACTCTTAAGCCAAGGCAAGGAGAGCCAACCGACAATAAGGACGGCGAGAGCAATCTTTGGGAAAAGTGAGTGTTGATGAGCACTACCAAGGAATTCCTCACAGAGGAGGAAAAACAGTCGAGATGTTTTACAATCATTCCGAAGGGACCATATGTCGATGGAACGACCAATCGGGAGAGCATTCCAGTCGAAGTCAAGGAGTTGCTTGAATAATTTCAGGACATAATGGCTGATGAGAAACCGATGGGATTGTCGCCAACAAGGAGCATATCCTATTAGATCAACTTGATTCCAGGGTCGAGTCTGCAAAACAAAGCACCATATAGGATGAGTCCAGTAGAGGGACAGGAGCTCAACCGACAGGTCCAAGAGTTGTTGGACAGGGGATTGATCCGAGAAAGCTTCAGCCCATGTACAGTACTAGCAGTATTGACACCCAAGAAAGGCAGGGAATGGAGAATGTGTACCGACTCCAGAGTGATCAACAGGATCACGATCAAGTATCGATTTCCATTACCAAGGATGGATGACTTGATGGATTGCCTGAGTGGAGCGACGTACTTCATGAAATTAGACCTGAAGAGTGGATATCACCAGATTAGGGTCAGAGAAGGAGATGAATGGAAGACAACATTCAAGACAAGAGAAGGGTTATGTGAGTGGTTAGTCATGCCATTCGGATTGACTAATGCACCCAGTACATTCATGAGATTGATGAACGGGGTACTGAAACCATTCCTAGGAAAGTTTTTCGTAGTCTATTTAGATGACATTTTTATTTTCAGTAGGACCAAGTCAGAACATTTGGAGAATTCGACAAGTATTGCAAAAGTTGCAGGAAGAGAAGGTGATGTTTAACCTACAAAAGTGTTTCTTCATGAAGAAGGAATTAGTGTACTTGGGATTTGTAATTTCAGGTAAGGGGTTGGAGATGGACCGAGAGAAGGTGAAGGAAATAGTAGATTGGCCTGAACCAACGAGTACAACTGCAGTGAGGAGTTTCCATGGACTTTCTAGTTTCTACCGGAAGTTCATTCAGGGATTCAGTCAGATTTGTGCACCATTGACAGAATGCATGAGAAAGGGCGAGTTCAAGTGGACGGATAAGGCCCAGGAAACTTTCGACAAATTGAAGGAAAAGGTCACTGAGAGCCCAGTGTTGGCGCTCCTAGACTTTGACAAAGTTTTCCAAGTAGATTTTGATGCGAGTGGAACTACAATTGGAACAGTGTTGAGCCAGGAAGGCCAACCAATTGCATTCTTCAGTGAAAAGCTAAATGGAGTGAAGCAGAAGTATTTGGTCTATGACCAAGAATTCTATGCTATCATACAAGCATTGAAGAAATGGAGGCATTATTTGTTGCCATAGGAATTTGTGTTATACACCGATCACCAAGCACTGAGCTATCTGAATACTCAGTCGAAGTTGGATCAGAGACACATGAAGTGGGTGGAGCTGCTCCAGAGATATACGTTTGTGTTGCGACATAGATCGGGCAAGTCGAACAAGGTTGCCGATGCATTGAGAAGGAGAGTTGCACTGTTGAGCACTATGACTGTTCAAGCAACAGGGATAGAGTCGATAAAGACAGAGTATGAAGCCGGTGAAGATTTTGCGAAGGCATGGAAGGCTTGTCGAGAGCCTTGGACAATCGACAGAACTCCATATTTGAGTTATCTCATTCAAGAAGGTTACCTGTTCAAGGGTAGTCAGTTGTGTATTCCCAGAGGATCAGTGAGAGAGAACCTAATCCAAGAATTTCATAATGGCGGGTTAGCAGGGCACTTTGGGATCGATAAGACCAAAGCACTGATGGACGAAAATTATTTCTAGCCAAGGATGTCGACAGATGTCAAAAAATGGGTTCGACAATGTCAAGTTTGCCAGTTGGCAAAGGGAAAAAGTCAGAACACGGGGTTGTATACACCATTGCCAATTCCAGAGAACCCGTGGGAGCATCTTAGCATGGATTTTGTGTTAGGATTACCAATGACTCAGTAGGGGAATGACTCAAAGTTTGTTGTAGTCGACAGATTTTCGAAGATGGCACATTTCATACCATGTAAGAAAACAAGTGATGCCACAGGAATCGATGTACCATTCTTTAAGGAAGTAGTCAGGTTGCATGGGTTGCCAAAGAGTATCACGTCGAATAGGGATACGAAATTCATGGGGCATTTCTGGAGAACACTGTGGAGGAAACTCGACACGAAGTTAGAGTTTAGTTCCGCATATCATCCACAGATAGACGGACAAACCGAGGCTGTAAACAAAATTTTGGGAAACCTTCTGAGATGTTTAGCGGCCGACAGACCGAACTAATAAAAGAACTCCGCATTAAGAGACTAGGTAAGAAACAAAAAGACCCTCCAACAATACATGTCATAGGTGAAATCTCAGATTGTATAGCAAAACAGCCTAGAATTCTAAAGTATACAAATCCAGAAAACCTTGTAGTAATTGTTCTCATTAACAACACTGCTATACGGAACACACTCATTGATCTAGGGGCTTCTATAGGGAACACACTCATTGATCTAGGGGCTACATTTTTAGAAGCTCTCCAATTAGGACTATTCCTCCGCCCTACCCGAACAATGTTAGAACTAGCAGAACATACTATGGTGCAACCTACTGGGATATTAGACGATATTATGGTGTCAGTATCCTCATGGTAATATCCTATGGACTTCATGGTTATTCAATCAAAAGACCCATCTAGAGGGCATCCTATCATTTTAGGAAGACGTTGGCTAGCTACTGTTAATGCATTCATAGGATGTAGGGATGGAGAGATGGTTATCTCTGATGGGCTATCTACAAGAAGACTAGCTTTATACCCACCAACACAACCCGTAGCTGAGAGCTTATTTTGGTTAGGTTGTCCTTTTGGGGAGGAAAACCTGGAAGAACTTTCCCTTGTTAGTGATCTTTCCTCGGCACTTCAAGAACAAAATATTGAAAACATTTTGAATCAATTTATTTCCTCCATCATAAATGTTAGGATTTCATCCGTATTTAAAATATTAATGATGTCCCCATTCTTTATCATTGTATTTTCAAGTGTATCTACTCTATCGGTAAGCTTTGACACAATTCAAATCATCATGTTCATCTTGTGTTATGGATGAGACTTTAGGAGGTTTAATGGGTGTATAATTTATTGGTCCACCTTTTTCCATCTGATACCATTGTTTGAACCAATTTTGATGTGCCAAGAAAGTCTAATTTAGTAAGTTTCCAAAAAATCTTTATTTTTGTCCCTTTTAGGACATTTAACTTGTACTACATGCCACTTGTCAAATTTTCCTTATATGATTATGAAATCGTTACCACAAACACTATGGTCCATCTTCATTCTAATGAAATAGGTGGCAGTCAATTTGGATCTTCTAAGATTTAAATATAACAATTTTACACAAAACACATGTTTGAGACTAGTTTTGGACTAGTCAAACACCCTATCTTCAAAAGGCTATAAATCCTAACATATTTTGAAAAAAGGACTAAGAATTTCTATCACATATACATGTCTATGTAATCTCAAATCCCTCCAAAGTTTTGTTATCTAAAACATCCTTGAAAAAATGTTATAGTGAAAACATATTTGATACCAAATGTTATGCACCAAATTCCCCAAAAGAGCATAAAATAGGAAAGAGTGAGTAATACAATGCATTAAGAATGAATAAAATAAATGAATAAGAAGCCTCTTCAAGGGGGAAACCTACTCCTACAATGTAGAAATTATAGAAGACAAGATGAGGTGATGCTTTAGAGCTAGGTACAGTTATAATTAAGGGAACATTTTTTTTCTTAAATTTAAATCTTCAATATTGTTTCAATTGTTGATAGAAATAGTTTCACATACTTTTGTTTAATATCCACAAGAAGGTTGGGATATACGTTGAGCTGGAAAATTTGTTTCAACATTATAGGGGGGACATATTGAGGTCTTGCATATCTACAGTAGGAAAAGGTGGACAAATGTAAGATTGGAAGCTGTTATGTAGCTTATTTGGAATGTGTCTATCTCCATTTTATGAATTAGGTTATTAATTTATTTTTGTTAAATTGAAGATTATATCCATAGGCTCATTCGTAAACATATAATTCAGAGTATGAGTTTGATGATGGTGTAGGCTTGGAATCAATACAAAAATGATCATTTTTTGGATATTGTTGATCCGACAATGGAAGGAAAATGTTCAAGAGAGCAATAATTGATAGTGATCAGAATTTCACTTATATGAACTCAAGGCTCTTTAGCACTGCAACTGATCATTTCCAAAGTTTTGACTTTGCTAAACAACAATTCCAATACTAATTTTGATTTCACACAACCAACTTTCATATAATCATCTATTTCAATCAAACCTACGAGTTCCAAATATCCAGGAAGCTTAGGTTTTGTTGGATGTCGTGGATATACCATCGTGTATGTTCTTCATCTATCTTAAGTTTTAATAGATAGTAGTTTTTCATTTTATGAGTTAATTATTGTTAAAAGATCCAACCTTTGAATGTCAAATTCATGCAATTATTTTTACATTTTAGATTATATAGACTTATCCTTATATACGATTTTGTAGATGAAAATATAATTGATATATACCATCCATGGGCTATAATGGAGCTTATGATATAGTGAAAATTCAACATAACAAGATAACAAGAGTCACGGTGAATCCCTATCTCTTTTTAAGGGACAAAGTTAGGAATAAGGTTTATTGAAAAATGAACCAATATAGATCCATCTTAATTCTAGATCTACCAATCACCAAGATGGATCAAACTTGAGTTGCAAAATTTTCTGCAAAATTTTATTTTTTAACATTTTCACATAACAAAAATTATTCAAGTTTCATTAAATTTTTTAATTTTAATTAATTAAAATATATATCTTTTTAGTTTTAATTTTAAGTTCAGTTAAACACTAAAAAAATTTATTTACTTATAAACTAATAAAATACCAATCAACCTTTACTTAACATGAAATTACACATATCCCTTATATTAAATTGTATAAAATATCTATTCACAAAAAATAATACATATTAATTTAATTAGAAAGGACCCAATGGTAATTAATTGAGGGAGTATATTTTTGAATAATTGAGGGAGTATATTTCTGAACAAACAGAAATGAATATTATGAATATAACTAGTACCGAAAAAGGAAATCTTCATTCATACGTTAGTTGATAACATTTTGTCATTGATGGATAAAAGCATAAAGAATTTCTACAAGGAACGTGGAGGTAATAAAAAGAAAACTATCCAATATAAAATGAAGAACCACAATGCAATATATATGAAACAACATTTTCATGTAATTATAGTGATGGATATGATCGAGGTGATTAGCTCTTTATAAAGCCCCCTAAGAGGTAGAATGATTACGAATAAATTAATCCATTAAATTGTAATTTGCAACATTCACGATAATAAAAGACCAACATGAACAATTCAGTCAATCTTTAGAGTTAAATCTTACATACTCGGGAGACACTATCTCATTAGTGAACTAATTGTGCATACAAATGAAAATCAAGAGTAGATATTCATAGGATGTGATGCATTGGGTTTCTAAACAATCATTAATTTATCTATATTGATTTTCATTATATTCAAGAAATAAGTAATGATTTTCTTTTCATTATATTCTAGAAATGAATAATAATATGCAAATCCGTATTTTATTAAAAAAAACCTTTAGTTTTTGTAAAGATGATAGGTCATTAATGGGAAAAAATCAAAATAATATAGATTTTTGAAAGACATGTTTAGCCAACCTATGCAGCTTGCTACATACCACTAAGGAAAGAAACAACATAACGCAACCTTTTTGAAGTATCTCATGGCCCCACATTCTTGTAATGTGGGTACTTCCAAGAGATATTTTCGCACATTTGTTTTCGAGGGATAGGTTAGGTAATGACCTAGATGTTTCTTGTTGACTAAAGTTTAATAATAAAACTGAATGTAAACCTAATGCATAGGTAGATGAGAATTGTGAGTTTGTTGGTGTTCTATGGAGTATTGAGGAGAATGCACGGATTTGGTTTGGATTCAAAGAGTCACATTCCCATGGTTGGTATGTATTCCTTTCCATAGTCGTTTAATGGATGCAAGGAATCATGACTAGTGAGACATTGCATAGGCTAGTGAGGCATTACTTTGTAAATAATGGCAATTTTTCATTTAACTTATTTAAGATTAGTAATCTTAAAGAATTAGATTTATATTTTTTAAATATAACTATAATAATAATTATGTTACAACATTACATATATCATTTATGATTTACTATGTCAAATGTAATTTCAATATCTTTATAACATTTTCTATAATGTTTCCTAGAATTTCAATGTGTAAATCTTCCTTAGTAAAATTATTTTCATTTACTTATAAAATTATATATTATTTATGAAAATATATCAAATCAATATATATAGAGAGAGAAACACTAAATTAAAATGGTTAATAATATTTATTTTGAAGAAATACCATAATTGATATGTCTCATTTATTTGAAACCATTATAATAATACAAATGAATTATCATGTAAGAATTATTAAGCTATATCAAATATATATTTATGATAGTTAGAAGTTTACATTATTCCAATATACACTAATAATAACATTCCAATTTCAAAAAAAAACTTTTATATAAAATATCTCATGACCTCCCTCATTTCGAGGATGGTACCCAAGGTAAACCACTGGCCTTGATTATAGGTCCTAACTCGCTGGGGACATCAAGTGAGTCCCTGCATAGCCACTTGAGGATTTGACCCCGAAACCTTCTACTTGCGATTACAACACTCAACCACTTGAGCTAACCCACCGGGCTATCCCATGACCTTATATAGATGAATAAATGAGTATATCCTTTTTGAAATTGGTTGAAATTAAATTGTAATGTAGATTTATTTTATCTAAAGTTTATTAATTGATGGTGACAGTAGTTATTAATGTCAATTGAGACTAATTTTGGTCTATCACACTTTAAAAAAGAAAGGACTTGATTTTCTTTATAATTTAATTTCTATACTAAAAATATTTAAGAAAACCATTCATAAATCATCACAATTATCATAATTGAAAAGTTCAATATTATAACAAATGTTTTGAAACTATTATTATGTGACTTCTATGTATTTATCTTATAATTATTTGTTAATTACATAGGTTATTCATTTCAATTATGTTGTCATATTATACTTATTCTTTGTATTTATGATTTATTAGGATTCGATGGATTGAATACATGTTAAACAAATATAAGTAGTCATGCGATGATGTTTTGTTGTATGATAAGGAGAGTGGATGATTGAGAGGTTATTTGCATAAATAGAAGAGAATTGTGATGTTTTCTTATTTTGGTTTTTGTATATAGATTTATGAATTTTTAATTTACGGATGATGAGTAACTAATTGTTATATGCATAAAGATAAGGGAATCAAGATTTTTAACAAAAAAATTATTTATGTTAATACTATTTTTATTGGGTTTTTAAAAATATTTCAATAAATGGATTAAATTTTTTTCAATCGAGGTATGTTTAAAGTTGTCTATCAAAGTATATACTTCAATTAAGTAATTAAAAGTCAACAATTCTTTTCCATTTATATATTTTCAAGAAACTACAACTTTTGATAGATGATATTCCTTTATCTCTTCCATTAAAGGTAGTGGATTAAGTGTATATCCTTTATCTAATGACATATACTTCCATAACTTTTTATTTCATACTATATTTTTTAAGTTGTTTTTATTAAACTTATATAAATTCTTTTTGCTCCTTAGCAATGATAGAGAAAAATACATATCTCAAAAACTACGAAACCCACAAAATATAAAAATTATGGATTGTGTTCTACACAGAAAACCCATTCGTAATATAAAAAATATGAACATAGCATGTTTTAAACCTATAAAAACAACTTCACTACATTTCACATCACCTTTTTTTAGAACAATTTCATTTTTTATATACTAATCTATATAGTATATATTTGTGTTCTACTTTGTTGAGTATCTTTATCAAATTTTTTTATTACATAAACTATATAAATATGTTTGTCATCATAAGATTATCATTAGATAAATGATGATTTCTCAATTTGTATAAGTTGTTTGTAAATGTTTTTAATTAAATACCTACTTCTCACATGAAAATAATTTAATAGTGTTTTTGTTTGTTTGCTTGTTTTTTTTTTTTTTTATCAATAAACTTAAATATGCAATCAATACATTTATATTATTGTTATCAAATACAAGAAACTATATCGAGAAAAATATTTATATCATCTCCCACTCTTCCTATATATCATGTGTAGCTAATTGTTGCATTTTTTCCTATATTAAAAATACTTCGATAATGCATTATTCATATCCATGAAAGAGATAGAATGAGCTGATAAGAGAAGATTAGATACGTCAAAATAAACACCTTCTTCCAAACTTGGATCTTAAATGGTGTTGTTAATGCCATAAATCGTAAATTGTATATATGAATAACTTGTACTATATTTTTATACTCAACAAAGTTACTTTGCAATCGTTCACTCTACATACTAGATGTTTACTTGATTGCAAAATTATATATTTTTTTTAGTTGTAATTCAAAATTTGTTTATTGAAGATAAGTTGCTAGTTGACTATACTTTTTCTAGGCTTATACTTATTTGAAAACAAAACAAGCTATTAATGTTCCCTTAGATATAGGTCTCAATGGAACACAATACGAAGGACACAAAATGATATTGTATATTGCTTACATATCCATAAATAATTGTTTAAATCCCTACACATTCAACTATCTCATGTTTTGTCTACTAAAACGATAAACACAATTACGATTGATATGCTTTTCACATTTGAAGCATATGCTCAATAGATCTAAGATAAGATAGTATTTTATCCTTCTACTTATTACACGATTTAAGTTTCCTTGAATGTTAAAGGTCATACAATGCACATGGTTGTAAGTTCATACATTTTTTTTTATTAAAAAATTGTCGTACATACATATAAGTGATTTAATATATTAACAATTGATGTAATTGCAACACTTCCATGCCATTTACAAGGATAACTTTAGGGGCGAAATTTAGCCCATGGGCTATTTTTCAATGTTTTTTTCCAAAAAAAGATTCGCCAATTTGCATTTTTTGAAGCCCCATTTCCCCCAAATTTGATGGGGTAAAATTTTTTCACTCTATAATTCGCCAAATTATTATATAAACTATATAAAATCCTTAGAAATTGAAATAATTTTAGAAAAATATCGCCAAATATTTTATAGTTGACATTTTAAGAATTGGTGAGATTCACCAAGGTTTCTACACTTTTAAATAAGTATGAGTCCTTATAATTAACCTTGGCCATTTATATAGAGTCCAAGAAAACATGTCCCAAAGCATGTTCAGACTGTTTTAATTTTGACTGAAAGATTTGAAACACCTTGATACACTAGATCATAACGAAATTTGCTCACTTTAGATGCCTTGTTGACAATGTTCTTTGTGGTCAAGAACATTTAATTAGTTAAGAAAATGTTCAAAAAATTGTGTCGATAATATGTGTTATGTCATTCCTCAAACAACATCATATATTCCTAATTTTTTTTTTCAGCGGAAAAATCACCTTCCTTCTATTCCAAAGGACTTAAGGAAAGCTAACAATGCATGGGAAATCTCAACAAGCTTTCTCACATATCATGGATGCTAGGTCGATCAAACTGTGAGCCGGTAATCCAAGCCAAAAGATGTCTCAACGAAATTGAACCTCGGTAATCCAAGCCAAAAGATGTCTCAACGAAATTGAACTCGGGTGGATGAAATAGCCGATAATCCAAGCTAGAAGATGTCTCAACGAAATTGAACCTGGGTGGATGAAGTGAAATCCATCTAACCCCACCAACAGGCCACATATTCCTAATTTTATAACCATATTGCAATGCACAAATATAGTTCTATGTTGGGATATATGTGAAGGATAGGATTACTAAAAGGGCATTCAATCTTCATTTGTGGATAATATGATTGGCGTTACCTGTTACGTGTTTACTAATTAAATCGACCAATTTCTATTCTCTCTAGTCATAATTCTATGAACAAAAGATCTTTTAATCGTGACTGAAATTTTACAACTAAAGTTGCTTTTTAATTTTGATTTTCGAAAAAAATATAGTTTTAAAATACTTTGTAATTTATATATATTATTAATAATTAAATGAATGTATTAAGGAAAAAAAAATAAACATAAAAAATAAGTATAAATATAATAACCAAGTATAAATATAATAACTAAAAGTAAATGTTTTGTCAAATATTTTTAAATATAAAATAAATTTAACATGAAAGTAAAAGGAGTAGTTTATTTATTTTATTTTTTGGATTGTGAGTTTTGGTTGGAATATTGTAAATTTTTGGTAAAATTTAAATTTGGAAGTGTTTAAATTGTGTTTTTGATTCCATAAAAAGATTCAGTATCCTCCTAATATCCCTAGATACCCAAATACAAAATAAAATGGAAAATAAACTATTAAAAGGTTAAAAACATATTTTATTAAGACATTGAATGATTATTAATTGAAATATTAAATAGTGGTATTTATTTAAAAAACTATTGTCTTCCTCTTAAATTTTTTTTTTTTTATCTTGAACTTGTAAATTTATGTATTAAAATAAATTCGTTCATAGCTACTAATTATTTTGACCATGTTAATTTAATATTATTCAATTGTGATTAAATATTTTATAAGTTAATTTCCATGACTTGTTAACTTCATTTTGACCATGTTAATTTAATATTATTCAATTGTGATTAAATATTTTATAAGTTTTTCCAACGAAAAAATCTACTATTGATATTCAACGAGTGAATCAAATAGTACAAAGTGATTCCAGATTCAGTAGATGAATCAGATATAGCAGATCTGACGAGCAGAAAGTTCAAGTCTCTGATAACATTCTCATGTCATCCGAATGACAAATGTAGCAGCAAGCATCATTGCATATAATCCATACAATGATTTCAAAAGTTCAAAAACAATAAGATACACTACAGATCAGAAGATATACAGAGCCATATATCAGTATAGATCAGTCAAAAAAATAGGTATTGCCATAGTCCTGGAGACTGTTTTCAAACCATTCCTCCCAAATTAGCTGGCCTTCAATACCTGTTAATGCTTGCTTTGAGAGCTTGTCAGCGAGAGAGTTTTGCTCTCTATATATGTGTTCAAAATGCACTCCCTAAAGTTTAGTAATTTCTGAATGAGTCCGTAGAGCCCAGTGCCTTAAATTTAAAACATTAAGCTTGAATTCGCCCGCAACCCATTTAATTGTAACCCTAGAGTCACCATACAGCTTGATATTTACCAAACCAAAAATATTAGCAACTTTGAGCATGCACCAGAGTGCAATTAACTCCGCTTTCATGTTTGTGCCCGTGCCACAATTGAGTCTAAAAGAAAAAAAATGTGACTCATTCAAATATATCACACCCCCAACAACACATAAACCAGATTGTGATGCACCATTGAAGAATAAAATGGGCTGATCGACATTGAAGTTGAAAGAACTGATCCTGTCAATCTTTAACTTAGAATCTTCATTCTTACAAGAGGCATACATATTTAAAGCAATCATGCTACATTGGATAGGGTTTATAATACCATTATGAAAAATCGCACAATTTCTAGAGTACCATATAGCCCAGGGAATGCGTATGGCAATGTAGAAATGTTGCTTACAATGTGTGAACCAATTGAGAAGACATTTGTTATAGTCTCCAACATCCCAATGTTGAGAAATTGATAGATTAGCCGAAATCACATCCCAGATCTTAGTAGAGAAACTGCATTTAACAAATAGATGTTGTTTATTTTTTCTTCCTGCTTACAAAGTATGCAGATACTAGGTCCATTCCAACCTTGAATACGAAGGTTGTCCCAGGTCTTTAATTTATTTTGCAATAATAACCAGCAGAAACATTTGAGTTTCAGAGGGATGGACCAATGCCAAAGCCGCTTGTACCACCAATCCTGTGGAAATATGAGCTTGTCCTGAACAATTCTGATATAGGCAGAACGAGCAGTAACCATGCCAGTAGCGGGGTTCCCATCCCAGATAAGCTGATCCAAAGCTTGACTCAATCTGACACCAGAAGCGTTTAATTTCAAGGTGTAAGCCTCCCAAATACGAGCAAGATACCCAGATAGACCAATAT
The DNA here is from genome assembly GCA_027924585.1 of Larix kaempferi. Lineage (NCBI taxonomy): Eukaryota > Viridiplantae > Streptophyta > Pinopsida > Pinales > Pinaceae > Larix > Larix kaempferi. The sequence continues at coordinate 15,356,219 of BSBM01000047.1, read as the reverse complement.
CCCTTGTAGACATCCATTTAGATATATATGCAGACCCGTGCTGCTGCAGACATATTTTATCCAGCGTGTTCAATCCTGAAATATGGAGATAACGAGTGATAGATAGAGGCAAAGTATAATTTTCTTCCATGCCGATAAGGGGATCGATCCCAACTCGTATCCTTTCTCTAGTCCCAACCTGTCAGGTAAGATCTTTTTAATTTCCATGATTTGCTAACTTCATTTTTAAATTGTCAAATCATAATATTAAAAATTAATAACAATTGTAATTATCTTAAAATTTGAAAAAAATATTTATTAATTTTTTTTTAATTTTTTTTTAATTTTCCCTGAAGGCAGGGATTATAGCAATCGCTCAAGTTTTTAACATAGTTTAACTTTTTACAAATATTTACAAAAATTACAATGCTTTTCTAATGTTTTATAAAGTTTTCACAAATTTTTAATAATTTGAAAATAAAAAAATATATTTTGAAAATTTGAAAATAATTATTTCTTATTTTCCCTTGGTGGACTACATTGAAATGACTAAATACTCCTGCTGTGAGAGATAATTGTTAGAAATAAAAAATTATTTAAAAAATTAAAATTAAATTTTTTTTGGGCCTTTCCACTTGACATGTACTGCACTATAATTGAATGATACTATCAATATGTAATTTAAAAACAAAGACATTGTCAGTATAACATAAACGCACAACTCTTTATTTTTGGCTTTCTATCAGAGCAATTAATTATGCTTCAACAGCTTAATTTCTAGCGGTTCAGACATCATGCCCAAATATGTATGTAGCTCCATTAAATATGTATGTAGCTCCATTTGCCAGAAAGCTCATGTAGGCATGCAACACGTATATTGAGAGTCGGTAGAATGTCAAAGCTACTTTAGCTAGAAACACATCTCAAACTCATAATCATCCCAAGTTTACAAAACAATATCCTTTGACCAAGAAAGATATCTGATGATCCGACGGTTATCAAACTGAAAAACTCAGCGGATTTCAGCAGAGCTGCACAGGCAGTAGTCAGTCATTCTTTTGCTTCTGATTATCTGTTTTGATGTGGACTAAATTTACTCACAGAACCTGAATCTAAATGTGTTTGTTGAGCATGCTATATTCTCTACCAATCCTTGGGGCTACAGTACAAATATTCTTTAAGGATGAAAATCTCAATTGGGTTTCCTGTATAAGTGTGGGAGAACTGATAAAAATAGATTTTCGGCATTTGAGCATTTCTTTGCGTTTCAAGCTCAGGCCATTGTAGTATTATCATGCATCATCCTACTGTTTGACTATGAGCCAATTTTCTGAATATATTTTAGAAAGAGTCGGGTGTAGTGGGATCAATGACTAGTACCTTTGGATTTGAGAACTGCTGAAGCCCGCCCAGGTATCCTTCCAACTGTTTAAGCTTCATTTTCTTGACCTTCCTGCACCTCTCCCGGCCATGAGTTTAGGCAATTGGGCAGTCTGGCGAGTCCTTGATTTTCAAAATACGAGTACAATAGCTTATTATTATTTTTATTATTAAATTATTACATTGTAATGACATTAAATAATGATTACAACTACGAATGTAATGACATTAAATAAGACAAAAGGCATCCTTATACCATGTGTGGTAGTTGAACAAAAGGGTTGTTGGAACAAGTGTGCATATGCTTTAATAACATGTAAGACATTAGTTTAAATCTCAAAATAATTTAGAAGCATGGCATTGTTATGTTCAGAAAAGTTTGAAGGAATTATTATAATAAATAAATAAATGTATTAAATATTTTATAATTATTTTAATATGTATAATAATATTTTTTATATTTTTATTTTGTAAAGAGTAATTTATTATATGGAAAAGTGGTTTTATGAATTTCAATGAAACTATGATATTTGTTTTGCTTTCATTTCATTGTTTACATTGTTTTCCTTTTGATGTTCATCTATATCGCATTGTTGAATCATTGTTCACCTTTGAGTTCTTTTTTTTGTATTAGTTTATGAATTTCATGTTGTTGTTATGGACTTGATCATTGTCATCAAGTCCTAACTAGGCCATGATCATTATAATGTATTGAGGGATAATATGGGTTCAATTAATGGAAGGGTTAAGGGTGTCGTATTCAAGTGTTTCTTCTACACCTATGCTAATGGAGCATTCAACTATTCAATAGCTTGTTGGTCCTATTTAATAATTGATTTTTTGACATTTTATTATAAAGTGGCCCCCAAAACATTATGACTTGTACCATATGATTATTCATTTCATATATATTAGAAAGCTTAACATTCAAATTACCTCATGAAAAAAATTCCCTTTACAACTTTTTTTTTTGTCGTAGAATATCTCACAATACTTTTTATTAATAATAGAATGGACCACATTCTTCGTGGTCATAAGCCACGTTTACATAAACTAAAAATTCTAATCTCCATCATAAGTAAAATAATCAAGTTTCAATGTATCCCTTGCCTCATGGCATATCCAAAAGTGCAAGATATAAAGTATAGTAGATAATTATAAATATATTATTGTTAAATAATTTTTTTATAAATTTGATTGAAATTTAATATTTTATTTAATACATTTTATAAATTTATTATTGTCAAATAATTTTTTAAAACTATAATTCTAAAGCATGGACTAGCTGCTTTGCACTTATTTTGCTCGTTAAAAATTAATATTGTTGTGATTTGGGTATAAAAAATACATCACAACATTTTTTTTTTATCTAGAATCATAAAGTATTTAAATAATGTTTACATCAAAACATAAATTTTTAAATTTTTTTGTATTCAATAATTTATGATCCATTCAGGGAGCATAGATCCATCTTAAACAAGTATCTATCAAGCATTGAGAGGGATCCAATTTCTTGAGGTGTATTTATTTTTTTAAATTTAAAATCAAGAAATTTGATATCTCTTGATAAGATCAAAACATAAGTTTTTAAACGTTTTTTTGTATTCAATAAATTATGATCCATCCAAGGAGCATAGATCCATCTTAAACCAGTATCTATCAAGCACCAAGAGGGATCCAATTTCTTAAGGTGTATTTCTTTTTTTAAATTTAAAATCAAAAAATTTGATATCTCTTCATTGATCGGGGTTTAAGTTTTAAGTTTTTATTTTATAAAAGGACATCTATTTTTTAATTACTTTTCATAATATTTTTTTATGAGTCAAACATGTTTTTTTTTAAATAATTTCCATAATTTTTTATTTTATGAGCCAACATGAATTTATTAATGACCAACATATAATTTATTACTTTTTTCTATTTTTTTACTCGTGTAACATTACAACATCTCCCTCATACTAGTGTGTAACGTTACATAAACACACATTACAACATCTACGCCATACTGAACTTTACACTACAACATATAATTACTCCAATTAGAAAGACCAAATGTTTTATATCAATATCCTAATGAAACATATTACATATTTTTATTTATAATTGAAATAACACAGAACACTCCCCTACCTCGCAATAAAACTTATCTTATCTATGCCATGTCCTTATGATGCACGAACATGGATCTCCATCCTACCATGGTTTCCAGTTCTAATTTTTAACCTAGACACAGCTAGCCTGATTACATTTCATTTATATAAATTAATACGGAATTAGAGGGCTTTGCAAACACATGCAAGTATTCCGAGCAAACTTAATTACTGCAGAACGTACATGTATTCCGAGTTCGTTTTCCACGTTACATAGCCGATTTCATGAATCCAGTCTGCCTGTTCTGTTTTGTCGAAGAACGCTTCCATTCCTTCATCAATGGCGGCTGTAGAACTGTTAACGAACTGTACATTGCTTTGATCAGAGCATATATATTCAAACTGATTCGTCTCTGTGTCCAATGCAAGTCCCGTGTGGAACTCTTCTGTAGAAATGTCTGATGGCCAGGGGAGCATATTACATTCGGGAAACAGCACGTCCTTGAATTCTAAGAAACTGTCGTCGAATATGGCTTTATCTCCTGGAAAATGATCGTTGGATGGCGGGAACTGCTGGTCCGCTAAAGTAGACTTCAAACTGGCAGAGTTTCTATCTTCTGTTTTAGCCGGATTAACATCTACCATCCCAAAAGCCATCAGCTTCGAATCATGTTCTCTGATCGAATCGTTCCCAAGTAGGCAGCCCCCTGACTTGGAAGAATTCGTAGTTTCTTTAGTATTCGAAAATTTGAAGGAGACATCTGAAGTAGGAATATTAATGCAGCCATAACCGTTAGAACCCTTCATCGGTTTTATTTTCACCGGTGTCGCTCTCAACACATGGTTTTGGAAGGGGGGACGGGATTTTGGCCTTCCCTTGAGATTGTGCGCCTTGGCTTGAGATTGTACTCCGTTTTGGCTCAGATGGGAGTTCCAGTAGTTCTTGATTTCGTTGTCAGTTCTTCCCGGCAGTCGTCCTGCTATAAGCGACCACCTGCATGCATGCATATTTATTCACACTTATCAAATGAACTTCTTTGTATGCCATTAATAATTCTAAATTCACAAACCCCAACATGGGAAATCAATGAAATCTGTTGAAGGAATAAATGGTCACCGATTGCCAAGAAGGCGATGCATCCTAATAATGAGCTCTTCCTCATCGGAGGAAATGTTTCCTCGTTTAACGTCGGGACGAAGATAGTTCCGCCAACGTAATCTACAACTCTTTCCACATCGCATAAGACCTGCAAAACAAAATTATTTAGCCTTCTACAGACATCTGGGTTTGAATTAATGGTGCTATAAGAGATTTGCTAACAATCACCTGCTTTCTGGGGGAGTTTCTGCCACCCACGATCGCCATGAACTTCAACGTATTTGGACAGAATGAGATCCTCCTCTGCAGTCCAGGCCCCACGTTTGAGCCCTTCTTTCGGGCAGTAAGGAGATCTACCCATACAGGATATCTTCTTCTATAAACGCTAAAGACTAATGGCTTCGTCGCTTGTCTTTCGCCGGATTGGTGAGTATATATAGAAAAACGGTAGAAAAAGAACAGTACAAGCGCCAGCCACTGAAACGACACTCGCACATGCTAAACTCCAAAACCCCGGCTACACTTGTCGCAATATGCGAGAATTATGCAATTGATTTAACGTGCCTTTCCTTTCATAATACTGTCTCCGTTCGTCTTGTAGTAGGTAATTGCTGACCTGCACAGGCCCACCTAGATTTCGGTAGCAGGTAAATCCGGTGTTGATCGAGCAGAGTACGTGTTCAGCTCCGTTTGGCTACAATGTACGTGTTCAGCTGCGCTTGGCTACAATGTACATTGATAATCAATACGCACGTACCTTCATAATTATAAGAGTACAGCCATCGCCTGCCTAAATTTTTCATTATAAATTACTTACATAAAAACACCAATTGAACCCCTGCATACAAGCTAGTTCTGAACAAACTAGAACGAGTCTCCAAAGAAGACACTGCCAAAGGGAGACAACAATAACAAAAAGACTTCATTGGTGAGAAAAAAAAATGAAGCAAAGGAAAGACCGCAGAATACAGGAGAGCCTCAACTCAATTCAAAAATATAGACAAAGCCTTCAAAGGAAACCGATCCATCAATGAATTCCTCAAAATATAACCACCCTTCAAGGAAGGAAAGAGCTCTTTTAGAAAGAGCATCCGTTTCTGAATTGAATTCTTTGTGGATACGCTGAATCTGAAGGCTCATAAAACCAGCTAGAAGATCTTTGACTCTAGAGAACCAAGAATCCAAGGAAAGGATATGGAGATTTGCAAGATAAGAAAACTAGTTAATGATAGTGGAGGAGTCCCCGAAAACCTGAAGCGCTATTATGTTGTTGCAACTTACAAAAAATGGGAGCAGGGTATTTTTTAAGGATTCTAATATTATACTTTAGTGTAGTATCCTAGGCGATTATTTTGGATTGAAAAAACATCTATATAGATAGGTAGGCAAATATTAAATATGAAACATACAATTTACCACTGAAATGTGTAAAATTTGGCGAATATTACGATAAAAAAATAGATTTTATGTAAATATAGGCAATGTTAGAGACTAAAACTTACCAAATAACGAATTTATTTTTTGCAAAAAAGCCCGAAAAATAGCTAATTGGCGAAATTTCGCCAATTACCCTGAATAGGAGACACTATAGAGTTAGAAACTCCGCGTTAGTATTAGTGGCCTTACCACATGCCATCCTAAGGTTAAAAAATGATCTTCATTGATTCTAAGGATAACTCTGCATCCCCCAATGACATTCTACACCACCTCATCAACGAAACCCACCGCCAAACATGCCGTGAATGAGGGAGCATAGAGCAATTTTTTCTTCTTCTTCACCATATTTGAATGAAAAAACTAGTACAATCCCAAACATTTCAATGCACAGAGAGAGGCCATAAGAGAAACTTCCTCACAAATAAAACTATTACGCACAACCCAAATCTGCTAGCAGCAAAAGATAGGAAATAGTCTATGTGACATGAATTCTCTAAACCAAAGCTCAAAATTATGACTCAAAGATTCATAACCCCACACAAAGGAAATATGAAGCGAACTGATCACTTCCACCAAAATCTTCTGACTCAAGGGGCATCTACAGAAAAGATGGTGGATGTTCTCCTCATACTATCTACAAAGAGAACAAACATTAGGCCCGACCTCAACTTGCTCTAACTTCATTCCCAATTCAACACTTTATTGGGTTACATATAAATTTCAACTTCTTTTCCAATTCGACACTTTATTGGGTTACATATACATTTGTGGAGTAAACTAAATTGTAGACGATTTGCATTTTTTTGTGGTCTTTGTCGAAATCTAGCGATGTGATTTGTTGTAGAAATCGTGATTTTGTTTGCAGAAATGGATTTACTATCCTCGATTAGCCATGGGGCACTCCAATAATGCAATTCCAACAAACCAAAACTGTCATTTCAACAATTTCGGTTGGATTTTAGCTAGAAAAATTGTCAAATTTTGAGTGCAAATCATTTAAAGTTTGGCTTATTCATTTATTCATTTTAGTTTACCATTATTATCATTAGAAACAATATTTACTCTATTAATGCCATCAACTACTAATGTACAAACACTAACCCTTTTTATTTTGTTGTAAAAAATACTTCTCCTCATTCTTTGACATCAAGCAACTTAAGTCTCTTCAACATTAAGTTCTCCCCAACATTAAGTCTCTTCAACATTAAGTTCAGTCACAATAATGGCTTCCTTTAACATCATTCACATTATTGTTTCCATAATATGGATTCTCCCCTCCTATCTTTGTCCTTCCTTTGGTGATTCAATACACTCATACACCATATGGCCCTACCCTCCACATATTGAGGAAATGCTTTCAAATTTTCCTCCGCTACCTTTGCCTCACATTAACAACACATTGACTTTACTAGGAATATATATTTTATTATGTGATCCATCATTTTGGAATTGTGTTCACCTTATTCAACTTGGTTTTCTATATGTTTCTAAACTATATCCATATTCTCTTTACATGTGTTTTGTTTCTTCATCATATTTTCCTTGATTCTTAAGGCCACTTAATAAGCCTTCATTAATGAACTAAAATTCAAAACATTAAACTCATTTTGAATAACATAGTTCAGACCATTAAAATGCCTATAAATAGATTACAGACCTTTCTCATCATTATTTAGAGACAATATAAAGTATTCAAAATTCCTTAGTGTATTTCTTCATTAACATCTTCAATTGCTTTAAATTCTCTATTCTTCTAAATAGATATAACGCATAATCTAAATCTAAAAGGTTACTTTCCAATTATGACTTTTAAATTTTGTCTATGCAATCATCATAGGACCTTTAGTATGTTTAATTAAAAGAAAATGAACTCATTTCTCCTATCTAATCTATATGAATTCCTTGGATTTAAACATCCAAAGTAGATAGGTGTTGCTTGTTTAGTTTAACTCAAATAACTTCGATGCATTTTCCCTTTATTCATCACTTTTTTTTTGCTAATTCTTCCCAAAATCTTTTATTTTACTTCATTATCATTGTTATGCACCACATAATTTCAATTAATGTCTATCTACAAATTTGGTTTTCCGTAGTGTTTTTTTTATTTTGTTGGCAAGTGGTATTACCCTTTAATTAGCAGGGTTCGCCATTAGCTTAGAGATCATGAACTAGGGGCATCTACGTCGTCAAAATCAACCGGGGATTGCATGTGGCCTGTACCGCACCAATCCTTAGCATAGTTGGATTTTAGTATCCGCGAGGTTTCGAACCAACAACCTTTCTACTTAGAGGTGTCGTAACCACCACCCACCACCAACTATTCTACATCTCACGGATTGGTTTTCCGTAGGATTCTGTAAAGTTGTCTTTTCCTCAACCCCCTCCTCACTATGATAATTAAAAGAGAAACTATAATAGATCTTGGATAGCTCGTACCTTCGCCCCATATATACGGGTATGGTTTGTTTGGAAATAAAACTATTTTTCCTTGTTTGTGGAAAAAAATGCGTACTGCATCTTGCAATTATGTGTGGCGGCGTTAGGTAAGTGTGCCAGATTCTAAAGTTGCATCTTTGAAATATGTGTGGCAGTGTTACGTAAGTGTGGCAGATTCAATATCACAAGTATTAGGCAATTGTCCCCTATACCTTCGCATGCAATTGTCAAAAAAGAATTGCTGACGAAGCAGGTGCAAAAAGTCTTTCATAAATAATGTTAACTCACTCATAGCATTAATTCCTCTATGAATACTTAACACTAGCCATTTGGTAAATATTTGCCCGTCCTAGACTTTGAAATATTAAGAAATCATTGGATAAAGAAAGTTGCCTCGATTGGAGGCTATATAAGATGTAAAACTTCATAAAACTTAGTAGATATGATTGATCAAGGGAAAAGTTGCCTCGACAAGGGAAATTGTTTTAAGGAAAACTTAGGGAAATTGACATGAAAGGAAATTGAATTGTGGCAATGAGTTTTATAGTCCTTAGTGTTTACGAGGGGACTAGTAACTCCATATATGTAATTTTGCATAGACAATGTCATTAATATGGATGAGCTCTTACATGAAAAATTTTTGGAGACCATACAAGAATATGCAACTAAAACCACTAAGTGAATGATTCGAAATCCACTGTTATGTGAGTTGTGATTTAGAGTAGGACAAAGTTACTTGTAACTCCAAAGTAAGATTAGTAGAGTGGGGTCTCTCATACTATTACTTGTAATTCGTATGATTGTGCTATATTGGGTAACAATCCCACGCAAGTAATTAATATTTATGTAGTTGTATCAATATTGATAAAAGCATAGTAGCATAATTTGGCGGTATTGGACTTTCTTGTATGGAAGAAATTCATAGAGTTAAAAAATCTCGAAATATTCGGGCATAGTACGAAAATGATAAATTTGACTACCACTACATAATAATTATATATATTTGGTCCCACTACCTAACTACAAATCAGGTTAGTGTTAATCTTAGTTGTACATTTAAAACGTTTTAAACTTTATCATATATATTTTGTTTTAGAACTTTGTTATAAATATTATATTAGTTTTTATATTAGATTTATCTTATAATATAAATATAAAGTTTAGTAACTAGTTATAATATTAGATATTAAATTTTAGTTAGGGTAATATTTTCTCGAATATCTTATTAGAATTTTTTTTATTGCTTTATAATTTTTTTTGTATTTTAATTATTTAATATTTTTATAATTAAGTTTATAAATGCGTTATTAGTTTTCGATTAAAGATTTATATTTCAAATTACTTTTAATGAACATTAAAAATGATTGTTACATGTATTATCTATATTTTAATTTTAAATATGTTTTTTTAATTTATAAGAAACCTATTCCCTTATTTTTTCATACTAGATTTTTTTGTTATGTATTTTTTCTGTATCGAATCGTATTTAAATCCTTATTTAAAATTTACTGGAATCCACATAATGTTTCTCACACCTACAACATAGGTTTTCTCATAGAAGTTATCATAGAAGCTAAGTCTTGTAGTTTACACATTCATCTCCTAAGCATTATTTAACTAGCACAACCACATTACTAAAAGTGGTTGATATACAATGATCGACATCATTTTCCACTCTTTTTAATAATGACATCGATTGGTTTATATCAACCACTTTAATAATGTGGTTGTGATAGTTGACAACCAATATGCAAAGAAGAATTATCTAGAATTCTGAAAATTGCTTTAAATTCTAGTAAAATCCACCTAAGACTAAAGCAAAGTTGGCATAAAGATGTCATGTCTTTTTTAAATATGTGGGGGATTGACAAAAATGTCACTTCGCAAAATATAGGTGATATTAAATATAATATTACTTCAAAGTTCAAAGAGAAGCTTTGATGTAATAAAATTTAGAGGATAAAAGAAAATTAAGATTTTAGAAGGAGGTCATTAACCATAATCTTGAAGATAAAAATTATCTCATGGCATTGTACCTTTCCTAAAACTATGTGGGATGAAAGGATTTTCCATCTTTGTGAGACTATGAGTGTCAATGATGGAAAGCACTTCCACTGAGATTGTCTCATGTACACCCACATCATTTTCCCAATCTTCTATCTCATAAAAATTATAGTAATTTAGGAATGCTCATCTCCATATTTTTTGAGCACAGAAATAAAACTTTAAAGCACACCAATTAGTTCCTTACTTTTCTTCCTTAAGGTTTGATAAACCAAAATTGGTTTAAATGGACATTAACTATCATCACCATTATCATCATAATAAAAAACATGACATAACTATTTATAATAATATTAATAAAAAGAAAAGTACCAATAATAATAAAGATACAATATAATAAGCAAAATATTTAAGATTCAATTAAAATTAGATAATACAAATAATAATAATACAAATAATAATAATATAAATAATTAATAATAAATAAAAAATATTAATAATATAAATAATGAATATAAGTTACTATAAATTATATATTAATGAATAAAAATGTTAAAAGTTGGTTAATAAAAGTTATTTTTATTGCATTGAGAGTAGTGAGGTTGTTTACAATTTAGTATGAAAAAAAGTTGTCATGTAATGTAATGTTATGTAACATTACAAAAAATAAAAAAGTATTTAAAAAATTTCATGTCCACTCATAAATTAATGAATTAAAACAAAATGAAAAGTAATTTAAAAAATCCATGTCAGTTCATTAAAATAAAGAAACTAATATAGATCCATCTTAAATCTGGTTATATCAAGCATCAAGAGAGATCAAATTTATTCAGGTGTAAATTTTTTCGAGATGCATGGAAAATTTAAGACAAATTTACACCTCAAGAAAGTGGATCCCTCTCGGTGCTTGATAGATTTGAGTTTAAGATGGATCTATGCTGGTATAAATACAAATTAAGAATAAAATTTATATATATTTTTATATGTATACAAATTATCAATAAAAATTATTATGAATAAAAAAATGTTTTTTATGGATAAAAATTGTTTTATATGCTTCAAAATTATTAATAAAAATGATGATGACGATGATGATGATGATGAGCATCCACTTAGACCAATTTTGGTCTATTAGACCTTACGAAAGAAGGGTAAGGAACTACCTAGTTTTCTTTAGAGTTTTACTTTTGTGCTAAAAAAGCTAGGAGATGGGAGTTCCAAAATTACTATAAATTTGATGAGATAGAAGGTTGGGAAAGTTTGTTTTGTAACAAAAGTTTTGAAACTAAGATCTTATGTGGGTGTACGTATGGAAATCTAAGAGGAAATAATTTTCATCATCAACACTCATAGTCTCAAAAAGATGATAGATCCTTTTAGCCCACTATGTTTTAGGAAAGATCCAATGCCCCGTTTGTTAAAGTTATAGGATCTTGAATCACTCTCCAAGTCAATCTTGTGTGTCAAGATTGAGTCTCGTGTGTCAAGGTAGTGCCTTATAGGAGCCTGGGTTGGACTCAGGAAAATTGGAGAAGAATATTGAGTTGGACTCAAGATTGAATAAACCTCATGTGTCGAGGTAAGTAATTTGTATGTCAAAGTGATGATGTTGTACAGTCTTTCTTATCAAGGCTAAGGTCTTGTGTGTCAATAAAAATCCTCATGTGTTGAGGTAATGCTTTCATGTTGAAGCATTAATGGTGTGTGATGTACTACTAACAATGGTTGAGATATTAAGTTTTCTATAGATACTGGCCAGCTATAGAGTGAATTACTTTAGAATATGACCACTTGGAATGATAGTAGAACATGATTATCACATCATTGGGAAAATATCCTTAGTATATTTGATATGATAATTAAATTAAGCTGGCACATGCGGACCATGCAGATAAAACAAGAGATAAAGATAAGATGTGATAAGATAAGAGAGAATTGGATGATCAAGAATTCATCTAATAAAGAGGACTCAGATTGTTAAACTTCAGTGATGATAACAAAGAAGACTTCATTCAATTAAAGGAGAAATCAAATTTATCATTTTAGTGATGTTAACAAAAAAGAATTCAGTTAAAATAGTTAACTAAGAGATAATAAATAATATATAGTTAACTAATTGTTTGCATGATGGCACTTGAGTTGCGACACTTGCATGATGACACTTGAGTTACGACACTTAAGTTCGCCACCTAACTATGTGGTCTAGCATCCATATGGTGGGAGAGTTCATCTTGAATTCAGAAGATAAAAATAGAAGCTGAAGCATCAGAAGAATATATAAATATGCTATAAATGATTGATGAGTTCAATGTGAAGTGAATTCTCTTCTTTCTTGAAGGCAATGTGATTTACTTTGTGCAGGATATTATTCCAAGTTCTATTCTTCCATATTCTCTCTTGATCTGATATATGCACCAGGGGTGCTTGATGTAATATGCTTATTTTGAAGCAAGTCATGCTCTGCTATCATTCAATATACTAAGGAATATTTTTCGGGGTTTTATCCTTCAAGTTATAGAGGGTTTCCCTAGATTAAATTTATGTGCTGTATGTGGATGCTTATGTTTATGATTTTTCATTGATTTCAAGTACTACTACAATTTCAAATTAAAGATAAAAAAATTAACATTGTTTCACTATGCATCTCATGAGAGTTCGTTCTTATTATAGCTATGTGGATCTTCATCTTTACGATAATTAAAATCAAGAGATACTTTTGATCTTCAATATTAGGGTTAATGACCTTTTAATATACTAATTTTCTTTTATCCTCTAAATTTTCATCACACCACAACTTCTCTTTGACTTAAAAGTAATAATATTTTTAATATCATCTATATTTTGCAAAGTGATATTTTCATCAATCCCACACATCTATATTTTGCAAAGTGATATTTTCATCAATCCCACACAGCTTTAACCAAGACTTGACATCTTTATTGCAACCTAGCTTGATCCTTAGGTGGTTTTGACTAGAATTTAAAGAAATTTTTGGAAGTCTCTGGTCTCCCAAGTTATTTCATTTTTTCTTTTACATTAGGTACCTAGTCATAACTGAACTCTCTCAATGGTGGAAAGACCCACTTCAATTAGAAGAATAGGATATGGCGTATTGCTTTTAATTTTAATATTCTATGTTATCAAATGCTTCTATATTAGCTCAATCCTTCTCTAAGATTCTTTCGAGAGAATACAACCCCAAAATTCACACTCATACAAGAGAACGAGATTGATGAGAGTTTCAAAGAGGAATTTATTTTTATCCCACATCACAAGGTTTGCTAACTTACAATTTTTTTCAAGACCAAAATAATATTTCCACCCTTCATTGATCCTTTTCTCGATGTTGTAGTTACAATTAATCTCATGATGGATTTAATTCCAAATAAATTTGTACGAAGTCACTTCCTCCAAGTTTCTAATATCATGCAAAGCATGAGTGTAAGTGACCTTATTAGATTATATAAACATAACTTTGGTTTTGGAAATCTTATCAAAACAATAATGTTATCAACATAATGAAGGAGGATGATGACAATTCCTGCTAACATCGTGCTAGTGAAACTTACCTCTAATAAAAATTATCCTAACTTATCAATGTATATATGCCAAAAAGAGTAGGGTAGAGGGGGAATCCTTCCTTAATTCCTATATTACAATTAATATCTTTTGACCAACTTTCAGTGTTCTTAAAATTTTCAATGACATTCTCATACAACCTTATTGTCCCAAATCTCAACCCAAAAGTAACCTTTAACTCTTCTAATATTTTCCACAAATTATTTATAGGAAATTTATCAAAAGCTTTCCTAAAGTCCAAAAAAAAACAAGGGATATTGAGATTATTATTGCAAAATTACTCTAAAATGATCATGAGAGTAATGAGGTGGTCTATGGTGGAATGATACTTTCTAGAACCAGCTTGTCATTTAGCTCTTTTACCTTGAATTTCTAGTCACCTGCTCATCTTGTTTTCCAAAATAATACCATATAACTTGGATAAGAGAGGAATAATAATAATGTTCCAATAATTAGAGGGGTTCTATTTATCACCACTTTTAAAATTTTGTACAATAAGGCTCTAAGTCCAAGGTTTAGGGAAGCCTTGCTTGACTGCTAGATTGAAGAGATTTGTGGATGTGTGGGAATATATTGTCTATATGAACTAGCATAGATCCATCTTAACACTAGCTCTATCAAGTTCCTGGAGGGATCAAATCCCTTTGTAATACCATGGAAATCCAATCCCTTCTATTCGGCTAAGTATTTTGTGAACATTGGAACGTTATGTTTGTAATATTCCGAATGTTGATGATTATATTGATGTTATATATTCGGTGTAAGCCTCGATGCACATGACATATTTTAGTTATAGATATACATATTTGAGCATGGAACCTGACAAATGCAGTTTATTGTTATATATTGTGCAAAAAGCCCCAATGTATTTGATTGGTGTTTTTATTATGAGATTGGCTACAAAACCCTAATATACTGAGATGATCTTTGTTATATATTGTGCAGAGTTCTGATATGCATGACTGAATTTTATGATGTGTTGAGCATGGACTCTGGAGCACATGGATGACCTATGTACTGGGCATAAGCCCCGATGTACATAGAGGACTTTCATTATGTACTAGGCATAAGCCCGATGTACATAGAGGGTTGGGCATAAGCCTTGGAGCACTCCAAACTTGATTTTGAGCATAAGCTCTAGAGCATCAGATCTTTGGCCACTGTATCCCTAGGTGTATGTTACAAATACATTCTAGCACTAATGTTGAGCAAAGAGCTCTGGAATTGCACTAGCGTAACGCCCATGTAAAAGTGTTGAGCCTAAGCTCTGAATAACACTAGGGGTTACTTTACTTAAGAAGGTGTTGAGTTGAGGAAGGATCTGAATAGCACCAGTCATCATATTTATTTTATTCTGACTAATTGACTCATTACTCATCTCATCAAGGAAAGAGGAAACTACCACAAAAAATGAGGTAATCCAACATGCAAAGAGACCTAGAGCTACCTAACCTATTCGACCATCCAAACCTACCAAGGCTTTGTCAAAAGAGTGGACCTTAATTAAGTAAAGCATCAAAGTTATAATGCTATATACCTACTTGATTTAATTAAAGTGATTAAGTATAAAGAGCCTCACTCATGTACAAAAGATGTACATAAATATATGTATATGAAATATACTAATTATAAGTAAAAGATATTACTTATAAATAAAAATTCTAATTATAAGTAAAAGATATTACTTATAAATAAAAATTCTAATTATAAGTAAAAGATATTACTTATAAATAAAAATATTAATTATAAGTAAAATATATTACTTATAAATTAAAACAATAATATAAGTAAAAGATAGTACTTATAAATAAATATAATATTCATAAGCAAACATATAATTATTATGTTAAATGATAAATATCAAGTTCCTTTAATAAAATTATATAAAGTAACAAGGTAAAAAGTCCTAGATAAACTTAAGTTATAATTTTCAAATCATATATATATTAATTCAAACTAAAAATCAACTTAAGTTAATATAAAGAAACTAATATTGTCAACAACTATTTTCAAAAGTTCACCTATAAAAACTAGGACAATTCCCAGAGAGAGGGCATCTATCTTTTTATCATTCTTTTATGGTAAAAAGAAAGAATTCTATCCAATAGAATGGAAAGAAAAAATTATTCCAAGATTGGATTATCATGAGCTATCTACCCTAGGTCCTCTAGTTTCTTATTGCACGTTGGAGCCAGCTTGGGGGGGTCGAATCAAAAATTTTATGTTACGAGCTGAAAGTTATGAATTAAATTCAATTACTGTAATATCCTCTCTGATTAACTCCAGGCACTGGGAGCAAGAGGTATTGCATTGGCTCCCCGGGTTAAAATTATTTATATTTCAAGTTTAAATTCATGTTTAATTTTTCAAACCCTAGCTAAGCTGGAAGTAGTAAAGAATTTACAAAAAACTAACTAAATCGATTACTATAGCAGGATCATCTCCTACAAAAGAGATCGATTTGCTTGGTCTCCCAAGCTTAGAAACCAAGGTTCCAAACTTAAGTAAAAAGATCAAACTCCATACTGTGCCAAACGACTAATTTAAAATAATAAATTAAATAATCAATCTCTGACAAAGATTGCGTAGAGTATCGTTCAACCCAAGATAAAAATCAAACGCAACAAAGAACTTTAGCCATAGCTTTTTCATCACACTTAAACTCTTGTCTAAAGAACAAATACCACAGATTCATCCTCTTAAGTCGCCATACACAGGCTGATACATTTAGTGTATTTTTCCAGACTTACTCCTACTAAAAAGTCAAGACTTGGGATCGACTCCTCTGCACAACACTTTTAATCTACGAATTACATTAAGGACCACGCTACAACATGGATTGTCATCCAACTCATCCCAAACATTAACCAGAAACAAGGTATAAATTGAAAGTGATTTTAACGCTAGGAATCTTCCTATAAAATCCACATAGGAATATCCAAAACAAGAAATTAACTCAGGATCATTCCTTCTTATAGTCAACGCAAAGATAATAATTTACACAGTAATTTCATCCCCTGAAACATTAAAACAATTTTTATAGAGGTTGTAACTCTCTAAAAATGAAAACACAATTGAGTTAAAAACACACCGAAGCCCTGCTTCCGGCTGGAACATAAACTCATTCTTTATAATTAAAAATCATACCACAGAAATCTAATCGCCATACGTAGAATCAAATCAAAACACAAAACCAATTACGGATTTGCGCATTAATAGAAATTAACAACACTTCAAGCATTCATTCCACAGAGAGATTTGGTTTCCAGATCAAAACACATAAGTTAAAATGATGCGAGCTAGAACTAAGACCACACTAAATTATAAATGCAGACAGGAGCTTCACGCTTAGTCTTCACCTAACGAAATAGTAAAGTCCTAGGTTAAGAATAAATATTCTGAGAGTAAAGGACATTATTACATAGGGACAACGCTCCTCACAGTAGCTTGAAACAAATTAAAATATATCCACAACTATGACAGGGATCAAATAAAAGACTTCATATTAATTATTAAATACATTTTCCAAAATGCCGAAACCACAATCGATTTGTATAGGATTCAACTTAGGGCCTCTTATAAACCAAAAAATGCCATACAGGCTACAACTTAATCAAAATTATGGATTATACATTTACAGAGCGTGCCACAAATCCTGGCCACATTTTCTCATCCAAACTTAGCATCACATTAAAACCCCAAAAAATTTGAATGGGTATAAACCATTCCCAAAATTCTTATTTACTAAGAAAACAAACAGAATGAGAGGAGAAAATGGCCACAGAGGACTAGGCTTACCATGGCCATCATAGCTGCGAATACTCGATCATGCGAAGCTCTAAATTCCAACACTGTAGACCCTGTCACAAAGTCAAACTCCAAGCCTTAATTACCATTCTCAGCAAATCGAAAATGAGGTACCAATAGTTAAAACAAAGTATAAAATTTCAGAAGTTACCTCATAAGAAAACTTTCCCTCACTCTATGTGGATGAGCGCAGGCCTGAGAAAACACTCATGGCCAACGTTGGTCTCATGGCCTCACTTCGTAGCCCTGAGAGCCCCATGCTCTTACCATCAAACTCGCAGACCCTAAGAGATCTCCATCCAAACACAAACAACGAAAATGAACTACAACGAAAGACACCCTAGTTGCATAGGATCTTACCACTCTCCAGCTGGATAGCATAATCCAGGGAAAGTGCATTAAATGCCACCAAACCCCACTACTCCTTAGATGTTTACCCACTCTCTATAGTGGAGACTATCACTCACCTTATGTTCAATTTTGTCACCATGGCATGTTGTGCTTTGAATGTTTTTAACTACTAGCATAATAAACTTACACTTGGTTATAAAACTCTAGAATGTTAACTTTAATTTAGTCCTTTAAAAGAGTACCTATAAAACAAAGGAAGAATAAAACCTTAGCATAAAGCTAAGTAAGCCAGGCCTGTGCCACCAAATTCATCCCCTCAAGCTCATGAAAAGAATTACAAAAATACATTTTCACATATATTGAAACTAATCCATTTCTTAGTCTCAAGCATACACACAGTTTGACATTAAAGTAATAAATTATAAACCAAGATGTCAATATAAAACCATTAGAGTTTAAGCATGCACACTTTATAGGCTTTTCAACAAAACATAAATATATCCATTAAACTCAATGTGGATCATTAGGATCACCGTCCAAAAACATCGCTTCCGCAGAAATACAAATGAATCCATGTACGTTAAATAAGCCAAGCATAGAATTATGAAGAGAAGGAAAAATTTTACTTCTACATAACTTTGTTAAGACATCTATTTATCTCTCAATACTGAAGTTAATTTACTAATCATTTGACCAATTTGACGACAATAGCCATACACAATTTTTCTTTTTAATTTTACAGTTTTAGGGACATTACAAGTGGTATCAGAGCCCAGCTACAACACTAAGAGACCTTTTAGGCTCGCTACACCAGGCATCCACTGCAGATACATATATTGCGCAAAATGTAATTATGATTTTCTTTTCATATATATATAAACTAAAATAATTTTTGTTCTTACTAATTGATGGAATATTACAGGTATTAAAAACAGTCTACAGTATCCATGCAGAAGAGGACAGCAGTAGACATGGGAAATTGAATTCCCCACCACGAGACCAAGAGATCGTGGTAGAATTGAAATCATATCTATTGAATCCAAAACAAAGTTTACAAGCAGAATTACATAGTTTCAGAGATGACAATATGCAAGAAAGATGAGAAAAATTAGCAATAAATGAAGCTCTACTTCAGATCTTAACAGGGGAAAAACCCCATCAACAGTCCACCCACTCAGCAAACTTATCCAAAGAAAACAACTGTCACACCAAAAGATCCATCGGTCCTAAAGAGGATGAGTATGAATAAAACATACCTGATTTCATGGAAGAGGATTGTAAGAACTCTTCCAATGATGATGGTTCACCTTCCCCTTGCAAGAAAATGAGGAAAAATGATGACAGTTTGCAGGGAGAGTTTCAGAAAATTAAAGCCCCAACTTATGATGGAGAGATAAATATTGGGGAGAAATTTGAAGAGTGGTTGTTAGGAATGAATAAGTATTTTAAAGTCCACAATTATTCTAGCGAGATGAAAGCACAGCTATCCATTTACAACTTAAATGGAAAAGCAGCTAGATGGCGGAGAGACCTAAAGCATACAAAGGGGCACGAAGTAAAAGACATTAGATGGAGTGCTTGTCAGAATGGTTCTTTGACAAAAAAATCAAAGAATTTCATGAACTGAATATGGGCTCCCTAACTATGGAAGCCTTCATCAATAGATTTCTGGATCTACTGCAATATGTACCATACATAAAAGATGAAAAAGTCAAGATACAATAATTCTTAGGATGCCTACCTCCTAATTTTCGAGAGAAAATTGAGTTTGACATGCCTAAAACTTTAGACGTGACTTTGCACAAAGCTAGACTCTGTTATGAACATGGACAACCAAGAAATGAAAACATAAACATAAACAGAGATAGATTCATAACTTTTTCAGACAACCGAAGACCAGGTCTTAGGCCGCCACCTTACCGGAAACAAAACAATAGTTTCCTTCCCAACAAAGGCTTCAACCAACCTCATGCATGGCCAAATATGCCCGCACTGCATACCAACAGACCAACTTTTAACAAAGGAACAAAAGCTGTCCCACCAACCATTACTTGCTGGAAATGCCAAGGACCCCACTATTTCAGAGATTGTCCCAACAATATGTACGGGGTTTTACACAACATACAAGAAAACCCAACAGTAGAGCACATGGCAAGAACACCAAGAATTTATGTCGCACTTGATGATCGACAAGCAGATCACTAGGCCACTATGGTCGAGATCGAAGGTAAAGTTTCAAACACGGCTATTTCAGTTTTGATGGATCCTGGTGCATGCCGAAGCTATGTCTCCCCTAATATAGTTGATACTTGTAAGTTAAATAGAAAGAAACACGAGAAACCACTGGTACCAAATGGAAAGTCCTAGAACTAGTTGAAGTTTGCAAGATAGATTTGAACGGGTTCCCAACTAAGGTAGATTTAAATATTTTACCTATAGGATCGTATGACATACTTATAGGCATGGAATGGTTAGAACAACATCATGCCCTACTTGACTGCTTGAACAAGTCAATATTATGCACGGATAGCCAAGGGAATCAAAGAAAGATTCAAGGCATACCTAAGAAGGTTTTCGTCAGGCAGATATCCGCCTTACAAGCAAAGAAGTGTGTAAGGAAGGGTTGTAAACTCTTTGCAGTGAACATTCAAACCATAGAAGCTGATAGGGAACAAAATATTGAGGACTTACTAGTTCTTGTAGAGTTCAAGGATGTATTTCCTGAAGAAATACCAGGGTTACCGCCCAAACGAGACTTAGATTTTTCTATAGAATTAACACCCGGGTCAGTATCAGTTTCTAAAGCTCCTTACCACATGAGCGCACTAGAGTTGGTGGAGCTCAAGCTACAGTTACAAGAGTTGATTGAAAAGGGATACATTCGACCGAGTGTGTCTCCTTGGGGAGCATCGATACTCTCTTTCAAGAAGAAGGATGGGACGATGGGGATGTGCATTGATTATTGTCAACTCAACAAGTTGACCATCAAGAACCGTTACCCACTCCCTAGGATTGATGACTTGTTTTCTCAAGTCGGAGGATCGAAGATCTTTTCGAAGATCAAACTATGATCTAGATATCACCAAGTAAGAATCCATGACGAAGACATCAGCAAGACCACCTTTTGAACCCGATACGGTCATTACGAGTTTGTGATAATGCCTTTTGGATTGACAAATGCACCCGCAAAATTCATGTGCATGATGAACAACATCTTTAGTCAATACCTAGGCAAGTTCGTACTAGTATTCATTGACAACATTTTGATCTACACCAAAAGTGAGGAAGAACATGAAGAACATCTCCGAATAGTGTTGCGAGTGTTACAAGAACACCAACTTTATGCTAATTAAATAGCAAGTGTGATTTATACAAACCATAGATACAATACCTAGGTCACATAATTTATGAGAAGGGGATATCGGTCGACCCTCAAAAAGATTAAATCCATAGAGGAATGGCCTACACCCACGTGCGTGACCGACATAATATCATTCTTAGGTTTAGCCAGGTACTACCGGAAGTTCATTGAGAACTTCTTGCGGATTGCTTATCCTATGAATGCCTTGCAAGAAAAAGGAAAACAAGTTCCTTTGGACAACCACGTGAAGAAAGATTCCAGAAACTAAAACAAATTTTAACGAGTGCACCTATGTTACGAATTGTTGATCCCAATGGGGACTTCGTTGTTTGCACAAATGAAAGCAAAGAAGGACTCGGTGGAGTCCTTATGCAGAATGACTTCACCATCTGCTATGAGTCAAAAAATTTGAAGGAACACGAACATAACTACCCCAACCATGATCTTGAACTAGCCGCCATCATCCATGCCTTAAATATGTGGAGGCACTACCTTATGGGAAAGAAATTCCTATTGAAGATGGAAAACATGAGTTTGAATTACTGATTTGACCAACCTGACCTAAATGTTAGGAAAGCCAGGTGGTTAGATTTCCTTCGTGAGTACCACTTCGAGTTAAAACACATAAAAGGAAAGGAGAATGAGATCGCTGATGCTTTAAGTTGACGGTATCATATGTTATATGAGGTGACAGTAAGTCAGACTGACTCAGATTTGCACAACAGGATTAGAACGGCATGTAGGAAGGACCGATTCTATGTCGAGATCCATAAAAAGATTCAGGAGGACAAGTTATTCCAACAAAAAAAGCAATATAAGATAGACGAGTCATGGTTTTTATGGTCGAAGGAGAGACTTTATGTTCCAGACAACGAAGAAATTAGACTTAACATTCTAACACAGTTCCATCAGAAACCCTACTCAGGACATCCAAGATATCATAAGAAGATATCAGCAGTAGAGAAACACTTTTTCTAGCCTAAGTTGAAATTCGACATAGAACTATTCATCGCTAAGTGCCAGGAGTGCTAACTTGTCAAGGTAGAACATCAACACCCCTTAGGATTGCTACAACCACTACCCATTCCATAATGGAAATGGGAGGTCATTAGTATGGATTTCATCATAGGCTTAACCAAGAGTAAGAAACATAATGATTCCATCTTTCTATTAGTAGACAAGTTATCTAAAGCAGCACATTTCATACCGGTGAAGTCTACTTACAAATTTGTCGACATCATGGACATCTTCCTAAAAGAGATCTTCTGATTGCATGGGATACCCAAGGCAATCATTTAAGATAGAGACACAAAGTTCACCAGTAACTTCTGGAGGTCCTTGTTCTCTGGATTAGAGACACAATTAAACTTTAGTACCGCTTATCACCCGCAGACTGACAGATAGATGGAATGAGTAAACCATATCCTAGAGGATATGCTTAGAATGTATGTTATGAACAACCTCACGAAGTGGGACGATTATTTACACCTTGTTGAGTTTGCATACAACAACGGGTACCAGACCTTTTCCAATATGAGTCCCTTCGAGGTACTCTATGGCATAAAGTGTAGGACACCGGTGACATGGGATAGTCCGGTAGACAGACTAATGTTAGGTCTGGATTTACTGAAGGACTTGGAGCAGCTAGTTACCAAAGTACAACAAAACTTAAAATAGGCACAAGACCGCCATAAGAGTTATGCGTATAGGAAAATAAAAGACAAAGATTACCAAATTGATGAACATGTCTTCTTAAAAGTGAAAGCAAAGAGAAGCTCTTTGAGCTTGGGGCGATGCAAAAAGTTAGCTCCTAGATTTTGTGGGCCCTTTGAGATACTGGCCAAGAAAGGGCCAGTAGCATATTAGTTAGCTTTACTAGCTCATGTAAAAGTTCATAATGTCTTTCATGCATCTCTATTAAAGAAATATGTCTATGATACTAAGCATGTGATTGATTGTTCCTTATTATAGGTAGAACCTGAGGGGGAATTCATGCCAGAGCCCCTCCACATTATGGACAAGAGGGAGGTGTAGCTTAGAAGATGAACCATCATCCAATTGAAAGTGCAATGGAGGCACTTCGAGCGTGATGAGGCTACTTGGGAAAATGAAACCACCATCAAGGAGGCTTACCTAGCCTTATTTCATGACTTCATTTCTAGTCCCTAGAACACTAGGATGGTGTTGTTCTAAGCGGGGGGGTATGTAATATCTCGAATTTTGATAATTATATTGATGTTATATATTGGGTATAAGTCCTGATGCACATGACGTATTTTAGTTATAGATATACATATTTGGGCATGGACCCTCCAGATGCAGTTTATTATTATATACTAGGCATAAAGCCCCAATGTATTTGATTGATGTTTTATTATGAGATTGGGTACAAAACCATAATATACTCAGATGATCTTTGTTATATACTATGCAGAGTTCTTATATGCATGATTGAATTTTATGATGTCTTGAGCATGGACTCTGGAGCACATGGATGACCTATGTACTGGGCATAAGCCCGATGTACATAGAGGACTTATATTATGTATTGGGCATAAACCCCAATGTACATAGAGTGTTGGGCATAATCCCTAGAGCAATCCAAACTTGATGTTGAGCAAAATATATGGAGCATCGGATCTTTGGCCATTGTATCCCTAGGTGTATCTTACAAATACATCCTAGCAGTAGTGTCAAGCAAAGAGCTATGGAATTGCACCAGCGTAATACCCATGTAAAAGTGTTGAGCCTAAGCTCTGAATAGCACTAGGGTTACTTTACTTAAGAAGGTGTTTAGTTGAGGAAGGGTCTGAATAGCACCAATCATCATACTTATTTTATTATGACTAATTGATTCATTACTCATCTCAACAAGGATGAGGGAAACTACCATAGAAAATGAGGTAATCCATCATGCAAAGGGACCTAGAGCTACCTAACCTAGTCAACCATCCAAACCTACCAAGGCTTTGTCAAAAGAGTGGACCTTAATTAAATAAAGCATCAAAGTTATAATGCTATATACCTACTTGATTTAATTAAAGTGATTAAGTATAAAGAGCATCACTCATGTACAAAAAAATACATAAATATATGTATATTAAAGATACTAATTATAAGTAAAAGATATTACTTATAAATAAAGACAGTAATATAAGTAAAAGATAGTACTTATAAATGAACAAGTCAAAAAGTTCTTGATAAACTCAAGTTATAATTTTCAAATCATATATATATTAATTCAAATTGAAAATCAACTTATGTTAATATTAAAGAAATTAATATTCTCAAATGCTATTTTCAAAAGTTCACCTATAAAAACTAGGACAATTCTCGAAGAGAGGGCATCTATCTTTTTATCATTCTTTTATGGGAACAAGAGAGAATTTTGTCCCACGGAATTGAAAGACCAAATTATTCCAAGATTGGATTATCATCAACTGTCTACCCTAAGTCCTCTAGTTTCATATTGCATGTTGGATCCAGCTCGGGGGGATCTGATTAGAACCAGGAACAGTTTTGGTCATGGTTGGGAGGAACATGGTAGTTCCAAAGTCATCCAGTTACCATCCTATAGGTCAACTAAGCATAATTGTTTTCATTAATTAGTGTTTGAGGTGTGCAAGCTTTTGCACGGAGAGGATCCCAGCTACAAATTCAAGTATGAATTACTTTTATGTTACAAGATGAAAGTTATGAATTAAATTCAATTACTGTAATCTCCTCTCTGATTAACTCCAGACATTGGGAGCAAGGGCTATTGCATTCGCTCCCCGGGTTAAAATTATTTATGTTTCAAGTTTAAATTCATGTTTAATTTTTCAAACCCTAGCTAAGCTGGAAGTAGTAAAGAATTTACAAAAACTAGCTAAATCGATTACTACAGTAGGATCATCTCCTGCAAAAGAGATCGATTCACTTGGTCTCCCAAGCTTAGAAACCAAGGTTCCAAACTTAAGTAAAAAGATCAAACTCCATACTGTGCCAAACGATTAATTTAAAATAATAAATCTCTGACTGAGATTGCATAGAGTATCGTTCAACCCAAAATAAAAATAAAATGCAACAAACAACTTTAACCATAGCTTTTTCATCACACTTAAACTCTTGTATAAAGAGAAACCACCACAGACTCATCCTCTTAAGTCACCATACACACACTGATACATTTAGGGAATTTTTCCAAACTTACTCCTAATAAAAATTCAAGACTCGGGATCGAGTCATCTGCACAACACTTTTAATCTATGAACTACACTTAGTACCACGCTACAACGTGGATTGCCATCCAACTCATCACAAAAATTAACCACAAAGAAAATTATAAATTGAAAGCGATTTTAACGCTAGGACCCTACCTATAAAATCCACATAGGAATATCCAAAACAAAAAATTAACTCAGGATCATTCCTTCTTACAGTCAACGCAGAGATAAAAATTTACACAGTAATTTCATCCCCTCAAATGTTAAAACAATTTTTATAGAGGCTGTAACTCTCTAAAACTGAAAACACAATTGAGTTAAAAACACACTCAAGCCTTGCTTCCAGTTGGAACATAAACTCATTCTTTATAATTAAAAATCATACTGCAGAAATCTAGTCATCATACTCAGAAGCAAAGCAAAATGCACAACCAGTTAGGGATTTTCCCATTAATAGAAATTAACAACACTTCAAAAATTCATTCCATAAAGAGATTTTGTTTCCATATCAAAACATATAATTTAAAATGACGCGAGCTAAAACTGAGACCACACTAAATTATAAACGCATACAGGAGCTTCATGCTCATCCTTCACCCAACGAAATAGTAAAGACCTAGGTTAAGCATAAATATTCTGAGAGTAAAGGACATTATTACATAGGGACAATGCTCCTCACAGTAGCTTGAAACAAATTAAAATATGTCCACAACTATGACAGGGATCAAATAAAAGACTTCATATTAATTATTAAATAGATTTCCCGAAATGCCGAAACCACAATCAATTTGTATAGGAGTTAAGTTAGGGCCTCCTCTAAACCCAAAAGATCCATACATGATACAACTTAATCAAAATTATGGATTATACATTTACAGAGCATACCACAAAGCCTCGCCATGTTTTCTCATCCAAACTTAGCATCACATTAAAACCCTAGAAAATTCAAATGAGTAAACTGTTCCCAAAATTCTTACATACTGAGCAAAAAAACAGTATAGGAAACCGTTCGCATGAGAAGAGAAAATGGCGACAGAGGACCAGGCTTACCTTGGCCATCATAGCTGTGAATGCCCCATCATGCCAAGTGTGAAATTCCAACACTGTAGACCCTGTCACAAAGTCAAACTCCAAGCCTGAGTTACCATTCTTAGCAAATAAAAAATGAGGCACCAATAGTTAAAACAAAGTATAAAATTTTAGAAGTTACCTCGTAAGAAAGCTTTCCCTCTTGCTATTTGTATGAGCGCAAGCCTGAGTGAACGCTCATGGACAATGCTAGTCTCATGGCGTCACTTCGCAGCTCTGAGAGCCTCGTGCTCTTACTATCAAACTCGCAGACCCTAAGACATCTCCATCCAAACACAAACAACGAAAATGAACTAGAACGAAATCCACCCTAGTTGCATAGGATCTTACCATGCTCTAGCTGGAAAGCATAATCCAAGGAAAGTGCATTAAATGCCACAAAACCCCACTACTCCTTAGATGTTCACCCACTCTCTATAGTGGAGAGTGTCACTCACTTAGGTTCGATTTTGTCACCATAGCATGTTGTGCATTTGCATGTTTTTGACTACTAGCATAATAAACTTACACTTGGTTATAAAACTCTAGACTGTTAACTTTAATTTAGTCCTTTAAAAGAGTACCTACAAAACAAAGGTAGAAGAAAACCTTAGCATAAAGCTAAGTAATCCAGGCTCGTGCCACCAAATTCATCCCCTCAAGCTCACGAAAAGAATTACAAAAATACATTTCACATATATCGAAACCAATCCATTTCCTTAGTCTGAAGGATACACATAGTTTGACATTAAAGTAATAACTTATAAACCAAGATGATGATATAAAACCATTAGAGTTTAAGCATGCACGCTTTTTAGGCTTTTCAACAAAACATAAATATATCCATTAAACTCAATGTGGATCATTAGGATCACCGTCCAAAAACATCAAGTCCGCAGAAATACAAATGAATCCATCTACATTAAATAAACCAAGCAGAGAATTATGAATAGAAGGACAAAATTTACATATACATAACTTTTTTAAGACATCTATTTATCTCTTAGTGCTGAAGTTAATTTACTAATCATTTGACCAATTTGACGACAATAGCCATACATAATTTTTTTTAAAATTTTACACTGTTAGGGACATTAAAATTTTTTGGAAGTACTACATACTTGGATTTATTATTATACTATATTGAAAAACTACATATGCTTGGGATGTGTGGGATAAAAATATAAATGATGCATCCTAGTATCTATAGGGAAGAACAATGAAAAGCAAAGATGAATAAAAAGACTAAACAAAAATTTAAATAAACAAGAATTAAAAAAAAAAAACAAAACAAAAAATGAATAAGGAAAACAAAAGGAAAACAAATTTTAAGATGAAGAGACACCTCTAGAAAAATGTAACTCCTGACTAGGTGTCACCACCTAAGAGTCTGACTACTAATAGTAAATTTCTCTTTTAGAAAAGAGAGGGAAAAAGAATATCAAGTGGTTAATTCTCTTGGTTGTTGAAGAATGCAAATGAACACTAAAACATATAAGTTCATATCTAACTCAAAAGAGGAGAAAAAACATAGATCTAAATGAAGAATAGAAGGAAAGCTAAGAAAAAGAGCTAAAAATAAGAATTTGAAACTTTCAAAAAATCGTCAGCTGAAGGGGGAAAGGAACTAGCCACTTGATATATATGAATATATGATCAAGGTCCAAGTTCAATCATGGTTCAAAAATTTTATGCAGGAGGATTACTTGGGTACTGTACATTGATATTTCTTGTTGGCTGACAGGATTATCGATTGTGGATTGGCAAGAGTAATGTCAGGATTTTTAGGTAAGAGGGATACCTATGATGAACCATGGATACTAGTAAAAGGTTTTCTTGAATAGCTATGGTCCCTAGGATAGATTGCATATTTGAAATTTAAAAAGAATAAAAAATCTTGAAAATAATCTAAGAACCAATCCCTAAAGAGACCAATACTCAGCTCGGGGGTGACTGTGGGGAAACTAAGATTGAAAATTATGTACATATCTACAGTTGGGTGGATCGGGAAAGGTCTAACATCAATTGAAAAATTGACTTATGTAATCTAAATAGATGAGTTCTTATTCCTGGTATTTCATGTTCCTGAGTACTATTGTTTTCTAAATTATAGCTTCTACTATTATGGCTATGCATGCATCCAATTTCTTTATTTCGAAACTGATTTTGGGAAAGGAATGTATTTGGCAATGACTTAGAGTAATCTATCAAATATTCTAATCAACTACTTTAAATGAAAATAAATATGAAACCTTCTGTGCTGAATAGATCTAGAAATGCATGCACTATACTAATCTAATTTGAAACTACACCTACTATTCTAAGCTAAAAGCATAAGGAAATATGCCAATGTATTGATTATATTTTTTCCTAATTCCTGCATTGAGAAATAGAATCTAATACAACTTTATTGATTATATGTATGCATGACTGTTGCAATGGGCGGTAGAATCTAGTACAATTGTATTGATTATAATTGTGTCTAATTATTGCATTATGCAACATAATCTAGCATAACTATATTTGATTAAATTTGTTTCCCTAATAACAACATTTGGCAACTGATCTAGTACAAGTGTCAATGTTATTGTTATTATTATTAATTTGGGCCATAGTTGTTGCATTGGGAAAAACATCTAGCACAAGTTCATTTTGTATGTTGTAACTAATTGTGTCATTGGACCACATAATCTACTACCTTATGATTATATAAAGAAATGATAAAATGGAAAGTATTGCTACTATAGGAAATAGAACCATGTTCTAATTGAACAAGCATTTACATAAGTATACTGACTTGAACAAATATCTATGATATATCATTTGAACTGTAAAGAAATCAGATTGTAAATCTATATATCTATCTATAGCTGAAAAATAAAGATCTAGCTTGAGATCTACATGCGTTATTTTCCCAACCCACTCACTACCTTAGGGTGGGTAAGCCAATGGACCTCCTCAATCAACATTAGACCGAATGATATAATCTTTAGTTTTGTCCCCCTAGGAACTCGAGAATCATGGATGGATCGAAAACCACCAGAAAACCCTCGCAGAAGTCAAAAAAAATAAAAGCTAGCATATATTTTCTACCCAGATGCATAAGTAAGTATGATATGCAACTAACTTTATAAATATTTGCAAACATCATACTAGTAAATCTAATGCATGTACAAGATCTACAACTAACCCAATATTGGAACATTGTTACTTAATGAATAGTAGACAATCCTTTAAAAGGTCCCTTAAATAGTTTGAGCATGAGGGATCCCTCCTAAGATAAACTATCTCGAATAGCTTCAAAAGGCGTGAATATGCCAATAACTCAACTTACCTGAGTTCATAGTAGTTAGTTGAGGAGTCTTGGATCCACGATTAGATCTTTGACAAAGTGGAAAAGAACTTGCATGAAGATCTTATATTCATTTTCATAGACAAATTTATATAAAAAGAAAATAAACTTATGCTTGTTGTTAAAATACATCAAGTACCCAGGTTGTTGAGGGCTACCCATTTGAGATCATCTGCATACAATTTTTTTTTGAGTTAGCACTAAATAATATAAATATGACACAATGTTTGCATAGTAAAAGTTGTAGGTACAATAGAGAATTATTAATGTAATTATTCGACAAATGCATAAATATAATTTGAGAACCGACCGATATTTGTTATTTATGTTGGACTAATAGCATTCCTTTGCAACTACTATGACAGGCGTATTATTTAAGTGATGGATGGTTTAACCATGTCAAAGGGCACGTTGTTATGATAACAACAATAAGAACTTATATGTGTGTGTGTGTGTGTGCAAGGATACTGTCGCTTGAGTATGGGAGAATCAAAGTAATCAATCTCATATCAAGTCGAGTATGAGGATACTCAAACTATACTTCATATGAAACCAAAATGTGATCAAATCAAACCATTCCATAAGTGGATCTAGCCCCTAATATGTAGAGTGAGAGATGTGTAAGGTAGTGGCCGCTATACATGAGCACCTCTCTTATTATAAACACACACATATATATACAAGAGATTGATCTCACAAATAGATCCTAGGATCCAAAGGGGAGAGTAATCTCTAACAATCAATGAAAGTGATGAATGTTGTGGCTATGATTACCTATGGTTCGAATCTAGAAGAGTGGACTGAAGAAACTAAAACCTTTCACTATCTATGCAAGTTGAAGAGCATGTTTAACAAGCAAATTGAAAGTTAAAATCTACACAAAAAAAACTATACTAAGTAGATTTTAACACTGCAAGAGGATTAGGCCCCATTATTGTAGACTGAGTCTCAACAAAGGAAATCTACACTAAGCAGATCAGAACTATGGTGGACATATCATGATACTCCTATCATAGGCTGGGTGTAAACATAGTGATATATATCTACATCTGCTATCAATATTATCTATAGGAATCAATCTCGCGACTAGATCCAATGATCCAGAGGAAGATCGATTCCCAAAAAATCAAAACTAAAACGAATGGGTCTTCATAATCAGAGTAGTTATAACTATGCAATGACTATTTAAGCAAGATTGAATGACAATATATACTAGCAACAACCACATTTTTAAATGTGGTTGATATTCTCCAATCAACAAACATCAACCATGGCCACACATTTAAAAGTGGTTGATATACACCGATCGCCGAATATCAACTACATTTAAAAATGTGGTTGTCGCTAGTCACCGATCGGCGTGCGGGGAATGATTGCTGAGTTTTTATTATTATTATAATTGTTATTATAAAAAATATAATAATTATAAATAAATGGTGAACTTATATTATTTACTATTAATTGTTATTTTCATTATTATTGTTATTACTATAAAAAAATAGAATTATGAAATAATAAAATTTATTAAATAAGAGTAAAATAAAGGAACATTAAATTATTTACTAAATTAAATTAAAGTAAAGTAAAGAACCTAGATGGATTAGAGAAATTAATAATAAGTAATTGTGATGAAAAGTTGTAAATAGAAGATCTCGTGTTCAAATCCCTTATGGGTACTTACTTCAGAAATTTTTTTTTTGAAAATAAAGTAAATAAATTAGAATTATTTAATTGAAATAAATGAAAGAAAAAAAACATAAAATATATAAATTAAAACAAATCAAAAGTTTATTAAATGTATATTAAATTTAAATAAATTATAAAAAAAAACTTATTTCTATGATAATTGTTATTATGAAATGAAAATATATATTAAAAATATTTAAAAACAATAATTTAATTTAATGATTTGTTTTTTTATAAAAGACAATTACTCTTTAATATTTATTAATATTATTATTATGAAATGAAATATTTAGTAATATTAAAAGATAAGAAATGTAAATATCTTTAGAAAACAATAAATTATAGGAAATAAATTTATATTTAAAATATTTAAATAAATTAGTTAAATATAAATATAGAAATAACTATAAAATAAAGAAACTTAAATTAATATAAATATAAATTAAATGAAATTAATATAAATTAAATTAGATTAAATGAAATAGTTAGCTAAAAATATTTAAAATAAATTTAAATAAAAATTTCTTTAAATTAAAGTAAATTTAAATTTAAATTTGTTTAAATTAAAGTAAAGTAAATTATTAAACTCTTAAAGTAAATAAAAGTAAATAAAAATAAATTATTTAATTTAAAGTAAATCAAGGAAAATAAAATAAAGTAAATTAATGTAAATATTCAAGTAAAATTAATAAAATAATTTAAATTAAATAAATTTAAATACAAGTATGAAATTTAAGTACATTAAAATAATGTAAAGTAAATTAATAATATGGTTGTGGTCAATACAATTGGATATGTTGTGTATGCTTGTTAATGTTTGAATACATTTAATTATGGTTGAACATAGTTGACTATGGTTGACTGTGGTCAATTATGGGTAAGTAAGGTTGACTATGGTTAACCCTAGTTGACTATGGTTATTATTGGTTGACCCTAGATGGTCAACCATGGTGTTTATGGTTGGCTATAGTTGTTCATGGTTATTCATAGTTGACCACGGTTTATCATGGTTGACTATGGTTGAGCATGCTTATTCATTGTCGATGATGATTTTTCGTGGTTTACCAAGAATGTTCATGGTTGACTATGATTAACTATGGTTGAATTTGGATTAGCATAGTTGAATTTAGTTGTTTTAGGTGACTATAGTTGACATTAGTTGACCATGGTTGAATTTGGTTGGTCATGGTTGTATATGGTTGACCATGGTCGACTATGGTTGACCATGGTTGACTAAGATTGTTCATGGTTTACATTAAATTAAATTGACCAGTGTTGAATTTAGTTTACCACTATTGAATTTAGTTTTTCATGGTTGACTATGGTGCAACATGGTTAACTATGATTGTTCATGGTTGACTTTAGTTGGCTATCATCAATGATGGTTTACTATAGCTATTAATGGTTGACTATGACTGATAGTGGTTGTTCATGAATGACCATGGTTGATTATGCTTGGTCATGGATGAGCATGGTTGTTCATACTTGGTTGGATATCATTGGCTATTGTCAATGATGGTTTATGGTAGTTATTAATGGTTGACTATGGTTGAAAATGGTTGTTCATGACTAACTATGATTGATTATGGTTAACCATGGTTGTTGATGACTGACTATGAACGATTATGGTTATTCATGGATGAGAATGGATGAGCATGGTTGAATATGCTCAACCATGGTTGACCCTAGTTGGTTGACAATGGGTGATTATGGTTGATCATGAATAACTATGATTGATCTTAGTTGGTTGACCATGGATATTCATGGTTGACCATTTTTTACCATAATTGACCATGGTTGATTATGATCGACCATGGTTGACTATGGATAACCCTAGTTGGTTAACCATGCTTATTCATGGTTGACTATGGTTGTTCATGGTTTACCATCATTCTTCATGGTTGAACATGGTCATAACATTCTATCCATAAACACCATGTATCCTATTTCATTAGGAATAATGCCAAAAGATGCTGTTAAAATGATTTTAAGATGCTTTCTTTGTCAAATGATACTTTTTTTGATTGGTTAAAATTCTCCACATGGTTGAGGAAATAATATTTTTCATTGTGAAGATGGTGAGTGAGTCAACTAATTGCAAAAGTATGTGGCCATAAATTTTTTAATGGGGACAATTTCCCAACAAATCGGGACATTTTCCGACAAAACGAAGAGTTAACGCAGATTCAACATGAGTTAGGAAACTACGAAGGTGGGTTTAAGAGTATTGAATCTCTAAATAAAATCTAATAAGCTTCGTATTCCAGGAGTGAAACCTGCAAGTTAAATAGTTTTTAATTTATATGTATTTAAGAAAAGGGTGGCACAATTATGTGATAGAAATGGTGGAGCATCCATTCCTAAGCATGATCTGATTGGTAAAAAACCGAGAAAATTATCCTATATTGAAATTGGTTGAGCATTCATACCTACAATGAAAATAAAATTCAGGGAAGAAATTAAATTGATAATGATTTTCAAAAATCAAAGTGTTTGAATCACTGATATGGCACGAAACTTAAAAAAAATCATGGAAGAAATAATACTGAGAATGTTTTTCGAAAATCC
Source organism: Larix kaempferi (assembly GCA_027924585.1). Lineage (NCBI taxonomy): Eukaryota > Viridiplantae > Streptophyta > Pinopsida > Pinales > Pinaceae > Larix > Larix kaempferi. The sequence continues at coordinate 15,321,817 of BSBM01000047.1, read as the reverse complement.
TTCTTTTGGAAGTGATATTTGGCATGGTGTGAAAGAATGAAAAACATGCCCCTATATCCATCCTTACCTTTGGCCATAAAGACGACTCACAACAAAGACAATTCCTGAAAATTTATTGAAGCAAAAAAATCTTTTCAAAATATCATTGTGTTGAAGGTATGTCGTGCAGGCTAGAAAATTCATTTGAATTCTGATTGGTTGAGTCTCTAAATTTTTGGAAATGATTTTTTTATGAAATGCAATGACAATGGTCAACTGTGTAAATCATCCACTTGCAATCTGATGCTGTCAGAAATTCTTTATCCCTCACAGGAGTGAAAACGTTTATCCCAAGTCTACTTAAGCCCTGTTTTTCAACACTTAACCAATTTTTCCAATGGAAAGCATTTTTGGGGGAAGGTGCAAAACAAGCCAAATGTATTTTTTGGAAGGAAAATATCTCCATTACTAGAGACTCCTTTTACAAAAGGAGTCAATGGTTAAGTGAATAAATCATCCACCTACAAACTTATGCTCCCAATTTTTTTTATCCCTCAAATATGAGAAATGGAGAGCATTTTCCTAAGGCCATTTAGGAGAGTTTTAGATGCAAAATAAGTCGAGTGGCTGTTTTGTCAGACCAATATTTTCTTAACCATAGACTTGTTTTCAAAACTAATCTAGTGGTCAAATGCATAAATCATCCACCTGCAAGCTGATGCTTTCCTAAAAAAAAAATTCCCTCATAGATGAGAAATGGTGGGAATTTTCCCAATGCTACTTAAGCCATTTTTCTCAATACTTAACCAATTTTGCCAATGGCGAGCATTTTTTTTTGAAGGTGCAAAACAAGATGAATGGTTGTTTTGGCAGGAAAATATCTCCTTGACCAAAGACTTTGTTTCCAAAAATCAGGCAATTGTAAAGTGAATAAATCATCCACCTACAAACTTATGCTCTCATAAAAAAATTATCCCTCAAGCATGAGAAATGACATGCATTTTCCTAAGGCCATTTAGGCTAGTTTTAGGTGCAAAACAGGCTGACTGGCTATTTTGGCAGGCCAATATTTTCTTGACCAGAGACCTTTTTTTAGAACTAAACCACTGGTCATGTTCATAAGTCATCCACCTAAAATCCTACTCTTTCCTAAAATTTGTATCCCTCACAGATGAGGAATGGTGGGAATTTTCTCAAGGCTAGTTAAGCCCTTTGTGTCAATACTTAACCAATTTTGCCAATGGCGAGCAACTTTCAGGGAGGGTGCAAAAATATCTGAATGATTGTTTTGGCAGGAGCATATCTCCTTGACCAGAGTCTATGTTTCACAAAGGAGTCAATTTGCAACTGAATAAATAATCCACCTACAAACTTATGCTCTCAAAATTTCTTTATCCCTAAAATATGGGAAATGGCGGGCATTTTCTGTAACCTACCTAGAACTTGAAACATTTTATGTTGTGGAAAACATTACTTTAAAAGTTATTGTAAATTTGTATGTTGTTAACCAAGGATGGTCAAGGATGACTGTAATTAAATTTTTATTATTATTTAATAATTAAATTAGGAGACACCTATCCAAAGCATACTATTGAAGAGTGTTCACTGACCCACTGGGAGGAATGAACTGGTGTAGAAGGAAAATTGACAAGTGCCAACAACTGCACTCACTTTCTAGCTAATGCAAGAGGCAACTTCCCTAAAAATGTGGTCATGTTCCCCAAGGAAGGTGGAACTGAGCAGGTGGATCATTAAATGATTAAACTAAACCAAAGACCTAGGCAATCTTTATATCCATAGAATGAGTAGGAAGCTCACTAGTTTATGCCTTGTGGATGGCTACATACTGAAAGGTTAAGCACACAAGAGGATTCAATGAGGGGAAAGATAAAGTGAGTTGCTAGTGTAAGGACTGCAAGTTTATCCTGCTGAGTTGCAGAGAGTGTATTGTTTGCAAGTCTTTATGATTGTAGAGATAGAAAGAGACTATTACATGGTTCTACACAGTGTCTTCGTCCTTGTGGTTCAATGAACAGGCTCAGGGGTCCTGAAGTAAGTAATCTTGGCTACTTCTAGGAGACGGTTGGGAGGAACAGTCTTCTTTGGGTGTTTGTCCACCTCAACAGTTAACATGTTCCACATTGTTCTAGTTTATTTGCTTCTAAATATTTATGTATATTTAGGAAAGCTTTTGTTCTTAAGTTATCAGAATTTTAATTCTATTAGATGTTTATTTAGCTGGTAAATTCAATCATATATATGAACTAGTAATTACATTCCATATACAAGTCTGTATGATTAGAATTGAAATATAGAATAATGAAATATAAATCTTCTCTGTATTTTTCCTTCCAGTGAAGTGATGTACTCTTTTACAGAGAGTTTGTTTAAATAGGTAGATTATAAATGATCTCAATAGTATAAGCAAAATGTTGATTTTATCAGATATAGGCATATAAATTATATACTGTAAATAATACATAGAAATGATTGAAAACCTAGAAATTTATATTCTAGAATATCGATATTTTTATACAGTACTTACCAAAATAGAACAATAGTTATTTACAAACATTAGACAGATAAACCTAAGAATCGAATGAACATCTTTCTTAAAAACAGAGCATAATACATGTATAAATATGAAAACTAAACAAGTCTCTAATTAATAGACTTATCACAGGCTAGGGTTTTACTCATAGTTATGGTGGAATCAAATCCCTTCATCATCATTTAACCAACTCAACTTAATCAATTTGAAGAAGCAAGTAATAGTAGTTACATCGGAAACAACCTAAGAGATCTCATTTCACATTCTAAAACAAATATCATATATTATATGTAACTAGGGAAATGCCCAATTTTAAAATAAAAATATACTAATCTGTGCAACAATAGTAATAACACAGTTACCATCAATTAAATAATGTCTCAATTTTAAATCAAAGAATCATATTTTTCACTACGAGGGCATTGCCCATATTTATAAACATTTCTCTGCATGCCACGATTTCCCTCATATTTCTTAATAAACAAACGACAAGTAATTAAAAACAAGATTAAAATACAAGTTGAGGTTCGAGACCCATGAGGGTTCACCCTCCAACACATATGTCAATGCATATGGACATGAGCAGGCTCATTATCAAAACAACCTTCATATCATCCAAAACATAAACCAAACCCTAATTTTTACAATACAGGTAGTATTAAACTAAGCAGAGATCTAAATAAAAATTGAATACATATAACTGAGTTACATCGCCATCATCTACATGGCTGTAATGCTTTAAGAAATTATTTAACCTATTACGTATTTGCAGGTAGGGATTTTCCTGAATATTATTAAAACAGTGTTTTCATATAAACAACCGGAAGTATTGTTATACAACTAATTGAAGCATAGCTAGGGCTGTGCCCAATTAAACAAATACTTATATATTAACTTTCTAAAAAGAATCAAAATTTTAAACAAATTCGAGACATCATTCGACAGAGCCATTGTTGGATTAAGTTTTCTTTAGAAAACAAGACAAACAAAACAACGTTAATATTTAGGTCTCTGTCGATATTTCATTAACATAAAATCATGCATCTAGCAACAGAACATAACTACATTCGCCATAAGTATTAAGAGAATACAAAGTATAACTAATGCCTCTAAAACCCTATAGTTTTTAACCATGAAGATATACATAGAAGAATATGATTTTACTAAATCACTGTAATATTTTTTATTTATATGTATGGGAAAAAACACCAACTATGGATGTGTAGCCAAAACGTATACAAACAACATTGTTTCCCAGCTTTTCCATTATGGCTTTAAGAAAACGACCAAAACCCTACACAAAGGTAGAACCACAATGCAATGAACATGATAGTCTACGAAAGCTCAAGGCTTACTTGGGAAGCTTCAACCCTGGTGTAAGTTCTTCCTTCTCAGCCAAACCCTTAGTCCACCAAACCGAGACTTCATTACAGTTTAACCCTGTCAATGCAACAATTTAAACAATGCATTAAAAGATTGAATACATTGAAACTGAATTTAAAGAATGCAAATAAAACCTAATAAAGGAGCTAAACACATACCTCTGTGACTTAGTTTCCTCGGCTATGAGCCACCTTTGTGTGGTAGTTTCCCTCATGGCCATGAAAAGACAAAAAAATATCTCTACGAGAAACTCCTTCCACATAACACTATACATTTCCATCAAGCTAAAACACGGTGAAGAGCTCTCCCAGACAGGGCAGTCGAGAGCTCAACCTCCATTACAACGCAAATGAGCTTTAGTTTCTTCAATACACCCTTTTTCCAAGGAGTTAGGGTTGAGCCAGCTTGGCTCCCCACACATGGCCTTCACATGGTCGCATTAACTATGGCAGCTGTAACCACTATTGGTTTAAATTGTAGCCACACTCTATAGTTTGTGCTATGTTTAAAAGAAACTTCGATGCAACTCATAAAAACCTTGGATAAGACTTGATCTCCTAGATCGTCTTCACTTTGGGTTAACGCATATTATTTCTAGTTAGGATACGACTATTCTATAGTTGGTAATCCTTGTTAAGATTTGTATAAAGATTTAAAAAACTTATAGTTAGGTTATCTTCCATCTCAGTAGACATATTTTTTATGATCTCCAATCTATGTCAATGATAATTAAACCATCACCTGGAGAACAAGAACATCATGTCATTTATGCGTTATCTTTTGAAAGCTAAGTAAGCCCAAGGTCATCACCAGAACCCCTTTTAAACAAAAGAATATAATGAACATCACAAACATCACAAACTAAGAAATAATACTATGACAATGAGAATGTACGATTATCTATAAACAACAAGTTAAATATCGACGTCGATACAAGAGATCAATTATTATAATCAATACAGTAAAAGAGATCCATTATCAGTTTTTTTAATGCTTCTAGGACATATTAAATAACGTCCATTTTGTAAATAAACAAGTGTCGTCAATGAATACAAAATACAGTTAAGCAGTTAACCAATTATGAAGTATTCCTTAAGCACGATTCTAGATATTATGGACAGTTATACTATATATATAAAAAATTATTTTTATGGATTTTTGGAGTTGTTACATGTGGTATCAGAGCACAAGTTCAAACACTAGGCCTGAAAGTGAACTAGTACAAAATGAGAGAAAAGTGACTAGGCGACGAAAAAATTTGGTCACCACAGCTTTTTCAAGGGATAAATGACCAAAATTGAGAAATTTTAAGTGAACTGACTAAAAATGACCAAGATAAATGACCAATTTGGTCACGGGATAAGAACTAAACAAAAAATGACCATTATAAATGACCAATTTGGTCACGGGATACGAACTAAACTAAAAATGACCACATAACAATTGGTCATTTATGTGGTCATTTTTAGTTGTGTCATTCCGACAGTGGAAAATTATAATTTTGATAATGAATTTGTTTAATTTACTAAATTTTAACACTGCAGATGGATTCGGAGACCCCTTTTCTAAGGGGTCTCCGAATCCATCTGCAGTGTTAAAATTTAGTAAATTCTAGACCCCCCCATGTGTCACATCTTGGTAATTGACACAAAATTAATGTTAATGCAGATCAATCTCCCCACGTCCCAAAAATCTTGACGATAGGAGATGTTGTAAATCTCCATCTAATCTCTGTTTCTCAGTTGTTATTGTCATTGTCTTCTCATCAACAACTACACCCATATTTTGTCGACTGGGTATGGAAATTTTATCACAAGTTACTTTTATCTTAATTTCGAATTCCTTGTTTACCGCTCCCCATCTAAACTAAATGATAAATAACATATATGTCAATTTTCATAACAAACTATATATAATAATATACAATGTCAAAGGATGTATATAAAATGATATTCTTTCAATCTTATTTGAAATGCATTTAATCTAACTATATATATATTAATATAGCTTGCTGCAAAGTAAACAAAAATAAAACAATATAAAAGCATATATATAAAAATAAAACTATGTAATTATATAAACATATTGTAAATAAAAATAAATAAAAAATAAACAAACCCTATGTTAAACTTGCATGCTATATAAAATTTATATTATATATTGTAAATAAAAAATATTAACAATTGCAATTAGATAGATGTTATAGCTTAAAATGACACCTCTCTGTTCGTGATGACACTTGCATTCCTTGGTCGCATGATGACACTTCTTGAGATCAAGTTCAGTCACACAACAGGACACCTATGGATTTAGGGGTCATTTGGGACACTAAAAATGGTTGAAATTACCTCATTCTTGACCCATTTGATGATTACAACCCTTAGGAACATTTTTCCAGACCAAACCATCTCCTGAAAATGAGCAGAAAAGCCTGTTTTTGGCCATTTTTCAACATGTGCGCTGGTACACAGGCATGATAGTAGCGACTATACCCTACTCTGCTTCATTAAAGTAGCGCCCACCTCCACAAGTGCGCTATTTTGTCTACTATAGAGTAGAGTACATTCCTGTACAAGTCAAAATCTTGAAATTTGGGGAAGTTAAGTTGGTTGGGGAACCTCCTACTCGGTAGAAGGGCCATGTGAGGGGACCAAGCCTATAGCAAAGTTATGTTGGAGGAATGGAGACCCTCATCCCCCTCTCTAGTGCTTTAGTTTTGGTAAACCCTAGCACAGTTGATCAGAGGCTAGAATCCTTGGAGAACGGAAGCAAGAGACCTTGAATCTAGGTTTCGTGAAGTGCCAAGCTTGAAGGAAGGTATAATCTTATGTACTTGCTTCATTCATTAATAAAGATCATACATTCTTTCCTTTCCAAAGATGACCTATTCATGTGTGTCTCAGATTTGATTACAGTTTGTTTATAATCCGATGTATTCTTCTGTTATGAATGTCAGTCTTATATATGTAGTCAAATGTATTTGAGAAAGGTATCAAGTTGTTTTGCAGGTGTGGGCATTGTAATACTAGATGGCATTGAAGAGCAAGGAAGGAAAAGCCAGGATCAACCTTATGAACAAGGTGCTTATATCTCTAACCATAATATTTGTTGTACTTGCAGAATGCTTGTAAGTCTATCTTTATCACCGTAAGTTGGTAGTTTCTCCCCTGAACTATAGGTGCATTTTTCTCACAACAGAATGGTGAACATACTGGGAAAGCCTAACTGCTTAGGGGTATCCAAGGTCATTTCTTTAGTTTTGTTTGATGGTCTTTGTTCATTTCTTGATTAAAATAAGTTCTTAGGCTTTGTTTGACCCTCCTTGTCTCTTACAAACCCTTCCTATCCCTTTCAGACCTTGGTGTACCTAAGTTGGGGGGTTTTAACCCCATTTTTTCAACTTTTCGCACCTGTGCGCTACTATTGTGAAGCACAGTAGCACCCATGCGCTAGTTTTTCTTAGTGCAGTAGAGCCCACCCTTGTTATGGGTGCTGGTTTCCTTCATACACAGTAGAACACACAATCTGGGTTTGAAAGTTTTTAGTTTTTGGGTTGTGGACCCAAATTTGGGGGTTGTGGCTGCATTTTTGGGGCCCCCAATGACCCTAGGTCTGACTTAAACCACTGTAAGTGGTCTCCCATCCTTGTACTAATCCTACATTCATGATTTGAACCTCTTTTGATCAATTTGGGCTTGTTTGGAAAGTTTTGGGGCTTGTGGACCCAAGTTGGGGGGTTGTGGACCAGTTTGGTGTTTTGTACCCTAATTTGAGTCCAACTGAACCTGCTTGCTCCATTTCCACTGGATTTGAAACCTATTGAGTCTTCTTGACCATGTTTGTACCTATTTGAGTGAAATTTCTCTTTTAGATTGGTTTCTTATCCTCCCTTATGCTTTTAGTTTTCTTTTGTAGTGAAAGCTCAAGTGTTTTGGCTATTGTTCAAGACCTTGTTTGCATTGTTTATGTGCAGACTTGACTTTACCAAACCATACTTCTTTGTAGGTCATTTGATACCTTTGGGTCTAAAAGTAGTTTTCGTACTCTTTTCCCAATGGTTGGCATGCTTACATCAATAAGAATCTGAAAGTTGTATTGGTAGCTTTTACTGTTTCAATAAGGAAACCTGAAAGTTCTTTGCTTTTGCTTTGATAGTAGGTTAGTTTCAGTTTTGTTTCTTACCATTGAAAAGCATAAAAAAAATTTGATTTATTTTCTGAGTAGAGTACCTTGCAAGTGGCTTAAAGGATTTAAGAGTGCTTTGCATAAAAAAGAACAAGTTTTCTTTTGCATACCTATTTGTTTGAGTAGCTGCATTCTTAGGTTTTGAGTTAAATTTTGTACATTTAGACTTTATTTTTACCCTTTTTTGCATTTGAAAGACTAAAAATTGCATTTGCATATGCATTCTAGATCGTAATTTTAAGACTTGTATTGAAAAGAAAATATTTGTTTAGTGGTAAGCATTTCATTTCAGTATTCTATTTCTGTTATAACCACTCTCACACACCCACTACCTTTTTGAGCAAGCAAGTAACCTTTAAAATGAACCCTAATAAAATGTACTAGTAACATTTTCTTTTCTAGGTTACACTATACACCAACTAGTCTTGGTTAGGATATTGGGTTTAAAACACCTTAAACCACCCAAGATCACACATTACGCAAAAATCGTAGTTCAACTATCACAGGTAAACCCACTTCATTCAAAGCTTGCCTAGGATCTATGCAGTAGGTCTTGTGAGATTAGATTGTTGGGAATACACCTCCTACTTTCTGTTTCGAGCATATACCAGGATTGGATCACGTTTGGGGACTCTTTTGAGTTTTGAGCTTAGTTACCCTGCCCACGCCTTCTGATTCGACCAGAGACTGTTCCCCCAGGAGTTTTCGGTGTGGTGGTATCCTTAGTATCTGACCATAAAATCATACATAGGTGACGATGGAGGGCTATATCTGCTATACCTAGGACAAACATGGGAGGAAATCCCTTGCAGGTCTTTGGGAGGGCGGTTGGGTGATTCCAGTGATTGCACCCTTAGTCATTGTATTATGGACCCTGGGTAACTATTCTTCATCCTTCATTAATCTGTTCTGGGCCATCATCATCCCAGACTCTTCTCTGGAAGGCATCTGTTTTCCTGGTTTGATTTACCTAGGACCATTTTTAGTGTTGTGCTCTTTGTACTACTTGTCTTAGTTTTCCTTAGAGAACTTCTTATTCATTTGAGCAGGAAACTATGTCTAACATTCCGATAAGTGCCAATCAAGGTACCCCTGTTCCAGGGGATCCTTGTGCTGTTCCATTCATTGGAAACATTAGCACTCCCTTAATGGCTACTCTGAATCTTCATGGATTCACCATAGGGCTGCCGGTTTGGTTGTTTTCCACTCTGAATGCCTTGCATGCTCCTGATGCTTCTTTTGCAAGCACCTCAAATCAAGAGCATCAGAACCCCGTGCCTCCCTTGCGAGTAACATCTTCTCCTCCTCCTTCTACCTCATGTGGCGAAAGTAGCAATACTAGTAACCAGCAGTCTAAAAGGAATAGACGGAGGAAGAATGGGAAGAAGATGCCAAAACAAGGGGGCAACAACCCAGCCACTGCAAGTCATGATAGGGGCAAGCACCCTACCTCTGCAAATCATGCAGGGGGCACCTACCTAGTCTCTGGAGGTCATGCTGGGAGAAAAATTTTAGTCACTGAAAGTTTGTCTTCAACCACTGTCAGTCATGTTGGGGACACATCATTGATCACTGCTAGTCATATTAATGACAAGTCACTAGTTCCTCTGAGTCACATTGGAGACACCAGATCAGCCACTGCAAGTCATGCTGAGGGAGTTGGCATTGTTGACAAACCCAACAAATAGAAGTATAAGTTCCCTTTCAAGTTTTTTGAGGGAGGCCATCTTACTTACTTGTGCCCTGTACTTCCAGAAGTGCAAAAAGTGTGGTCCTTAGTTCAAAAGTCTTCTGCTTCTGAGCAACCAGCCACTGTAAGTCACGCTAGGGGAAAGTTGTCATCCAATGCTAGTCATGCTGAGAATACCAATGTTGTAAAGGAGTCTCGACCTATAGGACGGAAACCAAAGTTCCCTTGTAAACTTTGTAAGGGAGATTACCTTACTCACCAATGCCCTACCATTCCAGAGGCACGAAGAGTGTGGTCCATGTCTGAAGGAACCTCTGTTCCTGAGTTGTCTATAGATTCCCTATAGTCAAATCAACCTTTGGTTGATAAAGTGGTTGGAACAATGTAATCTTTGGTCAACCCCACTCTTCCTTCGGAGAGTGAAGTGATCGAATTGATGCAATCTTCGACCAATCCCATCAGTCCTTTGGAGACTGATGCACCTGTCTCTGAAGTCTTCTACATTACAAGTTTGGATGTTCCTGAAAAAGGGGGCACTTCATCTGTGCCATGTGAACCCCTACCAAGCCCTAGGATAGTTTCGTTTGATTGGAATAGTCTAACCGAGCCTCATCTTCCTTCTTCGACACCTTTCTAGATAAAGGTTGATATCACGAACCATACGGTTGATCGATGCATTGTAGATGAAGGAGATTCTCTTAGTATCTTATCCACTTATGCTTGGAGAGATTTGGGTTTCCCTAATGTTGTTCCAGCTGTTAATTGGCCATTGACCTTTGATAAAAGACCTAGTGAACTGTTCGGATTCCTCCATCAGGCACCTATTACTTTGGGTGGAAAAATAGTCTTAGTTGATTTTATGGTTTTAAAGGACCCTATGGACTTTGATATGATCCTCGCACGTGATTACGTTTATGCTATGCATGCTATGGTGTCTACGCTCTTTCATGTGATGCATTTTCCTCATAACAAAAGCATCGTCACTATCGACCAGCTTGCATTTGTTGATCCTCCTTATTACCCAATCGTAGACCAGTCAGATCCCTCATCATTAGGCACCACTATGTCACATGGGACTTATGTGGCATATTGTTCCTTGAGTTCAACTGCTACTGAGAAGAAGTCTCTGAGTTCGTGCTTACCTTCTCGGGACCTAGTCCCAGCTTTTGACCAAGTGACACCTCCATCTGAATGTTTAGATATGTGTTCTATCTGGAATGATATACTTCCTTCTGATGAAGTTTTCCTAGAGTCCATAGTACAGTCTACCATTCATTTGGATGTTGATCCATTCACAGTCATGTCTAGCCCTAGTTCGACATTAAAGTTTGATCTTCCTACTGTTGAGTCTTTGGATTGTACTATAGATCCGTAAATCGGTGTTCCTCCTAAGTTTGATTCTACTTCTAGAATTTTCAACTCCCGTGATGATGAATTTGTTTCTGCAGATTCCATCATGTCCTTCAACTTTGATCTTCATCCTGAAGTTGATCTTGTTGATTGTATGTCCTCGGGCTTGAGTACCATAGAGTCTTCATTTGAAAACTCTCCCTTGTTTATGCCTGCTATTGATGATAGTGAAGTTGAAAGTATTTCTACCATAGTGACTTGTATCGAGTCTTTCTTTACATATGTTTTAGATATGATTCTGGTACTAATGTTTCTTGGAGACAGGATTCTTAGTTGGATTTATACTTGCTTACTAGTCTCTTTCGACACCTTGTGCGACCTTGTCAGGTATATTTAGAACCTTGCATATAGGTTTAGGCTTCCCCGCTGTTATGTTGCATTTGAACCTTTTGCCATCCGAATTTTCCATAGGGTTGAAACTGTTGGATATTGGTGTGTTAGCCATCTCTTTCTGCATTGTGCACTAGTCCGACAGCAGAGCCTACCTAACATGGGTCACCCTAGTCAGCACCCTTATGCCATTTTGGTACCCATGCTGAGTTTTTCTCATAGGCTCGGGGGCCTTTTTAGATTTACCATGACTTTGAAAAGAAGCCTCATATCTTTCTTCCTCATATATTTCTAGCCATCCCTGATAAGGCTCCCATATTTGTGTTTAAGTTGCATATGCATCTGTTATGATCCCGCTTGTGCTAATGAGCTTGATGCCAGCTTCCACGCTTTTAGCTCGTTGTATAAGCCTCCATCTCTGATCTCATTTCTGCTAAGCCCTATATCATTTTTCCTTCACAATTTGACACCTTTTACCTAGAGGAGACACACCCTGAGTGTCCTTATCTTGCTCATGTTCCTTGCATTAGGCATAGCTTTGCTCCATGCACTTGGAGCTAGTTTTGCATGTCCCTGACACTCATCTCCTCCCAACTGAGCATTCTTCTTTTACTTCGAGCTCGTTAAAAACAATAAGTAGGTTGTGAGCATTCTTCTTTTACTTCGAGCTCGTTAAAAACAGTAAGTAGGTTACGATCATTCTTCTACCTTTACTTCGAGCTCGTTAAAAATAGTAAGTAGGTTATGAGCAGTCTTCCACCTTCCCTTTGAGCTCGTTAAAAATAGTAAGGAGGCTATGAGCATTTCTTTCATCTTCACTTCGAGCTCATTAAAAAAAGTAAGGAAGTTGTGAGCATTTTCTATATCTCCTTTGAGCTCATTAAAAACAGTAAGGAGGTCATGAGTTTACTTTTTCGGACTCGTTAAACCTTTATGGAAAAGATCCCTATGGAGTTCTTTAAGCCCTTTTCAAACTCCTTAAATAGGAAAAGTTTGCCAAGCATAGTTGTCTTTTCGGGCTCGTTAAAATAACTGAACCGACATCCACTTAGGTATAGAATTACCCCTTTTCCGGGCCTTGGTGGATAATTTACGGAAAATGTATACTCTAGGTATACTCTGGTATGTGCTAGAAGAGTTCTTCTTCCATTATTTTACACTTTTTCAAGGAAGGAGACTAAATTTTTCGAAAAAGGACCTTTGGAGTCGTCTTTAGGGTTTCCAGACTCTCAAAATGTGAAAACACCAAGCGAGCATTCACCTACTTGGGCTTGATGTGAAATCCACGAGAGGGTAAAAAGAGGATTGTTTAAGTTTTTCAGACTCTATAAACAGGAAAACACCGGTGAGCATTAACCTGCTTGGGCTCGATACTAAAATCCACGCACAGCTATATGGAGTTATTGTTTAAGTTTTTCAGACTCCTTAAAATTGAAAACACCGGCGAGCATTAACCTACTTGGCATCGATATTAAAATCCACGAGTAGGTGTATAGAGGACTGTTTAAGTTTTTCAACTCTATAAGCAAGAAAACACTACCGAGCACAGACCAATATGGGCTCGATATAAAATCCATGGATAGGTGTATGGAGTTTTCTTCTAGGTTTTTCAGACTCCTTAAATATAAAAATACCGTCGAGCATGCTTTAGTTCTTTGTCAAGCTCGTTAAAAAATGAAAAAGGAAAGGGAAGGGAAGAATGATAAAATATCTTTCAATATGATGGCAGGAAGTCAACTATTTCCTTGAACAAAGCACCTGTTTTGAGTCTATCAAATAAGTTGGGTTCTAGTGTTGGCCTTAGGGTAAACCTGATCTTAGATTTCTTACTCCTCCATTTGGTTAGTCTTACAATCATATGGAGAATCTGTTAATGTCTCCTACATTGCAGATTTGCATTGTGGTCTCTTTGTGTTCAAAGCTGCCTAAGTCACTCTTGTGTCGTGCTCACTGTTCAAGGATATAACCTGTGTCGGCCATTCTGCAGTTTCCTTGACCTCATGTAGCCATTCCTTGGTGTCAGTATGTTTCATCATGTGTTCTGTCCTACTCGGACGTAGCTCATACCTGTTGAGTGTCCCTCGTGTTGGATGATGGACGATGCATTAAGGCCTCCCTTCCAACAAACTTCTTTCCATCGACTTCAACTCATTGTGCTCTGGGAACAAAGTTTAGAGTTTCGGTTAGTACCTTGGGGATTGCAGTCATTATTGGCAGTTTCCCTCGCTATTGGATAGATGGGAATACATCAATGTCTCCTATCTGATGGATTCTTCAAGTGTTCGATGGCAAGACCATTTATTTGCACTTGTTTGAATGTACTAGGTAACTTGGGTTCCATTTTCATTATTGGTGGACACCCTCACATTTGTTAACGGTATACATCAATGACCGGTAATCAAACGATACCTCCCATGTTCGACATCAACTCATTTATTCGCATGGATAGGTTTGTACCTTGGGTTTTTTTTGGATGAATACCTTGGGATCCTCGATAGCATCACCGCATTTATGTTATCGCCCAAGTTGTGCAAGAATGAGCCACAGTTTTTTGGGCTCTTGATGAGACATAGATCCAGCTTGTTCTTTATGGCTATGTTCTCCAGTTTTGACATAGATCCACCTTGTATTTATGTGGCTATGTTTACACTTATGTTCCTCATGGATCCACGCTTGTATTTTAGTGGCCATGATATATGCATCAGTATTTGGATCATTATTGTATCCTCTTGGAGGTCATGTTCCACCATTTGAACATGGACAGTTACCCCAGGATAAGTTTGTCTGACATTGCCTTTGCTTTTAGGTACTTCATTTGAGCCTATGATTCTTGGTTTCTCCGTTCCTCCATGATTCAACTCTTTGTTATTTATAATGTATTTCGGCCATCATTTCCCCGCACTCCCTCTGACCTCATACATTAGGGGTCATCTGTTATAGCTTAAAATGACACCTCTCCATCCGTGACGACACTTGCATTCCTTGGTTGCATGACAACACTTCTTGAGATCAAGTTCAGTCACACAACAGGAAACCTATGGATTGAGGGGTCATTTGGGACACTAAAAATGGTTGAAATTACCTCATTCTTGACCCATTTGATGATTACAACCCTTAGGAACATTTTTCCAGACCAAACCATCTCCTGAAAATGAGCAGAAAAGCATTTTTTTGGCCATTTTTCAACATGTGCGCTGGTACACAGGCATGATAGTAGCGTCCATACCCTACTCTGCTTCATTAAAGTAGCGCCCACCTCCACATGTGTGCTAGTTTGTCTACTATAGAGTAGAGTACATTCCTGTACAAGTCAAAATCTTGAAATTTGGGGAAGTTAAGTTGGTTGGGGAACCTCCTACTCGGTTATAACTTATTTTTCTCTCCTTCACTGACTATATAAGGAGGGTAGAAGGTCCATGTGAGGGGACCAAGCCTATAACAAAGTTATGCTGGAGTAACGGAGACCCTCATCCCCCTCTCTTGTGCTTTAGTTTTGGTAAACCCTAGCACAATTGATTAGAGGCTGGGATCCTTGGAGAACGGAAGCAGGAGACCTTGAATCTAGGTTTCGTGAAGTGCCAAGCTTGAAGGAAGGTATAATCTTATGTACTTGCTTCATTCATTAATAAAGATCAGACGTTCTTTCCTTTCCAAAGATGACCTATTCATGTGTGTCTCAGATTTGATTACAGTTTGTTTATAATCTGATGTCTTCTTCTATTATGAATATCAGTCTTATATATGTAGTCAAATGTATTTGAGAAAGGTATCAAGTTGTTTTGCAGGTGTGGGCATTGCAATACTGGATGGCATTGAAGAGCAAGGAAGGAAAATCCAGGATCAACCTTCTGAACAAGGTGCATATATCTCTAACCCTAATCTCTTCACTTATTTGTTGTACTTGCAGAATGCTTGTAAGTCTATCTTTATCACTGTAAGTTGGTAGTTTCTCCCCTAAACTATAGGTGCATTTTCCTCACAACAATAGATCACTTAAAAGGGCATATGGAAATGGGTTATTCATCCACGATGATCACACAAGCAATTAACCATCATCCATACATAACCAATAACATCTCTGCAACCTCAGTTTATGCCAAATCGGCCTCGGCCTCTTTGTGTCCACGATTTCCCATCTGTTACCAAATTTAGTCACCCATGTTGACAAATTTGTTCTAAATAGTAACATTTCGGTATTTTTTTGTTTTCTCTTATGACTCTTGATAAACTGGATAAATTTTAGGTCATTTTAGCTCAAAACATTGCAGAATTTGCAAAATTTTATTTCGGGTTTTAATAGTAATTTAAGGGAAGTTTAGAGAAGAGCAAGAGGGTAGTGGAATATTGCTGGAGCTCCCACGACCGCCGATGATGATAAAATAACCCCAATTTATCGTTCAGGAAAGATCCATGACACAATTTGATACAACACCATTGGAATCATGAAAGAAATTTCAGAATTCATGTTTAAACGAATGGATCATAAATCCCTAGCGTCAAGCAAAAGGTATGGTAGGTTTTTCTTTCGTTTGGAAAAGTATTTGGGTAGGTTTTTTTAGGGAGAGTAACTAAGGAGTTAAGATATGCCAAGATTTCGTTTTTATAGGGTTTAGCTGAGGAATATTCCTCCTACACATTTATTGTTGTTGCGTAAAGGTTGATTGATTGAAGCACTTGATCGCTCGCTTTCGTGTCCTCTTTCTTGTAGCTGTGACATTTGGATTTGAGCTCGTTTCTCTTTTGCAGACTCAGGAGCCGTCTGCTTTGACACCTAATCCAATAATGAAGTGAAGTCTGCTCTATGAAATCCATCTCCATTTCATCAGGAGCCGATGATGCATAGTGAAACCAGCATCAACCCATGTTTGGAATTATGATCCCCTCTTAACTCAGGTATTTTTTATACCCCAACAATTTTTCCCTATTTTTATCTTTAAGGGAAATATGTCAAAAGAGATATTTTGGGCATCTATATTCTTAAATAGGATGTTATGTAACTTGTTCATGTGAGATACAGTAGCAATCAAACTTAGAATAACAGTAAACAAACCTCTTAGGGACAACGTTGAACAAAAATACTTGAGATTTGCTTGGACTGAGGAGTGACATCCAATGTTACAGAATATGGACAGAGATACACATGTTGAGACTGATACTGAGACAAAATAGGAGGGAAATGAATAAATCAATCATAACCAATTATTGGTAGGTAGATCTATGGATGCCTCTGATGACTTGCTCAGCTCACTCATGCTTGATGATTATGGTGCCACACATATACAAGGTACATTATTTCTATTCTTCATAATAAGTTCTATTGTCATATATATGGGCCATGCAAATATGTGATCAGATGATGAATAAGTTCTTTGTTAAGAAGCAGTCGGTTTATGTAATAGACCTGGATGTTTGATAAGTATAAGGAACCCTACTCAACTAATCTCCTCAATCATATAGGGTATAAACATACAATTCTCGAGTGACAAATCACTTAGCCTCTAACGAAATATTCCTTAGGGCCCAGGTTGGTCATAAAAGATGGTAACTAAGTCTTTCCAAGTGGTCTAGACATGAATTAAGGTTAGATTGTTCCTAAGAGTAGGAGGCTAAGATCAATAATGAATTAGTTCCATGGATATTATGTATGAAGTAGTTTTCCTATACTTATATATTTATTGATTTAGTATGCCTCATATCCGAAGAGGGGGTGCAGGATCAATACTAGCAAGCAATTGAGAGACACACAAATAGCCAAAATGTGATTTTTAATATATGGTAATGACAATTGAATCTGTAGTATAAAGGGTTGAAGGGTGAGAGTAATATGTCTTTGGTTCAATGCTTGTAAAATGGATGGTTCTAAGTCATGTTCTGAGGAGAGGATACCTAGTTATAGATAGGAAGTATGGGAAGCTGATCCCTAGTATAGCCTATCTAGGATTTTGAAGTTCAAATTGAAGGAGAAATAAACCAGTAGAATCCTAGCAGTGGCATGAAAGCAATCCATAGAAAATACATTGTCTAAATATTCACGTCTTATGTTTATTCGACCTGCTTGGGAAAACTACTTTGTTGGCTAGGGATATTTAACTAAACGGAAGCTTGAATTTCGTTATCGTCTTCCTCTTTTATGTCTCATTCGAAAACCCATTTTGTGGACAAATTGCAAAATTCCTTCCAATAGTAATTGCCACCTCATAAATCTTAATTAAATGATCAGGCTCGAGTAAGTCAAAAGGGGAAGGACCAGAGGTTTGCAAGACAAAATAGTGAAATTAGTGAAGACAAGCTAAACTAGCAAAGCTAAAAGACACAACAACTAAGTCAAAAGAAAAAGTATACATCTTCAAGAAACTTTGTTTAGTCTGCTCTTGGTGAAAACGTCCTTTCTCAATCACATCACACTCCAACTTCAACTTGTCAAATGATACTTTGAGCATATGGAACTATTTTCCCAAACAAGTAGCCATTAATCAAATTCCCTTTAACTGATTGAATGAAAATTTCAAATCTCTACAAGGCAGGCCAAGATATCATCTTAGCTCAGACGAGTGAGCTATGTAAAGATTGTAAACATGTACAGGATTGGTTTTCCCAACCCTATGGAATTGATCCATAGCTTGCAAATCCATTTGTGGATTCTGTAAAGATGCCAAAAATCAACACATCAAGCATTTTGAAAACCATCACAT
Source organism: Larix kaempferi (assembly GCA_027924585.1). Lineage (NCBI taxonomy): Eukaryota > Viridiplantae > Streptophyta > Pinopsida > Pinales > Pinaceae > Larix > Larix kaempferi. The sequence goes on along the minus strand of BSBM01000047.1, from coordinate 15,303,597 downwards.
ATTTTGCAACGGGACTACAAAATCCATGAGATTTCAAAACATAAGTAATAAAAAATAGGTTTGATATCGCACAGAAAATTTATGCTGATGAAAACCAATTCAACTCCAAGTATACAACAGTTTTTGGTAAAAAGCTTATGTTGATGCAAACTATTGAATAGTAATAATTTCCTTACCTAGTACCTGTCACAAATGATGCAAGTATCTACGGCAGTAAGATTAATCCCAAGTCCACTAGCATGTGCCCTTGGCAAAAAATGTGAAAGTTACTGTTTGGATCATTGAAATATTTGATATGAATCAAGTGGCATGCATAATGATTAAAACAACCAAGACAGAGCTTCATAAAAAATTCATCTCTAACTTTGTAAAACTAGTAAGGTAAAAAATTATTAAAACTCTCTACTATCTCAAAAATTAAGCCTAGTTCTGCAACAACTAGAAGTCTAGTTCCAGAAAATGCTTCTTCAAGCAATTTAATTCTTGAAAGAAATCAAACAAAATATCATGCAACAAGGGGTAGAGAATGGTATTGAGAGTAACATGTCTTTATCTATCATCCAATTTAACTGTCTCATCAATGTGGCACATTTATTGTCCATTCTCACTAAAGCAGTATTCCAGTAGGTCTAGCACTCTTGTCCATTGAGAAAATATTAGAACCTACCGTAATCCTCAAATCTTGCAAATCAGGATTGCATGCAGTTAACATTTCAAAATGAATATCAATCAAATAGAACTTCATCACATCAAGTATTGTGCATTTCCCATATCTGCTGAGATCCTTGGCTCACCTTATGATTCCAAGATTTGAAATGTTTTAACAACCTTTCAAGAAGCTAAAATTTACCACATTGTTCCATCAATTCCTCTACTGGAGGATAGTGATCTGAAATAAAATACAATTCCAATTAGATGATAACTCATTGAAACCAAGGCTTTCATGTTGCATGATGAATTTGGAATTTCTAACAGCCAAATCAACCCGTCAACTAAGAAGAAGACGGTAAATGCCTTAAAACCAAGTAGATGTGATAGAGTCACACATGATATCCCAAACTATAACTAAAAAAAGACCAGGATGGTTGAAATTATTGTGCAATTGAATCATCAGATTGTACGGACTGGTTTTCACTCCTCTAACTGTAGTCATGAAAATCCATTTGGTTGACTTTAGTACTTTCAAGTCTAACATTCAATTAATTTCAATTGGTAGGACATTAATTGAAAGTCTAATTTGATATGACTCAATAAATCCAAAAATCTTGTTTCCTAAATGTTAAAATATGTGCATATTATTAAGGGCCCATCTCTAACAATGGTAACCACATAGACCAACCAAAAACTACTACACCTATTGTGATGGCATCACAATTGTGACTATTGAGCAGTTAAGTTACTCCATACCAATTCCCAATATTCTTACACTTCTCATAAATTGCATCTACCAAATCTGGATCATGCTTAAGCAGATCATAAACAAATGACCTCATAGAGGGCACTGTGATTTGCTCATCTTCAAATTTCGACACCTTGGAAGTTTGAATTTTTTAGGTGCAAGATTCAGTCAGCTTGAGCAGGAAAAGGGAATTGCAATTAGATTTGTCATTGGACACAGGTGAATAAAAAATAGTTTCTCTCTCTACAATTGGACCATAAGCTTTATTTCAAATTTTGTGCTCTCTTTGCAAGAAAGATGCAAATACTTGAAAGTTGAATTATAAAGATGCATGCTTCCAAGAAAGTAGTGGAAAATTGGAGAATTTTATGGAATAGTTTGTTTGGGATGATGTGTGTGTGATGTAGTGCTACACCTAGTGGCATTTTGGATCATGATGTCTGTGTGATGTAGTGCTACACCTGGGTGCATTTTAGACATTGTTTGAGAAATTTTGAGAGTTGGAGTAACCGTGTGGTTAATTCTGGGCATGCCTTGCCTTCCAACAGCCTTGGTATTCAATTATGGTCACTTCTCACCATGAGAGGAAGCATAAAAAGATTTAATCCCTGTTGTTAGCACCTGTTTTTCACAACATGGGTATGGAGGTGAAATGAAAGGATAGCCCTAAATGTTTTTGATAAAAACCATGGAATACCCTTGATTTCCATAGCCAGGTTCTAAAGATATAAGAAAGTGGAGAGGGAGGTGCTAAAAGTGCTAGGAAAGGGGAAAATGGGGAAGAAACACATTAAAACATGACCAAACTAACCAAAATAAGCCAAATTCTATAGTACGAAGGAAATTAGCAACTGCACCAGTTTCCACCGTTGGATGGCGCGAGAGTAAGATCAATGACCCACAATGCTGGTCACGAAACTAAGGCGCACGGGGAATAGTCATAGGAGTAGTCGCGATGATGGATACCACTGGCCAGATAGAAGCAGGAGGAGATGTTGTGAGGATGATAAGTGGTAAGCGGTGTCTTTTTTATAAACATGCGATACCACCAAAGCATACAGTAGATCTCTTGCCACGTGGATGAATCGGGGATGCAGAGTAAAATCCTACAGTCAAGGTTAAGGGCCCCACCATGGCAAGTGCAATGTGACAAAGCGAATGGTGTAGATGGGCCTTGGGAAGATCGACGATCCATGGTGAACCTCTCGCTGGAAAGTTGCACGCCGGTTAGACAGGAATGTGGTAGCGAGAGACAAACCGGTTTTCTAGATGTCACCACCAAAAGCGGTCGCAAGGGGATGAGCGGTAAAGCAGAAACCGGCTTAGGGGCACGCGATCCCACTCTGTCAGGGTACGCTACTTAGCGATGAATGGTGGAGAGTGGGACATGTGGAATGATCCAACGATAGGTAGATAAAGGGAGTCAAATTAGTGGTTAAAGAGAAGGTTGGATCCGACGGTAGAGATCGGCACGTAAAAGACAACTGGCCGACATTGGCAGGTGGCTGACAAAGAAGTCCGAAGGATAAGTGAGAGAGATTACATATATAACCATCGATGGCTAAAGTTGACATTTTTATTTTTTCGAAGAAATACTGGGGGCGAATCCTCCAGGCGTGGGAAAGATGTAGAAAGCGACAGGTGAGGCCATTCCCATAGCCTCTTGGGCTGTCTAAGTACGACAGGGAGGGTCGTGTGGTAAAGCGCGGTCTATTCATGGCAAGGAGACAAGTTGAAGGCCGGTTTCCGGGGAGGTTAAGGTTGAATGGGCCTGGGGCCTTGGATTTGAAGGTGCTTGGTTTGGAGAGTCAGTATTTTGTACCCATGGGGTCTTTCAGTAGCATTTCTCCCTTTGTCGTGTCTGTCAAGGACATGTTCATCTTGGAACCAGAGGTTTTTTTGTGGGGATCCGTCACCACTACTTATAGATAGGTTTTTCCCGCAGGTGCCTCCATAGCGTCAGTGGGTTACAAAGGAAGGCTTCCAAAATTGGGGGAGGGAGTAGAATGGCAAGGTTAGAAGCTCTACCGATGCAGGTAATGGCGCTAGCGGACAGGGCATATTACAATCTTGGTCGGTGATAGAGAAGAAGAAGCCGGGGCTGCTAGTTATAAAGGTGCAGGAAGGAGCAATGAACTGCTTAAAAGCATCTTTCTGCCACCCTGAATGATGATTGATGCGATGGAGGCCACCTCAACGTCACCACCCACTATGCCGTCCATTTGGAGATCTTTGCCGAGCGGGTTTTAGGTCAGCTCAAACCTAGGGCATCATTGTTGCTTGATTTAGGAGTCCGATCAAGTTATCATAGCGACTATGGCCACACGTAGTTGTTGTCATCATCACCACAGTTATGGATATGGTTGTCCATCTGTTGTACAAGATCGGTATATAGAAAGGATGGTACGCCTAACAGCTTTTTGAATCTTTCAGTTAGGATTGGATCATGGAGAAGGAGCAGGAATCTGGGGTGGTTTTCATGCCAGAGCAGGCATGGTCTGAGGTGGAGGAAGAGCATGCTCCTTCATATCCTATGGCATTCAACCATGAGGAATCCAGCTCCGGTAGTGGCGATGAGAAGTCAGAAAAGCAGCAAGTGTCCAAAAGAGTCCAGCGTCAGAGAAAAGATAAAGTTACTGAAAGAGAAAGGGGCATCCAGCAAGACACAAAGGTCATCCATGATCTTGTACTGTCCACTACCAAAGTGAAACCTCCTCCTTCTATTGTAGAATCACAGGTTGATAGCTCTCTGAAGGTAGAGCAATTCTTTGATTCGCAAGGCCGATTGAAAACTCCTAAGTGAGGTGGTACCCTGTTCATAATATTTCTTTCTCCCGTCTTAGTCTATCTGTTTTTGAACTTGACATGTATGTAATATTCCAAATTTGGGACTGTCAAGGTGGTAGCATATTTCTGTTTGTTTCCCAAGGACTGATTCTAGTCCAAGAGCCTATAAAAGTTTTGTAATAGAATAATTAAGGATTGGAAAATCATTCGGCGAAGGCCTGAGGGGCGAGCTTGGTTTTGAGAATTTCATAGTAATACAATGTGTAGTGCCTATGGTCGAATGTTTTGTAGAGATTCCTATGCCGTTCTAACTTGTAGTTAGTTTTCTCCTTTTTCCCTATGTGCACGTGCTTCCTATAATGCCTTTACATTATGTTTTTCATTTCATGTATGAGATTATTGTATAATAGTTTGGAATTCTTGGAAACTCACTCCCGCTATTTTCTCAAATATTCACAAAATATTTCTACTAAAGTTGATATTGAATTCAGCTCTATTGGATGCTCATATCAATGGATTGTTCTTATTTTCTTCTTTTACCACTAGAAAACATCTTTACGACAGCAAGCAAGTGGCTACCTTGCTTCTGTTAAAGTAGTTCATACTATGGCATTGTTATCTGAGTTATGTGTAATACCTTGACTCCATCGCCCAATTGTTTTTCCTTGTGATTATCCCTCAAAAAATTTCCAAACACTTTGTCCCATCAGAAATATGACCTTTTGTTAATGGTTTAAATGAATATTTTCGAGTAGGAAAGGCTAGTCTGTGAGTTCACTATTGACGCCTTTGAATGTTTCTAGTCTTTCGTTAATTTGTAGAGAGAGCCCTCTTTGACTATGCTGGGTCAGTAGAATTAGTCCAAAGCTGGTTAGTGGTTACCCCGACTTGCCCTCTCCTGCAGCTCAGAGGGTACGATTTGGGTGTTAACACCAGTTCTGACAGAGTAAGCAGTCATAAAAAGGCTAAAAGTTACTCTAAAACATTTCCTAGCAAGGAATGAAAGCTGAACAACATTAAACTTTTGTTTTTAGGGCATTGTCTCACCAAAGTTGCTTTGGGAAAGGTTTGTAATCAATGATTTGAGGGCTTTTGAGACTTTCTTTAGGTTTAGGTGGGATATGCCTTGCCTAGTAGTGGAGCTATGGAAATTTGGCAATCAAGGTGAAGTTTGTTAGGAAAATGATTGGTCAGAACATACTCTAGTATGATTTGAACATCGATGAACCCTAAGTTTTGACATTTGATTGGCTTGCTAGTCATTTGGTTGATTGAGCTTCCCATGTCATAGTGCATCATGGATTTGACATTCCAAACACTCATTTGGGCTTGTTTGCATAATTCAGTGAACTTGTGAATTTGCACACATCCCAATCAGGTGGAAAGAAAAAAGAAATTTCTTATTGCAAGTTTATTATGTGGATTGGTGACTTTATGAGCAAAAAGCTAGAGATTATGAACATTTGTGGAATGTTCCTAAGTTCTTAAGAGAGCTACTTGAGAGCTGGTTATTATGTCTTGCGTGAGACAGATTTCTGATATCACCAAGGTTTTTCCTTTTCAAGTGATTGTTAATAGGTGATTGAAGTCCCTTGGGATTCACCTTAAAAACCAATGATGATGGATTTAGAGATTGGGTATAGTTATAACAAAAAGTGGAGAAAAAAATTACAAATCGGTGCACCAAGTGACTCTCTATTGGAGGGCATCTCACACTAAAGGTTAGACAAAAAAAAAAACACCTACCTAATGGACAAATGTAGAAAAATACGCAAAGACATGGATTTATTCACCAAAACAAAACCGTATGGACTAGAGAAAAGAGTGTTCACCATGTTACTGCTTGAAATAGATTCCTTTTGACGTTGGTCAGCTCCAAACTTCACATGTGTAGGTTGGCCCTAAGTCTCATATGCATAGGTCGACTTCAAATATGCCTCTATTCATTATTTTGCTCACTCAGTCCTCAACTTTTGCCACTGTTGTTGTGGATTTTTATGCACAAATAGACATGCTTAAGGATTCCAAAGCACTTTGTTTAGTGCCCCCCTCAAACATTGGAAAATGATTAGAATAGACCCCATTATATTGTTGTAACCTTTGACCTTAATATGTCCTTTATGCTTGAAGCCAAACTTAGCATATTGATGTATATTTTGCCTTCTTCACATCTAGACCTACTTCCAAATCAAGGGAGTGCTCTTCATGTATTGCTATTATAGTAAATTTCTTGTGGGTGTTCTTGATACTCTGCATATATTTATCCACTTATCCACTTTATGTTCCTAGATGAGTTTATTTTTCATATCACCCGTAATGACGTTGTTACTAAGAAACCATGCCACCTATGTATAGAGCATAGGTCAGAGTATTTGCAACTTCCAGTAATTTAACTCCGTAGTGTAGGTTCCATGGAAGCCCTAGCTAGAGACTGCTAGCTAAAGTTAAACTTATATATTGATCATATCTATATCCCGAAGGTACTAAGCAGATATGCAAGTAGGGAAACCTTATTGAATGACCTATTTTAGTCATAAAAAAAAAAATTGTGTGCTCCTATGTTAGGGCGAACCCGTAAAAATGAGGTTGTTGCTAAGAACAAATGCCAAATGCGGGAGCACACATTAAGAATCTACCGCAGAGCCAACTCCCCTAGTTCCATCCATATTGGCAACTGCTTGTTCCATTAAACAATGCTTGGTGTTGGGCCATTCCCATTCAAAGAGATCGAGAAGTCTTATCCTTTGGTTCTCTTTCATCCTGGCCCTTCTTGTTATTATGTTGGGTTTGGGATGAGGTTTAGTGAGGATATCACCACCATCTTCCTCCCCTTCTACAAATTGTCTTTGCACTAGTGCTCCTGTACCTTTTGCTCATGTTCCATTTGTCCTCCTTCCTCTTCCCCTTTGCTTGCTTGGGTATGGAAGATTCCTTAATCCTATTTCCTTTGGAACCTTCCTTTCCCTCCAATCTCTTCTGGTCCAGAAACCCTAGCCCTGATCCTAGGGTTTTGGTGATGATTCTTCCTCCCTTTTTGTCATCTTCTCAACCAAACCAAAATATCATTTTCTGCTAAGCCACTTATGTGCAAGATAGACGAAACTTATTTGTTAATTTTAGGATGATGAATGCATTTTCTTGAAATGCCTTGATGAAAATTAATGGACATCCTGAATGAAACGTAGCACCAACATGAATGACATACTATATTTTAGTCTGGGAAAATATTTTTATGACATACTATATTTTAGTCTGGGAAAATATTTTCGTTCTTAGAATGACTATCCTCATTTAACACCATTGGACCTTTAAACTAGATAAGGACACTTTTTGAAAGAAATTGTTTTGTGGCTGAGTTATTAACCTGCAAAATGGGTTGTGAATATCTAAAGCCAGTGAAACCTATTGACATACTAAATCCATAAGTTTTGTTATTGTTGTAATGAGGTTCTTCTTCCCACTCGAAGTAGAAGAATGCCTCTTAGCTTTATATAATATTCCCATCAGTGAAAGCATCAGGTATATTTAGAGGGTTATTATTAAGTAATAAATATTGCAAGAGCATGATGGTGTGTCGTCTTTTCTACACCTCCATTGAAAGTGTGTTTTGGTTTGGTTTTCAGGTGACTTTCTCAGTAAATGGTGTCATTATGTTGACTTTTCTTTCAATCCTCAAGGCATTTATTTAGGTAAGTATCAGTTGACTTCTATAAGCATCCTCCCTTACAACCCATCTCCATGATTGTAGCTCTTAAGGTGTCAAGTTTTACTTGAGAGTTCTGTTAATAATATTGATTTCACGAACATAATATGGTTGCTTGAATATGCCTTTTTGGAGAAATATGCATATGTTTGTTTCTTGCACACACTTTATATATAGGTGTAGCAGCCCAACACAGTCTCCAATCTCTTCTCATACTCGTCTGTGATGCTCAATGCTTTTGCATTTCACAATTTCATCCTATTCTCATTTATGTATTTGATTTACATTTTTCAGTGTCTACAATGTTTACAAGGTAGTTGAAGCTAGAAAAGGAAGCATGCTTCTTGCATTAGCGATGGTAAGTTCTGCTTCAAGGTTAATTGTTTCAATGAATGACTTTCCAATACTATGGACAAGCTCACGTATGGTAGAACATATTTCCATTTCTATTTTCATCTCATTTTTTATCTATTTTTACTGATATAGGAAGTGGTTTTGCTGTCCAACTTTTCCCCTTCTTTGCGCTTTTGGGAGGAGTTTTTATATGGTATGCATGCAACTACCATTTACCATATGGGGAAAATATTAATAATGTATTGCACCTTATCTAAAATTTGGGTACAACTAGTTCCATACAATGGGCCTTAAAGTTTAATTTACATAGAAATACATGAGAACCTACTTATTAAATTATCTATGTACTTTGTTCCCTGGTACAGGGGCATGTTGTCTCCCTCTGATGTGTTGGGTAGTCAGCCTCATCTTTTGTTGGTGGGAACTAGATTTGCATTTGGATATTTAGTGGTAAGTCGATGTTGGTCACTAAGGTTCAGAGTTGGAGCTGACTTGCCCTTTGGCTTATGTATTGTCTGAGAGTTGATATTGCCTCGGATTTGCACAAATAGTGATAGAAACACAATTTTGTATCCTTTGACCTGTTATATAGTTGTTAATTGCAGTAGTAATAATTACACTAGCCTTTGACGATTATATTTTTATAGTCATCTACTTCAAAATGCTTACCTCATTCTATGTTTATGATGGATGATTTACAGGGACGATTTGTTTTGGCACATGTAATGTCCCCTCCCATAATACTAGCATGATAGAGAGAAACGTGATGCTAAAGCTGGGCATCTAGCCCCATGAACTTTTAAATAAGCATTCACATAATATAAAAAGACATATGGAAATTTATAATTATAAGAAAACACAATGGAAGTAATTCAATTACACATCCATCATACATTCAAGATATTCATCAAATAAATAATTGCAAAGTTAACACAAGAGAGTACTTATCTTATAACAAAGTAGTCCCAAGCAACTGGCTATGCAACTGCAATGTTCCACCCAACCATAGGCCAGTTGTGATCATCAATATCTCAACACACTACCACCCCCAAGCTGGGCATGATCTCTACAAGGAATCAGGGAACAACAGACTCACACATAGCCCAAAGATACACCCAATCAGCCAAGCCAAGCTACAGTTGGGTTTATCAGGCTGTTAGGCAATGGAAGGAAGAATTGCTAAGCTAGTGCGATCATCCATAGAGATATGGGCACCCTCTGCAAGATCTATCTAGCTTGGTCCCCACAATACCTACACACATGGAACAAGGAAGTATTCCCTTCACTAATACACAGTCCCTCAGGCCATACCTTCCATTCTAGTGTTCTTCAAGGTGTGCATAGAAGAGCAACCAGCCCTTTTGATACTCTTGAGAGGTTACCTCCTCACTAGGTTTATCAAGCCAATTCTAGTCCACTTCCACTCCTAATTCTTGCTCATAATTTCCAGCCAACACAGGGATGCACCCTACAACAAAACACAAGTGTTGAAAAATGTGGGCAACCAAAACGAACTGGTAGATGGGGAATAAACCCTGGGAGGGAAAATTCGTTTTCAGAAAACGTTTTTTTGCATTTCAGGGGCAAAAACGACCTCTATAAACCCCCAAAACGTGACTCCCTTTCTCCCAGCCACTATGTAACACAAAAACGAGCTCCCAGCTATGGAAAAATACAGGAAGTTGGTAAAAAGTGTGACGGGGAAAGCCCAGCTAGCTCAAACTGCGTGAGAGAGGAAAGACTATGGGTTTAGAACAGCTTTGGGCACCATTTCGTGGGTGTTTTCTTGCCCCAGAAGCAAAAGTACATTTTTCCAGGTTGATGGCTTGCCCATGCATGAAATTGGCTGCGATACCTCTTCATTCCCAAGGCATTAACTGCCTCAACCAATTTCTGGAAGAATTAAATGTTTGGGTGCATAACCCAAAATGGGTAGTTGGTGGTTTATGGGTTTTTTCATTGACACATGGATTAACACCATTGGCTCAAGGGTTTGAATAATTTTCCTCCATATTCCTTGTAGAATCATGCCCCCATCTCTTTGTTGCATTGCATTGCTAGTTGTGGGTTTTACATTAAAATTCGTATTTACATGATGTCTTAGTTTACATTGTGCCTATCTAGCAGAAGAACCATAGGCATCTATTTTTTAATTCCCGATACATAAAACGCTAAATCAATGGTGGGGCCTTGGCCTTGAGCTCCTCACCATGATTAAATAACAATATTTACATCATTTACGATTTAATGCAAAGGGGGTCAAAATGGGGACATTACAGTACATTTAATATGTGATGAACCCAAGGGCTTAAAAACTGGCATGTGCATGGTATATTTTCATAAACTTAGATTGTTAAATTCAAGAGTAGTCTTTTGCTCTAGCCTTTAGCAATCAAACCTGGCACCTTGCTAGCTATGAAAAATAGTTTTCCTTTGCTTCTTTGGATATTGTTTCTTTTTGTTTTCTAATTTTAAAGAGTTTGTTATTTGTACAGTCGTTATTATTCCTTCATCTTGCAATTGCAAATGCTCTTTCTGCAAAACTTTTAGGCGGGTATGTCTTATTAACTCTAGTTGGCATATGTGGTAAAAGTTATTTTTTAGTTTATAAAACAATTTTCTGATTAAAACAATTAATTTGTTGAGAAAATAATTTGCAGGGTTAGTGAGACATGTAAGCTTATTGTTGATGATGTTATTTTCTGTAGAACTCCCCTCATTGATGAGCAATTGCTGCTTCTTGGATTATGTGCTTTTACAAGTAGTAGACCCAAATCCACATCTCTATTTCAATAGACATCAGAACTTGAAGATATGTTTGGCATTTTATTTGTGGCATATTTCTACATCTATCCTTGACCATGTTTAATTCATTCTTCGACTGGTTGTAGTTATTCTTTACATGCACTTTGTCATTGGTGTCATTAATGAGATAACAACTACTTTATCAATTCAGTGCTTCAGGTAAAGGTTGCTAGTTTACTGAATTAGATATTAATACTTGGATAAATCGAAGGTTTATTGCTTTGAACATTATTATATTGTTGATTTGCAGGATAATAAGGAAGGAAGCTTGAGAAGGTACAATCCAAGTCACTTTTGTGCCAGGTGGAATGCTTTTTTATCGTTTTGAAGCTACTTTTTGCAATAATTTGGGCCTTGGCAGACAATTATAGAAGAAAACTATCCTCAATCATAATTTATGGAGTCTACCATCACAAGAAACCCAAGTATGGTACACTACAGGTTCTATCACATATTTATAGATATTTTATTTGGGATAAATTACCCTCATTGCAGTGGCTAGGCACACAGTGTTGGCTGAGAAGGCCCAGGTTGAAGCAACTTTTAAGGTAAGCATTGACCACAAAAGTATACTGTGCAGTGCCCAAATTCAAACCAGCATCGTGTAAATCCCTAAATACTTTTTTTGCTCTCTTAGGCTCTTCACCCTTTCCATATGAATCGAAAAAGCATATGGATTGTTGCAGGACTAGGCTCAATGCCTGAGTTTTTCATCTCACCTAAGATGTGATGCAATTTGACTCTATCTTGAAGAGTGTCCTATGGGAAGTTTTCATTATGCGTCGACTATCTCACCCTAACAAACTCCCCTTGATAGATGTTTTTTGGAATAGCATTGAAGATGCATAGATGGGAATATTCAAAGTTAATGATATCTTGGACAAACAATCAAATCAATATCAATGCTTGAACTGCCTTCATACTGAACCAATCTCCTATTTGGGTATAGTCATTATCTATCTCATGCTTCCAACACAATTAATTAAGTTCCAGATTTCATAAGAGAACAAAATAGTTTCTCAGAAACAACTACTCCACCCCAACGAATCATCCCACAGATCTCATCTTGGTTCTATAAGGATTTCAAATCCCAAAGGAATCAAATCCATTAGCATAATATGAAGCTTAAAAGTGGATGAACAAATCACTTACCTTCAATACATCTTCAACTATGATTATACCCCTTTTTGCAATTCAACGCAAATGTCAACTCCAACATTGGACTACCATGATCCCAATATCCCTTCAATGTACTATCAAAGGTGCCTGCCCACACATTTGATTTGCATATAGCATCATGATTCCACCAAACTCATGCTTTCCCCTGCCTTTTTTCTTTTTGTTCCTCGTGACCAACTTAAAATCCTCAGTATTGCTTCTTTTCCCCATGATTATAAGGAGCATAGACACTTTTTTATTTCAAAGGAGTGGTCATATTTGTTAAATTTAAACCAAATAAACTAGCAGGATCACTGAAAGAAGCATAATCACAAGATAGACACAATATTTACCTTGGGAAACCCTCATGGGGTAGAAAACCCAGCAAAGCTTTCCTCAATAAGATGATTAACCAAAATACAAGATGTGCTCCCTCCTTCTATTCCTCCTTAACAGATCTCCCAGACAAGTGCACCTCTTTTCACAAGTGAGTGAGTGATCTAATGAGGAGTTCACCTCCTCTATTTATACACACTCCTGACCACCAAAAATACCTAATGGGGCCGACCTCTCCTGGAGAAGTCTAATAACCCCTAAAACCCAACTTTAGGGCCGACCCCCACATGGTGGGTCTAACAACCCTAGTTACCACAATTCTTCGGAGGAATAAACATCTCCGGATACATAATAAAATCACATCGGAGGGATGGAACATCTCCGGAATAAATAATGTACAAATATAATATTCTTAGAAGTTACAATATTCAACACTTCCCCTTAACGAGAAGGATATTATAACAACATCTGCAGGAGCAAGGAGTCATTTACTACATCATCTATATATCATCGGAAGCTTTCTTCAATTCATCATCATCAGTAACTTGACCAGTTACTGGAACATCAGCATCATCAGAGTTGATAGTACTCAATCATCAGCATCGTCATAATAGCATTGTCAACACGCGATCAACAACATCGTCATCATACAATCATCAGCATCGTCATCGCACAATCATCAGCATCGCCATCACACGATCATCAGCATTGCCATCACACGATCATCAGCATAGTCATCGTCATCGCACGATCATCAGCATCGTCATCGCACGATCATCAGCATCGCCATCACACGATCATCAGCATCGCCATCACACGATCATCAGCATCGCCATCACACGATCATCAGCATCGCCATCACATGATCATCAGCATCGTCATTGTCATCGCACGATCATCAGCATCGCCATCACACGATCATCAACATCGCCATCACACGATCATCAGCATCGCCATCACACGATCATCAGCAGTTCTCTATGTCCAGTCATGTACCTTTTGAACCGAAGTCCAGGGACGATCCAGTCCTATCATGTTCTCGGAGACCACATGTCTACGGCTCAGTTTACAGGACCAAAGTCCAAGGATGATCCAATCCTTACCGTACATTCAGGACAACGTCCAAGGATGACTTAATCCTCAATCGTTCATTTAGGACCACGTCCAAGGATGACTTAATCCTCTACCGTACATTTAGGACCACGTCCAAGGATGACTTAATCCTCCACCGTACATTTAGGACCACGTCCAAGGATGACTTAATCCTCCAAGGATGACTTAATCCTCCACCGTACATTTAGGACCACGTCCAAGGATGACTTAATCCTTCACCGTGCATTTAGGACCTATGTCCAAGGATGACTTAATCCTCCACCGTATATTTAGGACCTACGTCCAAGGATGACTTAATCCTCCACCGTACATTTAGGACCTACGTCCAAGGATGACTTAATCCTCTACCGTAAATTTAGGACCACGTCCAAGGATGACTTAATCCTCCACCGTACATTTAGGACCACGTCCAAGGATGACTTAATCCTCCACCGTGCATTTAGGACCATGTCCAAGGATGACTTAATCCTCCACCGTACATTTAGGACCACATCCAAGGATGACTTAATCCTTCACCGTGCATTTAGGACCTATGTCCAAGGATGACTTAATCCTCCACCGTACATTTAGGACCTACATCCAGGGATGACTTAATCCTCCACCGTACATTTAGGACCTACGTCCAAGGATGACTTTATCCTTCATTGTCCATCAAGGACTTCATTCTTGAAGACTTACGTCTACGGCTCTTCTTTAGGACTGAAGTCCAGGAATGATCCAATCCCTTCACAACATGTAAAACATGTATCCTCATCATCAAAACATGTATAACCACAACATGTATCATCATCATCAAAGCATGTATAACCACAACATGTATCATCATCATCAAAACATGTATAACCACAACATGTATCATCAAAACATGTATAACCATAACATGTATCATCATCAACAAAACATGTATAACCACAACATGTATCATCATCATCAAAACATGTATAACCACAACATGTATCATCAAAACATGTATAACCATAACATGTATCATCATCAACAAAACATGTATAACCACAACATGTATCATCATCATCAAAACATGTATAACCACAACATGTATCATCAAAACATGTATAACGATAACATGTATCATCATCAACAAAACATGTATAACCACAACATGTATCATCATCATCAAAACATGTATAACCACAACATGTATCATCATCATCAAAACATGTATAACCACAACATGTATCATCAAAACATGTATAACCATAACATGTATCATCATCAACAAAACATGTATAACCACAACATGTATCATCAAAACATGTATAACCATAACATGTATCATCAAAACATGTATAACCATAACATGTATCATCATCAACAAAACATGTATAACCACAACATGTATCATCATCAAAACATGTATACATCTACCATCAAAACTAACATCAAAAGTATGTATACATCTATCATCAAAACTAACATCAAAAGCATGTATACATCTATCATCAAAAGAAATAATATAACAGTCCTAAATCTAAATAATTCTAGGTAAATAAGTGCAGTAAATAGGTAACCTCATCATTGATGAGATAGACTTGTTGTCGGATACTGTGCTACTCCCCCTTTCGAGGAAGGTCCTTCTGAACTACACCAAGCTTGTCTCGGAAGTGTTCAAACTTTACTCGAGATAGAGCTTTCGTCAGGATATCAGCAATTTGATCCTCAGTGCTTATATACTCGAGCTTGATAGCTCCTCTCTGCACCATATCTCGTATGTAAAAGTATCAGATCTCTATGTGTTTTGACTTATCGTGAAATACAGGATTTTCAGTCATCTTGATGCAGCTTTGATTATCACACATGATCACAGTGGGGTCCATTTCTAAGTCAAACACTCCAGATAAAAGTTTCCGAAACCATACTGCTTCACAGCTGGCAGAGCAGGAAGCTATATATTCTGCTTCAGCAGTACTGAGGGCCACACTAGATTGTTTCTTGCTGAACCATGAGATCATGGCAGATCCAAGACCATAACATCCACCTGAAGTACTTTTTCTGTCTGAGACATTACCTGCCCAATCAGAATCTGAGTAACCATGTAGTTTGAGTTCATGACCTCCAAGATAAAATAGGCCAAAATCTAATGTACCTTTTAGGTACCTCATTATATGCTTTGCAGCTATTAGGTGAACCTTTCTGGGTTCTACTAGATATTGACTTAGGGCATTTACAGCAAAGCATATATCAGGCCTAGTATTGGTTAAGTACATTAATGATCCAATGATTTGTCTATATAGAGTTATGTCCACTAATTCTGATGAATCATTAACTAATAACTTTAAGTTGGAGTCCATGGGAGTGGCCTTGGCTTTACACTCCAACATATCAAATCTTTTGAGAATCTCCACAGTATACTTACCTTCATTTAGAAAGATTCCTTTTGGTTCTTGCCATACTTCTAAGCCTAAGAAGTAATGCATTAGTCCGAGATCTTTCATCTCGAATTCTGAAGAAAGCTTCTTCTTGCTTTCAATAATTTGTTTCTCATCTCCAGTTAGAAATAGATAATCTACGTATAACAGCAATATAACTGGTTCATCATCCATCACTTTGAGATAAAGATTTGGGTCAGCTTTACTTTTGGTAAAGCCCATGCTAGTTAGGAAATTGTCAATCCTTCCGTACCAAGCCCTGGGAGCTTGTTTCAACCCATATAATGCCTTCTTCAATTTGCATACATGAGTTCTTCCATCATTAACCTCAAACCCTTGAGGTTGCTCTATGTATACTTCTTCTTCAATTACACCATTCAGAAAAGCTGTCTTAACATCCATTTGGTGTAATTTCCACTTCATCATGGATGCAAGTGCCATGATAGTTCTAATTGAAGTATACCTAGCAACTAGTGCAAATGTTTCTTCATAGTCAATTCCCTCCTTCTGAGAGAATCCTCTGGCTACAAATCTTGCTTTATATTTTTCAATGCTTCCATCCGTGGCATGTTTTATTTTGAAAATCCATTTGGAAGAAACCACACTCTTATCTTTCGGTTTGGGAACTATATCCCAAACATCATTTTTCATTATTGACTGATATTCTTCTGTCATTGCTTCTACCCATTCTTTCTTCTGAGCTTCCTCTTCATAGCTAGTAGGTAGTTGATCCACAAGATCACACATCAAGGCCATATAGTTGGACACTAGCTTTGGTTTCTTTCTTTCTCTAGTGGAGCCTTCAGGAGCTCCATATCTTTCATCCCCTTGAATAATATATCTAGCCCATGCTGGCCTTCTTTTCTTGGATAAGTCTGTAATAGGAGGCTCTTGTGGTTCCAACATGTGATGATCCTCTGGAGAATCATCTTCAGGCATGGGAACAACTTCTATGAATCTGGGAGAAGTATCTTCTTCATAGATTTCATCAAGTTGGCACTTCTTGGATTTCTTGAGAGCTGCTTCTTCATCAAATGTTACATCTCTACTTATTTCTATGTGATGAAAGCTTGGAATGTAAATTCTGAAGGCTTTGGATGATTCACAATAACCAAAAAATATTCCCTTCTTACCAGAAGGGTCCAACTTGGTTCTCTTTTCTTTTGGAATGTGGATGTACACAGGACACCCAAATATTTTAAGATGACTTACCTCAGGCTTCTTACCTGTAAACACTTCTTCTGGAGTTTTGAACTCAAGAGCACTATGAGATAATCTATTTTGCACATATACTACTGTCTTTGCTACCTCAGCCCATAGATACATGGGAAGATCTTGATCATGTATCATAGTCTTCACAGCTTCCATGATTGTTCTATTTTTCCTTTCAGCCACCCCATTTTGTTGGGGATTATAAGGAGTAGTTAGTTCCCTTTTAATTCCAGCTTCTTTACAAAAGTCCTTGAATTCCTTTGAGGTAAATTCTCCGCCATTATCTGTTCTGAGAATCTTGATTCTCTTTTCTGATAGATTTTCTATTAGAGCCTTGAACTCTTTAAATTTTCCAAAGACTTCATTCTTACCTTTCAGGAAGTATATCCAAGTTTTCCTTGAATGGTCATCAATGAATGAAAGATAGTATTCAAACCCACTTAGAGAAGTGGTGGGCATTGGTCCACATACATCCGAGTGTATTAGTTCTAAAATGTTCTTAGTCTTTGTTTCACTCTTTGGAAAGGGGTTCTTGATATTTTTCCCTTTCTTACACCCTTTACATGAGCCATCATGATCAGCTTTCAAATCTGGTAATCCTATGACTACCTTGCGTACATAGGGTAAGGCTTTAAAGTTGATGTGAGCTAATCTTCTATGCCATAGCTCACTGGGGCTAGAGATCTCATGTGCAAGGGAAGCTTCTGGATGGACCTTGAGTTTATAGAGACCTCCTTCTTCTTCACCAATAACAACTGCATCTTTAATTGTCTTTCCTTTGGACCACATGAGTACTTGTCCATCTATGAAGGCTACTCTAAAACCTTTCTTATCTAGTGCTGAAATAGAGAGAAGGTTTTTCTTTAATCCTGGTACATATAAGATGTCTTTCATCTTCAAGGGTGTTCCAGAATCTAGTTTATAGCTAGCTTCACCAATTCCTTTGATGGGATATTGGTAGTCATCTCCTAGAGATACTTTCTGTGAAGAAGTCTTTTCTTCAAGATTTGAGAATGTCTTCCTTTGACCTGTCATGTGCTTGGAAGCACCACTGTCAATGAGCCATGTATCTTCTCCAGGAGATACGGATCCAGAGAGTGCAGAGAATAGAACATATTCTTCTGGATCTTCTTTCTTCACCTTACATCTTTTCCTTTTAGGCTTTACCTCTACCTCTTCTTCTTCTTCATCTTCTTCTTCTTCTTCTTCTTCACTATCATTTTCTGCCATATGTGCATGATGTCTTTTGTGGAAGAACTTCTTCTTTTGAGAAGGACAGAATCTGGAGATGTGTCCTAATTTATGACAATTGTAGCATTCTACTGTGGAAAGATCTCTTGCTGAATTGGGTCCTCTTCTCTTGTTAGATCTAGAGAAGTGTTGAGATCCTTTGTGGTCAACTCTCTTAAGATGACTCATTCTTCTTCTTTTGGTATGAGTGGCCAAAGCTTGGTCATCCACTTTGAGAAGAGCTTCTCTGTTTGCAACCCTAGCTTCTTCTTGAACACAATCCTCCCATACTATATCAAACTTCATGCTCTCTTTCCTGGCACACATGGGTTGTATAAATGACTCCCAAGATCTAGTGAGACCATTGAGAGCAGTCATCACAAGTTCATCCTCATCAAGGGTATCACCAATTGCATCTAGTTGTTCCTTGATTTGTGAAACCCTTGAGAAGTAGTCTTGAATGGATTCTCCTTTGTGCATCTTGGTACTCTTCAATTGAGTCCTCAGGTTCATCTTTCTATTGATGTTCTTTCCTTCATACATTCTTCCTAGGGCATCATACATTTCCTTTGGAGTCTTCTTGGAGGCCACTTGGGGAATCAAGTGGTCTTTAATGGAATCAGCTATGATTCTCTTTGCCCTAATCAAATCCTTCCTATGCTTTTCTTTGGCTTCATCTCCTTCTGGTTCTGCAACTTCTTCCTTGATATACTGAGCAAGATCATTCTCCTCAAGAATGAGACCATTTCTGTATTTCCATGCCCGGAAATTTTCTATACCTTCTAGCTTGTCTTCAAGCTTAGTGTTTGGAGCCATCTTCTCTTGGGGGAGTCCAAGAGACAGAGCAGACTTACCTGAAAAGTTACTTTTCACTTTTCCGGAATCTGGAGCAGAATTTTATCGCACTTTTGGTAGAATTAGGGTTTGACTTTCCCGGAGTTCTACTCAACCAAAAAGTTCGATCTATAGCTCAAAAGAATGCTCTTGAGAAGGGCTATCCAACCATGTAATCAGAATTCAAAAATTCCAACTTTTTTTTGAAACCAAAATCTGACGTATCGCACTTTTGGTAGAATTAGGGTTTGGATTTCCCGGAGTTATACCCAACCAAAAAGTTCGATCTAGGGCTTAAAAGAAAGGTATCTAAAAGGGATATCCAGCCATGCAACGAAAATTCAATAATACCAACTTTGGGCTGAAACCCTAACTTCACTGGAGAGAGAGAGAGAGAGGTATTCTTACCTTGTGAAAGATGTCCTATTCAGTATGGCTCTGATACCTTGTTAAATTTAAACCAAATAGACTAGCAGGATCACTGAAAGAAGCATAATCACAAGATAGACACAATATTTACCCTGGGAAACCCTCATGGGGTAGAAAACCCAGCAAAGCTTTCCTCAATAAGATGATTAACCAAAATACAAGATGTGCTCCCTCCTTCTATTCCTCCTTAGCAGATCTCCAAGACAAGTGCGCCTCTTTTCACAAGTGAGTGAGTGATCTAATGAGGAGTTCACCTCCTCTATTTATACACACTCCTGACCACCAAAAATACCTAATGGGGCCGACCTCTCCTGGAGAAGTCTAATAACTCCTAAAACCCAACTTTAGGGCCGACCCCCACATGGTGGGTCTAACAACCCTAGTTACCACAATTCTTCGGAGGAATAAACATCTCCGGATACATAATAAAATCACATCGGAGGGATGGAACATCTCCGGAATAAATAATGTACAAATATAATATTCTTAGAAGTTACAATATTCAACAATATTGAGAGTGTCTCCTGTGTGGGTTGATCCAGTGATCAATAAGCGTCTAGTGGAATGTTTTAGCAGCATCAAATTCTGGATAGCTAATATTCTATTGTTATAATTTTATAAATAGTATTTTTTAAAATTTCTCCACTACTATTTAATTAATTATTAATTTTATTTTGTAATTTCATAAAATATAATTTTTTTTTTTTTTAGCAAGTACCTAGTATTGACAATAATCCAATTAATTGTGTAGTTTTCTTGTTCCAAGGGATGGCCTATAGATGAAGAAGTTTATATTTTTATGCCATTGCTTGGTTTTTAAAATTAAAATGGAATAGTCTAGGTATGTATGTTGCTACTTCTAAATGCAGGAGATTTTCAGCCCAAGTCAATATTGATTATGTGTAGGTCATATCTGCTCATACTGAAGACCATAAAATAGTCTGTTGAAATGCGTAATAGTGTAGGACACCACGGGTTATATCTTTTCTTTTTGAGTCACACAATCCACATATTAGGTATGCAGAAACTATAACAGTTGGTGTTTCTTGTGCTGGTACATGATTGAGTGAAGCCATTTCACTACTAGAGCCTCTGACATTAGATGTAGTTGATTTTTTTCATCAAGGAGCTCTTATAGCAATGGCTATGGTTCTTGTTCAGACAAATGAATCACATGAACAAGAAGTAGGTAACTTCAGGTATGTTCTCCCTTGCACTTTACAATGGCTAATGAGTACTACATAGAACTTCAAATTTTAAAAGAAAATAGTCCAACAGTTCACCAAATTGTTTTCAAAATGTTGGTCTATACTATAGTGAAATTTTCACTCTTTTCAAATGCTTCATGCCATTGTTTCAGGCGTTAATTCGAGAAGATAATTCTTGATAAGCACAAGAACACCATGAGTAACATGGGTGCAATTATGGCTTCTTGTATTTTAGATGCAGGAGGTAGAAATGTAACTATTAAAAACATTTCCATGTCAAAACATGATAGAATGACTGTTGTTATTGGAATGGCAGTCTTCACACAATTTGGTATCCACTTATCTATTTTTTGAGTTTGTCTTTCGCACCAACTGCTTTTATTGGGATTAAATATGACGTGAAGACCCCAAAGTTTGAATTTATATCTGATGCAAAACCTTCATTTTTTGACTATCCTCACCCCTCCCGCAACTACCTTATCTGCAAAGCTACCAACAACTGTTTTGTAACCACTAGCAAGGGATAAAACCATAGGAAAAAAAGAAGCAAATCATAAAACTACAATTGAAAAATTATCTAGTGATGATGGTAATACATCTATATTTGCTAATGGTGGTGTAGGCTCTAGAAAGGGCTCAAACTCTAGTTATAAGGATGGCGAACCAATGTAAGTAATTAATGCTCCTGTTAAGGTTCTTGTTATAGGTCAATTCTGCACTTCTCCCTCCCGTGATCACCTTACCTTGTAGATCACACAAAAGGACACAAAGGATTGAAGAGCTAGATTGCCTTGGATGTTTTCCTACTAGAAGTACAATCCTCTCCTGAAAAGATTGCAGTTTTTCCTGCTTTTGCCACATGTACGCCCCTCTCTACATACAAGACCTGCATATTATACCCTAATCTCCTCAAGGGAAACCAGCGTACACCTCCCAAAAAGTTGTAAATGGATTTTGTAAAGCATAAAAGTTGCTTCCTGTACACTGCTCTTGTTATATGAAACCCGCGTACATCTTAAGATGAAATCAAAAATATATTAATTTGACAAATTGGTATTAGTTGAAGTTGGCTCTACAACTTCCCCAACCTCCCAATTCAACCACCTCTCGATCTAAACTGCCTACCTTGTCCCATAAATATAAGGAGGATCCATGAGAGGGGTTGGACTCATTATACTTAGAAGACTCACAATAGCCATAGAATCTTGAGGGAAGGCTTGAAGTATTGTTACGCTGGAGGAAAGTCTCAAGTCAGAGTGAAGAGCAGGATCCCAGGATCCGGTTGCAGAAACATCTCTACATGTCAAGTATATTGTACTGATTTCATGTTTCTTTGACAATAAAAAGGTCGAAACACCCTTCCTACCCCAAATATGATATCTATTAGATTGCATGTCTATTTGGTGTAATTCTTGATTATAACTGATGTTAGATTACTTTGTAATTTCATCATATGTTATATGGTCAAGATATGCTGAGGAAGGTATCTTTGTATTGCAGGTTTGCTAAGCAAGAATCAAGCGGGAGATTAAGTGAAAGACCAAGCAAAAGCTAGGATCAAACTTCGAGAAAGAGGTATGTATTTCAATCCCAATATATTTCTTTTGCAGTAACTAAATGTAGTATAATCAATGTGCTTACCTATCAACCCCTCCTAGTTGGTAGTGTCCATCTCCTCACTATAGGGTAGAAATATCGAACAACAGACTGGCGACTCCACTGGGGAGTAACTGTGTATTTCTTTCTGCTCTAGGAGACCTAGTTAGGTGTTCCTTGCAACCCTTGTTTCAATTTTTGATTGTCTAAGGGGCCTTGTAGGTCTGTGTTCTTTGTTCCTTCTTGCTTGGCGTGTGTCCATAGTTTGCTCCAAAGCCTATTTGTACCCTGCTTAGGCATGTACGTAGGTCTCCACTACATACAGTAGCATTTGCTGGCTGATGTATGCCACTCCCTGCACTGAACAGTAGCGCACACCTCCTAGTGTACGCTGGTTTCAACACTGCACAGTGGTGTATAATCCTATATTGTCCAGTTTGCTGTTAGGGTTTGTTTCCAAGCTTTTGGTTTCTATTCTAGCCTGTTGCTTTGCCTTCTTTACTGACCTTTGAGATCTTTGAGGTCTCCCTTGAGTCTTGTTGGCCTCTCCAATCTCTTTTAAGATTTTTTTTGCTTGCTTGAGTCTTTGTAAGTGTCTTCATTGCCTTCTAGCCTTTTCGAAGTTTGTGCACTTCTCCATTTTTGGTCTAGTTGCACACCTTGATCCTAGTTGCTAGTTGCAATCATGCAAACCTGCGTTTCTTAAGTGTTAGTTGTTTGTGGCAATGTTAGCACGCTTCCTTGGTCTCTTATCATTTGCTTAGGGTTTGACCTAGTTTGAAGTCCTTAGCATTGCTTTGGAGAGTTGCTTGGTTTAGTCACTTCCTGATTCTCTTTCAATTTGAGTCCAAGTGAGTAGAAGCCCTCTAGTTTGCTTTCTTTTGAGTCTATGTGCTTGGTAAGTTACCTTTTTGGTTTGCTTGCTTACTTTCTACTTGGCTTAGTGTTTTCCTTAGGGTTTTGATGCTTAGGAGAAGCCTTGTAGGTCTTCCTTTCTGCTTAAGAGTGTCTCCTTTCACTTTTTTTTATGCTTTGTTTCCAAGTCTCAAGTTTTTCTTTTGCAAAAACTTGGTAAGTCAAGTCTTCTTCAGATCAGTTGATTTGTTTTTGTGAGACATTTAGCTATTAGTTTTACCCACACACTTTGCATTTAGGTCTTGCTTGCACTTTTACAGTTTCTTTTTCTTGCACAATTATTAGAAAAAGCAAAAAATTGTTTTAAGTAGCTTAGTAGTAAGGTCTAGCATTGCTTTGAAGTAGCGTAGCTTGCTTCGAAATATCAAAAGAAAATACAAAAATATATTTTAGGATTGCCTAGTTTTCGATTTTTGAAAGAATACAAACAGAAAAGAGAAAATTTTCGTGAATTTGAAAGCTTTTGCACTTTACTTTCATAAACAAACCATTCCACACACCTCACTACAACCTTTGAGTAACAAGTGGAATTATTAATAAAATTTATTAGCAACATTTTCTTTTTAGGAATACACGATATCAACTAGCTTAGGCTAGAGTTTCGAGCTTAAATCACCTTAAACTACTTGGAATTGGCTTCATTACTCAAAAATTGTAGTACAACTTTCATTTAGGTAAATCCATCTATATCAAATAGTCCTAGGAAACTCTACTTAAACCAGAGCTAAGCACGAGGCCGTGGGAGACTAGAATTGTTGAGGATATCCCTTCACTTTCCTTTTGACCATAAACCATATTTGATTCGCATATGGGGGTCCTTTCGGACTTCGAGCTTTGCTACCTAGCCCATGCGTTTCCACTAGGCTAACGACTGTCCCCCCAAGTTATTTTGTATTGATGGTAGCCTTAGTATCAATCCTTTAGGGCTCTACAGAGGTAGAGTGGGCAGTTAATCCCACTTCACCTCGGACAGACGTGGAAGGTAACCCTCTAGCAGTAATCCCGAGAAGGCGATTTTGTGATTTAAGCACCTGCACCCAGTGGACCTCCGGAGGATGCCATGTAACAAACCGTCGATACTCTATTAGTCTGTTATAGGCCCTGATCATCCTAGACTTGCTTCCAAGTGTATTTTCCATTGTTTTCCTTGTTTGATTACGTAGGGCCTTTTTTAGTGGTGTCCTCTTTGTGCCATTTGTTTCTAGTTGGCATTAGATTTTTCTGGTTTGTTGAGTTAGAAACTATGGAAAGCATCCCTGTGAGCACCAATCAAGGGACCCCTATTGAAGGGGCTCCTTGTGCTTTTCCATTCATTGGAAACATTGATACTTCCTTAGTGGCTACTTTGAATCTTCCGGGATTCACTATAGGGCTACCGGTTTGGTTGTTTTCCACTCCGAATGCCTTGCATGCTCCTGATGCTTCTCAAGTAAGCACTTCACATCAAGAGCATCAGAACCCTATGCCTTCTTCGCCAGTAACATCTTCTCCTCCTCCTTCTACCCCATGTGGTGAAAGTAGTAATACTAGTAACCAGTAATCTAAAAGGAATAGACGGAGGAAGAATAGGAAGAAGATGCCAAAGCAAGGGGGTAGCCACCTAGCCTCTACACGTCATGCTGGGGGCACCGACCCAGCCTCTGAAGGTCATGCTGGGGTTACCTACCTAGCCTCTGGAGGTCATGCTAGGAGAAAAATTTTAGTCACTGCAAATCATACTGAAAGCATGTCTTCAACCACTATTGCTCATGTTGAGGACATGTCATTGATCATTGCGGGTCATATTAATGAGAAGTCACCAGTTCCTGTGAGTCACACTGGAGACACTGAATCCACCACTGCAAGTCATGCTGAGAAAGTTGACATTGTTGACAAACCTAATAAATAGAAGCTTAAGTTCCCTTGTAATTTTTGTGAGGGAGACCATCTTACTCACCGGTGCCCTGCTATTCCAGAGGTGCAAAGAGTGTGGTCCATAGTTCAGAAGTCCTTTGCTTCTGAGCAACTAGCCAATGCAAGTCATGTTAGGGGCAAGCTGTCATCCAACGCTATTCATGCTGAGAGTAATGTTGTTTTTACGGAGTCTAAGCGTATAGGACGCAATCCAAAGTTCCCTTGCCAACTTTCTAAGGGAGATCACCTTACTCACTGGTGCCTTGCTATTCCAAAGGTGCGGAGAGTGTGGCCCATGTCTGAAGGATTCTCTGCTCCTAAATTTTCTATAGATTCCCAACAGCCTAATCAACCTTTGGTTGATAAATTGGTTGAACCAATGCAATCTTTGGTCAACCCAATTCTTCTTTTAGAGAGTGAAGAGATCGAATCGATCCAATCATCGACTGATCCCATCAGTCCTTCAAAGACTGATGCATCTATCCCTGAAGTATTCTGCGTTACCAGTTCGGATGTCTCTAAAAATGGGGGCACTGCATCTGTGCCGAGTAAACCCCTACCAAGATCTGGGATCATTTCCTTTGATTGGAATAGTCTAACTGGGCCTCGCCTTCCTTCTTCTTCACCTTTCCAGATAAAGGTTGATATCGGAAACCATACAGTTCACCAATGTGTTGTAGATGAAGGAGCCTTGGTTAGTATCTTATCCCCTTATGCTTGGAGAGATTTAGGTTTCTCTAACCTTGTTACAACCGTTAATTGGCCATTGACCTTCAACAGAAGACCTAGTGAACCGTTGGGATTCCTCCCTCAGGTACCTGCTACTTTGAGTGGAAAAACAATCTTAGTTGATTTTATGGTTTTAAATGACCCCATGGATTTTGATATGATCCTTGGACATGATTACGTATATGCTATGCAGGCTGTGGTGTCTAGGCTCTTTCGTGTGATTCATTTTCCTAAAAATGGAAGCATTGTCACTATCGATAAACTTAAATTGGTTGATCCCTCTTATTACCCAACTATAGACCAAGTATGTTCCCCGTCAGTAGGCACTACCATGTCACAATAAAATTATGTGGCATATTGTTCCTTGAGTCCAATTGCTACTGAGAAGAAACCTCTAAATTTATGCTTACCTTCTCGGGACTGGGTCTTGGCAATTGACCAAGTGATTACTACATCCGAATGTTTAGACATGCATTCCATATGGGATAATATACTTCCTTCTGATGAAGTTTTCCTAGAGTCTATAATGTAGTCTTCCATTCATTTGGACATTGATTCACTTACGAGTAGTCTTCCACCTTTCCTTCGAGCTTGTTAAAAACAGTAAGGAATCCACGAGCATTCTTCCACCTTCACTCGTTGAAAACATTAAGGAGTCTATGAGCATTCTTTCACCTTCACTTCGAACTCATTAAAAATAGTAAGGAGACTACGAGAATTTCTTCCATCTTCACTTCGAGCTTGTTAAAAATAGTAAGGAATTTATGAGCATTTTTCTATATCTCCTTTGAGCTCGTTAAAAACAGTAAGGAGGTCACGAGTTTACTTTTTCGTGCTCGTTAAAACCTTACGAAAAAAATCTTTATAGAGTTCTTTCACTCTCTTGTTTGACTCTTTAAATATGACAAGATTGTCAAGCAAACTTGGCCTCTTCAAGCCCATTAAACGAATTGAAGGTCCATCCGCTTAGGTATAAGTTTAACCCGTTTACGGACCTTTGCGGATTACATACAAAAAATGAATACTCTAGTCATCCATGGCTAAAAGAGTTCTCCTCTCATTGTTTTATAATTTTTTGGGGGAGGGGACTAACTATACAAAAAAGGCCTTTTGCAGCCTCTCTTTAGGGTTTTCAGGCTCTCTAATCATGAAAACACCAAGCGAGCATTCAACTACTCGAGCTCAATGTGAAATCCATGAGAGGGTAAACAGAGGATTATTTAAGTTTTTCAGACTTTATAAACAGGAAAACACCAGCGAGCATTAACCTACTTGGGCTCGATATTAAAAGCCATGAGTAGGTGTATGGAGTTATTGTTTAAGTTTTTCAGACTCCTTAAAATTGAAAACATCGCCGAGCAAGAACAAATCTCGGCTCGATATTAAAATCCAGAGATCAGTACTATGGAGTATTTTTCTATCTCTTCTTCGAACTCTATAAACAATGAAGAAGGTCCCAAGTATTCCTCCCATGGGCTCATTAAAATTATGACATGGTTGGACCTATTGAGTTTTCTATTTTTCTTGGACTCATTAACTAAACAAGATGAACATTCTTTTATAAAAAAAGAATAAGGGATAAGAAGGGTGTATCACATCTCTTTCAGTTTCAATGGCAGTTTAAGTTATTCATATCTTTGAACACAACACCTACTTGAGTCTTTCATGTCAGTTGGGTTTTAGTTTTTGACCCTAGGGTGAACCTAATCTCCATTTTTTTACTCCCCTGGTTGGTTATTCTTCCAACCATGTGGAGGGTCTATTATGTCTCCTACATTGCAGACTTATATCATTCCCCGTTATGTTTAAAACTGCCTAAGTCACTTTGTTTCATGCTCACTGTTCAAGGATACAGCCTGTGTCAGCCATTCTGCAGTTTACCTTTACTTCATGTGTCGGCCATCCTGGTGTCAGTTTGTTTCATCTTATTACTCGTCCTACTCCACATCGAATCATACCTATGAGTGTTCCTCATGTTGGATGATGGAGGATGCATTAATGCCTCCCTTCCAATAGAATTCTTCCCATTGACCTCAGCTCATTATGATTTGGGAATGAAGCTTAGAGTTTCGGTTAGTACCTTGGGGATTACACTCATTAGTGGCAGTTTCCCTCGATGTTGAATAAATGGGAATACATCAATATCTCTTATTTGATAGGTTCCTCAAGTGTTCGACTTCAATTCCTCTTATTCATACTTGTTGGATTGTACTAAGTACCTTGGACCCCATTATCATTATCGATGGAAGTCCTCGCATTTGTTAATGATATACATTAATGATCGCTAATCAAATGATACCCCCCATGTTTGATTTCAGCTCATTTATTCGCATGGTTAGGGTTTGTACCTTGGGTTGTTTTGGATGAAGACCTTGGGACTATGATAGCATCACCATATTTATGTTATCCCCAAGCTGCGCAAGATTGAGCCTCACTCATTTCGGCTCTTTTTGAGACATAGATCCAACTTGTTGTTATGGCTATGATCTCTCTATTGACATGCCACACTTGTATTTCAGTGGCCATGCTCTATATATACATCTCCTAGTTATGTATCAGAGATCATGTTATGCATCTATATGATGTCAAGATTGTAATTGCTAGCTGACCTTGATTGTTGTTTCAGGTGTTTTTTTGTGACTTGGTTCCGAGGTTTCTTACTCCTCCTTTGACTTGGACTTATAATGTATTTTGGCCATCCTTTCCCTCTGGCCTCACACATTAGGGGGCATCTATTATAGGTCAAATCTACACTTCTCCATCCCATGATCACCTTGCCTTGTAGATCACACAAAAGGACACAAAGGATTGAAGAGCTAGATTTCCTTGGATGTTTTGTTGCTAGAAGTACACTCCTCACCTGAAAAGATTGCAGTTTCTCCTGCTTTTTCCACATGCATGCCGCTCTCTGCATACAAGAACCTGCGTACTATACCCTACTCTCCTCAAGAGTAACCAGCATACACCTCCCAAAAAGTTGTAAACACATGTTGTAAAGCATAAAAGTTGTTTCTTGTATGCTGTTCTTGTTATATGAAACCCGTGTACATCTTAAGATGAATTCAAAAATATATTAATTTGACGAATTGGGATTAGTTGAAGTTGGTTTTGCAACTTCCCCAACCTCCCAATTCAACCACCTCTTGATCTAAACTACCTACCTTGTCCCATAAATAAAAGGAGGATCCATGAGAGGGGTTAGACTCATTATACTCAGAAGACTGACAATAGCCGTAGAATCTTAAGGGAAGGCTTGAAGTATTGTTACGCTGGAGGAAAGTACCAAGTCAGAGTGAAGAGTAGGAGCCCAGGATCCCGTTGTAGAAACATCTCTACACGTCAGGTATATTGTGTTGATTTCATGTTTCTTTGACAATAAAAAGGTCGAAACACCCTTCCTATCCCAAATATGATCTCTATTACATTACATGTTTATTTGATGTAATTCTTGATTATAGTTGATGTTAGATTACTTTGTAATTTCATCATATGTTATATGGTCAAGATATGTTGAGGAAGGTATCTTTATATTGTAGGTTTGCTAAGCAGGAGATCAAGCAGGAGATCTAGTGAAAGACCAAGCGAAAGCTAGGATCAAACTTCGAAAAAGAGGTATGTCTTTCAATCCCAATCTATTTATTCTGCAGTAAGTAAATGCAGTATAATCAATGTGTTTACTTGTCAACCCCGCCCAATTGGTAGTGTCCATCTCCTCACTATAGGGTAGAAATCCCGAACAACAGATTGGTGACTTCGCTGTTCAGTAACCACGTATTTCTTTGTTCTCTAGGAGACCTAGTTAGGTGTTCCTTCCAGCCCTTGTTTCAATTTTTGATTGTCTGACGGGCCTTGTAGGTATGTGTTCTTTGTTCCTTCTTGCTTGACTCATTTCAGTAGTCTGCTGCAAATACTGTTTGTACCCTTCTTAGGCATGTACGCTGGTCTCTCCTACATATAATAGCATTTGTTGGATGATGTACGCCCCTCCCTACACTGAACAGTAGTGTACACCTCCTGATGTATGTTGGTTTCAACACTGCACAATGGTATATAATCCTGTAGTGTCCAGTTTGCTGTTAGGGTTTGTTTCCAATCTTTTGGTTTTTATTCCAGCCTGTTGCTTTGCCTTCTTTGTGAACCTTGAGACCTTTGATATCTCCCTTGAGTCTTGTTGGCCTCTCCAATATCAATCAGCTTACATTTGTTGATCCCTCTTATTACCCAACTATAAACCAAGTATGTTCCCCGTGAGGAGGCACTACCATGTCACAATCAAATTATGTGGCATATTGTTCCTTGAGTCAAATTACTACTGAGAAGAAGCCTCTGAATTTATGCTTACCTTCTTGGGACTGGGTCTCGGCAATTGACCAGGTGACTACTCCATCTGAATGTTTAGAGATGCATTCCATCTGGGAGAATATACTTCCTTCTGACGAAGTTTTCCTAGAGTCTATAATGCAGTCTGCTATTCATTTGGACATTGATCCACTTACGAGTAGTCTTCCACCTTTCCTTCGAGCTCGTTAAAAACAGTAAGGAAGCCACGAGCATTCTTCCACCTTCACTCGTTAAAATTAGTAAGGAGGCTATGAGCATTCTTTCACCTTCACTTCAAGCTCGTTAAAAATAGTAAGGAGACTATGAGCATTTCTTCCATCTTCACTTCGAGCTCGTTAAAAACAGTAAGGAAGTTATGAGCATTTTTCTGTATCTCCTTTGAGCTTGTTAAGAATAGTAAGGAAGTCACGACTTTACTTTTTTGGGCTCGTTAAAAATTTACGAAAAAGATCTTTATAGAGTTCTTTCATGCTCTTGTTTGACTCTTTAAATATGAGAATATTGCCGAGCAAACTTGGCCTCTTCAAGCTCGCTAAAGGAATTGAAGGTCGATCCGCTTAGGTATAAGTTTAACCCTTTTCCAGACCTTTGTGGATTACATACGAAAAAGGAATACTCTAGTCATCCATTGCTAGAAGAGTTCTCCTCTCATTGTTTTGTACTTTTTCGGGGGAGGGGACTAACTATATGAAAAAGGCCTTTTGGGGCCTCTCTTTAGAGTTTTCAGGCTCTCTAAACATGAAAACACCAAGCGAGCATTCACCTACTCGGGCTTGATGTGAAATCCACGAGAGGGTAGACAAAGGATTGTTTAAGTTTTTCATACTCTATAAATAGGAAAACACCGGTGAGCATTAACCTACTTTGGCTCGATATTAAAATACACAAGTAGGTGTATGGAGTTATTGTTTAAGGTTTTCAGACTCCTTAAAATTGAAAACACCGCCGAGCAAGAACAAATCTCGGCTCGATATTAAAATCCAGAGATCAGTACTATGGAGTATTCTTCTATCTCTTCTTCGAACTCTATAAACAATGAAGAAGGTCCCAAGTCTTCCCCCCATGGGCTCATTAAAATTATGACATGGTTGGACGTATTGAGTTTTCTATTTTTCTTGGACTCATTAAATAAACAAGATGAACATTCTTTTATAAAAAAGACTAAGGGATAAGAAGGGTGTATCACATCTCTTTCAGTTTCAATGGCAGTTTAAGTCAGTCATATCTTTGAACACAGCACCTACTTGAGTCTTTCATGTCAGTTGGGTTTTAGTTTTTGACCCTAGGGTGAACCTAATATCCTATTTTTTACTCCCCTGGTTGGTTATTCTTCCAACCATGTGGAGGGTCTATTATGTCTCCTACATTGCAGACTTATATCATTCCCCATTATGTTTAAAACTGCCTAAGTCACTTTGTGTCGTGCTCACTATTCAAGGATACAGCCTGTGTCAGCCATTCAGCAATTTACCTTTACTTCATGTGTCGGCCATCCTAGTGTCATTTTGTTTCATCTTGTTACTCATCCTACTCCACATCGGTTCATACCTATGAGTGTTCCTCATTTTGGATGATGGAGGATGCATTAATGCCTCCCTTCCAACAGACTTCTTCCCATTGAGCTCAGCTCATTATGCTCTAGGAACGAAGTTTAGAGTTTTGGCTAGTTCCTTGGGGATTGCAGTCATCAGTGGCAGTTTCCCTTGCTATTGAATAAATGGCAATACATCAATGTCTCTTATTTGATAGGTTCCTCAATTGTTCGACTTCAAGTCCTCTTATTCACACTTGTTGGATCGTAATAGGTACCTTGGACCCCATTATCATTATCGATGGAAGTCCTCGCGTTTGTTAACGGTATACATTAATGACTGGTAATCAAACGATACCCCCCATGTTCGACTTTATCTCATTTATTCGCATGGTTAGGGTTTGAACCTTGGGTTGTTTTGGATGAAGACCTTGGGATGATGATAGCATCACCATATTTATGTTATCCCCAAGTTGCGCAAGATTGAGCCTCACTCATTTCGGCTCTTTTTGAGGCATTGATCTACCTTGTTGTTATGGCGATGATCTCTCTGTTGACATGGATCCTTGCTTGTATTTCAGTGGCCATGCTCTATATATACATCTCTTAGTTATGTATCAGAGATCATGTTACACATCTATATGATGTCAAGATTGTAATTGCTAGCTGACCTTGATTGTTGTTTCAGGTGTTTTTTGTGACTTGGTTTTGCGGTTTCTTGCTTCTCCTTTGACTTGGACTTATAATGTATTTCGGCCATCATTTCCCTCTGACCTCACACATTAGGGGGAATCTGTTATAGGTCAAATCTACACTTCTCTGTCCCGTGATCACCTTGCCTTATAGATCACACAAAAGGACACAAAGGATTGAAGAGCTATATTGCCTTAGATGTTTTGCTGCTAGAAGTACACTCCTGACCTAAAAATATTGTAGTTTCTCCTGCTTTTGCCACATGTACACCCCTCTCTGCATACAAGACCTGCATACTGTACCCTACTCTCCTCAAGGGAAACCTACGTACACCTCCCAAAATGTTGTAAACGCATGTTGTAAAGCATAGAAGTTGCTTCTTGTACGCTGCTCTTGTTATATGAAACCTGCGTAAATCTTAAGATGAAATCAAAATATATTAATTTGACAAATTGGGATTAGTTGAAGTTGGTTCTGCAACTTCCACAACCTCCCAATTCAACCACCTCTTGATCTAAACTGCCTACCTTGTCCCATAAATACAAGCAATATCCATGAGAGGGGTTAGACTCATTATAGTCAGAAGACTCACAATAGCCATAGAATCTTGAGGGAAGGTTTGAAGTATTGTTACGCTGGAGGAAAGTCCCAAGTCAGAGTGAAGAGCAGGAGCCCAGGATCTGGTTGTAGAAGCATCTCTACACGTCAGGTATATTGTACTAATTTCATGTTTCTTTAACAATAGAAAGGTCAAAACACCCTTCCTGTCCCAAATATGATATCTATTAGATTGCAAGACCAAGCAAAAGTTAGGATAAAACTTCGAAAAATAGGTATGTCTTTCAATCCCAATCTATTTCTTTTGCAATAACTAAATGCAGTATAATTAATGTGTTTACCTATCAACCCCTCCCAGTTGGTAGTGTCCATCTCCTCACTATAGGGTAGAAATCCCGAACAAAAGTGCTTTTTGTTAAGAGGGGTTTCTTTTAAAAATGAACTATAAAAGTACTAAATAACATATTGGTGGCATTTAATACAGTGATAATGGTGATTTTTGTTTGTTTGTTTCTCAGTTTAGTTGTTTTTTGGTAAATAGTAATGTTCTTCCTCCTATTCTGATTTGATAATGGTCATTTGGATCCAAATTTGGAGATTATTATTGATAACAAAAGGCTAAAAATTTGATTCTTCCTATGCATAAATCATCCTAGATTTTTTATCTGGTGTCTTGTACATTACTGCAGATGTAGTCACTAGTGCTCTTAAGCAGTACCACTGTCAGCCCATATTTACATAAATAAAAATAAATATCCACACATCCTCTGTCTTGGAAAAATGACATTCCACCCACCCTTACCCCTCTCCTAACCTTACCTCCAACTCCTTAGTCCAAATCTTCCCTACCATCCATATTCCTCATTTGGGTCTATGGGTACTACCATTTATGCCAATGGTTTGATGCATGTTGGAACAACTGCAGACACTTTCCTCAGAGAAAATTTGGTGATGTAGTTGTGCTTTTATATTTGCAATAAGTTTAATTTCACATTAACTATGTTTCTTCCAGAATTTTGTATTTTTATATTGATATTTTATGGTTTTG
Source organism: Larix kaempferi (assembly GCA_027924585.1). Taxonomy (NCBI): domain Eukaryota; kingdom Viridiplantae; phylum Streptophyta; class Pinopsida; order Pinales; family Pinaceae; genus Larix; species Larix kaempferi. Next base: position 15,269,338 of record BSBM01000047.1, on the reverse strand, counting down.
ATCTGTTGTGTTACTAGGAAAGCTTAGCAGAGCCACAAATTGGGAAAAGTTCAGTGCTACAACTAGCATGCGAGTCATTCATAGGGGTCATTCATAGGGGTCATCTTCAATAAGGTCATTCTTTGATGGCTCCTTACCTTCCATAGAATGGTGCTAGTGGAGGTGGAAGTCCCTTTTCTGAGGGTGGATCCCTATATTCCTTGGGACTTATACATGCAAACCATGGAGGAGGGATCAAGCAGTTCCTTCATGAAATCTTAAGCAAAGGAAATCTTGAAGTAAGTATCCCCTTTGGTTACATATATTCACTATTTTATAATAAAAATTTTGATTCACCCTATTTCCGCAGATTGTTTAGTCTCAAAGGGAGCCCTTACAGATGTGATGTAATTTTTAAAGGTAATTTAACATGGCGAAGTAACATAGAACTCTCTTTGAATATTTTTCTACTTGAAGCTATCAAAATATTCTTATTTCTTGGATCTACCTAGAAGATATGATCCCAATTTAAAATGATATGCGGGGAATTGGATCTTGGAATAGCCCTTATAGTTTATGGAAGAGAAGAATAGGAAGATACAATTACTGAACAAATGACAAGGGATCAGGAATCTATTTTGCGATATGGTGGAATGTATGCACTCACGTTGGCATACGGTGGAACAACCAATAACAAGGTTGTCCAATTCCTTCTACACTTTGTTGTCTCAGATGTCAGCGATGATGTGAGAAGAACTGCAGTGTTGGACCTTAGGTTTGTTTTATATTAAGAACATGAGCAGGTTAATTTTCTTTCCATGTTTTTGATTCAATGCTTTCTTATTGATTTCAAAATCCAAACCATCTTGACAGGAATATATTTTTTTCGTCAAAATCACGAGTGGAATTATTTCACACGAATATATAGGCAGCATTACTTTTGTTTCTATATTCCTACATTGACTTGACAAATTTCCTTGTATTTTCACAAACACCACAGGTTTTATCTTTGATTTATGAGTCACATAATCCACATGTTATGTATAGAGAAACTATAGTAGTTGGTGTTTCTTGTGCTGGTACATGATTGAGTGAACAAATTTCACTGCTAGAGCCACTGACATTAGATGTAGTTGATTTTGTTCGTCAAGGAACTCTTATAGCAATGCCTATGGTTCTTGTTCAGACAAATGAATCACATAAACGACAAGTAGGTAACTTCAGGTATGTTTTCCCTTGGAATTTACAATGGCTAATGAGTACTACATAGAACTTCAAATTTTAAAAGAAAATAGTCCAACAGTTCACCAAATTGTTTTCAAAATTTTGGTCTATACTCTAGTGCAATTTTCACTCTATTCAAATGCTTCATGCCATTGTTTCAGGCGTCAATTGGAGAAGATAATTCTTGATAAGCATGAGAAGACCATGAGTAACATGGGTGCAATTATGGCTTCTTGTATTTTAGATGCAGAAGGTAGAAATGTAACTATTAAAAAAATTTCCAGGTTAAAACATGATAGAATGACTATTGTTATTGGAATGGCAGTCTTCACACAATTTGGGTATTGGAATTTGGTATCCACTTATCTATTTTTTGAGTCTGTCTTTCGCACCAACTGCTTTTATTGGGCTTAAATATGACTTTAAGACCCCAAAGTTTGAATTTATATCTGATGCAAAACCTTCATTGTTTGACTACCCTCGCCCCTCTCGCAACTACCCCAGCTGCAAAGCTACCAACAACTATTTTGTCAACACCAGCAAGGGATAAAACCATTGGAAAAAACGAAGCAGATCATAAAACTACAGTTGAAAAATTATCTGGTGATGATGGTAATACATCTATATCTGCTAATGGTGGTGTAGTCCAAGGATAATTTTAGGGGCAAAATTTAGCCCATGGGCTATTTTTCCTTGTTTTTTTCCAAAAAATGATTCGCCAATTTTCATTTTTTTAAGCTCCATTTCGCCCAATTTTGATGGGGTCAACTTTTTTCACTCTAAAAATCGCCAAATTACTATATAAAGTATATAAAATCCTTATCAATTGAAATAATTTTAGAAAAATATCGCCAAATATTTTATAGTTGACATTTTAAGAATTGGTAAGATTCACCAAGGTTTATACACTTTTAAATAAGTATGGGTCCTTAAAATCATCCATGGTGCAGGCTATGGAAAGGTCCCAAACTCTACTTATAAGGATGGCAAACCAATGCAGGTAATTAATGTTCCCGTTAAGGTGCTTTTTGTTAAGAGGGTTTTCTTTTAAAAATGAACCATAAAAGTACTAAATAACATATTGGTGGAATTTAATACAGGGACAATGGTGATTTTTGTTTGTTTGTTTCTCTATTTACTTGTTTTTTGGTAAATAGTAATGTTCTTCCACTTATTTTGATTTGATAATGGTCATTTGGATCCAAATTTGGGGATTATTATTGATAACAAAAGGCTAAATATTGGATTCATCCTATGCATAAATCATCCCAGATTTTTTATCCGGTGTCTTGTACATTACTGCAGATGCAGTCGCTAGTGCTCTTGAGCATTACCACTATCATCCCATATTTACATAAATCAAAATAAATATCCACACATCCTCTGTCTTGGACAAATGACATTCCACCCACCCGTACTCGTCTCCTAACCATACCTCCAACTCCTTAGTCCAATTCTTCCCTACCATCCATCTTCCTCATTTGGGTCTATGGGTACTACCATTTATGCCAATGCTTTGATGCATGTTGGAACAACTGCAGACACTTTCCTAAGAGAAAATTTGGTGATGCAGTTGTGCTTTTATATTTACAATAAGTTTAATTTCACATTAACTATGTTTCTTACAGAAATTTGTATTTTTATATTGATATTTTATGGTTTTGATCTGTTGTGTTACCAAGAATGGTTGAGCAAAGGCACAAATTGGGAAAAGTTCAGTGCTACAGCTGGCTTGGGAGTCATTCACACGGGTCATCTTCAACAAGGTCGTTCTTTGATGGGTCCTTACCTTCTATAGAATGGTGCTAGTGGAGGTGGAAGTCCCTTTTCTGAGGGTGTATCCCTATATTCCTTGGGACTTATACATGCAAACCATGGAGGAGGGATCAAGCAATTCCTTCATGAAATATTAAGTACTGGAAATCTTGAAGTAAGTATCTCCTTTGGTTACATATATGGACTATTTTATAATAAAAATTTTGATTCACCCTATTTCCGCAGATTTTTTACTCTCAAAGGGAGACCTTACAGATGTGATTTAATTTTTACAGGTAATTTAACATGGTGAAGTAACATAGAACTCTCTTTGAATATTTTTCTACTTGAAGCTATCAAAATAGTCTTATTGCTTGGATCTACCTAGAAGATATGATCCCAATTTAAAAATGATATCCATGGGTTTGGATCTTGGAATAGCCCTTATTGTTTATGGAAGGGAAGAAGAGGTAGATACACTTACTTAACAAATGACAAGGGATCAGGATCGTATTTTGCGATATGGTGGAATGTATGCACTCGCCTTGGCGTACGATGGAACAACCAATAACAAGGCTATCCAATTCCTTCTACACTTTTTTTTCTCAGATGTCAGCGATGATGTGAGAAGAACCGCAATGTTTGACCTTGGATTTTTTTTTATGTTCGGGTACACAGGGTACTACCAAAGGACCGAACACCAAGAGCAACCACTTCACACAAACAGATCACAGATCAACACACTGATGTTTTGACGTGGTTTAAACCCTCTTGAGGGAAACACTCCACGGCCCCGGCCAAATAGCTTCTACGGGACAATTTATTATGCAAAGAAAGAAAGTTACATATGAGCTTATCATAATCGATCAACTAAACAATGACCCTCCATGCTCTTTGAATAGAGATCATGGACCAATCGGGTGTTAAGCCACAGATCAAGGTTAGGTTTGATCTAAGAGAAGTTGAGCCGTCGGATCACTCTATGTCGGAAACATATCGTGACCGTCGGATTAAGTATTTACAAATGCATACTAATGCATACTAAAAAAACACACTAGCCCTAATGGATATATTACACAAGTTGATCTTAACTAACTCCTAAGTGTCTAAATATCCTAACATCCCCCCTTAAGAACAACTTGGGATCGGATTGAAGGATTTACAAAAGTGACACTATTAGGAGAAGGAAGGAGGCATTAGAGCATATCCCCCCTTAATGACAAGTTCCTGAACTCCTAACATAGATCGAAGTTTAGAAAACTTCGCTTCTGTAAGAGACTTGGTGAAGATGTCTGCAACTTGATCATCTGTAGGGCAAAAGAGCACTTCAAGAACCCGATCATGAACAAGATTTCTGATGAAGTGCATATGTAGCTCAATGTGTTTGCTGCGTTGATGTAGAACTGGATCTTTGGCAAGCTTGATGGAACTTTTATTGTCGCACCAAAGTGGAGTAGGCTGTTGCTGCTCGAATCCAAACTCTGAAAGGATCTGTCGAAGCCATAAAGCTTCTTGACTGGCATTAACTACTGCTCGATATTCTGCCTTTCTGAAGAAAGAGCAAGAGCTTGTTGTTTCTTACAAGCCCAACTAATAGGTCCAGATCCCAGATTGAAAACATAACCTGCAGTAGACTTTCGATCATCAGGATCACCGGCCCAATCTGAATCAGTGAAACCAACCAACAAAGGTTTCCCCCCTGTACTGTAATGAATCCCAAACTGAATTGTACCTCGAATACATCGAAGTATTCTTTTAGCTGCTTTCCAGTGACTTTCATGAGGTGTCTGCATATAACGGGCAACTCGACCAACGACAAAGGAAAGGTCAGGACGGGAATGAGTCAAGTATAAGAGACTACCAATAAGCTGACGATACAAGGTGGCATCGACTTCAGGTGAAGTACAAGTGGCAGAAAGTTTGACTCCAGACTGGAAGGGAGAAGGGGCTGGTGTACAATCTTCCATGTGAAAGCGACGAAGAAGGTCACAAGCATACTTAGACTGAGAAAGAAAGATTCCTTCTTTGGTTTGCAGGACTTGGAGACCAAGAAAATAATGCAAATGTCCTAAGTCTGACATTTCAAAATTTTGTTTAAGATTGGATTTCACATGGGTTATAAGCTTAGGGTCGCTACCAGTAAGAATAAGGTCATCAACGTAGAGAACAAGTATGATGATATGGTTTCCTACTTTCTTGGTATAGACATTGGGGTCAGAATGGCATCTAGAAAAACCAGTGTCAAGGAGAAAGTTATCCATTTTGGCATACCAAGCTCTAGGAGCTTGCTTAAGGCCATATAAGGATTTCTTAAGGCGGCAGACAAGGCTAGAGTTATTCTGAACATATCCAGGAGGTTGTTCCATGTAAATTTCCTCCTGTAAATCACCATGTAAGAAGGCAGACTTGACATCCATTTGATGGACTTCCCAGTTGTGTAAGGCTGCAAGGGAAAGAACAAGGCGGATGGAGTTCATTTTTGCGACAGGAGCAAAGGTTTCATTGTAGTCAATCCCTTCAACTTGGGAAAAACCTTTGGCAACTAACCTTGCCTTAAGTCTTTCAACACTTCCATCTGATGCATACTTAGTTCTGTAGACCCATTTACATCTGACAAGTTTTCTTCCTTTTGGAAGAGGTACAAGATCCCAAGTATCGTTCGCCATTAAGGAATGATATTCTTCATCCATGGCTGCATCCCAATCTGGATTCACTGAAGCTTCTGCAAAAGTTTATGGATCATGATTCTCGGAAACATGAGCCAAAAGAGAAGAGGCTCGCTGAAACTGAGAACGTGTTCGACATTGATCTCTAGGATCACCGGCAAGATCACCAGCTGCTTCACATGTTGAACGGACCCATCGAGGAAGCACTTGTGCTGGTGCAACTGGAGGAACATGAGCAGGCGAAGGTGGATTTTCATCCTCACTGTCATCATCAGAAACTGGAGTTGGAAACCTGTTAAGGAAGTTGGAAGAAGAAGAAGAAGGCACAAACGCCAAATCAGGCTCGCAGGCCAAAGATGGCACACTCGCCGAGTTAGGCTCGTAGGCCAAGATATTTTCATCAAATTTAACATCTCTTCTAATGATTATAGCATGAGAATGTGGTTGAAGAAGTCTATAACCTTTTACATCTTCAGAATATCCAACAAATATGCACTTTTCACTTTTAGGCTACAATGCTTTCCGTTTTTCATCCGGAATGTGAGCCCATGCTTCACTACCAAACACACGAAAGTGACTTACATCAGGTTTAATTTTACTCCATGCTTCTTCCGGTGTTATACCTTGTAATGCTTTTGTGCGGGTGCGATTAACTATGTAATTTGCACAATTTATGGCTTCAGCCCAAAATTGAAGACTTAGTCCCTTAGATTGGATCATACAATTAGCCATTTCTTTTAAAGTGCGGTTCTTCCGCTCAGCTACACCATTTTGTTGTGGTGTATATGGAACAGTGTGAGGATATTTAGACACTTAGGAGTTAGTTAAGATCAACTTGTGTAATATATCCATTAAGGATAGTGTGTTTCTTTAGTATGCATTAGTATGCATTTGTAAATACTTAATCCGACAGTCACGATATGTTTCCGACATAAAGTGATCCGATGGCTCAACTTCTCTTAGATCAAACCTAACCTTGATCCGTGGCTTAACACCTGATTGGTCCATGATCTCTATTTAAAGAGCATGGAGGGTCATTGTTTAGTTGATCGATTATGAGAAGCTCATTTGTAACTTTCTTTCTTTGCATAATAAATTGTCCCATAGAAGCTATTTGGCTGGGGCCGTGGAGTGTTTCCCTCAAGAGGGTTTAAACCACGTCAAAACATCGGTGTGTTGATCTGTGATCTGTTTGTGTGAAGTGGTTGCTCTTGGTGTTCGGTCCTTTGGTAGTACCCTGTGTACCTGAACATGGTATCAGAGCTAAGGTCCCAGGTTCAATTCCCCCGAGCTACGCCGGAGGGGGGGTGTTGGAGTATCAGTTATAACCGCCGCACCTCTGGGAATATAATGTGGACTAATCTCCCACACTGGGATCCTTGGACTTGTGCTTGGTTTCAAATGTTCATCAACATCTGCAGGTTTTGGTGTAACGGAAAACCTTACATTTTATACTCAAAGCCTGAGCAGGTTAATTTTCTTTCCATGTTTCTGATTCAATGCTTTCTTATTGATTTCAAAATCTAAACCATTTTTACAGAAATAGATTTTTTTGTTCAAAATCACGAGTGGAATTATTTAACACAAATACATAGGTAGCATTACTATTGTTTCTATATTCCTACGTTGATTTGACGAATTTCCTTGTATTTTCACAGACACCATGGGTTATATATTTTCTTTCTGAGTCACACAATCCACATGTTATGTATGGAGAAAATATAGCAGTTTGTGTTTCTTGTGCTGGTACATGATTGAGTGAATCCATTTCACTGCTAGAGCCTCTGGCATTAGATGTAGTTGATTTTGTTCGTCAAGGAGCTCTTATAGCAATGGCTATGGTTCTTGTTCAGACAAATGAATCACATGAACCACGAGTAGGTAACTTCAGGTATGTTCTCCCTTGGAATTTACAATGGCTAATGATTACTACATAGAACTTCAAATTTTAAAAGAAAATAGTCCAACAGTTCACCAAATTATTTTCAAAATGTTGGTCTATACTATAGTGTAATTTTCACTCTGTTAAAATTCTTCATGCCATTGTTTCAGGCGTTAATTGGAGAAGATAATTCTTGATAAGCATGAGAACACCATGAGTAACATGGGTGCAATTATGGTTTCTTGTATTTTAGATGCAGGAGGTATAAATGTAACTATTAAAAAAATTTCCAGGTGAAAACATGATAGGATGACTGTTGTTATTGGAATGGCAGTCTTCACACAATTTGGGTATTCGAATTTGGTATCCACTTCTCTATTTTTTGAGTTTGTCTTTTGCATCAACTGCTTTTATTGGGATTAAATATTACTTGAAGACCCCAAAGTTTGAATTTATATCTGATGCAAAACTTTCATTGTTTGACTACCCTAGCCCCTCCCGCAACTACCTTAGCTGCAAAGCTACCAACAACTGTTTTGTCAACACCAGCAAGGGATCAAACCAGAGGAAAAAAAGAAGCAGATCATAAAACTACAGTTGAAAAATTATCTGGTCATGATGGTAATACATATATATCTGCTAATGGTGGTGCAGGATCTGGAAAGGGACCAAACTCTAGTTATAAGGATGGTGAACCAATGCAGGTAAGTAATGTTCCTGTTAAGGTGCTTTTTGTTAAGATGGGTTTCTTTTAAAAATGAACCATAAAAGTACTAAATAAAATATTGGTGGCATTTAATATGGGGATAATGGTGATTTTTGTTTGTTTTCTTCTTAGTTTACTTGTTTTTTGGTAAATAGTCATGTTCTTCCTCCTATTCTGATTTGATAATGGTCATTTGGATCCAAATTTGGAGATTACTATTGATAACAAAAGGCTAAAAATTTGATTCCTCCTTTGCATAAATCATCCCAGATTTTGTATCCGGTGTCTTGGACATTACTGTAGATGCAGTCGCTAGTGCTCTTAAGCAGTACCACTGTCATCCCATATTTACATAAATCAAAATAAATATCCACACATCCTCTATCTCAGACAAATGACATTCAACCCACCCGTACCCCTCTTGTTACCATACCTCCAAATCCTTAGTCCAATTCTTCCCTACCATCCATCTTCCTCATTTGGGTCTATGGGTACTACCATTTATGCCAATGCTTTGATGCATGTTGGAACAACTGCAGACACTTTCCTAAGAGAAAAGTTGGTGATGCAGTTGTGCTTTTATATTTACAATAAGTTTAATTTCACATTAACTGTGTTTCTTCCAGAATTTTGTATTTTTATATTGATATTTTATGGTTTTGATATGTTGTGTTACCAGGAATGGTTGAGCAGAGCCTCAAATTGGGAAACGTTCAGTGCTACAGCTGGCTTGGGATTCATTCATAGGGGTCATTCACAAGGGTCATCTTCAACAAGGTTGTTCTTTGATGGTTCCTTACCTTCCATAGAATGTTAAATTTTGAGCATTAATTTACAATAATCTAGGATCTTTGCTGAGAGAATAACATATACAGTATATCAATTCATGACAATCACAATATGACAAGCATCACAAGAATCAAAAGCATAAGAGACAAGAGACACAAAGTTTCCGTGGGGAAAACCCTAAGGTGAAAAACCCCACAACTTCCTCAGAGATAGAGAGAGCAATGGCTCAACCAAAGTACAACCAAAATACACTGAGATAGTCTCCTAGTAGTAGATGATCCTCCTCCTCACTAGTGCACCACTTTCTGAGTGAGAGTGAGTTAATTTTCCAAGTGATCTAAATAGAGATCACCTGATCTCTATTTATACTGATATGTTTTCCCAGTGACCTTATGGGGCCGACTTATCTAGCTAGGTACATCCACATTATAATATATATAATTCGGGGCTGACCCCACATGGTGGTCTAATAACCCATCGGAAAGTACACACACTTGCGACACTTGTCAATCCACATGACGACACTTCTTTATAGAGGAATAACACATCTCTTATCAGGGTACAATACATATATATAAAATACACAGATGAAATACGTTCCGAAGTTACATATACATCAACATACAATGGTGCTAGTGGAGGTGGAAGCCCCTTTTCTAAGGGTAGATCCCTATATTCCTTGGGACTTATACATGCAAACCATGGAGGAGGGATCAAGCAGTTCCTTCATGAAATCTTAAGCAGCGGAAATATTGAAGTAAGTATCTCCTTTTGTTACATATATGCACTATGTTATAATAAAAATTTTGATTCACCCTATTTCCACATATTTTTTTACTCTCTAAGGGAGCCCTTACAGATTTGATGTAATTTTTATAGGTAATTTAACATGTTGAAGTAACATAGAACTCTCTTTGAATATTTTTCTACTTGAACCTATCAAAATATTCTTATTGCTTGGATCTACCTAGAAGATATGATCCCAATTTAAAAATGATATGCAGGGGTTTGGAACTTGGAATAGCCCTTATTGTTTATGGAAGGGAAGAAGAGGTAGATAGACTTACTGAACAAATGACAAGGGATCATGATAGCCGTTTTTTTAATGATCATCATTGATCCAGCAGTTACATATATATTTTAATTTTTTTCTACAATCAATTTGACATTCTAGAAGTGTTTTTCGAATATAAAAATATCTATTATATAAAAAACACTCCCAAAAGCTTTTGAAAATTATGCTTCTTGCTCTCGCTCCCATGCCCGTTCTATCCGCTTCAATACATTTATTTTAAAGAAAGATTAAATTTTCATTGTGATTGAGGGAAGTGAGGGGCTTTAAGGGTGCTAGCTCAATGATAAAGCACCCGCCTTATAGGCAGGAGGTTGGTGGTTCGATTCCACCGTGCCTTATTTATATTCTTAAACCACTAAAAAGAGATAAATGACTAAAAAAATGACCAAAATTTGCATATAAATGACCACCAATACAACATGAGAGATAAGTGACCAAAATATGCATATAAATGACAAGTTTTGAGTTGGCGATCTCTAGTAGAAAATTAGCGGTCATTTATCACGTGACAAAAAATTTGGTCATTAATTGTGACAATTAATGACCAAATATATTACCAAATTAATGACCAAATATACGACCAAATATATGACCACAAGATAAGCTATAAATGACCAAGCTAAATATGGCCACATATTTGCTACCTGTGGTCACCAACTCAAAAATTGTCATTTATATGCGGATTTTGGTCATTTTTTGTTAAAATTCAATATGCTAAGACAGAAAATAGCAGCATTACATTCCATTTCACAATAATAGCATATACAGGATCACTGAAGAAACAACAAGCACAGCATAAACACAAGAGACAGAGATTTATCCTGGGAAACCCTCATGGGGTAGAAAACCCAGCAAAGCTTCCTCAATATAGATGACCAGCAATATACAAAGATGAAACCATGAGACATGATCTCCTCCTCCACAATAGCAGACCTCTCCTCCACAAGTGTGCTATCCTCAAGTGTGTTAGTGTATCAAATGAGGAACACACCTCCTCTATTTATACACTACTCTGATATGTATTTTACACAAGTACATGTAGGCTCGTATTTAACCATTAGGTTAAATACCCCATTATAACTGACTGGGCCGACCCCCACATGGTGGGTCTAATAACCCTAGTTACCACACCCAACTCGGAGGAATAAACATCTCCGGATTTATAGTATAATCACATCGGAGGTATGGAACATCTCCGGAATAAATAATATACAAATATAATATTCTTTGAAGTTACAATATTTCAACACTCCCCCTTAACGAGAAGGATATTATAACAGTATCTGCACGAGCAAGGAGTCATCAACATCATACATGATACATCTATAAATCATTGGAAGCTTTCTCAACATCATCAGTAACTCAAGCAGTTACTGGAACATCTTCAATACTGGAACATCAACATCTTCAGTACTGAGTCTTTATCTTCTGCAGCACTCGAACAACTACAACAACATCAACATCTAGATCCTCACGATCATCAGTATCGTCATCTCACGATCATTAGCATCGTCATCACACGATCATCAGCATCGTCATCACATGATCATCAACATCATCATCACACGATCATCAGCATCGTCATCTCACGATCATCAGCATCGTCATCACACGATCATCAACATCGTCATCTCACGATCATCAGCATCGTCATCACATGATCATCAGCATCATCATCACACGATCATCAGCATCGTCATCTCACGATCATCAGCATCGTCATCACACGATCATCAGCATCGTCATCACATGATCATCAGTATCGTCATCACACGATCGTCAGCATCGTCATCAACACAGGTATCCATAACAATACAAGTATCCACATCATTAGTACAAGTATTCATGCCAATACAAGTATACATATCATCAATACAAGTATCCATACTGATACAAGTAATCATGTCATCAATACATGTATCCTACCGATACAAGTAACCACATCATCAATACAAGTATCCATACCGATACAAGTAACTACGTCATCAATACTAGTATCCTACCGATACAAGTAACCACATCATCAATACAAGTATCCTACCGATACAAGTAACCACATCATCAATACAAGTATCCTACCGATACAAGTAACCACATCATCAATACAAGTATCCTACCGATACAAGTAACCACATCAAAAATCACTTTCTCGGAGACCATACGTCTACGGATCAATTCAGGGACCGAAGTCCGGGGATGATACAATCCCCACTTCTCGGAGACCATACGTCTACGGATCAATTCAGGGACCGCAGTCCGGGGATGATACAATACCCACTTCTCGGAGACCTCACGTCTACGGATCAATTCAGGGACCTAAGTCCGGGGATGATACAATCCCCACTTCTCGGAGACCTCACGTCTACGGATCAATTCAGGGACCTAAGTCCAGGGATGATACAATCCCCACTTCTCGGAGACCTCACGTCTACGGATCAATTCAGGGACCTAAGTCCGGGGATGATACAATCCCCACTTCTCGGAGACCTCACGTCTATGGATCAATTCAGGGACCTATGTCCGGGGATGATACAATCCCCACTTCTCGGAGACCTCACGTCTACGGATCAATTCAGGGACCTAAGTCCGGGGATGATACAATCCCCTCAACTGTCCACTAAGGACTTCATTCTCGGAGACCTCACGTCTACGGCTCTCTTTAGGACTGAAAGTCCAGGGATGATCCAATCCCCTCAACTGTCCACTAAGGACTTCATTCTCGGAGACCTCACGTCTACGGCTCTCTTTAGGACTGAAAGTCCAGGGATGATCCAATCCCCTCAACTGTCCACTAAGGACTTCATTCTCGGAGACCTCACGTCTACGGCTCTCTTTAGGACTGAAAGTCCAGGGATGATCCAATCCCCTCAACTATCCACTAAGGACTTCATTCTCGGAGACCTCATGTCTACGGCTCTCTTTAGGAATGAAAGTCCAGGGATGATCCAATCCCCTCAACTGTCCACTAAGGACTTCATTCTCGGAGACCTCACATCTACGGCTCTTTTTAGGACTGAAAGTCCAGGGATGATCCAATCCCCTACCTGTCCACTAAGGACTTCATTTTCGGAGACCATACGTCTACGGATCTATTCAGGGACCGAAGTCCAGGGATGATACAATCCCTACCTGTACACTAAGGACTTCATTTTCGGAGACCATACGTCTACGGCTCACTTTAGAACATGTGTTCAAGGATGATACAATCCCCACATGTATTCTCATCAATACATCTATCATCAAAAGCATGTATTCTTACTAATACATATAACATCAAAAGCATGTATAAGTAAAACTAAGTATTCTAAGTATACGAGTCCTAAATCTAAATATTTCTAAGTATCTAGGTGTACAGAACAGGTTACCTCATCATCGACCTTGTTGTTCGATGAGACAATCTCATCATCAGTGACTATACTACTCCCCCTTTCGAGGAGGGTCCTTTTGAGCTACACCAATCTTGTCTCGAAAGTATTCAAATTTCACTCGAGACAGAGGCTTGGTTAGTATGTTGGTAACTTCTTCACTCGAGGTAGAGGTTTGGTTAGTACATCGGTAACCTGTTACGAATTCAAACTTTATAGTTCCTTTCTGTGTCATATCTTGTTAGATCCCTATGATCTTTGACTTATCATGGAACACTGGATTCTATGTCATCTTGATACAACTCTATTTGTCACATAGGATCACAGTTGGTTCTATCTCTAAGTCAAACAATCCTGAAGCCAAACTTCTTCACAACTAGCAGAGCAAACAACCATATATTCTGCTTGTGCTGAGAGCCACACTAGACTGCTTCTAGCTAAACCATGAGATCATGGCTAATCCTAGACAATAACATCCTCTTGATGTGTTCTTCTTGTCTGATACACTTTCTGCCCAATTAGCATCTGAGTAGCCATCTGAAGTCATGATCTCCAAGATAGCACAGATCAAAGTCTATCGTATCCTTTAGGTGCCTGATCACATGCTTTGCAACTATCAGGTGAAAACATCTAGTTTCCACTAGATACTGACTCAAGGTATTCACAACAAAGCATATATCTAATCTAGTATATGTTAGATACATCAATGACCCAATAATTTGACTGTAAAGAGTTATATCCACTAACTCTGAAGAGTTATCCCCTAACAGCTTCAAGTTGGAATCCATAAGAGTGGCCATTCCAACACCTCAAGTCATATTTCTCATCATACTTTCCCTGGTTGAGAAATATTCCTTCTGAGCCTTGCCATACTTCCAGACCTAGGAAGTAAAGCGTCAATTTGAGATCTTTCATTTTCATTTCTGCATTGAATGATCTTCTGCATATCTATCTGTGCCATCTCTCGTTAGATGGGTCTACTGATATGAACCTCAATATCATTCGAACTCTGTGGTGAGTTCCTTCTTGCATCCATGTCATATGTGTATAGAAATCATATTCAACCTTGTAGCAAAGGTTGAGATCCACATCACCCATGGTGATCATTAAGCTTATCAATTTATTATCGATCCTAGGTACCTATACAGAACCTGATTCACACTTCTTCTTTAATTACACCATACTTGGAGCAAACATCTTGTCATGATTCTCTTCCCCTTTCTAAGAGAATCTTCTAGCCATGAGCCTTCTATATTTTGTTTGATTTGTAAATCTTCTTGTTCGAACATCCACCACTTGTACGGTGTCCATCATTCTTCATGACCTTTCCTACAAATCAAAATTAAGTACATGATTGGTAATACTTCATAATCATCAAATCATATTGACATGATAACCTATTATGCATACAGATATCATTTACATAGTGATGCAACTATTTTGACCAATACTTTGGCACAATACTTTCCCATATCCTGTATGCATACAGTGGCTATCTAGATGCCTTCCATCTCTACCAGAACATACTATCGAGAGTGTGCACAACTCTTAGCATGTCAGCAAAGAGGTTTCATTCTAGACAAGCAACAAAGGAATGTTTGTCCAACTTACCAATCATATGCATATTAGTAGTATACTGTTCAATGTTCTATGAATATTTACACTCAGCATGATATATTATAGGAATACAAATATGCATACAATCTATTACAAGCAATATCATTTACTATTTCAAATAACAACTCAAATACTTATCTTTTATGTTTGTGTGGTTGCCTCCCGCTTGATCTTCTGTATGTCTTTTGAACTTCTATTCATTCTGTACCACTGTGCATGCTCAAATGTGCACTAGTGTCATCATCATGATCTCATACACAAACATACATTCATTAGTATAATCTCAATGTTATCAAAACATTATAGTTCTAAATAATCTTCAAAATGTATAATCATGATTATAGATAATATTCAAGGTAAGGTTTCAGGGAAGTCTTCCTTTACTTATGCATATTCTTGTTTGATAATCAACCAAGATAAGAGATATGATATGCATAAACCCTTGATTACTAACTTTATGAAGAAGCATAACCAATCATACCAAGTATACTTATATAAGGGATCCTAATCACAAGGTAAGATTCTAACATGACATAGGAAAACATACCTGGATTAGTGCTTAGTTATGTGCAACATACCTAAACAATCTCTTCATTGATTTAGAGATCCTGAGCTAGAACCTGCATGTCTCATAGGTTAAGCATAATATAACAAATTCATACATACCTCGTAAGTAGAACAAAGATTATGGATGAGTCTTTGTCTTCATGTTTTCATGGTCATGGAGCCTGATTTGTCTTTTGTGATGTACCTGCATCTTGTTAGTAGACAACATCAACCTCACACAACATCATAATGCATTAGTACAATCATAAGTGTCAACACCCTAACCAATGAATATCTTCTATCATGCATTCATAATTTTGTTAAGGTGATACAACAAATCTAAAATCAAGATTGTACTAACCGTAATAACATGAAGACAAACATACCATAAACTTAATCATGAACAAATCTCAAAACATACCTCGATGAGTCATACCTGTCGAGATCGCTTGTAATCTCCTTATGTAAAGCCTTAGCCTCATCTCCCTCTGAAACAGTAACTCCTTCACTTATGCAGGTGACCAATCCATCTTCTTCTAGGATTAACCCTATCCACTTGATTTGCAAGAACTGGACCTGGAGATGGATATGGGTTTGTCAGAGAAACCCCAAAAATTCAAACTTTGAATTTCAAACTTCTGAAAGGATAGAAATATGCGCCTTGATGAGCTGATCAAACTGATATATTCAGAATTTGAAAACTGCAAAGTTTCACTCCTCAATTTTCCCTTTGAAACTTCCGGATTCACTGGACGTGACCCTGAACTGGGGTTTGGTGAATCCCACTCTTCTGCCCAATCAAAATGTTTGATCCAAATCTCTAAGCTTCTATTTTTCTGAAGAGCTTCCAGCCATGGTCACAGATTTCAAAAATTCCCATTTTTACAGAAGCCCTAATTTTCCACTTTTCTGATCAAAGTCCCGAACTAGGGTTTGATCAAGCCCGGCCTTCTTCCCAACCAAAAAATATGATCTTGGTCTCTAAATTTCTATTTTGATGAGTAGCATTCAGCCGTGGTCTCCGTTTACAAAAATTCCAACTTTCTTCAAAGCCCTAAATTCCGGAAGCCATGAATGAAGGTACTCAAAAATAATTATGTTTTGATAGAAATATGTACCTGATTGTTTCTGGTGTAACTCCAAACTTTTCAATCCACAGGGTCTGAAAATGTTTTCTAAGATAGCCTGACCTGTTATCTTTCCATCCTGACAGGTCTGACCTCAATTGGATTCTCTGAGAGAGAGTTATGTCAAATGTCGCAACGTGACCTGTTTTGGGATAAAACAGAAGAGAGAACTTGTACTACGTGCCACGTGTCACTGTTTGAACTTCGGCCTCTGAAAAACTTTTCTGAGGTAGCTCGGCCTGCTTTCTTTCCATCCTGACAGGTCTGAACTCAATTGGACTCTCTGAGAGAGATTTATGCCAAGTGTCGCAACATGACCTGTTTATGGGATAATACAGGAGGGCGAACTTGTACGGAGTGCCACATGTCACTGGTTCAACTTCGGCCTCTGAAAACGTTTTCTGAGATAGTACAGACTGTTTACTACCTGTCACTTTTTACGAAATTTTATTTGGAGCTTCCTAGCCCAAGATATGACCTTTTTCCCAAGGTCACCTGATTTTGACTCAGATCTGGAAGAGGCAGAAACCCTATATTATACAGATCATAAATCACAAAGTACAACGAATTAGAGGTTGTCCTTTGGACACAAGGTACCTGGAGATTTAATCTTCGTCCTGTAACAATTTCAGATCCGAAAACTTCTCCAAAACGGATTTATGGCGAAAGTTCTACGATGACTGGTTTTTGCTATGTAAAACCCTAACCTTCAAATTGTCGTAAGTAAAGCAAGTGTCTTTAGTGCCATACCTTGTCTTCCTTCAGGTTAGCTCTGATACCATGTTAAAATTCAATATGCTAAGACAGAAAATAGAAGCATTACATTCCATTTCACAATAATAGCATATACAGGATCACTGAAGAAACAACAAGCACAGCATAAACACAAGAGACAGAGATTTATCCTGGGAAACCCTCATGGGGTAGAAAACCCAGCAAAGCTTCCTCAATATAGATGACCAGCAATATACAAAGATGAAACCATGAGACATGATCTCCTCCTCCACAATAGCAGACCTCTCCTCCACAAGTGCGCTATCCTCAAGTGTGTGAGTGTATCAAATGAGGAACACACCTCCTCTATTTATACACTACTCTGATATGTATTTTACACAAGTACATGTAGGCTCGTATTTAACCATTAGGTTAAATACCCCATTATAACTGACTGGGCCGACCCCCACATGGTGGGTCTAATAACCCTAGTTACCACACCCAACTCGGAGGAATAAACATCTCCGGATTTATAGTATAATCACATCGGAGGTATGGAACATCTCCGGAATAAATAATATACAAATATAATATTCTTTGAAGTTACAATATTTCAACATTTTTTTGGTCACTTATTTCTCATTTTGTACTAGTGGTGGCTCAACTCGCGCATTCAAAGTAATATACAAAAACAAATTTACTAACTTTGTTTTAAAAAAATTGTTTCTGTACAGAACATTCAATATCTATTTTGTAGGTAATGGAAGGAGTAGACACATCTACCGAGGATGGATCCCATCATAATAATCATGAACAAGAAAATGTTAATGAATAAAATATATACGTGGAACTTGTTAGTTTTTCAGAATTTACTTAAATCTGATCTAGGATCTTAATTGAGAGAACAACATGTACAACATATCAATCATGCACACAATAATCCAAGCACACAAGAGACATAGAGTTTACTTGGGGAAAACCATAAAGGTGAAAAACCCCAATAACTTCCTCAGAGATAGATAGAGAAATGATACAACCCAAGCATAAGAGATAGACATCTCCTAGCAGCAGCTTCTCCTCCTCCATAAGTGCACCACTCTCCCAAGTGTGTGTGAGAATAGAATGATCAAATAGAGTGCCTCCCGCACTCTATTTATACTTGAATTGACTTTCATAATAACCTTTACTAGGTTGGCCTTAAATTAACCATATACATAATGCTGACTGGACCAACACCCAATAGGGTGGTCTAATAACCCTTTGACCCACATGGCCGACCCCCACTAGGGTGGTTTAATAACCCTTTGACCCAGATGACTTATACAGGGCCGACCCCAACAAGGTGGTCTAATAACCCATCAAGTATAAGTTACGACACTTACAATATAAATGACGACACTTCCGTATAGAGGAATAATAAAATCTTTGTAGGAATACAAACACTTCCGTATAGAGCTATAATACCATCTCTATAGGAGTACAATATACATATATGAAATACATGGGTGAAATACATTCCGAAGTTACATATACATCAACACTCCCTCTTAACTAGGAAGGTATTTCTCGACACAAGTCTTCTAGAACAAGTCTTCTTCTCTAGATCATCATCAATGAATCATCATCCTCGAATCATCATCATCGTCACTACTGCTGCTATCTCAATCAATATCTGAATCTACTCATCATAGGAAGTTCTATAGAGCCAGTTGTTAAATTTTCTGAATTTACTTCAATCTGATCTAGGATCTTAACTGAGAGAACAACATGTACAGCATATCTACAGCATATCAATCATGGAGACAATAATGCAAGCACACAAGAGACACAAAGATTTACTTGGGGAAAACCATAAAGGTGAAAAACCCCAATAACTTCCTCAGAGATAGATAGAGCAATGATACAACCAACCAAGAGAGATAGCCATAACCTAGCAGCAATCCTCCTCCTCCATAAGTGTGCCTCTCCTCCTTGAGAGCATGTGTGAGAAGTGAGTGAGTAAATAGAGTGCCTCCCGCACTCTATTTATACTTGACTTGACTTGCCTTTTTACCTAACTCATGTAGGCTCGAACTTAACCACATAACATAATGCTGACTGGGCCGACCCCCAATAGGGTGGTCTAATAACCCTTTGACCCACATGGCCGACCCCCAATAGGGTGGTCTAATAACCCTTCGACCCACATGACTTATACAGGGCCGACCCCAACAAGGTGGTCTAATAACCCATCAAGTATAAGTTACGACACTTACAATATAAATGACGACACTTCCTTATAGAGGAATAATACCATCTCTATAGGAATACAATATACATATATGTGAAATACATTCCGAAGTTACATATACATCAACACTCCCTCTTAATTAGGAAGGTATTTCTCAGCACAGTTCTTCTAGCACAAGTCATCTTCTCTGGATCATCGTCACTGGATAATCGTCATCGAGTCATCATCATCGTCACTGTTGCTGCTATCTCAATCAATCTCTGAATCTACTCGTCATAGGAAGTTCTACAGAGCCAGTCCTTTTTCATACTGGATGTAGGCCCACCACCTGCAGGTCTTCATCATCACTGGCCATACTGTGGAATCCTCAGGACTTATTACGTGCGTCACAAAACCTGGCTGCAGCATCCCAGGCTATTACGAGCACACAGCTCTACCTATAGGATCTCCCAGGAGCACATTACATGTGACCCATCACAAAACCTGGCTGAAGCATCCCAGGCTGTTACGAGCACTCAGCTCTACCTGTCGGATCTCCCAGGAGCACATTACATGTGATCTCACCACAAAACCTGGCTGAAGCATCCCAGGCTGTTACGAGCACACAGCTCTACCTGTCGGATCTCCCAGGAGCACATTACATGTGGTCCACCACAAAACCTGGCTGAAGCATCTGAGGCCTTTTTCATCCTGTCCAGATCTCCCAGGAGCAAATTACATGTGGTCATGGCAAAACCTGGCTGAAGCATCTGAGGCCTTTTTCATCCTGTCCAGATCTCCCAGGAGCAAATTACATGCCATAGGACAAAACCTCACAAGAGCATCTGCTAGATATCCCAAGGCACCGAATTACATGCCATAGGAAAAACCTCGAAAGACTATCTGCAGATCTCCTAGGGCACAAATTACATGTCCTCCCAAGCAAAACCTCGCAAGAGCATTTGCCAGATGTCCCAGGACACCAAATTACATGCCATAGGCAAAACCTCGAAAGACCATCTGCAAATCTCCCAGGGCACAAATTACATGCTTTCCTGCACAACCTGATCCACGGCCATAGAGTATCAACCTGATACTCACCATACATCATCCTGATGTATCCATGATCATCCTGATCATCATCACTGCAATGTCCTGCTGCATGTCATCTGGAGCAACATCCTGAAGCTCGTCATCCATGATCATCCTGATCATCACTGCAACATCCTGCTGCATGTCATCTGGAGCAACATCCTGAAGCTCGTCATCCATGATCATCCTGATCATCACTGCAACATCCTGCTGCATGTCATCTGGAGCAACATCCTGAAGCTCGTCATCCATGATCATCTTGATCATCACTACAACATCCTGCTGCATACCAAGTATCTACCTGATACATACATAGATACATGATCCACACAATGTATCCATCAGCATACATGATCTACCTGATCATACAAAGATACATGATCCACACAATGTATCCATCAGCATCCAACATGATGCGTTCATACAAAAATACATACACATGATCCATCTGATCATATCCAGCATCCAACATGATGCATATACAAAATACACATGATCCATCCGATCATATCCAGCATCCAACATGATGCATATACAAAATACAGACACATGATCCAACTGATCATATCCAAGCAGAAACCAGAACATCATCCTGATGCCCATTATCCAACGCTTACATCCACAGCCATGTGAAGGATCCCCCTTCCAACATGTTTGGAATGGCTTCAACAAATGTGTCCATCACTTCTTCCTCGAAGTATCCTCGATCTGAAGCACGCCAAGCCTCTCTCTGAAGTACTCGAACTTCACCCTGGCTAGTGGCTTCATCAGCACATCTGCAATCTGCTCGTCCGTCGCAACATACAGGAGCTTCACAGCTCCTCTCTGCACCATATCCCTGATATAGTGATATTTGATCTCTATGTGTTTCGACCTGTCATGAAACACTGGGTTCTCGGATAGCTTCAAACAACTCTGGTTATCACAGAAGATACCAGTAGCCTCCAACGGGAGATCAAATAACTCAGACAGTAGCTTCCGTAGCCATACTGCCTCACATCTAGCTGAACAGGCTGCAACATACTCTGCCTCAGCTGTACTCAGCGCTACGCAGGACTACTTCCTGCTAAACCAAGAGATCACACCTGATCCCATACTGAAGCAACACCCAGATGTGCTCTTCCTGTCTGCAGCACTGCCAGCCCAGTCTGAATCAACATAACCCTGTAGGTTAAACTTTTGATTCGCCTCATACCTGAGCCCATAATCCACTGTACCCTTCAGGTACCTCAGAACATGCTTTACAGCAACCAGGTGAACTCTTCTTGGATCCGTCAGGAACTGGCTCAATGTGTTCACAGCAAAGCAAATGTCTGGTCTCGTGTTCGTCAGGTACATCAAGGACCCAATCACCTGACGATACATAGAGACATCAACTGGCTCAGATGAAGCATCACATAGAAGCTTCAGATTCGATGCCATTGGTGTGGCCATGGCCTTGCAATCCATCATCCTGAACCTCTTTAGGATCTCTACTGCATACTTCCCTTGTCCAAGGAAGATTCCATCTGCACTCTGCCACACCTCCATGCCAAAAAAACGAATAGTGCATCATCCCCAAGTTCTTCATCTTGAACTCGGTAGTAAGCTTCCGCTGCGTGTCGGCAATCAATCTATCTTCATCATACCAAGTTCTGCACATATATGATTTCCTATCATGTGTCTCAAAACCAAGTGGCTGCTCTACGTACACTTCTTCTTCACCTACACCATTCAAGGAAGCTGTCTTGAATCCATCTGGTGTATCTTCTATTTCATCACTTTTATATTTCTCAATGCTGCCATCTGCAACATGCTTGATCTGATAGTTCCATTTGGAAGTCATAGCAAACTTCCCTTCATGTCTTGGGATTACATACCAAACATCATTCTTCATGATCGACGGATCATGGCATTTCATTTCTTCATCCCAGATCCTAGGAACTTCAATATCTTCAATATCTTCAATAGATATATTTGTTGCTGGAACAAATGTTGTAGTTCTTCTTTTGTAGGAGATGGCATACGATCTTTCCTACAAAACAAGTTAAATTGCATGATTAGAAAACATCTCATAGTTTTCAGAACAAATTCTTACACATAAAGAAATATGCCATACAGTCATGCAATTATCTTAGCCAATGCTTCAATACAACATTTATCCAAATTCCGTAACTTTCTAGATGCCTTCCAATCTCTACCAGAACATTGTTAAGAGTGTGCACAACTCCCAACATGTCAGCAAAGAGGTTTCATTCTAGATAAGTAGCAATGGAATGTTGTACAGTGCCATAGGCCACTTACCCATGCATATTAGGAGTATACTGTTCATCAATGCAATTATTCTAATATGCATAATACACAACCTAATTCCAGGAACATCATTATTGAATAGTATTATTTAAGAAATGACAATTCAAATACTTATCTTTGTTTGTTCGTTGGGTGGACTCCCTCTGAGTCTTCGCTTCCTTGCAGGAGCTGCTGGAGTCCTAATCTGAAGTAGCTTCTTCTACACCTTTCTGTTGTGGGATGTAGAGAGATGGTCAACTCCCTCTGAATATCTGCATCCTTGCATAAACCATTGGAGTGTACTCCCTCTTGATCTTTGCTTCCTGGATTACCTGTTCTTGAATCTCATATTCATCCTTGGTCCCTATGCATGCTTATTAGTATCATGAATATGTTATCCTTGTGATCTCATATAAAATCATGCATTCATTAGTATACTATTAAAACACAATAATCTCAAGCATGTATAGTCATGATCATTTCAAACATAAATAATAAGCATTAGCATTCAAGGTTTATGTAGGATTCTTATGGTTAGTCAAATCATAATAAACATAACATGTCTAAACCTGTAATTACTCAAACCTATACCTTCATGATTCTTCTGGTTAGTCATATCATCAATTATGGTAAGAAACATAATATGCATACAACCATGATTATTAACTTCAATGAATAATCATAATCAATCATGCCAAGTATACTTAAATAAAGGATCTTATCACAAGGTGAGATTCTAACTTGATATAGTAAAAACATACCTGGATTAGCATGCTAGCTAATTATGTCTAACATACTCACATGATGTCTTCTTGTTCTTCTTCAATGACTTGTGCTAGAACCTGTATATCTCATAGGTTAACTATTACAAAACCAAGTTATACATACCTCGTAAATGGATCTTCTATGAGATCCATGACAATGGATGAATCTTTGTTCTCATGTTATCATGATCATATGTTCTTGGACCAGAACATGATTTGTCTTTCTTGGTGTACCTTTCATGTTAGTAGACAACATAAACCTCATACAACACCATAATGCATTAGTACAATCATAAGTGTCAACACCCTAACCAATGAATATCTTCTATCATGCATTCATAATTTTGTTAAGGTGATACGACAAATCTAAAATCAAAATTGTACTAACCGTAATAACATGAAGACAAACATACCATAAACTTAATCATGGACAAATATCGAAACATACCTCGATGAGTCATACCTATCGAGATCGCTTGTAATCTTCTTATGTAAGGCCTTATCCTCATCTCCCTCTGAGACAAAAACTTCTTCACTTATGCAGGTGATCAATCCATCTTCTTCTAGGATTAACCCAATCCACTTGATTTGCAAGAACTGGACCTTGAGCTGGATATGGGTTTGTCAGAGAAACCCCAAAAATTCAAACTTTGAATTTCAAACTTCTGACAGGATAGAAATATGTGCCTTGATGAGCTGATCAAGTTGGTATATTCAGAATTTGAAAACTGCAAAGTTTCACTCCTCAATTTTGCTTTTGAAACTTCTGGATTCACTGGACGTGACCCTGAACTGGGGTTTGATGAAGCCCACTCTTCTGCCCAATCAAAATGTTTGATCCAAAGCTCTAAGCTTCTATTTTTCTGAGGAGCTTTCAGCCGTGGTCACAGATTTCAAAAATTCCCATTTTTACAGAAGCCCTAATTTTCCACTTTTCTGATCAAAGTCCCGAACTAGGGTTTGATCAAGCCCGGCCTTCTGCCCAACCAAAAATTCTGATCTTGGTCTCTAAATTTCTATTTTGATGAGTATCATCTAGCCGTGGTCTCCGATTACAAAAATTCCAACTTTCTTCAAAGCCCTAAATTCCGGAAGCCATGAATGAAGGTACCAAAAAATAATTCCGTTTTGACAGAAATATGTACCTGATTGTTTCTGGTGTAACTCCAAAATTTTTGATCCACAGGGTCTGAAAAAGTTTCCTGAGATAGCCTGACCTGTTATCTTTCCATCCTGATAGGTCTGACCTCAATTGGATTCTCTGAGAGAGAGTTATGCGAAATGTCGTAACGTGACCTGTTTTGGGATAAAACAGGAGAGCGAAATTGTACGGCGTGCCACGTGTCACTGTTTTCACTTCGGCCTCTAAAAACATTCTCTGAGATATCTCGGCCTGTTACCTTTCCATCCTGACAGGTCTGACCTCAATTGGACTCTCTGAGAGAGAGTTATGCCAAATGTCGCAACGTGACCTGTTTATGGGATAATACAGGAGAGCGAACTTGTATGGCGTGCCACGTGTCACTGGTTCAACTTCGGCCTCTGAAAACGTTTTCTGAGATAGTGCAGACTGTGTACTACCTGTCACTTTTTACGAAATTTCATTTGGAGATTCCTAGCCCAAGATATGACCTTTTTCCCAAGGTCACCTGATTTTGACTCAGATCTGGAAGAGGCAGAAACCCTATATTGTACAGATCATAAATCACAAAGTACAACGAATTAGAGGTTGTCCTTTGGACACAAGATACCTGGAGATCTTAGCTTCGGCCTGTAACAATTTCAGATCCGAAAACTTTGCCAATACGGATTTATAGTGAAAGTTCTACGATGACTGGTTTTTGCTATATCAAGCCCTAGCATCGTAAGTGCAACAAGTGTCATACATGCCATATCATGCCTTCTTTCAGGCTAGCTCTGATACCATGTTAAATTTTCTGAATTTACTTCAATCTGATCTAGGATCTTAACTGAGAGAACAACATGTACAGCATATCTACAGCATATCAATCATGGAGACAATAATGCAAGCACACAAGAGACACAAAGATTTACTTGGGGAAAACCATAAAGGTGAAAAACCCCAATAACTTCCTCATAGATAGATAGAGCAATGATACAACCAACCAAGAGAGATATCCATAACCTAGCAGCAATCCTCCTCCTCCATAAGTGTGCCTCTCCTCCTTGAGAGCATGTGTGAGAAGTGAGTGAGTAAATAGAGTGCCTCCCGCACTCTATTTATACTTGACTTGACTTGCCTTTTTACCTAACTCATGTAGGCTCGAACTTAACCACATAACATAATGCTGACTGGGCCGACCCCCAATAGGGTGGTCTAATAACCCTTTGACCCACATGGCCGACCCCCAATAGGGTGGTCTAATAACCCTTCGACCCACATGACTTATACAGGGCCGACCCCAACAAGGTGGTCTAATAACCCATCAAGTATAAGTTACGACACTTACAATATAAATGACGACACTTCCTTATAGAGGAATAATACCATCTCTATAGGAATACAATATACATATATGTGAAATACATTCCGAAGTTACATATACATCAACACCAGTCCTTTTTCATACTGGATGTAGGCCCACCATCTGTAGGTCTTCATCATCACTGGCCATACTGTGGAATCCTTAGGACTTATTACGTGCGTCACAAAACCTGGCTGCAACATCCCAGGCTGTTACGAGCACACAGCTCTACCTGTCGGATCTCCTAGGAGCACATTACATGTGATTGTCACAAAACCTTAAAAGAGTCTCTTGACTAGCAAGAACCCTAAAGAGCATCTGAGGCCTTTTTCATCTTGTCCAGATCTCCAGGACTTATTACATGTGACCCCCACCACAAAACCTTAAAAGAGTGTCTTGTCAAGCAAGAACCCTAAAGAGCATCTGAGGCCTTTTTCATCCTGTCCATATCTCCCAGGTCTACTTACATGCCATAGGAGAAAACCTCGAAAGAGCGTTTTCTAGATCTCCCAGGGAGCTATTATATGCCAATGGCAAAATCTAGCAAGAGAATATGCAACCTCCCAGGGCGTTATTATATGTCCTCCCAAAGCAAAACCTCAAAAGATCATTTGCCAGATCTCCCAGGGAGCTATTATATGCCAGCAGCAAAACCTAGCAAGAGAATATGCAAACCTCCCAGGCCGCTATTATATGCTTATCTGCACAACCTGTCAACGGCCATAGAGTATCAACCTGATACTCACCATACATCATCCTGATGTACAGATGATCATCCTGATCATCATCACTGCATCATCCTGATGCATGTCATCTGGAGCAACATCCTGAAGCTCATCATCCATGATCATCCTGATTATACAATGCATCCACCTAATGCATACACAGTATCTGCCTGATACATATAATCATACATGATCTACCTGATCATACAATGTATCCAACTGATACATATACACATACATGATCCACCTGATCATACCTGATACATATCAACATACATGATCTACATGATCATACAATGTATCCACCTGATACATATACAAATACATACACATGATCCAACTGATCATATCCAACATCGAACATGATGCATACATACATAAACGATCCAACTGATCATATCCAGAATCCAACATGATGCATACATACATAAATGATCCAACTGATCATATCCAGCATCCAACATGATGCATATACATATACCGAGCAGTAACTGGAGCATCGTCCTGATGCTTATCATCCAGCGCTTACATCCACAGCCATGTGAAGGATCCTCCTTCCAACAGGCTTGGAATGGTTTCAGCAAATGTCTCCATCACTTCTTCCTCGAAGTGTCATCGATCTGAAGAACACCAAGCCTCTCTCTGAAGTAGTCGAACTTCACTCTGGATAGTGGCTTCGTCAGCACATCTGCAATCTTATCATCTGTCGCAACATACAGAAGCTTCATTGCTCCTCTCTGCACGATATCCCTGATATAGTGATATTTGATCTCTATGTGTTTCGACTTGTCGTGGAACATCGGGTTCTTAGACAACTTCACACAACTCTGGTTGTCACAAAAGATACCAGTAGCCTCCAACGAGAGATCAAATAACTCATACAGTAGCTTCCTAAGCCATACTGCCTCACAACTAGCCAAACAAGCTGCAACATACCCTGCTTCAGCTGTACTCAGTGCTACTTAGGACTGCTTCCTGCTAAACCAAGAGATCACACCTGATCCCATAGTGAAGCAACACCCAAAAGTGCTCTTCCTATCTGCAGCACTGCTTGCCCAATCTGACTCAACATAACCATGCAGGTTAAACTTTTGATTCACATCATACTTGAGCCCATAATCAATTGTACCCTTTAGGTACCTCAGAATATGCTTTATAGAAACCAGGTGAACACTCCTCAGATTCATCAAGAACTAGCTCAATGTGTTCATCGCAAAGCAAATATCTGGTCTCGTCTTCGTCAAGTACATCAAGCACCCAATCATCTGACGATACATAGTGACATCAACTGACTCAGATGAAGCATCACACAGAAGCTTCAGGTTCGATGCCATAGGTGTGGCCATGGCCTTATAGTCCATCATCCCGAACCTCTTTAGGATCTCTAATGCATACTTCCCTTGTTCAAGGAAGATCACATCTTCACTCTGCCACACCTCCATGCCTAGAAAATTGTGCATCATCCCAAAGTCATTCAACTCGAAATTGGCAGCAAGCTTCCGCTATGTGTCGGCAATCAATCTATCTTCACCTGTAATAAACAGGTCATCCACATACAAAAGTAGTATCAATAGATTTCCATCCTCAACCTTGTAGTAAAGGTTGGAATCCACTTTACTCTTGGTATATCCCAAACTGGATAGAAAGCTGTCTATCCTACCATACCAAGTTCTGCACATATATGACTTCCTGTCATGTGTCTCAAAACCAAGTGGCTGCTCCACATACACTTCATCTTCGACTACACCATTCAAGAAAGCTGTCTTGACATCCATCTGGTGTATCTTCCATTTCATCACTGTAGCCAGAGCAAGTACTGATATGATGGAAGTGTGCCTGCCTATAGGTGTAGAAGTCTCTTCATACTCAATCCATTTTTCTAGGAGAAGCCACGAGCTACAAATCTCGTTCTGTATTTCTCCATGCTACCATTTGCAACATGCTTGATCTTATAGATCCATTTGGAAGTCACAGCAGACTTCCCTTCAGGTCTTGGGATTGCATCCCAAACATCATTCTTCATGATCGACTGGTACTCCTTGATCATGGCATTCTTCCTGAATCCTGGGAACTTCAATAGATAACTTTGTTGCTAAAACAAATGTTTTAGTCCTTCTTTTGTAGGTGCTCAAATACGATCTTTCCTACAAAACAACTTAAATTACATGATTAGAAACTTCTCATAGTTTTTTCAGAACAAAATCTTACACATAAAGAAATATGTCATACAGTCATGCAATTATTTTAGCCAATGCTTCAATACAACATTCATCCATATCCTGTAACTTTCTAGATGCCTTCCAATCTCTACCAGAACATTGTGAAGAGTTTGCATTGCTCCCAACATGTCAGCAAAGAGGTTTCATTCTAGATAAGTAGCAATGGAATGTTGTATAGTGCCATAGGCCACTTACCTATCACATGCATATTAGTAGTATACTGTTCATCAATGCAACTATTCTAATATGCATAATACACAACCTAATTCTAGGGACATCAGTATATACATAATTGAACAATATTATTTCAACAATAAAATATGAAAGAAATGATCATTTAAATACTTATCTTTGTTTGTTTGTTGGGTTGACTCCCTCTTAGTTTTTGCTTCCTTTCTGCAACTCCATTATTATGTGGATTGTGAGAAGTGGTCAACTCCATCTGAATATCCGCATCCTTGCAGAAACTACTGGAGTGTGCTCCCTCTTGATCTTTGCTTCCTGGATTACCTTTCCTTGAACTTATATCCATCCTCGATCACTATGCATGCTTACAAAAATCATTATTGTGATATCCTTGAGATCTCATACATAATCATACATTTATTAGTATATTCTCAATACTATCAAAACACAATAATCTTAAGCATGTATAGTCATGATCATTTCAAACAGAAATAATAAGCATTAGTATTCAAGAACTCTTATGGTTAGTTATAAATTAAAGTAAGAAACATAATATGTCTACACCTGTGATTACTCAAACCTATACTTTCATGACTCTTTTGGTTAAGAAACATAATATGCATACACCCATGATTATTCAAACCTATGAATAATCATTATCAATCATGCCATGTATACTTTACACAAGGTAGGATTCTAACTTGATATAGGAAAAACATACCTGGATTAATATGTTAGTTGGTTATTGTCTAACATACCCACATGATGTCTTCTTGTTCTATTGAGTGACTTGTGCTACTAACCTGCATATCTCATAAGTTAACCATTGTAGAACCAAGTTATACATACCTCGTAAGTAGATCTTCTATGTGATCCATGACAATGGATGAATCTTTGTCTTCATGTCACGATGATCATATGTTCTTCAAGTAGAACATGATTTGTCTTTCTTGGTGTACCTTTCATGTTAGCGAACAACATAAACCTCATACAACATCACAATGCATTAGTACAATCATAAGTGTCAAAAACCCTAATCTATTATGCATTCATAATTTTATTAAGGTGATATGACAAGTCTAAAATTAACCAAGATTGTACTAATCGTAATAATATTCAGACAAACATATCGTTAACTTAATTATGAACAAAATTCGAAACATACGTGAATGAGTCATACCTGTTGAGATTGCTTGTAATCTTCTTATGTAAGGCCTCAACCTCATCTCCCTCTAAAATAGGAACTTCTTCAATTATGCAGGTGACCAATCCATTCTCTTTTAGGATTAACCCAATCCACTTGATTTGAAGGAACTGGATCTGGAGCTGGATTAGGGTTTGTCAGAGAAACCCTAAAAATTCAAACTTTGAATTTCAAATTTCTGAAAGGATAGAAAGATGCACCTTGAAGAGCTGATCAAGTCGGTATATTCAGAATTTGAAAACTGCAAAGTTTCACCCCTCAATTTTTCCTTTGAAACTTCTAGATTCACTAGACATGACCCGGAACTAGGGTTTGATAAAGCCCACCCTTCTGCCCAATCAAAAGGTTCGATCCAAATCTCTAAGCTTCTATTTTCCACTTTTTTTATCAAAGTCCCGAACTAGGGTCTGATCAAGCCCACACTTCTGACCAACCAAAAATTTTGATCTTGGTCCCTAAATTTTTATTTTGATGAGTAGCATTTAGCCGTGGTCTCCGATTACAAAAATTCCATCTTTCTCCGAAACCCTAAATTCCCGAAGCCATGAATGAACGTGCTCAAAAATCATTATGTTTTAACAGACATATGTACCTGATTGTTTCTGGTGTAACTCCAAACTTTCCAATCCACAAGGTTTGAAACTTCTACTTGTGGTAGCCGGACCTGTCATCTTTCCAACCCCATAGGTCTAACCTCAATTGGATTTTCTGAGAGATAGTTATGCCAAGTGTGACAACGTGACCTATTTATGGCATAAAACATGAGAGCAAACTTTTACTGGATGCCACGTGTCACTAGTTCAGTTTCGGCCTCTGAAAAGGTTACCCGAGAAAGTACAGTCCGTGCACTACCTGTTACATTTTACAGAATTTCATTCGAAGCTTCCTAGCCCAAGTTATGACCTTTTTTCCTAGGTCACCTGTTTATGACTCAGATTTAGAAGAGGTATACACCCTAGATTGTACAGATCATAAAACACAAAGTACAACGAATTAGAAGTTTTTCTTTGGACACAAGGTACATGGGGATCTCATCTTCGACCTGTAAAATTTTTAGATCTGAAAACTTCGTGAAAATGGATTTATATCGAAAGTGCTACGATGACTGGTTTTTTCTATATCAAGCCCTAGCATCGCAAGTGCAACAAGTTTCATACATGCCATACCATGCCTTCTTTTAAGCTAGCTCTGATACCAAGTTAGTTTTTCAGAATTTACTTAAATCTGATCTAGGATCTTAACTGAGAGAACAACATGTACAACATATCTACAGCATATCAATCATGGACACAATAATGCAAGCACACAAGAGACATAGAGTTTACTTGGGGAAAACCATCAAGGTGAAAAACCCCAATAACTTCCTCAGAGATAGATAGAGCAATGATACAACCCAATCATAAGAGATAGACATATCCTAGCAGCAGCTTCTCCTCCTCCACAAATGCGCCACTCTCCCAAGTGTGTGTGAGAATAGAATGATCAAATAGAGTGCCTCCCGCACTCTATTTATACTTGACTTGACTTGCCTAATAACCTTTACTAGGTCGGCCTTAACTTAACCACATAACATAATGCTAACTGAGCCGACACCCAATAGGGTGTTCTAATAACCCTTTAACCCACATGGCCGACCCCCACTAGGGTGGTCTAATAACCCATCAAGTATAAGTTATGACACTTACAATATAAATGACGACACTTCTGTATAGAGGAATAATAACATCTCTATAGGAATACACACTTCCGTATAGAGGAATAATACCATCTCTATAGGAATAATACCATCTCTATAGGAGTACAATATACATATATGAAATACATGGGTGAACTACATTCCGAAGTTACATATACATCAACAGAACTAAATGATCACTCATCATAAGTACTTCGAACTATTAAAGATTTAAAGGCTGAATTGCAGAATGTTAAAGGCAATAATGGAAGAATCTTAAAAGCACAGGAAGAACTAAATAAGGTGTTGCTAGATAAATTACATAGTGAAGGAAGGGATAGAAGAAGAGAAACTGAATATGAATATGGAATTATGTCTTACAGACGTAAAGTCAAAAAGTTAAAATTCTTCGATAATGAAAGTAAATCATCCTAAAAAACTAATGGTAAATCACATAAAAAGAAACATATGTATTCCAGTGATAGTGATTACAACCCTAAAAAGAGCAAATACAAACCCTATGAAGAAATATAAGGAGAGTTTAAAAAGATAAAACCGCCAATGTTTAATGGAGAGATAGAAAAGGAAGAAGAAGCCGAAGCATGGCTGTCTGCGATGAATAAATACTTCCAAATCTATAATTACTCAGACAGGTTGAAAGCTAAAATGGCTATTTATAATCTAACGTGGAAGGCTTATATATGGTGGTAGGATATTAAAAGGGTGAAAAACATTAAAGAAAAGAATATAACTTGGAGTACTTTTAAGAGATATTTTAAAAGGAAATTTATGTCTGAACAATACTATGAAGAAAAGGTTAAAGAATTCTATGATTTAAAGCTAGGTTCTATGAACATGAAAGAACTAACTAGTAAATTCTTAATTCTACTAAGATATGTACCTTATATCATCAATGAAAATCCTAAGATACATATATTTCTGAGTTGTTTGCCTTTTAACATCAAGGACATAATTGAATATGATAACCCAAAAACCCTTGAGGAAGCAATGAGGAAGGCTAACTTCTATTACGAACATAAAAGAAATAGAAGGGAAAGTGTACCAAGCTGGAAGGTTAAAAGACCAAGTAATTTCAAATAAAGAAGAAATTCTTTTAAATTTAATAGAAATGTTGGAAATAATAATTCTCGGAATGATCCTAACACAAATTTTCAGGGAACAGATTTTAAATGAAATGCACAGTAGAATTATACAGTAGCAAGAAACAGAGACATACCTAACAATTATGTTAAAAATAATGAACAAAGAGAACGAGTTAAATGTTTGGATTTCCAGGGACCACATTATGCAAAGGACTATCCCAATAGCAAAAGAAACTTCAGCAATGTGCATACAGTTCAGGAAGAGGCAACAGTTCGTGACTTAGAAAATGAGATGCCAAGATTAAATCCAGCTTTGGAGAATCGACAGGATGATCACCAGACATCAATGGTTGAAATAGAAGGTATGATCAAGAACAAACCAATATCTATTTTAATTGACCCAGGTGCTAGTTTAAGCTATGTATCACCTAGTATAGTAGAAAGTTGTAAATTGCATTTGGAAAAGTTTGAAAAATCTTGGTTGGTTCAGTTAGCTACAGGAACCACGAGAAAGGTAGTTAATTATGTGAAAGATTGTGTGTTACAACATATTTTTCCACCTTGTGAGCATCAACACTCATTGGCCTTCAATATTCATTTTATTGACTCAGATCAATTATTTGTCCTCCAGGAACCACTATTCCCTATTTTTGTTCCTATACGCTATCTATTCCACTATACCTAGTGTATACTCAGGCTTTACCAATCTAGCCCACATGCATCGAGTTATATGGTAAAAAACAGTAAAAACTCTATTTTCACTTCCAAAAAGCGGTCTTAGGGTGACCTTTGGCACTCCATGCACCCCGAAACGACTCGATTCGACCTTTCACCTACCTTTGGAGGGTTATATATTAAACTCTTATGGTATATGGAAAGGAGGAGAAACAAAGAGTACCGTAAATCTATTGGATTTTTGTCGTGACTTGAGTCTACATCCATTGATCCTTGTTGTTGTGAACTTCTTATGTTCACCTACCAAACGCATTCATAGTTTGAGTTTGCCATTGCATCGGGGATTGAAGTGGTGGAGGCACAAGTGGAGGGACCTAGTTCTTCGTTCACATGGGTTGCTAGCAAGAGGTTGTATCATGTACTTCTTGTTATCATTAATGGAAATACTCATTTCTCATCCAATTGATCTAGTAAATGTTGTTTAATTACATTGGGTTACATTTGCTTATTATATCATGGACCATGCTATTGATTATGCTAATGTCTTTCATATATTATATGCACTTTCTTGTATTTGTTGTTGAGACTAAGCTGCAGGGTCAAATGTAGATATTGAAAGCTCAACGTGGATCTACGTCAAACATCCGGTTGAAGGATGGTCTTTTCTCCATATCTTAGCATTTTCATTTATACAACATTGTTTTGAGAATTGAGTAGATTTCTAGCAGTCATCTGTTTGTTGTGGTTTTCCCCATACCATAGGAAGTTTTTCTGCGTAATAGAAATGGCAACTCCACTAGGAAGGAACCTCCATTTTGGGGATTTTTAGGTATTTTTCCTTATTTTGAGTTGATGTTTGTCAAGGTTCTGTGTCATTGACTGGCCGTTGGGTTCTATATTAGAAAAATTGATTTTTCTAGGCTGTTTGATTCATTTTTGGCTCATTTACCTTTCCCTGTGCGTGGTCTAGCCTTGTTTTTCCCGAGTCACACTGTTGTCAGTACAGTAGCCAACATACAGATGCTATTGTTCAATGAACAGTTGCATACAACTCTGAGATTGTCTTGTTTATGACCTTTGGTTGTTGTTGGGTTGGTTCTGAGTATTCCTCAATCTTGGTAGTCCTGTTTCCTAACTGTTCCATGCTCTTTTATTAACCAGAAACTCCTCTTTCTTTTGTTTTTTGAGCTTTGTGGTTTCCCACCATTTTTTGTTTTTATAGCTCATTAACTTGGCCAAGTCTTACTTTTTTGGGATTTGCTGGGTTGTCTGCTTTGCATGTTCTGCATTTCTTTTATGAAAAGTTCGATTTTGCTTGCTTTTTTTTCATTTCATTTATATTGAAAAAATACAAAAACATTGTTGTTCATTTTCCTTTCATTTATAAACAAAAATACAAAAATATTTGCTTTATGTTTCTGCATTTTGCATCAGACTGCTTGTGTTTTCATCTAGCACTTGCTTGTGCATTGAAATTATAAAGAGATTGCATTTTTTATTTCCGAAAGAACCATTGGATTGATTGTCATACTAGTGGCATGCTTTTTATTGATAGATGGGTCTAGTGCTTTTCAATTGTGCTTATCATTGAGTCTCTTCACATCATTAATTTCATGACCATATCCTTTGAGTAATTAAATCCATTAAAATTAATGCTTAATATTAAAATTGATTAGAAATGATTTTCTCTTTTATAGGGTGCACCAACTAGCATAGGTTTAGAGTCTTCGAATAGATCATTGTGAGTTAAAAATCCAAGACTATTAAATGAAACATTATGTGTCTGAACAGGGAGTGGTGAAACCCATGGTATACACCAGTGTTATCAAAAATATCTACTAAAACCAGAGTAAAGCACGAGGTCACCGAAGGTTGGTTGCAGAGATAGCCCTCCAATACTAGCTGAACGTGGGAGATATTTCCAGGATTTGTTCATGTACGGGGTTCTTGGGGGATTTGGACCTCTTGAGTTTCGAGCTTAGCTACCCTTTCCATACAATGGATCCCACCTATGACTGTCCGCCTGAGCATTGGTTATATGTGGTGGCCTTAGCTGCTTTACCTAGGTATCACATAGGGAATTCGTTGTGGTTATTCTACGATTGTCTTGAGTTAGATAGGGGTTGGACAACATAGTTGCTGTTGTATAGGGATTTGACCCTGTGCACGCAGTGAAGTTTGGGAGCCCTTATAATTGATTCTATTACCTCCAATTATAGTTTGGAAGTCTCAAGCCTCTCCTAGGAGAGACATACCGGCTGTAGTGTCGGGAAGGTACCTTGATCCTGTCATGTTTGTGTGCATTTGGCTGTAGTTTCTTTAGGTGTGTTCTCTTTGACGCTTTAGTTGGGTCGTTAGGAGACATTGTTTTTATTGAATTTTTGAATTCATTGTGGAGCGAGGTTCGCCTCTTTCTCGATCTCGTCATTTGGATGTTTTACCGGATGATGAGTTATCACATCCCTTTTACAAGAGACACCGAAGGATTACCACTAGTCCTATTGATACTTCTCACAAGCTTCAAGAAGCTTACATTATGACTACTACATCTGGCACAGCGGGAATTCCCGTGACTCCGTTGGGTGATATTGACAGAAACACTGCTCCTTCCACTCCTAGGGGAGGTTGGGAGGGAGGTTCACCACCACACGTCACTCCTACTGGGTTTGGGATGAACCCACCCACGGATACAAACCCATTTGATGGTACATACTCAAATGGTTTCCGATATGGGATGCCATATCTTAATGATACAACAATCCCTTCGACCATGACTCCTTTCTCTTTTGGTATGCCCAGTCTTAATACGAATGTTGCGTCCACTACGTCCAGTAGTCATGTTAACTCTAGCCTTAGTGCTGGGGGCACTGCTCCCTTTGAGGAAACTTCACCCTCTTTTTCCGCATATTGATTTGCCAGTGGTCATATCCCTTCATCTATTCCAAATGTTGGAGGAGGGCCACCTCCTAGGAATACCCCTAGTTTCGGTGGGAACTCTTTCCATAATACGACTCATATTCCACGTTTTAACCCACATGCCTCTACGTATACACCCATACCTACGACCACATTCACTAACCTGAATTTCCCTCCTAATATAGGGGGTGGTAACATACCCTTTACTTATGGTCGTCACATGACTTATCCTACTACGAATAGTACTTATAGACCCCATAATTATGGTGGTAACCCTTATTACAACACAGGCGGTTCTGGCCCTTGTTACAACCCTCCTCACTGTGGTGCCTACAACACAGATATACCTACGTACCCTTACACGTGTCAGGTTGGGGGAGGTTACCATCCCTATGGTAATTGTCATGGTTTATATCATCCTCCAGGTCCACAAGGTCAGCCTCTTTTGGGAGCTTATAATCAAGCTTTGCAGCCAGAGCTCCCGTTTCTTTCTCGTTTGAATCTACCAGATCTTTCGAAGCTCACAAATGATCCGGTGTGTGACGATTATACTTGGCCTCCAGTCCCTACTAAGCTCCCTTCTGACATTCCAAATTTTGAAGGGAAGAATGGTGAGGATCCAGGTGATCATGTTACTAATTTTCACTTATGGTGCTCCTCGAATTCGTTAAATCATGACTCTATTCATTTGAGAATATTTAAACTCACCCTCATGGGGGAAGCCGCGAAATGGTATGTCGAGTTGCCTGGGGGCACTTATAGGAGTTTTAATGATTTGGCCTTGGTTTTGCTAGATCACTTTCATCTGCCAGTTCACTATGATACTGGCACTGAAATCTTATCTACCTTCTGCCAGGGCAAAGCCACACACATATCTAATCACATTCAAGAGTGGCATCGACGGAAGAGGCTAGTGAAATCCAACCATTAGAGGAAATTTGGGGACTAAAATGGGCCTTATAAGAAAACAAGCCATCATATAAAAAACAAGCCAACCATAATTTCTTGATGAAATGGAATTCAAGAACAAATAGAATTTCAATCAAATGAGTCAACCATAATGGTTGACTTGAGATATTTGTCATAACAAAACTATTTTTTTTGTTTGTATTTTCAATATATCTCCCTGTGGTTTTACTCAAATTTCAAGCAGGAGCACTCGTTAGATGCATAATTAAATTTTTCATCCAACGAGTACCTACACTGCATACTTTTGATGGACCCCGCTACCCCAAAAACAAGAAATACCTGAAAAATGTGATGATGATGTCATCATCACATTTTTTCAGGTATTTCTTAATTTTGGGGCAGCGTGCTCCATCAAAAGTATGAAGTTTGGGTACTCGTTGGATGCATAATTTAATCATGCATCCAATGAGTGCTCCCACTCGAAATTTGAGTAAAAACATCGGGAGATATGTTGAAAATACGAACAAAAAATTAGTTTTTTTCCTTGATTCCTCCAAAATTAATAAATATTATTTTATTATTTTACTTAGGAGGCCCATTTTAGACCTAAAATTTCCTCTAATGATTCCTCCAGACTTTTTGTTGGAATGGTTCCTTAAGTATTTGCTTCCCTACATTTCAAAGGACGTTTCGGTGTCCGGCATTATGACTGAGGAGCAAGCTATTTTCAAATCCCAGCAGCTAGACCTAGTCTACGCTTCGTCTGGTATCCTGTACGATATTACTCCTGATGCATCGAGATCATGTCATGATCCCAATACTGTTCCTGGACCACATGTTGATGGCATCGTTGGATCCATGAGTACTCGTCCCATAGATTTGGATACAAATCAAATGCAAAATTTGTATATTAACAAATCTACCCCCGGATAGGCTCACACCTTATCCACTTCCACCTGATCGTCCGATGTTCACACTATACAATCAGCGAACCCATCAGGTAACCAACAACCTGGTGGAAAGAAGAAGGGAAGAAATAATTGTAGGGGTGGAAATAATGGGTGCAATAGAGATAATTCTAGAAAAGAAAATGCTAACCGTCCTCGGGATGGCGGAAATGCTGGTGGGGACCGTAAACCTAGACATAAGAGGAAATTTCCTTGCAAACTTTGTTCAAAAGATCACCTCACCCATTTGTGTCCTCGAATTGAAGAATCTTCGAAGCATCTTGCATAGAGCCCAACTTTGTTGAAAGATCCCCTTCCTCATCACCAAAATATGGCTTCGAGTGCTTCCATCGTTGGTTATGGGACTAACAAAACTTCGACGACCTCTTCTCATGCCAGTGGCTTTGGATGCATGAACATCATTAAATATGATCTTAGTATTGCTACTCACCAACGTAATTATGATGCACCACAAATGAATATGGGGATTGAGCCCCCTCCTCCTAATTCTTCTTTGCATATCAAGAAGCCTACTACTATGCCATGGATACCGAAGGGTGTTCTTAAGTGCTTAGTGCATAATCCCAATTCCTGAGCAGCCCAAAACTACTCCATTGTAGAAGATTTGGGCCAAACTCTGTGTGCCATGTCATGTCTTGCGGTTCTCCAGGCATGTCCTTACAGAGGAACGCCCTTTTATGTGCTTTGGAAGTCCAGGATCAGGGTAGCCCTAGCGTTATTAAATTCGACACTACTAATGTCCAGCCTCGCTTTCCTTATCATGTGGCTTTTCAAGTCCATGTTAGGTGCTTACAAAAAATTGTTAAATGTACGGTGGTTGACAAAGGTGCTTCCACCTCAGTGATGTCGTTGGATTGTTGGAAAGCTCTTGTCTGTCCTCCCTTGTCAAAATCTATGACCATGCTTACTATGTTTGATGGTCGGTTGTTTAGGCCACATGGTATTCTCCCTTTCCTTGAGGTCCACTTGGGTGGGAAACCCGTGCCTATTGAAGTTGGGGTGGTTGATGCGCCCATCAACTAAAACCTTTTATTGGGTAGGAATTGGATCTATGCAATAAGAGCGATCAGGTCCTCTATGTTTAGAGTTATTTGCTTTCCTCATGAAGGAAAAATTGTGACAAATGATTAGCTAGATTTCTCTAGTTCCAATACTGTAGCATCGCTGAGAACTATTGTTCCCCATATTGAAAATTCTTAGCCAAAAACTAAGAATATTGGTGTAGGATTGTTTTCCCCTTTGATGGGATCATTTGAATTTTTTACACCAATCTCCTTCATTAGAACCATTTCTGATAGTGCGCCTACCTCATTGAATAATGTACCTTTTCGGACCTCATACTTTGGTGATCCGTGGACTTTACCATCAACGAGTTCCCCGTTTGGAGACATCTCACACATTGGAATTGCTATGCCAATATCTACAGCCAAGCTTGCATACCGTGATATTCAACAGGCCACTATAGAGCCAGATTTCTTCTCTTCATGGATAGAAGAAGAAAATCCCATTATGATACCCACGTTGGCCGCCGAATCATCTTGCTCGCATGATTTTCTTGATGGTACTTTACCTTCGAATGAAGCTATCATTGAGGCCATGAGTGGTAGTGATAGGCCTTGGCAAGATTTGCATCATCGCTCTTATTTTCTTCCCAACCTTGACCTTCTTGACCGAGAAGAGTTTAGGTTGACTCTTACAAAGAAAGTTGATCACCCTTTGGCTCCTTTGGAATCACATGGTATTTATGTGGAGGGGAATATGGCTAATATCTCCCCAACCATTCCAATAAAAATTTCTTGCACACCCGAAAAGATTGAAAACGTTTATATCGGTGTTGATTGTTCTCCCAATGAGATCTGCATATACATCGAGTTGTTCAAGGAATTTTGGGATGTTTTCACCTGGTCATATGAGGAGATACTAGGAATAGACCCTAGCATTGTCAAGTATGATATTAAGACATATCCTAATGCTAAGCCAGTTCAACAACATCTTCGTGTCGTGAATCATAGGAAGGAATCCGTGATTAAGGCAGAGGTGGAGAAACTACTCAAAGCTAGTTTCATCTACTCGGTTCCCCTTACTGAATGGGTTTCAAATCCCGTTCATGTGGATAAGAAGCAGGGAACCATCTGTGTATGTACAGATTTTAGATATATGGACAGAGCATGTCCAAAAGATAGCTTTCCCACTCTATTCATAGATCAAATCATGGATGCATGTGCCGAAGCGAGGTATTTTCATTTAGGGATGGTTTCTCAGGATATAATCAGATCGAGATTAAACACAAGGATCAACATAAAACTGCTTTTATATGTCCTTGGGGTACATTTTCATACCAGAAGATGCCCTTCAGCCTTAAAAATTCCAGAGCGACTTTTCAGCGTGCAATGACATACGCTTTTCACGACCTTAATCCCATAGTGGAGGCTTACTTGGATGATCTTGCTGGCCATTCTCGTAAGAGAGTGGACCACCTCGACCACCTACGCCTCATTTTCGAAAGATGTCGGTGTTACAAGATTCATTTGAACCCCAACAAGTGCATCTTTGTCATGAAGACAGGTCGCCTTATAAGGTTCGTATTTTCCAAAGAGGTTATAAGAGTCGATCCTCTAAAGTTTGAGGAAATACTTCGGTTGCCTCCCCCGCGTAACTTAATTAAGCTTTAGAGCCTCCAAGGGAGAACCACTTTCTTACGATGCTTTATTGTGAATTATGCCAATATTACCAAAGGTTTTGCGTGACTTTTGAAGAAGAACACTCCATTTATCTGGGATGAGCGAGCCCAGTAATATTTTGATGCCTTGAAGAAAGCTTTGG
This sequence comes from Larix kaempferi, assembly GCA_027924585.1. Taxonomy (NCBI): domain Eukaryota; kingdom Viridiplantae; phylum Streptophyta; class Pinopsida; order Pinales; family Pinaceae; genus Larix; species Larix kaempferi. Next base: position 15,227,668 of record BSBM01000047.1, on the reverse strand, counting down.
TATCGACCCGTCTACTTAGTCCAATCAACTTTGCTATAGATTTTTAGCTTTATGTGGCCACGTCTCAAGAGATGATTGGTATGGTATTGTTAGTTTTTCATCATTTAATTCAATATGAGCTAGGATCTTAACTGAGAGAATAACATGTAGAACATATCAAACATAAGAGACAAGATACAAGAGACACAAAGCATTTCACCAGGGAAACCATAAAGGAGAAAACCCCACAACTTCCACAGAGATAGAATGAGCAACAATACAAAATCCCAAAACAAGAGATAGTCTCCTAGTAGCTTGTCCTTCTCCACTTGTGCGCACTCCTCCTCTCTCTCACTAATGCTAAGTGAGTGAGTGTGTGAATGGATAAATAGAGAGGTTCTCCTCTCTATTTATACTTTACCTTTACTTGCCTTTTACTCTAACTGGGCTGACCTCCCTAGGAGAGTCTAATAACCCATTACCAATTGTCACTGGGTCGACCCCACTACAGGAGTCTAATAACCCATGAAAGACACAACTTCGTGGTCTAATTCCCCATCATACATGGGAGGATGGACCTAAATGACTTTACATGACCCAAGTACAATAATGAATTCTCTGACCAAAGGAATAAACATCTCCATCGGAGGTAGACCAATAAAATACAAATATAATATAAAATATAGAAGTGAATACATTCCAAAGTTACAAATATATCAACACTCCCTCTTAAGCAGAAAGGTATTCTCTTGACACAAGAATCAATACATATAGGCACAGGTTTTCAATACTGGAGTTGGAACATCGTCACTAGATCACTGGAGCATCATCGTCACTGCTGATGTACTGGTCATCTCGATCATTGGTGCTATCTCTCAATTATTCTCGTCATAGGAAGTTCTATAGAGCCAATCCTTTTTCATGCTAGATGTAGGCCTAGCCACCATGTAGGTATTCATCATCTTTGTGATCGGGCCCTCCGGTGGAATCTCAGGGCGGATTATGTGCATCTTGCAAAATCTCGAAAGAGCATCCCAGGACTGATTACGTGCGAAGCACAACCTACAAGATCTCCCAGGGAGCTATGATATGCAAGCAGGAAAAACCTTGAAAGAGCATCCCAGGACTGATTACGTGCTAAGTACAACCTACAAGATCTCCCAAAGCGCTATTATATGCCACGAACAAAACCTCTAAACAACATCCCAGGACTGATTACAAGCTTCCTTCTCAACCTATATGATCTCCCAAGACTGATTATATGCTATCAGGAGAAACTTCGAAAGAGCATTCTAGGACTGATTATGAGCTTCCTGCTCAACCTATAGGATCTCCTAGGGCTGATTACATGCCACCGCACAACCGTTAAGATCTCCTAGGGAGTTATTATATGTCCCTCCAAGCAAAACCTTGAAAGAGCATCTACCAGATCTCCCAGGGAGCTATTATATGCCATCGGAAAAACCTCAAAAGAGTATATGCAAATATCCCAAGGCGCTATTATATGCTATAGCACAACCTAACAAGATATCCATGGCCACAACCTCGAAGCATCATCTAAATTATCATCACACAACACTTACATCCACAGCCATGGGAGGACCCACCTACCACCATGCTTGGAAAGGCTCCTGCATCTGTGTCCCATCACTTCCTCTTGGAAGTATCTTCAATCTGAAGAACACCAAGCCTCTCTCTAAAATACTCGAACTTCACCCTGGCTAGTGGCTTGGTCAACACATCCGCTATCTGCTCGTCCGTCACAACATACAAGAGCTTCACTACTCCTCTCTACAACATATCCTTGATATAGTGATACTTGATCTCAATATGCTTCGACTTGCCATGGAACACCGTGTTAGCACTCAAATTGTGCTAAGTTCTATGCCAAATTTCATGGGAATGAAGGTGCTTCATGGTCGCCAAAATCCCCAAAGGGAGAACCATCTCTTGGACCACATCCCCATGAATAGAGGAATCAGAGGTCAGCGTATGGAGAATCAGTTCGAGGAATAGAATATTCGGGGGAGATCCAGAGGTCCATGATGATCAGAGGGCGACGGGGTAATGTGGCAAAAACAAATGAAAATATTTATGGATGGTTCAAATCAAATGCCCCGAAGATCGACGGCCCTAAGTGCACGGTGCAAATCAAGTTGTGGGAGATCTAACGCATGGGCGGGTGTGAGCCGACAGGTGAGTTCTTGAAGCAATTGACGACAAAGATCAGCGGGAGGAAAGATCTATGGTGTACAACCACCACACTGATCTAACTTGCGGGAAATGTGTCATGTTTCAGATCACCGCAGTCAGAGTAAGCATCATGCATCTATCAACTGTGCAGATGCACCAGAGGAAAATCAACGGCCTAAGATGACCACGCTGATTTTTCTCATGGGTAAGTTAACCGCGTCTCAAATCACCGCGGTCAGTAAAGTTAAGTCCATCATACGGTTAGGATTGGAGCAAGAAAGGAGATCAATGATTGAAGTATTTCGAAGATCTAAATGGATATTGAAGTCATGTACGATTTGATTGGGATCCGCGGGAGATCAAAAAGTAGATCTACGACGAAGAAAGGCCGACCAGGAGAGACGACTGATGTGGCTTCACCACTGTCACACCTAGAGGGGTGATATGGTATTTAGCATTATAAAAACTGGTTATGTACAAAGACTTGAACTCCACCTTATCGGATGTGTTGGAAAGCGAAAGAACCTGATCCCCTAGAGCAGACCAACCAACCAGAAGCTCAGGAAGATTGTCCAGGTGTCGGATCACCAGGTTGGTTTGTTTTTCTCTTTTCCTGTGAAGTTGTTTGAATGGATGAAGTAAGAGATTCCCCTGGTGCCGAATCTCCAATCACCGATCCCACTTGGAAGACGCTGATGGTGACATATGCGACACCATACGGGTCAACATCTCCATAGATATGGCCAAGGAGAGGTTGGAGGTTATAATAGGTAGAAGAATAGACATCCATAAGGTCTATCAGTCCTTCTTTCATCTGTTCACCACCACCCAGACCCCAAATTGCCCTGAATTAATTGAGTGGTGAGCCACAAATTATTCCTCAGAACAGAGAGCGATCCTAGACGCCTCAAGCTCTAAGACTCTCTGCTCAGTGGAAGCCCGAAATGTTAGAAAGGTATTAGCCATTCCCCATGAATTCGGTCAAAAAACCCTACGGTATCGAATGGAGGACCTAGTTCAATACTTTCGCCTAGCCCCAAATGAACTCAAATAGAGCTTTTACCATGATGCCCTATTACCTAATCCCTCCTTCCCAGGTTCAGTTTTCCTTGACGAGGCCAGTTTGTTCAGACATGAGTCTAAATGGATAATCTCCATGATATCCCAGTTTTTAGGGTTAGATAGTGAACAATACGTCTCAGAAACATTGATCAATCTAATGTTCGTCTTAAGTACCTATCCAGTAGAATAAACAGACCCAGATTCATTTGTCGAGATTGCATGTCTAAGGTTTGATGATGCCCTAGTTGAAAGTATGCACTCCCAGTTAGTTGACTTCCCTAAGACAAGGACCTTTAGATTCCAGTCTTATTTACTGAAGATGTTCTTAACAACAGTTGAAGACAACCTACAGGTACCTAGGCTGAAAATTACAAGAGAAATGCATTCAGATTACATACTTTTCATGAATAACTTGATGGCACGGGTTTATCACATCTTTTTTCAGGAGAATTTCCCTAGAGTACTCTCAGAAATGAAGGATTTGCTATAGCCCCCTATGGAGAAAGGGATTGCGGATTTGTTTTTGCTAAAATAGGGAACTGTAATTAGAGTGTATGGATTTTCACACCCACCATATGTACTCCCTGCATTTTTGACACCCAGGTTGTTCCGTTTGGATTTCATAAGGCAGAAATTGGCAGCTGAACGTGAACATTTTATAGATATCAAGAAGTTATCTGACTTAGCTTTCCCTTGGACAGTGGGTTCTTTTGTAATCAAACACAAAACAACCCTCTCAGGGATTGAAAGGATAATGAGAGACCTAGGACTCCCTTCCAAGGCTGCAATGAACTATGATCCACATCACATAATCTCATAAAGAAGGAAGGAAGCTGACAGAAAGGGATATGAGCATTTTGACATGGCTGGAATGCCTGAGAGAGCTAGTTGGTTAGAATATATTGATCAAGGACCAATGGAAATTGATGCTTCGGAGGACTCTCAAACTCTGAGATTCCTTTTTCAGGGAGGCACATCTTCACCAAGCAGATCACCTGGTAAAGCTCCTAAAGGGCCAACAGACTTATCTCTTGAAAATATTCCAGAAAAAACCAGTACTTCAGGGGTCAGTAGCCCTATGGAGGTAGATAGTGACTCTGAAAGAGCTACAAAGAGGCAAAAGATGGAGGGTGATGATCAACAAACAGTGAAGATACAAGAAGAGAAACCTAAGAAAAAGCAGGTTAGGTTTCTCATGCCTTGTTATGAAGTAAAAGAGCATGTATTTGGAAAACCACCCAAAGGACCTATAGGATCAAGTATCAGTAGGGCCTAGATGTTGGAAGAATATGATGAAAATGCTGATAACATAGCAGCAGAAGCTAAGCTGTACTCTGAGGTAAGGAAGATATCCAAGAAAGAAGTGGCATTGGGTACTAGGCAAAATCTGGCCCAGAACACATTGAGCCTTGCCATGGCCACCAAGAGAAAAGCTATAGAGGTAAAGTATAACCTGGAAGACATACCTATCCCTAATATAATCAATCTACACAAAGAGACATGGGAAGTCATCTATAATAAGCTGCTGAAGCTTGCAATAGAACTATCAAAAGTGCAGACAAATAAGTCCAGAGTCTAGAAACAGTTGGGGCTCAAGAAAGCAGAAAATAAGTCTCTGAAAGTGCAGGCAAAGAAACATCAAACACAGTTGCTCGAAAATGAGACCGAAGAGGATAAAAAGAAAAACATCCAAGAGTTGTTGAATGAAAAATATCAAGATATTCTATCATTAAAAAAGCATATAAAGATCCCCACCACTCAGTTGGCAAATAGTTTTGAGATAGTAGAGCTGGAAGAAGAGAAGGAAAAGTTGAAAGGGGAGTTGTTAGACTATAAAGCCAAATTGGTGGAGTTTGGAAATAGGGAAAAGAAGTTGAAGTTTGACATGACCTTTGTGGAGACCAGTGCAAACTCATGGAAAGCCCATTTTGAAGAGTTGGACAGGAAAGTGAAGAAAAAAGAAAAGGAAATAGAACAAGAGGCCTCTGCCTCCATTGGAGTTGGATATTTTTCCTTGATAGGGCAAATAGCTAATGCCAATTTGGAGGATGCTAAGGTGATCCAATTAAAGAAGCAAGTTGCCAATCTGAAAACTTTGAAGGATACTGCAGAAGGCCAAAAGGGGGCTTGGGAAACCAAGTACCAGGAGATGCAGTCAGAGCTTGATAGTTTGAAGGAACATGTGATAGGACGGAAGTTGTTATCGGAAGCCAGGAAAATAATATGGGATTATATCATAATGCAGGTTGAAGATCTAAGGCCCTACCTAAATTTTATAATGGATAAAGGAGTAGTGGTGAAATTGTCCCAGTAAGGTGTAATAGTGGTGAAGCAGAGATTGAACAAAAAGCCTTTGCAGCATGCCCAGAATGCAGTTGAGTTCTTAGGTGGCCTTTCAAAGGAACAAGCTACAACTGCAAACATCTAGGGCATGGTATCCATAATCATAGGAGATAAGAAGATAATTAGTAAATATCAGCAAATGCAAGTTGTCCAATCAGGGATAGATATCATATCGAAGAAGGAACAACTCTTTAAAGAAGCCTTTGATCCTTTGTTCAAAAATGGCCTGCCTACCTTCTAGGATTAGAATGAAGTCATGCTTACAAGAGATGAATACAAGTCTAAGTTGTGGGACTACAGGATGAATGAAGAGGACTTCATCAGCATAGATACACCCTTAACAGGCGGCATAGTGGTGGATACACTGAAAGATGACTTCAAGCTAGCAGCAACTTTTAGAGAAGCCAAATTTCTTCATGTTGGCTATTCATACACTGAACACACTAAGCTGAGGATATTACTCAAAGAGCTTGCCTTCCAGGATTTACCCTCACCCGAGCAATGGAAGATGGTCAAGAAGTATGGGAAAGAAAAGTTAAAGATGGGATCATGAAAGGATGCAGTGAAGTCAGAAACCAGGTAGCATGGACGGATCTCAGATTTGATGAGCAGTGAAAGAAATTCAGCTGAAAGCAACTACATAACTGCAATTTTTGTATTTTGTTTAAAAGTAATTTGGCAATGTAATGAAATGGCCACGCAATTGTAAATGGCAGTTAAGCCTGCCTCGTAGATATTTTGTTTTGTAATAGTGACAACAAACAATGCCTTGATTTGGTTATTAGATAGGTGTCATATGGTTGTAACTGTTTTCTATTCAGAAGGAGCCGAGCCTAGTGCTCGAAGACATCTATAAATACATTTGTAATCGAAGGCACAAGGGCTGAAAATCTTATTTGAAAGCTTTTGGTGTTTTGAGGATTAGTCTGTAAGACATTTTTGAGGTATTTTAATAAAGTTTGCAGAGCCGAAGCCTGCATTTTGACACGGATTATTGTGTAATTGATCTGGTAGTATGTATTTTCCCTTTTCCCATGTGAAATTGTGTTTCTCTCTTTGTTATTCCATTCTGTGTTATTTCTTTCATGCTTGGATCAGGGTAATGGTTAAGTGGAATTCATAGGAGTTATACTCTTCTTAGCTTTTTCCAAGCATTTCACCAACACATTCTGCTAAAGTTGATGTAGGATTCATCTTGGTATGCCTTACATTGATGGGTTGTTTCTTTCCTCTTCTGTTCCACAAATTAAATCTCTCTAACTACTAGCTGCTTGCTACCTTGCCCTTGTAAATGTGTTTGCAGAACCTTTGTGAATGATGTTTTCAAATTTTGTTAAATATGACTCCATTGCCCAAACGAAGTTCATATGTTTTCAACCAAACAGTGCTTGAATCATTTTCATTCCAAACAGAAATTTGATCTTTTGTATAATTGTTGTAATTGAATATCTTGGTCGTGAATGCTGGTGTTTCTTTTTCATTATTGACAATCTTGATTATTCCAGTCCTTTCATGAGATTTTAGAGAGAGCCCTCTCTATCTGTGTTACATTAGTAGCACAGGCCAAAGATTGGTTAGGGGTTACCCAGAATTACCCTCTTTCAGCCTTGGGGGTCAATTTCGGTGTTAACAAATTGGTGCCATTGCCGGGGACCACAATTGTTTTATCAATCCCTAGGAGAATGATATATACATCCGAATTTCAAAGAACAAGAGAAATCCATGTGGGAAAACAGAGGTTTCCGCAATTTTCAAGAAGGTTGAAGAATTTTTCCCTGGCGACTCCACTTACAAAGATTAGTATGCCAAAACATACCACTAAAGGAATTCTGAAGGCATCCTGGCCTCAAGAAAGATCCATACAAGAGGTAATCCTTTCCCTGAAATGCTGTTAAGAGTAGATAACCCTGAAAGTTTACTTAGATGTAGAACTGTGAAATATCGAGCTAGTGCTCCTAGCATCGAGACTATTTCTTTTTTAGAGGATGCATCTGTTTTTCAGGAATTCGATCTAGAGATTGATATTAGCAAACCTTTGTCAAGAACAAAATCTGAATCATACCTAAGCCTAGGCGAAGAAGCTATGAATAATTTTGAATCATATCTTTTAGACCCTATGTGGTTTGATTCTAAAAATCTTGCCAAAGTTGAAGGCAATAAGCCCAGTTTTCAGATCACTCAAGCCCATACTACAGTCCCTCCACAAGCTTAGAATCCACCTAGACCCATGGCTGCTAGATTTACACCTTTGGCCCTGCCTGCTGCTTTGCATGAACTCCCTCATAACTACACTCAGAGAATTATCTCTTATAATGGAGAGGGAGACTAGTTAGCCAAACAACATGTTGATTGATTTGAGGATTTTGTAGATCTAGAGGAAGTGGACCACGATGATGCTAAAATGAGATTGTTTGCCCAAATCCTGTTTGGAGAGCCCAAGAAATGGTTCAGACATCTACCCAATGCTTCCATAGCAGATTTTACATCTTTTAAAGTATTGTTTCTAGAAATATGGGAAACAATGGGGAGTCCTTCCATAGTCTTATCCCAACATAATCACTTAAAGAAAGGTAGATTTGAATCAGTCCATGAGTTTTCTACCAGATTCATGAAGGCCTATAATTCTATTCTTGATGATCTAAAACCCTTGGTAGGCACTGCAAAGCTCTACTATGCAGATGCATTTGATGGATATTTCTCATGCATATTAAGAGAAAGAAAATCTTCCTCCCTGCCTGCTATGCTGAAAGATTCCATGGAGGTTGAAGCCAACATGATAGCTTCTGGGAAAAAAAAGGGCAAGACTGAAGTAGATAGGAAGAAGCAAGAAACCCAAGCCTCTTCTAGTGATGCTAAATTTGATACCATGATGAAAACTATGGAGAGATTGATGGATAGGTTAGCCATGGAAAATAAGCCTCTTGTTAGGGAACAACCTGAAAATCAGATAAGGAACCCTAGCTTTAGAAGGCTACCTCCTCCAAGAAATCCAAGAAATCAAGAAGACCACCAGATAAGGCCCCCCTTCCCTGAGAATTTTATAGATGAAGAGGGACCTGAAAACCCTGCTGCTGACTAGATACATCTCTTCGACACCCTAGAACATGAAGTGTTAATTTTTCAGAATTTACTTCAATCTGATCTAGGATCTTAACTGAGAGAACAACATGTACAGAATATCTACAGCATATCAATCATGGACACAATAATTCAAGCACACAAGAGACACAGAGTTTACTTGGGGAAAACCATAAAGGTGAGAAACCCCAATAACTTCTTTAGAGATAGATAGAGCAATGATACAACCCAAGCATAAGAGATAGGCATCTCCTAGCAGTAGCTTCTCCTCCTCCACAAGTGTGCCACTCTCCTAAGAGTATGAGAGAGAATAGAATGATGAAATAGAGTGCCTCCTGCACTCTATTTATACTTGACTTGACTTTCATAATAACCTTTACTAGGTCGGCCTTAACTTAACCACATAACGTAATTCTGACTGGGCCGACACCCAATATGGTGGTCTAATAACCCTTTGACCCACATAGCCGACCCCTAATAGGGTGGTCTAATAACCCTTCGACCCACATGAATTATATAGGGCCGACCCCAACAAGGTGGTCTAACAACCCATCAAGTATAAGTTACAACACTTACAATATAAATGACGACACTTCCATATAGAGGAATAATAACATCTCTATAGGAATACAAACGCTTCCGTATAGAGTAATAATACCATCTCTATAGGAGTACAATATAAATATATGAAATACATTCTAAAGTTTCATATACATCAACACTCCCTCTTAACTAGGAAGGTATTTCTTGACACAGGTCTTCTAGCACAAGTCTTCTTCTCAAGATCATCGTCACTGGATAATCGTCATCAATTCATCGCCATCATCACTACTGCTATCTCAATCAATCTTGGAATCTACTTGTCATAGGAAGTTCTACAGAGCCAGTCCATTTTTATACTGGATTTAGGCCCACCACCTGTAGGTCTTCATCATCAATGGCCATACTGTGGATCCTAGGACTGATTACATGCGTCAACAAAACCTAGCACAGACTATAGGTTCTTTTACATATTGACCTTCACAAAACCTACTCAGAGCATCCTAGGATGTTATGAGCAAACTGCTCTACCTGTCTGGATCTCGATAGAGCATCCCAAGATGTTACGAGCACACTGCTCTACCTGTCTAGATTTTAAAGGATCTTTTCTATGTGAACTTTCACAAAACCTACTCAAAGCATCCTAGCGCAGCCTATAGGATCTCGATAGAGAAACCCAGGATGTTACGAGCACATTGCTCTACCTGTCTGGTTTTTAAAGGATCTTTTCTATGTGAAAATATAGCAAAACCTACTTAGAGCATCCTAGCATAGACTATAAGATCTCGATAGAGCAACCCAGGATGTTACGAGCACACTGCTCCACCTGTCTAGTTTTTAAAGGATTTTTTCTATGCTACCTGTAGAAAAACCTCGAAAGAGAATCCTATCACAGACTATAGGATCTCCTAGGATCTTTTCTATGCTACCTGCACAACCTATCCATGGCCACAGAGTATCAAATCGATACTCACCATACATCATCCTGATGTACATCATCACATGATCAACCTGATCATCATCATAACATCAACCTGATGCATATCATCTGGAGCAACATCCTGAAGCTCGTCGTCTATGATCATCCCCATCATCATAGCATCAACCTGATGCATATCATCTAGAGCAACATCCTGAAGCTTGTCATCTGTGATCACCCTGATCAAACAATATATCCATCTGATGCATACACATTATCTACCTGATACATATCATAGATGATCCACCTGATCATACAATGCATCCATCTGATATAAATAAGTACATGATCACACTGATCATACAAGTATCCACCTGATACATACATAAGTACATGATCATACTGATCATACAAGTATCCACCTGATACATATACAAATACATGATCTACCTGATCATATCTAGCATCAACATGATGCGTACATACATACATATAAATGATTCAACTGATCATATCCAGCATCCAACATGATGCGTACATACATACATATAAATGATCCAACTGATCATATCCAGCATCCAACATGATGTATACAGAGTAGTAACTGGAGCATCATCCTAATGCTCATCATCCAACGCTTACATCGATATCCATGTGAAGGATCCTCCTTCCAACATTCTTGGAATGGCTTCAGCAAATGTCTCCATTACTTCTTCCTCGAAGTGTCATGATCGATCTGAAGAAAACCAAACCTCTCTTTGAACTACTCGAACTTCACTCTAGCTAGTGGTTTCGTCGGTACATCTGCAATCTACTCATCCGTCGCAACATACAGGAGCTTCACTGCTCCTCTCTGCACCATATCCTTGATATAGTGATATTTGATCTCAATGTGCTTTGACCTGTCGTGGAACACCAGGTTCTCAGATAACTTCACACAACTCTGGTTGTCACAAAAGATACCAGTAGCCTCCAGCGGGAGATCAAATAACTCAGACAGTAGCTTCTGGATCCATACTACCTCACAACTAGTTGAACATGCTACAACATACTCAGCCTCGGCTATACTCAGTGCTACGCAAGACTGCTTCATGCTAAACCAAGAGATCACACCTAATCCCATACTGAAGCAACACCCAGATGTGCTCTTCCTATCTGTAGCACTGCCTACCCAATCTGAATCAACATAACCCTACAGGTTAAACTTTTGATTTGCATCATACTTGAGCCCATAATCAACTGTACCCTTCAGGTACCTCAGAATATGCTTTATAGCAACTAGGTGAACACTCTTTGGATCCATCAGGAACTGACTCAATGTGTTCACCGCAAAGCAAATATCCGGTCTCGTGTTCGTCAAGTACATCAAGGACCCAATCATCTGATGATACATGGTGATATCAACCAGCTCAGATGAAGCATCACACAGAAGCTTTAGGTTTGATGCCATACGTGTGGCCATGGCCTTGTAGTCCATCATCCCGAACCTCTTCAGGATCTCTAGTGCATACTTCCCTTATCCAAGGAAGATCCCATCTGTACTCTGCCACACCTCCATGCCTAGAAAATAGTGCATCATCCAGAAGTTCTTCATCTCAAACTCGGCAGCAAGCTTCCGCTGCGTTTCGACAATCAATCTATCTTCACCTATAATAAATAGGTCATCCATATACAAAAGTAGTATCACTGGATTGCCTTCCTCAACCTTGTAGTAAAGGTTGGAATTTGCTTTACTCTTGGTAAAGCCCAAACTAGATAGAAAGCTGTCTATCCTACCATACCAAGTTCTTCATGTATATGACTCCCTATCATGTGTCTCAGAACCAAGTGGCTGCTCCACATACACTTCTTCTTCAACTACACCATTCAAGAAAGCTGTCTTGAAATCCATCTGGTGTATCTTCCATTTCATCACTGCAGCCAGAGCAAGTATGGATCTAATGGAAGTGTATCTGGCTACAGGAGAAAAAGTCTCTATGCTACCACCTGTAGCATGCTTGATCTTGTAGATCCTCTTGGAAGTCACTACGGACTCCCCTTCAGGTCTTGGGACTGCATCCCAAACATCTTCATGATTGACTAGTACTCCTCGATCATGGCATTCTTCCTAGATCCTGGGAACTTCAATATCTTCAATATTTTCAATAGATAACTTTGTTGCTGAACAAATGTTGTAGTCCTTCTTTTGTAGGTGATTGTATATGATCTTTCCTACACAACAAGTTAAATTGTATGATTAGAAAACATCTCATAGTTTTCAGAACAAATGCTTACACATAAAGAAATATGACATACAGTCATGCAATTATCTTAGCCAATGCTTTAATACAACATTTATCCATCTCCTGTAACTTTCTAGATGCCTTCCAATCTCTACTAGAACATTGTTAAGAGTGTGCACAACTCCCAACATGTCAGCAAAGAGGTTTCATTCTAGATAAGTAGCAATGCAATATTGTACAGTGCCATAGGCCACTTACCCATGGATATTAGTAGTATATTGTTCATCAATGCAACTATGCATAATACACAACCTAATTCTAGGAACATGAGTATATGCATTATTGAACAATATTATTTAAACAATAAAATATGCAAGGAATGATAATTCAAATACTTATCTTTCTTTGTTCGTTGGGTTGACTCCCTCTTAGTCTTTGCTTCTTTTCTACAACTCCATTCTGATGTGGATTGTGAGAAGTGGTCAACTCCCTCTGAATATCTGCATCCTTGCAGAAACTACTGAAGTGTGCTCCTTCTTGATCTTTGTTTCCTTACAGGAAACAACTGGAGTGTGCTCCCTCTTGATCTTTGCTTCCTTGCAGGAACAACTGAAGTGTGCTCCCTCTTGATCTTTGCTTCCTGGATTACCTGTCCTTGAACTTATATCCATAACTTTGCATGTTTATTAGTATCATCATTGTGTTATCCTAGAGGTTTCATACATAATCAGACATTCATTAGTATAATCTTAATACTATCAAAACACAATAATCTTAAATATGTATAGTCATGATCATTTCAAACACAGATTATAAACCTTAGTATTCAAGGTTTCAGGGAAGTCTTCTTTTACTCATGCATATTCTTATTTGATCATAGGACTCTTCTGGTTAGTTAAATCATCAATCAAGATAAGAGACATAAAATGCATAAACCCTTGATTACTTAAATTTCTAACTTTATGAATAAACATAACCAATCCTACCAAGTATACTTATATAAGGGATCCTAACACAAGGTAGGATTCTAACTTGATATAGGAAAAAAATACCTGGATTACTATGTTAGCTAGTTATGTCTAACATACCCGCATGATGTCTTCTGGTTCTCTTCAATGACTTGTGCTAATAACCTATATATCTCATAAGTTAACCATTATAGAAGCAAGTTATACATACCTTGTAAATAGATCTTCTAAGTGATCCATGACAATGGATGAATCTTTGTCCTCATGATCATATGTTCTTGAACTAAAACATGATTTGTATTTCTTGGTGTACCTTTCATGTTAGCGGACAACATAAACCTCATACAACACCATAATGCATTAGTACAATCATAAGTGTCAACACCCTAATCAATGAATATCTTCTATCATGCATTCATAATTTTATTAAGGTGATATGACAAGTCTAAATTTAATCAATATTGTACTAACCGTAATAGCATGAAGACAAACATACCATAAACTTAATCATGAAAAAATCTTGAAACATACCTGGATAAGTCATGCCTGTCGAGATTGCTTGTAATCTTCTTATGTAAGGCCTTAGCCTCATCTCCCTCTGAAACAGGAACTTCTTCACTTATGCAGGTGACCAATCCATTCTCTTCTAGGATTAACCGAATCCACTTGATTTGCAGGAACTGGATCTAGAGCTGGATTAGGGTTTGTCATAGAAACCCTAAAAATTCAAACTTTGAATTTCAAACTTCCAAAAGGATAGAAATATGCACCTTGATGAGCTGATCAAGCTGGTATACTCATAATTTGAAAACTGCAAAGTTTCACTCCTCAAATTTGCCTTTGAAACTTCCGGATTCACTAGACATGACCCCGAACTAGGGTTTGATAAATTCCACCCTTCTGCCCAATCAAAAGGTTCTATCCAAATCTCTAAGCTTCTAGTTTTCTGAGGAGCTTCCAACCATGGTCATAGATTTCAAAAATTCCCATTTTTTCAGAAGCCATAACTTTCCACTTTTCCAATCAAAGTCCCGAACTAGGGGCTGATAAAGCCCGGCCTTCTGCCCAACCAAAAATTCTAATCTTGGTCTCTAAATTTTGATTTTGATGAGTAGCATTTAGTTGTAGTCTCCTATTACAAAAATTCCAACTTTCTCCGAAACCCTAAATTTCGGAAGCGATGGACGAAGGTGCTAAAAAATAATTCTGTTTTGACAGAAATATGTACCTGATTGTTTCTGGTGTAACTCTGAACTTTTTGATCCATAGGGTCTAAAAATTTTTCCTGTGATATCCCACTTGTCATATTTCCAACCCCATAGGTCTATCCTCAAATGGATTCTCTGAGAGAGAGTTATGCCAAGTGTCACAAAGTGACCTGATTACGGGATAAAACAAGAGAGCGAACTTGTATGGCATGCCACATGTCACTAGTTTAGTTTCGGCCTCTGAAAATGTTACCTGAGAATGCAGAGTCTATGTGCTACCTATCACTTTTTACAAAATTTCATTTGGAGCTTCCTAGCGCAAGTTATGACCTTTTATCCAAGGTCACCTGTTTATGACTGAGATCTGGAAGAGGCCGAAACCCTATATTGTACAGATCATAAATCATAAAATAAAACAAATTAGAGGTTTTCCTTTGGACAAAAGGTACATGGGGATCTTAGATTCGCCTTGTATGATTTTCAGACCCTGAAACCTTCCCAAAATGTATTTATAGCGAAAGTGCTACGATGACTAGTTTTTGCTATATCAAGCCCTAGCATCGCAAGTGCAACAAGTGTCATATATGCCATACCATGCCTTCTTTCAAGCTAGCTCTGATACCATGTTAATTTTTCAGAATTTACTTCAATCTAATCCAGGATCTTAACTGAGAGAACAACATGTACAACATATCAATCATGGACACAATAATGCAAGCACACAAGAGACACAGAGTTTACTTGGGGAAAACCATAAAGGTGAAAAAATCCAATAACTTCCTCAGAGATAGATAGAGCGATGATACAACCCAATCATAAGAGATAGACATCTCCTAGTAGTAGCTTCTTCTCCTCCACAAGTGCACCACTCTCCCGAGAGTGTGATAGAGAATATAATGATGAAATAGAATGCCTCCCACACTCTACTTATACTTGACTTGACTTTCCTAATAACCTTTACTAGGTCGGCCTTAACTTACCCACGTAAGATAATGCTGACTTGGCCGACACCCAATAGGGTGGTCTAATAACCCTTAGACCCACATGGCCGAAACCCAATAGGGTGGTCTAATAACCCTTCGACCCACATGACTTATACATGGCCGACCCCAACAAGGTGGTCTAATAACCCATCAAGTATAACTTACGGCACTTACAATATAAATGATGACACTTCCATATAGACGAATAATAACATCTCTATAGGAATACAAACACTTCTGTATAGAGGAATAATACCATCTCTATAGGAGTACAATATACATATATGAAATACATTTCGAAGTTACATATACATCAACACAAAGTTCATTTGACAGAAAAGGAGCATGATTTTTTCACCAAGGGAAATGCTGATAAAGCTGCAAAATTCGATTCTGAACAGTACCAAATGGGCTACATGAATGCTGTGGATGATATCAAGAGAAAGATGAAGTTGAGAAATAGAGAAATACCAATAACTGAAGGGAAGTCTGCTCATGTTCAGCTCCCTAAGACTCAACAGAATATGGATAAGATAAAAGAAAAACAACTAGAGGATGTTCCACAGAAAATCTCAGAAGATAGGGGGTAGCATTCTAAAGAAGGTAGGCAACCAGAAGTCACTGAAGTAGGGAAGCCAGCTTCAATATTCAGCTTGAAGGTTGAACTGTCTAAGGTAAAGATCTCTATCCCCTTGAATGAGCTGTTAAGAAACAATGAATATAGGGAAGAGATAAATATCCTAGTAAAGGGGCAGGCAGGAAATACACAAGACATGTTGGAAGTGACAAATGATGCCCCCACTATAATATTTGGTTCCAAATTGGAGGAGCCAAATGATGAAGAAGTCCCTCCCTTTTATTTGAGTTTAAATATCCATGATAAGTTTTTACACAACGCCCTGATAGATTCTGGGGCTTCACACAACTTGATGCCAAAGTCAGGGGTAGACCAGTTGGGGTTAGAAGTCACTAGACCCTACAAAGACCTATATTCTTTTGATTCTAGAAAGGTACCCTGTTTAGGTCTGATTAAAGATGTGGTAGTAACCCATGCCCAGATCCCAGTGAAGAGCGTAATGATGGACATAGTAGTGGTTGATTTTCCTGCTAAGTTTGGGATGTTGTTATCAAGATCTTGGGTAAAAAAGCTAAAAGGAACCTTGCAGATGGACTTATCTTATGCTACTATACCACTTTTTGGAAGCAATAGGAAATTATACAGAGAGAAAAGGATGGCTTATGTGGTCAGCAGTGACGACAAACCTGAAAATCACCCTATATTTGCTGTGGATACAGACATACGTTCCTCTATCCTTTTCAATGATGGTCCACATATTGATCATATACCCCCATTTTTCCATGAAGTTAAGGAAGATAAGGAGTTTGCAGCAAGCTATGAGGCCTTAGAGAAGCAGAGAAATAAGGAAGGGCTGTGGAAAATGTATTTTGATGGGTCACTGAGTAAAAATGGATTTGGGGCTGGGGTTTGGATTATACCTCTAGACCAAGAATCTAGAGCCCTATCCTATAAATTGACATTTGAATGTACAAACAATGTAGTTGAGTATGAAGCTCTACTTTTAGGACTGAGAGCTCTGAAAGATCTGGGAGCCAGAAGAGTACATGTATTTGGGGATTTAGAGCTGGTGGTGAACCAGGTAAATGATAGTTATCAGGAAAAACACCGTAGGATGAGGGCTTATAGAAACGAGGTGTGGGACATGCTTGGAAATTGTTTCGACGAACATAAGATCTGGGCAATTCAGAGGTGTGAAAATCAAATAGAAGACTCCTTGGCCACTACTGCTGGTGGTTTTAAAACTCCCATTTTTTCCCAAGAGAAATATAAGGTTGAAGTAATAAACAGACCCTCCATCCTAGACAATTCCAATTATTAGCAAGTGTTTGAAGATGATCTACAAATTAAAAGATTTTTAGAACTATCTCATGAGTTTGCTAATGTCCAGATTGATACAAAAAATGAAAATGTAGAAGGTCTAATGGACCAGGAACAATTAGAAAGCGAAGAAAATGAAAATAAGGGTTGGAAGAATACGTTGGGAGGCAAAGACATTGTCCAGTTAAAAATCAACCATATTCCCAAGGGATTAATACCTTTGGAAAAACTCTTTGATCAAAATGATGTGGCAAAGAATCCCAAATTCGAACCTCCCAAGGAAACTGTAAAAGATCAGAATTTGGGTTCTATTGGGGAACCTCGGATGGTGAAATTGTCTAAAAAGTTGGAGACTAGGAGGAAAGAGCAGTATGTTGATTTGATGAAAAAATATTATGATGCCTTTTCCTGGAGCTATGAAGAGTTAAAGGAGTATGATACCTCAATAATCCAGCATTCTATCCCAATCCGGCCTGGGGAAAAACCTTTCAAATAGAAGTTGAGAAGAATGAATCCTAAGTTGGTACCAATAATAGAAAAAGAGATCAAGAGGTTGTTTGACGCAAATATTATTGTCACTTTGAGATTCTCTCAATGGGTAGCGAACCTAGTTCCTGTAAGAAAAAAGAATAAAGAGATTAGAATCTGTATAGACTTCAGGAACTTGAAAGATAATTACCCTCTGCCAAAAATGGAACACATCTTGCAGAAGGTAGTAGGAGCAGAAAGGATTTCTATGATGGATGGTTTCTATGGGTATAATCAGATCAAAGTCAGTCTAGAAGATCAAGAAAAGACTGCTTTTACCACTCCATGGGGCACTTTCATGTATGCTAAGATGCCTTTTGGATTGATGAATGTTGGAGCTACCTTCCAGAGAGCGATGGACATTGCCTTTGCTGAAGAAAAATATAAGTTTGTAGTGGTGTACATGGACGACATAATAGTATATTCAAAGTCTGATAACAAGCATCTAAAACACCTAGAATGGGTCTTGTTGTTGCTACAACATCCTTCCCCAACATTTTAAAGATATTTCGGGCCCTTCTTTCTGCACGTTTTGTAACAAGTGTTTTCCTTGTCTTTCAGGCTTATTTTTTCTCTTTAACCTGGCAAAATTTCAACACTTGCTTCCAAAATTTTTCCCATTTTTTTTCTCTAAGGAAAAGTTACCTTTTCTCTTTGGCGCAATTTTTAGCCTCAACTCTGTCGTCCTTTACCGCAATTTTGACCATAAGTCTTCCGCTTGTTGGCGCAAGTCCTAAACATAAAACCTTTAGGATTCAATGCATTTTTTTAGTCTTAACTCTGCCTCCTTTGGCGCAAGTTTAGACATAATTATGCTACTTCGGTGGTAATCGCAATTCTTTGTTGGCGCGTTTTCAATTTTTTTATGTCTCTCGTGCGTTTTTTTTTTTGAACTTAAAAAAAAATCCGCTAAGTCATGCAAAATATAAAATTAAACTGACTGCCTTTAGCGTAATTAAGAAGCCCATTCTGGTGCAGATCGTAATCCTATCTCATCCACCTTGGTGCAATTGCTAACATTATTTGTTTGGGCCCTTCGGTGCTGTTTTTAACCCTAAAAGGGACGCGGCCATGAAAACCCTTTGAATCTTTTTCGACTCATTGGCGCATCTTTGATCAGTGAAAATGTTGTGATTAAATCTTCCGCCGGCGTGGAGAACTTATCCCTTTAGCACCCTCCATTATAGCCGCACCTCATCCTTGGACACAGCCCCGAGCTCAATTCTTGGCGCAAGTCTTAATGTTACAATCGTCGCCTTAGCGCTTAGCTTAATCTTCTGATCGCCACTTTGGGCATGAATAATTATTTAAAGCCAACCTTGTCTTGTTTTCTTTTACAAATCTATAGGAAGCTTTGCATTTTTTGTTGATTTCTGCATACTCCTTATTTGTATTGCCTTGCTCACCGCAGGTTTGTCATGCATAGAAGGTCTGCAAGGAAGAAGGAGCAGCACGGGTCAAATCAGAACTGCACAAGCATGAGATTGCATCAAAGGCAGCAATATCTGTTCGGAGCAAAATTATCTTGAGACAGCCCAGTCAATGAGACATCGATATCCAAAGTGTTGATGGCCTAGCAACCACAAGCGAGCCACTTGGTTGGGATGAGTCAGCAAGCCAGCAGAGAGAAGCCAAATGAAATAGATAAAATATCAGAATTCTTATTTGTCTTAAAGTGAGGAAGAGCTAAAATTCCTTTATTGTATAAATGCTTTAAAAGACAACTGTCTCTATTTTTGTCTCATATGGAAGGCTCTCCACGAATCTGTGGGTTTTGTAATTGTGCACTAAAGGAAAAATTAGAAGGTTCTAGAAGTTAGGGTACACCTGTCAGCTCAAGCAACAATTGTAAAATCTATAAAAAGATGAACAGAAGAGAGAATAAAGGCTTTTTGCATGTGAAAGAAATTTTCTTCCTTGTATGTGAACTACTTTGCTACTTGCTCCAAGAACTAGATTTTTCCTAATGAAAGCCTAGAGAGGACGTTTTTTCCTGGAAATGTGTGCTGAATGTTTGTTGGACTATTCCTGTACCATTCATATACTACTATGAGATCTTTCTTTACTATTATGAATTATTTCTGAGTGATGGATGATCTTTCTATTTTCCTGTACTATGATGTCTCTCTTAAATGAGTAATGGAATGTATTCAGTGAATTAAAGCTATCTTTAATAGCTTTTATATTCTGTTGTAGGCACATCTTACGATTAAATGGCTATTTGGGTGATCTTTAGGTGTTTCTTGCAGTTTATTACTCATCTCTACAGTTTGCTCCTTGCAAGGATAGGTTAAATTTGCTTATACAGTTTTAGATTAATTTAGATTAGTTACCTACATTTAGCTTAGGGCACTTGCATTTCATCTTTAAAATTAAAATAACAAAAATGGTGGATCGGGCTGCAACTGGTGAAAAGATTGAGAATCTTTAAATCTTACAGTAGCTGGAACCGTTAACTGGACGGATTCCCCACACCAAACGGTGAGCGATCTAATTGGGATTACCTACTGGGGAGAATCCCTTGCTGATTGATGCTACGATTTTTGGGGCATCAACAGTTTTGGTGCTAGAAGGAGGGCCTGAACCAGTGCATGGATGGTAGAGGAGATTCGTCCATGAGAAGAAATCCCCCTAAAAACCCCCGTGAAATAGCTTTTCTAGACATTTCAGATATGGGATCAAGAAATCAAGATAATCTTAATTCTGAAACAGAACAGCAAGAAACGCTGTATGTTGTCCCATTCGAAGAGGTAAACCATTTTAGAAGACACACTCGCTCTTATGTTAGAA
This sequence comes from Larix kaempferi, assembly GCA_027924585.1. Taxonomy (NCBI): domain Eukaryota; kingdom Viridiplantae; phylum Streptophyta; class Pinopsida; order Pinales; family Pinaceae; genus Larix; species Larix kaempferi. The sequence continues at coordinate 15,206,958 of BSBM01000047.1, read as the reverse complement.
GCCTCAGAGGATTAGACACTGTCCCTTTGCTGCCTAGAATAAGAGCTCCTAGAAGAGAAACACAATACACAGGAGACTCTGTCTTAGTTGAAAGCTTAGAAGAATTATTAGATCTATCCTTAGGAGATATCACAGAACCTTTTGTAGAAATCAGACCTGAGACTCTTTTAAGTCAGGAATAACAATACATTCTGCAACATACCCCTCAAAATTTACCACCACATACACCTGCGCACTCTCCCGGGAAAGTCATGGCAGTGCTTGTGTGGAGAGCGAGAGGAGCACTAAATTTAGTTCGGCCTTTCCACGATTTGGCCAAGAATCCTGAGAAAGTGTTGCCTAAGTATGATCCTGGGAAAGGGATCTTCGTTGAGGATCATCTCAAAAGATTTTACCTAGCTCTGAATCTTTTGAATGTAGAACATGAAGACGTAGTCTGTAGCTTGTTCCCTTATAGCTTTGAACCTAAAGTATCCTCCTGGTATTTCAGTTTGCAGGCTAGTTCCATAGCAAATTGGGAGGATTTTGAAAGATGTTTTCTAAATAAATATGGGAACCAAAAAATAGTAGCCACTCTCATGAAAGAGTTGCTATCCATGAAAATGGAGAAGAAGGAAGCAAGAGTTTAATCAAAGATTTACCACTCTCTTAAACAACTTCAGTGATGCCACTAAGCTAGCTGAAGAATGTTTAGTAGAGTATTACATAACAGCTCTTGACCCACCTTTAGCCATGTTTGTCAAAAGCACCAAGAAAACCACTTTGATAGAAAACTTCGAAGAGTCTAAGAAAGTGGAAGAAGAGGAAGACAACATTGCCAAACATTCCTTTGATCTGGAAGCAAAACCAGCAGCTGCTAAAAATCCTCTGTTGTTGAAAGAAACAAAGAAGAGCCCACCATGGATCTAGAGAACATGGTGAAGATGATGCAAAAACTTTCTAACAAAATTGTAGATCTAGAGAAAGATAAAGCAGCTAGCTCTTCTAGGCCACAATTCAAGCCTTTCTATAAGAAAAGAGAAGAGAATGGACAACCAACTCCACCGATGAATAATTCTTCTATTTTAAACTTAAATAAAGTTGGCATGGATCATTTCTGTACTTTCCACCAGGAACAGCTCTCAGAAAAGAGCTTCCCATAGTGGATAAATTATATGAGTCTAGTGATGAATCAAATGTTAGATGTACAACTTATTGACCAAAAAGATCCTCAAGAAGAGGAAGCACTTGAGCAGGACCAACCCACTCCCAACACAACAATGATTCTTTGGGATTGGACCCTTGCACAAGAACTCTCATTTGATGATCTAGCTGATGAATTTCAGACAACATCTATTAATGTCACTGCTAGAAGTAAAGGTTTAGTTCTTGATCAAACTCTAGATACCCCTAAGGTTAAATCTTCGAATCAAACGCTGAAGCGACATATACCTGTCATCCTACCCCAGCCTAAAATAAACCCTACAGCTGCAAAAGAATCAAATATAGAACCTGATAAACAACTGAAAGTTCCTTTAGACAAGGATGAAAGTCGACCAAAAATTTCAAAAGAATGTGGTATAGGTTATGATATAATCAAAGATATTGAAAAGGTTAAGGAAAATGTCTCCACATTTGACATGTGTTGCCTACCCCAACAGAGAGTGAAATTAATGGAAGATTTCAATCCTAAAGCCAACGCTTTTCCTGAAAAACATAGAAGAAAATCCCGAGATAAACGAAGCTAGCATTGGTGGCAAGTTCAAATCACATACTCTGCCCTTTCTATTAACCTTTGAAATCTTTAATCATAATGTGCACAACTGCTTGGTGGACTCAGGGGCTAGTTTGAATGTTATGCCTTTGTCAATTTGTAAAAAAATCAATGGATAGCTAATCCCATCCCCATCCCAAATTATACAGTTAGATAGAACTGCGGTCAAAATTATTGGTGAATTGAAAGATGTTCTTATCAGATTGTTAGCTAACTCCCGAGTATGTCAATTCGTCGATATAATGGTAATTGATATCCCTGAGGCTTATGGTTTGATCTTGAGTAGGGACTGGTCTACAAAACTAAACGGATATTTTGCAACAGATTGGTCTCATTTGTGGCTTTCTTACCAGAATAGGAAAAACCAGATCAAGATACTGAGAGAACCCCACATGAAACAAAATGTGACTCAGTTAGAGGAAAAGAATGAAGCTATAGCTTTCTCGTCTTCAGTATTAGGGAATTATTTCTTAGAGATTGAACCAAGTAATTCTCAATCGAAAAAAATTATCCATGAATCAGATAAACAGTCCAATCTCCTTCATTTTTCTCAGACTGATGATATCGATTGTAACATAGTTAGCTTAGTCACTGACTTAGATAATAGAGATACTAACTTAGTTAAATCAAACAATGTTTTTTGGACTTTATACTTTGATGGTTTCAAGACTCTGGAAGGATCTGTAGCTCGTTGTATTCTAGTGGATCCTGAAAGTAACAAGTACTTCTTGTCCTGTAGATTAAAATTTGAGTGTACTAATAACACTGCTGAATATGAATCTTTAGTCCACAGATTGAAGAAAACCATCGGTTTGAATGTTAAGTACCTGAAAGTTTTTGGTGACTCAGAAATAGTTGTAAGATAGGTAAGAGATACCATTCACTATCTTTCACCTCATTTGAAAGGTTATTAGGCTGAGGTATGGGATTTAATTACATGTTTTGATGCTTTCAATATAAAATCTGTTGCTAGATTGCTAAATGTTGTGGTTGATTTATTAGCAAATTCTGCTTCCAGATTGGTGCCGACTAATAACAAATGTTTAATTCAACTGGTTTTCAGGCCTTCTGTCCTAGACAATATCACAAATTTCAGAGTTTTTGATGATGATGATTAGATCATTAGTTTTCTAACAAATGAAGACATGTTCCAAGAAGCTTTGATAGACGAAGAAGAGCATGATGCTGTTTTACAAAAGAAAGATGCGGCTAAAGGAAATTTCATCCCCAAAGGGGTGAGGTCACTTGAAATGTTGTTTGGTCTGCAGAGCAAGTTCAAAAGGCCAACAAATACTAAAACCAATAGCTCATCGATGCAACACGAATTGGTAACTCTGGGCACCGAAGTAGAACCAAAATTTGTTAACCTTGGTAAATGTTGTTCACAGGGAGAAAGAGATAAGTTCATCAAGCTTTTTCGTCAATATAAGGATGTTTTTGCATGGATTTATGAAGATTTGAAAACATCTGACATCCGCATTATTCAAGATATCATACCAATGAAAGCAGGCGTCAAGCCATTTCGACAGCAATTAAGGAGGATGCACCCTACTCTCGAACCTCTGATTCAAAAGGAATTGAAGAAGTTACTTGATGCTAAGATAATTTTAAGGTCCAACATTCCGAGTGGGTTGCTAACCTAGTTCCTGTAAGAAAGAAGTCAGGAGATACAAGATTATGTGTTGACTTTAGAAATCTGAACAGAGCTTCAGATAAAGATAACTATCCTGTCCCTTCAATGGAACAAATTCTCCAGATTGTATCAGGATCGGAATCCTTCTCCCTTCTTGATGGTTTCTCTGGTTATAATCAAGTATTAATAGCTGAAGAGGACCGTCTTAAAACTACTTTCCGCACCAAGTGGGGAACTTTCGCATACTGAAGAATGCCATTCGACCTAATAAACGTACCAGCCACATTCCAACGAGCAATTGACATCGGCTTCTGAGGATTGGGCGGTCATTGTGTTGTCGTATATCTAGATGATGTGATAGTTTTTTCAAAGAAAAGAGAATACCATGTTGTTCATTTAAACAATATTTTTGATCGTTGTCGAAAATATGGTATCTCTTTAAACCCCAAGAAGAGTGTGTTTGTTGTTCTTGAAGGTAAACTTTTGGGTCATATCATTTCGAAAAAGGAAATTTGAATAGATCAAGAGAGAGTTCAAGTTATCAATAAAATTCCTATGCCCCATAGCAAAAAATCCATGCATTCATTTATGGGCACTATCAATTTTGTCCGAAGATTTGTCCCCGATTTCGGTCAAACTGTTAAACCTTCACAGCAAATGGTCAAGCAAAGTACACAGTTCAAATGGACAGAATTAGAAAAGGATGCATTCAGAGATATTAAAGCAGCCATAGCTAATGCTCCTTCATTAAGAAGCCTAGATTTTGACAAAGATTTTATCTTGTATACTTTTGCTGCAAATGACTCTCTCGCAACTATTGTTGAATATTGTAACTTCTAAGAATACTATATTTGTACTTTATTATTCTGGAGATGTTTCATCTCTCTGAGGTGATCCTATTATGTATCCACAGATGTTTATTCCTCCAATGAATTGTGGTAACCAGGGTTCTTAGATCCACCATGTGGGGGTCGAACCTGAGTTAATTAATTAGGGGTTATTAGACTTCATTGGGAGAGGTCAACCCCATAAGGGAATTAGTCAGTTGGGAACTAGTATAAGTAGAGGAGATTGCTCCTCACTTATCTCACATTTTCTCATCTCAGAAAGTAGCACACTTGTGTTTGAGAGGTCTGCATAGGAGGTAGGGAAGGAGGTCAAGTCTTGGAGCACATCTTGTATTTTGGTTGATCATATTATTGAGGAAAGCTTTGCTAGGTTTTCTACCCCATGAGGGTTTCCCAGGGTAAAATATTTGTCTATCTTGTGATTATGTTTATTTCAGTGATCTTGCTAGTCAAATTAGTTTAAACTTAACATGGTATCAGAGCTAGCCTGAATAGAACATCTTTCACAAGGTGAAATTATATTTCTCTCTCTCTCCCAAAATTAGGTTTTCTGCAAAAGTTAGTATTTTTGGATTCTGGTTGCATGGATGAATAGCCCTTCTAAATATCTATCTTTTGAGCCCTGGATCGAGGTTTTTGGTTGGGTAGAACTCCGGGAAAGTCAAACCCTAGTTTTACAAAAAGTGAGATAAACCAGAAATTTTGTTACAGATCCAGAAAAGTGAAAAGGTAAATTTTCCTGGTAAGTACTACTCTATCTCTTATCTCTTGGACTCCCACAAGAGAATATGGCTCCAAGCACTAAGCTTGAAGACAATATTGAAGGTATAGAGAATTTCCAGGCATGGAAATACAGAATTAGTTTCTTTTTTGAAGAGAATGATCTTGCTCAAATATCAAGGATGAAGTTGCAGAACCTGAAGAAGATGAAGCCAAAGAGAAGCATAGGAAGGATTTGATTAGGGAAAAGAGAATCATAGCTGATTCTATTAAAGACCACTTGATTCCCCAAGTGGCTTCCAAGAAGACCCCAAAGGAAATGTATGATTCCCTAGGAATAACGTATGAATGAAAGAACATCAATAGGAAGATGAACGTAAGAACTCAATTGAAGAGTACCAAGATGCACAAAGGAGATCCATTCAAGACTACTTCTCAAGGGTCTCTCAAATCAAGGAACAACTAGACGCCATTGGTGATACTCTTGATGAAGATGAACTTGTGATGACTACTCTAGATGGTCTCACTAGACCTTGGGAGTCATTTACACAAACTATGTGTGCCAGAAAAGAAAGTATGAAGTTTGATGTAGTATGGGAGGATTGTGTTCAAGAAGAAGCTAGGGTAGCCAATAGAGAATCCCTTCTCAAGGAGGATGACCAAGCCTTGGCTACACACACTAAGATAAGGAGGAATCAATCTTACTTCAAGAAGGATAATCACAAGGAGTCTCAATCTCCACAAAGATTTCAGAAGAAAGGAAGAAGAAAGTTCTCTTCTTTCCAATGTTTCAATTGTCATAAAGGACATATTGCTAGATTTTGTCCTTCAAAGAAGAAGAAAATTCTTCACTATAAAAGACATCAAGAACATCTTGCAGAAGATGATAGTGATGAAGAAGAAGAAGAGGAAGTAAGGCCTCATAGGAAAATATCCAAAAGAGATGAAGAAGAAGAAGAAAGGCCCCTCCCTAGGAAAAGTTCTAGAAGGAATGAAGAAGAAGATGCAGAAGAGTATGTTCTATTTTCTGCACTCTCTGGATCTGTGTCTCCTAGAGAAGATACATGGCTCATTGATAGTGGTGCTTCAAAGCACATGACGGGTCAAAAGAAAACTCTCTCAAGACTTGAAGAAAAGTCTTCTCCACAAAAGGTATCTCTAGGAGATGATTATCAATATCCCATCAAGGGAATTGGTGAAGCAAGCTACAAGCTTGATTCTGGAACACCTTTAAAGATGAAAGAAATTTTATATGTACCAAGTTTGAAGAAGAACCTACTTTCTATCTCAGCACTAGATAAGAAAGGTTTTAAAATTGCATTTATTGATGGACAAGTAGTTATGTGGCCCAAAGGAAAATCAATTGAGGATGCAATTGTTATTGGTGAAGAAGAAGGAGGTCTCTACAATCTCAAGGGTCACCCAGAAGCTGCCCTTGTCCATGAAACCACTAGCCCCAGTGAGCTATGGCATATAATGCTTTCTCACATTAACTACAGGGCCCTACCCTATGTGAGCAAGGTGGTCATAGGATTACCAGACTTAAAGATTGACCATAATGGCTCATGCAAAGGATGTGAAAAAGGGAAGAATGTCAAGAACCCTTTTCCAAAGAGTGAAACAAAGACTAAGAACATTCTAGAGTTAATACACTCAGATGTATGTGGCCCAATGCCCACCACATCCCTAAGTGGGTTTGAATACTATCTCACATTCATTGATGACTATTCAAGGAAGACTTGGATATAATTTCTAAAAGGAAATAATGCAGTCTTTGGAAAATTCAAAGAGTTCAAGGCCTTAATAGAAAATATCTCAGAAAAGAAAATCAAGATTCTCAGAACAGATAATGGCGGAGAATATACTTCAAAGGACTTTGAAGAATTTTGTAAGGAAGCTGAAATCAAGAGGGAACTAACCACTCCCTACAATCCCCAACAAAATGGGGTTGCTGAAAGAAAGAATAGAACCATTATGGAAGTTGTAAAGACTATGATAGATGACCAAGATCTACCCATGTATCTATGGGCTGAAGTAGCTAGGACAGCAGTCTATGTACAAAATAGACTATCCCATAGTTCTCTTGAATTTAAGACTCTAGAAGAAGTATTCACAGGAAAGAAGCCTGAGGCAAGTCATCTTAAAATATTTGGATGTCCAGTGTACATTCACATTCCAAAAGAAAAGAGAACCATGTTGGATCCTTCTGGTAAGAAGGGAATATTTGTTGGATATTGTGAATCATCCAAAGCTTTTAGAATTTACATACCAGGTTTTCATCATATGGAAATAAGTAGAGATGTAACATTTGATGAAGAAGCAGCTCTCAAGAAATGTAGGAAGTGCCAACTTGAAGAAATATATGAAGAAGATACATCTCCTAGAATCACAGAAGCTATACCCATCCCTGAAGATGATGCACCAGAGGACCTTGAAATGTTAGAACCATAAGAACCCCCCATTACAAATTTATCTAGAAAAAGAAGGCCAGCATGGGCTAGAGACATTATTCAAGGAACTAAAAAATATGGAGCTCCTGAAGGCTTCACTAGAGAAAGAAAGAAACCAAAGCTAGTATCCAACTATGTGTCCTTGATGTGTGATCTTGTGGATCAACAACCTACTAGCTATGAAGAGGCAGCTCAGAAGAAAGAGTGGGTAGAAGCAATGACAGAAGAATACCAGTCAATAATGAAAAATGATGTTTGGTATATAGTTCCCAAACCAAAAGATAAAAGTGTGGTTTCTTCCAAATGGATATTCAAGATAAAACATGCGGCAGATGGTAGCATTGAAAAATATAAGGCAAGATTTGTAGCCAGAGGATTCTCTCAGAAAGAGGGAATTGATTATGAAGAAACATTTGCACTAGTTGCTAGGTACACTTCAATTAGAACTATCATGGCATTTGCATCCATGTTGAAGTGGAAATTACACTAGATGGATGTTAAGACAGCCTTCCTGAATGGTGTGATTGAAGAAGAAGTGTACATAGAACAACCGCAAGGATTTGAGGTTAAAGATGGAAGAACACATGTATGCAAGCTGAAAAAGGATTTGTATGGATTAAAGAAAGCTCCCAGATCTTGGTACGAAAGGATTGACAGTTTCTTAACAAGCATGGGCTTTACCAAGAGTAAAGCTGATCATAATCTTTACCTCAAAGTTACGGATGATGAACTTGTTATATTACTGTTGTATGTAGATGATCTATTTCTAATTATCAAATGCAAGAAGAAGCTTTCTTCAGAATTTGAAATGAAGGATCTTGGATTAATGTACTATTTCTTAGGTCTAGAAGTATGGCAAGAACCAAAAGGAATCATTTTAAATCAAGGTAAGTATGCTGTGGGGATTCTAAAAAGATTCAATATGTTGGAGTGTAAAGCCATGGCCACTCCCATCGAATCCAACTTGAAGTTATTAGTTAATGACTCATCAGAATTAGTGGATGTGACTCTATATAGAAAAATCATTGGGTCATTGATGTATTTAACAAATACCAAACCCGATATATGCTTTGCTGTAAATACCCTGATTCAGTATCTAGTAGAACCTAGAAAGGTTCACTTAATAGCTACAAAGCATGTAATGAGGTATCTAAAGGGTACATTAGATTTTGGTCTATATTATCTTGGAAGTCATGAACTCAGATTACATGGTTACTCAGATTCTGATTGGGTAGGAAGTGTTTCAGACAAAAAGAGTACATCAGGTGGATGTTATGGTCTTGTACCTGCCATGATCTCATGGTTCAACAAGAAACAATCTAGTGTGGCTCTCAGTACTACTGAAGCAGAGTACATAGCTTTCTGCTCTGCTAGTTGTGAAGCGGTGTGGCTTTCAAAACTATTATCTGGAGTGTTTGACTTAGAAATGGATCCCACTGTTATCATGTGTGACAATCAAAGTTGTATTAAGATGATAGAAAATCCAGTATTCCATGATAAGTCAAAACACATAGAGATCCGATATTTCTATATACGAGATATGGTGCAGAGAGGAGCTATTAAGCTCGAGCATGTGAGAACTGAGGAACAAATTGCTGATATATTGACCAAACCTCTGTCTCGAGTGAAATTTGAATATTTCCGAGGCAAGCTTGGTGTAGTTCAAAAGGACCCTCCTCGAAAGGGGGAGTGATATAGTCACTGATGATGAGATTGCCCTCATCGACAGCAATGTCGATGATGAGGATACCTATTTATTACACCTAGATATTTATGTATGCTTAGATTACTTAGATTTAGGATACTTATACTTAGAATACTTATATTACTTTTTTTTATGTATTCATGCGGATACTTGTTTATGTATACATGTATTGATGAGGATACATTTTTTTATGATATGCATACATGTATTGATGAGGATATAGGTGGGGATTGTATCATCCCTGGACTTCGGTCCCTTGAATTGATCCATAGACTTATGTCTTCGAGAATGAAGTCCTTAGTGGACAGGTGGGGATTGTATCGTCCCCAGACTTCGGTCTGTTGAATTGATCTGTAGACATGTGTCTTAGAGAATGAAGTCCTTAGTGGACAGGTGGGGATTGTATCATCCCCAGACTTCGGTCCGTTGAATTGATCCGTAGACATGTGTCTTCGAGAATGAAGTCCTTAGTGGATAGGTGGGGATTGTATCGTCCCCGGACTTCGGTCCCTTGAATTGATCTGTAGACATGTGTCTTCGAGAATGAAGTCCTTAGTTGACAGGTGGGGATTGTATCATCCCCAGACTTTGGTCCCTTGAATTAATCCATAGACATGTGCCTTTGAGAATGAAGTCTTTAGTGGACAGGTGGGGATTGTATGGTACCCGGACTTCGGTCCCTTGAATTGATCTGTAGATGTATGTATCCGAGAAGTGGTCCTTAGACTCTGTCTAAGTTGATGAGAGGATTGTATTTTCCCTAGGCATGATGAGGTGTCTTAAATGATCCATAGACGTATGTGTTAACACCCAAAAAGTGCTCACTAGCTCATTTCCCTATTCACATGACCCATTTATCCACTTTTTCACCATCAGAGCCTCTGAAACCAACAAAAGGTCACCAAAAGACCTTAGTACACCCCTTTTTCCATTAAAAAAGATTATTTTTCCCAAAAAAGCATAAAAAACCCTCAAAAAGGGTCCAAATTCCCAAAAATATTAAAAAGGGAATTAAAATATTATTTTTATTCAAAAAAGGAAAAAGGAGGGAAAAGTACCTAAACCATGTTTGTCAATACCATTTGGTTTCCACAAAACCACAAATGGTATTTCCCACCACCAAAAACTATAAAAAGGTGGTAGGGGCTCCTCATTTCACATCCATCCATTATCTCATCCTTATGCTGCTGAAATCTCCCTTGAGCATTTTAGCCATTGCAAACCACATTGGAGAAGAGACCATTGGAGATTGGAAGTTGCTCATCCTTGGAGCTATTCAACCTCACCATTAGAGGTATTGATTTCGCAAGCACTTGCTTGCCCCATCCTTTCAATACAAATTCTTTGTTTTATATGTTCTTGTTCTTGATTTTAAATTATTTTTGTTATTTGCTTAATATATTTGCTTAGATCCATGAATAGTCTTGTTTAATTAGTTTATTGTTATTTATTTCCATTGAAACTGCTGCTACTAGTTAGCAGGTGCCCATAGCACTAAGCCTGGTTGCAAAACCGGGCCAACAGTTTTTGGCGACTCCGCTTTGGTTTGAACTATAGATCTCTAGTTTTGCCTTTAATCTTAGTTTTTTATGAGTTTTTAACCTTTAGATCCATAGATCTGCCATCTTAGACAGCGGATCCATTGCTGCTCTGAGATTTGGCCCCATAAACAGCCCGAAATTTTCAATTTTCGGGTTCGTTTCTCGGTTTCCGTGCACGGCTTCCGCCTCGCGGTTTTTTGCCAGACAGTCGCGCGGTCCATCGTGACTTTTCTGCGTTTTTCCGCGCGATCCATCGCGGCCTTTTCCCAGACAGTCGCGCGGTCCATCGCGACTTTTCTGCATTTTTCCGCGCTGCACGCCGCGGCTTCGCGGCCTATTTCCGCGCTTCCCATCGCGACTGTGCGGCTAAAACCCGCGCGGTCCATCGCGACTGTGCGCCCAAAACCTGCGTGGTTCATCGCGACTGTGCGTCCAAAACCCGCGCGGCCCATCGCGGCTGTGCGTCCAAAACCCGCGCGGCTGAATTTTTCATTCGGCCATCCCGATTTTGAAAATTTTTTTTTTACTGTACTTTCTGCCCATAGCACATTTTTTACAGTTTTAAATCCTGCATATTTTACAGCTTTGAAATTTTTTTTTACTATTTAAAAGTGCATATCTAGAAATCTTTTTAAAAATTTTCAAGAAAGTGAAAGAAAGACTCATTTTGCATTTTCATCTAGATTCAAATTTTTTCTTGTTTACTTCTTTAAAATCTTGCCCTTAGCAATTTTTCTTGAAACAAAGAAATCCATTGATTTCTTTTAAAAAAAAAAAAAAGAAGTCTATTATTTGCTTTCGTAAATCCAAAAAATCCATTATTTTTTGAGTTATTTTTTGAAAAGCATTTAAATTCTTTTTAGTGAAAAATCATAAATATTTGCTTTTTTATTTTCGAAAAATCCTTTATTTTTTGAAAGTTTCCTGTAAAGCATTTAATTCTTTTCAAGTTCAGTTTACAACACCTCACGTGCACTCACACGATCACTTAATTGAACTAAGCCTTAAAACGAACCCTAATTTGAACACACTTTTAACCCCACTTGGGGAACACTAAAAGAATTCTTGTAGATAGGTAGTATTGGGGGGATAGGTGTTCCAATAACACCCCTCAGTTCATACATCTGAGACATAGAAGTTGTCCAATTAGGGAGCTAAAATCTCTTAGTACTTTTTGGCGCGGTCACAACCGGTTTGTGGGAAGGCCTCTCCCTTAGGAGGGTTGAAGTCGCGAGGATGGTTCCGGAAGCCTGAGTGGGATACCGAAACCCATTCAGTAACCGAAGGGCTACCATTCGCAGTTCTCGGGATATCCCTGTATTGGGATATTGCGATCAAAGGACCAAACGGTAGATTTACCTTTTCTCGACGCGTCATGAACGGAGTATCCTAGTAGCCTGTCTTTAGGATTGATTACCCGGTGTCCCTCCCGGTAGGGGGATATCTAGCCGTTGTCTCAACATTCATATTGTCTGACTTGGATTTCATCACCTTGCAGAGGATATCGTCTGTTTGAGTCACAATACTTTTAGATTAGGTGTTTGCATGATTTCAACCTACCTGTGGTCTAGTTACACCTATTTTTTCTAGGAGCCGCTTGCGTGTTGGTATTCTGACCTGTTGTTGCATTCCTCCACTTATTGTAGCACAGCTGCTAGAATAAGTGCCTTTTCTGAGGATTGATTTTTTTGGCCTGAGAGCCTTCTTTTTTCACTCCCCTTCTTGCACCCCCTTGGTTGCATTAGGTTTTTGAGTCGTTTATATATATATCACCACCTGATACTTAAACAAATTTTTTACCGAAACATATTTTCTCACCATTGAGAATTCTAGACGTTCTCGTCATCTACAGGGCGAACTCCCAAAGTTTAGTCCACTTGGATCTCCACGTCACAGACGCAGAGCCCTATCCCTTGATTCGACACATCGTCAATCAATTAGACAGTCATCCGATTCTGACATACCCCACTTCACCTTTGATTTGGAGGTAGAATCCAAAAACCACACCGAGTTACCACCAACCACAATTATGTCTGGAACACCATTTGATCCACTATTTACAAGCACCATAGGTGAGACATCCGCAGACCTTTCTGCTGGAGTACCATCCAAGGCAACAACCACCCCCCTGGGTATGCCCAATATGGGTAACACTCCACATTTAGGAATGCCCAACACAGGGCCAACACCTGTCATAGGTATACCCAACATGGGGGTCATACCCCCTTTGGTTTCCACAAACCCTATCCCAGGAATCCCTAGTGCGATTCCTAACCCAAGTGTAACCCATGTTGCACTTGGGAGTGCTATACCAGGAATCCCTAGTGCGATTCCTAACCCAAGTGTAACCCAAGTTGCACTTGGAGGCGCTGGACCATACCAGACTACACCTATCGGAGGGCATATACCCTCCATACCTAGCATACCTTTAGGCGCAACTGGACCCCTTCACCATACCACTATGGCCAGGCATGTCCCAGTTCCAGCCACCACATCTGCTAGTCTACCATATATGGCGAGTCTGAACCTGCCAGATTTAGCTAGGCTCACAAATGACCCCATCAGACATGATCCTGCGTGGCCCCATATGCCCACCAAACTTCCCTCTGACATCCCTAAGTTTGAGGGTAAGGCAGGAGAAGACCCCCAGAATCACATCATGTCCTTCCATTTATGGTGTTCCTCCAACTCCATAGTGGATGACTCAATCCGCCTACGGCTTTTACAACGCACCTTCACTGGCTCCACAGCCAAATGGTATATCGAGCAGCCCCATGGGACGCATGCCACATTTACCTCCCTTGCCTCGACCTTCCTGCAGTTCTTTCAGCTACCTGTCTGCTATGATGCGGGCGTCGAAATCCTACTGTCTTGCAGACAGAACACAGCCACGCATATCACTGACCATATTCATGATTGGCGCCGGCGCCGAAGCCTATGCAAGATCAAATTAGACGACCGAATCTTTTTAGACTGGTTCCTTAAATCCCTCCTCCCTCTCATTGCGAAGGATGTAGCATCTGAAAGACCCCAGTCCGAGGAAGAGGCCATCCTGAAGGCCCAACAGTTTGATCTCATCTACGCCCAGTCGGGTTACTTATACACGATCATACCGGATGCCCCATGAGGCGACTCTGCACGCGGTGACGCACCGGGGGCATCACATGCAGCTGATGGCATTATTGGCCAAATTACACCGCAAGCAAAACCTTTCAATATGGTGAGCACCATGCCCACCCCAGACCTTTCTAGGGCCACATCGAGTTCCGGAGCGACAACTTCTTATGCTCCAACAAACCAGACCCATCAGGTTCATGGACCCTCTTATCCACAACATTGTTATGGCCAAGCACCATCAGCATATGTACCTCCTACATACTATGCTCAACCTACGGTACAGACCCCCATGCAGTTCCCACAACAGCCCATGCATTACCCACAACCGGTTGCACCAGCTAACCTCACACCTCCACCAGCTCAGGGGTACCAACAACCCCAACAGGCAACTGGACCACCTCCAGCTCCACCTGCATACTATCCACCGCAACCTGCTCCCGCACCTGCGGCTCCTCAGAATCCCCCCAATGCTCAAGGGCATGTGTACGCACAACAACAGCAGCCCCAATACCAAAATAACCAACGCAACCAGGGTGGGCAACCAAACCGCGGAAGAGGACGCAACCGTGGAAACAATCAAAACCGTAACCAAGCTCCACAACCTACCCATCCTCCGCAAAACAATAACGCGACGCCTGCTCATCAGAATCCCGATCGACCACCTAAGCAACCCAAAAATGCTAATTTACGAACAAACCATCCTTGTTCCATTTGCGGTGTCTATGGCCACTATACCCACGCTTGCCCACATCTGGAGCGATCTCGACAACTATGGACAAATGACGCCCATCGTCAAGGGCAGGTGGCTCCTCAGCCGCCACCCAACCCTCCACCACCTCCACAACAACCTTTGGTACTACAAAACCCTTTTCCAACACAAGGAGTGGTGAACACTCAGCCGTTAGCCCCCCCACAGGGCAACGTACAACCACAAAAAATCACTTACGCCGCCCCTGATCAACCCATGTTTGATTCAGGCACTCACCACTTATTGATGATGTCCACAGCCGACGTCAATATCCAAACCCGACGAAACCAGTATGGTCCTACCTCCGAGGCTACCCCCGCCGATAAGGATGCTAACGCTAATCCCACCGATCAGACGTTACGGATACCACCTCTTCCACTCGATGGTGCCTCTAAAGCACCTCGTTTCCCTCTCCGTCGTATCAACAACAACCCCAATGCACGGGCTGTGTCAAATTACAACATCGTAGATGACCTAGCTCAATCTCCCGCAGCCATGTCTGCGTTAGAAGTCTTAAAAAACTGTCCTACGCAGCGCAAGACTTTACTTTCCGCCATTGGGGTGATCGACCCAAATGATTCGAAATTGATGACCTTTGATTTGGACCAGTCCGAACCACGTCTGCCTTCCACCATAGCAGTCCAAGTTTCTGTTTCTATTCGGAATCTTGTCATCCATCGATGTATCATCGACGAGGGTGCTTCCACATGCGTCATGTCCACGTTTGTTTGGCAGAAGTTGGGATCCCCTGCTCTCCAGCAATCTACCACTGCATTGCGGGCCTATGACGGCCGCTCAGCTCAACCTCAAGGTCTACTACCCAAGGTCCCCGTCCAATTGGGTGGGAAAACTGTGCTCATCGACATTGAGGTCATTAATGCCCAACTCGATTATAACCTTTTACTCGGCCGCAGTTACATGTACGCCATGAAAGCGGTTGCCTCCTCCGTTTTTCGTACCATGATGTTCCCCCATGAGGGACGCGTGGTCAAAATCGACCAACTCACCTACTATGCTCCCAATGCCCCTGCAGCCCCCGAAAATGTTCTTCCCATGATTGAACAACCAGCTTCGAGCGCAGTTACCTCCTTTGTGTCTTCTGTGGGACCCGGACTTTATTCAGATACACTAATGACCTCTTCATTCCAGGCCATTCCACCACCGTCACCAGAGACCCAAGTCGCAAACCTCTGTACTCTTTCACAGAATACGCAAACATCCGGTGGCCAACCACCATTGATCCCCAGTCACATTGGTGTTACAGCTATCCACACCATCCCCTTCCTATTTCCTCCTTCGGGTGTAGTAAGCGCCCCGGTTATGGCTACCCTTAGTCTACCCGGGCTAACATTGGGATTACCTGTGTGGTATATTCCACCTCCCGTTCGACCGCCGACACCAAACGTCATCCTCCAACCGGTACAACCTATTGTTACCACAAATCAACCTCCTCCTGGTGTCGCAATCCCTTCGTCGTCAATGACACCTCCTCCTAGCCTCAATATCCCTTTGTCGTCAACAAATCCTCCCCCTCCTGTCAAGCCCGCTGGGGGCAGAGGTCCACAACCATACACTGCTATACCACCCCCCAAGGCAGTTAAACCCCCACCAGTGTTTCGAGCTCCCCCCAAGTGCTCATTATGCGATGAGATAGGCCACCCAACTCATCAATGCCCACACTTACCAGCACTCCAAGAGCATATGAATATGTTGGACGATGACATCGGCATCCCAGTAGTCAGATTAGAGCCACCTCTACAGCCTCGCGACAAATCACTGTGCACTAACCATCCTTGTGCTATATGCAGTGTTTACGGTCACTACTCTCACCATTGCCCAGATCTACCTGACTATAGAGCAGCGTTGTACGAGTTAAACAACGTCGACTTAGAGATATCTCCTCCCCTCATCGAGGAGATCCACCCCCCCGCCATCATCCTCGTCGGAAGAAGTCAATACAATTTATATGATTTCAACAACTTTCAAACTAGAACCCCTTGATTTATGGTCTGACTACTTCAATACTGATGAGCAAATTTTGGAGACACTCACTGCACCCGACTACCCTTGGGATGATATGCATCATCGCTCGTACTTCCTCCCGGAAGCATCTACATCCACCGCATCCAACCAGCTATCGGTCGAGTCGAAAGACTTCATACCCACTAAGGTCGATTGGTTAAAAGACCCCATCCCAGCACCGGATGCGTTTGAAGAAGGGAACATGTCAAACATTTCCCCCACTATACAGATAGACATTTCCACAACACCAGGGAAACCTGAGCTCATCTCGCTGGGCGCATCTTGCACTCAAGCAGAAAATCAGGCATACAAAAAGCTCTTTCAAGAGTTCCGAGACGTCTTTGCCTGGTCCTATACCGAGATGCCCGGTCTCGAACCCGCCATTATTGAACACCACATTGATACATGGCCTGAAGTACCCCCTGTTCGTCAGAAATAGCGACCCATTCACCCTTCCAAGCTCCCCGCTGTTAATGCTGAGGTCGAGAAACTTCGAAAAGCAGGGTTCATTTACCCTATTCCGTACACCACCTGGGTATCGAACCCCGTCCCTGTCAACAAAAAGCAAGGCACCCTTAGAGTATGCACTGACTTCTGCGATTTAAACCACGCTTGTCCAAAAGACAATTTCCCTACACCATTCATTGACCAACTCATTGATGAGTGTGCGGGCCATGAAGTCCTATCCTTCATGGACGGGTTTTCCGGATATAACCAGATCCACATCCGCAAGGAGGATCAGTACAAGACTGCATTCACCACCCCATGGGGCACCTTTTCCTATCGCGTCATGCCATTTGGCCTTAAAAATGCTGGTGCCACTTTCCAGCGAGCCATGACCTATTGCTTTCATGACTTGGTCCATATCCTGCGAGTCTATCTTGATGACCTCACAGCTCGTTCCCGGAAACGATCAGACCACCTTAACGACCTCCGGCAAGTTTTCCTGCGTTGTCGCAAATATAAAATCTGCTTGAACCCACACAAGTGTGTCTTCTGTGTCCCGACGGGCCGGTTGTTGGGTTTCATTGTTTCCCAAGACGGAATCACTGTCGATCCCCTGAAAGTCAAAGCCATCTTAGAACTTCCCCCTCCTCGCATGCTTCGGCAGCTTCAGAGCTTGCAAGGGCAGTCCAATTTTCTTAGGCGCTTTGTTCCTGATTACGCCACCAAAGTCCATGGATTCTTACGCTTACTTCGTACCCACATACCCTTTGTTTGGGATGAGCAAGCAGACACGGCATTCGAAGCCCTCAAGAAAGCTCTCACACAAGCCCCCTTGATATCCCCGCCGGATTTCTCTCAAGACTTCACCCTTTATGTCTCGGCATCTGAACATGCTGTATCTGGAGTTTTGGTCCAAGAAGATGCCTCCCACAAAGAGCATGTGATTTATTACGTCAGCCAGACCTTGTCTGGTCCACCTCTACGTTACCCATATGAGGAAAGATTAGCCCTAGCTGTAGTCTTTTCCGTACAGAAACTACGACACTACATTTTGCTTAGTCATACCACGGTCGTGGCCGACTCCAACCCCATGGTCTATCTCCTCACCAGGCGGCTCCTACAAGGTCGTGTTGCTAAATGGGTCATTATCCTCCAGGAATATGACCTCACTTTCAGAACTCCCAAAAGCACCAAAGCCCTCGCGCTTGCTCACCTCATTACAGACCTCCCATCCTCTTCAACATCACCCGTTATCCAAACGGACCTGATTGACGAGCAGATCTTCATCATTTCGTCTGACGACCCTTGGTACGGAGACATTTTGACTTACCTTCGTACGCAAAAATTCCGACCACACATCGATCGTGATGGACGCCGTCGCATACGACACCACGCCCCCCGATACCTCCTGATTGGGGATGTACTTTACCGACGCGGCATTGATACTATCTTACGCCGCTGCCTATCCCATAGTGAGGCAGAACAAGTCCTCAATGATTGTCATAGCGGTGCCTGTGGAGGCCATTTCTCTGGCATGGCCACCGCCCAGAAAATCATTCGGGCCGATTATTTTTGGCCATCATTGTTCACTGATTGCATCACAGCAGTCAAGCACTGCCAGAACTGCCAACTATTTGCCCCCAAAGCAAGAACCCCCCCGGCCCCCCTTCATCCAGTCATCACTGTCGGACCATTCTGCAAATGGGCCATTGACTTCCTCGACTGCAACCCCCCGTCAGCCGGCGTCCACAAACACATCGTGGTGGCTGTAGATTATTTCACCAAATGGGCAGAAGCCATGACGACCTATAATTGCAAAGCCGACACTGCAGCACGGTTTTTCTTCAACCACGTTATCGCTCGCTTCGGAGTACCACAGCAACTAGTCTCCGACCACGGCTCTCACTTCGAAGATGCCATCTGGAAGGAATTATCAACCATGTTGAAATTTGAACACCATTTCTCTTCCGCTTACTATCCCCAAGGAAACGTCCAAGTCGAAGCGATCAATAAAATCTTGAAGACCATTCTCCAACGTACTGTAGACAAGCACAAATCCAATTGGCACCACATGCTTTTCTCGGCACTATGGGCCTACCGCACATCAACCAAAACCGCCACCGGTTTTACCCCTTTCCATTTAGTTCACGGTGTCGAATCTGTCCTCCCCATTGAGTGTCAGATCCTAGCCTTACATATCGCCGTTGAGCTCCTACCGGACACTTCCCCGATCGAGCAACGTTTACTGCTCCTAGAGCAGGCCGATGAAGATCAGCGCACAGCCATTCAAAACATGGAAGCTGCTAAACAACGATCGAAACTAAGTTACGACAAACGCGTCCACCCAAGAACCTTTTCGGAGGGAGACCTTGTCCTCGCTTACGATCAAGCTCATGACAAAACCGGAAAGGGAAAGTTCGTGTCCATGTGGCAAGGCCCCTACATTGTACACACCTGCCTTGGGCAGGGGGCATACATTCTGACCGATTCAGAAGGCAATACCCTATGCAACCCATGCAACGGGTTGTACCTTAAACGATTTTACCCATAGAAAATCTGATGGACACCATCGTCCATTTTAGTATAGGCATTCATTTTTGTTCACAAAAAATTTCAAAAAACCTAAATATTTGTTTTTCTCTGCATGACCACAGATGGAACCTATTCCACTCTGCCATGTCGGTTTCGCTGATGGTGCAAGCCGTTGGTCTCCCAATCTCGCCTCCGCAGCCTGGGTAATATACTCCCCTTCACATGAGTTAATTCACATTGACGGAGTATGTTTAGGTGCCGCTACCAATAATCAAGCTGAATACGATGCCGTGACCGGTCTCCTGGCCGCTGCTCTCCAGATGAGCATACGTCACCTCAACGTTTTCTTGGACTCACAGCTCCTAGTTTCCCAGCTCAACAATGATTACCAGGTACGCGATCCCTGTCTCTTCAGAAAGTTCCTGTGCACTAAACAAATGGTTAGACAGTTTGAATCCATTACATTCACACATGTCCCAAGACACCTCAATAGTGTAGCAGATAATATGGCAAACAGTGTCCTCGACTGGCACACCAATCACATCATGTCATATCCATAAACAAAAAATGCATCCATGTGCAAAACATGTGCCTCCACGGGCATATACAAAAACCAATATTGCATCCACGTGCATAACATGTGCCTCCACGGGCATAAAACAAACATACCAAATAATGCATCCATGTGCATAACAGTTGCCTCCACGGGCATACATAAATCAACAAACACACTGCCTCCACGGGCATACACAAAAGACAAATGTGCATCCACGTGCATACACGACAATATATCTAAAATATATATCCACATATATATACAAATCAAATGGTGAACATGTCATAAGTGCCCTCAGCACCCGATATACAAAAAATACATCTGTCATACAAAAATGCTTCCCCATATGCTCATCAGCATTTGGGGGCAGATACAATATATCTACTCATCAGGATCCCTAGGATCCTCCGGCTCCTCCTCCGCCGGCCCCGCCGGGTCATGACGACCCCGCACTCGCCGCTCTGCTGGCCCCGCTGGATCGTCCCTCAGACGTATCCTCCCCTGAGCAGGCCCTGCCGGAGCACCCCGTCCACCACCCCCGTGCCTCGCCACGAACAACGCTGCCCTCAACAGGAGCGACTGCCACTCAGGCGGCGCACCAAGACATCCCTGCAAAATGTCCGCTTGAGACCTTTTTTCACCCTCATCAGTCCATTTTTGTTCGGTATAATTTTATCCCTTTTTCGGGCCGAGCAACCCCTTTTACGAAAAAGGCACTTAGGGAGTTTCCGTTAAGCTCTTTTCTAACTCCTAAAACAATGAAAAGATCGCCGAGCAATCTTGCTTCCTTTCATGCTCGCTAAACGTATCTGAAAGGGCGTCTACATGGTATAAGTTTACCCCTTTTCCGGACCTTGTAGACTAATTACGAAAAAGGTATACTCTAGTCACATCGGCTAGAAGAGTTCTCCATCCGCATCATTTTATCCTTTTTCGGGCCTTGGAGACTAAACTTACGAAAAAGAAACACCAACAGAGTCCACTTATCGTTTTCAGACTCTCTAAACATGAAAGCAACCATGAGCATGCGCCGTCCTGGGCTCACAAAATCCACAGGACCGTACCATTTCAGAGCACACTTTTATCCCTTCTTGGAGCTCATTAAAACTACGAAGAAGGAAGAATGGTGCCTCTTGGCGCTACAACACATCATGTCTACTCACATAGCAGCTTCCCCATTTTGGTCGCCTTTGTTCAGAGTATTCTGCAGTATGTCACTCGAAAACTCCCTTGACAGCTACCATCAGCTTCAACCCCCCCCGGAGTCAGTACATACCCTTCAGTCCCTAAAAAAGCTATGATCCCTGCACCTACAACTCAGTTCCCTACGCTGCCAGGTCAACCATGTCATCATGCTCTGAACAAAGGAAGTTTGAGTCTACCCAATTTTTGACCCAGTTATTTCCCTTCCCCACAAGTATGTCAGTCCTACCATCAGTACTACATCACTTCAGTTCTACACCTCGTGCTCCTATCAAGGAAACATCATTGCCTTGTTAGTTGCTGGTCTCCCTCTGTCGACGACAACTACATTGATTCCAGAGGATAGACCTAGAGGTCCCTGTGGCTTGGACTCATTACCATTTATGATGAGTTCCTACGAATCATTTCGAGAGGAATCCTCAGTGCCTCTCCGAATGGTTGTTTCTCACATGCTCGACTTCAACACCTTGATCGCATTGTTGCGACTCGCACAGGGTATTGGTCCGTTCAGTTATTAGTCGAAGACCCCGGATACCGCCTGACTCCTCCACATTTGAGAGTCTACCTATGGATACAACCAATTACATTTTTTCTATAAATATTCGGGTTGCGTATGGCGACAGTATCCCAGATGACTCACAGTCATTGAGTCCATACAGATGTTGGACACCTTCAGTTTCAGCAGTTCAACATTTATTCCAGTGTATCAGTTATTAAGATCAGCCATGATCATGAGTATATCCCACAATAATGTCCCCTCTGGACCATTATGATGTACCAGTATATTTCTTTATGTATTAGATCCCCCTTCTTGGGACTAATTGTTTTGTATATGTCTTGATACGAGCATGGGAATGCCCGCCTCGTCCTTTATCAGAGATTATACCTCATTCATATTGAGGCCATGTAATATTTTTTGTTTTTGCAGCTTCCAAGGGCCGTGGATCCAGTCTCCAATCGGTCTCTTCTCTCCCCTAAAAACCCCAGAAAAAGACAAATGCACTATGATGTCTATCGGCCATACGATGAGCTCCTGCCCTCACACATCAGGGGGCAATCTGTTAACACCCAAAAAGTGCTCACTAGCTCATTTCCCTATTCACATGACCCATTTATCCACTTTTTCACCATCAGAGCCTCTGAAACCAACAAAAGGTCACCAAAAGACCTTAGTACACCCCTTTTTCCATTAAAAAAGATTATTTTTCCCAAAAAAGCATAAAAAACCCTCAAAAAGGGTCCAAATTCCCAAAAATATTAAAAAGGGAATTAAAATATTATTTTTATTCAAAAAAGGAAAAAGGAGGGAAAAGTACCTAAACCATGTTGGTCAATACCATTTGGTTTCCACAAAACCACAAATGGTATTTCCCACCACCAAAACCTATAAAAAGGTGGTAGGGGCTCCTCATTTCACATCCATCCATTATCTCATCCTTATGCTGCTGAAATCTCCCTTGAGCATTTTAGCCATTGCAAACCACATTGGAGAAGAGACCATTGGAGATTGGAAGTTGCTCATCCTTGGAGCTATTCAACCTCACCATTAGAGGTATTGATTTCGCAAGCACTTGCTTGCCCCATCCTTTCAATACAAATTCTTTGTTTTATATGTTCTTGTTCTTGATTTTAAATTATTTTTGTTATTTGCTTAATATCTTTGCTTAGATCCATGAATAGTCTTGTTTAATTAGTTTATTGTTATTTATTTCCATTGAAACTGCTGCTACTAGTTAGCAGGTGCCCATAGCACTAAGCCTGGTTGCAAAACCGGGCCAACAGTATGTCTATGAGAAGTGGTCCTTAGACTCTGTCTAAGTTGACAAGAGGATTGTATCATCCCTAGGCATGATGAGGTGTCTTAAATGATCCATAGACGTATGTCTCCGAGAAGTGGTCCTTAGACTCTGTCTAAGTTGACGAGAGGATTGTATCATCCCTAGGCATGATGAGGTGTCTTAAATGAGCCATAGACAAAGGTCTCTGAGAATTGAATAACAGGACTAGATCATCCCTAGACCTTGGTTCAAAAGGTACATGATAGGACTAGATCATCCCTAGACCTCAGTTCAAAAGGTACATGATAGGACTAGATTGTCCCTGAACCTCAGTTCAAAAGGTACATGACAGGATTGTATCATCCATGGACCTATGTCCTAACGAGAGTTCTTGCTAGTCAAGAGACTCTTTTGAGGTTTTGTGACAGTCACATATAATGTCTCTCAGAGATCTGATAGGTAGAGCTGTGTGCTCGTAACAGCCTGGATGCTCTTGCGAGGTTTTGTGATGCACGTAATAAGTCTTGAGATTTTCACAGTATGGCTAGTGATGATGAAGACCTATAGGTGGTGGGCCTACATCCAGTATGAAAATGGACTTGCTCTGTAGAACTTCCTATGATGAGTAGATTCAGATATTGATTGAGATAGTAGCAGCAGTGATGATGATGATGATTTGAGGACGAGGCGTTGATGACGATGATCCAGAGAAGAAGACTTGTGCTAGAAGACCTGTGTCGAGAAATACCTTCCTAGTTAAGAGGGAGTGTTGATGTATATGTAACTTCAGAATGTATTTCACATATATGTATATTGTATTCCTTTAGAGATGTTATTATTCCTCTATACGGAAGTGTCATCATTTATATTGTAAGTGTCGTAACTTATACTTGATGGGTTATTAGACCACCTTGGGGTCGGCCCTGTATAAGTCATGTGGGTCAAAAGGTTATTATACAACCCTATTGGGGGTCGACCATGTGGGTCAAAGGGTTATTAGACCACCCTGTTGGGGTTCGGCCCAGTCAGCATTATGTTATGTGGTTAAGTTAAGGCCGACCTAGTAAAGGTTATTAGGCAAGTCAAGTCAAGTATAAATAGAGTGTGGGAGGCACTCTTTTTGATCATTCTATTCCCACACGCACTCTTTGGAGAGTGGAACACTAGTGGAGGAGGAGAAGTTGCTGCTAGGAGATGTCTATCTCTTATGCCTGGGTTGTATCATTGCTCTATCTATCTCTGAGGAAGTTATTGGGGTTTTTCACCTTTATGGTTTTCCCCAAGTAAACTCTGTGTCTCTTATGTGCTTGCATTATTGTATCCATGATTGATATGTTGCACATGTTGTTCTCTTAGTTAAGATCCTAGATCAGATCGAAGTAAATTCTAAAAAAACTAACATGTTGGACTTCAATGCCCAAAAAATACTTCATAAACCCTAAATTAGTCATTTCAAAATCACTTTCCATGACTGATCTAAAATCCTCTATGCCAAAATCACTAGTAAATATTAAATCATCTACATACAGGCAGATAATTAGCTTATTACCTTGCTTGTTGATTTTTGTGTACAATGTTGGTTCACATTCACTTCTGTAAAATCCATTTTGAATGAGGTAAGATTCGATGCGACTGTACGAAGCTCTAGGAGCTTGCTTGAAACCATAGAGTTCCTTATTCAACTTGTATACTTTGTGTCCTTCTCGTAGGACTTCATAGCCTTGTGGCTGCTCCACATATACTTCTTTCTCCAAATAACCATTTAAAAATGCAGACTTAACATCCATTTGGTAAAAGGCCATATCTTATGTGCAGCGATGGCCAGAGTTGTTCTAATAGTGTCCATTTGTGCCATGGGTGCAAAGGTTTCATTGAAGTGTATGCCAAGATGCTGTGTAAACCCTCTTACTACCAATCTTTCCTTGTGCTTCTGCACATTTTCATCAGCATATTGTTTGGTCTTATAAATCCATTTGACGCTTATCACATCTTTGTCCTTAGGGACATCGACTAATTCCCATGTTTGATTCTTCTCAATGCATTCCATTTCTTAATCCATGGCTTGTGCCTACACTTTAACTTCTATAGCTTCTTCAAATGTTAGTGGATCATTAATTTGAGAAAATAATGCAAAGACTAAGAATGAATTGCGTGTACTAGTCTCATATATCTCATGTAGAATTTTTGTCTTTGTCATAGCTGTTGATTTCGAACTCCACAAACTACTTGATGGAGTTTGCTCCACTCTTGGTGTGCTCGTTGGAGTAGCTTGAACTATGACTTGTGTTAAAGTTCCTTGTACTGAAACATGTTGCACTGTCTTGGGATTAGATGGAACTGCGACATTATGACTCACATGTGGAGTTTCAACCAAATATTCTGTCATGTCATCATGTTCGACATGTGACACAATTTTAACATTCTTCTCTATGGTTCCATCCCATGCTTAATTTTCTACAAACTGAACATCTCGACTGATAATAACTTTTCTTGCGACATGGTCATACAATTTGTATGCTTTTGTGTCTTCAAAATACCCAATGAAAATGCATTTCTGTCATTTATTACCTAATTTCCTTCTTATCTCATCTAGAACATGTGCATATGCTACACAACCAAAAAAGTTTAAATGCAAAACACTATGTTTCATACCTGTCCAGGCTTCCTGTGGAACTTTGTTCTTCACACTCTTTGTTGGACATCGATTCATGATGTATACAGCAGTTGCCACTGCCTCAACCCAGTATTCATTTGACATATGCATAGCTACCAACATATTGCACACCATCTCCATAATGGTTATGTTTTTCCTCTCTGCGATACCATTCTGTTGCGATGTATATTGCGCAGTGAATTGCCTGTGTATGCCATGATTTTTACAAAAGTTTAAGAAATCATCTGAAATATACTCACCACCTCTATATGTTCTTAAGATATTAATGCCATAACCACTTTGCTTCTCCACAAGTGCCTTGAACTGCTGAAAACATGCAAACGCATCATATTTATTTTTTAGAAAATATATCCAGGTTTTTCTTGTGAAATCCTCAATAAATGTGAGAAGGTAAGTGCATCCTTGCAAGGACAGTGTTTGCATCGGTCCACAGATATCAGAGTGCACAATTTCAAGTGTTGTGCAAGATCTATATGACTTTCCAACTAGAAAAGTCTCTCTGTGTTGTTTTCCAAAAATAAATCCTTCACAAATTCTTTCTGTTTTTTCAGTCAATGGAAATCCTTTCACCATGTCCTTCATGTGCAGTAGCTTCATCCCACCAAAATTCAGATGTCCAAATCTAAAGTGCCCCAACCAGGATTCATCTCATATTTATGATTGAAATGCTACTTGCATTTATTTGTTGCTATATTTTTCTTTCTTGTCACAGTGAGTGTCTGCTTCTTTACTTTTTGCTTTGAATGTAGCTCCAGAATTTCCATTCTGACTTCCATGAACAACTTGAGTTTTTTTCCTTTTATGTTTGTTCTTATCCTTAAAGGAAACAAGCAATTGCTTGTTATCTACACTTCGGCTATTAAGTGATTGCTTGGATATATGTCCTTAATCAGACAATGCTTTCCTGTAATGTAAAATATGTAACATTTTTCCATTAGTTGTCCATTGCTCATCAAATTATGCTTCAAACCTTGAACATAATAAACATCAGGCATAAATTTCTACTCCCCCTGTTTGGTTAGAATATCAACAGTACCCTTACCCAAACCAGTGACTTGAATATTATTTCCAAGTGTGACATCAGTTTGAACTTGTAATATCTCGAGACCTTGAACTTTTATTATGTGCTGGGCATAAGACCTGATGTACATGGATGACCTATGTGCTGGGCATAAGCCCCGATGTACATAGATGAATTTTATTATGTGTTGGGCATTAGCCCTGATGTACATAGATGTGTTGGGAATAATCCCTGGAGCACTCCAACATCATGTTGAGCATAATATTTGGAGCATCGGATCTGTGGCCATTGTATCCCTAGGTGAATCTTACAAATGCATCCTAGTACTAGTGTTGAGAAAAAGGCTCTGGAATTGCACTAATGTAATGCCAATTTGAGAGTGTTCAGGATAAGCTCTGAATAGCACTAGGGGTTGCCTTATTTAAGGGTGCTGAGTTGGAAAGACTCTGAATAGCACCAACATTCATCGTACTTATTCAAGTTGATTAATTGAATCATTATCTATTTCTCATCAAGGACTGAAAGATACTGTTATGAATACCAGGTAATCCAACATGCAAGGGAATCTAGGGTTATCTATCCTAGTTGACCGACCCAAACCCCACATGAGGCCTTGTTAAAGAACGAACATAATTTAAGCATTGATTAAACAATTATGCTATATAATGCATGAATAAAAAATGATAAATAAATTTAATATGTGAATTCTATATACATATATGAAAGATATTATATATGTGGAGTTATTTTGTAATAAATAAACATAAATAAAATAAGTGAAGTCTATACACATATACAAAAATAATATATATATATGTGAAGTTAATGAAAAAGAAATAAAAGATAATCAAATTGAAAAGAAATAATATATATATATATATATATATATATATATATATATATATATATACGTTATTTTATAAACTAAATAAATAAATTAAAATTCTTTTCTAAACTCAAAGTAGAAACTAGTAAACGTTTCTAGTTATCAATAATTATTATCTTCCAAATATATTACACATAATTCAAACTAAGAGTTGTATTCAAGAAAATATTAAAATATTAATGTTAACTCAAGATAACCAAAACTGCACCATTCCAAAGAAACCTATATAAGGGCAAGAGCCAAGAGAGGGAATGGGATCTGATTTGATCATTATTTCTCTAGGGGGTGGGAGAGAATTCCAACCCTGGTACTCAGAAAATACAAAGACTAGTTCCAAGATAATAGTAGCCTCATCCTTAGGTGCTCTAGATTTTCTTGCATGTTGGAACCAGCTCAGGGATGATTTGATTAAGAACCAGGAATGGTTCTTGGTCAAAGGTTGGGAGGAACATGGCAGTTATGAGGTTATTTGGTTACCACTATACAAGTCAGCTGACGACATTCTTCCATTAATTAGTGTTTGAAGTGTGCAGTTCATAAAGGAGATTCAACTAGTACATTTCAGGTAAGAATTTATATTATATGTATATCAAGGTTTTGTAGAATTATAGGCTAAAAATTTATAAGTATGAGATTCCATTATCAAGCTGTAAATTTCTCTTTTACAGATTCTGGATAAACTTATTAAATTTATGAGCAAGGGCATCAGCATTGGCTCATTAGGTTAAATTAGTTAATTATGACTGCGGAGTTTTAATTGTACATATATGTAGGATTAACCGAGAATAGATCTTTCCTTCCTTTTTAACATAGAAAGGATCTTTTCAGCCTTAGACCAGACTTCCCATTCCCAACTCATCCTATTTTCTAACCATAGAAAAACAACGCTCAAGCAAAACAAAATCTACAAGAATGTTCTAAACTCGTTTACTATGGAATCATTGTGGTAAAACATTATACAAATCGAAATTTTCTTCCATATAAAGTCTCGATCTAGCAGAGCTAGCTTGTGCTAGATATCCTCCCTTAAAAACTTTAGACTTATGATGTTAAAAAAACTTCTATCATACAGAGGAAAAATCTCCCAAGTTACATTAATTTTAGATTTCTTTAAGAATCTCTCAAACGCTAGAAGTTTCGCGAACACCCTAAGTCTAAATCATAACATTGTTTATTTAGGATTTTTATACGCCCAGTTTTACTCTTTAAACAAATCTTATTAAAATAGGAACCAGGATCGAATCCCTTTATAAGTTATTCCTTGCACAACGAAGTTAACACTTCACCCAGAATTTACGTACCATGCATTACAAAGTTTAAATGATAGACAAACATTTTACAAAGTTTCCATAACCCTTTTATAACCCAGCCTCTTGACTTAAAACATTTCTTGCACAGCTATCGAAACATCAAAATTACCATTTGATAGGAGTCTAAATGACTAGAACGAAATCTCAAGTTTCAAAGTAATAAATTCATCATATCTGTAATTTTTCATAATTAACAAAAAAAAAGAGTCATGTAGCTTCCCTTTCAAATTTTTAAAATGGAGGCTTGCCTCAGACATCGAATTTATCGACTCAGTCATAAAAAATGATTTGACATTTAAACTCCTTCCATCTTAGACAAAAATAATTATATCAATAGCAAACCCAAAATTTTAATATGAATTTCAATGAATCAAACCAAGTCATATTTTCAACCAAGAACAAAACCAACCGAAACTAGAGCATAGACTCTCACATAGGGTCTTTTCCCATTACACAGAAAGAAAATTTATACATTCATGTAACAATGCAACAGTAAATGCCAAAGATCGAAAACTTTACAAGTCGAGAGTAAACTTCCCTATCCCAAACGAAAAAACACATATACAGGCTAATAGAATCTAGTTATACAAATTTAGGGGTTAATAGGAATACAAGGAAATTTAACTACGAAGATCTTTAAAATAGAGTATGCCCAGTAATACACCTTAGGGATTTACATTACCTCCTTGTACCTCCCTGAAGTAGAAAGCCTTTAAACAAACCACAGTATAACCCACACATGTTTACCCAACACTATCAGCATACCATTTTCGTATGAGGGGAAGAACAAGGTAGCCATGGAACCAAGCTTACTAGGGCCACTCATGTCAGTGTTCACCTTGCCCCATCATTGTGCATATTATTGGTCTCGAAACATCCAAACAACAGCCACCTGTCAACATTTGCAAGCAAAGGGTTTATAAAAAAAATGGGAAAACTGGAAACTACGATTTTAGACTTTGAATGGTTTAGAAATAGAAGTTTCAAAAAAAAATGAAGAGCTGCGACTCTTACAGAGGTAAACAGAGTCTTACCATGCTAAGTCATTTTGGTTGTTGCGCCATTCTGTAGCTTGGGTAAGCGCAGACCTTGAGATCTGCTCAGGTCAAGAGCAAGGTTCCTCCATAATCGACCGAGACTCCCGCTCACAAGGAAAAACATCAAACTTTGGAAACAAGTCGAAAAGGTAGGGTTTTACCCACCCCCCCCATCATGGCACATTTCACCATAAGGAAATCACATGGGCACAGTTAATGTCCAACCACCTCCACTAAGGACACGATTCATTTATCCATTCACCATAGTATATAACCTACATTCGTTATCTTTGAGAGCACTGACTTATAAATGTTTGGAACCATAGTATAGGATAGGTTGCACCATCATGTGCACTTAGGGTCCACTTTAAACCATAAAAGTATAGCAGGAGGTTGTTAAGAGGCCCCTGCAACCACATCCAACATGTCTTAGCTCCAGAAGAGATAAGTAAGCCAGGTTCGACGAGAACCCTCACTACACCATACATGAACTATCAAAATATAAATATCCACTTGTGCACAGTCATTTCAACTAGAAAAACGAGGATTATAGATACAAAGAGTAGATCTCAAATCAACAAACAAACGTCTTAGTATTTACCCATTTATACATCACAAAGAGATAACAATGTTAATTAGGATAGGCACCATTATAAACATATAAACTATTATCCATACTTTCCCTTATCCTCGAATGTGGATGTAAGCATCATCATAAGTTCTAGACAATACATCGAATCAACATGCCTTTATAACAAAAGTATGAAACATTTAAAGAGATCATAGTAGGATATATAAGTCATTACCATACAAATAAACATCATGAGACAGATCTCTATTACAACAAGAATTATAATAAACTACCTTGCAACCAATCAATGACAGGAATCCAAACAGGATACAAGTACTAATCTTAACAATATTATACAACACTGAAGTAATTCCTAATGAACCTTAGGTCTTAGTAATATTATTACCTTATACAATTTTTTATTTTATTTCTAGATTTAAGGGACATTACAAAACTGATTTATCTAGACTAGAGAATAAATTTAAATTACGAGTCATATGATTGCTACAGCCTAAGTCTAAATACCATATGTCATTTGGACTTTCTTGGAAAACATTGCATTCAAGTGGAGATACACATGCTAAGAACAACGATCTATTTGGAGTGTTGTTGTTGCTTGACTGTGTTTGACCTTGCTTTCCTTGGTCATACTGCTTCTTCGTGCATTCATATGTGAAGTGTCCAAACCTCTTCCAGTAATGACATTGAATTTTTTATTTATCATACCTTTGTCCACTTGCGTGACTGGGGATCTAATTTTGACCTCTACCAGCGACATATGCAGGGATGCTGCTGCGACCTCCTCTAAAAGTTCTTCCTTTGCCTCTTACACGACTTATGGATGACTATGCTGCGAATGCACCTTCTAATGATGTATCTGATCTGCCGATTCTATGTTCATGATTGAGTAATGAGGCTTGCAAGTCATCAACAGTAAATTGGGACAGATCTTTGTTTTCCTCTAGGGTCACAACTAAAGATTCAAAATTTTTTGGAAGACTTCTAAGAATTTTTTCAACAACTCTTTGATCACTTAAATTTTCTCCATAAGACATTATTTGATTCATCGGATCAATAACTCAAGTATAAAATGATTCTACTGACTCTCTATTTTTCATTGACAGAGATTCAAAATATTTTTTAAGGAGTTGTAGTTTTGCAGTCCTTACCTTGTTCAAACCTTGATAGGCATTTTCCAGTGTATCCCACACTTCCTTAGTTGTCGTAGCTGTTGCTACTCTTGGGAGTATGGATTCATGTGTTGCTTGATGTATGTAAAATAATGCATTTCCAGCTTTCTTCCTATGTCCCTCAAGACATCGTTCCTTGTGTGAGACTATTATATGTTTCAAGATGTGTTGGTTCTGCATACCCATTTTGGACTATTTCCCATACATCTTGACCTCTGAACAAAGATTTCATAGTTAGAGACCAATATTCATAATTTTTACCTGAAAATATTGGAGTTTGCAAATTATCTGAAGTATAAGCCATTCTTAACTTTAATTTATTTTCCCTTTTTTTGTAAATAGAATTTCTACTCTCCATAAACCAGCTCTGATAGTGCGCACTAAGTACTAAGTATAAATACCGAACACTAACTTAGCATAAATGAACTTCACATAAATGCAAAGTTAACTTCGCATTACTTTACTTTGCATAAATGGAAATTTACTTTGCAAACTTCTTTAACTTCGCATAACTTTACTTTGCATAAACAGAAATTTACTTTGCAAACTTTTTTAACTTCATGGAGATTAACTTCCCACAAACCCACTCTTAAACAAGCTGTCAACAAAAATATAAATATAACTTTTACCATCCTAAAATATTTGGGAAATCTTGATTTCTTTTACACACGATAAATGTAAACAACATTTACACAAGTAAATATGGAGAAGATGTGCAGCATGCAATATTCAACATTCTTGAGAATGAATACATAAAACTATGAACTTATATATTAACGCAGTAAAGCATGGCAACTTAGCCAAATTACAAAGAGGTGGAACCTACTTTGATCTTTCACCTTTTACAAAGCTTGGGCTATTAATACACTTTGCAACTATGAGCTTGGGCTCATAAACACATCGCGAACCTATCTTTCTTTTCCTTTCTCTTCCTCTGTTCGTCTCTATGTTTTCCATCTTCTTCTATTTATACACAAATTTGACATCGCTTCACCTCGAAGCTATTGAGTTACATTAAACACTGTAATTAATTTCTACCTAAGAATTTCTTGACTTGCGGAATACAAACGATGTTAAATAAATACAAGGAAGTGTGTAAGAAGCCTTATGACAGACTAACTGTCTTACATCTAGAGCTCTAGGGATTGACAAAATGTCTCACATCTGCGGCTCTGCGGATTGACAAAATGACTGACTGACTGAAAAAGCGAGGACAGACTAGATACGCAATCAACTCGTAATTACATTTTTCGAACAGATTTGAATCAAGGGATTGCCATTCTCGAAGAGCCTGGAAATTTCATCAAATTTAAATTTCGATGAGATCAAAATATTGAGTCATGTTGTAATTATCTGCATCGGTAGAGCAGTTGAGACATCTGATAAAAGTGGTTTTATTGATTTACAACTGATGGAGGCCCAAGAGCAAGAACGGCATAACTACGACGGTCTTGAAAAGGGCCTTTGGGTTCTGAATGGTATACTCAACGCGGGAGGCCCATTAGCTGATACTATCCAAGGTTTGGATATAGCTTCATTTTTCGTCTGTTTAAACATCTTACCAACCCCAAGAATGATAATTTGGAGGGGCTGGGCTGCCCAAGATTGCCGGTTTCATCTGAGAAAGGGTGCAATACATCTGACTGCGTTAAATATTTAAAACCTCGATTAAAATCATCAAGTATATGTTTTGGCAAGTCATGACTACAATTCTTAACTTATTCATATTATTACTACGGTTCCATAGTCACCACTATGATGATGTACTTATTTGTTTAAAATTTTAATGGTAGCTATGTGTCTTGCTCAATTCAATGTGTTGGTATTTTTTTAATATAATAATTAAGTATCGAAATAGTTTCTCATGCCATGGTAGTTATGTGTCTAGTCAGTTTTGGGAATTTTTGTCATATACTAATTAACAATCAAAATAGTTTCCCATTCCAGCTTCTTTCACTTAGAAAAGCAGCTGCATATGAACGTACTTTGCAGCCCATTGCGCATCGACGTAACTTCTCGATGAAAATAGGAATCAAGTACTAACCAATGGTAGGTGATGTTAGGGGTAGGTTTATTGGATCCTTTTTTGCCTTTCTGGATTTTGGTCCACATCAGATAATTCAAATGCTAACAATTTTAGAATTCTAATATTGTGAAAACTTGTTTCAAGTATGATTTACTATGAATGAATTGAATGACCTTATTTCAACTGATTAAAATTTCACTATGAATGAATTGAATGACTTTATTTCACGCTTGATGACGGGTCGGTAAATCTTATGAACTCCATCCCCGGCCTTAAAATTTATAACATTAAACCATTTTAGTTTCAAAATAAATTCTTACCATCAAATTCGATAAAAATAACCTTACAAAATTTGCCATTATTTTTTCAAAATTATAAATTTTTGAGTACCCAATTCCACAAAATAACCGTTTGGTACACGAAGATGATTCTAGTCAATCCCATAATTTACATATATTGCTACACGTCTCCATCCTACTTTGGAGGTTGGTATCTGCACGCTCCATATTAAATTTGGTAGGTAAGATGGCGTTTGAGTGACAACCAAAGGGTCTCCACCGGCGAGACTTTGAAGTGGCTCTACTCACGCTTTTCACGTTCCACCACAGCGCAGAGAACGTTAGTTGCGGTTTATATTCTGCTTATAGCAATAATAGCTGAGCATCTTGAAGAATAAAATAATTTTATAATGATGCTTATCTTCATTATTTTCTTCTATGAGAATTTTAGAAAAAGGTTCAAACTACCTTTCCCCAAAGGGCAACATGCATGGAAGGTATGCTTAGGAAAGACCAACCCTTCCACTAGGTAAATGACAATGTGAATTGCATATTGAGGAAGGGTTACTTGACCTTTCTTTATGGTTACCATGAGAATGCCAACTTTGAAAAAGGGTGTGCTTCGGGAAGTGCTAACTTAGCTTTCCCTCCCGACCTCTTTGTTCGAAAAATATGCTCGAGAAAGGATTAGCTCACCTTTCCACTTGATAAACCACATTTGTTTTTTTAACAGAAACCAGAGAGATTGTATTTATAAATAAGCAGCCATTTGGTACAAAATGGGAGCTTCAATCTAAGCTCAGAAAAAAGATGGAAATGAGCAGACATGACTTGCTCTTTTACATACCTATATGTTCCTCTATTAGCCTTTCTACAATTTTCAAAATCATGCGAGGGATAAACCCTTACAAACTGACTATTCAGAAAAACACAAAAAAACATTTAAGAGGGAGAAACTAGAAATCAATCCTGAAATCCATTGAGTCATTTTCGCCATTTTCAGAATTCATCCTTAATAATGTCCACTGTTCCCATTAACTCAAACAAATTCCATTAGAGGTCATCAATTCTTGAATCCTTGTAGGCTAACTGTTGAGAAATGTATCGACTATCCTCTGAATTCTCCTTAATTCCTTGAGTTCAGCAAAGGTGACATCTACAACCTTCCTTGGGTTCAACTTGAAATATTCAACACTTGCTTTGAGGTAAGCCATGGCCTCTCTAACACCTGACATAATCCCAGGACGCTGGTGGTTTCCTATACTCTGCTCGTTCGAGAGTTCTTCCTCACAACTCAGGGGAACTAGAAAAATACCACTCAATCGATGAACAATATGTTGAGCCAAGAGACCGCCGAACTCTGTCTTGCCCTCCTTAAACTTCCACCTAGGTACTAGCCATGATGTAAACATGAGTGAACAGGGGAAAGTATTTGGACAAGACTCCCCATAAATTCTTTTTCGGATCACCCGCGGGAGGCCATGTGTTGTGGAAACACTCTCCACATGTTCATGCCAATCTAGGCAATGTGCTTTTGTTACCCTCGAGCCTTCACATTGCACATGTAAGCGAAGTATGGAAGGGAAAATAAATTTGAATCCTAGGGGATAGGATGGTATGTATGGAGACCATTATTGAACACAACATCCACCACTCTTAACCAAACTCCCTTGTTTTCCAAGCAATCAATGATTCTGTTGTTTTCACGAAGTATGTGTAGAAAATTTGCCTCAAGTGAAGAGTTAAGTAAAGATATTCGTTGATATATTCTTCTGCACCAAGGAGATCCTTTGTTGTATCCATTCCTCATTTTATAAATGACCTATCTTGAGTGTCCAACGACAATAATCTTGTCAATCATTAACTTGGCTACAATTTCCGTGCTCTAAAGTAGTGCAAGCCATTCAACGACATTGTTGGATCTTTCTCCAATTCCCAAGGCATAAGATTTAACTATTTTCCCTCTAGGATCACATATGCGCCCCCCCCCGCACCTGCCTCCCCTAGATTTCCTTTGGCTGCCCCATCAAAATATAAGGAGTAGCTCTTCCACGATCTCCACCATTGGTTGAATTCTTCTTTGCTCATTCTTATCTCCCACTTGCAATTGCTTCTATTCTTGGAAGTTTTGAAGTTGTTCTTATGAACACTATCAAAATTTCTTTAACCATAACTCTTCTTTTAAGGTTAAAATTTAAGTTCTCTAGAAGGTGATTCCTTTAGCATTGATGCTTTCAGACATCAAATTTGTAGCTTTGTGTGCGGCTCTACTTTGGATTGAATTTTTCCCTTCAAATATGCTTTTGTTTCTTGCTAACCAAATTTTCCATGTGACATTCATCGGGACCATTTTCCAAATCCTTCTTATGGTAGGTTTTTTGGATCTGCTGCCCGGAAATCTATTTTTCCAGTTTTTTATCAAATCTTCAATATTATTTGGAGGAGAGAAGTTTTCACACAGAGGATTAACTACCATCTCCCAAACCTGTTTAGCGAAATCACACTCCAGAAAAAAGATGTTGATCATTCTCTATATTTGCTTTGCATAGCTCACATCGTGAAGGTCCTTCTATGCCTCTTTTGAGAAAATTATCCGATGTTAAAAGCTTGTTGTGGGATAGGATCCATAAGAAGAAGTTTACCTTGGGGATCCAATCTGAATTCCAAACCTTTACCCAGAATTTGGAGGCCAACGTCTTCTTGAGATTTGCTAAAATGTTGTATCCTTCCTTGACTGTGTAGTTTCCTATTTGTCCCCATCCACGACTATCTTTGTATCTAATATGAATTGGAGCTTTCCCGCAAAGCTGTGAAAGGAGAAGAGCATGATCTTGCTTTAGTTTCATGGATATTTATGGGAATCCATCCTTCCCAAGCTCCTGATTCTTTCCAAACCAAAATGTCCTTAAGGGTGTTAAATCCAGAACTTTGCATCCATTCTTGAATTCTAGATAAATTCTGAAGGGAGCCAAGAGGGGGGAAGGAAAGAATAGAATTTGTCCAATTTTTTATCCTTTTTCTATTCGCCAGGATCCAATATAGGTTGT
This sequence comes from Larix kaempferi, assembly GCA_027924585.1. NCBI lineage: Eukaryota > Viridiplantae > Streptophyta > Pinopsida > Pinales > Pinaceae > Larix > Larix kaempferi. The sequence continues at coordinate 15,169,865 of BSBM01000047.1, read as the reverse complement.
CTTTAATTAGACTAGCATAGGCTTTGCATAGGTTCCAAATATTGGTTATTTTTCCTCTTAGTGGAGAATCTATTTTTCTCAATCTAGCTTTTTTATGTACTTCCTCCTTATAACTTCTTTCCACCACCCCTTCTTTCCAGAGATCATTCTCCATAATAGTTAAGTTCCCACAGCTTTGTTCATGTTAATTCGTTCCCTTATTCCCAAGCCTCCTTTTCTTTTGGCCTCCTTTACTATGTTCCAGTTAACCAGATGGAAATTTTTCCCTTTGGTTTTGCCTCCTTGCCAAAGAAATTTCCTGATTTCAATGCTGCTGTTATTCATTACATTTTTGTAGCTAGAAGCACAACACAAACAAAGACAGGGTAGCAAGATAGAACATAATTGATTAAAGTTACATTTCCTGGCAAATTTAGCCATCTCATTCCCCAAGCCTGTATTTTATTTTTTATTTTTTGAATGACATCTTTCCAAGTAGCATTGTTCACATTATTCCTGCTAATGGGAACTCCAAGATATCTAAAGGAGACCCAAACAGTGTTGGTCTTGACCCCCAAAAGCAAAGCGAGTTCCCTTAATAAGATGGGGTTGCAATTCCGGCCATAAAGATTACTCTTATTTTCATTGGTTCCCCCCCCCCCCCCCCCCCGTTGCTCTCAAATCGTGATCTAAAACTTTTTTAATTCTTCTAGCAATTTGTACTGAAGCATACCCCAACAAAATATTGTCATCAACAAATTGAGCATGATTTATAGGCCGAACTCCTCTCGCAATGATGATTTTGGGGATGTTTCCTTCATGTTCATTAACCTGTTAAGACTCCTTCTTAGAGTATCAGCTACAAGAATATAAAAAAATGGGGATAAAGGACAACCTTGGCATAGTCATCTGGTTATTTTGAAAAATGGGGTGGGCCTTCCATTGACAACAGGGGCTATCTAGGGTGATCCTTTTCATGATTTAATCGACCTGATGAAGGATTCTGAGAACCCAAAGTTTTCAAGAACTACGTAGAAAAATTCATGTCTGAGCTGGTAGAAGGCATTTGCAAGGTCGATTTTAATCACCATGCCTACCTCTCTCCTTTTTTCACTGGAGTGTATGGCTTCTTGAATTAGCAGAATGTTATCATATATGTGTCGCCCTGAAACAAACTCACCTTAATTGGAAGAAATGACCATGGGAAGGTGCTTCTTGAGCCTACTAGATATTATTTTTGTGAGAATTTTGTAAGAGGCATTACATAGAGATATGGGATGATATATTCCTAAAGTGGTGGGGTTTTTTTATTTGGGGATAAAAGGAAGAAAGGAAGAATTGCTAGCTCCTCCTATACATTCCCTATTTTTTGTCCAATTCAACATTCCGATGAGGTATTTCTTCATGATGTTCCAACCTTTCATGTAAAACTGAATTGTAAAACCGTCTGGTCCAAGGGCTTTGTCTAGGTGAAAGGACCAGACTGTTCTTCTTGATTCCTCTTCTGATATCGACACACATGGGAGATCATTTTCATCCCTCGTGATAATCCAAGGCACATCCTCAATCATCATCTTCATTTCTTCTCTCATCACTTCTTCTTCTTCATTATACAACCTTTCATAATGATTTCCGGCCTCATTTTTTATCCTAGATTGATCTATAATGTTTTCCCCATTTTTCTTTTCTAACTCTGTTATTGTATTTTTCCTTTGCCTCTCTTTCCATTGATTGTGAAAGAAGGTAGTGTTGCTATTAAGTGCCTTTAACCATAAACTCCTAGATTGCAGGCGCCATTCCTCTTCCTCTTTACTGGATAGGTCTTGAATCTTCTTGTCCAGATATTTTTCTTTGATTATAATTTCTTTTGCAACTGGATTTTCTTCTATGTTTTTCTGTAGCAGTTCTAGAGCTTCTTGTGCTTCTTTCTTTTCCTTTCCGGGTTCTTTATACCTTTCCGCTGCCCATCTTTTTAAGGCCTGTTTTACATTTTTAATTTTTTCTCCCAAATGAAGCTTGGAGAGCCAATAACAAACTGATCCCATGTATCTTTTATAATCTCCATGCAACCCTCATATTTCAACCACATCGGATTGAATCTGAATGGCAACGGACCAAATTTCCCAATATATTGAAAAATAAAGCAATGGGCCTATGATCTGAAATAGCAACCGATAAGATTTTTACCTCTGGAATGAAGGGTTTTGGGAGATAAGACGTACTTACTAGAAATATGTCTAGCCTTATAGCTATATGCCCGGGCCCTGGTCTCTTGTTGTTCCATGTGTACTTCCCTTTTTTCAGTTTAATGTATATAATCCTCCAATGGTTTTGGAGATCTTCCATCCTTTCTCTGAAGGAGTCTTTGACTTTGGAGCCTCCCTTCCTTTCTTCTTCCGATATAGTTGCACTAAAATCTCCTACAATAATTCCTGATTAGGCATTATCCTCTCTCGCTGAGAAGATAGAGTATTCTAGAATTCTTCTTTTTTCCCAGCTAAAGTTGGTTTGTAAACATTTCCTACCCAGAATATTTCATTATTGATTAGATCCTCTAGCTTGACTAATATCCATGATCTGTTTATGATTGAGGATTTAATCCTGAAATGAGATTTATCGCACCAAGTGATGAGTTCTCCAGAAGCTCCTTTGACACTTATTGTTATACCTTCTTCGTTTGCATTTATTTTCCCAAATGCTTGTAAGCATTCTTCCTCTTGCATTTTGGTATCCTGTATCAAGAGGATTGAGGTGTTATCAATTTTTTTAATTCTTTTTATTGCTTCCATATTTTGTTTTCCACCTAATCCTTTGCAATTCCAGGAGACCAGTTTCATTATTTCCTAATTTGAGGGGGAATTTTGTCCTTCTTTTCTTCTGTGATTCCTTGAATCTATTTCCCTTCTGATATCCTTATGTTTTGGTCAAAGCTAGTGTGCTTACCCGCCACTTTTTCACTTGTTGCTTCCCGTTCTCTTAAAAGTTTGTTGGGCTTCATTTCCTTTTTTGCTAGAGGATCCTCCTCTTCTTCTCTGCTTTCTGAGGTTTCTTCCATATTTTCCCTAAACTCGGATTTGATAACCAAACCCCGTGAACTTAGGTAGATTTCATTCCTTATAGTCTCTCGATACTGCCTATTGTTTCCTTCATTGACTACTTCTAAAATTCCTGATGTCTTTTCTTTGGATATCTGCGTTTCTTCTAAGTTTTCACTTTCTTTGAGATCATGCTATGTTTTCCCTCAAGTTTCTCTTGCTTTTCTTCCTGTTCCTCTGAACTAAGATCCTGACACCTGTTTGTGCTTTTCTTCAGTTTATTTGGAGATTGCAGAGAATTGGGGTTTGTTTGAATACCTTTCTTCCTCGGGACTTCATTCCATTCTTCTCCTTGTCCTTCTTCTTGTTCTTAATCTTTTTGGGAAGGGCATAGTCTTGCAAAGTGACGATACTCATGGCATACTTTGCACTTGAATGGAATTTTCTCATAGTATACCATCTAGAGGTGTGTCCATCTGTCCATTGATAGATTGATGGCTTCTGGGAGACCCTTTTCTAGATCTACTTCAACACAGATTCTTGTACAAGAAAACATTGGGGGTTTGGGTTCAGATTTTTCTATATACTTCCTTGGGGTATTCCCTATTTATCTTAAGTCTTTGTCATTCCAACAATGGAGAGGAAGATGAGGTCTCTTTACCCAAACTGGAACGACAGTGGGGATGCCTTTCTCATGATCAAAAGACAAATCACATTTGTTGATATACATCCCTCTTGGTCCCATGAAATATGGTCCATTTCTGAAAACTAGATCTCTATCTTTCTTTTCAAACATAAAGACGAAAAACCTTTCCCGCAAAAGATCTATTGGACTGCTCCTTGTATCAATGGTATCAAGTTCTTATTTAGCCATAATTCTTTAGATCTAGGAGATGGCCATAGGCCTGTGAAATGGCCTTTTAATCCTTTCTCAGATAATGCAACAGATTTTCATTTGGATGCAGAGGAGTTCAGCTTGACTTCAGGGAGGTCCGTTTTTTTTTCAAATTTGGATTCCTTCGCAGAGATGGTTTTTCTTTGAATAGTGTTAAATTTTCAGAATTTAATTCAATCTGATCTAGGATCTTAACTGAGATAACAACATGTACAGCAAATCTACAGCATATCAATCATAGACACAATAATGCAAGAACACAAGAGACACAGAGTTTACTTGGGGAAAACCATAAAGGTGAAAAACCCCAATAACTTCCTCAGAGATAGATAGACCAATGATACAACCAGAATACAAGAGATAGTCTTCTCCTAGCAGCAGAGCCTCCTCCTCCACAAGTGCGCCACTCTCCAAAGTGTGAGTGAGAGAATAGAATGTGTAAAATGAGAGAGACACACTCTCTATTTATACACTAACTTGACTTGACCTTTACTCAACTAGGTCGGCCTCAACTTGACCACTTAACATAATGCTGACTGGGCCGACCCCCACTAGGGTGGTCTAATAACCCTTTGACCCACATGGCTGACCCCCAATAGGGTGGTCTAATAACCCTTTGACCCACATGACTTATACAGGGCTGACCCCAACAAGGTGGTCTAATAACCCATCAAGTATAAGTTACGACACTTACAATATAAATGACGACACTTCCATATAGAGGAATAATAACATCTCTATAGGAATACAATATGCATATATGTGAAATACATTCTGAAGTTACATATACATCAACAAATAGGCTAAGACTCCACCAGATAGCGGAAACGGTCCTCTGGGATTTGGTGTCTTACATCCGGATCTGGATCCTTAGGAGGGGGAGGATTCATACAACCATCGAGGTGGCCGCTAGGGCTTGAAAACCCACCAAACCCTAGGTTCACGGGCAATATTCAGTGATTCAGAGAGCTTGTCAAATGGCCTACAGTGTAGTATGTTGGCTTGGCCCACTCGATAAACCACATTGTGAATATCATCGTTTCCTTTAAATAAACTAGTACATTCATTTAACTTGTGCCCGTTGAATACTGATAGGCCACAAGTTAAGTGTCACAAATAAGTAATAAGTTATTTGTTACTTGTTCTATGCTATGAAGCCCCTTATTCATGTATCAATTAAGAGTTATCCATGCATCAACTACTTGTTATTTTTTATATTCTTTTTTCTTTGACTGCCATAAAATCAATCTAGATAGTACACTTTTCCCATCCTCCTCCAATCTAGGAAAAGCATAGATACTAGTCATGTAACATCCCTCAATTTCGATGCCTATTGTTATTATATTTAAAATTAACTATGAATTTTGTAATTGGCCATGGTGAGGAGCTCAAGGCCAAGGCCCCACTAGTGGACCTCGGAAGTATCGTTACCTCTGGGTTATAAGTTCTTAATCATAAACTTATAAATGACGCAAGTAAAAGCAAGGATGTAACTAAGACGTTAAGTAACTAAATCCTCTAAGCAAAATGTAAAAAGGCTAGGAAGCCTTGAGAGTTAGGTTTTGGATCATAGACATTTGAGGGTAAGAAACTAGGGACATTCACCTCGGTAGAACCTAACCAAGGCTAAAAAAACTAGAAGGGTACTATAGACACATACTTATATATATATATATCATATGAAAGAATTAGCCATTAGTTGTGATAACTATTGGGTGGAGATTATATATATATATATATATATATATATATAATGTTAAATATGAGAGATAAAGGTATTTTGTTGTATGATAGCTCACAAAAGAATGGATGAGTGGTTAAATCAATTAAAAAATATATATATTAAGTTTTGTTTGAGATTTTATAAACCTTACAAACATTATATAAGGAAGAAACTATTACCAATTACGTGGTAATTTTAATAAGAGGTACTTATTTTGGTATGTATTTATGAAAATACAATTGATGTAATATGTATAGAGTTTAATTAATATATGGTTATCCTTGTTATAATTCGCCTTACTCATTAAGAAGGAACACGATCCTTAATAATAGGATTGTGGTTGTTAGTGGATCCTCTCAAATAAGAACATAATTGATTATACTTTAACTATAGATAGATTCGTAATAAGCATCGTGTAAATGAAGAATCAACCGTTTTAAAATTAAATTGGCGGGGTTAAACTTAAAGATATCTTAGTTGGTGTAAACAATAAGTGTAGGACTCTCTCATCAAAGACTGCCGAGTCCATCCCGAATTTCTAGGTTATTGTTTGCAAAATAGAGGGCACCATCTTCATGATAATTATACAGTGTGCCCTTTGTTAGAATAGGATGACATAATCTGTTAGATGGCAAATGCCATTTGTCCCACTAAACGCTTTTCACCAAACGGCTACCACCGTCAAACATGGGGGAAAACGCTGACACCATCGTGTTAGGGATGGATCGCTGCCTTTTATATTATTGCTATCGTTATAATAAGAGGAGTGGAGTTTAATTATCAACAACACTTGTTAGCTCCGTCGGGAGTTAGTTACGGAAATGGTCTCCTTCGTGGAGCACTTATCATCACTGACCACCGCCACCCTTCTGGAGGAAGGCATCCAAGTACCTATTAAAGAAACGATTGATAACCGAGGTGGGAGAGATCCTTCCTCTCTGTACGTTATGGTTGAGACTATGATTTATGCACATCAGATTGGGTGTGAAGGGCATGGATGGAGGAGAGTTTGGGAAGATACGATGGAGGAAATTTTCCAGCGTCAGGGAAGCAGGAGGATCTCTGCGCTTAGAAGGAATTTTGTATTTCCACGTGAGGAGTTCGTAGGCATGGGTTAGCTCAGGAAGCTTGTTCCCTATCCCTGGTCTCGAGGATGGACAGTCTCAAGAAAATAAAAGTCCGAACCTCTGCACCATTGGATGATAGATAGACGCCAGATCGGCAGGATCTAAGGTAATTTCTCGGTCTAGATTTGAAATTTGAAATAGTGCTTGCTAGGGTAAGAATGCTAGTTTCCCTATATGCCGTCGATATCTTGATTTCATGAATGTTTTTTTTTTATCATGTTTTAAGAATCCTGTAGATATCTCTGTACTTTTCTTTTTAATGTTTGTTGCTTGCAAGGGAAAGACGATCCTCGTCTTCATTCTAAAACCTATTATGCAAATGTTTTCGTTTTAACAATGGTTCTGTCACTTAGCACAACCAGTAATCCTATTCATTTATATACCTTGCTACCAGAGCATTTAGCTTAAGCCCGTATGCATAGGCGGCGCAGCCCTTTATGTATCACAGTCCATGATAGATTCAATCATTAAGCTGAATTGATCCATCTTCGTGATCGACAGAGTTGATTCTTGGTCTAATCCTTGTTTGACGGGGTTAACCTTTTTTTTTTTTTTTATCCCAGCATTCTGCCCTTGATGGATAGAATAAGCTTTTGTCTCTGTGTTGACCACGTTCCTTATTTGATGATCAAAGGATCATTTGTTTTCTTTTTTTTTGTACTGTAATATCTCTGCCATAGTGAAATCAATCGGCGGTTGATGAATACTTAAAAGTTGATCAATCAATGCTTAAACGACTAGTTTAAACTTATAATGGTGTAAGCTGCAATAAAAGTTTAGAATGAAAATCTAACTTATTAAAATTGATATCTGAGTAAGGCGTAAAGTGTACACTTAAGTATTCATTTTTATTCACTTGGCTTAGCGTAGACCTCTATCATTAAAGCTTGGAACGACAACCATTGCTATATGATATAATAATTAACCTTGTCTTTTATATGATGCATGATAGTTATAATATAAGCTCTACTAATAAATAAAGGTGCAAGCTTTAACTCCTACTAAGTGTAAAGAGAATTATAGGAATATATATATATATATAGGATTAAAGGAATTTCATGTGGAAAGGTTAGTAGACTTTGGACGGTTGGAAGGGACTCTTTGAAAGACTTGTGACAGTGGGTAATTAAATCTAAATAGGAATAAACTGCTACATAGCTATAAATTGAGAATCATTCTAGATTTTACTTTTGGTGTAAAGTTATGTGAAATGTAAAAGTTATAATTTAGCCTCTCTGCATTATCTTAAGACAAATGTTTTTAGGATATAATTAATAGTTAGGGTGATAATAAAAGAGGTATGTATATTGAATTTGTTATTTTACATCATGACGTGACATATGGTACGTAAATAAGAAATTACATTTAGATATATAAGTCATAAAAAGTGGGGAATTCTTGTATCATAAGAAGTTACATTAGTTGGTCTAATTATCATATAAAGGTTGTATATATAAGAAGGGATAAAAAGTTACATTAGTTTGTTTCTTTACTATATGAAGGTTTAACCAAGATTTTATATATATGATGGTAAGATATATATGTGCACAAGTAAGTACAAAGGTCATATAAAGAGTGTATTCTTATATGTAAAGAAGAAGTTATTATAGGATTAAATATGCTAGTCATTTATATTATATTCCTTTATTCAAGGATAATGTTTAAAGCGTTAAGCGTATAATAATATATCCTTATACTAGTTCATTTATAACTTTTCTTTATTTTAAGGATAAGGTTCATGCTAACCTTTTTGAGATCTTGTTACGGTTATATTGCCACCATGAAGTTAATCAAGCTCCAAATTTTAGGGTTGGTTATATATATATATAGTTACAAAATGTAAAGCTCTATATGATAGAGGCTTAGTGAAAGTAAAGAAAATCTTGGTGCAGCAACCTTGTTGCTCGTTGTAATTCTACCACTTTTTGCCTAATAATAAAAGATGTACACACCTTTGTGGACTAGCCCGTGTACGGGTGAACCACATTATATTTTGTCTCCTATGTTTCCTATGGTGTTTCTCAATGTGTCTTATGTATGAGTACTTGTTTCTGTCCTTAAAAATGTTATGATTACTTTGATGTATACGATTCATATACAAGATTGGTTGTTGATATAATGCTTCGCTTATGATTATGATTGTGTTGTTACCATTTAGATTGTTTTATTGAAAGAAGTATATGTTTCTTAAAGGATGTATATTAAGACATAATGAAGTTTGTGTTTCCCGCAAGATTTAAGAAATGGTTGACATCTTAAGTTAAGCATTGATTTAGTTAAAAGTAAAACATCTATCTATTCATAAATGATGGAAGATAGTACTTAATATACATGAATTTCATTGAGGGATATTTTCCTTGATTATTATAATGACATTTATAAACAGTAATAAACATTGCAAAGTTTTAATTATTTGTAAGCAATAATTTAGGAAAGTAAACCCACACTTTATGGTTCCGCATATATTTTAGTGGCATTTTAGGCACTTAGAAAAGTTTTTAAATTTTACGAAATTATGGGTCCGTGACAAGTCAATTCCAAATTCTAAGATAATCAACCATTCCCTAGAATACTACTCCACAAAATAAAATGATCAAGGCAATAAATTATTACTTTGTATAAGTTTATGTAAATGTTATGAAACCTCACCATTATAGCATCACCCAATTTTAGAATAACTGATATTGAGTCAATCCCATGCATGGGTTACTTTAGTAAACAAATCATACCTATTAAGAAAAATAATTTATATCAACTGAGGCCTTGGAAATTCCTTAGATGACAATTCACATTCGCAAAGACAAATTTGAGAAACTGCTTGAATGTAATGAAATGATTGTAGGAAACACCCATAATGGATTGGTGAGGATGTTACTCTTAACATGTTTTTCAAAATGGTGTTAGCAAATGTAGTCTTATGAGGTTTTAGTTACTAGTTTTTTCAATGCTTGTTCAAGCTATTGTTATCAATGCTTGTACAAACTTAGCAACTTTAAAATGTGGAAAACATACCCATTCCTACATAATTAGAAATGGATTTATATTAAATTCCTAAACCACTTATTATGTTATTGAAGAATCACAAGAATCATTTAGAATAGTAGCAGTTTTGCGTGAAAACCATGTAGCTTTCAGATAAATCACGTTGCCAATAAAAATATGCTTTCATTATTCAAATGGTTTATATAATAAATTCAGATAGTTAAAAGTGACATCTTAAAATGGTTTATAAATTGAGATTGTTAAAAGTGTCATCTAAACCCATCCAAAATATTGATCCCCACATTTATCTTGTACTCTACATTCTAACTAATCCACAATGTGGGAAGATCACAATGAGAGAATAAAGAAAGACTATGCCTTTCCATATTATTCATGCATTTGGAGAAAAAGATTTAGTCAAAGATCATCGAGTAAAATCCTTGATATTTAGAGGGTTGATATATAAAAGGAACCTATATCTTCTAGACATTATTCCAAACCTATATCTTATGGACTCTATCTCCCGCCTTAGAATTTGTTGGCGGGTAAGTATATCTACCTTAGCGATCGTATAATTTACCTATATTGCTACACGTCTCAATCCTATTTTGGTATCTTCACGTTTTATATTATTATCACAGTCACAAGTAAAGTGGTCGATGAACGTCGATAGACACAACCACCCACTTAGTTTTCTGGATATGGCTAGTTGTTAAACAGAAACTAAACATTAAACTAATCAATATAAACATAAAATAAATACTATTTAATAAACATACCCTTTTTTTAATCAATGATAAAGTGGCTGGTGAACCCAGATATGTGTAGCCAACCACTTTGTTTCATGGAGATAGCTGGTTGTTAAACAAAGGCTAAACATTAAACTAATTAATATAAGCATTAAACTATTTAATATAAACATTAAACTAACACAAATATTAAATTAATTAATATAAACATAAAACAAATACTATTTAATAAACATACCATTTTTTTAAACCATCGATTAACTTATTAATTGAAGCTTATTTAAATCTTTATCAAGATGCATTTAAGCATAACAAGATATGGTGACCATGAAATGAATCCCGATTGTACACTTGTTACACTTGGGTTAATCTTGTTGTTTCGCTCAAGAATGTCCAAAATATCAGATAATATCTAAACACCTATCAGCATAAACATTTAGAAAATAAGATTGCATTTAAAGAATGACAACCAAATGATTTCCAAAGACAAGCGTTTTCAGTGGCTCTCCTCATGCTTTGCACGTTCCACCGCACCGCAGAGAACGTGTTAGTTTCGCTTCATATTCTGCTTTCACTACAATGGCAATGTTAGCTAGGCATCCTAATGATGTTTTTTCTTTTAGTGCAATGGCAATGTCAGCTGAGAATCATGAAGTGACAACCAAAGGGTTTCCAATGGCATGCGTTTACAGTTGCTCTCTTGATGCTTTGCACATTCCACCAGAGCGCATAGAACATTAGTTGTGCTTCATATTCTACTTCAAGTGTAATCTCAAAGTTAGATGAGCATCCTGGGGAATCAGTGCATTAATGATGTTTCTAATGTACCATTCAAATTTAGACTGTTATATGAAAATATGCTCGCACATAAACCATATCCATTAATTATGGTCTGCTCCTATCTCTTTCCGATGTAAACAGGACAAAATGGATGTGGATCTCCATGCAGGAAAGCCCTTTTTATATTATAATTCCCGCCATATCATCCCTAGAGCTATGACAATGAGGGAGCCATGTCAGCCATTCATACACGCAATTGATCTCAAGCCATAGATCTCCTTCATCCTCGACCGTGGCTCCCAAATTTGTCGAGTGCCATCCTGCTAGCACCTTTTATCTGTGGGAATATTTGCTAACCATCAATCTGATTCCTCCATAGATCTCGGTCATCCAAAGGCATGGCCTTTTACCGACTTTGCATATTTTGAACCCATCGGTTTCAGGTGCAAGTTGGATTTGCGAACTCACATCTAGCCGTCGATCTCCTTCCTGCCAGATATACGCCATTGGAAGGTGCGGGGTCTACCAAAAGTTCACAAATATGAACATCGGCTTCTCTTCGTGCATGTTGAAAACACGAACCTCTTCCCGACTATCGATATGTGCCCACGATCGTTGATCCAACCTTTCACATGTCCACCGGCTAACACTCATGCCCGCAGTTAAACAACCTCATCCTTATTTCGCGAAGCGTGCCTTTGGCCATAGATCTTCGCCATCATCAATCTATACCATCCATATATGTCGATGCGTAACTGCAAGCATACTTCACCAGTTAACTCTATTCACACTATTTCAAGCCTCGACTTTGATCATCTCCTTCTCTAATCCACAAATCTTTATCCAGAAATATTACCCTAGCTATCTTACTGCTATTTGAATCACACCACTGGGCTTTCTTCATTATTTTCAGGGATTCAACCTCCCACTTTACCAAGGTCAAAAATAGTGCCAAAAACTGGCTCCAGCTGGGCATGCTATCCTCCCAATGAGGTAGCAAAGAACCCCGCAGACCAGTGCCTGATCCATTGGGCCATCTCTCGAAACTTCAAAGCTCTGCTCTCTCTTTCTCTTCTCATGAAAACAAAAACAGTATGAGTGGTTTTTCTCCAGGTCTTAGCGCCTTCTCCTCAGGCTTCAAACCCTTTGGTCCACCATTTAAATCAAACATAAATGCGAAACAACATATGCAAAAATATGTACAGACTATGATAAAAGGGTTACCTGCCATCCTCAAGACATGTACTGCTTCAAAAACCTCCCATTAACTGGACCTCCTGTAAATGGAGGCCCATCCTAATGCTCCAGAATGAATGAGTTCACACCTCTGTTTGCTGCAATGACATAAGGGCCTACCCACATATGATCAAACTTCCAATGTTTATCTTCTTTAGCAGCATCCCATTTCAAAACTAAGTCATCAATCTGAAATTGCTCCTCTTTGACCTTCCTGTCAAAGGTATTCTTCATCTTCTCTTGGTGCACATGCACTTTCTCATATGCTTTATCTCTCAACTCATTCAATTCTATTATCTAGTTCACTCTCCTCTGCAAATGGTTGGGCTCATCTTCCTGCCCCTATAGCAGCTTCATAACTGGCAGCCCCAAAGATGTTGGAAAAACAACCTCAGCCCCATATACCAAGTGAAAAGGTGACATCCCAATGGCCCTTTTGGTGTTGATCCTATCATCCCAGAAAGCATATTTCAATTTTGTGTGCCAGGCTCTTTTGTTTTGCTCCAACAACTTCTTAATTATCCTTACCAAGATTTTGTTAGAGGATTCTGTGAGCCCATTTCCTTGTGGATAGTATGCAGTGGAATGGTTTATACTTATGTGGTATTTGTGACAGAAATTTATCATTTTCTTGGACTTAAAATCAGCTACATTGTCTATTACAATCCTCTTGGGGCACCCAAATCTGCCAAGATGTTGTCCTCCTGAAAATCCATGATAACATTCTCAGTTTCCCACCTGGTTGGTATGGCCTCAATCCATTTAGTAAAATAGTCTGTGGCTGTAAGGATCCACCTGTGCTGACCCGAGGAGTTAGTGTTTATCTCCCCAATGAAGTCCATCCCCCACTGCTGGAAAGGTGCTTCCACTGAAATTCGGTTGAGGGGAAGTAAAACCAATTTCCTCTTTCCATCAAAGATATGGCATTGGTGACAAGTAACAGTCTCTTTATACACATCATCAAACAGAGAAGGCCAATAGAAACCAGCCCTCAGAATCTTGTTGGTTGTCACCTTCAATGAATGGTGACCCCCACAATCTCCCTTATGAAAATCTTTCATGGTTTGCTGAGCTTCATTTTCCAGCAAGCAATTCAATAATATTCCACCTGGATATTTCCAATACAAGTAGTGGTTCATGATATAGAATTTGGTAGCCTTCAACTTTACAGACCTGCCCCTTGCATTGCTTAACCCTGCAGGGGCTTGCAAATTTTGCAACACATACACAATGTCAACATACCAAGGAGACATAGAAAATTCTAGCATTACTTGCACTTGTTCATCCAGCTATTTTGAGTGGCTGGACAAGAAATTGAGTTGTAGAGATTCACAATTAGCTTCAGTCATCATTTTTTCTAGTCCTTGTCCTTTACTCAGTTTAGTAGGCTTGATCTCAAGTTCATATTCCAACAAAACATCGATCCACTCGGCTCTTTTCCCTTCAGGATCTGGCTGGGTGAGGATACTCTTTACTGCATTGTTTGGGACATATGCTATAACATGTGAATGTAGGATGTACACTCTAAAATATTTCAAGGACTTCACCAAAGCATATGCGTGCTTCTCCATTATGTCATACTTCAATTCTCCATCTCTCAAGACCCTACTGAAAAATGCAATGGGTTGCTCAGCGTTCTAGTCATTCGTCTGTAATAGGACTCCAACCCTAGTGTGTTCAGAAGCATAAGAAAAAATTAGGAAATATTTAGAAAAATATGGGCTTGCTAGGACTGGGGCCTCAGTGATGGCTTTCTTAATGCCTCTAAATGATTCTCTGGTTTCTTCTGTCCATTTTATTTGACATTCCTTTCTCTACATGTTAGTAATGTTTCTCATTATTTCTGCAAAACTAGGGATGAATGTTCTTAGGAAACCTACTTGTCCAATGAAGGATTACACCTCTTTCTTGCTCCTGGGCTGGCCAACTTTCAGAATTGCACTTACCCTTTCAAGGTCAATCTTGATACCATTCTTTGAAATAATATGCCCAAGGAAGTTTCCTTCTTCTAATGCAAAATTTGACTGATTTGGGTTAAGAGAAATACCATATTTCCTGCATTTGATGAAGACCTTCTCCAAATTATTAAGGTTCTCTCTGTCAAACCTAGAATAAACTATTATATCATCCATATAAACCACCGCAAACTTATCTTTCTCTTCAGCAAAGGCTATGTCCATTGCTCACTAGAATGTGGCTCTTATGTTCATCAGTCCAAAAGGCATTTTTGCATACATAAATGTGCCCCAAGGAGTGGTAAAGGCAATCTTCTCTTGGTCTTCTGGGAACACCTTGAATTGATTATACCCTGAGAACCCATCCATGGTTGAGATCCTCTCATCTCCTACCACCTTGTGCATAATATGCTCCATTTTTGGCAATGGGTAGTTATCCTTTAGTGACACCCTATTAAGGTTTCTGAAATCTATACAAATCCAAATTTCACCATTCTTTTTTCTGATAGGCACCATATTTTCTATCCATTTTGAAAATATCAGGGTGACAATGATATTGGCATTGAACAATTTTATGATTTCCTTCTCTATCATAGGCACAATTTTGGGTTTATTCTCCTCAGCTTCTGCCTGGAAGGAATCTCCCCAGGCTTGGTTAGAAGTGAATGCTGTATAATGGAAGTGTCATATTCCTTTAGGTATTCGTAGCTCTAGGAAAGCACATTAGCATATTTTTTCATCAGCTTCACATACTCGTCCCTTTCTTTAACATGCATCTTTTTGGACAACTTCAAAATTCGAGGTATCTTCTTCGTGCCTATGTTTTTGTCTTCCACAACATCATTTGCAGGTTCGACTTTAGGATTTTTAGCTACGTCGTTATGGTCGAATAACTTTTCCAGGGGTATCAAACCTTTAGGAATAAAGTTACTCATTAGCTGAATGATATCCTTTCCCCCTAACATACCCTTGCATCCTTTGCCTCCATCCCTTTCCTCTTCAGCTAGCTCTTTGCCGAGGAAACCCTCTAGGTTTTCATTTTCTATGTCAACCTGAACATTTGCAAATTCATCAGACAATTCTAGAAACCTTTTAATCTGCATGTCGTCATCAAGGAAATTTTTAGGGGCGAAATTTAGCCAAATGGCTATTTTTTGGACTTTTTTTCAAAAAATAAATTCGCTATTTGGTCATTTTTAGCCTCTATTATCGCCTATATTTACATAAAATATGTTTTTTTAGCATAATATTTGCCAAAATTTACAAGTTTTGGTAGTAAATTGTATGTTTTAGATTTAATATTCGCCTACCAATCTATATATATGTTTTTTTCAATCCAAAATAATCGCCTAGAATACTATACCTAGGTATACTTTTATAATCCTTAAAAAATACCCTGGTTGTCATCAAATACTTGCCAATATTTGGAATTGTCTGGAATGGACGGCCTGTTCACTATCTCTACTTCATACTTTGTTTGGGAATAGATAGGGGTTTGAAACCCCCAGTGGTAGTGGCCAAGGAATCTACCACCTAGGTCTCAATCCTAGGTATTACCCTGATCTTATGTTTTGAGAAATAGTTTCCCAACATATCCCATACTTCATTCCTATAACCTTGCATCCTGGGATGTTTTCTCTGGTATCATTAACTTGGTTTATTACCAATTGTGAATCTCCAAATACCTGTATCTTCTTGTCCCCCATGTCTTTCAAGGCTTGCAGACCCAGCAACATAGCCTCATACTCTACTACGTTGTTTCTGCACCCAGAAGTCAGCTTGTATGATAAGGTTTTAAATTCCTTGTCAGGAGGGATGATCCAGACTCCTCCACCAGCACCATTTTTCCTCAAAGACCCATCGAAATACATTGACCACAAACCTTCTTCATTCTACCTCTTTTCCAAGGCCTCTTGTCTTGCTGCAAATTCCCTATCTTCCTCCACTTCCATGTGTATAGGGATCTTAGGATCAATTCATGGTCCACCATTAAAAAATATTGAGGATCCTAGGTCTGTATCAACAGCGTATATGGGATGGTTCTTAGGTTTATCCTGGCTTCTAACCATGTAGGCCAACCTCTTCTCCTTGTATAATCTCCTATTTCCTCCAAACATAGGTATGGTGGCATACGACCAATCCAGCTACATATTTCCTCTCAATTTCTATTCCTAAGATCTTGATAGAATCATACCAAATTTAACAGGAATGTCAGCCACCACCACATCCTTTACAATACTCTTGGATGGAATTTGTGTAAGGGTCACTACCATGTCTTTTATCAGCCCCAAACACTTGACCTTTCTTGAGTCAAAAGAGTACAGGTCTTTATAAGGCCTAGTTATCTCCAAACCCAAACTGTCTACCATTGTTTTGGGCATTAGATTATGAGATGCACCATAATCTATCAACGCATTGTGTAAAATCATATCATGAACATTCAAACTCAAATAGAATGGGGAACATCTTCATCCTCTACATCCTCAAGCTTGGGTCGAAAAACAATGGTGGGGGCATCATCTGTCACTTCCAGAATGTCTTGTTGACAATCACCTTGACCTTTTACCATGTTTGTAATATCTTACCTATATTCATTGTTCCTTAGAATCTCATTAAAAGGGATAGATATTTTGACCTTTGACAACTCAGCCTTTAAACTGAAAGATGAGATTGGCTTGCTTACTTAAATGGGTTCTGACTGCTTAGTTTCCTTGGACTGCTTCCCTTTATCTTCTGGTTTTTTATGTGTAGCAGCATCCTACTTTTTTTCTCCCTTCTTTTCTTTCTTCCCTTTTGGGCTCTGTTGAGTATTGGAGGACTGGTTTTGGTTAGACTTTCCTCTATTTATTATCACATCCTGATTCCTTAGCTTCATCTTTCTATGAAAGTCATCTACCGCATTTTGATATCCCATTTGATACTGCTCTGAGTCTAGTTCAGGAGTGAGAATAACATTTTCCTTGGTGAAGAAATCATGCTCTCTCTCAGTCAAACATATCTCATGGTCAAGGTCATCAAAATGATGAATCTGATCACCCATTGGGTCTTCTTGTCCTTCTTTGTCCACCAAGTTCTCTTGGAAAGGGGGTCTTATCTGTTGGTCATCAAGGTTTCTTTGATTTCTTTGAGGAAATGGTCTCGTAAAGTTAGGATTCCTCACTTGATTTATAGGTTTCTCTCTATTCAGAGGCTTGTTGTCTAAGGCCAGCCTGTCCATCAACTTCTCCATTGTCTTGATCATTATCTCAAACTTAGCATCACTGGCTGACGAAGGAGTGGAAGTGGATGGTTGGTTATCTACTTTCTTCTTATATGTTTCTACCTTACCTTTCAGCTTCCCTGAGGCCATCATGTTTGCTTCTACCTCCAAAGAATCTTTAAACATAGTTGATTTCCTCTCCCTCAACATACATGAGAAATCTCGCTCAAAAGCATCTACATAATGCAGCTTAGCAGCGCCTATCAAGGGTTTTATGTAAGCTAGGATTGAGTTATACACCCTCATGAACCTACCAGAAAACTCATGCACATATTCAAAGTTCCCTTTCTCTAAATGGTTGTATTGAGACAGTATCTGTGAGGGACTTTTTACTGCTTCCCACCTATCTAAACCCAATATTTGGAAGGCTGCAAAGGTATGGACAAATGCATCTAGTAAATCTATGAACCATTTCTTAGCTTCTCCAAATGAGCTTTGTACAAATAGCCTCATCTTAGCATCCTCATAGTCTACTTCCTCCAAATTAGTAAAATATTCAAACCTCTCTACATGTTGTCTTGCTAAGAAATCTCCTTCCCCATCATACAAGATAATTCTCTGTGAGTAGTGTTAACACCAAAATTGATCCTCTAGGATGTGGGAGAAGGCCAACTCAGGGTAACCACAAAAACACTTTAGATTACACTTCTGACCGAGTGCAATCAAAGAGGGATCTCTCTTAAATCTATAAAAGACTGAAAATAATCAATGAGAAATGCACAATCTTCTTACTCAAGTTATTCAATTAAACACATTCAGAAGGTTAGATTTCTGATGGGGGGAATAGTTTTTGAGATTTTTGGTAAGACATTCATGGAGAAGACCATTGGGCAATGTAGTCAATAATCAGGTCTGAATTAGGTTGCTAGAGGTAGGGGCTGGAAGGGATGATGGAAAGAGGCAGGGTAGACACTAGTTCTTCTGTTTTGGGGTTTTTGTAGGTGGATTGGAGGATAGGGAAGACAACCCATCAAACAGAGCACCTAACTTGGGTGAATTCTGCAAGACTTTAGAAGAAAAATGTTTAAATGATTGAACAATGAACCTAGAGCATGCAAGCTGAATTGTGGTTCATGACACTGCTGTTCAAACATGAGAGCAAAGACAAAATGGAGTGTTCAACAGGAAATACAATCACATACAAGGTTACTTACTAAAGAGACTGATGGCACAAGAATCTCAACCATGGAAAACTTCAAAGAATTCCATCTCTGCAACTTTTATTCATAGCTAGAAATGGAAAACATGTACAATGAAGACCCTCTCAGCTCTTGAGAATCCCCCAAATGAAAATAGACCCCCCTGCTCTGCCTATTACAAATGAATATATAGGAGGAGCTCTCCTCTGCATTCAGATTCAAATTCATCTAACCTAGCATATAGAAATAGAAGTGGTTACAAACATGATTAAACATGGCAAACAGACTGCACGCTTTCAAGGAGTTTATTATGACTGAGTTCTTCATTTCCAGTCGTGGACTGCTGAAAATGAACTTCGGATCCCTTGCTATATATCCCAAACGGTGACATCTGTGTAAAAACTGAAAGAAGTTTTTGTAATTGGGCATGTTCCTGAAAAACCAATGTCTCCATTTCGTCATATTCGTCTCCATCTCATCGAAGTCGGTCTTTTAAGTTGATGACTCAAGCAGTAAATGTAAATTCTGGAAATTTACCCTCTAAATATCTCCTCGGTTCTGTCAAACCGTGACACTTTTCTGAAAACTAAGAGAGGTTATTTTAGATTGTACTCTGCTAAAGAAAAACCTCTCTCGGTTTCTCCAAATTCACCCTCGTTTGGTGGAAATAGTTGTTGGAAAAAGGTGACTAAAACAGTCATTTTCGTCAAAATCAGCCATGTTCTTCATATAAAACTTCATTGAGTTTAAAATTTGTTATTCCTTGCATGTCAAAACTTGAATTCTTTATCAACCGTGGATCTCCTTAACCTGCTAATATGAGCCGTAAATTTTCATTTCAATGTTGAAAGTATCATTATTTAACATTATTTCATCTTGGACTTATGAACAAATTCTTAAAAGGCCTAATTTGCATCCTCATTGGGCATATGGCTTAAAGAACAGATACCTTGCTCATTTATTCATGAATCTAGACCCCTTCCATTCTCGAAAAACCCTTCCAAAAACTTAGCACAAATCTGGTGCTAACAACTGGCTACAATTGGGGATGCTATCCTCCTTGTGAGGTAGCAAAGAACCCCCGTAGATCCAGTGTTGATCCATTAGGCGGCTCCCAACTTCAAACTGAAACCTGCACCTGACTTTCCCACCTGTGACCTACAGCCTTTCTTGATCCTCCAAGTGAACTCAAACTGCCATTGAAACAGTCTCCTCCACTGAAACAATAAAAACGTAATCACTTTGACTATGTAATGTCTTCAATCCATGTGCTGCTTGACAGGATATTAGCTTGATTCCACTCCTCTGCCTCCCATGTTTCCCCCCTGGACAAGTTTTTCTAGGTTATCCAGAAGAGTCTTTTCGTCCAGTTCAACATAAAAAACTAGGTGTGGCTCAAAGAAGGATGATATTATTCCATGAAAATTTTAATCCAGCTCCGCATACAGACAATTCTTTGGCTTCAATTGTGCTCCATGTGCAGCAATGACAGTCACTAGACCCTTGGAGGTATGACCTAATTCCTGAAAATTCAAAACAAGATTTTTGTTGCCCCTCGAATCCACCTGCACCTTTGTTTAAAAAATAAGAAAGCTGGTTTGTATTGAAGAGATCCACAAGTTTATTGACAATATTTCCATCTTTGAAAGAAACAACCAAAAGACATGCAATTGGGTGGTCAAAAGGCTTCATGCTATGAAAAGGAAAATGTACGAATAAATTCTTTGTTGTAGACTTGAAGCCATGATGATAAAGACACTGACATTGCAATTTTCCGAACAGCTCCAAGCTATTGAGGATTTCCTTCCAGCCTAGCAAAGGCTTTCTCACTTGCATTCTCCATGAGTTTCCTTAAGCGCTTTTCAGTTTACTCAGTTTGTGACTATCATTTCTCAGAAGCATAAAACATCTGCAATCTATAAGGTTGATCACTGGAGCATGTCTTAAAGAGTCTTGTGCTTGGTGGAGACTCTGTTCACATAAACTGGTCATGGCTTACCCAACATGAAAATGCTACCACAAAGTCTGCGCGCAGATTGTGAAGAATTGACATGTTAATGGAAGGGTTTGGAGGGATATCTCTAGAAACTCGTCCTCGCCCCTCCTCATGCTCAACATTTGCATTGGTATATTTCTTACAAAAATAGCTTATGGGAATCAAATGGTTGTGTTTATCCGCCTGGGAGATGCATCACCTCCCCATCTTAGCATGACCTTTGATCTCCTGCATTCTACGAACTGCAATTTTAGACAAGAAATAAAACTAAGCTTTCACAACATACATGGGAGACACTCCAGTGATTTTAAGCATCCAACGTCGCAACCTGCAATATTCAAATTTGCATTGCCGAAATATACAATAAACCCTGATCAGAAGAAAAATAAAATCTTCTCTCATATGATTCTGGCATACTTCTTTCACAAGTGGCGTCCGCAATACCCTCAAAACATTCTCGAGCAAACTTTTTGACCACAGGGAAACACCCAAATCCACTTCGATTTAAGAAAACTATCATTGTATTCAAAATTTTAATTAATTTCCACGTAATCAATTTTTCCAGCGAATTGCTCTTTAATCGCTGACCACACTTCGCAAATTTTAAAACTTAGGTTTTCAATGCATGTGAAATCTGCGAACACCCTGGCAGCCGTAGATATGCTCCTTGCCCAGATCCCAGCAGCTGCAAAGTGCTGCCCCTACCAAAATTTCGCAAATTTTGAAATTGTATTTTATCGTGCAAGTTAAAAATACGAACTTCTTGGAAGCCATGGATCTTCTGCCCTGCTGAATCGGCACCATTAGCTTTCTTGAAACTAACACCGCCTCCTACTATTAATCCTTGAGTTGGATATTTGCTAATCCATACCCAATAAATAGATAACGCCGTTGTTTGTTCTAACTTTCACTGTCCCATTTGTACATATGTGTTGATGTATTTGTAAGTTCGGAAGATATTCTTCTATGTATTACATTTGTACTTTATTATATTCATGATGGAGATGTATTATTCCTCCAGTTAGAAGTGTCGTCATTTGTATTTGTAAGTGTCGCAAGTGTTGCAACTTATATTTGATGGGTTATTAGACCACAAGTGTCGGGTAGGCCCTCGTTGTGTCATGTGAGTGGGTTATTAGACTTCCTTAGGAAGTCAGCCCAGCTAGAGTTAAAGGCAGGTTAAGTTGTGTATAAATAGAGAGTGAGTATGTGTCATTCTATTCATTCACTCAATCATCCATCTCACATTAGTTGAGAGAGGAGTGCGCACAAGTGGGGGA
Source organism: Larix kaempferi (assembly GCA_027924585.1). Lineage (NCBI taxonomy): Eukaryota > Viridiplantae > Streptophyta > Pinopsida > Pinales > Pinaceae > Larix > Larix kaempferi. Next base: position 15,147,730 of record BSBM01000047.1, on the reverse strand, counting down.
GGAGTAGCTACGAGAGTCATCTATCTTTTGGGGATTGATCTTTGTGATCTTTGTATTGGGGCTTACTCTATCTCAAAGGAAGTTGCGGGGTTTTTCACCTTCTTGGTTTTCCCTGGTGAAATGCTTTGTGTCCATTGTTTCTAATGATTGTTATGATGTGCTTGTTATTCTCATAGGATGGTCCTAGATAATGTTTGAATGCATTTATCGAAAAATTAACATGGTATGAGAGCCATGCTAAGAAGAAGACATTGTGCAACTCTGAAAGCTAGGGATTCTTAATCTTTGGGTTTCTCTCCTCAGATCATCAAAGGCAGGAGGCTTGGATGTCTCTCCTTGGAAGGGAACATCTTTCTATCGAGACATAATTCAATTTTGAGCACTTTCAGTTTTTGGCCCCTCACTGTTGCGGGAAATTAGGGTTTGAGAGAAAGTTGGAATTTTTGGAATCCGAGACCCGAGCTAGATTCCCATCAAGAAAATCAAATTTTAGAGACGAAGATTGAACTTTTTGGTTGGGCAGAAGGTCGGGCTTCATCAAACCCTAATTCAGGATTTTTATTCGAAAGGAGGAAAATTAGGGTTTCTGCAAAAGTTGAAATTTTTGGAATCTGTGACCACGGCTGGATGCTCCTTAGAAAAATTAAAGTTTAGAGCACAAGATCGAACTTTTTGGTTAGGTAGAACCCCAGGCATTATCAAACCCTATTCGAGATTTTGTCAAGAGGATCCGAAAGTTTCAAAGGCAACTTTGAGGGGTCAAATTTTGCAGATTTCAAAATTGAAGTATACGAGCTTGATCAGCTCAACAAGGTGCATCTTTCCATCCTTTCAGAAGTTTGGAATTCAAAGTTTGAATTTTTAGGGTTTCTCTAACAAATCCTAATCCAACTCGAGATCCAGTTTTCAGCAAATCAAGTGGTAAGACATAAATCTTTTATTTCCATTTGAGTTTCTCATTAAGGTGTCTCACCACACCAAGCTTGAGGATAAGCTTGAAGGAGCTGATAACTTTCGAGCATGGAAGTATAGGATTGGGTTAATCCTAGAAGAGAATGAATTGGATACCTACATAAGTGAAGAGGTTCCAATTCGAGAGGGAGATGAGGCTAAGGCCTTATACAAGAAGAACTTGGTCAAATCCAAGAGAATCATTGTTGATTCTATAAAAGACCATCTCATACCCCATGTGTTTTCTCTAAAGACACCTAAGGATATGTTTGACTCATTGATGAATCTATTTGAAGGAAAGAATATAAATGGGAAGATGACTCTGAGGAATCAATTGAAAGGGGTAAAGTTCCAGAATGGAGAGACCATCCAATCCTAGTTTTCTAAGGTCTCTCAAATCAAATAACAACTTGAAGCTGTGGATGAAGTAGTGGAGAATGGGGAAATTGTCATTACCACATTGAATGGCCTACATAGGTAATGGGACTCCTTCATCCAAGGTATTTGTGCAAGAAAGAAGTTGATCTCTTTCAGTAGACTATGGGAGGAATGTTCACAAGAAGAAGCTAGGCTTGTGCCCCGAGAAGGAAAGATGGGAAATGAAGATCAAGCTCTCATATCTCACACCAAGAGAAGTAAGCTCAAGAGGGAGCCATCTCATCACAAGAAATATTTTCACCACCATCAAAGAGATAAGAAAGATCTAAGATGCTTCACATGTAATGAGAAGGGACACTTTGCCTCAGAATGTCCCAAAAGAAGAAAAGACTTCAACAACAAGAAGAGATATCATGCTCATGCTGTTGAGGATGATGAACCTATGAGGAAGAAGACTAAGGTAGAGAATGGAGACTCTTCAAGTGACGATGAATATGTTCTAATCTTTGCTCACAGGTATTGTTACACATGGGTGTAATGATTGGTTTATTGATAGTGGGGCTTCTAAACATATGACGGGATTCAAAGAATCCCTTATGGATCTATCTGAACATGAGTCACCTCATAAGGTGAAACTTGGGGATGACTATCAATACCCCATAAAAGGAAGTGGTGAAGCCTCCTACAAGTTAGACTCTGGGAATTCTATAAAGATGCAAGATGTTCTATATGTACCTGGACTCAAGAAGAATCTTCTCTCCATATCATCTTTGGATGCAAAAGGAATGAGATTTGCATTTGTGGATGGCCAAGTACTTATGTGGCCAAAAGGCAAGACCATAAATTATGTAGTAATGATTGGAGAGGAAGAGGCAAGATTGTACAGATTGAAGGGACAACCTGATCATGCCATGGTACATGAATCCATGGAGCCAAGTGAACTTTTTCATAAAAGGCTTGCTCATGTGCACTATAGGGCAATACCAATTGCAAGGAAAGTAGTAGAAGGTATTCCTGAAATCCAGTCAAAGCATGAAGGTGTTTGCAAAGGATGTGCAAAAGGAAAAAACACAAAGAAGGCATTTCCAAGTAGTGAAAGCAAGGCATAAGGAATCTTAGAAATTATCCACTCCAATGTATGCAGTCCGATGTCATCCAGTTCTCTATGTGGGTATGTATATTATGTTTCTTTCATTGATGATTTCTCTAGGAAGACTTGGGTTTATTTCTTGAAGATCAAAGATGATGTATTCAGCAAATTCAAGGAATTCAAATCCTTGATAGAAAACCACACTGGAAAGAATATCAAGACCTATAGATCCAACAATGGTGGAGAATTCACTTCAGAAGACTTCAAGAATTTATGCAGTGATTCAGGGATTAAGAGGGAGTTGACTACTCCTTACAATCTACAATAGAAAGGAATAGAAAAAGCTACTTCTGAGTCGAACTTGAGTAGCTCCTGCAAGGAAGCAAAGATTGAGAGGGAGTCCACCAAACAAACAAACAAATATAAGTATTTGAATTGTCATTTCTTGTATATCTGATTGTTTAAATAATATTGTTCAATGATGTATATACTTATGTTCCTAGACTTAGGTTGTGTATTATGCATATTAGAATAATTGCATTCATGAACAGTATACTACTAATATGTATGTGATGGGTAAGTGGCCTATGGCACTGTACAACACTCCATTGCTACTTATCTAGAATGTAACCTCTTTACTGACATGTTGGGAGTAGTGCAAAATCTTAACTATGTTCTAGTAGAGATGGAAGGCATCTAGAAAGTTATCATATGAATACGGGATATGGATGAATGTTGTATTGAAGCATTGGTTAAGATAATTGCATGACTGTATGACATATGAATTCATGTGTAAGACTTTGTTCTATAAACTATGAGAAGTTTATAATCATGCAATTGAATTTTACATGTAGGAAAGACCGTGTACAATCACCTACAAAAGAAGGACTACAACATTTGTTCCAGCAACGAAGTTCAAGAAAACTATCTATTGAAGATATTGAAGAATCTGAAGTTTTCAGGATCCAGGATGCAATAATGGAAGAATGCCATGATCGAGGATTACCAGTCAATCATGAAGAATGATGTTTGGGATGTGGTCCCAAGACCAGAAGGGAGGTCTGTTGTGACTTCCAAGTGGATCTATAAGATCAAGCATGTTGCAGATGGTAGCATAGAGAAATACAAGGCAAGATTTGTAGCTTGTGGCTTCTCCCGGAAAGAGGGGATATATTATGAAGAGAATTTTGCACCTGTATCTAGATACACTTCCATCAGAACAATACTTGCTCTGGATGCAGTAATGGAATGGAAGATACACCAGATGGATGTTAAGACAACTTTCTTGAATGGTGTAGTCGAAGAGGAAGTGTATGTTGAGCAACCACTCGGTTTTGAGACACATGATAGGGAGTCATATGTGTGCATATTGAAGAAATCCTTGTATGGCTTGAAGAAAGCACCTAGGACATGGTATAGAGGGATAGAAAACTTCCTGTCCAGTTTGGGCTTTACCAAGAGTAAAGCGAATTCCAACCTTTACTACAAGGTTGAGGAAAGCAATCCAGTAATACTCCTTTTGTATGTGGATGACCTGTTTTTGACAGGAGAAGATAGATTGATTGTCGACATGAAGAGGAAGCTTGCTGCTGAGCTTGAGATGAAGGACTTGGGCATGATGCATTACTTTCTAGGTATGGATGTTAAATTTTCTGAAATTACTTCAATCTGATCTAGGATCTTAACTGAGAGAACAACATGTACAGCATATCTACAGCATATCAATCATGGAGACAATAATGCAAGCACACAAGAGACACAAAGATTTACTTGGGGAAAACCATAAAGGTGAAAAACCCCAATAACTTCCACAGAGATAGATAGAGCAATGATACAACCAACCAATAGAGATAGCCATAACCTAGCAGCAATCCTCCTCCTCCATAAGTGCGCCTCTCCTCCTTGAGAGCATGTGTGAGAAGTGAGTGAGTAAATAGAGTGCCTCCCGCACCCTATTTATACTTGACTTGACTTGCCTTTTTACCTAACTCATGTCGGCTCGAACTTAACCACATAACATAATGCTGAGTGGGCCGACCCCCAATAGGGTGGTCTAATAACCCTTTGACCCACATGGCCGACCCCCAATAGGGTGGTCTAATAACCCTTTGACCCACATGACTTATACAGGGCCGACCCCAAACAAGGTGGTCTAATAACCCATCAAGTATAAGTTACGACACTTACAATATAAATGACGACACTTCCTTATAGAGGAATAATACCATCTCTATAGGAATACAATATACATATATGTGAAATACATTCTGAAGTTACATATACATCAACAATGGAGGTGTGGCAGAGTACAGATGGAATCTTCCTTGGAAAAGGGAAGTATGCAGTAGAGATCCTAAAGCGGTTCATGATGATGGGCTGCAAGGCCATGGCCACACCTATGGCATCGAACCTGAACCTATTGAGTGATGCTTCATTAGAGTTGGTTGATGTCACGATGTATCGTCAGATGATTGGGTCCTTGATGTACCTGACGAACACGAGACTAGATATTTTCTTTGTGGTGAACACCTTGAGCTAGTTTCTGATAGATCCTAGACATGTTCACTTGATTGTTGTAAAGCATATTCTGAGTTACCTAAAGGGTACAATTGATTATGGGCTCAAGTATGATGCAAATCAAAAGTTCAACCTAGACGTTTATGTTCATTCAGATTTGGCAGGCAGTGCTGTAGATAGGAAGAGCACTTCGGGATGCTGCTTTAGTATGGGATCAGGTGTGATCTCCTGGTTTAGCAGTAAGCAATCCTCCGTAGCACTGAATACAGATGAAGCAGAGTATATTGCAGCTTGTTCGGCTAGTTATGAGGAAGTATGGCTAAGGAAGCTACTGCTTGAATTATTTGATCTCCAGTTGGATGCTACCTGTATCTATTGTGACAACTAGAGTTGTGTGAAGTTGTCTGAGAATCTAGTGTTCCATGATAGGTCGAAGCACATCGATATCAAATATCACTATATCAGGGACATGGTGCAGAGAGGAGAAATGAAGCTCTAGTATGTTGCGACAGGTGATCAGATTGCAGATTTGTTGACCGAACCACTGGCTAGAGTGAAGTTTGAGTACTCCAGAGAGAGGCTTGGTGTTCTTCAGATAGAAGATACTTTGAGGAAGAAGTGATGGGGCACATTTGCAAGAGACATTCCAAGCATGGTGGTAGGAGGATCCTTCGCATGGCTGTGGATGTAACTATTGTGTGATGAGCATTAGGACGATGCTCCAGTCACTGCTATGTATGATGATCAGGATGATCATGTGTGATGAGAATTAGGAAGATGCTCTAGATGATATGCATCAGGATGTTGATCAGGATGATCATGCAATGATGATATGCAGCAGGACGATGCTGTGACGATGATCAGGATTATCATGTGATGATGATATGCATCAAGACGATGCTGTCACGATGATCAGGATGATCATGCAATGATGATATCCATTAGGACGATACTATGATGATGATCAGGATGATCATGCGATAATGATGTGCATTAGCATGATGTATTGTATGATGATGATCAGTTTGATCATGAAGCATCAGGTTGATGCTCAGTGCGAGAATGATCAGGTGGATCCTAAGTATTAGGATGATACTTCGAGGCCGTAGATATGTTGCATGTTGTGCAGTAGCATGTAATAGATACCTGGGAGATCCGATAGGTTGAGCAGTAAGCTCGTAATCAGTCCCGAGATGCTCTTTCGAGGTTTTCTGAGGGAGGTATGTAATCAGTCTTAGAGATCCGATAGGTTGTGTTAGGCATGTAAAAGTCCTGGGATGCTCTTTAGAGATCTTACCAGTCGTGTTAGGAAGATAAACGTTCCTGGGATGCTCTTTTAAGATTTTTCATGTTCACATGTAATAAGTCCTAGAGATCCGATAGGTTGAGCAGTAAGCTCGTAAAAGTCCTAAGATGCTCTTTAGAGATCTTGCCAATCGTGCTAGGCACATAAACATTCCTGGGATGCTCTTTGAAGTTTTTGTGAAAGGGTTGCATGTGATTAGTCCTGGGAGATCTTGTCGGTTGTGCTTAGGAACATAAAGGATCCTGGGATGCTCTTGTTAGGTTTTGCAGATGCACGTAATTAGTCCCGAGGTTCCACCTCTATCAGGCAGCTCGTAGAGATGATGAAGACCTACAGGAGGCTAGGCATACATCCAGTATGAAAAAGGGTTGGCTCTGTAGAACTTCCTATGACGAGAAGAATTGAGAGATAGCCCAGTGATTGAGATGATGAGTATAGCAGCAGTGACGATGATGCTCCGTGATCCAATGACGATGATCCAGCTCCGGAATTGAAGACTTGTGGCAATATGTATTGATGACCTGTCTCTAGAGAATACCTTCCTAGTTAAGAGGGAGCGTTGATGTGTTTGTAACTTCAGAATATATTCTTCTATGTATTACATTTGTACTTTATTATATTCATGATGGAGATGTATTATTCCTCCAATCATAAGTGTCGTCATTTGTATTTGTAAGTGTCCCAAGTATCACAAGTGTTGCAAGTGTCTCAACTTATATTTGATGGGTTATTATACCACCAATGTGGGGTCAAACCTACTTGTGTCATGTGAATGGGTTATTAGACTTCCTTAGGAAGTCATCCTAGCTAGATTTAAAGGCAGGTTATAAATAGAGAGTGAGTGTGTCTCATTCTATTCATTCACTCACTCATCCAACTTGCATTAGTTGAGAGAGGAGTGTGCACAAGTGGAGGAGGAGTAGCTGCTGGAGTCATCTATATTTTGGGGATTGATCTTTGTGATCTTTGTATTGGAGCTTACTCTATCTCTGAGGAAGTTGTGGGGTTTTTCACCTTCTTGGTTTTCCCCGGTGAAATGCTTTGTGTCCACTGTCTCTTATGATTGTTATGCTCTGCTTTTTATTCTCCTAGTATGATCCTAGATAATGTTTGAATGCATTTATCAAAAAATTAACAATATGATGTAGGATGTACTGCAAATGAACCAGATAAATGACAATGAGAAGAAGTCACTCCCTGACTACATTCATATATCTCTTCTAGTGCTGCTCCTTCTTGAACTTCATTAAATGATCATTCTGCTGAGGAGGTAGACCCTATTGTAGGCTTCAAAACAACCAAACCAGGAAACTCTTTCACAAGACCAGACACCAGACATGACTCCAGCTTCTTCTTTATTGAGTTGTTCCAATGATTCTTTATCACATTATCTGTCCTTCCCGGTATAAACTTGGCCAGTTCATCCCATTTATTCCCATGCATTTGGTGAGCACGAATGAGTGACAACTCTTCTTCTAAGCTCCATGCCTCTTTATTTATTGTTGGATTTAGATGCTTGTGCCACTTTTGAATATATAGAACATAATACACATGCACTACCAAATTGGTCCTTTTCTTCCCTACTTGGAACTTGCGCAAATGTCTTGGTGTTTGGTGCTCAAAGGGAAGCGTGATGGTTTCTCCCGACAGAAAGATATATGCAACTAAAAACATCCTGCCCCAAGTCAATGACGATGCCTTAATGGTGAGATGGTGTTGACACCCACTGTCTTTTTTTATTCACATTGTGCATGAGAGACATCTTCTATATAAAGGAAAAAGGTTTAGTTAGCCCTTCATATAAACCAGAGCTCCCATCTGCAACTGATGTGTTGAGCATATTGTACACCTAGCTCCTGCTAATATATGCTTGGAATACGACATATCTCCAATTATTTCGATCTCTAATATTCGTCCAAAAATGCCTCTATTCAAGTCTGATTTATATGTTCATATATCCACATATAACAAATTCTTGACTGTTGAAGAGAAAACAATGCTCGGAATTCTGAGAGAAACTCCTCATGGCTACTTCTGCACACTTTCCTTCCCATGTTGACAATCTCTTGGTCACTTAAACCTTCACTATTGCCGAATATTACCCCAAAAAACCCATAATCCATAAACACATCAGTTCTGGACTGTGAAGGCATGGCTCAAAAGCTTCGAGACCGCTCCACAAGAATTTGGTGATTTTGCATAAGTCTTCACAAATAGTATAGTCTGGATGGTTATATTTTGAATGAGGAATTAAGGGTTCTTTATTCGGCCATATCTGAAAACTATGAACCAAATTTTTTCTAACACAAGCTCTCCATCCTTGGATCGATGTGTTGGCTCTTCATTTAGCCAACACGATTAGACTGGATTTCGACATTCAAAGATAAAGCGTGGTGCTTTTATTTTTCACTTCTAGGGAATAATCCCACATGCGGAAGGAGGAGATCTTTCTTGCAGTTTATATACACCACTTCATTTAAGGTATAGCAAGTAACAAAATAGAGATTGCTCTTGGGCTTGGCACTTGGAGAATGGATGGCATGTGTAGTGGCCCCCATTCGACTTGGAATTAGGTCACTTGCAATGCTCTCGGTGTTGAGTGCTTGGGCTGGAACCATTTCGGTGTTAAGAAGAAAATAGTGAAACCTTCAACCTATCTTGATCTGAAACCATTCACTGAAATCATTCTTCCATTATGGACTGAAACTCTATGTTGGATTCTGAAATGCTGAAAGTATGTACATGCTTAAAGCTCGAAATTTTACCCTACAAATATGAACTGAACATGCTGAAAAAGATGCTCAACTGTGAGCTTATTCATACTACGCACCTACCCTAATATGCCAAACTCTTTGCTCAATTAAGTAACATTGAAATGCCAATGAAGCCCATACAGAAGATGCTCGAACAATTTGACTCCTTCATTGTGCTTGAAATGAGTCAATGACAGAGAATATGACAGCATAGGAAAACAATGATTCTTTTTATTTTTAAAGTGAAAATATTGCCGCAAATTCAAACTAAAAATCCTTCCATATATTCACTAACAGGGTCATAAAAATCATTGATGTTTTGTTGCCTCCCACAACAATTTATAACTTAATCATCATACATGGATTTTCCTTTTCTATCTTCTACTTGCACATCTTGTTTTGGGTCGTAAAACTCATCTCCAGACATAAAACATTCCCGAATATTGACACCTAGAGGAGGCTGGAAAAACTTTTCAAAAGACAGGTGAAAGCCTTGGGATTGAATTTGATTCTCTAGGGCTTCAAGGTCTCCATTGAGTTTTTCAGCAAACTCTTTTAAGAAACTAGCCTTTTCTTTAGAAGAACATTTACATGAATTCAAGTATACTGATAAAAATTATGAGAAGGCTTCTTCGATATGGTCATCATAAAACATATCAAAATACTATTTAAAACCATCAACAGAAGCAAGATTTGCCACATACCCTATCATTTTGATTTGATGAAGAAACTGAATCAACACTTCAAACTTTGAAGCCTTCTAATAGTGGAGTCACCATGAAACCTTCACATCTCAATTATGATATGGAGTCACCAATCCTCCCAGTAGAGTCACCTTCATACTGAAATCTTGATGACTGGAGTCACCAGGTGAAAGATACACAACCTTCTCAATAACTAACTGTTGTTCACCATCAACAATCAGATCCAAAACTTTGTCATTCTACCCAGGGATGGTAAGACTCTCATTCCTCGGCAACAGTGCCAATTTGTTAACACCCAAATTGACCCTCTAGGTTATGGGAGAAGGCCAGCTCAGGGAAACCAAAAAACCACTTTAGATTGCACTTCTAACCCAGTGAAATCAGAGAGGTATCTCTCTTAAATCTATAAAAGACTGAAAATAATCAATGAGAAACACACAGTCTTCTTACTCAAGTTATTCAATTAAACAAATTCAAAAGGTCAGATTTCTGATGGGGCAATAGTTTTTGAGATTTTTGGTAAGACATTCATGGAGGAGACCTTTGGGAAATGGAGTCAATAATCAAGCCTGAATTAAGGTGCTAGAGGTAGGGGCTACAAGGGATCATGGACAGAGGCAGGGTAGACACCAGTTCTTCTGTTTTGGGGATTTTGCAGGTGGATTGGAGGATAGGGAAGACAATCCATCAAATAGAGCACCTAACTTGGTTGAATTCTGCAAGATTTTAGAAGAAAAATGTTTAAATGCTTGAACAATGAACCGAGAGCATGCAAGATGAATTCTTGTTCATGACACTGCTGTTCAAACATGAGAGAAAAGACAAAATGGAGTGTTCAACAGGAAATACAATCACATAGAAGGTTACTTACTAAAGAGACTGATGAGACAAGATTCTCAGCCATGGAAAACTTCAAAGCATTCCATCTCTGCAGCTTTTATTCATAACTGGAAATGGAAAACATGTATAATGAAGAGCCTCTCAGCTCTTGAGAATCCCCTAAATGAAAACCGACCCCCCTGCTCTACCTATTACAAATGAATATATAGGAGAATCTCTCCTCATCATTCAAATTCGAATTCATCTGACCTAGCATATAGAAATAGAAGTGGTTACAAACATGATGACAAATGGCTAACAGACTGCACGATTTCAAGGAGTTTGTTATGAGCGAGCTCTTCATTTCTGGTCGCGGACTGCTGAAAATGAACTTCTGATCCTTGGCTCTATATCCCAAACGATGAAAGCTACGTAAAAATTGGAAGAGTTTTTTGTAATTGGGAATGTTCCTGAGAAAACCCATGTCTCCATTTCGTCAGATTCCTCTCCAGCTCATCGGAATCGGTCTTTGAAGTTGATGACTCAGGCATTAAATGTAAATTATGGAAATTTACCATGTAAAGAACTCCTCAATTCTCTCAAACTGTGACACTTGTGTGAAAACTAAGAGAGGACATTTTAGATTGGCCCGTACTGAATAAAAACCTCTCTTGGTTTCTCCAAATTCACCCTGGTTTGGTAGAAACAGTCGTTGGAAAAAGGTGACTAAAACAGTCATTTTCATCAAAATCAGCCATGTTCTTCGTATAAAACTTCATTGAGTTTGAAATTTGATATTCCTTGCATGTCAAAACTTGAATTCTTTATGGACTGTGGATCTCCTTCACCTGCTAATCTAAGCCGTCCATTTTCATTTCAATGTTGAACTTAACATTATTTCATCTTGGACATAGGAACAAATGCTTAAAAGGCCTAATTTGCATCCTCATTGGGCATACGGCTTAAGGAACCGAGACCTTGCTCATTTCATCATGAATCTGGACCCCTTCCATTCTCCAAAACCCTTCCAAAATCTTAACACAAATCTAGTGCTAACACAAACCATGAACCAGAACCGTTCCTAGTTCTAATCTGATTTCCCCCGAGCTCGCTCCAACATGCAAAGTGATCTAGAGAACCTAGGGCAGGTGATTGATTTAACTCAATCCTGGAAAAGTACTTCTTCAGAATTATGGGACAATTCTCTCTTGGTACCATACAAAATGGTAATGAGAAAGATGATCCTCTTAATGAGGTTTGTCCTTTCTTTTATAGATAATATTTTGGAAAGGTAGTTAAGTTAATAATAATATTTTAATATTAATTTAAGTTTGATTTTCAGTTTGAAAATATATTTATTTATAACTTCAGTTCTGATTTTCAGATTTGAAATATAATTTTAAAGTTTATTTAATAAACTTCAGTTTGTTTTAGAAATCCCAATTAGATCTTTTTGAACTAATTAGTACATTCTATTCTAATTAATTTATATTCAAGAGATTGGTTATATTTAAGTGGATCTTTATATATACATGCTTTTACTTTATCTTACTATGCAACCTTAGTCTTCTCATATATTTCTATAACTAATTATATATACATAATATCTTTTATATATACATATATAAATAATTATGCATAACACTTTAATGCATAAGTGCTCGACTCTTTGTAATTAAACAATTTGATTAAATCAAATAATTAATTTAGCATTTATATCTTTGATGCTTATAACAATAGGGTCAACTCTTTTAACAAGGCTAGGGGTAGGTTTGGAATGGTCGACTAGGTTAGGTAGCTCTAGATTTCGTTTTCATGTTGGATTACCTCGTTTTCCATGGTAGTTCCTCCGTCTTTGATGAGATGAGTAATGATTCAATTTAGTCAAATAAAATGAGTATGATGACTGGTGCTATTCAGATCCTTTCTCAACTCAGCACCTTCTTACATAAAGTAACCCCTAGTGCTATTAAAAGCTTAGGCTCAACACTTTTACATGGGCGTTACGCTAGTGCAATTCAAGAGCTCTTTGCTGAACACTAGTGCTAGGATGTACTTGTAAGATACACCTTGGGATACAATGGCCAAAGATACGATGCTATAGAGCTTATGCTCAACATCAATTTCGAGTGCTCGAGGGCTAATTCCCAACACTCTATGTACATCGAGGCTTACGCCCAGTACATAATAAAAGTCTTCTATGTACATTGGGGCTTATGCCCAGTACATAGGTCATCCATGTGCTCCAAAGTCCACACTCAACACATCATAAAATTCAATCATGTATATCATAACTCTGCAGAGTATGTAACAAAAGATCATCTTAGTATATTATGGTTTTGTGCCCAATCTCATAATAAAACATCAATCCAATACATTAGGGATTTATGCCCAGTATATAACAATAACCTGCATCTATTAGGGTCCATGCCCAAATATGTATCTCTATAACTAAGATATGTCATGTGCATCGGGGCTTACACCCAGCATATATAATAAATATAAAACATGTGCATTGGGGCTTACGCCCAGTATATCAAAATAAATCATATGCATCGGGGATTTACGCTGAATATATAACATTAATATAATCTGCAAAACTCAGGATATTACACCCTGTCACCATCCTCACTGGTGCCCTCCACCAACAACTCATGAACAAAATTAAACTTTAAAAACTATAATGAAAGAATTCAACAAGTATGTTTAAGTTAGGTTACATTACCTGTTATGTAGGAAGTTAGGGCCAGGGTTCGGCTCCTCCTTGGCACCCTTATTGCTCCTTTTCTTTCAAGAAAAATTACAAGTATAAATACCTGCAACTTGAAAGGAAACCAAAAACGCTTTCACAGATTTAAAATGACTGAGCATAAATATTTTCTCACCTTTTTGTTTGGAAATTAGATACTGGATATTGAACGAACTTTGGATGGTGGCCATTATCACTGCGGGGAACTCTTCATCACCTTGGAAAACAAACAAGAGGATTTCCATTAGCAATAGTAGCACTATTCACCCAAGTTCTCACAAAATCGCCATTGACAGAGCAGAGCTTCGAATCTCATAGCTTACAAACCAAAATGAAATTTAAGGAAGATTCACACACTAAAGAATACATTAAACCCTACTCCAAAACCCTTGCAATCCCAATGCACAGATGGACAGCCAATATCTCATCCCAGCATGAGCCATAAGGCCTGGCTGCACTGTCAACTCACATCCAGGGTGGCTCATTAAAAGATGGCATCAACATTAGTACAAACCTTTAAACCATCGTAAACAACAAGTCATTTGAAATGACGTTATAACCATAACATTATTAAAGGCTTTCATATCAGTTCGACTATGGTGAACCCCATAGCCCTTCATATATCAATGATTACATATAATGCATAAACATTGTATTGTTAACCTTATACCTTGGACAAAGGAATGTTATCACTGGTCTTTGTAAGACCTTAATACTTTTCAATTGTGTAGTCAAGACTATAACCATAGTTTTGTTAAGATCCTAGTGGATGGCCTTCACTAACACCTTGGGGTTTTGGTGTAACAGTTTGTATCATTTGGTATCAGAGCCTCCACCTAGGTTCAAGTCACAGAGTGGGTGGCAACGTCGGCATTGCAGTGTTCGCCCGAGGCTCGTACAGCGCAAAGGGGACACCACCGTACAGGCGCACATCCAGCCCAGAGTCTGGACTGCAGAGTGTGGTGGGATGTTAAGATCCTACTGGACGGCCTTCACTAACACCTCGGGGTTTTGGTGTAACGGTTTGTATCAAGTTTCCACACTAGTATCGCATGTAACTAAATCTTTAATACTTTGAAGTTAAAACAAGAACCAAGAACAAGAATTAGCTTTAGGGTTAAGAAAATCATATTGAAACTATAACTAGAAAAGTGTATAAAGGATCAAAACATCACCTTTGGCTATGACGACAACACGCCACAGGGGTCGTAGATAACCTGCAAAGAATAGTTATAAGATTGGTGTAAGAAACCTTATAATGCAGCAACCATGTTTACTTATGTACCGTAACTTTTGCTTACTAGTAACATAGCGATGTTTTACGTAAATATATGCTATAAAAATATTTTGTATTTATGTATTTTTGTGGTACATGACATAATGGTATCAGAGCATGGTTACAACACTTGTCTTGAACCGGCCCAACATTGCAGCTCTTGAAAAAAAATAGAAAACTAATTTTTATTTTGTTTTGGGTTTGATTCTCTTACTAAACAGGAAAAGGAAGAAAACTTTATTTTTGGAGGATATTATGGCCGAATTCAGAATGCTTGAGGGAGAAGAATCATCCCCTAGAATACCGATGAACAATGAAGAGGTGAAATATGGGTAAACTTAAATGAGAGTTGAAACGACAACCCGTCAAAATTACAATAGACTGTTAAATAATTAAGGTCAGAATTAAGAAGAGTTAGGGAAGAAAATAAACCAATTATAAAAGAACTAGAAGAACTAAATAACATTATGATGGCTAAAATACACAATAATGAAAAAGATAAAAACAAAGAATCTAAAGATGATAAGACAAAAGCTACACCTTACAAACGTAAGGGAAGAAAGCTGGAATTTTCCAGTCATGGGGCTGAAACTTCCAGTGAGGAACCACCAAAACTAGAACATCGGGATTATAGTGAAAGTAGTGATAGTCATAAAGATAAAAAGAAGTACAAACCCTATGAAGAGATTTTAGGGAAATTTAAGAAAATTAAACCTCCTATGTTTAATGGTGAAATCAAGAAAGGAGAAGATGCAGAAGCTTGGTTGTCTGGAATGAAAAAATACTTCCAAATCTATAACTATTCTGATGAATTAAAGGAAAAAATGGAAATTTATAACTTAAGTGGAAAAGCATATATTTGGTGGAAAGATATCAAAAAAGTAAAACATATAAAAAATGACAAGTAACCTGAAAGACCTATAAGAAACTGTTTAAAGAAAAGTATCTTTCATAACAGTGCTATGAAAAAAAGTGAAGGAATTCTACGAGTTAAGGTTAGGTACTATGACTATGAAAGAACTCTGTAGTAAATTTCTAAGTCTGCTTCATTATGTACTGTATATAATAGATGAAAAAACAAAATACAACAGCTTCTTAGTTGCTTGCCTATCCCGTTTAAAGAGCGGATTGAGTATGAAAATCCAAAGACGCTGGAAGAAGCGATGAGAAAAGTGAATTACTGTTATGATCAGAATAAAAATAAAGAGAAAATGCACCTAATTGGAACACTAGAAGATAGGCTAACTTTGACCCAAGAAGAAAGAATAATAATAAATTTCATAGAAATTCTGGAAATAATTATAGAGGGTATCAAGGTAATACTAACAAAGGATTTAAATCACAACACCCTGCAGCAAAAGAAAGAGAACCTTCCACTAATTTTAATAAAAACACTGCACAGAGGGAACCCCTAAAATGTTGGAAATGTGGTGACCCACGTTACTTTAAATACTGTCTTGTAAGAAACAAAACCTTTAATAAATTTCACTCCATTCAAGAAGCCGTTACAGTTGGAGATATGGTGAGAAGTATGCCGAGAATCAGTGTTGCATTGGAGAATTGACAAGTAGGCCATCAAGCTTCAATGGTCGACATCGAAGGTATGATAAAAACTGAACCTATTTCCATACTGATTGATCCAGGTGCAAGTTTAAGTTATGTATGACCTAGGATTGTTGAATTATGTAACTTAGTAGCAGAAAAATTTGAAAAATATTGGCTAGTACAGTTAGCCACGGGTACTAAATGTAAGGTCACTAATTATGTAAAAAACTGTGAAGTATTGATCAATGAATTTAATACGCATGTTAATATGAATATTTTACCATTAGGTTCCTATGATATACTGATAGGAATGGATTGGTTGGAAAAACACAGACTCATATTGAATTGTTATGACAAAACTTTTACATGCATAGATAATACTGGAAGCACAATTAAAGTAACAAGAATTCCCAGAAAAACTACAGTCAGAGAGATCTCAGCCTTACAAATGAAGAGATATCTACATAAAGGATGTAAAGTGTTTTTTATTTATGTAATAGATGATAAATATCAAGATAACAAACTTGAAGTGGAAGATATACCTATCTTAAAATATTTTAAAGACATCTTTCTAGAAAAAGTCCCTGGACTACCTCCGAAAAGAGACATAGACTTTACAATCGATCTTATACCGGGAGCAGTACCAGCATAAAAGGCTCCATATCAGATGAACATAATCGAACTTACAGAACTTAAATCACAATTACAAGAACTAATTGATAAGAAGTATATTCGACCTAGTGTTTGCCCTTGGGAAGCACCGGTCTTATTCATAAAGAAGAAAGACAAAACTTTAAGATTATGCATAGACTATCGACAATTAAATAAAATGACTATTAAAAATCAATATCCTTTACCTTCGATAGACGATATATTCGATCAGTTCCAAGGGGCAACAATATTTTTTAAAATAGATTTAAGGTCCAACTACCATCAAGTATGGATAAAAGATGAAGACATCTTTAAAACAACTTTTAGAACTTGTTATGGACATTACAAGTTTGTTGTAATGCCATTTGGATTAAAAAATGCAGTTGCATCTTTTATGTGCTTAATGAACAATATTTTGAGTAACTACATGGATAAATTCGTAGTCGCCTTCATCGACGATATACTGATTTATTCGAAGAATGAGGAAAATTACATTTTGAATGATTATTTTTTGTTGTTGCATGTTTTTTCTTTTACAAGCCTAACAGGTCTCATTGACCATTAGTCTAGGAACGCCTCTTGTAGTTTACATATGACCTAATTCTTCGAATCATTTGATTGGTTTCTGTATTGTAAGTGAAAAGTATGTTTGTACATTCTTTCTACTATATCCCTCATAGTATTATAAAATCATTTGCCCCTTCTATTAAATTTAGGACCACTCTAGATGAGTTATGGAGCAATTGATCATCATTTGCATCTTCCATAAAAAAATTCTTATGATGACATTGTGAGAATTTGTTACAGCCTGAATCTAGTTCACTCAATAAACCTCACAATTAGTTTTGCAAGAATGCAGAGAAGGAAGAAAATTTGAGTGGAACACATGAGAAAAAGAAACTCAATTGAGCAAAACTTCATCATCATTGATATTATTGAACAATAAGAGTACAATAAATAATAGACCTCATGAGAGAAAATCGAATGCACTAAAGGAAATTCGAAAATATCACAAAAAGGCAAACTTACTAAAAGCTAAAAAATCCCGAAGGTGGCAGCATCACTTTCCAAATCAGTCAAGGACCTCACTAGTTATACAAATTCCTAGAGGTGGAGGTGCAACCTACATTGTTTGCATTTGGTTTTGCACTACATGCATATGAACAATGGTGAAGGGTGTAGCCCTAACCCTGTTGTTGCAATTCACATGGAACTATTATATTATATATGCACAATTGTTAGGGGTGCATCCCTAACCGTGTTTTTTCAATCCACATGACAATGGTATACTATGTATGTATAATGATGGAAGACACAACCCTTTAGTGATTGGTATTGAAATGTATTATGTAAATTATAGTCCATTGATATTTCTATTTGGACTGTATATTATATACATACAAATGTGGTGGAGGGCACATCCCCTATCATTGTTTATCCTTCGTTGTATATTATATATTTGTTACTAGAGTTAAACAAGAGAGGGATAAACCCTACTCTTACTGTATTGTTGCAAGACATACTGTATTGTTGTATTATATATTTTTCCATTTATTTACAATACTTTTTATTTGCTGGTTTGTAATGTCTTTGCAATTGTATTATAGATATATTATCTGCTGGTGTGGATTTATAAGGGTGTATCCCCTTGCAATTTTGCGTGTAAACATATATTATCACTAATGTGAGTTTGAGAGTGTGTGGACCTTTTCTGTTGAAATCAATCATACTTGTGGTTTTTATTGTATCCTTTGGCATGAGAGGGTGTGGCCCTCTCTATTGAAATCAATTTATATTTACAATTTCTAGAGAATACAGTGATTGGTGGAGAGGGTGTTTCCCCTTATCCATTAGAATATAGTTATGTTATTGTTGTTGGGTGGCAGTCAATGCATGAGAGGGACTGTCCTTCCTTGATGGAATTAATATATATTTAACTTGGTATGGAAGAGAGTACAAGTGAGCGTGTATCTCTATGACCTTGATCTTAATGAAATTGGTTCTTGTGAAAGAGGATAGGGATCTATCCTTGATGACTCTAGTTAAATTATGGTTATATGTCTAGGGGAGAGATAATTTCCCCTCTGTGATCATGTAGATGAACTTCTCGTGTGTAGTGATAATTTGTTATGGCATTTCCTTGATTGCTTAATGTTCTACAAACTATCTGCTATTGCTTAAGTAAAGTTATAGAAACCTATGTGATATTGATGGAGTAGAGATGCCAAGGCATGGACCTTAATTGTTTAATGTTGTGTTGTGTTAGGAGGGCATTTTCCCCTTTTTGGTGTGCATTCAATCAATGATTTCTACAACCATTGTTTATTTCTTAGATGAGGGCCTAGCACTTTGAATATCAATAGTAAGTTTGATTGTTACTTAGTTATTGCTTGTATGGATTTTTTTGTTTGCATTGATGCTTTGACATGTTGCTATTATTATTTTATGTTGAAGGTTGAGGAAACACCATTCTCTACATCTAATCCTATACTAATGATCGGTACATGTTTGATTAGGGTTGGGTATTGCCTCCCTATGCATTTGAGTATGTGTATTATGGCTTACACAATGAATTGATATTGCCTGGTCTTGAAAGAACAGGGCATTAGCCCCTTCGGTCTACATTTACATGTTATGGTTTAATGCTTATCCATGTCTAGGTTTAGGAAGTGAGGGAGTGGCCACTTTCTGTTTCCCGATTGCATCTGTATGCATGTATAGATGTCATGATTGGTTAGGTGTGAGTGCATTTCCAATCCATGATGCAATTTATTGTAATATTGCTTATGTAACTATAAGTATTTTGTGTTGATTTTAGGGCTTGACTTTGATGAGGCAATTGTGGTATCATTGCCTAGTGAGTCAATGAACTGATGTTAGATATGTTCAGAAGGAAAGGGTTGATCATGCTAATTTTGATTTAGTAGGGTTGTTGTAATGATATGTTGATTGGAAAGGGATTGTTTCCCTTGACTTTATTATGTGTATTACTAAGTAGGTGCTCGTAGTCTACCTATGGAGAATCAACTCTAAGAAGATCGTTGAGGTATTAGATAGGAATGGTTGTCGAATCATTGTCATTTTCCAGTTGATGTTGAGAAATATTGGTAAATATTTAATTATTCTTTTGTCCTAGTGGAACCATTTCCCATCTTGGGGGTGGCCCCGTGATAGAAATAGTATTTGTTATTTGAGTGCCTACAATTGGGTGGAACATGGTACTTGTGCACTTAGTTTCCATGTATGATTTAAGTGTTCCTTAAATTGTGGTCTTGTTCTATTAATAGACTTGTTTGTGATGTAAACATATTTCTTGTACTTGATGACCTTATGTATACTTTTGTTGTTGGCAAGTATTTCCAAGCTTAGTAGCTGTAAAATGTTAAGTGTTCTACATCACTATTAGTGTTGGATATACAAAAATGTGATTGTATTATTGTAATGTTATCCAATAATTTAAGAAGTGCCCTCCTATGACACCTAAAGAGTTAATTAGGATATTTTTTGTTTATGGATCTGACTGAATATTACGAGGTAACCTCCTTGGAAGGCACTTGAATAATGATGTTAAATGTGCATGCTTAGTATCTTAATGATGATATTGATACTAAGGAACTAAATGTTGCTAAGTACATAATCTCAGTATCTACCTTGGTTCATAATATTATGTGTCCCCATTATGCAATTTTGATATCATCCTTGATGCATAAAGACATGTTTGGAATATAAGGAAATGTGCATTATGTGTTTGAGTGATGAACTGATTATGATGATTGATGCTATGTATATGTATACTATCTAACCATGTAATTGAACAGGGTTTGGGTTGGGAAACATCCATGATACATGAAAGTAGGTTGAAATTACATGAGTTCTTGAGTAACCTTCCATGTTAATTGGTTGTATTTAGATACTTCTAGAAGCTCATGATGAAGAGTGGGTGCATTCCCTCAAGTATGGTATTGATGTATCCCATCATCAATGGTGAGCTGTAAATGATATGTAGTTGCATCTAGTAATCATAGTGGTTGATGATAGCATAGTATTCAGATTGTGCCAATGATTCCATGTGGTTAATCATAATAATGCATATGAAGGCATAGTGAAATATAGCATAGTTGATGTGGCCATAATAATCCAATGCAATTAATGTTTAGAAGACATGTTCCTATTATGTATGGTGTGATGAATATTGTCCTAGTCCTTGATTCTATAATGACGATATTACTTGATTACAGATCATGATACATGTTCTTCTTAGGTAAAGGCACGGTTGGTGAATGAATAGTGTTAATATTGCTATGGATGGCATGGTTAGTAATAACATGTAAATCCTAAGGGTTTATCATTGGCAGAGGCTTGGCATCTATGATAATGGTTTAGATGTATTAATTATTGTAAGAATCTATTGTTTATGATTTGGCTGGAAGATCAGTATCATTTTATGCTTATATGGCTCTATGTTTGTGAATCACTATGATAAGGACTAGTAGTCATGGTTTGACTAGTCATCATTAAAGTAACTAATGCTTTATCTCAATTATGGAATGTATGGTACAATTGTGGAGATGTAGACTTACCTATAGTCGTATTGTATTCATGTTGCAATACAAATTGAAAGGAAAAATAAAAAATAAAATTTTACCCATTTTCCCAAAAAGGTCAAATGGATACATAACAAAAACATAGATCAACAATGAAAATGAACAACCTAGAATATGGTGAAGAAAGTGCATTGGTAATAATTTCACGGAGAAGGAAACTGGGCAACAAATGCACCATACCAACTAAGAGTAAAAAAGGTGTTCACTAAGTGCATGTAAGCCATATTGGGACACTATTGATGACCAAGTTTCCAAATATCACTATGTGGTGGTGGTGGCATATCATTTGAAAGAAATACTCTAGATATGAAAATGGCACCTCAAGTAGTGGGAAACAAATGGATTATATTTGATATTGTTGTGGTTGTAAAAGAGTGATGATGTGGGGATAATTCTAGCTAGCATTTGGTGTGATGTTGGGATAAAGAGAAAAGGTCAATTCTCCTTATGTTGAATGAAGATTATGAGAGAATAATTGTTTAAATAATAGGGGGTAATATATGTGATATATATCCACACAAAATGATAGAAAGATCCATGCTTATGTATGGTGAATAATGCAATGGGAAAACAAGCTAAGGTTAGAGATACAAAGTTGAATGTAGGGGTCTACATGATGTACAATTGTTGGGTGGAAGAAGCAAAAATGATCATCTAGTGTTTCTAGTCCTGATCATGTCCATTTAGGGGAGGTGTAGTTAGAAAAAAGACCTCGGAAATGCCACAAAAGGAGAGATACATTTTGAGGGTGTTTGGGTCATAA
The DNA here is from genome assembly GCA_027924585.1 of Larix kaempferi. Taxonomy (NCBI): domain Eukaryota; kingdom Viridiplantae; phylum Streptophyta; class Pinopsida; order Pinales; family Pinaceae; genus Larix; species Larix kaempferi. The sequence goes on along the minus strand of BSBM01000047.1, from coordinate 15,125,624 downwards.
ATGATTTTTGAAATAGAGGTAGAGAGAGGTCTATATTGTGGATAGGTGGGGTGTCATGAGAAAGGATTTGGGTCATGGAAGTAAGTGTGGGTGGTGGAGATTGTGTCAAAAAGGTCTCGAGGGTCTGAAATATTTGCGAGTTGATGATGAAAGATGCAAGCTATAAACTGTAGGGTAGAGTATTGAGGACGGAAGTAGAAATAAAAAATTAGGGTTGTTAATGGTTACATGGATGTTGTTGCTGGTGTTTTCACACCAGCACGTGCAAAGATGCACCTACTAAAGGTTGTGCTAAACTTAGTAGAGTCTCAATGGAAAAGAAGAAAAAACATAAATTAAATAGCTAAACTATTCAAACATGCAAACCTTTTATCAAGAAAACGGAGAAAAATATTTTAAAGATTAAATAATGCTCTTTCATTATGTAGATAATGGAATTTACAAGGATTTAATATCACTTCTAAGTTATAGTAGGAGAGGCCCCTACAGTTGTCCGAGGGAGGGTTTTCTTGGTCTCCCTGCAATCCATGATTCTTCGTCGACGCATCACATACACAATCTCCAGAGGGTTGAGAATGGAACACAAAGGGATTTCTTATCTCAGGGATATTTTCATAGAGTAACGACTTGAGTAATGTATGGAGAATGGGTGTTGAGTGATGGACCTGGATGGTTCATTTATATGCATAATAGATAGATCTAGAATAAGCATAAGGTTTTGATTTTTTAATTTTTAATTTTTGGCTTTAATTTTTGGATTCTGGATTTTTTTAATATTTTGGGTTTTTCCTTTGATTTGGTGCCTTTCACTTTTTTATCCTTTTTCCAAATTGGGATATCTTATGTGTCATGCCAAGTTTCTTGCATTTTTTGAGTTATAAAAAGGAGAAACATCCAAAATACAAGTCATGGCATAAGTTGCTCATTTTTTAGATAATTCAGCAAATTAATTTTGTAAAATGGCCATTTTATGTGAGACTTTGGTTTTTTGGTTTTACCAAGGTAAAAATAATGGAAATGGAATGTGGTAATGATGTATGGGTTCGATGGGGATAATGACAAGGTAGGAAGAAAAAAATTATGTGTTAACATATTACCCCCTAATGTGTGAGGTCAAGAGCTCAACGTATGGCCGGCATACATCATAGGATATTCTATTCCAATGTGACAGTGGGATGGAGAATTAGGATTGCGTCAGAGAAGCTCACCCTTCAATGGGACTGCAAGGGCCCTTACCTACAGATACAATACTCAATATGAATGAGGGGCATATAATCTCAAATATATGGATGAAGCAGGAATTCCCATGCTCATATCAATGTCTCAAATTAAAAATTGGATGGAGGCCCAAAGTGGGACTAATCAATACATGGATAAGCTGTTGTGTGAATCATAAATGTCCAAGACGAACTCAAATATAGAATGTGTTCATGGTCCAACCATGAGTGCTCTGAAGAACCGGTACATTGAAACAATGGCATTTATCCTGAATGCAGTAATACAACAACTGATGCTCTGCTAGATCTAAATGGGTCCAACAACTAGATGGACTCAATTACCAAAAGTCAGAATCTTAGAGGTACACGGACTACATATGAACGGGATACTCTAGGAATATTATAATTGAAGAGATTCCAAACATTGTCTCCAACGCAGCCCAGATATCCATAGGAACAGACAACTGGGGGGTTCCAAATAGACTCACCAATGTGCTAGAGTCAGGGGACATCTGCGGTCATTGTAGTCTCGCGGGTCACGAGGTTACCAGAGATACATTATATCTTATAAAAAATCATGCACAGTGATTCAGATACAAGAGACAAGAGACTAATAGAGAGAGACAAGCACAAGCTTTATTACCAGCAAGAGTGGAACGCTACATAGAACAGATCATAGTTAACCAGTACACTGGATCAATAGCCTATGTGTGTGTGTGTGTGTGTGTGTGTGTTTACATTCAGTTATAAAAAGGTATTGTCGACGCAACCGACCGACATATCCCGACTGATCGACACAACTTATCGACTTATATTGCAAATGGTTGGGTAGAGAGCTTAGTTGGCAGGCTGACTTAGGATCCTCAAACATCTCCCCCACCTCAAAATATTTATTTGTCTCGAAGAAATGAGGAGATGTGAAATAACTAAACAAAATATGGATGATTGTGCAAAATTGATAAATGTAGTCGATATTGTTATTCATGACTGGAACTGGTCGCTGCTTGTTGTTGTACATAGACCTTAACAATTGCTTCAGCCGATACAAATAGGTGGTGCTGAAAGTCCTCCCAATGGTGCATCAAGTTTTGGATGTCAATCGTAAGTGTTTTCATGCTTGATAAGTCAGGCATCTTTTCCTGTGTTGTCTTTCCTTGCAGATGAATTAAGTCGGGACCAAATATCTCAACTTTCTCATTGGCAGCTATAAGCAGGGCTCAGAGATGTGGTTGGAGTTGTTCCACTTTGAAGAGGTTGTTTCAGGCTTGGCTCAACCACTGCTCTTCATTTTTTTCTAATTTCTCCAATTTCCTATTTTCTATCACAATTTGATCTTCAATGGTTCTTCTCATGGTGTCGTCAGCTACTCAATGTTGCTGATGAAGATTATCGATCAAGTCGCGCATTGCCTGCATTTCTGTGAATACATTTCCATAATGTGTGTACCATTTGTAGATAACATCGATGATTGTAGCTACTTGGTCATTGTACTGGCTGAGCTAATCATATGCTGAGTTAAATGCTTCATATTGTGAATACATCAGAGACACTGTTACTATGGCATGTTCTTGTCGGTCCCTGATGAGTTCCTCGTGCAATGTCAACATGACAGTTTGGAACAACTAGAAATCTTTATCAAGTGTGCTAGTCATGTCGGAGCTAACTGGAAGAGGGATGAATTGTTGCTCTAATTCTTGATACTTAGCCAAAAATACATTTTGTTCCTCCTCAAACTGGTGGATGCGGTCTTCGGCTTCTAGTCGTTGATGTCATTTCTCTTGATTAATTGTATCATCCAGTATGTCGAGCTATGCTTTTGTTGCTTGTTGTGGTTTGTATGTCGAGAAGGGCCCGAATTGGTCTAGATGTATAGATAAGAGACCTAGGTGAGAGATATTATCCAGATGATGTTGTTGTTGCTAAAGGTATTTATCTTGGCATCGTTTGTCTTTATGTTGCTTCTTCTTGGACTTCCCTTGATATTTTGGAGGCTCTAATTGTTGTTCTGATTCTTTCCATGTCTCGGCTACTTCGGCTCGGTGTTGTGTCTCTACTTGTGCTTCAACCAATAACTTAATGGATCAATAACTTATGTGATTCTCAATTGTGCAATGATGGAGTTGGATTTGAGCATGTGAGAAACAACCCTTCTAAGAGGCACTAAGGACTCCTCTCAAAATGTTTGTAAGAATGCATCACTAATGGTGATGAGGCCCATGTACAAGGAAATGTAGGTCTATCCTCTAGAATAGATTGTTGAAACATTTAAAAACCCATTAAATACTTAGGGTATATTTTACTAGTCACCTAGATTAATTTCCTAAGTTTTGACTAGCTAAATAGGGCCAGTTTTGTCTTTTAGTGGACCACTTGCCATCCTAAGTCACAAAAATGAATTTGGACAAATTCTAGATAAAATTTCCTTGGATTCTCTGATTTTATTCTATTCCTGAATTAGAAAGACAATTTCCTGATTTAGACAGCTTTATCCTGTTTTTTCTACTTTCTAGTGGATAAGGAAAAGCTAGTTCACTTGGAAACTCATACCACTTGACAAATTCTACCTCCACATCATATCTTCTCTTCTAAATCCACCATTAAATTCCATTTACCTCACTCATGAGCTTCCATACCATACTTTCCAAATTCGTGAGCCTCTAGCACGGTTTTGGAAACTGCTTTTGCCACATAGGGGGGTTTTTATGTTTTTAATAAGACTTACTTTTTGTGCTTTACAACTTGCCTTTAAGGAATTCTATTTTCTCTTTTGAGATGTATTATATATTGTTTTCACATTGAGGAATAAGATATGAGATAATATTTCCATCAATTGAGTTGCTTCTCTTATGTTTTGTTTCAACATTTCTTCTTATTCTTGCATATCTTTGAATAATTCTTGTGAGGAATTCTTTGCTTCAAGATTCTTGGCTATTATAATTCTTTCATGGTATTCAAACTATATAGAATTATCACATGGTATCAGATCCTTTCGAATTATTAATTAAATTAGTCTTCCAGTATATATTTCGGAGAGTTTGTTTTGCAGGTACTGAAGATCAAATAGCAGAAATTTATTATTGAAGAATAACTCATATCTTTCCATCTCTCATCATTGTTCTCCTCTTACAGTTCAAATATTGAGGATCCTTTGCTGGTAAATGGTATCCAAGAAGGTGATCTATAGTCATTTAGAAGACAGTACACATTTGAGGTTGTTGGTTGCACCTTCACTTCCTCTGTCCATGCTCCTGCTAGTTCCTACATGATTGAAAACATGTTTTTCAAGAAGTTGGAGACATCTCTCAGTTCTCTCATATGTCTTATAATTCAAATCATCATCTAGTTGTTGCAGCTCATACACACTCAGAACCTCTCCTTGGGTTTCTTTTTGATGTGTTATTGAATTCTATGGAGGCAAAGTTACAGTTTGGAGTGACTGGTTTCGCTCTCTCTCTCTTGCTTCTAATTCACTACATGATTTTTGGAACCTATTGCAGAGAAGATGGAGGACATCATCAAGTCTCATTTGGATCTGATCTGAAGAAGCTCAAGTCTAGTGAGCACATTCCACTTCTTCCCAAGAAGAAGATTCCTCTAGACATTTGACCAAGTTCTCACTTGCTTGGAGTTTGGAGAGCATTATTATGGTGTATTCCATGATCTTGAGGGGAGGTTTTCTTCCCAAGTGGTTTTCCTTCTTTCCTCACCTACATGGACTAATAATTTTTTGTATTGGGGTGACCATAAGCCCTATTTCTTGGGCCCTATATTTTTTATATTTCACCTCATAAATTCAGGCTTAAGGGGGGGTTTTGGAACATTTAAAAACCCATTAAATACTTAGGATATAGTTTACTAGTCACCTAGATTAATTTCCTAAGTTTTGACTAGTTATAGGGCCAGTTTTGTCTTTTAGTGGACCACTTGCTATCCTAAGTCACCAAAATGAATTTGGAAAAATTTTGGATAAGATTTCCTTGGATTCTGTCTGATTTTATTCTATTCCTGAATTAGAAAGACACTTTCCTGATTTAGACAACTTTATCATGTTTTTTCTACTTTCTAGTGGATAAGGAAAAGCTAGTTCACTTGGAAACTCTTACCGCTTGACCAATTCGACCTCCATATCATATATTCTCTTCTAAATCGACCATTATATTCCATTTACCTCACTCATGATCTTCCACACCATACTTTCCAAATTCGTGATCCTCTAGCACAGTTTCAGAAACTACTTTTGCCACCTAGGGGGGTTTTTATGTTTTTAGTAAGCCTTACTTTTTGTGCTTTACAACTTGCCTTTAAGGAATTCTATTTTCTCTCTTGATATGTATTATATATTGTATTCACATTGAGGAATATTATATGAGATAATATTTCCATCAATTAAGTTCCTTCTCTTATGTTCTGTTTCAACATTTCTTCTTATTCTTGCATATCTTTGAATAATTCTTGTGAGGACTTCTTTGCTTCAAGATTCTTGGCTATTAGAATTATTTCATGGTATTCAAACTATATATAATTCTCACATAGATGTGATGGCGTCAATAGAGGGAGACTTGCAATTACCAAGGAAATGATGTTTCCTTGATAGAAGCTTGAGGGATACAACCAAAGAGGGATATAATTGGACATGGGACTAAGACATTGCTGGGAGATACAAGGGAAACTAAGTAATAGGGACTCAAAATTCCTTTGTTCAAAGTATGATGGCATGGTTGACCTGGAAGCATATGTGAAATGAACCTTGGAGAGCCACACAATTGGGATACCAGGAAATATGACTGCAATGGGGGACACCTAGAGAGGTGGGTGTTGATGACATCAGGGTGACTCATCGCATAATAGTCGGAACAAAGGTGACTAGGGATGCTATCGTAAATAAGGAACTATATATGATCTATAAGGGTGCTAATAAACACCATTTGGGCCATCTTTATAGTTTAACGAGATCAAAGAAGGAATAGAAGTGTGCTCAAAATGGTACCGTCGTTTCGATTTTGACAAGCTCAAGACAGTGAATGGTCATTGGTGTTTTCAATTTTAGAGAGTCTAAAAACGTAAAGAATACTCTATGAGTTGTTTTTTTTGTAAGTTAGTCCCCATATCCTGAAAAAGCAGAAAAGTATGCAATGGAGAACTTTTCTAGCCATAGTGGCTAGAGTATTCCTTTTTCGTAGTTAGTCCATCCAGTCCGAAAAAGGGGTAATAGGAATAGCGAATGGATTCCCTTTCAAATACTTTAATGAGCATGAAAGGAAGCAAGTTTTCTCAACAATATTTTCATTATTTAAGGAGTCATAAAATATCTTAAAAGAAACTCCATGTCGGGAGTCATCTTACAGGGATTGGTCAATGAGTTGACAATGTGAATTGAATGCTTGCAGCTTCATTTCTGGATGTCAAATTATGAGGACTCATGATCCTATGGGTATACGAACAACATGGGTTACAAATTTATGGGGTACTAAAATGGTCACCCATCTAAGGTAGGCTCTACTACCAAGTAAATGTGAATGCAAAGATGGTTGGGCTAGGCCACTTACTCGAATAAAGGGGGATTATATAGGCGTCAAGGAAAAATTGGATCAATGCATCAAATTCTATGGGGGAGAAGATGACATATATGCCATTTTGAAGTGTTATACCTGTAGGAAGTGATTATCGACTGAAACAAGTGGATTTAAATGCAACTTTGACCTGTACACCTGGAAACTATACCCAAGCATAAAAGGTGCATCTGGAAATCAAACCAAATATACAAGTGATATGTGACCTCGCTTAGTGGTCGAGATCACGCATGTGAAAAAGTGAGCAAGGTTAAGGTCCTTCCCCCATGCTATGGGCATGGGGCTTGTGATTATGGATCACATATGACTCTTATTTACATATATATGCATGTGGATGCACTTTTTATGTATTTGTTGATTTTGATGAGCCTTTTATGTGATGACAATGCCTATATGATATGTATGTACATGTGAATGGAAATGATATGATGATGCATGCTTTATTATTTACTTCCTATATGCGATGATTGATAGGCCATTCTATAACATCGTTAGTGATATGGTAGGAAACACTATTTTGACTTCGTGGGACATGTGTGAATGTAATGAATTCAAAGTGTCTAACCAATTGTTTACTGCGCATGAAATTTCTAAAAAGGCAAGGATTACGTACCTTCTAATAGTTGTTCTGTTGGGAAACTGGTAGTCTAAAAACACACGAAGGTGTCTAATTCCCATCTAGAGGGAAGTGGTCAAGAGACCAGTCATGGCACAAACTCAGCTTGGTTGATGGTGGCAACACCAATACACACTCCGTCGAGGTGGATCGACTCATGTGATGGGGAATATAATACCCAAGATGTCAAGGCGAGGTTAGGAGTCTATCTACTTGTGTCATCGACGAAACCAACATAGATCAAGGGAGCGGGATCCATCTGGTATCAATTAAGGAAGTGAACTATAAGGCTCGAAAGGTAAAAAGAAATATAAAACAGAAAAAAAGAAAACTATACAACTCTAGCCAAAGGCTCTAGTGGGGTCAAGTAAAACCTCTTGAGGTACAACCCGTTACGAGGGTTGGTCAAGGGATGTCCTCCAAAATTGGAAAGGATGTATGCCTCCTTGCCGGGGCAAGTTTTAATAATGTATGGGCCTTGCCACAGGGATTCAAACTTCCCTTTTCCATGTTTGTCATGAGCTTGATAGTAAACGAGCACTAGGTCACCCTCTTTGAAGGTGCAGGGGTGGACACGAGTATCACTGTCACATACCCCAAGTTCTAGACATTTTATTTTATGAAGAAAACATTATGTTTTATTTTTATTGTAAATTTTTATGACTATTGACCAAGTGGATTCATGGATGACTATAATTAATTACTTTGAATATTTTATTATAAATAAATAAAAGTGGAGACAAACATCGAAAGGAGACTGTTGAATGATTGTTCACTGACCCACTAGGAGGAATGGACTGGGGTGGAGAGCAAACTGACACTTGGTAGCATCCTCAACTCACTTCTAACTGTTGCAGGGGGAAACTTCCCTACTTTTATGGTCATGTTCCCCAAGAAAGTGGAATTGAGTAGGTGCCTCATTTATTGAAATAAACTCACCAAAAGACCTAGGAATGCTACTTATCTACCAATCAAATTTAGCAGGAGGTTGTTCATTCTTACCTTGTGATAATTTCTCATTACAAGAGATTCAATGAGGGGAAAGTTAGAAGTGAATGAGTGAACTAAGACTGCATTCTAAACTAGTGCAGCCACATTGCTGAGTTCAATATTGCTAAAAGCATGAAGTACTTTTGTTGACTTCTACTGCTGAGTTGCAAGGGAATTTTTTCCATTACTCCACACAGCATCGTCTTCCTAGTGGTTCAGTGAATAGGCTCGGGGGTCCTAAGGCAAGTAGCTTGGTTGTCTTCAGGAGCAGGTTGGTTGGAATGAGCTCCTTTTGCTGTTTGTTTCTTCTACAGATTTCTAGGTTCATATTGTGTTATCTTATTTACTTCTGTAAAGTTAGTATAATAAATCTGAATGTTTATGTTATCAGTTTCCCAAATAAATCTTAGATATTCTGCACTATTAATGAATATTTTAATTTCTGTAATTTATATATGTTAGGATAAAAATGAAATATGAATGACATATTTAAATGATAGAATGATTGAATAATAAATGCTTCCCTACATTTTTTCACACGCTAGTCAGAGTGTCATACTCTAGTACAGGGAAGAATATTTAGAAAAGATCAAAATGATATTATGCAATGAATAAATTTGAATGATTCTTTTATAACAGAGCTAATTATTTTAGTATTGTAATACTATCCCTCTTTTAGTAGATAATTCATAATCTAGCTAGGAACATAGGTATTTTTCATTTGTATACACTTGACAACAAAACCCTTGTTTCCATTTATAATAGTATAGTATTCTAAGCATTTCCCATATCATTAATATATTATAGTAAACATATTTATTTTCGAATCAAATAATTTATACAGAGAATTATCCAAACTTACTTTATAAACAATAAATCGTTCATACATTGATTTATGCATTGCAGAAGACATATCTAAACTAAACAAGGACTTTACAATACTTTTAAATATCGAAACGCTTCAGTAAAACTTTTATAACAAAACGAAGTTAAATAGTGCAGCAGAGAATAGTCTTCACATATCAGGGTTTAAAACCCTTTACATTTTAATTAACTTGACAAGCATTCACTTTAGGGTCATGATACAGCCCTTACGGCTCTAATGTTTAAACAATACTCTAACAACAACTTTCCAAACATAGCATCGGGTGCAGCACTGGACTCTCCATCAACCAACAGACCATACAATAGTTTGGTAATGATCGGATTTACACTCCACTATCTGTTTTCAACTTCCTATATTTTCTTATGCATCCTGAAAAGGTTTACAAAAAGTTGAAGTTTCAAACCCCATCACCAACTACTATCAGCTATTATAATAACGTTGCATTCATGTGCACTAAAACAAAGGAATGAACACGGCTAGGGTTCGAAACTCTGAACCAAAACCTTGAGTATAGTAAGCTTCCTCGCAGTAGCATTCACAACCCAACCATTGTGGCTTGATTATTAAAATAAAAACCTAAACATTAAACCTTTCAAAGTACAGTTGACGGGATCTACCCTAAGCATTCATTTAATACATTATACATAACAAATAACATTGAAATTCAGAAATATTACTCTACGATTGGCAACATTTTTATCTCTTGCAAATCGTATTCGTATTTATGTTTTTCAAAACAAGCATGTTATGGTCGAGGGTTCAACCCTCCCCACATTCCATCATAACTAGAATCGGTTTTCAAAAACCATTCTTCAAAGAATTCTTAACAAAATAACTTATCCATTATCAAATAAGTATTTTTCCAAACACTGAACTGAACATTAGAATTTCAAAACAATCTTTTATTTAAAAACAAACAACATACAGTAATACAAACATTGCATCGAGAAGCCGATGAGAGCTACAGCTCGAAGGTTGAAAACCTTAGAAAGAAAATGCCTTACGGCTTAGGTTTAATACAACCAAAGTCTGAAACACCCCTTGAATCCTGACGAGACCTAAGTATAAACAACCAACGTTATGCTAAACAAACGGAACTTGCTTGGTGAGAAGTTCTTCGTAGTAATGGATACCCTTGGGATGTCTCTGAGGCTTACCAGGGACCATTCAAAATATTTCACCTCTTTTTGACCAGCTTCGACCATTGCTGAGAAAGGCCACCTACCAGGAAGCAACACGACCATTGGTTAAATATAGAACCAAGCATTAAAACCAACAGAGTTATTATTTTAAAAAACCATAGAATTTTTAGAATTACAACTAATTACCTCACCTGCAAATAACCGGAGCACAGTTGAGTACACCATATTCTTCACCACAGACATTGGAAGTATGAAGATCCCACTTAAAACTATGAAAGACACAAACTCTGTACAGTTACAAATGCCGAGACATTCCTGAACTTATAAACTCTATCAAATGCTTACGGTTCATAAGGAGATTTCCACAAGCGAACTTCACAAGAAGTTAAGACCTGTACAGTTACAAAACTATTGAGAACAATTCTTATATCAAGGTCAAGGTATCGAAACCCCTAAAGGAAACTTCAAACAAAACCCTAAAGGGTCGAGAGCCTGTCATCCTCCCCTCATATTTCACAAATGAACTAAATTTTGAATAGATGGGCATATCAATTCCAAGGCTAGGGTTTAACCCAAAACCTGAGACCAACCATGAAATCAATGATGTAGATCTAGCCACCAAGGCAGATCCTTTCACGATCACAAACCTCCTTTAATGGCATTTAATATTACAACTTTCAACACATGGCTCACTGCTAGCATGAAGATCCAACTCGGATTCAACCTTACCATTCATGCACAGCTCAGCGAGATTTCACACTGCGTACTTAAAGATTTATCACCTTGCCCCAAGTTTATTCACGTGAAGTTTGGCCACGAGAGTAGCCATCAAACAATCCACTATGATAGCAGTTATGAAACCATTTAATACCTTAGCTACCAGTTCGTAGTGCATGCCAACACATCCTCCACTACAAGTTAATACGTTGTATCTCTGCATAGTTTGAAAGCTTAGGGTAAGGTTACGAAATGTTACACTATAACAAGCTTAACCATGTTTTAAATCAAAACATAAAGTGATAGTTTATGCACATAGTACCATACGTATGGCTATGTATATAGTTCCAAACATATAGTTTATACATTTAGATTTAATGTATATCATTCTCATATAAAGTCTATGTATATAGAAAGTGCAATAGCATCGGAAACATAACTTATAGTTTTATAAAAACTATGTTACACTACTTGACATAGGTAATATATCTATAATCCATGTAATGGAAAAGTATACAATGTTATCTCCATAGTTTTGGATGAAGAACATGTAATGTAATACAATGCAATGTTTCCATAATCGAACAACAAGTATGTATTAATAATACATAATAATTCTCCCTGGTAATTGGTTTTAGTAGGATATTCTTTCCTCATCAAGATAGATAAAACTAGGCATTCATACAATTACAAAGTATGTGGTGATGACTGGATTAAAACACATGAAATACCTAAGATTGAATTGCAAAGTAGATAATTCTCTACATATTCATTTTCCTAACTAGAAGATTAACATGGTGTTGTAAGATAAATTGAAACACATCAGAAGGCTTCGTTTGGAACTTTTCGGTCTTACCTGTTCTCTGCAAATAGAATTCAGGAGCGTTAGCTAGCGATAGCTAAGTAAACCTCGGGGCTATTCAAGCACCCCTTCATTCCATCAAGACAAACATTTAGACTCTAGAACCAAAATTCATAACATAGAACAAAAATCAGATGTCATGCTTTTGAACAATTAAAAGACAGAACGACATGTTAAAAACATTAGTTAAAGATAATAGCAGTGATGACAAATGTCGTTATTCATAAGTAATATAAACCTTTAGTCTTAACGACAGATTATGAAAGTGTTGTTGATAAGCATTATTTTCATTTATTACCTAGATGTGTTTAAAGTTAACATTTAATACTTCCGCACAACGAACACAAGCAATTAATGCTACTCAAAAAATTTAAAATTTTAGTGAATTGTCGGGGATGTTACAATCATAATGAATTTTTGACTGCTGTTTGGAGGCCTTGATCATCTACAAGGCCTCCCAACGATTTTTGTCCATCGGTTCCAATAATAGTAAGCGTTCCTCGAGGGGTGAGGTATCCGGGAGGAATTCGATGGCTATATCCAAGGCTAGAATCTGACAGTTGATGGGGACAATGGACTCCATGCCATGGACCAAATGGAATTGGGTAAAGTCCGCCACGATCTTGGTAGAAGTGCGGTAGACCCGTCTTGCCGGAAAGAGCATGTGGTGTCAGTTGGACTTATGCTTGTCCATCGTACGTTGAAGCACGGTCTTCACAATCTTATTGACAACCTCTACTTGTCCATTACCCTGGGGGTAGTAGGAGGAGGTGTGTTGGTGTTCAAATTTAAAAAAGGTGGACAACTCATTCCAGACGGTGTCTTCAAAGTGTTTGTCATGGTTCAAGACAAGTTGCTTGGGGACCCCGAAATGTGTAATGACATGGTTAAAGAAAAAATGTGCCACATTCTTGGCTTGGAATTTAAATGTAGGCATGGCCTTGACCGACTTAGTGAAGTAGTCGACAACCACGATGATTTAATTATGGCCATTTATCGAGGTCATATTACACTCCACAAAATCAATGTCCCATTTGAAGAAAACATCGACGGTGACAACGGGATGGAGTGGTGTGGGATGGGTCCTTTCTTTAGGGGAAGGAGTTGGAAATTATGGCAATGTTTGACCACCGTGATGCAATCAGTGAAAAGAGTCATCCAGAGATAACCGACATGGATGACCTTTTGAGCTGTGGCGATTCTCGGAAAATGGCCACCTCAGGCTCCGTTGTGACAGACATTCAAGACCTGCTCGACCTTGCCATGTGTGAGGCATCGATGTAAAATGGTGTCGATGCCACATCAATAAGGAACATCACCGATTAGGAGGTAACGAGAGGCTTGATGGCTAATGTGACATCGATCATTTGACAGAGTTGAGATCGAAACTTTTGCGTGCGCAGATACACGAGGATGTCTCTATACCACCGGTCATCTAACAAAATGGTGAACAAGTATTCATCTGACAAGTTGATTGTCATCGGAGGTGACACCAACGAAGACGGTAACTTGGTCATAAGCTATATCAAGGAATGAGTCTTAGTACTATTGGGTATGACGAATTCAAGATCATACTCTTGAAGGATCACGATCCATTTAGCCACTTGGCCTTGAATGAGGCGACGATTCAAGAGATAGACCATGGAATTGGATTCTGCCACTACTATAGTTCGGCTCATAAGAATATAGTGGCGTAGCTTCTGAACTGAAAAGGCGATGGCGAGGGAAATTTTCTCTTCATGGGGATAGTGTAATGGTGGGATCGATAATGTCTGAATCATGTAGTAGATGACGTGCTCTTGATGAGGACTATATGCTGGGACTAAAACTCTTGAAATGGCATGTTCGAATGCCGAAACATAAAGGATAAAATCCTTCGATAAATCAGGTGGTGAGATCAGGGGAGCAAAAGTCAAGGTGTGTTCCAATGCATTTAAAGCCGCTTGTTCCTATTTGTCCCAAATGAAGGGGATGTTGGTATGAAGTAAGCATAAGAAACCATGGAATTTTGTGGCATAGTCTAGAATGAAGCGATAGAAAAAATTGTCATTGCCTTGAAGGATTTGCGATTGGCGTAATATGCGGGGTGATGGAAGGCCGAGAAAGGCTTGGACCTTCAAAGTGTCAATGGTGATCCCTTTATAGGAAACTATGAATCCCAATAACCGGCCGGAAGGAACGCAAAACACACACTTAAGGGGGTTCAAGCGGATGTTATACTTGAGACAATGCAAAAATACTTGCTAGAGGTCGTCCAAATGGTCTAAACGTTTCTTGGATTGAACAATGAGACCGCCCAAGTAAACAAGGATGATATGGACCAAGTCATGGAAGCAAAAAGTCATGGCCCACTGGAAAGTGGCTCCAACACTTTTAATACCAAAGGGCATGACGTGATAAGCAAATGTTCCCCATGGAGTGGTGAACGCAGTCTTATACTGATCTTCTTTACGGATCTAAATTTGGTTGTAGCCTGAGAAACCGTCCATAAAGGATAGAACCTCATGGCATGTGCATGCATCAATAAGTTGATCAATGAAAGGCATAGGAAAGTTATCTTTGGGATAGGCTAGATTCAAATCTCAAAAATTGGTACAGACGTGAATGGTGCCTTTCTTTTTGTTAATTGGCACCAGGTTGGGCATCCATGTGGTGTATGTGATGGGGTAAATGAACCCGGCTTGGCTCAATTTTTCAATTTCAACTTTTACCGCTGGCATTTTGGAAAGGTGTATCGATCATTGCTTCTGGCAGACGGGTATTGTCATGTCCCCTCAACAATGAACATTGGATCAAGTTCCTAACCCAACCAATCCCTTGGGTTGAGGAGACAACTTCAGTATCATGGGGTTAATTCTGAATTCCAGGAATTTAATTAATTAGGAGTGTAAATTAATTTTTATCCAAAGTTTATTATGCACTTGGAATATTTAATTTTCATGCATTCAATAATTTTATGATAAATAAATGATGCTCCTCTAGGGTGCATTAGTGGATGAGGTTGACTTGGAAAAGGCTTGGAGGAGAAGTTAAGGAGAAAGCACCTAAATCTAGAAAATCAGGAAAAAGGAAAGAAAGATGGAGCAAATCAGAAAAGCAACAAAAACTTAGGAAAAACAACATAAAGCAGAAAACAACACAAAAGTAGAAAGCAGGATAAATCAGAAAAGCATGAAAGTTTAGAAAAGCAGGATAAATCAGAAAAAGCAGAAAAAGATAAAGCAGAAAGTGGAAAAGAAAATAGAAAAGGAAAAAGGAGGAAATCAAAGCAAAAAGTAAAAGGTAGGAAATCTAGATTTCCTTATCCACTCATGGAGGGCACATTATCTAAGGATACTTGGTCCTCAAGTCATCCTCTCTCTATAAATAAACCAGTGCGCACCCCCTTCACATCTTTTGTCAGTTTGAGTATTGGTATGATGTGCCCCTACTTCCTATGAGATGATGATGGTATTAATCCATTATAATTGAGTTTTATTGTAGGTCCTATAGTTGATCCAAGCATGGGTCAAATTTCAGAAAAGATTCATGAAGTCTATGGTTCGAATCTCAGATCTTTTTAGTGGTTTCCAGTTCTAGATTATTGTGTGGAAGAGGAGACGAATTTTGTAATATTTTGAGAATCCTATTGGCTCATATCTGATGTAATTACAATAATTATAAATCTCTTATATAATTCATATCATTTAATATTACAGAAGTATGAAATATTCTGTGTTTTCTCCACCTCTTCTAGATTTTCCTAGAATTTGACTAGTTTTCAGAATACATGTGATAAATGAATGGGAATAGATCCAAATGAGTTGATTTATGTTCCTCATGTTAATTAACATGTTAAATGAACCAATACATGTCTTATATGATAAATTTGTGAGCCTTCATTGACTGTTTGGGAATTCCTAAAATTAACTAGTTGTGCAATCTTGGAATGTCAAATTGCTAGTATCTTTGTGAATCATTCTCATAAATTCCTCAAACTTTATAGAGTTTCCTATGAATATATATTGAATGATATTTCATGTTTATTATCCTCCCTGATTCAAAAACCTTCATCAATAGCTTCCAATCATTGTATAGTTAAAGTACTAGTTTGCATATGTTGGGGTGCCCAAAAGCATTGTAGTAGATTTCAACCTTGTTGACTTCAAACCATCAATGGTCCCAGTGATTTTTGAAAAGGTGCTTGCAGCCATCAAAATATTCCTTCCATCGAGACTGTCCATCTTTCTAATCTCTTGTAAAACTAGTCTTTGAATTCATTGTTTTTAGTTGAGTCTTGTAGGAGTTAGAGTTAGTGTATCATCAGCCCTTGTTGGTACATTACACGTGTGACGTCGGTCCAAGTTTTAATGTGATGCTCAACGATGGAAATTTCAAGTCCAGTAATTTGAGTATAATACCAAGCGAAGACATCACCGAACTCTTGAAAGAGCTTCTTATAGGCAACGCATTCTTTGGGAGTGCATGATGCACCTAACGTGATATTCTCAACAACACTGGGTTTGACACATATATCCACTTGGATGGTAGGTGATATGCTGGCCATGTTTCCTTCCTTGAGGGCATCAGGAGATGGAATGGGGTTTCGAAACCAATCCACATTGTCGTGGATTAAATCTTTGGAATCAACCAAGAATTGTTTGGCCGAAACAGTCGTAGGCTCCTTAGGAAGGAAATAGGCTTGATGATGCATGTCATCCCAAGGGAAATCGAGTTCAGTTAGTGCTTCAAGTATTTCTTCGTCACTATGAAAGAACTATGTGGAGAGTTCGGAAGCAATATTTTTGGGTATGGAAGGGATGGAGGAGTCACCAGTGGAAACCATGTAAATGGTGTTCACCTTGGCTGATGAGGATACCGAGGGGTGGATCTCATAAATTATTGTGATCGAGGACTCTAAGGATTGTTGTCGCAACTCATGGAGCATTAACGGGTACTCTAGTAAGTCGATACAATGGTGGGAGTAGTGGTCGTAGATGCCACAAACTGCACAATACTGATTGGTACACAATGATTTGTTACGCGGTTGGGGAGGGGTTGACAACTTGACGATCGAAATGTTCTCGGTATCATCCAATGTCTGCATTTTAGAGGTGTGGACAATTATGGGTAGCATGACCCAACATATCACACAAAGCACATTTCAGAGGTGTTCATGCTGGAGGAGGGGTGTTCACAAATTTTTTCGCGATGTCTGAGGTGTCAATTTTCATGGCCTTTCCCTTTGCTTTCTTGGACGACTGGGGAGCGCGGTTCAAAGAACACCCTGCTAAAACACCTGGGGGTGGATGATTGGTAGTGTGAATCAGTTGGACCGGTTGAAGTACGACTTATGGGTTCGGATTACGATTGTGTGAAGGTAAGTACCAGATGGGAATCCCTAAGGTCAATAGATGTATAACTAGGTTTCCAACTGAATCTAAGATCTGAAATGCAATGGACGAAGGCATGCAGGGTTCATACTTGTCATCATGAGTCAGGAGGGTCGATTGCACCTACGGTAGACAATATTACTTTGCATTGTGTTGAACAATTCTTCAAAACTTTCAAGGTTGACATGGAGAAGGGGATTGGGCCAAGTCATCCACAATGTTATAATTGGGGGTAGCACAAGCATTTAGATTGTTGGTGATGCAGCACAGAGGGAATTTGGGGGATTTGTGGGCTCCCTCTGTAGTGGTGGGGGTAGTCGTAAATATTATTCTGTGGGGGTAGCTACAGTAAGCTTGTCCATAGGGATGTTCTAAGGAGCCGATCCATATTGATTACGATGTGTTTGAAGGTTTACTTCGAAAGAGGACATCATTCAAAAATGGTGAACTCCTGAGTCTGGGACTTGGCTAGAAGAAGCGGCATAAGTAACTGGTGTTTGCGCAACTGCAACCCCTTGTGTGGGTACCATAGGCTAGGTATTGATGACTCCTTGCATGGGAAGGGGGTTTTGCAACACCATGGGTTTCACGGTGGGCTACGGTGAGTTAGGTGGTTCTAGGGGTGCGGTAGTCCCTTGTCGTTGGTTGTATTCATTCCAAATTTATTTGGCTCTTGTTAAATCTGGGAAATGGTGCATGTAATGACCATAAACCCGGCAGAACGAGCAAGGGTGGTTTGTGCTTAACTATGGCTTCTTATTCTATCAGGGCTATTGATCAGGATTTTTGTTATCCGGGGCGATGCCATTATTATTAGGGGGATTAGGATGTTTTCCACCACTGCAGGGTTGTTGATTGTTGTCCCTATTTTGTCCTTATCTCCTATTTTGTTTCCCTTGTTGGTTTTGTTGGGCAGGTTGGTTTTGTTGGGTATACACTTTCCCTTGTGCAACAGGAGGAGCTTGAGGTTGGGCAGGTGCAGGGGCTTTCAGCGGTGGATAGTAAGCAGGGGGGGCTTGTAGTTGGGCAGGAGCAGGTGTAGCTAGTG
This sequence comes from Larix kaempferi, assembly GCA_027924585.1. Lineage (NCBI taxonomy): Eukaryota > Viridiplantae > Streptophyta > Pinopsida > Pinales > Pinaceae > Larix > Larix kaempferi. The sequence goes on along the minus strand of BSBM01000047.1, from coordinate 15,107,204 downwards.
GGTGGTAGTAGAAAGGTGGAGCTGTTGGGGGCCTATACACTTGCAGGTTATGAGCGTAGTTAGGAATAATGTATGTGGATCCATGTGTATGAGGAGTGTGGGCTGGTGGCACATATGAAGGTGTTGCTCCAGAATGAGCGGTGACATGTGAAAGATCAGGTCTATAGCTCATATCAGGTTGTGCGATAGTAGGGGAAGGTATATATATGGGAGTTGGTGCTTGGGGCATATGCACATAAAGTCGGCTGGTGGATGCAACTTCGCCAATGATGCTGTCTGCAACATGGGATTCCCCTGGCGCATCCTTCCAGGAAGAGTCACTACGAGGGGCATCAGGTAGGATGGCACTATAGGTAGTTCGATTATGCTTAAATAAGGTCAAACTGTTGGGATTTCAGTATGGCCTCTTCTTTTAATTGGGGTCATTTGGATTCCAGATCCTCGGCGATGGATGGTATGAGATATTTCAAGAACCAATCTAAAAGGATGCGGTCATCTAAATTAATCTTACCTAAATTACGGCGTCTATGTCATTCATGGATATGATCTGTGATATGGGTGGTCGTATTTTGTCTGGAAGATAGGATAATCTCAACACCAGTGTCGTAAGAAATTGGTAGCTAGAATAAATACATGAAATTTGAAGCGAGGGATGCAAAGGTGGAATGTTTCCCATGGGGCTGGTCAATATACCACTTGGCTACAATGCCAGTGAATGCTAGTTGTAAAAGGTGTAAGCGAATAGATTCATCCACTATGGAGTTAGAGGAACACCACAAGTGGAAGGACATGATATGGTTCTGGGGGTCCTGACCACCCTTTACCTCGAACTTATGAATGTCTGAAGGGAGCTTGGTAGGAATGGGAGGTAATGTGGTATCATGTCGGATCGGGCCGTTAGTCAATTTGGCCAATTCGATGAAGTTGAGACTGGTCATGAATGGAAAACTTGCAAGAGGATGTGACATGAACGGGCCAACCTGCGTGCTAGCCATTGCAGCTATTATGTGGCCACCTCCACCGAAAAATAATGCATTAGCGATAGCCATGGGAGGTGTAGGGAACTGAATGGAAGGGCCTATGCCTCCTAGGGTACCGTTGGTTATCCCAGGGATGGTGGTTGGGATGGACTCACTACCTATGGGTATGGACCCAACAACGGGATGCAATGTAGTACTTGGGGTGTTTCTTATATCCCGGGGGATGGTGGGTCCTATGGAACTTGGGATAGTGGGTAGCACTAGGAATGGAGGGTCTAGTGTACCCCACAAATGGAATGGAAGATGAAGTAGCAATGGGTCCACTAGTGGGACCACCACCAATAATCCCTCTGTAAAATGGGTTAGGATTTATGGTGGCCATGGGACTAGATGGAGCTATATAAGTGGGTGTATCTAGTTTATAGGAGTCATATGTGAAATATGGGGCATCGGGATTAAAATTTGGTGATGAAGTTGTGCGTCGCAAAGGTGTGTGGTGAGGGGGGTCCAATGGATTGTACTGTGGGGACTGCCCATGTAGTCGCCAGAAGTGTCTCGAGGAATCAATGGTGACAAGTGTGTAATTTCTAAGGGGTTGTGGTCTGAAAACACGCTAAAAAATCCTATTGAAACCGTGCATGCAAAAGGAGAGCTGGTAATAAAAATGGCACTCGGGTCAACAACAAGCTCAAATAATCTTGCTACAACAGGGGGAACGGAAATGAAATGGTCAGAATACCTACAGGAAGCACTCATAAAAAGAAAAATACTCACTAACCTGAGGGGTATAGGATCATGCAAACTCCTAACTAAAAGATATGGTATCTCACACAAATTGTATCCCCTGCAGGGTGATGAAATCCATAGTCAAGGAATATGAAATGGAGAACCAAATGGATAAGGGATCCCAGGTACAAGAGTTATAGAGTAAATATTGGAAACTAAGCTACCTCAGTCAAAGCATGTTCGGAAAGTTATGCAGTAGCTTCAGTTCTTTGGCCATCGCACACTCGATATGGTAGCCATCATTTGCGATGAGAACAACGAGTTGGTTTCCTTCAATGCAAAGTGGAGCGGCATTCCACCCAAAATTACGGAACCAATCCTTCTACTTTCCCTCCTAGAGGAGAGCCGCCCTCTGTAAATCGGTGTCAACCGTGCTAATAAAAGAGGATTTTGGTACCCTAGAAGACAAGAATAATGTCTCAAATGTATATGACAAAGGGGGTGTTTTTTTGGATGCATATCCGCAATGTTCAAACCTAACTACTAAATTATTTTTGTTCCTCAAATGAGGTTAATATTTGTTGAGTTAAGGCTAATTTTAAGACTTTGCTCGCAGCATGAACCAAGTGATAGTTTGATTTAGGGAATGATTGTGTGCACTATTGGTGTGTATGATAGCTAAGAAATTAAATGCTTAATAGAAATGAACAACTTCCAAAACTAAATCTAAACTTTTTTTTTGTGAAAACAACATTTCAAAGTAGAAAGGCTACAACTAAGTATTTATCATTCAAAGCATAAAATTTTCTTATTTTTCAACAAGCACTCATCGAAACAATAAATATGCGGTAAAAAAGAATATTTAGTAGAACTAAAGAAACAACAAATACTAAAAAAATAAGGTTTTTTTGTCAATGCAATAAATAGAAAAGATTAACATAAGAAACCAAGATATATTTCTATAACTTACACTTTTTTTTATATAAATAAAAAGGGGGGAGAAACCAAGATATATTTCTATAACTTTTTATGCATAATTTACAAAAACATATTACATATTTGAATTCCCCTCTAAAAAATACATAGTTTGAAAAACAAATCACGCAAATCTGAGTCTGGGAGCCAAAGATATGTTAGTTTAAAATTTTGCAATTTTCAGAGATTTTTTGGATTGACAAAAATATTGCAGAGATGATATCTAAAAAAAAAAAAACTCAGCTTAATTAACAAGGGTAGATTCAGGCTGGTTTTAGAAATCAATGGCCGAAAAGGCTGGACAAACACAACCAGAGAATGATAGAGATTGTCCCCAGTGGAGTTGCCAAAAACTGTTGCTGGCCCATTTTCACACCAGCATGTGCAAATATGCACCTACTAAGGATTATTCCAAACTTAGTAGAGTCTCAATGGAAAAGAAAATAAACAAAACATAATTTAAACAACTAAACTATTCAAACATGTAGACCTTTTAACAAGCAAACAAAGACAAATATTTTAAAGAATAAATAATGCTCTTTCAGTATGTAAAAAATGGCATTTACAAGGATTTGATATCACCTCTGAGTTACAGTAGGAGAGACCCCTGCAGCTGTCTGAGGGAGGGTCCGCTTGGTCTCCTTGCAATCCACCATTCTCTGGCCATGCATCATATACACAATCTCCATAAGGTTGATAATGGAACACAAAGGGAGTTCTGATCTCCAGGATATTTTCGCTGAGTAAAAACTTGAGTAATGTATGGAGAATGGGTTTTGAGTGGTGAACCTTGATGGTTCATTCATCGGCACAACGGATAGATCTAGGATAAGGATAAGGCATTGATTTTATTTTTTTTTGCTTTAATTTTTGGATTTTTCCTTTGATTTTGTGCCTTTCAATTTTTTATCATTTTTCCAAATTGGGCTATCATAGGTGTCATGCTAAGTTTCTTCTTTTTTTTGAGTGATAAAAAGGAGAAACATCCAAAAAAACCAGTCACGACATAAGTTGCTCATTTTTTAGATAATTGAGCAAATTAATTTTGTAAAATGGCCCTTTTATATGAGACTTTGGTTTTTTGGTTTTACCAATGTTAGAAAAATAATCCCATCATAGACATGCAATGGACCCTTACATTGTTCTACCTAGTGTTTTTTTGTTCATCAGTGCCTAGTCTAGAGTCTTGGACCACATGTTTGTCCACATTTGACTACTTAGACTAGTGATATGCCTTATCCACCTTGTATGTCCACACGAGCACCATCTTTCCTTGCTTTTAGGAGTTAGTGCATGCATTTATGAGTAATTTATGCCATTTACCTGGTTTAAGGAGTATAAGGGCGCTACATCATTAATTTGTTCTAATTGGTGTAATAATGGCCACTAGTGCTCATAAAACTACTACTCCACTACTTTGGTCCACACATACGTTCATAATTATCCACTCATGGCTCTCATAGGTGTTATTGACCAATTCGTGAGGTCCAAGTATGAGTTGGATGGCATTAATGTTAGTTAGTGGGGAATTAGTTTAGGTAAGCTCTCATTATTGTGAGCTACTCAACTTGCCACTAAGTCTCTCAATTTTTCCTCCTTATAGCATCTATATATTGCACACATGCTATTGAATAATGATACAATGGAAGATCAATCCACATGAGTGTTTTCCCCTTGTGTTCTACTTAATATTTTCTTCATATTTCTTCTATTTTCCTGTCAGTGTTTGGTAAATTCCAAGTGAATATTTCTCTAGTAGTCTAGATCCACCTGTGACACATATAGAATTTAACATGGTATCAGAGCTTCATAGGGGATCCTAGTCTTGCTTCTGAAATAGATTTCCAAGTGTGTGTTTTGCAGGTGCCTACAACAACTTCATTATGGATTCGAAAGTTGTTCATCTCCTCTCTCCATTAAACTATTCAGAGTGGAAAGAAAATATGTGTGCATATCTCAAGAAAATGTCATATGTGTGCATATCTCAAGAAAATGTCTCTTTGATGTGTCCATTGGTGTTGTGAGTGAGCCAAAATATTGTGAAGATATGTGTGATTTTCTCAATGATTGTAATAGAGCATAAGGAACTATGTGTCTGGCTATACCTCCTAGAATGTATTATCTCATTGATTATGTTGAGTACCCATTTGAGCTCTGGAGAAATCTAGATAAAGCTCTTGGCATGCAAAAAGATGATATTAGCTATATGGAGAGCAAGCAAATGGACACCTCCTCATGTTTTTCCCTCTAAAGGTATCGGCCTCATGCATTTCTCAATAATTTGTTCAAATTGAAGAAGAAGAAGAAGAAGAAGAAGAAGATACAGATTCAACAAACGATCCAGCTCAACTTTCTTCCTATGTGGCTTCCTCTATTTTCCATGAAGTTGTTTTTCATGAAGATAAAATACGAGTTGTTGCCATCAATACTTTTGAAGAGATGTCTCTCCATTCCACTTCTTTGTCCTCTATGTCTTCTATTATGAATGTTGAACATGGGTTGTTGATTGGTGATCATAGTAACCCTTCTCTAGTAGAGGTTAATTCTTGATATGAGAGTATTGGTTCGAAAGATGATCAAGGAGAAATTTGGAAGTCAAATGAATACCTCTCATTGCTTCACACTCTCTTGCTTCCTATGTATTCCTACACCATGACTAGCATAATTTATTCAAGTTCACTTGAATATGGAGAAGCCTTAGCAATGGCCCATCACATTGGCACATTTGGAACCTGTGTTCCTCTTTATTGGAGTTGATTACAGTTCTCTTGGTTTGAATTTGACGCTTCGAGAGCTTTATGATTCACTTTGGGTCACTTATTTTCAAGCACATCAAGTCTCTTTTGGATTTGGCACCTTGGTTGGTTCGAAGATCAAGTCTGAAGAGCATCCTTCGCTCTACTATTAGTGTTACTCAGTTGTTTTAAAAGGCTTCAATTTCCATCATGTAGTTGTACATGTACATGATCTAGTTGAGCACATTCCTCTTCTTCCCAAGAAGAAGGTTCCTCAAGACATCTGAAAAAGATCACACCTATTTTTGTTTTGGAGTAGTTTATTTTTGGTGTATTTCATGTCCATTTTAGACGGAGTATTTTCCCAAAGCGGTTTTGCCTCTTTCCTCGTTTTATATGGATTAATAATTTCAAAGGTGACCATAATCCTTTGTTTCTTGGGCCCTATTTCTCATGCTCACAACCACTTTGTCTTAAGGGGGGATGTTAGAACAATATTCCCATCATAGACATGCCATGGACCCTTATGTTGTTCTACCTAGTGTTGTTTGGTTCATTAGTGCCTAGTCTAGAGTCTTGGACCACATGTTTGTCCACAATTGACTACTTAGACTAGTGATATGCCTTATCCACCTTGTATATCCACACGAGCGTCAGCTTTCCTTGGTTTTGGGATTCAATGCACGCATTTATGAGTATGTTATGCCATTTCCATGTTTTAAGAAGTCTAAGGGCGCTACATCATTAATTTGGTCTAATTGGTGTATTAATGGACATCAGTGCTCATAAAACCACTACTCCACTACTTTGGTCCACACATAGGTTCATAATTATCCACTCATGGCTCTCATAGGTGTTATTGACCAATTTGTGAGGTCCAAGTATGAGTTGGATGGCATTAATGTTAGTTAGTGGGGAATTAGTTTAGGTAAGCCCTCATTATTGTGAGATACTCAACTTGCCACTAAGTTTCTCGATTTTGCCTCCTGAGAGAATCTATGTATTGTACACATGCTATTGAATAATAATGCAATGGAAGATCAATCCACATGAGTGTTTTTCTCTTGTGTTTTTCTAAATATTTTCTTCATATTTCTTCTATTTTCTTGTCAATGTTTGGTAAATTCTAAGTGAAGCTTGCTCTAGTAATCTAGATCCACCTGTGACACATATAAAATTTAACAACCAAGGTAAAAATAATGGAAATGGAATGTGGTAATGATGTATGGGTTTGATGGGGATAATGACAAGGTAGGCGGACAAAGATTAGGTGTTAAGGGCATGTGCAAGCTAATGAGGGTCACTTTTGGCACGTTAGATACAATAAAAAAATGAAAAATCAAGCATCCCTCAACTTACTTGGTTTTTTTGACATTCTTACACAAGATATCTTGCATCGAGTAAAAAAGATGAAATGTAGGAAATTGAGTCACATTTCCGAATATATAAGTTTTAAGTATTGAAAATTTACATAACTATGTCAAATTTTATGTTTTCTAATAGTCACTTTTTTTTTTGGCAAATGATAAGGTATATGTTTTTGTGGGTGCTGCCTTTCAATGCCTAAATGATGGTTTCGGGATACAAAAATTGGTAGACATGTATAGAACCCGTAGCACTAGTGCAACGCTATTTTTCCAAAATTAAATGTTCAATTTTTATTTATTTTTAATTATGTAAGTGATCAAAACTCGAGAACAATACGTCAAATGTGGGTGCAGCCTTTGAAGGTCTTAATGCAGTTATTTCAACTTGGATTTTTTATAGCATGTAGAGGTTGGTGTCTTCTAGTGCAGCATACAATTTTTTTTTAAAATGGTTTTGAAATGAAAAAGTTACAGAATAAACAGTAACAGTATGTTTTTTGACCAACGGAGTGATGAAACAAGAAAATTAGGAAATAAATAGAAAATCTCAATATTTTTTTTTTAAATTACATATTTGGAATCTGCATATAAAATTCTATCTATGCCTAAAACTTCGTCAACAATGCTAATGTATGTCATGTTGTAGAGAGCGGTGAAAAACATGCATATTTAGGTGCAGAATTGCACCTAAAGGGTCCCTCAACTTCGTGCACAAACCCTTAACAGATGTTATTGATCATGGAGTTAGTCTAAAAGAAAAAGTAGTTAGGTTTTCTGAGAGGCTAATATTCCTATGGTCAAAAAAACAAGGAATTGGTTGAGATGGTATTAGATGGATGCGATGGATGATATGGGAAGGGCCATTAGCTGAAGTTGAATCATAGAAATAAGGGTAAAATTAACAATATGTTGTAAGTAGTCTATTGGGATAACTCACTAGAAATAGAGTTGTAGTTGGAAGAAGTGGTGTGGTTCAATATTGATGTCAAGAGTGTAAAGAGATCCAAAGAATGAATAGTGCCTGGAAAAATATGTGGGATAGGAGACATACCTTTAGAAAATTGTAGAATTTTGAGTGGATCAACAATATGAGGATAGAAGCACTAGGATTATCATTGCATGATAAGAAATGAACATGGATCTCTAAGAAAACCTTACAAATAAATTGTTGTGGGGGTGTAGGGAAGACCTTAAGGAACACAACTAGCAAAATTTTATAGGTTAAAGGGAGAAGGTTAAGGAACTAGAAACAAAAGGGTGAATTTTTGGGGTGTATGTTGGATCTTGAAGAACTAGAAACAAGAGGGTGATTTTTTGGGTAGTAAGAATGAGCTTGAGAAATCCAACTCATTGCGTTAATTGAAAATGTTCTTGGGGTGTAAGGCGGATCTAGAGGATGCCAACTATATTTTTTTTTTGAATCAATCGGTGTGGAATAACTACTCTAGTACCATGGACAAAGTGATAAAAGACTAAACGTTAACAAAACATAAGATTCATAATTATTAACTAATCTTAATAACGAAAGAAAAGATCTTTTAAAGATTTATATATTTTTCAACTTTTTATTACTCAACAAATTTAAAAACCCTAATCAAAACATAAAATGTCAATAGTTGATTTAATAATGCAACTTAAAATTGGAAAAAATATTTTATACATATAACACAAAGTTGGAAAGAAGGGTTCTCTAATATATTATTATCTAGCATCTAAAGATATTTACTTGAATTAGGCTTATATATGGACACATTAATCTTAAGAAATGGTGAACATTATCATTATCATTATTATGATAAAAATAATAATAACAATACAAAATAATTTTATTGAGCAAATTATTATGATCATTAACAAAGTGCATAAATCCGTTTTTTCAATATGCAGGTTATTATAAAATATATAACTTAACTAACACCATTATTTATTAGGTACATTGTGATATACATCTTATAATTACATAAATATTTTTCATTTAACTATTTTGTAATAATATTATTATATTTTAAAATCATTATTATAATTTTGAAATACTATTAAAAATTAAAAGAAGAGAATTATTTGTATAAGATAGAAGATTATATGTATATGTGTGTGGTTACTTTTCATAAGCTTGTAAATATATATACTATTAAAGCACTCTTTATATAAAATTACTGATTTAAAACTCCATGAATACAAACCTTACCCAAAAAAAATACATATAATACATTTTAATACATCATATAATAAAGAAAAATATATAATGAAAGAATAAAAAAACATTTAAATGAAAATTATTATATAATAACCTTAGTGTGAAAATTGAACCTGAACCGAGTCAACTAGGTCAATGATGGAAACTCCCGGATTCACGGCTTGACCTAAATAACTTGTACAACAAGTTCCCTACTGCGAATTTCTTTAAAAAATAGATATATAATCCTTTTCTAATTTAAAAAAAAAAACTAATTTCTTGTTTTAGATATTAAAAATGATAAATATTAAATTTTAATTTTGATAGTTTTATGCATAGTTATTGTTTAATATTATTTTTATTTAATTTATATTAACTCTTATTTAAAAACTATAAATTATAAAATAAATTAGTTTAAATTTAGTTATATTAAATTTATGAATATCCAAAATGCCATATTACATCAGCTTGCATTGCATATCAAGCACAACTAACGTTCTCTGCAGTGCGATGCAACGTGCAAAGCGTGTGTCCAGCCACTTCAAACTCTCGCGCGATCTTATCTTCCAAATTTAATATGAAACGTGGAGATACCAACTTCCAAAATAGAATGGAGACGTGTAGCAATATATGTAAATAGATGAGATTTACTTACCCGTCAACAAATTCTAAGGCCAGGGATTGACACATTCCATAAGATATACCCACCATAAGATCTTATCTTCCAAATTTAATATGAATCGTGGAGATACCAACTTCCAAAATAGATGAAGATGTGTAGCAATATATGTGAATACTGGCCATTGTGTAAGAGGTTGACGTATATTTGTCTGCCGCGCACGGTGCGGGTATCATATAATTGTCATAGAAATGCTTACGTCTAAGTATTAAGACTTTGGTGAAAAGTGCGCTCAGAGGACATTTATTAGAAACATGGTACACTGCTATATGGAGTACAACTGGTATCCAGTAAAATTGTTACATGTATTTATGAACAGTTTGGTATCTAGTAAAGGCAAAAGCTAAATATTGAGGTACAGAGCATTAAATATGACAGTTGAGTATTTAGCTAAATATTGAGTTATAGAGCATTAAATGCTGCAATTGAATATTAAAGATCTCTTAAATCTGGAAATTTTCAAGATCCAACAAGAGAAATAGCTGCAAAGCAGCTAGTCCCTGCTCTAAAATAAAGTTTATAATTTGTTTAATTGTTTACAAAATTTTTAAAAAATTATTAGAAAAATTTATTTTGATGTTCATAATTGCTTCAAATGTAAAATAGAACATTTGAATTGTTCCATTATTCGTTTTACTGCATTAATGCAAAGTATAGACAAAGAGTTTTTAAAAAGTGTGCTCTAGCGATGTCCCTACCGATTAGCAAATAATATGTCCATGCCTATATTGATCTAAGAAGATAAAGTTGCTTTGCTCAATTTTGTTCATATTGGGCTGGGCTGCTGTGAAAGATTTTTGGATTGTGCATTAATTGATTCTACATAATAAGTTAATAAACTATTTGGTAAAAGTAGTAGTTGTTTGAATTTAATGATATAAGAATTACCAATATACCAAAAGGTAAGACTGTTTTAGCATTATATAATAAATTATTGTTTACATATACAAATATAGCTTTCCCATACATAGCTTTGCCATACATGTTCTTCTAATTAATTCCCTACCGTACTTGATGAATTGTATGACAATGGATATCTGCATAGTTGACGCTAGTTGTTGTTATAGTTTAACATTTGCTACCCTAAAAGGAAATTTTAGCAACATCAAACATTAAAAGTCAATACACTGGAGTAGTCTCCCTCAACCAAGAAGATATGGCATTTTCCGTCAATTAGATGAAGATAAACATTCAAATTGTTGGTGGAAGTAGGATCAAGATTACAAATGTATTTATTGTCCAAAAAAGTTTGCACAACCGCGTTTGAAAAGGAATCCAATTGGAATTCTTTGAATCGACGATTAAAAGGTTATATATATATATATGCAAAACAAACTTTATACACCCATCAAACACACAGGCACACAACTCATTCAAGAAATGTAGAGTTTTATGGCAATAAGCTGGCCATATAATTGGTTTGTAAGCAAAGATCATTAAGAATAAGTTAAATTATATAAAAAATACCTATACTTAATTCATACTCAGCCGGAAAGATCAGTTATATAGTTACAATAAACATAAGAGTATAATTGTTTTATTAAAATGTTTTAAAAATTATAATCATTAACTATTTTAAGATGTTACAATTAATATTTAAAATTAATTAATATTTAAATTTTGAATATAATGTCATAAGTTCTAAGTACCGTACCTCTTAAGCATTCATTCTGCAACTGGTTCGTTGGGTTTTCAGTATCATGTAAAATTATTGATATAATTTAACTTTCTATTATAAACTCATTGGCGTTCTTGAAGAAGTACCCATTAAATGTTAAAAATAAAGTAAAGGTATGTGGAACGCGTTCTAATGGCACAAGTCTCCAAAGACAAAAAGGGAATGGCGATATATTCTTGGGTGAATGCTAGCTTTTCCTTGTGTCAATTCAATGTGATATCGATATGCACCTCAACAATTGTCAAGAACACGATATGCACCTATCAAGAATAACACTTGTGGCCATGTGCGTTGCTGTCGCCATGCACTTAAGGTTGTGGCCATCCTCCTCCCTTTCCCAAACCAAACATTGACCGATGTACTACACAACCAGCTCATAAACTTTCCATTGGATTTTCATCATCCATGAACATGATCATCCCAACTACGTTGCCAACATGTTAGTTGTTCAGAGTTTCAATAATGGAGTCTGGTATTCAGATTCCATGCTCATCCCAACCACATTGCCAACATGTTAGATGTTCAAAGTTACCTCATAAGTTGCATAATAATTTTGAAACAAAGTTAGTTAATAGACATCATGTACAACCCATATGGTATCACCATTTTGGGTTTAATATCTCCAATCATATATGATTAGTGTACTCATAAAATATATACTATATCAATTAGCATTGTGCATTGTGATATAGCAAATTCTACTATCTAAACATCAAAAGTTGAGGCTACTATTAAAATTTGTGATGATTAATGATTTGATCTATGCCTTATGACATGTGACAATCCATCACATTATAACATGTGATGAATCCGATATGACTAAGTCCATAACATTATGACATGTGACAAATTCTATTAGTTACGATCCATAGCATTGTGATATGTTGTGAATCTAATACAATTGCGATTTGATCCATAGCATTAAGAAACATACATTTGTCTCTTCTTTCCACCGCCTGATGGATGAAGCATGCATGAACCACAGGCCATGTATACGCTCTACTGTACACGTGATTTTAACTTTTGTCTTTCTTCATTTAAGCAATGAATATTTTTTTGTCTCAGAGTGCTAGCTAGAATATGAATGTTTTTCAGCAATTTATGATTTACTTAGATGTGAACTTTACATGTTTGACTACTTAATCAAGATTTTGACATTTGCTTTTATGTGTTTTGTCAAGTCCCTGACTTCTTATATTTATGAAATCTTCAAGAAATTAAATAACCATATTTTACATTCATTTAAATAATGAGTATGTTTGTGTTTGGGCTAATTGTAATAGAATTGTATTTGAGCATAGAGACTTATGGAGTGGGATTTATGGCTGATTACATGAGACATCATTTTTTAAAACAATAAAAAAACCTAATTCCCAATAAATGATATCATTTTATTGAATGATTTGCAAATGGTATTATTTTAATGAATACTTTGAATGATTTACAAATGGTATTATTTCAATGAATACTTTGCATTGTATGGATTGATAGTATTGTAATAATTTAACAAACCAAAACATAATATTATTTTAATTAAATAAATTAATAATTAATTATTGCATAAAAGGAAAATATGGTGAAAATAACGTTTGATATAAAAAAAATTATTAGATAAATTAATGATTGCATAAAAGAAAAATATAGTAGAATTGTTAATTAAATAATTAATAATAAATTAGATATGGCATAAAAAATAACAAGTATTTTTATGAATTGAATGAAATAAAAAATAAAAATTACACAATTGTGTTATTAAAAAAAAATAATTATTTTTAAAAGTAAATATGTAGAGGATAAATAATTAGAAAATCAATTAAATATTGAAACATTAAACAAACAAATTACACCCAGGATTAGGTTTCTGGTCAACATCTTGGATTTGCCATTCTCTCAACAAGCAAAACATAAATGAATATTAATGTTGTGGAAATGCTATCCTTTACCTTTACTCGTTGTTCTGATGATGAACCCTGATTAAGGTTCTAAACGTCAACTTTCACAATGGGTACTGCGGTAATCCCGAGCACTTCACCAAACCCTCAACGCAGAAATCTACAAAATAAATAATTATTTTAATCCAACTACCTTGTTGGTAGAGGATAGATAGATATTGGACAACCTTGTTGGTTAATGTCATATTGGTTGCAATAATGAAAACGTCAATCTTCGTATTAATAAACACATTATTTACCATAAGCTGAAAACGTCAATCTTCGTATTAATAAACACATTATTTACCATAAGCTGCCTACGAAAATCCATCAATCCACACATGGGGAGTTAATGGATCGGAGTTGTTTTTCACTGGCCTTAATTAATATTAATATAAAAACAATGCAAAGCAAGAATTATATGACAAGGACAGGTGTCAATTTCGTGGTTTTTATTAACTTTAAATTAATTTTTTTTTGTGACAAATAGTTTTAAACCCAGGTAAAATTTGTAACATCATGGTTATTGTCCAATCAAAAATTAAAAATATATTTTTTAAAAATTAAAAAAAATATTTTTTTTAATATTTACAATATTTAGTTTAATATATTATTTTTAGAAACCTTTAAAAAATTATAGCAATTTGTTTTAATTATTAAAAAATCAAACTTGTTTGAATAGTAATAATTGTATTAATTATTAAAAAATCCATTATATTTATTTTAATTAAAATTAAATAAATCAACATTTCTTTATCACTAGACAAACCAAACACTTATAAGATTACTCTATATACTTGTTTTTAAAAGCACTTTTTAATAAAAAAAGGTAATCTATATACATATATATGTTTGAAAGATTGTCAATATTTCTTATTTGTTATGTATAAAAGTATTTAATAAGTCTTTAATAGATTTATAAAATTTCTTTAATAATATAGTAAAATTTATATTCATGAAATAAGAAATTAGATTTTGCTCGACAACAATTATGATTAATTTTTTTTTTAAATTAGAAATTGATACATAAGATTTATCAAGATTTTGCTCAAAAACAATTGCATTTAAAAACTTGTTAAAAATTAGTGATTAATGAATATTGTTTATCAAAAATATGTTTATGATATATAACAATTTCTTTGTACCGGAAAAAAAAATGCATCCTACACTACCAAGCATATAATCAAAACTACACAAAAATTTGGCTTCAAAAAAATGATGAGAATATTAAGAAATAAGACAATATATTTCTTACATAATGATGCATTCACCTCAAGCATGTAATATTCTATTCTTCAACACACTGTATACACTCAAGCTGTGCTCCTTTTAAATCTTACACACTTCTCTCCATTAATTATAAAATAATATATCTATCATATATTTACCAATTAAACAATACTATGCTTACATGTATCATACTAATTAGATATAAAATTATGCATTTATTATATCTTTATTTAAAACAAAACATATATTCAAAAACAAGTTTTCTATAAAGCATTCTTGGAATATGAAAAGTTACCTGTACGTATAATTAAGGCATTTAATTCAGAAGTCACTTAAAATATAATAAGGCATTACATTTTCAACCATGTCTGAAGGTAAAAATGTCCCTTTATTGTCTAATTTAAGCACCTCCTCTACCCGTGGCTAGAGGTGTACGCTTGGAAATATAGTTTTCTCTCTTCTCGTCAAAAGTGTATAAATCCAATATGGTATGTATATCCATTGACCATCATGTAAACTTAGAGAGTCGTGATTTAAGACCAAAGCTGAAGTAGAAATTCATGCTTTGTGGAACTTCAAGAAGATTATTGGTTATCTTAGAGAAAGTGGATTGATAGAAGTTTGCACATCAACTACTCATAAGGTTCCCCAAGTGATCTTATAGATAAGATTCGTATTGAAAATGATGGCGAGGGTTAACTTTTACTAATAAATTCTAAAATCAAACTTAGTTATTATAAAGACATTTTGTGGTGAAACCTCTCTCCCAATCTCACATGGTGACGTGGAGTCTCCTTCACGCACATTCCAATAGATCACGAGAAGCCTGGGTAATCTTGTATTTAAATATGAGTTGTGGGGCCTCAGTGAATTACCGAGACGTGGAAGCAGGGCATGCATGCCGATGACGAATCGCAACATGTTCCTCTCACCGTTCCTCTGTTGCAAATTGGAATTTGGAATTATCACTACATGGCTTTTTGTTCTCAATTTAGGTCCTCCAAGTTTGGATCGGGGACGCGGCCTCTAGATTTAGCAGGGAAGCGAGCAGATCTCAAATAAATAAGGAGAAGAGGACACGAGGTATATGCAACTTGACAAGTTGCATGTTATTCGCAGGACAAGTTTCAGTCTCCAAATACGGTTTCATGTTTTGTAAAATTTTCTAACTTCTTTCAGCAAACACGCTTCATATGTATTGCTTAGTATTATATAGGGCTTTTGATTCTTCCATAATTAGTTGTAAGCGACCACAAAGAAGTTGTTTATGTGGAGACAGCACATTCTGTGTTATCCCTTGTGCAAGAAAGGGTGTTAATCAGAGAAAAAAGCAAGGTTGCAGGATTACAACGGCTGTCTGTACTACTAGTTTGTGCACAACATAATAAGATGGCAAAAATCGTGCTCTCTTCCATAAGGGTGAGATCAGTAGGCTGGAGGTTAAGGGGTGGCGGACTTGATTTTCTTTAGCCGTTCTATTGCTTTCCACTTTGGACTTGCAAATGAGGGTACGTTATCGTATTCTTTTTCCTGGTGATTTCCATTTTATTCATTTAATACATAAAGAGCTAGAAAATATCGGCACGGTGAAAAAAATCTTGTATTAAATGAATAGCTCTGAAATTTATTAGAAATCAACGACTGCATTTCATTCTGTATAACAAATCATTGTGTGCTAAACGACAGTCATATCAATTTTGACCAAGAACCGCTTACATTCCGTTCAATTGTTAGAATCTGGTTTTGAAATCCATATTCTAGGAA
Source organism: Larix kaempferi (assembly GCA_027924585.1). Taxonomy (NCBI): domain Eukaryota; kingdom Viridiplantae; phylum Streptophyta; class Pinopsida; order Pinales; family Pinaceae; genus Larix; species Larix kaempferi. The sequence continues at coordinate 15,090,963 of BSBM01000047.1, read as the reverse complement.
TCCTATTCTGGTCTTACACATTTGTCAATGGATAAGCACACTCAACAGAACAGAGCTTTTTATTATTCTCCACACAACACCATTAAGTATCTGGCGTTGTTAATCTGTGTCGTGACATGGTAATGTAGAGCTGCAGTTTCCAGGCCATGTCAAAATTTCAAGGCTATTGCCATTCAAATCCACGATTGTGCTGCTGTCGTTACTGAAAGCATTGATTGATTAACAGAGATATACTGAGAAACTTGTCCCCTGTGCCGATTCAAAGGGACGGGTGCCATCCATCGATGAAAAGCAAATTCTGATTCACAGAAAAGCATTGAGAGAATAGTGGAAGTCGCTGGGGAAAGAATGGAATTGGAGAAAGCCTTTCCCAGGAAACCTTCACGGGATCATATACAGGCCTCCCAATTTCTGCACACAACTTTGAGCTTCTCGTGTGATTTGTAAGGCACTATGAGTAAGCAATCTCAAGTGATTTCAGCGGGATCAACACACTCGATTGTGTTCGCTTGCAGAACACAATCAACTAGAGTCAGGTATAATCATTGCTTCTTAGTTATAGTAGGAAGCTCGGTGAGCAATAACATGATGAATGTGAATGCGCCTACGCTCGAGCCATTGAAGGTGAAGTAAATGCGCCACTATCTAGCCATCAACTAGAGTTAGGGATAATTAATGCAAAATAATAATGATTGAGTGAAGAGTTGGGATAATGAGTGTAAAACAATAACGGCAAAGATGGTCCACGTCAAATCAACCATTAATGTACCACATTAAAACCAATTTCATTAATAAATGATTGTTTACGTGGCGTTTTTTTTGTTATTTTTTTAATTTTTCAATTTTTAATATTTTTATAATTATAAAAATTATTTTGTACAGCAGGAGAAAATAGTCTATTCTTTGTACGGCACCAATCACAAAATTAGATAATCTAATTTAAAAAATTAAAAAAAATAAAATTAATTGTTAAAAAATCATTTTAATATTAATTTTTTTTTAAACTTTAGTTAAACATGAGGCTAATAAATTAAAAAAAAATCAAAGGAATATGGCGACCAACTGATCGCTATATTCCCTGCGGAGCAGGGACTAACAAATCCTAAACACTAAACACTAAACTATGATATTTAATACTCTACAATAAGAAAATTTATTATAGATATTTTAAAATTTTAAATTAACATCTAACATCATGACGTTGTACTTCATTGGAGTCCCTTCCGCTCAGTGCAATAACATGTGCGCGAGAGCGGGACTTCAACCTTCTTACGTCATCAAATCAAAACTTGGTGAGGAAAGTGCACTGCCCCAATATGCGAATTCTATGTAATGTGAGATTCTCTCATTGACGTGAATGGCAAGTATAGTACTCTATCCTGTCACATTTTTAATCTTTAATATTAATACTTGATATTAATCTTTTGTTAAGTATAAATCTTTTTTTAATAAAAAAATTAAATATATATATATATATATATATATTAAAATGAGATATTATCTATTTATAAAACTCTTTAAAATTAAATGTTATATATATAGAAAGATTCTAATTATAATGATAAATATTTATATCTTAGAATTTGGGGTGGGTGGATTATTATTTATGTTTTTTTAGATTGAAGGAGGATAGGACAAGTGTACAATCTTGATTAATTTTATAGAAGTTGTTAAAAAATCGAAATAAACAATTATAAAATATATATATATATATATATTGGTAGCTCATGTATGGCCAACTAGTAGCTCATGTATGGATAACAAGTAGTGAGAGACAACCCATTTTACTAAATAAGGTAACAAGTAGCTAAGGCATAGACATTATGTAATTACAATTAATCATGAAAAATAAGAAATATATAACTTGTTCATGGTACTTAATTTGTTACCTATGGATATTGACCAGCTACAAGTTAAGTGGATGTGAACCACAAGTTAAGTGGTTGTGTTACTTAAAATACAACAGTTTTTCATTTATACAATATGTCTACTAACACTCCATACGGTTCAATTCTATTAAGAATTTTTTTTTAACCTTTAAATATATATTATTTATAAAATTTATTTTATAAAATAATATTTTCATTATAAAAAATAAGAATTGAATATATATATAACTTTATCGAGTACGTCAATTTGGAAGTAACGTTACACTTAATACTTCTACAATATGAATTAAATATGTATTTAACTTGATCGAGTGCGTCAATTTGGAAGTAGCCTTCTATTGAAATTTTAAGTTATAAATTATTATGTAGTTCCGATCATATTATTGAATGTAAATTTGATTAGAAACTTTTTAAGATAATAGTTTTTAAAACAAATTAAAGTATGGAATGGTAAAGAGATCTTTTTAATTGTTAATAAATTTTAAAATAATATATTATAAATACTATAAAATTTAATATAGAATTTTAAATATAATATATTGTTTATGTAGTAGTTCATATCATATTAAATGTAAATTTGATTAAATATTTTTAAGAATATAATTTAATTCAAATAGTTTTCTTAATAGTTTACAAATTTTAAAATATTATATTATAAGTGCTACAAAATTTAATTTAAATGGATTTTTTAATAGTTTATAAAATTTTAAAATATTGTATTATAAGTACTACAAAATTTGATATACAACTTTAAATAATTTTGTATAAAACTTTAAATATAATATATTGTTTGTAATTTATCATATTTAATTTAATTATTAAATAATGGTTAATATATAAATAGTTATTAATATGAAAAATTAAAAAGAAAACAAACAATATGATATCTAACTTATATAATTAGTGTATTGAAACAATCATTTATATAGAACTTTAAATATAATATATTGTTTGTAATTTATTATATTTAATTTGATTATTAGATAATGATTAATATATAATTAGTTATTAATATTAAAAATAAAAAATAAAACAAACAATATGATATCTAAATTAACCAAGTATATAATTAGTGTAATGAAATAATCATTTATATATAATGAGTTATAAAAATATTCAATATAAATAATATTCAATAAATATTGTAAAATATGAAAATTTAAAAGAAAACAAACACTTAAAAATATTTAAAATATTATTATGATTTTCTAAGAGAATTCTCTATTATATTGAAGTTTTTAATATCTTTAATAATATTAAATTTAAATTATCAATTTTAAATTTTTAAATTATGTTCACTCCTTTAAAAACGTAGCAAATTTCGAAAAATACTATATTATATTATATAATAAAATAAATTAAACAATTTTATATAAATAATAGTTTTTAATATTTTTTATTTCATTTTATCTAAAAATATAAAAAATGACATAATAATTATAATATAAAGAAAATATTATTATGGTACTCGAAAGGGATGTAACACAAGGTAGCAACCTGGGGAATACCAGCAACTCTATTATCAAAACGAGAGGGAGCATACACCGGTCACAAAAAATTGGAGAACGAAAATGATGAAATAGAAACAAAGTCGTTCAAATCTAATGTATAGGTACATTAACCAATTTCAAGAATAAAACAATCTACTAATCAATTTGTTTATCGAATTGATTACTAACGTTACAGAGAATACGAGAAATTTCAACGATATTCCGTCATTTTTTTAATTATTTCAACATATGCATAATGCATAATTAATTTTCAGAAGCCTAAACAATTCACAGGTTACTTGAGCGGTTTCATCGAACCCACAGTCGATCTGCAGTGATCGAAGCTTGAATACAATTAAATGTTTACTTTACAAATTAAGGCCCTCACCGCACGATCAACCCGCAGTTGAACTGCAGATATTGAAGTGGACATAGATTTAAATGTTCTTGGATTTGGTAAAATCTCTTTACAAGACCAACCCGAAGTCGATCTACAGAGATCGAAGGGTAAATACTTATTTTTTTTCATTTGACAGGTTAAAATCTCTTTAGAAGATCACCCGTAAGCGGTCTGTAGAGATCGGACCAAAGGAAAATCGATCTACAGAGTTTACACGAAAGCCCTAAAAGTTTTCATTTTCTATACTAACCATACAAAAATATATCATTATTTAAAACCTGTATTCGTCGATCTTACACTTTGGTATTCCAAGCTTTGAACTACATTCTTACTAAAGGATTTAAATTTCAGCAGAGTTTAAAGTACGGGAATTTTCATCTATGCAACCCAGAGAGAGAGAAAGAAACTAGCAATATGGCCAATGTTATCCGCAGCTTACTTGTATATAGAAACCTTTAAAACACATTAACATTCACCAAAATCAGCATATTCAATCATGAAAGAAACAACACTTACTCGGACAACTAAGAATGACAACCTCGACAGTCATGAGCTCCTCCCAACCATAGGAGATAGCAACTTGATCACCCCTGAGCTGGATCACCACTATGCACTCAAACACAAGCTATTATTTTCTGGTGGCACTCTCTTCGAGAGTTCGTAACAAGCAAATAGACTTATGAAAAGAGAGAACGCTCAAGTTGTTCCTCTATGCACAACACCACGTCCCATCTTGTGCCTCTATGCACAACACCACGTCCCATCTTGTGCCTCTATGCACAACACAACGTCCCATGCTATCTCAGTGCACCTTTATTTATAGTTTTTCCAAGGTCTTGTGCCACCCCAATCAAATCTCCAATCAATCCATAAATCCCTATTAGTTAGGATCTTGTCCGGTTGTTGAGTTTTGGATTGGATTTGATTGGTAAAGATATCTCTAGCTTGCTTCCACATGTTGTCTTATGCCATCGTAGTGTCCCCTCATTTAGCTGAACTCTCCAAGCACCCTTTTATTTTATTGAAAATAAATTAATATAAAAAATAGTTTTTTGTGCAAAGTGTCACTTCGAGTTTTTATAAATCTTACATAAAAAAAATATTATCAAAATATTTAATTGAAATAATAATGTTTTTTGGGTATCACAACTATGAGGTAACCTTATTGGAAGGTACTTGAATTATGATGTTAAATGTGCATGCTTAGTATCTTAATGACGATATTGATACTAAGGAACTAAATGTTTCCCAGTATGCAAAGTTGATATCATCCTTGAAGCATAAAGACATGTTTGGAATATAAAGAAATGTGCATTATGTGTGTGAGTGATGAAGTGATTATGATGATTGATATTATGTATATGTATACTATCTAACCATGTCGTTGAACATGGTTTGGGTTGGGAAACATCCATGATATATGAAAGTAGGTTGAAATTACATGAGTTCTTGAGTAATCTTTCAAGTTAATTGGTTGTACTTGGATACTTCTAGAAGCTCAGGATGAAGAGGGGGCGCTTTCCCTCAAGTATAGTATGGATGAATCCCGTCATCAATGGTGAGTTGTAAATAATATGTACTTGCATTTAGTACTCATAGTGGTTGATGGTAGCATAGGCTTCATATTGTGCCAATGATTCCATGTGGTTAATGATCATAATGCATATGAACGCATAGTGAAAGATAGCATAGTTGATGTGGCCATAGTAATCCAATGTGATTAATGTTTATGAGGCATGTTCCTCTTATGTTTGGTGTGATACATGTTGTCCTAGTTCTTGATTCTATAACGATGGTCTTAATTTATTATAGATCATGATGCACGTTATTCTTATGTAAAGGCATGGTTGGTGAATGAATAGTGTTAATATTGCTATGGATGGAATGGTTAGTAATAACATGTAAATCCTATGGGTTTATCATTGGGAGATGCTTGGCCTCTATGATAATGGTTTAGATGTCTTAGTCATTGTAAGAAACTATTGTTTATGATTTTGTTGCAAGATGAGTATCATTCTATACTTGTATGGCTATATGTTTGTGAATGATTATGCTAAGGACTAGTAGTCATGATTTGACTAGTCATCATTAAAGTAACTAATGTTTTATGTTTATTATGGAATGTATGGTACAATTATGGAGCTATAGAATTACCTATAGCCGGATTGTAGTCATGTTGCAATAAAAATTGAAAGGAAAAATAAAAAATAAAATTTTACCCATTTTCCCCAAAATGTCAAATGGACATAACAAAAACATACATGAGCAATGAAAATGAACAACCTAGCATATGGTGAAGAAAGTGCATTGGTAATAATTTCACGGAGAGGGAAACTGGACAATAAATGCACCATACCAACTAGGAGTAAAAAAGGTGTGAACTAAGTGCATGTAAGCCATATGGGACACTATTGGTGGCCAAGTTGCCAAATGTCACTATTTGGTGGTGGTGGCATATCCTTTGAAAGAACTACTCTAGATATGAAAATGGCACCTCTAGTAGTAGGAAACAAACAGATTATATTCGATATTGTTGTGGCTGTAAAAGAGTGATGATGAGGGGATAATTCTAGCTAGCATTTGGTGTGATGTTTGTATAAAGAGAAAAGGTAAATTCTCCTTACGTCAAATGAATATTATGAGAGAATAATTGTTTAAATGATAGGGGGGAATATATGTGAGATATATCCACACAAAATGGTAGAAAGATCCATGCTTATCTATGGTGAATAATGTAATGGGAAAACAAGTTGAGGTTAGAGATACAAAGTTGAATGTAGGGGTTTACATGATGTAAAATTGTTGGGTGAAAGAGGCAAAAATGATCAAAATGATCATCTAGTGTTTCTAGTACTTATCATGTCCATTTAGGGGAGGTGCAGTTAGAAAATACACCTCGGTGACACCACAAAAGGAGAGAGAAATTTTGAGGGTGTTTGGGTCATCAATTATTTTGGAAATAGAGGTAGAGAGAGTTCTATATTGTGGATAGGTGGGGTGTCATGAGAAATGATTTGGGTCATGGAAGTAAGTGTGGGTAGTGGATATTGTGTCAAAAATGTATCGAGGGTTTGAAAGATTTGTGAGTTGCTAATGAAAGATATGAGCTATAAACTGAAGGGTAGAGTATTGAGGACCAAAGTACCAATAAAAATTTAGGGTTGTTAATCGTTGCATGAATGTTACCATGGAGTTAGTCTAAAAGAAAAAGTAGTTAGGTTTTTTTAGAGCCTAAGATTCCTATGGTAAAAAATATCAAGGAATTGGTTGAGATGGTATTAGATGGATGGGATTGATTTTATGGGGAGGGCCATTAGATGAAGTTGAATCAGAAATAAGGGAAAAATTAACAATATGTTGTAAGTAGACTATTGGGATAACTCACGAGAAATAGAGTTGTAGTTGGAAGAAGTGGTGTGGTTCAATATTGATGTCGAGAGTGTAAAGAGATCAAAAGAATGAATAGTTCCTACAAAAAGATCTGGGGTCGGATACATACCTTTAGAAAATTGTTGGATTTTGAGTGGATCAACAATATGAGGATAGAAGCACTTGGCTTGATGTTGCATGATAAGAAATGAACATGGATCTCACAGAAAACCTTGCAAATAAATTGTTGTGGGGTGTAGGGAATACCTTAAGGAACACACCTAGCGGAATTTTATAGGTTAAAGGGAGAAGATTGAGGAACTAGGAACAAAAGGGTGACTTTTTGGGGTGTAGGTTGGATCTTGAAGAACTAGAAACAAGAAGGTGATTTTTTGCACATTAAGAATGTGCTTGAGGAATCTAACTCACTACTTTAATTGAAAATGTCCTTGGGGTGTAAGGAAGATCTAGAGGATCCCAACTATAAATTTGTTTTGAATCAGTAGGTGTGGAATAACTACTCTAGTACCATGGAAAAAGAGATAAAAGGATGAAATTTAACAAAACATAATATTCATCATTATTAACATAAGATATTCACTTTAATTAGGCTTATATATGGACACACTAATCTTAAGAAATGGTTAACATTATCATTATCATGATAAAAAATAATAATAGCAATACAAACTAATTTGAATGAGTAAATTATTAGATCGTTAGCAAATTGCATAATTTAGTCTTTTTCAATATGCATGTTATTAAGTTTTTTGTTTTAACACATAAGACGATTTAATGAGTTCTTGGAGCGAACCATGTTTACTGGTTTTCAAAATCTTCACTTGTGTGCTGGTTCATCTCCCATGTCTCCCGGAGGAGGCCACGAGGACTCCCTGCTTCCTCCCGAGATAGCAGCGTTCTAGATGTGTGTAGTTGCCAGTGGTAAGCGTCCATCTAGTGAGCAGTAGCAGAAGTTTGTGAAACGCCTGGCCAACATTCCTATAGTCACTCTGCTAGCTGAAGATCCTTGCAAATATGCGTTGAATCTTGCTAAACGTGGACTCATTGGGAAGTTCACTGGCCTCTGGCCATCACCCAAAGCTATGGACAATTAGGTTCAGAGAAACTAGAGATATTTGATTCAAGAAGGCATCAGAAGCTTTTTAGTGGGTAAGGGTTTTTTTATCTTTGTTTTTGACAATGCAGAGGATAGGAATTTTATCTTTAGGAATGGACCTTATTTTATGGGCCCTCAGGGGCTCTATTTGAATAAATGGATGCTGGATTTTGATCCTACACAAGATGTGCCCTCGGCAGTCCCAGTTTGTGTTCGCCTGCCTCAGTTACCTCTGCACTGCTGGAATCCCAAATCTTTAGAGGCCATTGGCAATAAGCTTGTAAAATACATAGACCATGCAGAGAGAAAAGATCAGTACACTTGTGCACAAATTTGTGTAGAGGTGGATTTGGAAGTGGGTCTCCCTGAAGATATAAAGATCACAGTGGCAGACTGGTCATACATTGAAGAGCTTGACTACGAGAAACTCCCATTCAAATGTCGATATTGCCATGGTTATGGCCATTTCGCCAGGTACTGCAAAAAGAAAGGATATGAGGAGGCTAAGAAAACAACGGGAGATCAATGGACTATGACCCAGAAATCAACAACTACAAAATAGACCAGCGGAACCCAAGGAAAAGGAGCACTTGCTGGGAGTGTAGTCCCTCCCTCTAGACAGCTCCATGGTGAAGGGAGATCAGCCCCCCCAAGAGCAGAGACAATTTCCAATCCCTTTGAGACTCTTAGCATTTGGAAGATCAGCCAGCTTCAGCTGCGGATGAGATGGAATAGCCGGCCACAAAAAATCTAGAGGTAAAAAATCTGGAAGAAATGGGCCCTCTACAAGTTGGATCCCCAACAAGAGTTACCAGCCGTCTCTCCTATGCAGAAATGATAAGGAAGAAGTCCCCGAAGATTTCAAGATCCTCAGAAGACGAGACCTTCGAGAGGCCATCGAAAAGAGTCGAGTGAAAATATCATAGGGAGACAAGGGTAGAAGAAGCTAAAAGGAAAAAAATGAAAGGTAGACAGTCTACGATTGAGATGTCCATAGGAAGAAATACGAGAAATAAGCCTCCCAAGGGAGGAGATGCTCCTTCACCTGCTACTAAATAATGCGACTAGTCTCTTGGAATTGTTGAGGCTTGGGGAATTCCTTGAAATCCGAAGCTGTAAATAATCTATTGAAATATGAAATGCCTGAGATCCTCTTGCTCCAAGAGACTAAAATAGAAGGGGCATCCCTTCTAGAAATCAGTAATTCAAAATGGAAAAGAAATGTCGGGAAAGCAGTAAGTGCATGGGGCTTCTCCGGAGGGTTGGCTACTCTTTGGGAGGATAACAAATTTCACCTCAATAGCTCCTTCAAGACGCAGCACTGGATCTTCACTGAGCTCCGTCATGTTACTAGTAAGTTAACCTTTGCTCTCGTCAACCTCTATGTTCCAGTCCTTTATGTTGAAAAGAAGGAATGCTGGCAATCTCTGTCTGATTTTCTAGAGATGCACCCTCCCAAGAATTTAATTCTTGTTGGAGACTTCAATTTAGTTTTTGAACCTAAGGAGAAACGTGGAGGCAATATCAGCAGAGACTATTTTCTCCCATTGGTGGAATATCTTATACGGCAGTGGGACTTGATGGACTTCAAGCCTAAGAAAGGGCTTTACACATGGACAAATAACAGAGTTGGGAGACACCACATTTCATCCCAGTTGGATAGATTCTTATTGCAAAGTACCTTTTTGATGTAAGAAAAGATCATCTCTACTAGAGTTCTACAAAAATTGACTTCTGATCATAAGCCTATTTTATTACAGCTTGAGGAAGAAGAAAGATTGGGTCCCATCCCCTTCCGGTTCAATCCTCTCTCGGCTGTTAGAGAAGGGTTTATGGACACCGTTTTAAATGCATGGAACACTCCTGTCATACGCTCACCTAGCTATGTTTGGGAGTAGAAATTAAAAGCTACTAAATTGGCTTTGAAACAGTGGATTAAAAATCTTTCAACTTCTCCTTCTAGTCGCAAAAAGCAATCCACAAATTAGTTGATAGACATGCAAATGGATTTGGAGTTTAAAGATATTTGTAACATAACCTTTTTGCTGGAAAACATTTGTGTTAGCAAACATTATGATAACTTTTATTGTAAAGTTTTATGTTGGACAGGTGTCCAAGGATGAATGTAATTTGCACAATATATTATTATTAAATAAATAAAATAGGAGACAAACACCTAAGAGGATTGTTGAAAGAGTGGTTACTGATCCACTAAGTGGAATGGAATCTCGGGTAGAAGGCAATGGACAAGTGGCAGCATCATGATGCAACTAACTAGCTGTTGGTATGGGACAACTCCCTTGAAATGTGGTCATAGTGCCCTGAAAGATGGGATTGGAGCTTGAGGCTCATTTATTCCAAACTGACCACTAAAGACCTAGGCAGTCTATATAATAGCCATCAAATTTTGAACTAAGGTTCATCACTTTTCCTGACGAGGAAATTTACCTTGGGGTTTTGCTGTGTTTGCACCCAAGAGATTTGATGAGGGGATATGCTATGTTGTTGATCATGTTGTGAGTCTGCCAAACTCTTATTGAGTTCAGGAGGTTGATGCTGAGTGGAGAAGGCATGTTATTTTAGGAGGTTGATGCTGAGTGCTGAAGGCATTTTGAGTGCCTTGCTTCTACATAAATTCCATCTACTTAGTGGTTCAGTAATCAGGCTCTAGGGTTCACAAGAAGACAACAGTTGAGCTGCCTCTTCTGGAATAGGTTGGGAGGAACAAGCCTCCTTGGGTGTTTGCCGGCCCTATCTACATTTACAGGTTCTATTTGTTTATCTGTTATTTAGTAGTTAAATCTGTTTATTGTAAGTATCTAATTGTTAATTTCAGAATGTGTTCTGGTTTAGTTACCTCTACTTTTAGTTTTTGAAACAAATTTAAATTATGAATAGAATTGATGAATGAAGTAAATATTCTCTGCATTTTCCCCATGCTATAGGAACTGCATCGTACTCCAGTACAGAGACAAATTAAGTTGAATAGACCAAGATAGGCAAATAGCCAAGTGAATAAGAAGATGAAAACGATAGATTTTTTTAAGTTACTGTTACTGTAACTTCCTATTTTTACATGTATCAGTATTTTCCTTACTATTTCTGCACAGATAGTTATTTCCAGAATTTACAATAATGTTTCCTACATTTTATAAATATAAGTTGTTTAGAAATAAATAGTTTTCTTTTCTGAAAAACATATGAATTATTTTCTATATTATGATATTCAAAAACATACATAAGTTTACATCGTATAGTTGTAGAATCTAGATCACAACTTACAGTATAATGTTATATGTTTCCTATTTAAAAATAGTGCTTAGTAATAAACACAAATTCTTCATGTACAGAATCATCTACTTTTATGTTATTTCTAAATTCAACAAGGCAAGCAAATCTATCATCATAGAATAGAATACTCATGTTACAATTCTAGGGTTTACATATTGTATATTTCATTACCAGTAAAACAAAGAACACAAGTTTTCTTTCACTCTGTCAAATTGAACTAAAACAACATTTATGTGTTTTCTTTCTAAATTTCTTTTATTACATCGACAGTAGAACAAGCAAATAGAAGTAACGAGAAGGGCAAGTTGGATGTAATTATCTTATCATAACGATGACCAAAATCAAAACCAAACATTTACACCATAAACATTCTTGTAGGTCGAATAGTTAAACTCACAATATCGTCTTCAGGATTTCATTATTAAAATGTCTATAGGATAATTCTAAACAGAATAACAAACACCAATTTGATGCCGAGAACATATCAAAGAGCATCGCCAAAACTATACATTCCAAAACGAAGACAAACCCTAACCCTTGGGAAATTTCAAAAGTTTGAAATGTAGCAAGATTTATTACAAATCAACAAATTGCATAATAGGCCGCAAGCCTTCCATAGATACAAATATTTACCCATTAGCAACAGTCTTCTCATTTGTACAAACTTCATATGATTTTATCCCATTGTTTTTACATTTCAACTTTCACTCTTCACAAAAGAAAAACGATAGCAGCAAAGTATTGAAAACACAATTTATTACATTATCCCAAGTCTGTGAGAAAGAACAACATCACACGATAGTTATCAACATAACAGGCTCGTGCCTTTTGGGTCGAGGAACTATCCTCCCCAATCCCTTACATTTTACAAACCCTAAAGTTGATGAAATACAAAACTCTCCGAGATCAACATGAAGACACAGAACAAACACATGTCGGCCAACACTTCCCACATAACCAGAGTTACAAGGCACCTCCGAGGCTTACCGGTTGGTTTAGCCGCAGCCAACCTTCAACGCCTAGACTGGAGAATCCACTGAACATTGCACCTGCAAATACAACGAAGATGTGGTTAAAACAGTATCCCTTAAAAGAATGCTTACAGTATCGAATGCAAACAACCATTACTATTTGATGCTCGTGAAAGGAAGCTATAGGAAGGAGATTCAAATTGCATTACCTTCTATATTGGTACAAAACTGAAGACGCTAGACAGAAGGAAACCCCGCACTGAGCTATCAACTTTAAACGGTGAAACAGTGCCGAGAACTATATCAACCATGGCGAGGACCTGACCATTCATCATGAACCCTGTTTTAAAAGATAAAACCCTCAACAGGTTTGAGAATCAAACCACGTCAAGAGATCAAACCCAAGTTGCAAACCATAACAATTATCCACTGTACAAAGAACTGGAGAGCTCAGCTCTATAACCTACATAGGTCACGAGTTCAAAACGCAGGAGCTACGCCTCTACAGGCAAAACAATAACCCTACAAACCCTCAGCCTGTCGGCCAGACGCGGAGCCACCACTATCAAATGCCAAATATCATAATAAACACAATGAATGTGATGGAGGTATGGTTTAACCCTAATCCATCATTACCCTACCAGATCAACGGTGGATATCACCGGTTAGATTCACAAAACAACAAAGCCATCTACCTTATTTAATGAGCCATCATTGCAATTGCCACGAAGGAGCCACGAAGGCGCCAGCTCATTATCTCGTGAACCAGTATGCCTACACATCATCACAAGAATGGTCATAACCACGGTAATGGCACATGATCGAGTTCTCTATACCATCCACAATGGAACTCCACCATCTCGATAGTTGTATGCATTCAATGCATAGGCAGTGTTATATTCTGCCAACCTGTAATGTAACAATGTTCACATCATAGTATTAAATACAAAGGATATTGCATATGGATAATATGTTTGGTAAGTCGTGACACACCACCTTGATACATAAAGTTAAGGGTTGGATAGAATTTCACCAAGGTTGCATAAGTATCACATAGGGTCACGTAAGTGCACACAACACACATATATTATATAAAGTTTATTTATATAATAGTTGGTTAATATTCAATAACATTGCAAATAAACTATAGAAATAATCCAAGGAAACACACACAATACATATAACATAAAGTTATAGTTGGATAATGTGTCAATTACATTGTAAACAGATTATAGCAATAATTGCATACATTCTAATATATAGTGAAATAAAAGACAATGTCAATAAATCGAATTATTATCACCATTGTAGAGTATAGTCCCTAGGCATAATATTAAAACAACTATACATAGAATTTCTACAATTTGCCATACGAAAAGATAGACAATTACGTACAGCTCAACATGAAACTTAAATGAAAATTATATATATTTCTGAGTACAAAATTGAGACACGATCGATATAGACCTTCTAATGATTCAAATACAAGCTTATAATTTACATTATTTAAGATGCACTGTTTGCATCAGTAGTCATTTTAGAACATCTTCATCTTCAACGACTTTAGTCTCGAACCAAGATTTTCACCAGAGGAATGCACAAAGTTTTTATCTCTTCAAATAAAGACAAAGGAGATTTACTGAAAAACTATTTGGTTACTTATCGCAACTTTAAATCCTTACCTGTAAACTGCCACAAGTACGAATTCACATGCTTTAGCATGAATGCTAAGTAAGCCCTGGGGCGTCCGTAGGACCCCTTCATCAATCAACACAAGTACATTAGTCAAAACAGTTGATTCATCATTCATAACAACAACAATAGAAGTTTGTAATAGTACAGCTGAATATGAATAACATCTAGACATAAACTTGAATCATCTAGTCATAAATCTTATACTAAGTGAACCAGCATGGTATTTATTACAGCAGGATAACCTTTTATGTTTTGTTCTATTCCGCACATGTTAAATAAGCATTAATTGTCACGTAGAAAAAATTTAAATTTTTGTGATTTTTTTTGGGATGTTACAATATTACCATCTCTGACATTTAGAATGAGCAAGCTGCTCAACTTAACACATTCCACTCTTACAGGCAGGAGGAAGAGAATTGGAGGCTTGAATCCAGAAGCCTTTGGCTCAAGTCTGGTGACAGAAATACATTCTTCTTCCATAATCAATTTAAAGGTCGCCTCTCTCGTAATCATGTAGATGAAATTACTACTCCTGGTAGGTCAGTTCGCAAAGAAATAGATCAATTAAAAGAAGCTGCAACTTCCCATTTTCATCAGCTCTTCACGGAAGAAGGCATGGATTCTGAACAAGAATTCTCATATTTTCTTACTAGTATTCCGAGACTGGTTGATGAGGACGAAAATACTGGTCTTTTGCAACCCTTCACCGAAACTGAGATCAGCAATGTAATCTGGTCGATGGAGCCGGACAAAGCCCCCAGGCTCAATGGGTTTTCCATACATTTCTACAGAATTTGCTGGGACATAATTAAGATTGACTTATTCCGGATGATCAAAGGCTTTCTCCAAAAATCCAAGGTTGGAGGTAGCACAAACTCTACCTTTTTAGCTTTAATCCCCAAGGAAACAAACCCTGTGACCTTTGATCATTTTAGACCAATATCGTTGTGCAATGCTTCATATAAAATTCTATCCAAACTCCTGGAAAACTGTATCAAGCTTCTGCTGGAAAAGCTCATCTCCCCCAGTCAAGGAGGGTTTGTCAAAGGAAGACATATCATGGAAAATGTGATCCTTCTGCAGGAAACCATCCACTCCAGTTACCATCGGCAAGAGCAAGGGATGCTCATAAAGCTTGATATGGCTAATGCCTTCGATCAGGGAAGACACTCCTTTCTTTTCCAAGTTCTTCTTTCCTTGGATTTAGTACTAGAATTTTGTTAGGCTAATCAAAGCATGTATAGAAAAGCCTTGGATCACCCCTCTTGTAAATGGGAGGCTAGCCAATTACTTCCAAGCCACTAGGGGTATTAGGCAGGGCTACCCCTTGTCCCCTTTCCAGTATATTCTGATGGTTGATTTTCTTAGTCGAAAATTGATAGCTGAGAAGCTAGCATGGACAGCTCCAGGTATCCGTGTCGTAAAAGAACTACAACCTTTAAACCATTCCTTGTTCGCTGATGATTCCCTCCTCTTGGGAGGTGCCTCTATACAAATTGCCAGGGCCTTCAACGATGTAATCCACAGCTTCTGCAGAGTTTCTAGAGCTTTGGTGAATAAGCAAAAAAGTGCAATGTATGGTTGGAAGGTAGGTCAACCAACCATCCTTCGAATTTCCCATTCCTTAGGCTTTATGGGATATGCAGTGTGGGACTCCATCAAATATTTAGGCCTTTCATTAACTCTGGGCACTGCAAAGGCTTGTCAATGGCTCGAAATAATCAGCAAAATCAAGGAAAAATTGGCTTCCTGGGGTGGACAATGGCTCACCACCACTGGAAATCTCATTCTCATTAAATATGTTAGCTCATCCCTCCCCATTTATCAGGATTCATTTCTTTTGGCTCCTAAGATGACTACCAACCATATGTCTCAGCTAATTCGAAAGTTTATGTGGCAAGGAGGTAAGGGGAATTAAAAAAAAAATCATTTGGTCAGTTGGGACATTGTGAAACGGTCATTCTCAGATGGAGATCTTCAGATAAGAGATCCAGGATTGGCTAATTTGAATATGGGAGGGAAAATCCTGTGGAATATCTTCTCAAACCAAAGCCACCCCATTAGTCAAGTGCTCACTAAAAAATATATGAATGGGCTCTCTCTAAATAGTATGGATGCAGGAATTTTCAGCAAAGGTACCACGCTTTGGAAGCTATGTAGTCGTGGATGGGAATTCTTCAAATCCCATCTTTATCATATCCCTGGCAATGAGAAGAATATCAGGTTGTGGGATTACAAAATCATGGGGAATCCACCGCTCAGGCAAATAGAAGAATTCTCTGAGTTACGGGTTTGGCTATCTTAGCATGGCATTCAAACACTGGCAAATATTTCTAATATGGACCCTGGTGGAAAATGGGAATCATGGCACTATCCACGACCTCTAGAATGGATGCATGATCAAGAGAATACCCTGCTCGTGGCGCTCTTTGGGTTAGCTCCGGTCCATCTTCGAGTCCATGATAAATGGGGATGGGGTTCTGTAAGTGTGTACACAACAACTCACAGGTGCACTATCCTCCAAATGCATAATACCCAGATTCATTCACATGATTTGTGGAAGCACGTTTGGGATTTCAATAGCATCCACAAGATAAAGTTTTTTGTTGGATCCTCATGCACGGAAGGCTGCCGACAGGGGAGAATCTTGCAAAGTGTGGAATTAATGGGCCTCACAGATGCCCTCTCTGTTGTTTGGAACAGGAGTCAATTAACCATGTGTTCATCGATTGTTCTTGCACGCAAGAGGTGTGGAAGCTGGCTTTAAAGGGGCTCAACGCTTTTGTTCCAATGCAGAGTATAATAGTTTATTTATTCTCCACCTGGAAATATTGATATCCCCATGCGATAAAGAGAAATTCAGTTTGGTCCAAAATTTGGCATGCACTCCCAAAACACATTTGCTGGGAAGTTTGGTTAGCCAGGAATGAAGGAATTTTTCAAAATAGCTTGTGCTCCCCTTCCATCGTGGTGGCTAAAGCCAAAGCTCTACTATTAGAAACTTTGGAAAATCACCCCCCTAAACAAGCTAATCTACTGCTTCAAGAAGAGATTAGCCGGCTTCGAGCTCCTATGCAGCACACTCGGAATAAGATCTCTTCTCGACCTACCAGCAATCCAATGTGGAGATCGAGGAGCACTGAATCTGAATTTCATTTGTGGTGGCAGAATCAAGGTAAAGCCACAATTTTCTTTGATGGAGCATCTAAAGGTAATCCAGGACCAGTAGGAATGAGAGGAATCATATACGGTCCGGATGGTCAAAGTAAGACACATTCAGTTGGGGTCTCAGGAAGAGCACTAATAATCAGGCTGAAATATTAGGCTTGCTCAAAGGTTGTCAGCTTTCCCAAGGGTACGTTGGTCAAGACATTCAAACTTTTGGAGATTCGAAAATCATAATAAAAATCCTAAACACGAAAGATAATTTTAATAATTCGGTGCTCAACAAGACCTTGCAGAGGGTACGTAAATTGCTGCAAAAATTCAAATCTACCTCCTTTCATATTCTCCGGAGTCGAAATCAGGAAGCGGATGCAAAGGACAATATGGGTTGTCTCTTAGCTCATGCAGAGCTGAAAAAGAATGATAATGTTCCTCTTTGGTCTCCTATCCCGTACGAAGGTTGTTACCCATCTGTTTTGTAATAGCAGGATTGGTATTATTCACTCAAGTGGACTAAAGGAAATGTAAAGGAGGTTGATTAGGCTATGGCCCAATCGTGCTCTACCCAATAAAAAAATAACCGTTTTCATTAAAAACAAATATGCATGTTATTATAAAATATATAACGTAACTAGCAGTTCATTATTTATTATTTATTATGTACATTGTGAGATACCTCTTCTAATTACATAAATATTTTCCATTTAACTATTTTTGTAACAATATTATTATATTTTTGAAATAATATTAAAAATTAAAAGAAGAGAAATACTTTCTGAAGATAAAAGATTATATATGTGTGTGGAAACTCCCACCGATTTATGGTTTGACCTAAATAACTTGTACAACAGGTTCCCTATTGCGAATTTCTTTCAAAAGTAGATATATAATCCTTTTGTAATTAAAAAAAAAACTAATTTCTTTTTTTAGATATTAAAAATGATAAATATTAAATTTAATTTTCAAGAATTTTTTTTTCAGCGAAAAAAACCATACTATTGCTATTCATATGTGAATTAAATAGTGCAAATGTGCATAAGTCTATAAATGGACTTATCAAATAGTCCAAAAAACTGTATATAGTTTCAAAACATAACTTCAAAATCATAAATCCTAGCCCAAAACTATTTTGTTAAAACATTGCTACATGCTTTCGATCAAAGAGTCAAAATAGATATCCGATCAAATATCATAGATCTGGATCATCCCAGATTCTATCATCGAATATTCATAGTGTTCCTCCCAGCAAATAACTCCTTCGTCTTCAGCATAAGCTTCCCTGGAAAGTATGTCATCCATAGAATTATACTGCCTATAAATATGATCAAGAGAGATATGTTCAAAGAGCCGCAGTAATTCTTTTTTCCTTTTGCACGAGTGATATAGAGGCAAGTTGTTCAGATTATAAGCTCCCTAAGCCCATTTAATTGTCTGGAATCTCCAAAGATCGCCACATCTGATAGACCAAATTTATATGCGACTGTAAGGACACACCAAAGTCCTAGAATCTCTGCTTTCATGTTAGTGCCATGTCCACAATTCAATTTCATTGTATAGTAATCGTTCAAATTGATGTAGATGACCCCACCAAAAGCACACTTACCACCATCTGCAGCACCATCAAAATAGATCACAACTTTATGATCTGGAGGACAGAAAGAAGATATCTTCTTAGTTTTCACCTTCTTGCAATCAAGACACTGCTCAGATATCATCTTAATAACACACTTAAGTGTCCATTCAATACTTGCACGTTGATCCTAAAAAATGACTAGATTTTGAGTCCTCTAAACTGTCCACGCAATCACATCAAGCAGATATGGGAATTCATTAGGTGACCTATACCATTCCAGTGTATTCTGAGCAAAGGATTCAATACCCCACTGACATTTTGTATCAATTTGTTGTTGAATTGCCAGCCATAGTTCCTTCGTGAAAATGCAGTCCACAAAGATGTTGTTGATGGATTCGGAATTGTGCCAGCAGAGAAAATAGATATTTGGGCCTTCCCAGCCTCTATTTACCAAAATGTCCCAAGTAGGAAGTTCACCCCTCAGTGCCCGCCACATAAAACATTTAATTTTAATAGGGATTTTCCAATTCCAAAAAGCCTTAAACCACTAGTCTACAGGAAAAATGCAATGTTTACTAATAACAACTTGATATGCCAGACTTGCCGTGATAGTGCCATGTTTTTTATTATTCATCCAAATCACCTTATCCATATCATAAGAAAGTCTGCACCCGATCACATTTAATCTCTTAACATAATGACTCCATTCAGCAGGGCAATCACCTTCAAACCCCAATTCTAATGCACTCAACCAATAATTTTGATTCAAATTATGTTTCGTTTTCCGGATCTTATTAAGGGTTTGGTAATGAAAGCGATGTAGGGTGAGTAGAATCTCATCTCATAGTCTGAATCCATCCTCCAAGCCAAGGATTGGGTCGATGCCAACCAAAATATCATGTCCATTTCCAACCTTCCACGCCAGGTCCCTTACCATCCAATTGTATATCTTTAGAAAACCGCTCCAGATTTTGGACACACTGTGAGATCTCTTCATCGGATGTCTCAGCCATCTTATCACGTCTCCTTTTGAATATTTGACAGAGGTCACCTTAGACCATAGGGTGTTTCCAAAGAGTGATCTCCATAAACACTTCATTCTCAACGCAATACTGAAGAAGGAAAGGTTCTAGATGCCCCAACCACCATGACAAGTAGGAAGAGAAATAGTTTCCCACCTGGTCAATACCATCCTTTTATGATCAGAACCACCTGTCCATAAGAAATTAAAATATAACCTTCTCAATCCAGTAAGGATAGACACAAGAATTTGGACCAGAGAGAGCCAATACACCGGAATGTCGGTGAGAACAACATTTACAAGGATCAATCGACCCCCAAATGACAGCAGTCTAAATGTCCAATGTGAAATCCTCTTCTCAACTTTCCTCAATAACCATAGCGAGTCAACAGTCCTATAACCATTCGGCTTCAAAAAGTAGCCGAGATACATGAACCCTTCCTCAAGTTGTTGAAAGTTATAAGGTAAAATATTTTTTATAGCCTCAATCCACTGGTCATAAAATCTAAAGTGGTGAATACTAGATTTTCTTACACCTACTTTCATACCTGAAGCCACAAAAAACATAGAAATGATATCCATATATCTCTCCCATTATCGATCAGTGTCCACCTCAGCAATTAAAACATCATCGACAAATAAAACATATGTGAAAACCAGCTCCTGAGAAAGTTTGATACCTGATATACTCCCATCCGCTTTTGCTGCATTGATCATTATGCTCAGTCCTTCTATGGTTAATAAGAATAGCAACGGTGAAAGTGGACATCATGCCGAATTCCCCTGTGCATGCCGAAGAAATTGAAAAACACATTGATAAGAATAGAAATACTAGCAGAGGTAACACAAGCCATAATCCAACGTTTAATATTTCTATACATATTTATTGTTCAATATTATTTTTATTTAATTTACATTAATTCTTATTTAAAAACTATAAATTATAAAATAAATTAGTTTAAATTTAATTATATTAAATTTAAATGAATATCCAAAATGCCATATTACATCAGCTTGCATTGCATATCAAGCACAACTAACGTTCTCTGCAGTGCGATGCAACGTGCAAAGCGTGTGTCCAGCCACTTCAAACTCTCGCGCGATCTTATCTTCCAAATTTAATATGAAACGTGGAGATACCAACTTCCAAAATAGAATGGAGACGTGTAGCAATATATGTAAATAGATGTGATTTACTTACCCGTCAACAAATTCTAAGGCCAAGGATTGATACATTCCATAAGATATACCCACCATAAGATCTACCAAGAATAATATCGTCTTCCCTCATTGTGAATTCGTTAGATCCTTCAATGGGTTTAAAGGATACCTTCAACTCCCTCAATGTATTATAAACCATTTGAATAATCAAGCTATATTTTTGTGGGCAAAGTGGTTATACAAAAGCCACATGGATCTCTAGTAAGAGGGATGGATGGGTTCTCACACAAAATTTAATTGGTTTATGGAATAACATTGGGAAATTTAATATAAATCTATTTTTAACTATGTAGTTTTAAATTTATTTTTCATATTCTTAAGTTGTTAACCTTGTATAAGTATTGAGAACACTAGTAAATAAAATCTAAATTATTGAGAACACTAGTAAATAAAACCTAAATTGGGTTTACATATATGCTAACACTATTTTGAAAAACATGTTTCCTACCATCATTTTCAAGCAATTTCTCAAATTGTTTTTGTGTATCTCATTTGTTAACTATAGCATTTGAAGGCTTTAGTTGAGATAAATTATTTCTCCTAATTAGTATGATTATGTTTATCAAAGTAACCTTGTATCTGATTCGTAATCTATAGTGTTCCATAAGTGTCCTTCTTACATTTTCCTTGATAGGCCTTTTTAAGCTGTACTAAATGTTGTTAATTTTTTGAAATATTATAAGCAAATTGAATCACCTTCAAAAACCACATATTAGAATGTCTATCCAGAATGGGATGATTGAAGACAGAACTAATAATAACAAAATCTTTAATAAAATTGTAATTATAAAAATCTAACATTAAATCTAATTGACAAAAGTTTTTAAAAATATATAAACGTTAAAATAGAGAATTCTTTTAAAATAAAATATGCGATATAATCCATATTTACTTCAATCCTTAAAACTAAAATATGAGATATAATCCATATTTATATCAATCCAAAAAGAGATATAAAAACAACAATATGCAAATGGTAAATGGCATTATGGCAGTAACAATAATTTATTTTCAGGCAAGGTCGGCGAACGTAACCTTGCATGGAAAGTACTGGCCATTTATCAGCCCATTGTGTAAGCGGTTGACTTAGATTTCTCTGCAGTGCGGGTGTCATATAATTGTCATAGAAATGCTTACGTGTAATTATTAAGACTTTAGTGAAAAGTGAGTTTAGAGGAGCACTTTTATGAATATTATTTAGCTTGTTGCAATGCATTTAATGAAGTTGCAGTAGGTTTGTTGATCGTTGGATTTTAAGTTATTAAAATTTAATGATCAATAAACCCACTGCAATCGCATTAAATAGACTGGCTTACTGCAATCGCATTAAATAAGCTGCAGCAGACTGAATAGTATTCACCATATCATAAACATGATACACTGCTCTGTAAAAATCTGGTATCCAGTAAAATTGTTACAGGTATTTAAAAACAATAAAATAACTAATATCCCGTAAAATTGTTATAGGTATTTAAAAATTTTAACACTAGTATCCAGTAAAATTGTTACAGGTATTTTAAAATTTTAAAATTGACATCTAATGTAATGGCGTTGTACTTCATTCGAGTCCCTTCCGCTCAGTGCAATAACATGTGCGCGAGAGCGGGACTTAAGCCTCGTTACGTCATCAAATCAAAACTTGGTTAGGAAAGTGCCCCCATATGCGAATTCTATGTAATGTGAGATTCTGTGGACATCTCAGTTTCTGGGTCATTGACGTGAAAGGCAACTATAGTACTCTATCCTGTCACATTTTTAATCTTTAATATTAATCTTTTGTTAAGTATAAATCCACTTTTTAATAAGTTTTTAATAAAAGAATTAAATATATATATATATATATATATATATATTAAAATGAGATATTATTTTATTTATAAAATTCTTTAAAATTAAATGTTATATATATAGAAAGATTTTAATTACAACTATAAGTGTTTATATTTTAGAATTTGGGGTAGACTATCATTTATGTTTTTCCTAGATTGAAGGAGGTTGTTCAAAAATCGAAATAAACAATTATAATATATATATATTGTTAGCTCATGTATGGCTAACTAGTAGCTCATGTATGGATAACAAGTAGTGAGAGACAACCCATTTTACTAAATAAGGTAACAAGTAGCTAAGGCATATACAACATGTGATTACAATTAATCATGAAAAAGAAGAAATATATAACTTGTTCATGGTACTTAATTTATTACCTATTTTTTCATTTATACAATATGTCTACTAATAGTCCATACTGTTCAATTCTATTAAGATTTTTTTTTAAACCTTTAGATATATATTATTTATAACATTTATTTTATAAAATAATATTTTCATTATAAAAAATAGGAATTGAATATATATTTAACTTCAGTAAGTCAATTTAGAAATAACGTTACACTTAATACTTTTACAATATGAATTGAATGTGTGAATGAGATTTAAAGGTCAAAAACATTGAAATATATATATATGTGTGTGTGTGTGTGTGATGAATAGTAATAGTAATATCGTATTGAATATTGATTAAGTTATTTAAATATGTGAATGAGATTTAAAGATCAAAAACATTGATATATATATATATGTGTGTGTGTGAGAGAGAGAGAGAGAGAGAGAGATGAATAGTAATAAAATATTGTATTGAATATTGATGGTAAATTTTAAGTTATAAATTATTATGGAGTAGTTCCGATCATATTGAATGTAAATTTGATTAGATTCTTTTAAGACTATAATTTTTAAAACAAATTAAAGTATAGCATGGTAAATGGATTTTTTAATAGTTAATCAATTTTAAAATAATATATTATAAATACTACAAAATTTAATATATAATTTTAAATATAATATATTGTTTATGTAGTAGTTCATATCATATTAAATGTAAATTTGATTAAATATTTTTAAGAATATAATTTAATTTAAATAATTTTTTTAATAGTTTAAAAAAATTAAAAATTTTATATTATAAATACTATAAAATTAAATTAAATGGTTTTTTAATAGTTTATAAAATTTTAAAATATTGTATTATAAGCATTACAAAATTTGATATAAAACTTTAAATAATTTTGTATAGAATTTTAAATATAATATATTGTTTGTCATTTATTATATTTAATTTGATTATTAAATAATGGTTAATATATAATTAGTTATTAATATGAAAAATTAAAAAGATAACAAATGATATGATATCTAACTTATGTAATTAATGTATTGAAATAATCATTTATATAGAATTTTAAATAATTTTGTATTGAACTTTAAATATAATATATTGTTTGTAATTTATCATATTTAATTTGATTATTAAATAATGGTTAATATATAATTAGTTATTAATATGAAAAATAAAAAATCAAATAAATAATATGATATCTAACTTAACCAAGTATGTAATTAGTATAATGAAATAATCATTTATATATAATGAATTATGAAAATATTACATAAATAATATTCAATGAATACTGTAAAATATGAAAATTTAAAAGAAAACAAACACTTAAAAATCTTTAAAATATCATTATGACTTTCTAAGAGAATTCTCTATTGTATTGAAGTTTTTAAAATCTTTATTAATATTAATTTTAAATTTTTAAATTATGGTCATCACTTTGAAAACTTAGCAAATTTCCAAAAATACTATATTATAATGTTTACTTTTAATTAATAATAAAATAAATTAAACAATTTTATATAAATAATAGTTTTTAATATTTTTATTTTATTTAATCTAAAAATATAAAAAAATGATATAATATTTATAATATAAAAAAATTTATTATTACTATATCTATATATACATATAAAAGTGACATAATAATTATAATATTAAAAAATGTCATTAATATATTAATGCTAATTAATTATATGCATATGTATTAGAGAAAAAAAATCAAATAAATATAAAACAAATTTTAAAATATCATTAAAGAAAACAAAGCATTCATCCAATGCATGCTATGTAAAATAATCTACCTTGAATATATGAGATACTCTTAAAAGATGTTGTGATATATATCATGATATATCATTAGGTAGCATGGTCATTGGGCTTTAAGGAGTTTGATCGGTTTGGATCCTCCCTAGAAGCGAAATTTGTATGGGATATTTTATCCAAAAAAGGTCAATGAAAATCTGTAATGACAGTTAAATATATGGGGAAAGGGATAATTCAAATTGGATCGGACAACCTTCTAAAAATTATCGAGGGGGGTCTTTATTATGGAGATTTATTGTTAAATCCTATCCATTTATAGGGGATTTTCTTGCTTGGAAGGTTGGCATGGGAGAGAAGCTATTGATAGGGAAGGATGGTATCATGGGATGTGGACCTAAAATTAAACTTGTTCATGGCTTAATTAACTTTATAAATAGTAGAGGTTACTATAAGATTAAAGATGTATTTCCTCCAAGCACTGTAGACTTGCTCAGACAGTCATGGCTATTGGTAGATGAACTCCATTTAATTGATTCGTGGTTAGAGGAGTGGGAAAGGTGGAGATTGGGTGTCAAGAAGGGATTTATAAAGTTAAATGATGAACCATATGTCCTTATTTGGACCGGTAACAAAGTCAAGGAGGATCCTACTCGGTAAAAGAGTCTTATTCACTTTTCTAGCACCAAGAGAACACAAATATAAAGTGGAGGGGGGAATCTAGAAGGTTTTGGCACCACATAAATGTAGAATATTCATGTGTCTCACTTTGTATAACAAGGTCTTGACCTCGAAAAATCTTCAGAACAGAATTTTTAGTGGCCCCAACATTTTCTTATTGTTTATAAAGGATGAAGACTCTTTGGAGCATTTATTTATAACTTGTCAATTCTCATAGAATATTTGGGTTGGTTTGTGTGATGGTTTAAAAGTGGAACTATAGTGGCAGATAAACTCTATTGAACAAACCCTACTCCCTTGGTTTGAAAATGCCACACTTAAGAAAATTAAGTGCATCCCTTTCCTCACTATCTAGAGGATTTGGAAGGTTTGTAATGGCATAATATTCAAGGATAGGAAGAATCCATATTTTCAAGGAATTACCTAGGTACATGCACTCCACAAAAGATTTATTGAGAAGGATACTTTCAAAACAGCTCGAATCATCAAACATTCCACAGATTTCATTGGCATTGTTGCTTTTTTTTATGGTGCTTGTGAAAATGGTTTATGTGGATTGGGAGGAACCATCATTTTATCCCCTTCTGACTGCATTGATTATAAAGATAACGACGAACAAGGCACAAACAACAAACCTGAA
This sequence comes from Larix kaempferi, assembly GCA_027924585.1. Classification (NCBI taxonomy): domain Eukaryota; kingdom Viridiplantae; phylum Streptophyta; class Pinopsida; order Pinales; family Pinaceae; genus Larix; species Larix kaempferi. Next base: position 15,064,500 of record BSBM01000047.1, on the reverse strand, counting down.
GGTTTGGCTCTGGGATCAATCCTTAGTTTATCTCTAAAAGAAGGAATTGAAGAGATTGAAGTGCAGGGAGATTCAGTAGTTTGGATAAATTTTATGAATGGAAATCAGTAGATCTAGAATATCAACCATAAGGGCATTAGTGCCTCACTTAAAAGAGACTAGCGGGAGCTTACAACTCCTTCTGCATATGACACATCTTCAGGGAACTAAATGAAAAAGCAGATTCTCCTTCTAAGGAAGGACTCACCCTTGGCAAAGGTTCTATAACTATCATTAGAACAAGGCTTGGTGTCATTGAAACAAAGATTATCAACTCACCTCTATTCTGATCTTTTGTATTTATCAAGCTTTATTTAAATGGAATTGCCAAATATTCTATGAATTCAGAATGTAAAAGGGTATATTAATACCAAAAAATACAATCAGTGTCGAACCATACATTTTTGTGACGAATTAAATTTTTTTTGCATAAGATTAAAAATAAGTGTTGATCAAATTTTTTATGCAAACTATGTTTTGTGCAAAAATTCAATCGTGCAAATGAGCACCTGAAATGTGTATTTGATAAAATATGTGATATTAACACTAAATGAATTGAAGATATAAAATGCAACAACTAGAATACAACACTAAAGGAACAGTGCACTTAATCATAGAGATATGTGGTTTAGCATGATAAACCATAGTTAAATGTGGGCACCATGGTTAAGCATAGTCAAAGTAAAGAATTGTTAAGGAAAGTAAACAATAGTCAACCATTGTGAATTAAATTTAACCATGGTTAACTAATGTCAACCATGCACTAACAATAATCTACCATTGTTCTATATGGTAAAACTTGCTCAACCATCATTTTGACACCCTTTGTCAGCTAGATGGTTAATGATGGTCCAACATGGTCAACCTTATCTAACAAAAGCCAACCATTATCAACCATGGCGAACTAAATTCAATCATAATCAACCATGGTTCTCTAAAATATACCATGGTCATATAATAGTTATGCATGGTTAACTTTGATACTAGTCAACCATGTTCAAATATAATGAACAGTGATTTTTAAAAATCAATAACAAAATCAATCGTTAAGAAAATCAACAACAAAATCAATTGTCATATTTATTTATTTGATTTAATTTATTCATATAATTTTATTTTATATATAAAAAATGATATTCTAAATTTATATATTTAATATTCATATTTGTATTGACTTAGTCATCTATGTTAAAACATAGTCAACCATGGTTTTTAAATATTTAATATTCATATTTGTATTGACTTAGTCATCTATGTTAAAACATAGTCAACCATGGTTTTTAAAATTTAATAGCAAAATCCATGGTTAACAAAATCAACTACAAAATCAATTGCCAATTCATTTATTTGAATTAATTTATTTATATAATTTTATTTCATATAAATCAAATGAACTATTATTTATATTTTTTCTATTGATATTTATATTAACGATCTCACCCACGGTTAGGGTTCAAGCAAACCGTGTCCAAGCGAACTACGAACATTTGATCTCACCAGCGGCTAGGGTTCTTCTTCTACCGAGGATTGAAGTGAACCTTCTGATCTCACCTACGGCTAGGGTTCAAGCAAACTGTGGCCATTTGATCTCACCTGCAGCTAGGGTTCTTTTTGTCTCTTCTTTGGAGCTGTTGCATTCATTCTATGGTCGTGAAGAGGCCTACAAAGAATTGAAAGTAAACCATCTAATGACTTTCATTAGAAACATGGTACACTGGTATATGAAACATGACTTTCATTAGAAACATGGTACACTGGTATATGAAGCACAACTGGTATCCAGTAAAATTGTTACATGTATTTAACAACAATAAAATAAAACAATTAGGACAACTGGTATCCAGTAAAATTGTTACAGGTATTTTAAAATTTTAAAATTGACATCTAATGTCATGGCGTTGTACTTCATTGGAGTCCCTTCCGCTCAGTGCAATAACATGTGCGCGAGAGCGGGACTTCAGCCTTCTTACGTCATCAAATCAAAACTTAGTTAGGGATTCTGTGGAGATCTCAGTTTCTGGGTCTTTGACGTGAAAGGCAAGTGTAGTACTCTATCCTGTCCTACCCTAGGGATAAAAACTTGTATGCTCGACTCACTGTCCTTTTTACATAGTGAACATCTTTTTTTCTCTTGCTCTTTCAGTAAATAGGTGTGTCTGGTAGGAAGCTATAAATCTCCTTCAAGTGTTTGAAGAATGGGGTTTTGACAAGTTTGAAGTTAATCTTGCTTCTTGCTCCTTGAGGGGCAAAAATGAACGCCGGTAGGAAAAGAGAAAAGTTAGAAGGAACAAAAACATAGTCACACGAAGCTAAGGATACTAGTAGGAAAAGAGCAAAGTTTGTAACAATCTCATATTACAAAGATGCCGCCTCCACCTTCTATCCACGCCTAGGGCTCCCAACCCTTTAAGGGCGCCCACCTGAGGATCGCCTGCATGCTCTCCACGCGCCAATATGCATGCTACCAGGAAAACTCCACCGAGGAGCCCCAGGTGAACGCAACCTCTTCATATGGGATCTCTACCTCCCTCACGTGCGTGAACTCACAATTCCTTTCCCCACTGGTTCTACAACTCAGTGACGCCCTTCCTATCTCTGTGACTCTCCGTGGAGAATGCTAATGCAGTGGAACCCATTTCTGTATTCTGATGTTGTTGTTGCTCAAAATGCTCGGCCTGGATCGCCTAAGGAAGGGATTTGTAGCGGTTACTCAAAATGCGTTGAAGCTGATGCTCTTCATGGTGCCATTCTACCTCTTTTTGTTGATGGATATCTACTGGAAGTATGAGACAAAACTCAACTGTGAAGGGCACATGTGCAGTCCGAGTGAGCGTCTGCGCCATCAGAAATCCGTTATGATAGCCAGTGTAACTTCATGTTTATTGCCTTCGCTCTCCTGCTCTACTAGCTTTTGTTCTGCATTACAAGCATGGTCATGAGGGATGAATTACCTATATGGATTGAAGTGCACAGTGCAATGACGGGAGCAGATTCTAGTTTCCAACAAAAAGCACCTAAAAAAGCAGCACAATGCTGGATAAATTTCCTCTCAGAACTGTGAATGACACAATTGTTGTTGAGAAAATTGTAAGAAAGGTTATTCTGAATAAATATTCCAAATTGACACCAATGGTATGAGGAAGAAATACTCCCTTCTATTAGACCAAGCTTCTAGGTCTTCATAAACAAGATCAATCACGAGTATAAATGTTAAGAAAAGCTTTTGATTGTCTAATCTGAATAAATTTAGGTATAGGCATAATGTCACAATGAGAACACTCATGGTTTATCAGGTCAGGCTTGGCATCTCATAATAACAAGTTCCTTTTACATTAGGCCACTAATCATCTCCCCAAGCCTTGGAATCATGGTTAAAACAGTGTGCTACATGACCGAAGGCTGGCTCTACCACTTAGCATAGTGGTGACTCCAATAATTATGAGAACAAGATAGCATTGTTCATATACAAGATGCTTAAATAAAAGCTTAATTGCACCGAAAAGATTTACCAACATCTCTCTGATCTCTCTCTCACACTATCGTAGTGCACAGTGTACTCACAAAAACAGACTCTAGTTTCCAATAAAAAACACCAAAAAAGGCAACACAATTCTAGGTAAATTTCCTCTGAGAACCTTGTTTTTAAATATTAAACATTGTTTGTAAATATTAAACAAGAACAGTGAGAACAAGATAGAATTGTTCATATACCAGATGCCTAAATTAAAGATTAATTTTCTTGAACGCCCAACTTTTCTAGGAGGAATATTTAATTTGATTTAAGCATTAATATTCCACTATCAACATTACTATTTCATGTTATATGCAATATTAGGTTCAATGTAATTAACCTAAAATTTAACTTTAAATAAACGTAATTTATCATTAATTAAAATTTGATATATGAAAAATATATTAAACATTAATTTAGACATTAAAAACCTTTAATTAACATCCATTATCATTTTAATCTAAGCATTTTAATTTGAAATTCCCCATTGATATTTCGAGGCTTAATAGACAATATAATTTTAGAAACTAAAATTGAAATTTAGACAATTTAATATAAATTCAATTTATTTATTTTTTGTTTTTTTATTAATTTAACGTGGCCTAAGCTTACCTTTCTCTTTCTCTCCACGTATCCTCACCTATTCTCCGACCACCACTTCTTACCTCTGCACTCACCATCTTCATTCCACCTTGCTTTCCACCACTCTTAGCCTACGTGCTCCCGACTCCCCTATTCTCCTGCCCATAGGGAGCCCACGTGAACACGGGCTGCATGCATGCCACCCGGGTTGCATGCACCTCCCTCCCGTAGAGGAACCTCCTCCATCAAAAAGAGCCTCAGCCTCTCGCACACGTGTCTCATTCCTCCCCTAGTGTTTGGTTCTGTAACTCATCCATGGCGGGTGATTGCAGGTATGCAATCTTAATTCTTAATTAGTTGATGTTGTCGGGTCCATGCCAGATGTTAATGCCAAGAATTTCTACACTCCAAGACAGTACTATTGAGAAGGGAATAAGCCAAGGTACAACTTTTGTTGTTTGAGGCCTTAGGTCAGATGCATTAGCTAGAGAGAGCAATTCATGGCTTGTAAGGTCTTGTCTTATTAACGCAGGGTCAGCGGCAGCAGCTTATGAACTCATACAGTGTTAACAACCGGCAGAATGGTTAGAGCTAATTCCTTCAGTAACTTGAATCTCACAATAGGAATAATGGTTTTCTTTCTAAGCAAAGAACCCATATGCTAGAGCTCTCCTATTAACTCTCTCAATAGGAGAGCTCCCTCAACTCATCAACACTCGGGAGATTGAGAATTAGATTTGAGCTATTGCTCTGGCTGAGAATTGGATTTTGCTATGGATGCACTCTAATATGAGTTCAAGTGCCTATTATTAATCTCACTTGTATTGATGCATATGTATTATTGTTTTGTTTGTTGTATTCTGAATTTGCAGTGACAAGGAGAAGCTGTTGGACGATGTCGTGAAATGCGTGCTTGAAAAGGGCATAAAAAAATGCTTCTATGTGGCCATGTATCCAACCGGTCTTGAAGAAAAAGTTGAAGAGTTTGAAAAGACTGTGCTGCTGCAAGAGCCAAAGAGTGGTAAAGTGAAGATATTGGGGATTGTGGGCATGGGTGGATTAGGCAAGACAACTCTAGCCAAATATCTCTTCAATAAGAAAGGTTCCAATTTTGGTAAGTCTTGCTTCCTATTTGATGTTAGAGAGAATGCAACGAGAAGGTTTTTAAATTCCTTGCAGGAAAAACTTATAAAGGACTTAGTTGATAGACGTGAACAAATAGACCACGTAGATGAAGGCATAGAGATGCTCATAACCTATCTCAAAGGTTCGCAACATGTTTTAGTAGTTATAGATGATGTAGATCATGCAAATTAATCTTATATGTCTTCTTAGATGATATAGATCATGTAGATTTATCTTCTTATATGTCTGAACTTCAAATTAATCCGCTTGTCATCAACATATTCCTTTTGCTCTTCTTAATTTTTTATTATGTTCTCAGTTGCGCTTGACATCGTCCATGAGTTTAATATAATCATCGAAGACAGCTTTAAATTCTGAGTGCTCTGCAAATGATAATTCTTCTTATGAAATTTCTTTTGCTTTCACACATCTTTTAGCATTCTAGACCTCTTTGCTTTGGAGCCTATGAACAGTTCTAGCTTCTAGGGGCTTTCCTTCGGTGTTTAGCAGACGCTTATGTTTTCTGGTGTCCACATTGATTCTGCAATGAATTTTCTGAGAGGATATGTGGGATAAGCTGGAGTTTGAACCCAGGACAAGGCATAAAGTTGAGCTTCCTAAACTAAATGCAGAGGATAGAGGACTGGAACTGCCAACTGGAGACATATTAGCCGTTCCAGTAACCTGTGAAATGCTAAGTTGCTTGGCAGTTCTTGACTTCATCTTTCACTGAATGTGGCGTAACTCTTCGATTGTAATTTGAAGCTCGGAGGTCGCCATAAGGAGATAGAGCACTATGTCCAGATATCCTAACCACGACTCTGGGTAAATATTTCACAACTTCCAATTGAGCAATCATTTGACGTTTGACATAAAACCTTGCCGCAAGTGGAAAAAACCGACGACACCATCCACGTGGTAGCATTCTATTCTCTCTATGAGCGATGAATCTAGCCGACATGGATGGTTATGCTTCTCCAGAGTGAAATGTCTACGGCATAATTACATAGATTTTTGTTCTTTTTTATTTGTTGGCAGATTTGCATTATAAATGAGGAATAGTGTTATTTTTTAAGACTGTTGTCTTAATGTCTATCTATGTGTTATGAGGTACTTAGGACATTATATGAAGTGCCAAAGAAAAGAAGAGTACTCATTGAAGTGCCAAAGGAAAGAAGAGTGCTCAAATATATTTCTAGCCGCCAAATACGATTATTGCAATTTCCGTCTTAGTTGCTGGTGCAGTTCCAATCTTGGGCTATTTTCATGCTGTGAAAAGATTTCAGTTTCACCCACATTGTTCTCTGAAGAATTCAGCCTCCTTGATTCTGTCGGAGTGACTATCAACATCGTTACCTGACACTTTGAGCCAGTTGGAAACCAATTTATTCTTGGCTAAAAACACCTTTTTTTTGTATGCTAGAGGAATCGGGAACATCGTCGGTATCGTACTCGCGTGACACGGGGTCGAATCCCATCGGCTACCACTATAACCCCTAGGTGGCCCCAGTGAACCCCCCCTTGACCTACCCGCGCGTTTTCCCGGGCTTGAACCAGTGACGCACATAGAAGCCCCCCACGCCTTAGTAGTGCGTGTGGTGGCCAACTAGCCTACCCGTGGGGGTCTAAAAATAGCCTTAAATTTGACTAGCTTGTAAAGATTGGAATACCGATAGCTCACAAGTTAACTTATTGCTGGTGAATACCCATAGGTCACAAGTTAACTTGTTGCTGATGATTACCGTTAGGTCACAAGTTAAGTGCCATGAACAAGTTATCTGTTACTTGTTCTTTATGCTTAGTTGCTTAGTTGTAATTACCTATGGTCTACTATTACATTCTTTAGTTAAATGAGTTGTTTGTCACTACTTGTTATCCATGCATTAGCTATGGGTTATTTTTTATATTTCTTTTGTTTTATAATTGTTTATTTTGAATTTTGAAGACTACCTTAAAGTTCTAGGAAAAGCATAGATGGTAGTCTACCCCCAAGTTCTAAAATATAAACACTTATCCCACTAAATATATTAGCTAAGCTTGAGCTTGTCAAAAGTTGCTCTCTTGTGACTGATGGGTAAAGATTTTATTGGCTAGCTTTGTATTGAATGGATATTAATAAAAATTAATAATTAAGTGGATAGGCATATTTATTTCAAAATAGGGATGGGCTCATATTTTATATGTAGACAGAATTTAAGAAAATGACGTTAAGTGAAAAAAACTTAATTTGTTTAGATATGGCATTCCTCTTTGTTTCTTTCAAATAATGTGACATACTTCATATTAATCCGGTGTTTGAATGTATACGTTGGCTTTTTTTCACCTATGAAAGATTGTAAGTTATGTGCCTTCATTTCATTTTAGTTTTCGAAATTTGGGCCACAATCTGAGAGTTACAAGTTTAATAATTAATTTTCTGGATAATCAAGTTTTATAATTTCACATGAACAAGCATTTATGTTTCAGCAAGCTTTTACATGATGATAATTTAATAAAAGATAAAGATTTAAGTCACATTTTTAATCTTTTAATATTAATATTTAATATTTTGCAGGATGATGATTTAATAAAAGATAAAGATTTAAGTCACATTTTTAATCTTTAATATTAATACTTAATATTTAATATTTTGTTAAATATAAATCCATTTTTAATAAGTTTTTAATAAAAAAATTAAAAATAAATGAATATATATATTAAAATGAGATATTATCTTATTTATAAAATTATTTAAAATTAAATGTTATATATATAGAAAGATGTTAATTATAATTATAGGTGAACTTATATCTTAGAATTTGGGGTGGACTACCATTTATGTTTTTCTTAGATTGAAGGAGGATAGGACAAGTGTACTATCTTGATTAATTTTATGGAGGTTGTTCAAAAATCGAAATAAACAATTATAATATCTATATATTGGTAGCTCATGTATGACTAACTAATAGCTCATGTATAGATAACAAGTAGTGAGAGACAACCCATTTTATTAAATAAGGTAACAAGTAGCCAAGGCATAAACAACATGTGATTACAATTAATCATGAAAAAGAAGAAATATATAATTTGTTCATGGTACTTAATTTGTTACTTATGAATATTCGCCACCCACAAGTTAAGTGACTGTGAGCCACAAATTAAGTGATTGTGCTACTTAAAATACAATAGTTTTTCATTTATACAATATGTTCACTAACAATCATGTTCAATTCTATTAAGATTTTTTTTTTAAACCTTTAAATATATATTATTTATAAGATTTATTTTATAAAGTAATATTTTCATCATAAAAATAGGAATTGAATATATATTTAACTTCATCGAGTACGTCAATTTGGAAGTAACGTTATACTTGATACTTTCTACAATATGAATTGAATATGTATTTAACTTGATCGAGTGCGTCAATTTGGAAGTAGCCTTCTGTTGAATACCTCTATAAATGTAACTTTATGTGCGAATGAGATTTAAAGGTCCAAAACAAGGAGAAAATTATAATTATATATATCTATATCTATATATATATATATTGAATGTATATTTTATTATACCTTTATAAATGTAACTTTATGTGTGAATGAGATTTAAAGGTCCAAAACATTGAATTATATAAAGAGAAAATTATAATTATATATATCTATATCTATATATATATGGAGTAGTTCCTATCATATTGAATGTATATTTCATTATACCTCTATAAATGTAACTTTATGTGTGAATGAGATTTAAAGGTCCAAAACATTGAATTATATAAGGAGACAATTATAATTATATATATCTATATCTATATATATGGTGTAGTTCCTATCATATTGAATGTATATTTCATTAGATACTTTTAAGATTATAATTTTTAAAACAAATTAAAGTATGGAATGGTAAATAGATTTTTTTAATAGTTAATAAATTTTAAAATAATATATTATAAATACTACAAAATTTATAATAGAATTTTAAATATAATGTATTGTTTATGTAGTAGTTTATATCATATTAAATGTAAAATATTTTAAGAATATAACTTAATTCAAATAGTTTTTTTAATAGTTTAAAAAAATTTAAAATATTATATTATAAGTACTACAAAATTTAATTTAAATGATATTTATAATAGTTTATAAAATTTTAAAATATTGTATTATAAGCACTACAAAATTTGATATAGAACTTTAAATAACTGTAAATATAATATATTGTTTGTAATTTATTATATTTAATTTGATTATTAAATCATAGTTAATATATAATTAGTTATTAATATAAAAAATTAAAAAGAAAACAAACAATATGATATTTAACTTGTGTAATTAATGTATTGAAATAATCATTTTTTATAGAACTTTAAATAATTTTGTAGAGATTGTAATTTATTATATTTAATTTGATAATTAAATAATGGTTAATATATAATTAGTTATTAATATGAAAAAGAAAAAAATAAAACAAACAATATGATATCTAACTTAACCAAGTATGTAATTAGTGTAATGAAATAATCATTTATATATAATGAGTTATGAAAATATTGCACATAAATAATATTCAATCAATATTATAAAATATAAAAATTTAAAAGAAAACAAACACTTAAAAATCTTTAAAATATCATTATCACCTTCTAAGAGAATTCTCTTAAAATATCATTATCACCTTCCAAGAGAATTCTCTATTGTATTGAAGTTTTTAATATCTTTACCAATATTTATTTTAAATTTTTAAATTATATTCACCACTTTCAAAACTTAACAAATTTCCAAAAATAATATATTAAAATGTTTACTTTTAATTATATTATAAAATAAATTAAACAATTGTATATAAATAATAGTTTTTAATATTTTTTTTTTATCTAAAAATATAAAAAATGATATAATAATTATAATATGAAAGGAAATTATTACTATATCTATATATCCATATAAAAGTGACATAATAATTATAATATTAAAAAAATGCTAATTGATTATATGGATATATATTATGCATATGTATTAGAGAAAAAAAATCAAATAAATATAAAGAAATTTTAAAATATCATTAAAGAAAACAAAGCATTCATCCAATGCATGCTATGTAAAATAATCTACTTTGAATATATGAGATACTCTTAAAATATGTTGTGATATATATCATGATATATCATTAGGCAGCATGGTCATTGATATCCAGACCTAAAGAGCCAGGAGGTTGGGGCTTTAAGGAGTTTGATCGGTTTGGATCCTCCCTAGCAGAGAAATTTGTATGGGATCTTTTATCCAAAAAAGGCCAATGGAAATCTGTAATGAGAGTCAAATATATGGGGGGATGCAAAAATAATGAATCCATTTTTATACAAGTATAGACAACGTATTTTTTTTTTGTGTTTGGTTTTTCGGCCGAATAACCTTTGTTGTAAATAACGATTCCGTTACGGAAAAAGGTTATTCGGCCAAATAATTATTCGGCCAAATAATCTCCAAGACCTGAAAACTTCACGGTTCTGCACAATTTTCAGGTTTCTCCATTTTCGGAAGGTAAAAAAAATCTCTTACACTACAAAGCGACTATCGGACTTGATACCATTAGTTTCATCATTGAATCTACTTTCTGTATGTGTAGATTTTGTTGTGTATAGGTGAGATATGATATTTTTAATTATTTTTTTTCTTAACATGTGTTGAGTTTGGTTTCATCTCTTTCAAAATGCGGTGAAATGAAAAATCCATAACTTTAAAAATACAACACTAAAAAAATTGAAAAAAATATGGTGCAGTTAATTGGCATGTCTAATTCAAAAGGGTATTCATAGATTTTTTAGTTTTATAGTCAATTGAAAGAAACGTTTTGCAACACAAAACATGTTGAAAATCGACAAGGTTTCCCCATTGATCGAATTCAAAAAAATATAATAATTAGTATATAGATCCATTGGTTACAATCTTATAGTCATGCAGTAGTATATTGTGTGTAGATTGTCGTAGCATATTTTGTTTTTGCAAAAAAAAAATTTAACAATGATTTTATGTTTGCAACAAAACATGACTATTTTGTAGTCCTTTCATTTTATAAGAACACACTGTCAAACATTTGCCAAATCAACATATCAAATCTCAATAAAAAAATGAAAAAATTATGAATAGAAAGCTAACATAATTCTCTAAAAGTTTTCTTTTTAGTGAAAAGTGAAATTCTAAACAAAAATATCACTTTTATTAGCCCAAAGTTGAAAAACATTAAAAACTTGGATTAATTTTCTCACAAGACCCCCCAAAATAGACACCCATCTTCATGGATTCACCCGGAAGGGATAATTCTAATTGGATCGGAAAACCTTCTAAAGATTATCTTGGGGGGTCTTTATTATGGAGAGCTATTGTTAAATCCTATCCATTTATAGGGGATTTGATTGCTTGGAAGGTTGGCACAGGAGAGAAGCTATTGATAGGGAAGGATGGTATCATGGGATGTGGACCTGAAATTAAAATTTATCGTGGCTTCATTAACTTTATAAATAGCATAGGTTACAATAAGATTAAAGATATATTTCCTCCAAGCACTGCAGACTTGCTTAGAGAGTCATGGCTATTGCTAGATGAACTCCATTTAATTGATGAGTGGTTAGAGGAGTGGGAAAGGTGGAGATTGGGTGTGAAGAAGGGATTTATAAAGTTAAATGATGAACCATATGTACTTATTTGGACCGGTAACAAAGTCAAGGAGGATCCTACTCGGTAAGAGAGGTTTATTCCCTTTTCTGGCACCAACATAACACAACTATAAAGTGGGGGGGGGGGGATCTAGAAGGTTTGGGGACCACATAAATGCAGAATATTCATGTGGCTCACTTTGTATAACAAGGTCTTGATCTGGAAAAATCTCCAAAAGAGAAGTTTTAGTGGCCCCAACATTTTCTTATTGTTTATGAAGGATGAAGACTCTTTGGGGCATTTATTTATCACTTGTCAATTCTCATAGAATATTTGGGTTGGTCTGTGCGATTGTTTAAAAGTGGGACTGCAGTGGCAAACAAACTCTATTGAACAAACCCTACTCCCTTGGTTTAAAAATGCCACGCTTAAGAAAATTAAGTGTGTCGCTTTCCTCACTATCTAGAGGATTTGGAAGGCTTGTAATGGCAGAATATTCAAGGATAGGAAGAATCCATATTTTCAGGGAATTACTCAAGTACATGCACTCCACGAAAGATTTATTGAGAATGATACTTTCAAAACAACTCGAATCATCAAACATTCCGTATATTTCATTGGCATTGTTTCTTTTTTTTATGGTGCTTGTGAAAATGGTTTATGTGGATTGGGAGGAACCATCGTTTTATCCCCTTCTGACTGCATTGATTTTAAAGCTAATGGCGGACAAGGAACAAACAACAAAGTTGAAGGTTTGGCTCTGGGATCAATCCTTAGTTTAGCTTTGAAAGAAGGAATTGAAGAGATTGAAGTGCAGGGAGATTCAGTAGTTTGGATAAATTTTATGAATGGAAATCAGTAGATCTGAAATATAAACCATCAGGGCATTAGTGCCTCACTTAAAAGAGACTAGCGGGAGCTTACAACTCCTTCTGCATATGCCACATCTTCAGGGAACTAAATGAAAAAGCAAAGTCTCCTTCTCAAGAAGGACTCACCCTTGGCGAGGTTCAATAACTATCATTAGAACAAGGCTTGGTGTCACTGAAACAAAGATTATCAACTCCCCTCTATTATGATCTTTTGTATTTATCAAGATTTATTTAGATGGAATTGCCGAATATTCTATGAATTGAGAATGTAAAAGGGTATATTAATACCAAAAAATACAATCAGTGTCGAACCATACATTTTTGCAATGAATTTAAAATTGTTTTGCATAAACTTAAAAATAAGTGTTGATCAATTTTTTTATGCAAACTATGTTTTGTGCAAAAAGTCAATCATGCAAATGAGCACCTGAAATGTGTATTTGATTTTTCCCTACAGAGAAATAAAATATGTTTTTTTTTCCATGGAAAAAAAATATCATGATATTAACACTAAATGAATTGAAGATATAAAATGCAACAACTAGAATACACTTTGGGGAGTGTTGCACTCGATCATAAAACGAAAGGAACAATGTACTTAATCATAGAGATATGTGGTTTATCATGATAAACCATAGTTAAATGTGGACACCATGGTCAAGCATAGTCAAAGTAAAGAATTGTTAAGGAAAGTGAACAATAGTCAACCATTGTGAATTAAGTTCAACCATGGTTAACTAATGTCAACCATGCACTACCAATAGTCTACCATGGTTCTCTATGGTAAAACTTGCTCAACCATCATTTGACGCCGTTTGTCAGCTATGGTTAATGATGGTCCAACATGGTCAACCTTATCTAACAAAAGCCATCCATTATCAACCATGGTGTACTAAATTCAATCATAGTCAACCATGGTTCTCTAAAATATATCATGGTCATATAATAGTTATGCATGGTTAACTTTGATACTAGTCAACCATGTTCAAATATACTGAACCGTGGTTTTTAAAAGTCAATAACAAAATCAATCCTTGAGAAAATCAACTACAAAATCAATTTCCATATTTATTTATTTGATTTAATTTATTCATATAATTTTATTTTATATATAAAAAATGATATATTAAATTTATAGATTTCTTATTCATATTTGTATTGACTTAGTCATCCATGTTAAAACATAGTCAACCATGGTTTTTCAAATTTAATAGCAAAATCCATGGTTAACAAAATCAACTACAAAATCAATTGCCAATTCATTTATTTGAATTAATTAATTTATATAATTTTATTTCATATAAATCAAATGAACTATTATTTATATTTTTTCTATTAATATTTATATTAACGATCTCACCCACGGCTAGGGTTCAAGCAAACCATGTCCAAGCGAACTACGAACATTTGATCTCACCAACGGCTAGGGTTCTTCTTCTACCGAGGATTGAAGTGAACCACTAAAGGATTGAAGCAAAGATTTTAATATTTCTCTTCTTTGGACTTGTTACATTGGATCACTCTCTCATTGTGAAGAAGGATACTAAGGATTGAAGTGAACCTTCTAATCTCACCTACGGCTAGGGTTCAAGCAAACTGTGGCCATTTCATCTCACCTGCATCTAGGGTTCTTTTTGTCTCTCCTTTGGAGTTGTTGCATTCATTCTATGGTCGTGAAGAGGCCTACCAAGAATTGAAGTAAACCATCTAATCTCACCTATGGCTAGGGTTCAAGCGAATTGTTTCCAAGTAAACTGGGATGATTTAATCTTACCAATGATTAGGGTTCTTCTTCTACCAAGGTTTAAATCAAACCACTAAAAGATTGAAGCGAATATTTTATTCCTTCTCACCATTTGAAACAAGGGACTGACATATCCAAACCAGGTGCACAAGTTCCTTTCTTTTTCTTCTTTTCTCAATTTTTGTTTCTCATACATGTATTTAAATATTCATCCAAATATGAACTCTTCACCCCATATACCAAAAACTATTAAAAGGAGGCCTAGCACAAGAAACCTCCAAATCCTTAGTGATCATGTAGACTCTTTTGAGAGAAATAGAGGAATGGGATTTTAAGTTTCAAAAAGATTTAGAGGCCGTGCTTGAAAATAAATTTGCAGACATGCTCAATAACAAATTTACAGCCATGCTTGAAAATACTCTTGCTACCATGATCGATAATAAATTCACACCCCTTGAAGAAAAGATCCAAAAAAAATAGACAACAAGTTAAAAGTGATGGAGAATAATATTCAACTAATGGAAAGTAGATTACAAGTTAATGGAAAAACAAAGCCAAGGACTCAAACAATCATTCCAACAAGGATATGTTGGTAAATTAGAGAATATTAAATGGACGGACATGTTTAAAGAGTTAGAAGAAAAAGTAAACAAAAATTTGGCCCTAAATAATCTTGAATGTAAATTCGATATCAAGCCCATTAAGGAGGAAATCAATAGTATATTGGAATTATACCATGAGCATAACAAACGAGCTTTGAACCTCATAATTTTTGGTTTTAAGGAGAAGGAAGATAAGGATATGTTATCCCTAGTAAAGGAAGAACTTCATAATAGGTTGCATATCGAAACAACCTGCCAAACATAAGCAAACATATTAGGGAAATTAATTGAGAATAAAGAAAGGTTGATTTGAATCAAAGTTAGCTCTACTGACCATATGTATAGCATTCTGAGCAAAACCTCAAATCTAAAAGGGTAAGAAATATATATAAATGAATATCTCATTCCAGAAGACCAAGACAAATTAAGAAAGGAAGTCCAAAATGTAAAAGAAGCTAGGAAGGAAGGAAAATAGGCTCTAATTAGAAATAGGAAAATAGTTATCCGATACAGAAACAAAAAAGATAACATTAAATAGCAATTAGACACACTCTAGATCCTCTCTTGGAACTTCCCAGGTTTCCCTTGGAACAAAGTCCCCAAGATAAATTGGATCCCGAATGAAATTGATATTATTATTATGGTTAAAACCTGGTAACATGAAGAATATAAGGTCCCTCATTCCAGAAGACCAAGACAAATTAAGAAAGGAAGTCCAAAATGTAAAAGAAGCTAGGAAGGAAGGAAAATAGGCTCTAATTAGAAATAGGAAAATAGTTATCCGATACAGAAACAAAAAAGATAACATTAAATAGCAATTAGACACACTCTAGATCCTCTCTTGGAACTTCCCAGGTTTCCCTTGGAACAAAGTCCCCAAGCTAAATTGGATCCCGAATGAAATTGATATTATTATTATGGTTAAAACCTGGTAACATGAAGAATATAAGGTCCCTAACATTGAGGGATTTATTCTTTGGTCGATTTGGAATAAAAGATCCTCTCGTGGAGGCATTGGAGGTATAGTCTATTACATTAAAGATAACATCTTTCCCAATGATAGGCTCTATAAGAAAGACCCCTACAACCAGTATATGTGGATAGAAATAGTTGACATTAATAATAAGAAAATCTACATTGCAATATGTTATTTTTCCCCTAGTAACTCTAACTTTTATAAGAAAAAAAACATAGATAAAAAATTCCCTTTCATTGCTTTAGAAAATGATATTAATAACCTAAGAAATAATGGAAATATTCTCTTAATGGGTGACTTCAATGCTTTTACTTTGAGTAACCAAGATATTATTCTAAGCAATTATTCCAACCCTATTCCTCCTTGGTTAGACAAAGATATCGCTCTAGAAAGTCAATACAAAATAAGTTATGCAGATCTAGGTGAAAACTTGTTCGGCTCCGAGTTAGTCAATATTTGTAGTTCTCATGACATCATAATATGTAATGGGCTAAATAAGTGGCCAAATTCTATCTAGATGACTTTCACTCATGGGCTCGGTAGTAGTGTGGTATATTATGTCATTTCTAATATCCCTTTATATAACAATATGATAAATCTAGACATTCTAATTGACCATGAGCCTAACTTGGATCATAGACCTCTAGTTGTAACCCTCAATTTTTCCATGCATAGAGATCCCACAAAAGAAAAATCTCACAGTCAAAAGCATTTGATCTTTGATAGAAATAAAGATGATCTTTTCATAAATGATTTAAAAAATAAGTTGTTTCCTCTTTCTAGTACATACAATATAGAATACCTCTACCATAAATTCACCACGACCCTCTCTTTCTCCATTAACAAGTTCTCTAGGATGAGCAAGGACATTCCTTTTATCTGGGATGAGCAAGCCCAACAGTCCTTCGATGCTCTTAATAAATCCCTAGTATTAGCGCCTATGTTGTGTCCTCCCAACTATAGTAGAGACTTTTAGCTTTATATCACCATGTCTTAGGAGACGGTTTGCATGGTCCTAGTTTAGGAAGATGACAAGCTCTAGGAGAACGTTATCTACTATCTCATTCGAAATTTAGCAGACACTGAACTCAGGTATACTCACGTGGAAAAATTAGTGCTTGCGACTATTCATGCAGTCCAACGATTATGTCATTACAGTCTACTCTAGAAGACCATTGTTATGGATTATATAAATTCATTTCAATTCGTCTTGACACAACGTATGATATGGGGGAAATATAATACATGGATTTTCATTTTACAATAATTTGACCTTGATTTTGTTTCGGTGAAATCCAAGATTTCTTTGGTCTTTGCGGAGTTGAAGTCTGATTTCCCTAGGCTTGATGAGGACATGGTTCATGATGACTCATTTGTTGATGAGAATATATTCCTGATCACATATTCAGATCCCTAGTATGGAGACATCATTGTGTATCTCTAGACCCTGAAGTTCCCTCCACATATTTTGAGGGATGAATGACATTGTATTCGTCATCAAGCTAAGAAATACCTTATCATTGGTGACACTTTGTATTGCCAAGTGGTGGATTCCATCTTGGATCGTTGTTTGACTCACGAGGAATTGGAGATTGTGCTTAATTAATTCCATAGTGGGGTGTGTGGTGGTCACTTATTCGGGCTTGCTACAACCCAGGAGATTCTACGAGCTAGTTTCTATTGGTTGTCTATATTTAAATATTGTGTTAATCCGGTTAAGAGATGTCACCCTTTCCAAGTGTTTTCTTGGAATTTGTGCTTGCATCCTGCCCCGTTACATCCATTCGTCACCATCGATCCCTTCACCAAGTGGGGGGTGGATTTTATGGATTGCAACCCAACCTTTGTTAGTGGGAATCACCACATCATCAGGGCCATAGATTATTTTACTAAGTGGGTTGAGGCCATGTCGACTATCAAATCTGATGGTGCGACTGCAGCTCACTTCATGTTCAATCAGATTATCACTTGGTTTGGGATCCCGAAGGAGATTTTCACTGACCATGGTAGTCACTTCCAAAATAAAATGATGGCGGAATTAGCGTTAACGCTTGGGTTTAAACAATATCACTCATTGTCTTACTATCCCCAAGCGAAAGGCCAGGTTGAGGTGGTCAATAAATCTCTTAAGGCCATTCTAAAGAAAACCTTCAGACAAAGAATTCTAACTGCCATATTATGTTATATCCTACTTTGTGGGAATACTAAACTGCAATTAAGACTTCCACCAGTTTCCAACCTTTTAAATTATTTCATGGTGTGGAGTTCATTCTTCTGGTTGAATGCGAGATCCCTTCGTTGAAGCTATGCATCAATTTCCTTCCTAACACAACGGATTTAGACCAACGTTTATTCCACATAAAGCAGCTTGAGGAGTAGCGTTGAGATGCCACTATGACCATTGAAACTAATAAACGTCATTTTAAGGCTTAGTGTAATATGTCAGTCTGTCCTCTGTAGTATGCTAAGGGTGACTTGGTCCTCCTGTATGACCTAGCTAAGTAACTATTGGGGGTAGGAAAGTTCAATCCAATGTGGGATGGTCCTTACATAGTGAGGCATGTCCTAGAGAAAGGAGCTTATGAGTTGGAATACTACAAAGGGAATGTGCTGAAGGAGCCTAGAAATGGGATCTACCTTAAGCAGTACTATGCTTGAGTCTCGAGCTAAAGCTAGTACACTCCACATTATTGTATAATTTTGTACATAGTTTATTTTTTCCTTTGGTATATTGGGTTTTCTTATACACTTCCTCTTAGTTGAAAGATGTCAACGGAGCCTTTGATGTTCTTAGGATTCATGGATGGTTCCAGATGTCATAGGCAAAACTTAGCTTCTACTGCTTGGGTCATCTATTCACCCGAGGTTCACCTTATGTCTTTAGGAGGTGTATGTCCCACGCCATCATCGAATAATGTGGTTGAGTACATTGTCGTCATTGAACTACTACGCGATGCCATTTCTAATGGTATCCCCTCTTTAGAGGTATTCCTGGATTCACAGTTCTTCGTTTCAGAATTGAACAGTCAGTATCGTGTTAGAGATACTATGCTACTAAGAATATTGCTATAGGTAAGAATATTGGAACAACATTTTAATTTTATCACATACATTCATATACCAAGATGTTATAATCAAGTTGTCGATGCATATGAAAACTATATTCTATATTGGAATTGTCTCAAAATTAATCTAAGTAAGAAACCATACATTCATTCATTCACACATTTATACACAATAATAGTAGAGTCGAGGACCATAAGTTTTTCATTATCATAAATAAGTCCAAAATGTGGTGTCATAGTACAAAAATTGACCTCATAGCTCTCAAAATATACATGGTCGGGACATAGAATAACCACGAAATCTAAGGCTCTCTTGTAGGATGCGTCTCATGATAGCATACTATGGTGTTGGCTAGATGTTGAAAAATCCACACCCAAGGATGGGGTACTCCTACTATGTCTCTCTACATGCCCTCTGGGAGGTCCTCTATCTACACCATCAGTACTTTGCGAGTCAACCATTACATGTTACCTATATGTTCTGTAAGGTACGCTTGGAATCTCTTCTAGATAACTCATCTCTACGGCATCTACATCAGTGTCGTGGATATCCCTACGTTCATCGTGGCCCTATGTCTGTGAGAAACATTTTAGTGTTAATACTTGATACAACACCAAAAACATGTTTGCTTTCATTGATGTCAAAAATCCAAAAAATTAAATAATAAAAAATCAAAATAGTTCTTTCCAATCTCACCAAATATAGACCCTGGTGATAACGGAATGTCTCGATCACCATGGAAGTCGATACCCTCATAGGGATAGTCATTTATGGTGATCACTTATCACCACCACCAGTGGAAGAAATCATCAATGTATGGAGAGGGGACACTGCCACATCCTAACTGACTCATGATCTCATTCCATCAGGTTTAGGATGGATCTCGTAGACTATGAGGAGGGACCTCAACCATCGGGCTAAGGCCGAGAACCCTCTCAAAGAAGAAACTACATAGTATGCTCGCAAACCCAAAGTTTTTGACCCTTCCAAGCTTGCATTCAGTAATTTGGCACTTCACAGTTTCCAAAAGTAAACTAGTTGTACATGGTAGGTCTCTAACACTCTACCGCATAGAACATCATGGGTCTCGAACCCTGGTGTATTGCAACCAAACCTGATATCCAACTGAGCACTAGTATAATGTTCTCCATGTTGAAGCTCCTGATGGCTATGATGGGGACCTCAGTTCCCACATTTTGATTGTTGGGAAGGAAGTATGTAGAAATATATTTCTCTATGGTCATGCCCCCTCCTATTCCACGAGCCTAGATATTCACCACCTCCCCTTGGCGGGATAATCATGTGATGAATTATATGTCTTCAACCTCAATCTTTAGAGGTTTCCCGTCCAAGTTGAAGGACTCAATGTCTAGATCCCAACAGTCTATGAGCATATGAAGAAACCTTGGTTGTGCCCATACATTTCCAATGTTCCAGAACTTATAAAGACCATATTTTTGCAATGCTTGTTGAGCTTCCAAATCACCTTGCACTTGATTATCAATGGCATCATGCTCCCTCTCCGTCCACTCTATCACCATCCTTAAAAAAGAAGGGAGATATTTGGATAAGTTTTCTTTAAAAAAACCCTCACGGCGATGTACACGACCAACAATTATCACAGTTGTGCATGTACATGCGCATGCTTTTCTTTTCCCACGTGGAACTACCCTTATATGTGAACCAATAATTTTTTTACCGCGTACACCGAGTTTTCCAATTTATGTGCCTAAAAACTAAAAAATTCACCATTAAAATTAAAAATTTAACCAATAGAATTGAAGAGCATGATGAGGGCACTTGGTCCAGACAACTCATGATTTTGTCTCTCGTAGCTCCTGTAATCACCATTTGAAGAAAGAGGGGAAAATGGTTCCAAACGAGCTATTGTGGTAAAAAACTCAAATGGTATGGTAAAAACTCTATTTTTTACTATTTGTAGAATTATTTTTACCCACTTTCTATATTTTTTTCCCTTTCTTTAATTATGAATCTAATGAACTAATTCCAGGGTGTAAGGTACTTTTTGGAACAGTTTCTTTTGATGGTTATGGATTTCATCCTTTTTAAACATGATTTGCACCTTTGGTGAGTATATTTCATCCCCAACATATAGGTTATGACTTCACTTTGTATGCATTGTTGCATTGACCTATGACTATGATTCATAAACCTTAGGTGTGATATCACTTTTTATCGACACAGAACCTTCTAGTTGCTTCTGGAAGTGTCGTTATTTAAGTGGTAGGTCCTCCCCAACAATGGGTACCCTAGTTAGAACCTCTTTTATCATTTGTTTCCCATGATGCAGTTCCTCCTTAGGTATGGGAGTCTCTTGTAGTCCCATCATGACTTTGTGTTGAAGCCCCATGTCTATTCTTATCTTATATTTTGGCTATCACCCATAGGGACTCCTGATTATGTCAAGTTGTAAATGTGTGTCATTGATATTCTTGCCTTTATGAGTGAGTGTTGTCTCCCGCTTCATCATTATAAGCCAAATTCCCAAGCACTTCTCAGTCCTAGCAAAGAAGAGCTTATCAGTTATCCTTTGCATCTTGATTACCCTTTTGACCCTGAGGGAACATCCCCCAAGTGTCCTTATCCTACACATGTTTCCTTGCGTTTAGCATAGGTATGTTCCACTGCATGGAACTAGTTTTCTTTCCCATGACACTTGTTCCCTCGTACTTGTATTATAAGAACTCTCAGTTATTCTTTTTCAGGTTTTTATAAAATGAAAAAGACCAAAAAAATAAAAATAAAAAAACATAAAAAGAAAAACGGGAAAATGTCATTATCTTATATTGGCGGAAATCGTGTCACCTTTGAACAAAGCACAAATCTTAAGTCCATCCATCAATGGTTTGGGTTTAGTATGGCCTTAAGAGGATGAACTCATTACTTTGAGATTACTCCTCCGACTGGTTAAGATTCAAATCCCTATGGAGATTCTGTTGATGCCTCCTACATCACATAATTGTGTCAGTATTTAATTTTAAGTCTATGCTGCCTGAGTCTCCATTTGTGTCATGCTCTTGTTCAAAGGAATTTAATAAACCTGAGTCGGCCATTCCTCGGATATCTTGACTTTGCATGTCATACATCCCTATATAAGTACATTATGATCACATGACACTTTTTTTCCTACCTAGCACCTTGGGCCTACTTCTATAATTGGTAGGTGACCTTGAACTGAAGAGATGACACCTCATCATTAGTCGTTGACTGAGTTGTTTCCCTTGTGTTCGATAACAAGACATCTATTAACACATTGGGATTCATATTGCACCTTAGATTCCATTAGACCCAATTGGTGGTTTCTTGCTTCTGTCAGTAGTATTTATCATTGGCTACTATTCATATGGTCTCTTATGTGCACTATTTGCATTTGGTACACGCAAGAGATGCACTTGGTTCTTGGTTCATGTTAATCCTATTCGTCTGAGTTCTTCCAAATATTTCAGCTTAGCTGTGTACCTCATGTTGGTTGATGGTGGATTCACTAGTTCCCTCCTTCCAGCGAATCCCATTCCATCGACTTCAGATCATCTATTCCGGAATTGGGATCTAGAGTTATATGAGTACCTTGAGACTTGCATTCACCAGTGGCAAGTCCTCTCATCATCGATAATTAGGAATTCATCAATGTCGCATGATCAATGGATTATGCAAGTGTTCAACCTCAACACCCTTATTGCACTTGTTGAATGTAATCGGTTCCTTGACATCCATTTTCATTATCAGTGGGTAGTCGCGCATCTCTTAATGGTATACCTTAATGACCAGTAATCAGACAATGTTTAATCATGTTCGACCCTATAACCTTTCATTAGAGAAATTTTTAGGTCTGAAATGGGCCTCCTAAGGAAAATTATAAAATAATAGTGGAAATCATAAAATAATATTATCATACCTCATCAAATTTTGAAGGAAAAAAGAAGAAAACTACTTTTTTAACTCGTATTTTCAACTTATATCCTTGTATATTCACTCAAATTTCAAGTAGGATCACTCGTTGGATGGGGAATTCAATTCTACATGGAACGAGTACCTACAAGGCATAGTTTTGATGGACCCCGCTCCCCAAAAAATGAGAAATTCATGAAAAACATGATGATGACATAATTTGAGTGAATATACAAGTAGATAAGTTGAAAATACGAGTTGAAAAAGTAGTTGTTTCACTTTTTTTACCTTTTTACCTTTTACCAAAAAATGGTGATTCTTCCCCCATGGTTGACATCATCATCTTGAATCCTATTGGTGATTTTTGTTGTACAATATTATTGTTTTGAGGCCCATTTTTTACCTCTAAATTTCTCTAACGATTCATGTGATGGGACATGCACCATCAACAATTTGTGTAGAAAACCTCAAGTTATAGTGGCATCACTCTATATGCTACCATTTATGATGGTTATAGTATCCATGGGATCCCAGTTCTCATGGAAGAGCAGTTTGTACCCCTGGTTGTACTAGATGTCTTTAGTTCAGTTGGAGATTGTACCTCACTCCATATGAGTCATGGTTGTGACTTCTTATGAAATATATCTATGATGTATTTCCTATTCATGGCCATTATACTGAACTGCTATGTACTTCAAATTACTGATATGTATACATATTTAGCATTGTAATATTCTGATGAGTAGCTAGTTCTTCTGGCTAGGTCTCCACTACTCCACTTCTGAGATTTGTAATGTATTTCGGCCATCATGATCATCCCTCTGATCTCATACATTAGGGGGCATATGTTATAGCCTGAAACACCTTATGCAACATGCCATGATGGACTTCCCATGTCCCTCTGTAGACTCATATCATCCCTCTTGCTCAGATAAACTCATAAAAAGCATATTTTCGTTGATGTACGTATCCTAATAGCAATACGGCCTGTGTATATGCATGATGCTCCACTACTGCCTGCATACATCGGGTTTCATGCTCAAGATTAAAAATATTTTAGGTTTTCCATCCCAAATAACGTCCATGTTGATCCTTGTCCTTCCATATGATGGAAAACGCTTTGATTTGATCCTTCACCTCCTTTTAGGGTTATATATTGAGCCATTGTGGAGCATGAGGGGAGGAGAAATGAGAGAGAAACGAAAATCTAGAGAAATTTTTCCCCATTTCCATTTCCTTGGGTCTACATCCATTTTCTCTTGTTGTTTGAACTCCTTCATGTTAATTGCCCAATATCTTCCATATCTTGTCAAGGAGGAACCCAATTACTCCTTGAAATTGTGAGCTTGCCTTTACATGGAGTATTGAAGTGGTGGAGGCCTAGGTGGAGGAAATTAGCTTCTAGGTTCCCACAAGTTTCCTACAGAAGGTTGTCTCTATGTGCTTCTATTTATTTCATTAATAGAAATACTCTTTTCTCATCCAATACATGTTACAAATGTTTACGTCATCGTCCTTGTGTATATTTGTCAAATATGTTAATGGATTATGCTAGTTTTTATGCTAACAATTTATATCTATAGTCCATATCCTCATATATATTTGTTGTTGAGGACAAGCTATAGGTAAGAAGCATTAGTTTTCGAGCTCAATGGTGCTCTTCTTCGAACATCCAGTTGATGTAAGATTTTTCTCTTTTGTTGTTGGCATTTTACATTTATTTAGCATACTTGAGAATTGAGTCTATTTCTTGGGTCAATCTGTTTGTTGTGGTCCACCCCAAGCCATGGGAATTTTTTCTCCGTAATAGAAATTTTGGGTAAAAATAATAATAGGAAAACGAACACCTAGTATGATAATGCTCGCAAAAATTCCTGAACAGCTATCGAGGCATTTGAAAAATATCTAACATTTGAAAAGATAAATAATCATAAAGACCTAATCAAAAGAAAAAAGAAGCATTATATAAATAAAAAATAGTAACACTTTTTACACCTCTCTAAGGTGGCCCCTAAGAAGTTACGGAGACAAATTCTAACTAGTGAAACTAAAGAGAATAATAAGATTATTTTGAAATATTGGGATTCATATCTTAAAGGGCTCTACGAATCCTCAAATTCCATTAATAGCACTCAAATCCCTATTGCAAGGAAATATTATTTGTCATTAGAAGACATTGACTAAATGGGGTCAAGCACCTAGAAAATATGAAAGCTAAATACATTTAGGGATATCAAGTAGAAATCCTAAAAATTGGAGGAATCGTTCCCATTCCTCACATCCACAAGCACTTCCATCTAGTAGCCACGCAAGGTTTTCCTATTCCTTGGACTCAGAGCCTCATTATTCCTATATTTAAAAGTGACGATAAAAATAACCCCTCTAATTATATAACCCTGTAATGTTCCCAATTAGAAATTAGGAATATTATATCCAATGTTCCAACTTTATTTATGTTGAATTTCAACTTTTTCCCAAACAATGGCTTATGAAGGCTTATGAGACGCCCTCGTTCAACAATAGTGGAGTGTATGTATACTTATGATGTCCATTAAAGGTTTGCATATCATCAAAGTGTTTATAGTCCACTGATATGTGTCCCAAATCACATCTGATATAAAATTGGAAGCTGGTAAAGAAACTAGGAACACTAGTTCAATTTTGGCCACACTGAACACGAGGTTTCCAACTCTTTCCAAACACTACCATATCAAATAAAATTATCCCAATATAAATTTAATGGAATTGAATAGACTCAAATGAAAATATATCACCCACTTATAGACTCTATATAAATTCCAAGGAAGTATGAAATACACCCTCTCAAGACTAGTGAGAAACTAGCTCGATTTCCCCCACATTGGAATACTAGTTTTTCAACTTGACTCAAACACTTTCCAACCGGACCAAGTCTTCCAAAACAGATCCAATTCGACGATGAAACTCCCAAATTAGCAAAAATAACTTAATAACATACTTTAGGGAGCTGATATGAAAATTTAATACACATTGTCTTAAGATTGCTTAACCATACTAGCAGATTTGCACATAAATCACCCATAAGCTTGAACATTGAACATCATATGATGAAAATATATGTAAATATTCATTATGAATGGATCTATATAGTAAATATACTGACAAAAAAAATATATTTCTCTTACAGAAACTCAAAATCCAATAAATATAGAGATAGCAAAGTAGTGGTGTGTCCCTCCACCATAAGAGATGTCGAATAGAGTATATTTAGTAAAATGATGATATATCGAGCATACAGAAACCTTTTTGAGTAAAACAAAAAGTGTTTCCCACTGTAAATGATGATATGAATGAAATTGAATGTGTATCACATCCCAAAATACTCAGAAGTATCAAAACTAGAGCCTCCATTTCGGCCCACCAACACCGGTGCAAGCTCTAAATAAATAGAAAGAAACTCCAAATGGTAGGAATTAGACCCCACTACTATATATGAACATATAAACTGAAATAAATATCTTTATAGAAATCTGAAATTGATTTATCCCCTCAATAATCAGCCGCAATAAAGCGCAATGAAATGATATGGATGATCTCCTCCTTTCTACTAGCTTGGGTGGAATCTTTCACCACCGAAACTAGATCAATGGCAGGTAAGGTAAAAACCCACCGTGAAATGGAAAAGATAAGCTCTCCAAGAGTGCAAATCAACAATAATGATCCAAAATCTCTTTCACTTGTGTCTTCATCCCTTTTATAAATCTTCATGGAGCATTTCCCCCTCATTCTAGAATTCTCTCACAAATATTTATTAAAATATTAATTAATGTAATTTTTATGAGAGAATGACACATTAGGACCCTTTTAATTCCTCTATAATTTTATTTTTCCAAACAATAACTCCATCGACCTTGGAAATTCGAATTTGAGAGGCTTATCTTGATTTTGGGGAAGTTGCATTAGCTTGTGGGCCCACCCTTCTCCTCTAGTGCCCTCCTTGGCTAAATTTAGGACCTACAACATGTCATAGGTTGTCATAAGTTGTCATAAGTTTTCATCGGACCTAATTCTTTTCATAAGTTGTCATAAGTTGTCATAGGACCTGATTCTTTGTATAAGTTGTCATATATGTCATAGGTTGTCATAGAATCTGTCATTAACTAAAAATAGCCTCGTGACTCTTCACCTTCCCCATGGGAGTTACTTATCCTTCCAATTTCGAATTTGAGGATGGTGCCATGTGTAAAGGAGGAATATTCCCTCATGTGGACTCCACATATCCACTGATGCACCCCCAAGTACAACTAGGACCCAATGCCACTTCATTTTGGAGCAATTAATGATTTTTCCATAATTTATTGGCCTATTTTCCACCATCAATTTTGAATTTTGAGTTTCCATGAGAAAATATAGGCCTTGGGGTTAAATATCAGTATTTTAATTTTCCCACATAATCCTTAGGATTTGGATACGTCAACTTAATTTTTTATTTGAAAATTATTTAATTGGGGACATTACAGTCCCCCCCACCCAAGATTGCTTGTCCTCAAGCAATTTCAAACATAAATGTTGAAGAACCTTCTTTCCTTCCAAAAATTTGAGTAGTTGCACTCATGTACTGCAATTGTTTGTTTCCAAAAGTAAAGATATGTGGATTTTATTTTTCATATTGATATCTCATGTGACATCACCAATAAACACCAACAGGTTAATTAAATCCATCAAAACAAAATGTGCACAATTAATCATTACCTCTTTCATATTTTGGAAACCCTTTCTGAACTTTCAACCCTTTTTCTCACTGTATAATTCTTTGAAGTTTCCATTGAGTTGCCAAAATTTGAGTCTTCAAGATTCCAAGATCATTTCAGAGAGGAAACACCATGCTTGCTACTGCACTATCTTATTACAATCACCTTCTCAAGTGGTGACTCAATCTCCCATACTACTTGTTTCCCCCAAAAATTGAAACCAGTGAGTCCAAAAATGATCCCAGGGTCCCAAATGATCATGATACATGCATGGTGTGAAATGTATACTATGAAATGCCATGAACACCAAGCATGTGAAAACTGAATCCATCTCTCAAAAGGTATCCCACATAGGAAATTGGAACACTGCTCTGCAAAGATGAACTCATACAACTAAAGGTTGGTTTTCTTTCTCAAACCAACAATCGAAATGCTGCTCCAAGTGAGCTGAAACCAAGAAATACCATAATCCAATTGCTTGTATTGCATCCTTCCAAACATCATGATTTCAAAATATAGGTCCTCAAAGTACATAACAACATCGTACAAATGTAAATCAACAAGGTACCTCATCAAAGAATCACGAAAGTGCTTGTACATCCAAGTAAGTAGATCATCATGTGCCAAGTGCATACAAGCATCAAGTGACCAATCAAATCTGCTCCAATGACATATATGAGCATCCCATGTCCCATAATTATGATCCAAAAGGATGTAAGATGCATCAAAATAATCATCCATGTGTTATTTCATCCAATAAGTGAATGAAGAACCTCTGCAAAAATCTGAACCAAGTAAGGAGCAAAGAAAACAAGGAGACTTCAAGTGGCTCAAATAAGTCTCATCCATACACCCATGAATGTGAGATTCATAAAAAAATAGCAAAGGATGTGGCTTCCTATAAGAATGTTCTCCAATCATAAATATCTTCACCCAAGTATTGGATGAATTTCCTCCAACATCAAATGAACTAAGCAAGGAGCAATACAAATCACGAGTCTTCAAGTGACTCAAGTGAACATCATAGGTGCAACCATGTAGATGTGTATCATCATAAGGTAACAACGGATGCTACTGCAAATGTAAAGAATAAGGTGTTCTATTCATGTCATCATCAAAAGGAAAGATAAGAGTTTTGTACTCCTCAAGGGGAACCATAAAAAAGAACCCTATCACCGATACTTCATTAGGATGAATGTCGCAAAATATGGAAGTGTAGGATGTAGGAGAATGAACCAACTCGCCCAAATGATAAAAAAATGAAGAAGTTTCATCATGTGAAGGATCCATAGGGGTAGGATCATGCACCTCCCTCAAAAGTGTGAAACTTTTCTCATAGGTTGTGTTAGCACTATTTCATTCTTGCTGAAGTTTGCATTAGCACCATATGAATTTCAAAGTTTCATCAGGGATCAAGTAGTTGCAAGGTTTTGCTTGGTTGAATAAATGCATGGAATTTTCTTGTTTGGTAAGAAAAAGGGTTAATGGTTATTTGGGAAAAAAAGAAAAGAATTTATATGAATTAAAAAAGGATTTTCGTTCATTTTGAATAAAACATATAAACATTGGTTTTATATGTAAATTTGGCTTTATAGTCAAATTTTTACCAAAGTTTATTTTTTTTGTAAAATATGGACAAAGGGGATTTTTATAAAAAAATTGGCACAAGGCTGCTCATCACCAAAAGCATTTAGACCCAGGCATACAAATACACAAGCCAGAGCCTAAGTGCTAAGCATCAAGTCACATGGTCAAAGGCCCCACGAGGGTTATGATAAGTTCCCATGTCATCGAAATATATACTATTGAGTGACTCATATAAAGAAAAGATTACTTGTTTTTGCGAGCAATGTGGGATATTGACCAACGACAGAAAATGAAAGAAATATGATTCTAAAATGCCAGTTGTCCAAGAGTTTGTTTGCCAGAAAGTTTGTTGTCATGTTGAGGATTGAACAAGCTAAAGAATTTGTTGGCATGTGGAAATGGTTGGGAAAGGGGAACATTTTCATCCTCCACCATCATGCGCCCAGTTTCAGCTTTCCCATGATAAATGCAACACCAAGATTTTCAAGAGCTAGAGCATAATTCTTTTGTTCCCTTTTGTAGTCAATCATTGCAAGTGTCAAAGCTCGAAAGAAATGTTAAGAGTTGTATATATGAGTATAAATGATCATAAGACCTCTTGTGCCTCGAAATCGACTAAGATTTTAATGGTTGTCGAACATATGCTTGAAAAGGTACTTGGACCTCCTAAATTTGATGACATGGAAACTGCAAACCATTTTTCCACACCAAAAGTTGCTATGGGGCTTATACGAACTGAGTTTGGTGGTGAAGTTTAGTTTGTTGAAGCGAATGCAATGTTAGGGAAGGGTGACATGCATCTTGCAGTTCAGCTCGGACATGCCATCAAAAAATTGGTACAAATAGAATTAACCTAGGTGAGAGCAAGAGTAGTTGAATTGAGACTTGCAACTGCATCAAAGGTCAATTTGATAGAATGTCGTGACATTCAAATTTCACTGTCCAATAGGAGCTACGCCCAAGGATGACCCATCTACTGGAGTAACACTATTTACTGCTTTAGTGCATTTATTTAGTAAGAAGAATGTTGGAGCAAAATTCAATGAACATGGTGCAGCAGTCATATTAGATGGGCGTGATTGTATAGTTAGAGCATAGGACTGCAGGTCACATAATCCAAAGCTTACTCAGGTAATTGACACATTAATAAAATAGTGTGATGACAGTTTTTTAAACAAAAAATTGAGATCTTAGCAGGGTATGTGGATGGAACTATTCACACTTTTGATATTTGTATAGGACAAGAGATTGTCAACAACTTGGGACAATCAATTAATTGTATCTCAATTTCAAATGAAAATAACTTTGTTTTAGCTAGCTGCTTGGATTCAAAACATCGCCCTCTTGATAGGTCAAATGGGAAGCTTCTTTAAGAATCTAAAATCCAGGTAAGTTCAAGCGCATGCCAACATCCATCATATTTCCAAGTAGATCAACGGTTGACATTTCATCTCGCATCATCAACTTGCAAGGACAAAAGAACTTTTCAAATTAGCGAAATTGGGTTAGGATCCACAAGTTTCGACAGATCAGATCAGCAGGTGAAGGAGATTCATGGTCCAAATAAAGTTCGCAGTTTCAACATGCAAGGAGAAACCAAATTTCAAAATGAGAGAAGTTTACAAGCTCGTGTAGTTGGACACATTTTCTGGAAATTACTATTTAAGCCATCAACTTCAAATGCCTGTCTTTGCCAAATGGGAAGTAATTTTCACAAATTGAGGGAGGTTTTTCTTCAACACGGGCCCATATACAATAACCTCTCTCAGTTTTTACACAAGTATCACGGTTTGGGAGAATAAAAGGCATCTTCACGGGGAAAATTTCTAGAATTTTAGTTCACTGTCTGAGTCATCAACTTCAAAAGCAGATTCTGATGAGCTGGAGGAGAATCTAAGAAAATGAAGACATGGGTTTTGTTGGGAACATGTTCAATTACAAAAATCTCTCTCGGGATTTACACAGCTGTCAACTTTTGAGATATATAGCTGGGGATTTGAACCCTAGTTTTCAGCAGTCCGCATCCTGAAATGAAAAACTCGGTTGTATCAAATTCCTTGAAATTAGGAAGTCAGTGAGCCAGATGTCATTATATTTGCAACAAATTTCTGTTTCTAGAGGCTAGGTTAGAATAATTTGAGCTTGAAATCTGAGGGTATCCTCTCCTATATATTCATATGTAATATATAGATCTAGGGGTTCAATTTTTCAGTGGGGGGATTCTCAAGAGCAGAGAGGCTCTTTCATTGTAATGGCTTCATTTTCAGTAGATAAACAAAAATTGCAGAGATGGAATGCTGAGAGGTTTCCATGGTATATATTCTTGTGCCATCATTTTTTTCAGTAAGTGATCTTCTATGTGACTTTTTTTCCCAGTTTAACACTCCATTTTGTGTTTCTGTTCATGTTTGAACAGTAGTTTTATGGACTAGAATTCATCCTTCATGCTCTAGGTTCATTCTTCAAACATTTTCAAAACATTTTCTTCTAAAGTCTTTCAGAACTCACCCAAGCTAGGTGCTCTATTTGATGGGTTGTCTTCTTTGTCCTCTAATCAACTTGCAAAAGCCTCAAGACTCAAGAAATGGTGTCTACTTTATCTCTATACATGATCTTTTCAAACCCCTACCTCTTGCAACCTAAATCAAATCTGATTATTGACTCCATTTCCCAATGGTTTCTCTCATGATTGTCTTACCAAAACTTCAAAAACAAATTGTCCTACCAGAATCTGACCTTCTAAGTGTTTTGATTGAACATATTGAGTAAGAAGGCTTTGTAAATAGTGAGAGATCCCTCTCTGATTGTATTAGGTTAGAAATACAGTCTAAAGTGGTTTTGTGGTTTCCTTGAAGTGACCTTTTCCCACAACCTTAAGGGTCATTTTGAGTGCTAACATAATTGGCGTCATTGCCGGGGATCAAAAGTTGCATTGTCCCTAGGCAGAACGACAAAGTTTCAGATCTGATTACTGATGGTGGACAACAGTCAGACATCAAGAAGGTTGTGTACCATTCACCTGGTGACTCCACTCATGGTTCAATCCAATTTGCAGGCTCCACTGTGTGTGACACCTGCAACAATTAATTAATAAAAATATGGGAAATAGCAGAAATGATAGAACTCAGAATCACTTTTATATTGATCACAGGCCACTTCGAGGGGGCAACCTCCTATGAGCAAGCTCAATACAAATAACTTCACGGTGCCTTCATAGGTCTCAACACACACTTATATACTAAGTCTAGGCGCCAATACTATGGGTCAAAACCATGGGCCACTACAAACTATGGATCAACAATACTACGGGCGACTCACAAAGCATATGTGCCAACAACAATAACATAAACTATTGATCAACAAATACTACGGGACGACTTGCAAAGCATATGCGTCCAACAACAATATACTAACAAAGTAAAGACATGGGTTCCTAACATCCCCTCCCCCTTAAAAAAAACTTTGTCCTCAAAGCTTTAGATGTGGAAATTGTTGTTGAATCTGAAGGAGTGGTTCCCATGTAGCATCCTTTGGTTGCATGCCATGCCACTGAATTAAGACCTCTATGATAGAGCGAGAGCAAAGCTTACTAGTGCGCCGATTGAGGATGGCCTCCGGCTCCAAAAGGATGGATCCTTCATTATCCAGTTCCGGTAAAATCGTTTGTCCACTGATGTTGGTGCCAAGAACTTTCTTCAGACAAGAGACATGAAAGACTAGATGAATGCGGGAAGAAGGAGGAAGTTCCAATTTATAAGCAACAGACCCAATCTTCTAAAGAATCCGATATGGCCCATAGAACTTTGGAGCAAGCTTATGATGCCCTTTCAATTTCAGGGAAGACTGCTTGTATGGCTGGAGACAAAGAAAAACCATATCACTGACTTGAAAAGTGCGCTCAGAACGGTGCTGATCAGCTTGTTGCTTCATGCGATTTCTTGCCATGTGAAGATTGTCCCACAAAATGCGAAGAATTTGATCACGGTTTCGAAGGACCGTGTCAACTTCCTGAACTGGTGAATTGGTGGGTGTGTATGGAAGAAGAACTGGAGGTGCCTGACCATAGACTGCTTCATATGGGGTCATTTCAGAGGCAGTGTGGTAAGAGGTATTGTACACCATTCAACGAGAGGGAGCCACTTTTCCCACTGATGTTGTTGTTCAGAGGTGAAGCAATGAAGATAAGTTTCCAAGCATTTATTGATAATTTCAGTCTGACCATCTGTTTGTGGGTGATACCCTGAACTCATCTTCAGTTTGGTGCCAGTGTGGCGAAATAGTTCAATCCAAAAATGACTGGTGAAAGTCGCATCATGATCCGAGACAATGGAAGAAGGGATGCAATGAAGACAAAAGATCTGGTCCAGGAAAATTTGAGCGACTGAAGAGGCTGTATAGGGATGGATGAGAGCACAAACATGACTATATTTGGAGAGGTGATCAACCACAACGAGAATCACTGTCTTCCCGCCATATTTAGGGAGCCCTTCAATGAAATCCATAGAAATATCTATCCAAATCCGTGTAGGTATGGGCAAGGGTTCGATCAATCCTGGAAGGAGTGTTGTTTGACCCTTATTGCGCTGGCAGGTATCACATTCGGCCACCATCTGTTGAATTGTCCTTTTCATGCCCTGCCAAAAGAAGTTACGTCGTGCCCGTTCATACATTTTAAGGAACCCAGAGTGCCCTACCAATGGAGAAGCATGGAGTTCATAGAAGACAGCCTGTTGAAGATCTGTGCTCTGGGGAAGCACCAGATGACCCTTGTATCTTAGAGAAGCACCATCCCAAGAGTAATGTGGTACAGCAGAAGGGCTATTGGTCAAGCATTGGATGATTTGAGATAAGGAATAGTCATTGACATAACCCTGTTGAACAGATTGCAACCAATTTGGAACAGGCATAGAAATAGCTGAAAGAGAACATTGGGCATCAAATGTGCGAGAAAGAGCATCTGCCACAATATTGTCTTTACCCTTCTTGTAAGTGATCTCATAGTCATAACCCATGAGTTTGCTAACCCATTTGTGTTGTGCCCGGGAGCAGACACGTGTTCCAAGAAATATTTCAGACTCTGGTGATCAGTCTTGATGCAGAAATGATTCCCTAATAGGTATGGGTGCCACTTCTGTACTGCATGCAAAATAGCCATCATTTCCTTCTCATAGGTAGAGGCAGCTAAATTCTTACCTGAAAGGGATTTGCTGGTGAATGCAATGGGGTGTTCATCTTGAAGGAAAACAGTACCAAGTCCATTTCCGCAAGCATCACTCTCAATAGTGAAGGGCTTGGAAAAATCGGGCATAGCTAGAACAGGTGTAGTACACATAGCTTGTTTTAGTTTGTCAAATGCACACTGAGCAGCATGTGTCCATGTAAAAGCATCTTTTTTCAATAGAGCAGTTAATGGAGCTGCAATATTCCCATAATCCTTGACAAACTTGCGGTAGTAGCTAGTCAACCCCAAAAAACCACGAAGGCTCTTGAGTGTCTGAGGATGCGGCCAATTGTTCATGGCATCGATTTTGGCAGGATCCACGTGAACCCCTTGTGCTGAGATAATGTGCCCGAGATACTCAACTTCCTTCTGTCCAAAAACACATTTAGACTGCTTGGCATGGAGATGATGGTTAGAGAAAAGTTGCATGACAAGATCCAGATGCCGTAGATGTTCATCCCATGTTTTACTGTAGATGAGGATATTATCAAAGAATACCATAATGAATTTCCGCAAGTAGGGTCGAAATATTTTATTCATTAATGCCTGGAATGTGGAAGGAGCATTAGTGAGGCCAAAGGGCATGACCAAAAACTCATAATGGCCATCATGTGTGTGGAAAGCTATTTTAGGGATATCATCCTCATGAACCCAAATTTGATGATACCCAGAACGAAGATCCAACTTGGAGAAAAAGTGAGCCCCATGAAGCTCATCAAGAAGCTCATCAACAATAGGAATTGGAAACTTATCCTTGATGGTGAGGTGATTAAGTGCTCGGAAGTCAATGCAGAGGCGCCATGACCCATCTTTTTTGTGGACAAGAATAACTGGAGAAGAAAATGAACTAGTGCTTGGGCGAATAATACCTTGCTTTAATAAGTCCTGAACGAGCATTTCAATCTCTGTTTTTTGGTGAAATGGGTAGCGATAGGGCCTGATGTTGGGAGGAACGCTACCAGGAAGGAGTTGAATACGATGGTCTTCTGTCCTAGAAGGTGGCGATCCCATTGGTTCAGCAAAAACACCTATATATCGATCCAGAATTTGTTGTAGATCCAAAGGAGTAGTGGAGACCGCTGAAGGTTGCGTCTAAATGGAATGGAGCTGAGCGATGACACCATGTGAATTCTTCTTGAGGAGTTTTTCCATGCGATGTGAACTGATGATGCTGAGAGAACCTTGTTTTAATCCTGTCAAGGTGTGTTTTGGGCCATTGAGGGAAAACTGCATCCAAAGTTCAGCAAAATCCCATAAGATAGGGCCAAGTGTGCGTAGCCATTGAGCGCCCAAAACCACATCACATCCGCCTAAGGTCAAGGCAAACATGTCAAAGCGCAAGGTATAATCTCCCATAGAGATACGCACATTTCGACACTTCCCTTTGCAAGGTAAGGTGCCCCCATTGGCAACCATGACTTCAAAGTTGGAGCAAGGATGGATAAAACAATCAGCTTGTTTGGCGATCCGAGGGTCAATGAAATTATGAGTGCTACCAGAATCAATGAGTATTGTAAGAGGAAGCTTCTTGAAGTAAACCCTGACCCGCATTGTTTGGGGGGTGTTGATTCCAGCTAAAGCATGGAGAGATAGCTCTGGCTGGTCATCCTGAGACGGAGGGTCAATAGGCGGTTCCTGAATGTCGACCGGAGCATCCAGTGTTTCTGGATCTTCGTCACCAATTTCAGAGGCAGGGGGAGAATCCACATCCAAGAGATAGAGCTTTTGCTGAACGCATCTATGTCCCTGAGTGAATTTCTCATCACAATTATAGCAAACCCCCTTTTCTCTGCGTGCTTTCATCTTTGTTTCAGACAAACGCTTGATAGGAGTTGGTCGAGGAGCCTGCGGTATAGGTGGTCATTGAGAACCCATATTTCGGAAGGGAACAAAAGTGGGCTTGGAGTGTTGTTGGGCTGAAATCTTGTCTTCTTCCAACTTAGCCAACCCTAGGGCTTACATCATTGTGTTGGGACAGAACATTTTAACCTCAGAGCGGATGGCATCCTTTAGACCACTGATAAAACAACTCCGGTAAAAGTCATCAGACAATCCTTCGGTGTGGTTGGCTAGATTCTCAAATTCGGTTTGATACTCTCTCACAGTGCCAATTTGGAGAAGTTTAGTGCGGGCTCCTGTGAAGTCATCAAAAACACTAGGACCAAATCCTTGCAAAAGGAGCTGGCAAAAGTCTGGCCATTTGAGCTCTAGATGAGCCTTGATGTACCAACGGTACCATTGAAGAGCTTCTTGTTCCAAATGAAAGGATGCCAGTGGAACTTTGTTGACATCAAAAGTATTATGCAAACTGAAACACTGTTCTGCACGATAGATCCATCCAGTTGGATCGGTACCATTGAAGCGAAGAAAATCAAGCTTCGGACCACGGAAATTGCTGGAAGAAGAGAACCCATTGTCTGTTGAAGACTCGGACTGCCATTTTTTGTTCATAGCTGAATGTTCAAGATGGAGGCTGAGAAATTTTTCATCCAGATCCTAGAGTTTGGCTTGGATGGCTGCAAGTGCGTCCTCCATGGTTTTTGCTCCTGCACGGGTGACAACCATAACCAAGATTTTTTTTTTCTTTTCTTTTTTTCGGTTGACTGGGTAGGAAAACAAAAACAGAAACTACTTCAGTAAAGGAAAATCTAGACTTGGGAAAAAATATGAAGGGTAATTGGGGTTTGACTAGGTTTTGGACACTGTTGAATAGACAGGGAAGCAAAAATGAGGATTTCAGAAGCAGGGTGAAAGAATGAGAAAATTTGGCAGAGGGGAACAAAGAAGCAGAATTCAGAAAGGAACTCTGTGGTAAAATTTGAAGGTGATTGGGTGAAATCTGAGGAAGTTATGGCAAACCCTAAAAATAGACAAATGTGGGATTTCGGGCTTTGGGAAGGGGAATTTGAGATAGGGTCCTCAAGAATGAAATATGCAGAATGGGATGACAGGGGTTCCCCGAAAATTTCAAGGGAAACAGTGTGAAAACAAGGGAGATATGGAGAAAAAACTGAATTTTATACTCGTTTTTTTTTTTTTTGCAGACTGGAGTGGCTACGGCTCGGAAGGGATCCGAAACAGCACCGAATGGATTGAAAATGGCTGGATCTGGAATGGCTTGCAAAAAGGATCTAAAACGACGTAGCAACGATCGACAACGGTTTAGCTGAAAATAGATATGGACCCCAGGTATGTGCAGCTTCCTAACAGTTCAAGGGTTTCACTCGGCCACCAATGTTGTCTGATGGCTTGCGTATTGGGGCAGTACCCCTCACTCCGCGGCTTAGGTAAAACTGATAACTGCTTTGCCACAAACAACAGCTCTTGGTTTACCTCACGGGTGGGAACTAGTCAATCAGGTAGGGGTCGTTGCCCTTTTCGCTGGTAGGTCCTCTCAATGGGCCAGCTACTTCAGGGTTCCTGTGGTACTCCTCAAAATGATTTTTAGGGCTTATGCCCAAGTACTTCCCACAGTTAAGCGGATAAGGATTATTCCCAAATCCGAACCTGCAACAGATGCGAAAAAATATTTTGGCAGAAATTTCACCCAGCGAGCCCAAGAATGTGCTCTGATACTAGATGTGCGGCACCTGCAACAATTAATTAATAAAAATATGTGAAATAGCAGAAATGACAGAACTCAGAATCACTTTTATATTTATCATAGGCCACTTTGAGGGGGCAACCTCCTATGAGCAATCTCAATACAGATAACTTCACGGTGCCTTCATAGGTCTCAACACACACTTATATACTAAGTCTAGGCGCCAATACTATGGGTCAAAACCATGGGCCACTATAAACTATGGATCAACAATACTACGGGTGACTTACAAAGCATATGCGCCAACAACAATAACATAAACTATTGGTCAACAAATACTACGGGACGACTTACAAAGCATATGCGTCCAACAACAATATACTAACAAAGTAAAGACATGGGTTCCTAACACACTGGAGAACAAGCTCAGTTGACAAAAACATGGAAGGATTAAGATCTAGGTATCAAAGTGTCAATTTCTTCAAAGAGATATTGTTCTTTTACATTGACTGCTTTTTATCTTTATGTGTACATATCGAGAAGTTTATGTTTTGTCGAAAATTCTCAGGCCATGAGAAAACTACCCTTGTAAATCCTTCATTAGATCTTGTGGACATACCTTTTTCTTCTGTTCTTACAGATAATTTGAGTCTTTTTTCTTAATCACATGAGATCCATGATCAGTCTTGCAAACCCTGTGGGATTAAGGATGATGACATTCCTCCTGTACATACTCCTTTACCTTATAGATCTCAGCAGAGATATAGTCTTTTGAAGCTACCCGTTGTTCTTCACAAATATCCTCCAAAATACCATAAATACCTCCATGTTTTTGATGGATAAAATTGGAGTCTTACAGTTGGAAAACATTTCCAATCTTTTGAGCATCTTGTAGACCTTTTCGAAATTGAACATGATGATGTTCTCATGCGAAATTTTGCCCAGTCTTTACGAGGAGAGGTCAAGTAGTGGTTTAGGAATTTGTTGCCTGAGTCTATTAGCTCATGGAGTGAGTTAAGTCATGTTTTTCTGAGATTTTGGGGTAGACGAAAATCTTGGGATCAATTCCTTTCAAAGTTTTACATGAAGATAATACAATATGAAATCGTTTCAAGTTTCAACAGAAGATTTGCTAGTCTCCATTATAATATGCTTGAAAATATTCAGCCACCTGAAGGTCTTGCCAAGTTGCAGTATGCCCAATCCTTCCATCCAGATCTCTCTTATCATCTCTTGGAGAGAAGGTATCCCACCTTACAACAAATGTTTATTGATTCATTGGAGGTTGAGGACAATTTTAGGATGTCTAGAAACGTTTCAAGACAAGATAGTGGTGATGAAATGGAAAAGAAATTAGAGTTGGTTGAGCAATATGAACAAAAAGAACTTTCCTTGCCTTCCAATTCCTTTTGTTGTGAGCGAAAAGATGATCATCCCAGTGATGTACAAGAAGAGTGTTGTAAGGGTTTGTTTTCTGAAGATTGCAATTAGCATGTTGAAAATTCTGTTAGTGATGGTTTTAAAGAAGTTTTTAGCCTACCTATATATGATGAATACGAGGATGAATACTGGGATAATGTACCTAAACAACTAGCAGAGAATTTTGCAAATTCTGGGACAGTTAGTGAAGAAAATTTGATTGCAATCCATGACCAAAATTCTGAAAATAGAGTGGATAGTGAGCATGTTGAAAGTGATTGTTTGCCTTTTTGTTATTCTTTATTTGAATTGCTGAGATAAAGACTTAGAATTTTAAATCAAAGACAGAGATTTGAGGTAATGGAGAATTTCATAAAAAAAATTGAGATTGATGATGAAAAAGAAGAGAAATCGTGCAATCAGTCCCAACATTTAGAAAAAACAGAAGTTTGGATTGAGGAAGTGAAGCACCAAAAAGAAAATCAAGGTTATTTTTCAAATTCAGAATTTTTGTGTCAAGAAGAATTTGTTTCGCTTGATTTTATTGAAGAAAATAATGATATTTATGTTGAATTACATAAAGAGGATCGAGTTTTAAATTCTTAAATTCTGAATGAAGTTGTTGATATCTCATTTGAAAACTGTCATGAGAATTCCCTTCAAGATTCTTTTGAAAAATGGTTGGATAGTGTGCAAGAGAATTTGTAGTTTGACCAACCTTGTCATGACAAACAAATAACAAAGTTTTTTTAAGGATATCATGCTTTTTATGACCCAGTAGCTAAAGATATGGAGAGAGTTTTTAGTCAGAATGGTTGGTTATGTGTTTGCAGCAAAGGTCAATTCTTGTATCATAACTTGTTTCCATTAAGTTATTCGTTTCTGATTTCAATCAAGCATGATGCAGAAGCTCAATCATTTGATCAGTTACTTGGTTGGCTTCATTGGGAGTCATAGTTTACTTGACTGGGTGATTGTGCTCAGTAAAGTAGAATATGTAGGAGTGTGTAAATAAGCTCGACATGACGAGCATTTCTTTCAGCAATTTTAAGTTTGTTTACAGTTTCAGTTTCAGTTTTAGTTACAAGTTCATATTTACAATTCATAGTTGGTTACAGTCTTCAGAATATGGATGGGGGACAGTTTACAGGTTACAAGTTACAAAATGGGATTTGTTTACAGCAGGGGTTTAGTTGATGGTTACATGTCAGAACAGGTTGAGGATTTCAGAGAAGGTTGGGAGCAGCCCAATGGATCAGGTACTTGGTCTACGAGGTTCTTTGCTACCTCGCGA
Organism: Larix kaempferi; assembly: GCA_027924585.1. NCBI lineage: Eukaryota > Viridiplantae > Streptophyta > Pinopsida > Pinales > Pinaceae > Larix > Larix kaempferi. The sequence goes on along the minus strand of BSBM01000047.1, from coordinate 15,023,650 downwards.
GGAGGATAGCATCCCTAGTTGGAGCTAGCTATTAGCACTATTTTATTCTTGTTGAAGTTTGCATTATAGCCATATAAATTTCAAAGTTTCATCGAGGATCAATCAGTTGCAAGATTTTGCTTGGTTGAATAAACGCATGGAATTTTCTTGTTTGGTAAGAAAAAGGGTTAATGGTTATTTGAGAAAAAAAGAAAAGAATTTCTATGAATTAAAAGGATTTTTCGTTCATTTTGAATAAAACATATAACATTGGTTTTATATGTAAATTTGGCTTTATAGTCAAATTTTTACCAAAGTTTATTTTTTTTGTAAAATATGGACAAAGGGGATTTTTATAAAAAAATTGGCACAATGCTGCTTATCACCAAAATCATTTAGACCCACGCATAGACTTGCCACGTCGACACACAAGTTAAGTCACAAATACACAAGCCAGCACCTAAGTCCTAAGCATCAAGTCACATGGTGAAAGGCCCCACGAGGGGTATGATGAGTGCCCATGTTATCGAAATATATACTATTGAGTGGCTCATATAAATACAAGATTACTTGTTTTTGCGAGCAATGTGGGACATTGACCAATGGCGGAAAATGAAAGAAATATGATTCTAAAATGCCAATTGTCCAAGAGTTTGTTTGCCAGAAAGTTTGTTGTTGTGTTGAGGATTGAAGAAGCTAAAGAATTTGTTGGCATGTGGAAAATGGTTGGGAAAGGGGAACGTTTTCATCCTCCACCATCATGCGCCTAGTTTCATCTTTCCCATGATAAACACAACGCCAAGATTTTCCAGCGCTGGAGCATAATTCTTTTGTTCCCTTTTGTAGTCAAGCATTGCAGGTGTAAAAGCTCGAAAATAAATGTTAAGAGTTGTATATATGAGTATAAATGGTCATAAGACCTCTCATGCCCCGAAATCAACTGAGATTTTAATGGTTGATGAACATATGCTTGCAAAGGTACTTGGACCTCCTAAATTTGATGACAGGGAAGCTGCAAACCATTTTTCCACACCAGAAGTTGCTATGGGGCTTGTACAAACTATGTTTGGTGGTGAAGTTTAGTTTGTTGAAGCGACTGCAATGTTAGGGAAGGGGGACATGCATCTTGCAGGTCATCTCAGACATGCCATCAAAAAATTGGTACAAATAGAATTAACCTAGGTGAGAGCAAGAGTAGCTGAATTAAGACTTGCAACTACATCAGATGTCAATTTGATAGAAAGTCGTGACATTCACATTTCACTGTCCAACAGGAGTTGTGCCCAAGGATGACCCATCTGCTTGAGTAACACTATTTACTGCTTTAGTGTCTTTATTTAGTAAGAAGACTTTTCGAGCAAAATTCAATGAACATGGTGCAATAGTCATATTAGATGGGCGTGATTGTATAGTTAGAGCATAGGAATGTAGGTCACATAATCCAAAGCTTACTCAGGTAATTGACACATTATCCAATTAGTGTGATCACAGTTTGTTAAACAAAAAACTTGGATCTTAGCAGGGTGTTTGGATGGAACTATTTGCACTTTTGATGTTTGTATAGGACGGGAGATTGTTGACAACTTGGGACAATCAGTTAACTGTATCTCAATTTAAAATGACAATAACTGTGCTTTAGCTAGCTGCTTGGATTCAAAACATCGCCCTCCTGAAAAGTCAAATGGGAAACTTCTTCAAGAATCTAAAAGGCAGGTAAGTTCAAGCGCGCTCCCAACATCCATCATCTTGCCAAGTTGATCAATGGTTGACATTTCATCTCGTATCATCAAGTTGCAAGGACAAAAGAACTATTCAAATCGGCGAAATTGGGGTAGGCTCCACACGTTTCGACGGCTCAAATCAATAGGTGAAGGAGATCCATGGTCCAAATAAAGTTCATAGTTTCAACATGCAAGGAGAAACCAAATTACAAAATCAGCGAAGTTTACATGCTCGTGCAGTTGTGGCACATTTTCCGGAAATGACTATTTTAGTCATCAACTTAAAATGCCTTTCTCCGCTAAATGGGAAGGAATTTTCACAAACTGAGGGAGGTTTTTCTTCCGCATTTTCGCATCTACAATAACCTCTCTCAATTTTTACATAGGTATCACAGTTTGGGATAATCAAAGGTATATTCATGGGGAAAATTTCCAGAATCTCAGCTCACTGTCCGAGTCATCAACTTCAAAAGCAGATTCCGATGAGCTGGAGGAGAATCTGAGAAAATGAAGAGATGGGTTTTTTTGGGCACATGCTCAATTATAAAAACCTCTATTAGAATTTACACAATTGTCACCATTTGAGATATACAGCTGGGGTTTTGAAACCTAGTTTTCAACAATTCGCATCCTGAAATGAAAAACTCAGTTGTAACAAATTCCTTGAAATCAGGAAGTCAGTTAGCCAAATGTCATTATATTTGTAACAACTTTATGTTTCTAGAGACAAGGTTACAATAATTAGAGCTTTAAATATGATGGTATCCTCTCCTATATATTCATATGTAATAGACAGAGCTAGGGGCTCAATTTTCAATGGGGGGTTTCTTAAGAGCAGATAGGCTCTTCCATTGTAATGGCTTCATTTTCAGTAGATAAATAAAAATTGCAGAGATGGAATGCTGAGAGGTTTCCATGGCAGAGATTCTTGTGCCATCAATTTTTTCAGTAAGTGATCTTCTATGTGACTGTTTTTCCCACTTTAACACTCCATTTTGTGTTCCTTTTCATGTTTGAACAATAGTTTTATGGACTAGAATTCATCCTGCATGCGCTAGGTTCATTATTCAAACATTTTATTCTAAAGTCTTGCAGAACTCACCCAAGCTAGGTGATTTATTTGATGGGTTGTCTTCCTTGTCTTCTAATCAACCTGCAACAGCCTCAAGACTGAAGAAATTGTGTCTACCTTGCCTCTATTCATAATCCTTTTAAACCCCTACCTCTTGCAACCGAACTTATATATGATTATTAACTCCATTTCCCAATGGTTTTCTCTCATGATTGTTTTACCAAAACTTTAAAATCAAATTGTCCCACCAGAAATCTGACCTTCTGAATGTCATTGATAGAATATCTTGAGTTAGAAGGCTTTGTAAATAATGAGATATCCCTCTCTGATTGTATTAGGTTACAAGTACAATCTAAAGTGGTTCTGTGGTTACCTCGGGATCTACCTTTCACAGCCTGGGTACATTCTGAGTGCTAATGGGTTGGTTCCAAGGTAGAGGAATCTTGAACTTCTTCAAAAAGTGCATAACCATCATCAAGAGGCAACTCAAGTTCCTCTTCCACCACATCAAGTGTTTGGATATCATCAATATCATCTTCAAACACATCAAGAACATGCAAATTTCCATGTTTCTCATGATCCACCATGTCATGAGAATCCTCCAATCAATCTACCATATGACAATTTGAAACATAGGAGGAAGAACAAGTATTATGCAACCTATCAAGAAATTGCTCAATTTGAATTTTGAGCTCATGAATATCCTCATTATTCTTTAAGTATGCCTCATGTAACCATTCATTAAGATCAACCAAATTGTTTCTATCAAAAATAAAAGTAAAAACATGAATTACGTTTGATGTTGCACATTTCTCTTTGAATCTTCTCCATCTCTTCAAGGAAGGATGGCTCCTCCAATGAAGTATCTCTCCAACAAGAATTTGAAACCAATTCTTGAGTGTCATGGAGAGTCTTCAAGGCCTCTTTAATCTTCTTTTCATCCATATTCAAGGACCCTACAAGAAAATGAGGTTCTTGCAAATGAACCTCATCTTCTTCTTCCTTATTGCTTTAACCAACTTCATGAAGCTCAAGTGGTGATGGGGAAGTTGATCTTGGTTCTTCTTCAACTGCTACAAGGTATTAGTATCCATGGCCAATGGAAATTTGGCTTTCAGAAACACCTACAAAAGTGATCTCTATGTCACCAACATAGAGGTGTGAGCACCCATCAGTAGGTACTCCTTCATAGTTCAAGCATCCATCAGTAGATGCTCTTTGATCCATGACCAAAGTAGAATGTGTCTCAGAATGATATTCATTAGTTTCAATGGAATCTTCTTCATGATCATGTGATGTTTATTTATATTTTTCAATTTCACCTAGGAGTGACTTTTGATCCTCTTCATGTAATGCTTCTTCTGCTTCACCACCTACAGAACTTTCTTCACTCCTCCTTTTCACTCAAACATATATGATTTTATCACCAACGTATTTTGCAAGAAAGGCATAGAACTTTCTTCACTAAATCCACATATTCATTATGGTTTTTCTATCCAAACACCCATTTGACAAAGTATTAAAAAAGAATGGTCTTTTTTGTCTTTCCCATCAAATTAATATATGCCTGATATTGTTGATGCAAGGTTTTACATGTTGCTCTCAATATTTCTAATTCATTCATAAGATTATCCTTTGGTGGTATGACATATTCATCTTCATCATACCCAGGATCATAAGAATAACCCTCTTTCCTTATGAAATTGTAAGAAGTGTTTCATGATGGCACCTCTTACTCATACCAGTCACATTCTTCTTCACATTGCTCACAATCATCTTCATACTGCTAATAAGCACTGTACTCATAGGAGTCATCATAATAGTAAGACATGGCTGCAAATTATTCTTCAATGGATGATATTAATGAATAGGTGAAAGGAACATGATATGATACCATTGTAATGTTCCCAATCATAAATTAGGAATATTATCTCCAAGGTTCCAAATTTAATTATGTTGATTTTCAACTTTTTTCCCAAACAATGGCTTATGAAGGCTTATCAGATGCCCTCGTTCAACAATAGTGGAGTGTATGTATATTAATGATTTACATTAAAGATTTGAATCTCATAAAATTGTTTATAGTCCACTTATATGTGTCCAAAATCAGATCTGATATAAAATTGGAAGCTGGTAAAGAAACTAGGAACACTAGTTCAATTTTGGCCACACTGAATGAGGTTTCCAACTCTTCCAGAGCAACTCGAATTATCCCAGTATAAATTTAATGGACTCAAATAGACTCAAATGAAACTATATGGCCCACTTATATACCCCATATAACTTCCAAGTAAGTATGAAAGACACCCTCTCAAGACTAGTGAGAAACTAGCTCGATTTCCCCCACATTGGAATACTAGTTTTTCAACTTGACCCAAACACTTCCCAATCATCCAAAGTATTCCCAAACATATAAAATTATACCATGAAACATCCAAATCAAAAAAAATAACTTAATAACATACTTTATGGATATTATATGAAAATTTAATACACATTATCTTAAGATTGCTTAACCATACTACCAGATTTGCACATAAATCACCCATAAGCTTGAACATTGAACACCATATGATGAAAAGCTATGAAAATATTTATTATGAATGTATGGATACAGTAAATATACTAATTAAAAAAATATATGGCTCTTATAGAAACTCAAAAAACAAGAAATATAGAGATAGCAAAGTAGTGGTGCGCCCCTCCACAAGAAGAGATGTCGAATAGAGTAGATTTAGTAAAATGATGATATCTCAGGCATACATAAACCTTTTTGAGTGAAACAACAAGTGTTTCCCACTGGAAATGATGATATGAATAAAATGGTATAGGTATCACATCCCAAAAATGCTCATAAGTATCGAAACCAGAACCTCTATTTCGGCCCACCAACATTGGTCCAAGCTCTAAATCAATAGAAAGGATCTCCAAATGATAGGAATTAGACCCCACTACTATATATGGACATATAAAATGAAAAAAAAATATTTAGAGAAATATGAAAGTGATTTCTCCCCTCAATAATAAGCTTTAATGAAGCACAATGAAAAGATCTGGATTATCTCCTCTTCTCTACTAGCTTGGGTGGAATCTTTCACCACCGGAACTAGATCAATGACAAGGAAGGTAAAAACGCACCATGCAATGGAAATGATAAGCTCTCAAAGAGTGAAAATGTAATATCTCAGCCAAGAATAGGCCAGAATATCAACTCCAAACTCCCAATTTTAAAGAGAATTTTAGCTAGTAACTTTTAACAATTTGTATAGTGTGCAAGGTGATAATGCTGAATGTTGATTCATTGGTCAAGGATGATGGGAATGAATTTTGATTCTGGTTTTTGTATGAGAAATGTGTAGCAGCAAGGTAAGTCAATTCCAAACACTAATTGCTATGCACAAAGTACTGGAGTCTTTTACTTTTGAACAATCAAACAAGTCTGATGCCTACTTCGAAGCTTCCTAGGCCTTCCAGCATATGCATACTAGACTGGGGAGTTTTACTTAATGGTGATAGGATTATATCAGATAGAAAAATCTGTAAAATGTATTGGAATGGAGTTCCTATGTATTTGGGAGGTTACAGGTGGATTTGGAAGCCAAATAGAAAAGTGCACTATTGGGGATTTCTCAACTAGGAGATTTGCATATCCCTCCAAATAGTATCAAATGCTCTCAAAATATCAGGAAAAGGGTTGGTATGAATTTTTCAATGTCTTAAGAGTCTCACACAACCTTCATATCTTGAAACTAGTGCAAATATAGTGAATAATTGTAAATATGGCAACACTAGTTAATTTAAATTGCACAATGATCTAGTCTTGCATTTCTTGTTCCAATTCTTCCTTAAAGGATTACTAAAATCAGTTTTGAAGCATAAACTGGATCTGATAAATGTTCATTAATAGTAGCAGGTCGAATTTGGAAGTTCGAAACATATATTTGACATTTCATTACAATTAGAATTACAGGGAGTCTCCAATGTTAGGAAGGTCTTACACACTAAGAGAGAATGCGTGTAAGAGCAAGAGGAGAAGATGGGTTTCTTCTATGGAACTGATATAGGACTGATATAAGGTATGATATTTGAATATGATCAGTGCATTAGTACATTTGAGCTGCACTAGGCACCTTCACTGGAATGGAACTCTTCTACTGGGTAAAATCCTTCAACACTATCTCCAGTGGCACTGGAACTATAGAGCACCTTTTGGATGCTTATGATTCTTCAATAATGGACTGATATGGAACTGAATATCAGTACTCTATAGCTCTGGATCTGATCAATAACTAGCTGGAACATCAAATACCTTGGGGCTCATCTCCCAAGCAAAGGGTTGAGGCACATCTCTCAACAGTTGAGTAGCAAGAGCTCTCAATGAAAACAATAATTAACCAAAAGATGTGAATGGGAGTTGGAAGCATTATTTTATAGATGAGGTACTTCATCCCCAAGCCACCCATGTGTGTGTAACGTCCCCAGCTTGGCCCTATGGCATTAATATTGTAAATGATGTAAATATTGTCATTTAGTCATGGTGAGGAGCTCAAGGCCAACGCCCCGCCACTAATTTATCGTTTTATGTATCGGCAATTAGAATAGATGCATAAGGTTCTTGTGCTAGCAGTGCACAATGTAAAATCGGACATCATGTAAATATGCAATTTTAATGAAAAACCCACAACTAGCTACGCAATGCAACAAAAGAGATGGGGGAACGATCTTTACAAGGAAGAGGGAGGGAAAATAACCGAACCCTTGAGCCAATGGTTTTAATCCATGTGTCAAAGAGAAAGCCCATGAACTCTCAACTACCCATTTTTGGGTTATGGACCAATCATTTAATTCTCCCAAGAAATTGGTTAAGGCAGTTAATGCCTTGGAAATGAAGAAGTATGGGCAAGCCATTTTCGTGCATGGGCAAGCCATCAACCTGGAAATTCGTGTTTTTGCTTGTGGGGCAAGAAAACACCCACGAAATGGTTCCCAAAGCCATTCTGAATGGGGGGTCTTCACTCATTCACGCAGCCGGAGTTAGCTGGGCCTTTCCCTGCACGTTTTTCATCCAAATCCTGCATTTTTCCATGCCTGGGAGTTCATTTTTGCATACACAGTAGCCTGGGAGAGAAGGGCCACGATTTGGGGGACTGTATGGAGGTCGTTTTTGCCCCCGAATGTCCAAGGACGTTTTTCTAAAAATGGATTGGCTTCCCAGGGTTGTTCCCCATCTTCCCATTTCGTTTTTGTGTGTTCCCACGTTTTCTGAGTGAGTTGAAACCCCAACCTCATGCATTCCACTGTGGAAAGCGTTTTCCTCATGCCCAGTAATTGTGGTTTTGTTGTTCAGTGCATCCCGTTTTGGATTTGAACCTGTGAGCAGGAGCTTCAAGAGTGGAAGAGGACAGATTTGGCTTGATGAGCCCAATGGTGTATCCATAGCTCCATGGTTGAGCCACTAGCCTAGTAATTCACCTCTGCCCACCTCTTAGCAGCCTGAGAAACCCAATTGCTAGTTGGCTTGGCTGATTCTGGCATATCTCTGGCTATGTGAGAGCCTGTTTCCCCTTTTCCTTATGGAGATCGTGCCCAGCTTGGGGGTGGCAGTGGTGCTGAGAGATTAAGGGGCACACTGGCCTACGGTTGGGTGGAACGTTGCAGAAGCGTAGCTGGTTGCTTGGGATTACTCCATTAAGATAAGTATCCTCTTGTGCTATCCTTCAATTGTTTAATGTATGAGTACCTTGAATGTGGAATGAATGAGTAATTGAAATTACTTCTGCTGTGTTTTTAAAATCCTTATGCAATCTTCATATCTCCATCTAGTATGTGATTGCTTGTGAAATAAGATTATGGGGCTGGATGACCGGTTTCCGCCTCACGATCCTCTCCATTGCACTGGTGTGATGGGTGGGGACGTGACAGAATGGTATCAGAGCTGCGTTGCAGCACTGGGCCGCTATGGGCCAAAACTGATAGTAAAAGAGAAGAGAAGAAGTTAAGTTTTTCTTAAGAGTTTGGGAAATTTTTTGTTAAAGTCTGTTTTTGAAAATTTTGTTTAAAGACGGTTTCGGAAAGAATTCCCGAATGTCTTCCGCAACTGCGGAAGCATTCGGCGAATCGTTCCGAAATTTCGGAAGCGTTCCGATAATTTTTCCGAAAAATTGCGAAGGGAAGTTTTTCGGAAGGAATTCTCTTCCGAAATTTGCGGAAGGATTTCTCTTCTGAAATTTGCAGAAGGAATTCTCTTCCGAAGTTGCGGAAGGATTCCGCGAATCGTTCTGCAACGCAGAAGAGTTCGGCGAGTCGTTCCAAAGTTGCGGAAGACTTCGGCGAATCGTTCCGCAACTGCGGAAGACTTCGGCGAATCGTTCCGCAATTGCGGAAGACTTCGCCGAATCGTTCCGCAACGCGGAAGAGTTCGGCGAGTCGTTCCGAAGTTGCGGAAGACTTCGGCGAATCGTTCCGCAACTGCGGAAGACTTCGGCAAATCGTTCCGCAATTGCGGAAGACTTCGCCGAATCGTTCCGCAACTGCGGAAGACTTCGCCGAATCGTTCCGCAATTGCGGAAGACTTCGGCGAATCATTCCGCCATTGCGGAAGCACTCCGCAAGTCGTTCCACAAATCTTTTCGTGAAAAAAAATCGACCGAAACCGCGGGAGCCTTAAGCCGAGCGCCCCGCAATTGCGGAAGGCTTCAGCGAAGCGCCCCGCAATTGCGGAAGGCTTCGTCCAAGCGCCCCGCAATTGCGGAAGGCTTCAGCCAACTGCCCCGCAGTTGCGGGAGCATGCTGTGAACCGCTAGTTGCGGAAGCTTTCAGCCTATTCCCCCGCCATTGCGGAAGCTTTCAACCTATCGCCCCGCCCATTGCGGAAGGCCAACCGCCCCGCAGTTGCGGGAGAATTCTGTGAACCACCCGTCGCGGCCGGATTTCGCGAACTGCCGTTGCGGCCGGATTCAGTGAATCGCCCGATGAGGCGTGATTCGTAAAAAAAAAAAAAAAAGATGCACGAAGCAAGCCCCCTTGACCCCCTTTTTCTTTTTCCCCTCATATTTTCGTTGTTGTGGTTTGACGAATTGTCAAGTATGGAATTTTTCCCACATGCACGAAGCAATTTGTGAATTTCTGAGAATATAATGCAACTGTGTAAAATGTGCAGAATGGGAGTGAAAGATGTCATTTTTGAAAGGATGCAGTTCCCACGCCTGATGTCAGAATGGAGCATGAAGATAGGCATTGGAAAGCTTGTCCAGCAGGGAATAATGATGCATGACCAGAGTTTCAATGAGGTCTACATATATCATAGATATTTAGTGCAGAAGAGTGCCAACGGCTGTTTTGACAAACAAATTTTGTTGTCAATATGGGCAATTTCTACAATGGCATGACATGGAAGAGAAATTCCATATTACGAGGAGGGATCGAAAAGGGAAGAATTCCTTAAACCCCTGTTTGTTATCGTACTTATAATTATGAAACCATCGTATGGCATAAATATGTTAAAAATGTAAAGGATTACATAGATGTATATGCACTAGATGGCATCTTAACGAATTGCATAGTGCATATAGAAATGCTTGTGCATAAATGGGATATTGCGCATTGGTAGAATAATGAAGTCGGCATATGCAATAAACCACTAATGGAGAATATTGTGGTTGATAATCACTATTGATGTTGGTATTGGTTGTAGGACCAAAGATAACAAAGAGCATGGCTAAACGTTCTGAGGATGTTGTTGCATGAAGCCAACAACCTTATGCGGAAATGATGGCGCAACAAACCTATGATCACGAGGTTGGCAAAAGGACTGCGTAGCGTTGGTAAGAGACCAATTGGTCAGGTAACATCAAGTGGTGTAAACGACAACCATACAGGTAATGATTATTGGTGCCAAATTGCATGAATGTTGAAAGGGGATTTGGTAAGATCTCTTCAACTATGTTTGAGCTATGTTGAGCTAATTTGCATGTAATATTGAATATCGACTGGGGCTGTTAACCTACCAAGCTTGGTGAGGTGTGGGTAAGTGAAGAGGATGACCCTTACACCCTATGACTGTTTAGAAATCTCAATGCATTCATGTGAATTTATATCATGCCATGTGTATGATTGGTTATGCGCTTAATAACCCAAGCAAGTGAGGATTGGTGGTCCTAATTATGGTAATGCAGGTTATATGAGATAGTCATGTTTCGATCATAATATGCTTGAATGCATAGTACTCATGAAACCATGCAAGGTAGCATTGAGTGGATGTGCATTAAGAGATTTTATAAATCTTGTGATGCATTGGATGAATGCATAGGGATGATACATATGTCATTGCAAAATAAATAATGAATGAAATGATGAATTGATGATAATTCTAGGACCATTTCATGGGCTGTTATGAATGCAGAATAGTAAGTGCATGAAAATCCCAATCATGATCGATGGGCTGCTAGAATGCTCTGTGGAAAGACGGAGTTGTATGAATGATATGACTGTGAGATTGGATCTAGAGCTTATGAGAAGGAATCTCATGGTTGAGAGCTCTAAGTTCTGTTAGTAAGAACAGTTGTAAATCTCGGATTGGTAAATAATTCGGATTTGAAATTTTGCTAATAATTGCTAATGACTGTTTGGCTTATATGAAAATGTGTCAGGAGGACATGCTGTAAGTGGATGCCCTTGTATGGCAGCAGGCATAAGACCATAACGGGCAGAGTGGTGTCCCTTACAGGAGCCAAACAATATGAGAATAGCCTCATGGATAAGAAAACTAATTTCTGTAGGACACAGAATTGTAAATTCATATTGAATTAATTATTAATGCTATTGATTGGTTATGGAACAATCATATTTGAGGCTTATTGCTAAATGTGCTGACTGTTTGGTTATTTGATAAAGTGTGCCAGGATGACACATTGCAGGAAGATCATGTGTGATGGCCTGCAGAAGCCAAACTAGATGGGAAGGATCCCATGCTTTGGAAATGGGTTTCGGGTGAAACGCCATGGTAAATGTTGATAATATCTCAGACAAACTGCATGTTGGTAAGGCATGTGAGTGAGACAGTAAATTATGCCAAGAAGGCATGTGTGGGTTATGGCTCGTGAAAAGATTGGGGTGGAAAACCGAAGGACTGTTGACTCAAAGAAGGGAGCCCCATTCTTCACAAATGCAGAAAATAAACACTTGTGAAATGAATGAGTATCCCGTAACCCTAACCAAGAATATATGTGTCTGGTTATTAGATTTAATATGCAGAGCATGTTTTATTATTTTACTATCGTTCCAGACTGCTTGAGTATGACTAGGGCCTACATGGCGCACATCGGACAGGGGGTGCACACCTTTTCTGGTGCTGGGTCATGATAGGGTTTTCAATATTGACTACACCCTAAGGGAATGGACGCATTCCTGGTGTTTCAATACTTGATAGTGAATGATATGAAATATGATTACAATTTTTGGGCAACAATACTGATGAGCCTGCTTATCCTTCTTGTGCTAATAGCTTACACCAATGCAACTTGGTGTTGCACGAAAGAGGCAAAGTGAAGAAGCGTGCTCAAGAGGACTGTATGGACAGTGGTAACCTTTCTACGCTCACACTAAAGGACACTAGAAGGGATGGATAGGCCCGGGGAGCTGTGTTGCAGAAAAGGGGTATCATCCTTATGTAGTGTGAGTGGGTATTGTGGGGCCATGCTAGCCTGCAGTCAAGTGAGTCACCTATGGAGTTCCTGGAGGGAACCCCGGGTTGCACAAGAGAAGGAGCCACGTAATCATATTATGTTGCTCATATTGCCTGATAAACCCAGTCGATGTACTGGCTTGGCAATGGTTGTTGTATGCCTGATAAACCCAGTCGGCGTACTGGCTTGGCATTGGTTATTTGGAAGTTGCGATGAATGGTTGTTGTATGCCTGATAAATCCAGTCGGCATACTGGCTTGGCATTGGTTATTTGGAAGTTGTGACGAATGGTTGTTGTATGCCTGATAAACCCAGTCGGTGTACTGGCTTGGCATTGGTTATTTGGGAGTTGTGGCGAAAGGTTGCTGGATGCCTGATAAACCCAGTCAGTGTACTGGCTTGGCATTGGTTACTTGTATGATGTGGAGGTATTGGTGAAGGGTGTTATTTCCTGACAAACCCAGTCAGAGAACTGGCTTGGAAATGGTTCTTGTATGCTTGATAAACCCAGTCGGCGTACTGGCTTAGCATACTGATTTTGAAATGCTTGATAAACCCAGTCGGCGTACTGGCTTAGCATACTGATTTTAGGGATGCCTGATAAACCCAGTCGGCGTACTGGCTTGGCATTGCCTATTAGGATGATGTTGTGGAGCAGCATGTGTGCTAGCCAAGCATCCACCCCACAGGTGATCCAAGGCTTGTAAAGCAGAGAAGGAAACCTGTGGAGTAGCGAGGAAATGCCCAATACAGATAAGTATTCAATTTCATTCATTTCTTATTTGAAAAACTGAAAGTTTCAACCATAAATATTGCAACAGTGAGCTGATGCATTATTGTTTCTCTGTTGGAAACCTTGGTCAATGCAGGAAGCAGGGACCCTGAAAGAACTGAAAGCTGCTTGGTAAATCCAGAAAGTGGCTGGTTGAGCATTGATTAATTGATGTTGAGAAGTAGCCTGCGTGCTATCCCAACATTCGTTATTGTACCATAGGAGATCCAAGGCCTATAGAGCAAAGAAGGGTCCTATGGAATAAAGCGAAGACATCCAACGCAGGTATTGTTGGAAGCAAGAACCTTGAAGCATCTTAAGGATGCATGTGGACATGTAACCACCCTAAAGAGCTCAGCATGAGCAGTAATGAAAGATGGGGCTAGTGGAGCTGTGTGAGTCCTAGCGGCCAAGAGTTAGACCAACCAAGTGGAGGAACTCCATGGTTGAGAGGTCTAGAATAAACCATAGACACTACGTGTCATAGCCAAAAGAGAAGGTCAAGCATTCATGTTGAAGTGAAAGAGGACAAGAGAAGAAAAACCACAGTGGTGGTGTGGGTTCCAGAATGGAACAAGACTAAGAGGAGAAACTCTTACTGCTCTCTCTCTCTCTCCCTTTTTATTGATGCAATTATAGAATTAGAAAAAAAAAAATGCTGAATGCATGCATGACTGAAAGTAAAACTGTGTTATTTGATTAAAGAGAATTGTGAATTCTAATTAATGAATTTCTTGTGAATGGATAAACATGAAGGAATTCATGTGTATGTTGGGAAAGCATAAAAAGTGTGGGAGTCTCATGAGTAAAGCAGGGACTATCCATGTCAACTGGGGAAAAAAACCATTGACTGATTTTTAATGTTTTGGGTTATGCTTGACCTAACGAGAATTGTAATGATGAATTTCACAGGTGAAATTGAATCAATAGGTTGCAGTCGGTACAGGCAGGTGTGCTAGTGAGCAAAGTGTGGTCAGTTGTCTCCATTGACCATGGCGGCAGACCAAGGGCTATTAGGACTGGCCGGAAGTCTTCTTCAAACAATTGCCAAGACCCAAGAAAATCTTGGAGAGATGCTCAAGATGCAAAAGCAACAGAACAAGATGAACCACAAGGTCTTCCAGGACTCTATTCGTCTGCAGAAAGAGGTAAAAATCATTATGAAAGCAATCAACAAGGGAAAGAAAAGTGGATCAGTGAAGAAGCATTCATCCAATCGTCCGATTAAGAAACGCTTCAGGTGGGAAGACTCAAAGGAAATTGAGCAGATAAAGATGAAGCAACCCGTGAAGTGTTGGAATTGTGAGGGGGATCATTACCTCCGCAACTGCCCAACAAGAGAACATCAAGAGGGTAGCAGCCATAAAGTTTTCAGACTTATGGATGAGCTAGAAGATCCAAATCAGCAGGAGCAGCTCGTGAAGATCAAAGGACTTGGTCCTGAAAGTTCAATGTAAAGAACAGAATGCAGGGGCAGATCTGCAAAGTTTTTTGTGAATTTTGGACATATGTAAAGTGGGTATTTATTTTTCAAAATGTTGGAACACCGAGGACGGTGTTATTCCAAGGGGAGGGGAATGTAACGTCCCCAGCTTGGCCCTATGGCATTAATATTGTAAATGATGTAAATATTGTCATTTAGTCATGGTGAGGAGCTCAAGGCCAAGGCCCCGCCACTGATTTATCGTTTTATGTATCGGCAATTAGAATAGATGCATAAGGTTGTTGTGCTAGCAGTGCACAATGTAAAATCGGACATCATGTAAATATGCAATTTTAATGAAAAACCCACAACTAGCTACGCAATGCAACAAAAGAGATGGGGGCACGATCTTTACAAGGAAGAGGGAGGGAAAATAACCGAACCCTTGAGCCAATGGTTTTAATCCATGTGTCAAAGAGAAACCCCATGAACTCTCAACTACCCATTTTTGGGTTATGGACCAATCATTTAATTCTCCCAAGAAATTGGTTAAGGCAGTTAATGCCTTGGAAATGAAGAAGTATGGGCAAGCCATTTTCGTGCATGGGCAAGCCATCAACCTGGAAATTCGTGTTTTTGCTTGTGGGGCAAGAAAACAACCACGAAATGGTGCCCAAAGCCATTCTGAATGGGGGGTCTTCACTCATTCACGCAGCCGGAGTTAGCTGGGCCTTTCCCTGCACGTTTTTCATCCAAATCCTGCATTTTTCCATGCCTGGGAGTTCATTTTTGCATATACAGTAGCCTGGGAGAGAAGGGCCACGATTTGGGGGACTGTATGGAGGTCGTTTTTGCCCCCGAATGTCCAAGGACGTTTTTCTAAAAACGAATTGGCTTCCCAGGGTTGTTCCCCATCTCCCCATTTCGTTTTTGTGTGTTCCCACGTTTTCTGAGTGAGTTGAAACCCCAACCTCATGCATTCCACTGTGGAAAGCGTTTTCCTCATGCCCAGTAATTGTGGTTTTGTTGTTCAGTGCATCCCGTTTTGGATTTGAACCTGTGAGCAGGAGCTTCAAGAGTGGAAGAGGACAGATTTGGCTTGATGAGCCCAATGGTGTATCCATAGCTCCATGGTTGAGCCACTAGCCTAGTAATTCACCTCTGCCCACCTCTTAGCAGCCTGAGAAACCCAATTGCTAGTTGGCTTGGCTGATTCTGGCATATCTCTGGCTATGTGAGAGCCTGTTTCCCCTTTTCCTTATGGAGATCGTGCCCAGCTTGGGGGTGGCAGTGGTGCTGAGAGATTAAGGGGCACACTGGCCTACGGTTGGGTGGAACGTTGCAGAAGCGTAGCTGGTTGCTTGGGATTACTCCATTAAGATAAGTATCCTCTTGTGCTATCCTTCAATTGTTTAATGTATGAGTACCTTGAATGTGGAATGAATGAGTAATTGAAATTACTTCTGCTGTGTTTTTAAAATCCTTATGCAATCTTCATATCTCCATCTAGTATGTGATTGCTTGTGAAATAAGATTATGGGGCTGGATGCCCGGTTTTCGCCTCACGATCCTCTCCATTTCACTGGTGTGATGGGTGGGGACGTGACAGTGTGTGAGTGAGGAAAGGCGCATTCCTTGAGAGAATTAGCAATTACTTGCTTTACAAACTTTCTTGTTTTTGTGTTCTTTCACTGAAATTGGCACGTGCATCCTACTTAGCTTTTCTGAGTGTTTCTTGTTTTTCCAACTGACTACTTTCTGTACTTTCCTTCTTTTTACTTTCCTGCTTTGTGCGTTTTCCTATTTTTTCTTGCTTTTGACAGTTTCCACTTTCTCTTGCTGCCATCTTTCCCTTAGATAAATCCTTGATTTTCTGAGCTTTTCCACTTAGGCAAGTGAGGTACACATTGACCCTATGCGCCCTCCTAGCCATGTCATCATCAATTCTTTCCACAAAATTAATTAGTAATTATGATGCATTTATTATTAAAAATAATTCAAACTCTGAATATTAATACTATAGTATTCGTGCCTCAAAATTTACCCCCATTAATTAATCTTTATTCAATTAATTTTCCTAGACCCCCTAGGGAAGGGAAGATCCCAGTCTCGACCAAGGCCACTAGGGAAGGGAAATGACAGTCCTCCCTCCCCAAGAATGCTTGTCCTCAAGTAGTTGCAATCCGGGATGTTGCAGAATCTGTTTATCTTCCCAGGTTGCATCTTCACTAGGAAACCCCTTCCATTGCACTAAATATTATTTAATGATTATGATCCTCAACTTTCTCTCTCTAACCTGCAAAATATTTTCTAGTTCCAAGACCAGGTGTCCTTCATCATCAAGAGGAGGAAATACTTCTGAAACAGACACCTATTGGCCAACTGCTTTCTTCAAGCATGACACATGGAAAACATTGTGTATCTTACTTCCAGATGGAAAATCCAATTCATAAGCAACTTCACCCACCTTCCTTGTGATCTTGTAAGGCCCATAAAACCTTGGTAACAATTTCTCAACCCCCTTCGATTTCAAAGTAGATTGCATGTAGGGATGCAACCTTAATTAAACCAAGTAACCTTCTTGGAAGGTTCGATCTGTTCTCTTCTTATCTACATTCACCTTCTGTTGGTTCTGTGCAACCTGCAAGTTTTCCTTGAGTGCCTTGAGAATGTCTTGGATTTCTTGCATCCAATCCATTGCTTTTTGTGCTTTGCAATCCCCAAATTTCAGATCTACAAAAGTAGGGGATTCATATCCATACAGGGATTTGAATGGGGTCATTCCGATGGACATATGGAATGTTGTATTATAGCATAATTCTCCCAAATGTAGCTAGTTGACCCATGCCTTCTGATTCCCAGTAACATAATTTATGAGATAACCTTCTAGCCACTGATTTTCCCTCTCAGATTGGCCATCATTCTGAGGGTGATAGCTTGTGCTGAGATTCAAACTAGTTCCAACCAACTCAAACAGAGTTTCCAGAAAGCACTAGTAAATTTTCTATCTCAGTCACTGATTATAATCTTGGGTTGTCCATGCAATCTAAATATTTCTTTAAAAAATAGGGAAGCTACTTAACTGGCAGTAATAGTTGATGTGACAGAAAAAATTTAGCAAATTTAGTTAGTCTATCAACTACCACAAAGATGCTATCCTTACCCTGATATTTTGGTAGTCCTGTGATGAAGTCCATGGACACACTTTCCCATTTCTGTTATGGAATTGGACGGGGTTAAAGGAGACCAGCAAGATGAGTGTGCTCCACCTTATTATGTTTACATGCAGTACACTCCCTTACATGCCTTAATCACATAATCTTTGAGGCCCTTCCAAGTGAACCTCTCTCTCATCTTCCGGTAAGTTTTCAGAAATCCAGGATGGCCTGCTACAGGTGCATTGTGGGAAGCAACCAAAACCTATTCTTTTAACTTGGATCCAAGAGTTAGAAAAATAATGTTCTTGTAATAAATAATATCATTGATGACTTGGTAGGAATCATCATGAATCACTATAT
Source organism: Larix kaempferi (assembly GCA_027924585.1). Lineage (NCBI taxonomy): Eukaryota > Viridiplantae > Streptophyta > Pinopsida > Pinales > Pinaceae > Larix > Larix kaempferi. The sequence continues at coordinate 15,005,482 of BSBM01000047.1, read as the reverse complement.
CCAATACTTCACAAGTAAACTGATTTTTTGAGTATTCTCTAGCTAATTGAACTTTCCAATCAGTAGGGACTTGCAACAAAGAAAAAGCAGGTTTCCTAGAGAGGGAATCATCTACCACATTCAAATTACCCTTTTTTATTCTCTATCAAAGTCATGAGACTGAATTTTATTTACCCATTTCTGTTGTCTATCATTCATCTCTTTTTGGGTCAAGAAATACTTCAAACTGTTGTGATCAGTCTTGACTATGAACTTGCCTTCCACTAGATATTGTCTGAATTTGGCCAAGGAATGCATGATGGACAACATCTCTTTATCATATATGGAATAATGCTTCTCATGTGGCTACAATTTTTTGCTCTCATAAGCAATGGGATGCCTATTCTGCAGTAACACTACTCCAATGCCTTCATCTAAGGCATAGCATTCCAATGTGAAAGGTTGAGTGAAATCAAGAAGTGCAAGTACTGGGAAGCTGCTCATGACTTCCTCCATTCTGTTAAAATATTTTTCGGCCTCGTCTGACCAGCAAAAAGCACCTTTCTTGGTGAGATTTGTCAAAGGGGAGGTGAGCTTAGAAAATCCTTTTACAAATTTCCGATGGTAGGTGCACAAACCAATGAATCCCCTTAAGGTTGTTATGTTCTTTGGGATTGGCCATTCAAGTATGCCTTTTATATTTTACATATGTACCTTGAATCCTTCTTTCCCAATGATGTGACCAAGATAAAGGAGCTCTGCCAAACCAAAATCACACTCTGACAATTTAGTATAAAAGGACTATTATGCAAGGATTGTTAAGACATTGTCCAAATGGTGCAAGTGTTCTTCCCATGTCCTACTATAAATCAGAATATCATCAAAGAATAAAAGGACATACTTATGTAGTTTCTTACTGAAAATTTTGTTCATGCAATATTGGAAATTTTTTGATGCATTGTTCAAGCCAAAAGGCATGACAAGGAACTCAAAATGCCCATAATGGCACTGAAAAGCAGTTTTCTGAATGTCTTCCTCCTTCATTATGATTTGGTGGTATCCAGAATGGAGGTGAATCTTAGAAAAATATTTAGCTCCATGTAGCTCATCCATCAGTTCATCAATCCTTGGGATAGGATATCTATTCTTGATGGTCTTCTTGTGCAAATCCCTATAATCAATGCACATGTGCATTGTTCCATCCTTCTTTTTTACTAGGACCACCGATGATGCAAAGGGACTTGAGCTTGGTATTATGAATCCCATCTCAAGCATCTCTTTGATGGTTTTCTCAATATCATCCTTGAATATTTTGGAGTGCTTATAAGGATGGATATTGATAGGAAAGTGCTAGGTTCCATCTCAATTCAATGCTCAGTACCTTTGTTAAGAGGCCTTCCATGTGGTAGATCTTCAAACTCTTTCTTGTGTTCGTGTAGCAACCTTTGGATGTATTCTAGATGATGTGATACATCAATGGAATTCCCTTGAGTGGTGATGAAATATTCAACAGCCCACTCAATATCACCATGCCTCAATACTTACCTCATATTGTGTGCAGCAATTACTTGTTTAGGGCAGGTGTTGACACTCCTCAAAATCACTTGTTTCCCTTCAACATCTTTGAAGCACATCTGGGGTACTTGGTAATTTACCAAATGCTCACGAATGGAGTACATCCATTGCACTCCCAACACCAAATTGGTATCATTCGCATCAACAATATAAAAAATACCAGTCGTAGTATGGTCTCCAATAGTCACTTGCATTTTTGGAATCCACTGGTCACACTACATAGTGTTGTTTCCCAGAATGATGACCGTGAAACCTCCAAATTTTTATGTTTTTAATTTTCTCCTCTCTACCATGGTTGCATCAAAAAATTTATGGGTGGCACCCCCATCGACCAAAATTTATACCTTTTTCCCTTGCACAACCCCTTTGAATCTCATGGTGTGGTAGCGGGGAACTCCACTTAAAACTATAATTTTGCATTCTGGTTGCAGGGGTTGTTCTTCTCTTGATTTCTCATAACCATATTCTACTGGTGCTTCTGCTCCCACTTCTTCCTCATCACTTTCTGAAAAAACCTCAATGTAGTAGGCCTTCCCCTTAGCACATTTGTGGCCCGGAACCCAAGTTTCTTTACAGGAAATACATAGTTTTTTCCTTCTTAACTCATCTTGATCCTTGTATGAGTATTCTTTCTTGTACAGGGAAGCCACATTTCTTAATGGTGGTCTTTGCTTCTGAAATTTAGCAGGTGCATTAACCTTTGGTGGATATCTAGTCTTGGGATTGCATCTTGCAGACCCCTTGTTCTGCTCACTACTTCTTGTAAGGTAGTTGGTCGGTAGGATTTAACCAACCCTTTCAATGGTTCTTTTAATACTTATGTGAACAAGAGGATCAAGCATACTTCATATATGTTAGTGACCATTACTTCCATCTTTTGAAACTCTGATATGTAAGCTTAAGGAGTTATGGTTTGCTTAACATGTGCCAATTCCCTGAGGGATATTTCAGGGTCTCTTCTATCAAACCTCTCCATTAGTATCTTAGTGAAATATGCATAGGAAGTCACTTGATCATGGCCCTTCTCATTCCATGGAACCACCATTCATTTTCATCACCTTCCAAATGCAAAGTTGTCATTCTGATGGCATCCCTCTTAGCCATTGCATTCAGTTGAAAATAAGTGTCTAGCTTATGTACCCAGGAGCTAGCAGTACACTTTGAGGATCCACCAAAGAAGGGTAATTGGACCTTACCCATTGCATTCCTCCGCTCAGAAATATGTGTTGGAATCCTCCTACTCTTGGCTGATTTCTATATTGTACTTCACAAAAATCCTTGAAAGGCAATGCCCTTCAACATTCATCACTCAAAGTTTGGTATACTACATACCGATCCTCCCATGAAGCAACTGATTCAGTTGGAAATTCATGATCCTCCTTGTGTTCCTCAAGGAACTTGGGCATGGTCTGACGGGGATGATCCTTGAATTATTCCTTGAATTCATTAGGCCTATTATGAGGCCCAATATTTGAAATGATAAATCCACTAGGGATCTTCCTTTCTTCATTCTGAGAGCCACTGTTGCTCCCTTCTACATCTTTATTTCCTAGCTTCTTAGCCAATAATTCTCTGGTGTCTTTCCCATATTAAATGATGTTCTACAATATTTCTTGAATCCCCTTTAACATACTTTGCACAAAAATTCTGAACTCTTCATTCTCATCTAGATCAGACATGTTCTTTTCTCCTTGTATTTTCCCTTCAGTAGATTCTACCTCTTCTTCAATAGAAGGTTCTTCAGGGTTCTTTCCTTTGGGGAATGGAACTCATTTAGGACGCATCACCAAGATTAAAGATCAGGTTCAGAGGACCATGCTATGATACCACTGTAATATCACATCCAATAATAGGCCAGCATATCAACTCCAAACCAAACTCCCAATTTTTAACAGAATTTTAGCTAGTAAATTTTAACAATTTTTATATGTGCAAGGTGATAATGTTGAATGTTGATTCACTGGTCAAGGATGATGGCAATGAATTTTGATTCTATATTTTGTATGATAAATGTGTAGCATCAAGGTAATTCATGTCCAAATACTAATTCCTATGCACAAAGCACGAGAGCCTTTTACTTTTCAACAATCAGACAAGTCTGATGCGTACTTCGAAGCATCCAGGGCCTTCCAGCATATGCATACTATACTGGGGATTTTTACTGAATGGTGACAGGAGTATATCAGGAAACAAAATTTGTAAAATGTATTGGAATAGAGTTCCTATGGATTTGGTATGTTACAAGTGGATTTGGAAGCAAAACAGACAAGTGCGCTATTGGGAATTGCTCAACTAAGAGATTTGCAGATCCCTCCAAACAGTATCAAATGCTCTCGAAATATCAGGAAAAAGGGTTGGGATGGATTTTTCAATGTCTTAAGAGTATCACACAACCTTCATATCTTAAAAATGGTGCACATATAGTGAATAATTGTAAATATGGCAAAACTAGTTAATTTAAATTGCACAATGAGCTAGTCTTGCATTTCTTGTTCTAATTATTCCTTAACTTGGATTACTAAAACAATTCTTAATCATACAATGGATACGATAAATTTTCATTAACATAATTAGGTCGAATTTGGAAGTTCAGAACATATATTTTATATTTCATTACAATCAAAATTACAGGGAGTCTCCAATGCTAGGAAGGTCTTAAACACCGAGAGAGAATGAGTGTAAGAGAAAAAGGAGAAGATGTCTTTCTTCTCTAGAACTAATATAGGACTGATAGAAGGTCTGATATCTTAATATGATCATGTGCACTTTTCCTCCTGAGATGCACTGGGATCCTTCACTGGAACCGAATTCTTCTACTGGGTAAACTCCTTCAACACTATCTACAATGGAACTGGAACTATAGAGTACCTTTTGGATGCTTATGATTCTTCAACAATGGAATGATATGGATTTGAATATCAGTACTCCATAAATCTAGATTTGATCAATAACTAGCTGGAATATCAAAGACCTTGGGTCTCATCTCCCAAGCAAAGGGTTGAGGCACATCTCTCAACAGCTGAGTAGCAAGATCTCTCAATGACAAAAATAATTAACCAAAAGATGTGAATGGGATTTGGAAGCATTATCTTATAGATGAGGTAACTTCATCCCCAAGCCACCCACACGTGTGAGAGAGGGAAGGCACATTCCTTGAGAGAATTAGCAATTACTTGCTTTACAAACTTTTATGTTTTTGTGTCCTTTCACTGAAATTGGCAAGTGCACCCTACTTAGCTTTTCTGAGTGTTGCTTGATTTTCCAACTGACTACTTTCTATACTTTCCTTCTTTTTACATTATTGTTTTGTGCTTTTTCTTGTTTTTTCTTGATTTTGATAGTTTCCACTTTCTCTTACTGCCATCTTTCCTTTAGCTAACTCCTTGATTTTCTGAGCTTTTCCACTTAGGAAAGTGAGGTCCACATTGACCCTATGCGCCCTCCTAGCCATGTCATCGTCAATTCTTTCCACAAAATTAGTGAGTAATGATGATGCATTTATTATTAAAAATAATTCAAACTCTGAATATTAATAATTAATTAATACTATAGTATTTGTGCCTCAAAATTTACTCCCATTAATTAATCCTTATTCAAATAATTTTCTTAGACTCCCTATGTATGGGAGGATCCAAGTCTTGATCAAGGCCACTAGGGAAAGGACATGACAACAAAACAACAACAATGATCCAAAATATATTTCACTTTTGTCTTCATCCCTTTTATAAATATTCATGGAGCATTTCCCCCTCATTCTAGAATTCTCTCACAAATATTTAACAACATATTAATTAATGTTATTTTTATGAGAAAATGTCACATTGGGGCCCATTTAATTCATTTGTAATTTTATTTGTCCAAACAATAAATCCATCTACCTTGGAAATTCGAATTTGAGAGGCTTAGCTTGATTTTGGGGAAGTTACATTAGCATGTGGGCCCACCCTTCTCCTCTAGTTCCCTCCTTGGCTAAATTTAGGACCTGAAACATGTCATAGGTTTTCATAAGTTGTCATAGGACCTGATTATTTTCATAAGTTGTAATATATGTCATAGGTTGTCATAGAATCTGTCATTGACTAAATATAGTGCCATGACTCTTCACCTTCCCCATGGGAGTTATTTATCCTTCAAATTTCGAATTTGAGGATGGTTCCATGTGTAAAGGAGTATTCACTCATGTGGACCCCACATATCCATTTATTCCCCCCCAAGTCCAACTAGGACCCCATGCCACTTTATTTTGGAGCAATTAATGATTTTTCCATAATTTATTGGCCTATTTTCCACCATCAATATTGAATTTCCATGAGAAACTATAGGCCTTCGAGTTAAATATCAATATTTTAATTTTCCCACATAACCCTTAGGAATTGGATAGGTCAACTTAATTGTTTATCTAAAAATTATTTAATTAAGGATATTACAAACCATTTTGATTATCCCTGTCTTAACCAAGCTATATGGTATCATTTTGGAGAAGAAAATCGATATATGGCTTGAAAGTGAAGGTAAGCGGGCTAAAGGTCGGGCGGGGTTTAGAACGCATCACTCTCCCACATACAACCTCGTTACTTTTAGGATAAGTGCAGAATATTTTTCGTAATATTAAATCCAATCTCTTTTATTGCTATGTGGACTTTATGAAAGCTATTGATACAATTCCCAAAAATAACTTACATGGAATAAATTATAAGAGATAAAGGTTCCTTTAGAGTTGCGAGATGTTGCAATAAGGCTGTACGAGAAAGTCATTGCCAAATTTAAGAGTACTGAGGGGTGGACAAAAATATTAATTGTAATATTTCGAGTCAAATAAGGATGCCCCCTCTCCCTTACCCTTTTCGGCATTTACATTGATAAGCTAAAAAGTTGTTTAGAAGATGCAGGTTGTGTTGGAACAACCTTAGGTGGGATAGTGATCCTCCTCCTCCTCTATGCCGATGATATTGTTCTTTTGGTTTGGGTCATTTTTAAGTATTTTTTTCTTAGTAAAAAAAAATACTACAAAGTATATAATAATTTAAATGGAAAAATAAAATCATCTCAATTGATTTTTTTTTTTCTTATTTTTTCTCTTGTCACATAAGTACATAAGTATGTTGGCTCAATATATTTTACATAGAAAATAAAACCAATATAGATCATTCTTAAACATGGATATGGCCGGTTTAAGAAGGATCTAAGAAATTTTATTATTCAAACTTGAAGGTCAAGGGAAAGGACTTTGAAATATTCTAATTGATTACAACTAAATCATCAATTTCTAATTGATTAAAAATGCATAATTAGTTTTCATTATTGGTATTTTATGTAGTGGGAAATTAAATACATGTGAAAATCAAAATTGAAAGTACCCTATTTTAAAGATGAAACCACACTTTTGTGAGTAAATAGTGGGCCAAATTCTTTTTCCAATGCCAAAGCAAGCGTATGAAATGGTATACACAAGATGAGTAGATTTACTTAGGTAGTGGGAGTTATGGGAAGATTTATTGGTAGAGTTACTCAGGTAGTGGGAGTTATGGGTAGATTTATGTCCAATCCATGAACAACTATTAAAAGAATCAAGAATAACTTAGCTCGTGTAGTTGGATGTATGGGTAGGTTTATGGTTAATCCATGAACAATTGTTAAAATAATCGAGGATATTTTTATTGGATATCATGAAGATGGAATAATCATTGAATCTAACTTTGTTGGTATGTGGGTAAGGAAAGTTCCAATCCATGTACATTCAATACATGAATAATCATAACTAACTCATGTAGTTGGAGATATGGGTAGGTTTATGGTTAATCCATGAACAAATGTTAAAAAAATCAAGGATATCATAATTATATATCATGGATATGGAATCATCATTGAATCTAACTTTGTTTATGATATGGATAAGGAAATTCCCAGTCGAGACATGTATATTGAATACATGAATAATGATAACTAGTTGAATGTATATATAAGTACTAGACTATGTGAACTTGAAAATCCTGTCAAAGATTTCAAATCGAGGCAAGATGAGAAGGGTACTAGTATAATGCATAGATCCTCATCAATATTTCCACATATTGAACTTTGTTGCTGATTAATACAAAGATGGTGTTCTGAGTTATTTCTTGGTTCAAATTCATTTTCATCTTGTAGACTTATAGCAGAGCAATTCACCGATTGGGAAGGGCCCACCACATATGGATTGCATTGCTTGTATTGTTAGTAATATAGGTTTGTAAGTAATCATTCGTTGAGATAGATCTACATTCATTCTACTTTCATTTCTCATTTCTCATTTGGTTTTCTTTATCTCTTTATTTCATATTGACTCTCGTTACAAATAAATTTGTTTCATGTGTTGAATTGATTAAGGGTTAAATGATTGCAAACCCATGCCTTGATATCACAAGATTGTTCAAGTTTCATAAACTGAGTACTCTAGTGGGATACTCTGTTCCATCAACCATCTCAAATCGTAACTTGTCTACTTTAGATCATAGTAGTATAATTCAAGTACAAATAACGATTCGATATGGAAAAAATACGTAATGAAAAAATCTAGTGCGAATAAAATACAGAAGTAGACTGCTTATATATAATATTTTTTAATCGAGTATTCAAAAATATATGATAAATGTACATAGACATTTATATAATAAAATCAAATATATTTAAAAAACAAAAAAAATATAATTTCAACAATCTGCCATATTACACTGGCGAATTCAAATTTGTTCCAAATTTCCGTACGTGAAATGTCAATACTGCCGAATTATGCTACTATGGAATTAATTGTGCATAAGGAGAAACTCCAAAACCTTTTCAAGAGGAAACATAACCAGGTTGAGTGATTGTCATCTCAAAATAAGAGCTTCGAAAAGAAACTCAAAGCAGCATAGGGGAAGAAGGAACGCAAAGTTAATATATCCATTGATACTTGATCAGTTACAAGGTTATATCAATTTTTAGGATTTTGTTATTAGTACACCATCTATATATGCACCTACATGTTTTGTTTTCATGAGGACACACAAAACCTCAGGCGTAAGGGATATGTTGGACTCTCAAATTAGTACCATTTTCACAACTCATTGATCCCTTTTGAACCTTCGAAAACTACTATTTCCATTATAAAAATACACTCTTTCCTCATATTTTGTCCAACATGGTCATCTAAGGCTCGTGAATAATTATGATTGTTATTACGATTTTGTCCATATTTTTTGATGAATTAGGAGTATTAAAATTGAATTATTACTAATGATGGTTAATGAAACTAGGTCCTTTAACTTAAGCAAGAAAGTCTTGTAACCCTTGTTGTAACCCTTGTTGGAGTTTATCATAGATCCTCTCTTCTTCTAAAATCCTTCTCTATGTATGGCACTCTATAAACCCTTGTTGGAGTTTATCATATATCCACACTTCTAGAAGAAAAAGTAAAATATGGCTTTTCTCCAAAGTGACCTTGACATTCTCTCAATCTCTCAACATTAGTTCTAGAATGTAGAGGAAATGCATCAGGTTGCAGTCAAAGTTCTGGTAAAAAATCTCCAAGTTTGGAATGCCAACAACTCAATTAGATAGTTAATGAGAATAGAAGATATTCCCATGCATTTTATGTCATGAGAATATCTTCCCAATGATTTCCCATAAGTAGTTTGATGTTGTGATATTGTAATATAATTTTATGACATTGATGTGTGCTTAGATCATGGACTGTGTATCAATTCTTGCTCATAACTATGTGGAAACAAGTTACAAGTTTTTGGATATAAGTTTAGAATGCAAGTTTGATGTTTGACACATTAGAAAAGAATAGATCGAATAGTTAAGAGCTTGTATATCCTCATCAATATCACCATGTATTGAACTTAATTGTTGATTAATACAAAGATGGTTTTCTCAGTTATTTTTGGGTTCAAGTTCATTTTCATCCTGTAGACTTGTAGCATAGTGATTTGTTGACTGGAAAGGTCCCACCATGTCTTGATTTCGTTACTTGTATTTTTAGTATATGTTTGTAAGTAGTTGTTTTCTAAGATAGATATAGCTTCATTCTAGTTTTGTTTCTTGTTTGGTAATTTGGTTTTGCTTATCTCTACATTTTTTAATATTTATTCTTGTTACAAATAACTATGTTTCATGTGTTGAATTGATCAAGGGTTAAATGACTGCACACCCACACCTTGATATCACAAGATTGTTCAAGTTTCATAATATGAGTACGTTGGTGGCATAGTCTGTTCCATCACCCATCTCAAATCATAACTTATTTGCATTGGATCAGTGTTACTCAATCTTTGATATTCCTTTCGATTATAACCCTTGTGATGTCATTGCATTGATTCTCTGTACAAATCATGTTATGAGATAGTTGGAATCAAATCATAACTACATGCCTGTAGTGAATTTGGTTTAAGAGATTTGAAATATATTTATGTCATCATATGAAATCGTCTTTGTTTACACAATGGTTTAAGCATATAGGATCTGATTTGATTCAAGTATAATGCGAGAATAGTTTAATTACAAAAAACAATCATTGTGTTACTTTTCAAATAATAATTCAAAAACCTTGGTTTGGTTTTAAGGCACAAAACTATATCACTTACATATTCCAAAATTAGTGTGATGTTGTTTGAGTTGTCTTCATCATTGAGTTTTGCGTGAAATTTTGTGCATGGATCGATCCTCATTCTTGCTATCACTTTTCCCTATTACTCTTAGCTCAGTGATTAAATTCCTTTGATTACAAGTAGTATATATTTTCACTGAAATCCATAATTCCTTAGTGAAATTCAACTTTTGAATCCCTTGAACACCTGACCATAGAGTAGGTGAAAGATTGGGATTGGTGCCCTTAGAGAAGCCTTGATATTATTGGCTAAGTTAGCACACATTTAAATTCTGAATGCTTTCACTTTTCCTCAACAACATTTTATATGCCGTGTTGTCGCAATCATAAGAATAGTTTCACTTGAAGGTGGAAATGAGATTACATGATGGTCGGGACTTGCTTGAGTGAGAGACTATAACTTGCACCAAGGTCCAGCATGGTATTTTCTTGTTTAAATTGTTTCCCAATGAATGAATGTCTTGTGATTTGCTAGTATAGTTTCATGTTCTTCTTCAGAGGTTAGATATTCATGCTAGTCCTAGTCCCTACACCTATAGTGTTGGAACCTAGACTAAGCTTATGCCCTCGGATTGATAATTTAATGATTAGCAATTAAATTAATTAATTTGGTCGACAATGTGATTCCTTTTCTAAAAATCAAAATGAAGTTACATAAAAAAAAAGTGAAAAGTGCAATAGAGGTTGCTAGATGTTTGGAATAGGACTTATGATGAATATATAGGTCCCCTACATTGATATATTTATATAGTTTATGGATGTTTGACTATATTAATGAGAATTTATTTGTTTAGATGATTGCTTTAATCCATCCAATTTGCAAATAATTCAAGCTACCATTAAAGAAATTACATTTTTAGTTGATCTCTTAGCATCTTGTATCAGTACTTCACACTATTTTTACTAATAATGTACCTGTTATACCTACCATTAGGTGTTATCTTTATTTTACACAATTGTCATGAATTATGTTCCAATGCTAAGTTTGTAGTGGTACCTTTCAATCACTCCAAATCATGATGTCTCTATATTAGGTCAAGAAATAATTTAGGTGTTGATATGTGATTTAAAACTAGTAATACATCCTATTGTATGAATCCTTATGTTTCATACTTTCAATGATTCTTTTAAATAAATATTAATTGGAGTACCCTTCTAGCGGTTTTTTTTTGTAAAGCTACATAATTCTATTAATCTAAAACAGTCCAAAATACATGAGTTTTTACAAACTGTGGTGGCCTAAAAGAGTGAAGCCACCAACCCAAAATCATGAAGAGATAAAAATGATACTTATCAAAATTACAAAAAGCCTAACTTGTGTAAGAAGTCTAGGATAACGCTGTAAAAAAGAGTTATCTATGTGGACCTATGAAACTGTAAGCTAAAAAACTATTAAACATGGAACGAAATAAAAGTTGGGAAATGCGGGGAGAGGCCTGAGCGTTCTCAGTTGTGTGCATCTGGAGAGGCATTTGCAACAGAAAACTACGTGTCAACAAGATACTCTTCCATGATGGGGCAGGGAGGATACTCCTCCGCAACCGATTCATTCGATGGAAACTTCACAGGTAGGGGCATGGTCTTCCTGAAGGGAAAGAACCCCTAGTTGTTGGGGACACGCTTGGATAGAACATGACCCATGGTGGTGGGTATGGGGAAGGTCAAAGGAGATTTCCCTTTGGACGGGCTCGGTTGAACAGGCTCGCTTTTCCATGCCGCAGAGGAGAGGTCTTTGAAACCGGCCTTACAAGTGTTGTTGCGTGGGGAGAGTCTGGAGGGAGCATAGGAATGCCAATTTAATGTGCCCTCCAAGCTTCCCAGAATGGCTTCCATGTTGGGAAAGGTGGCCTTCAATGTCTGGGTGGCATGTTTGGTCGTAGCCCAATTGGAGAGCAATTCTTCCATTAACAGCCCAAGCATATTCTTAACAAGCCAGTAGGGGTCAATTTGCTTACCAGGATGTCCGATGGAGAGGCGGTCTGCCAATAGCCTAGCCTCCCAATTTTCTATCAGTAGACAAGTTGGGGAAGTGACCTCCTCCCCATATCCTTTTTCCATGTCCTCTGCATCATTTTTGGTGTTTCTTTTCTTTTCTCTTCCCTTGGAACCTTTCGGCCTTCCCATGATCGAAGAACAGATGGAGAGAGCTAGAGAATGGCATGAGAGCACTATCTATAGGATGTCTGTGTGGAGCTGGATCCAGCTCGCGAGAGAAGCTAGCAGATGGGTGGAAGCGAACATCAAGAACCAGAGGGTAGGAGGAGCCCAATTCGTTGGTCTTTGGAGGTTGCAAAACATTGCATTGATGTGCCGGGGACGGGGGTGCATGATAATCGATGAGCCAAGGTGATGGCAGTCAGGTCTCCTTAAAGCCACACACAGGAACCACCTGGAGAAGGTACGTCAAAGTCACGTCCAGCAAGGTCGAGCGGACATCACCAAAAGAGGGGTTTAATGAATAGTTCCTTGGGGCAGTCGTTGAGTTAAGTCCTCATTTTCTATAACACCACGGAGCCCATCCATGTGCCCATGTGTCACGTGACTAGGTTCACGTGCACTCTTTCTCATCCTATCACCCACATCTGGGGACACTTCTAGCAATCTTATTATGCTTGGTGGTAGCTATTATTATAGGTCTTATTGATAAGTAGTGTATATTGTGCTTGTTCAACATTGACCACCTATTAATTTGATTTCATCATTTACATTTTAACCAAACTTTGATCAAAGTTCCAAAATTCATGATTTCATGTGGTGTGAGTATCCTAAGTTTCAAATTTTTAGCTTCAATTCTATTGGCTGAAATATTGGGGATCTTCTTTCCCAACTGATGGAAGAATGCTCAGTTCAGTATTGAATGAGAGCATTGATCCTGCAGCCTACTCAACCTCCTTCACTGCCACCTTCACTACCATGATAGAGAGCATCGATCCTAGATCCTCCTGCACCACCTTCACTATATTTCTACCTCTTCATCTTTTTCACCTGCACTATCGCCTCTTGTTATTTTCATTTTAATCTCTCTACAAGTTCGAAAAATCTGGATTGAATAAAATCATTCCTTTTGTTGTTTTCTTATGACACACATATGCTTAGAGTGATCGTGCTATTCAATCTTGACATGCATATGTCCTTATAGTATATGCTTCTATTGTTGGTTCTATTGTTAGCTCTTATACTATTGTTGGTTGTACTACTATATTTTCTAGAACTAGAACATACTAACTATTGTTGGGTAAGGAACTACTATTACCATTAGAATATTAAAAACCCATCTAGACTTAGGATATAAAGTATTATTCATTTTTTGATACTTTCCTAGGTGTTTGACTGGGTAGTTGGTCCCATATTGCCTCTTTAGACGCACAACTTGTCATCATCATGCACATTAGCACCCTCATAAATATTCTAGATAGATTCTTCACGCTTGTTAGCACCAGGATTGTGCTAAGCTTTTGGAGGGAGTTTTGGAGAGTGGGCAGAGAGCCGAAGTGGTTATCATGCCAAACCAAAGTAGGTGTGGTATGAAATGGAGGATGAACATGTTACATCCTCTCTGATAGCATTTGACCACGTGGAGGAGAGATCAGCCAGTGAATCTGAAGAGCATACTGGCCAACAAATGGACAGGCAAGTTCGACATCGGTTGAAGAAGAAAGGGACTAGAGAAGACAATGGGACGTTCATCTGGACATGGAGATTGTCAAAGATTACATCATCCCCACTGAAGAAGTGACACCTCCTCCCGCAGTTGAAAGAACATCGGTGGATGACCCCCTGAAATGGGAAGAATTATTCGATACGCAGCGAAAATTGAAGGCTCCAGAATGAGGTGGCAACCCGTTCGTGGCACTCCTTTTTTCTTTCCCAGCAAGTCTATCTTTGGCTAAGTGTATGGGCATCTTTTATTTCATTTTGAGGCCAATTTAGGTCTATCTGTTGTTTGAATCTAGGGCGGTCTGTACCCTACAAAAGACACCTGTATAGTCAGTCACGGCTCGTCTGATAGCTATCGTTGTCATTTTTGTAATTCGCTGTCAAGGGTAACGAACTGAATTGTGTAGGTGGCAGCTTAGTCGTAGCAGTTTTTGATGATCAGTTTAAGGCTGGGAGCATGTAAATAACATGTAATAGAAGATCAAAGGGTTGGAAAATCATTTAGCTTAGGCTTAGGAATCGAGCCCTATTTCGAAACATTCTCCTTAATATAAGTGCAGTGCTTATGGCAGATATTTGGCAGAGATTCATGTGTTGGTTGACTTGTAGTCTGTTTTTTCTTTCTTCTTCATGTGATCGTACTTCCTGTTACACATTTACATTATGTTTTCTCTTTCATATCTGAGATCAGTGTATAACAGCTTAGAATTCTTGGAAACAAGCTCTGGTTATTATCTCAAGTGTTCGCTCAATATTGCCACTAAAGTTGATATCGAATTCATCTTCGCTGGGTGCTCGTTTCAATGGTCTGTTCTTTCTTTCTTCTTTTATCACCAGAAAATAGAATTACGAAGGCAAGAGGGTGGCTACCTTGCCTCTTTTTTAATACTTTGTACTGCAGCACTGCTGTCTGATTTACGTGTAGCGTCTTGACTCCATCACCCAACGTTTCCCCCCTATGATTATCCCGCCAAACTATTAAACAATTTTCCCTATCAAGAAATATGACCTTCTAAGAGCATGCTTTGAATGAATATCATTAGTGAGAAGGTTGTGTGTTTATCATCAATTATTTTCAGTCTTCTATCCAATCTGTGTGTTCCTCATGGCTGCAATTTTATTGATTATTTTCATTTTGTTATAGATTTAAAAGGTATCCCCCTCAGACTGTGCTGGGTTAGTAGCATAAGTCTAAATTGGTTTTGCTGTTACCCCATCTTTCCCTCTCCCACAACCTAGGGGGTCATTTTGGGTGCTAGAAAATTGGCGTCGTTGCTGGGGACCGAATGTTCTATCATCCCTAGGAGAACAACAAAGTTTCAGACCTGATTGTTGATGGTGAACGACAGTCAGACATAGAAAAGGCTGTATATATTTCACATGGTGACTCCACTCATTGAGTTTTTGATATAAAAATAGCTCCATTGGGGAAAAATTGGTGACTCCACTCGTAGTTCAATTTAGTTTGCAGACTCCACTGGAGAACGATCTCAGCTGCTTTAGACATGGAAGAATTAAGGTCCAAGTATCAAAGTGTCAATCTCCTCAAAGAGGTCTCGTTCTTCTGTATTTGTCTCCTTTTACCCTTATGTATATATATCAATAAATTTATGTCTCATCGAAGAGCTCTAGGTCATGATAGAGCATCCTTTGTATATCCTTCACTAGATCTTGAAAATGCACACTCTCCTTTCACCACTAGAGCTAATCCCACCCCTTCTTTTGAACCATGTACGATCCGTACCTAGCCTTGCAAAACCCATGAGAATGCGGCGAATAATGTTCTCCCTGTACATACTCCTTCGCCTTCCAGATCGCAACTGAGATATAGCTTTTTAAAGCTACCCCCTGTCCTCCATGAATTCCTCCAAACTACCGTGAATACCTCCCTATTTTTTATGGAGACTCTGAAATTCTTACTGCTGAGAAACATATTCAAAGCTTTGAACATTTTCTGGACCTTTTTGAAGTAGAGTATGATGATGTTTGTATGAGGGTTTTCGCCCAGTACTTTGGAGGAAATGTGAATAAATGGTTTAAGCACTTGCATCTTGAGTCTATTGACACATGGAGGGAGTTGTCTGATGTATTTCTAGAGTTTTGGGGTAGGAGAAGGTCACGGGACCTAGTTCTTTCAGAGTTTTACTCCATCAGAAGGAAGGAAGATGAGACCATGTCCAGCTTTAATAGGAGGTTCGCAAGCTTATATTATAATATGCCAAAGGAAATTCAACCACTGGATAATGCCGCTAAGTTACACTATGCATCTATCTTCCCTCTTGATTTATCTCGTCTTCTTTTGAAGAGAAGGTCTTCTATTTTGTAGCACATGTTCATTGATGCGGTGGATATTGAAGAAAATCTGAGAATGTCTAGAAGAGTCCTAGAGTAGGGCGATAAGGATAAGCTGAGGAGGGGGTTAGAGTTCAGAGAAGGGGATGGGCATGGAGGATCTGGGCTGTTTTCCCATGGCAAGAAGATAGATGGTTATCCTGGCCATGCGCGAGAAGAAAGTGATGCTGATGTGTTTGATGAAGGTCTCACTCAACATTTGGAGAGTCATGTGGTGTGAAGTCTTGAAGAAAGGTTTGGTCCACCAATATATGACGAATATAGAGATGAGGAGGTCATAGGCTTCCTGGACGTGGGTGAAAAAATTGAGCCCTTCATGCAGTCAGTCTCAATATTCTAGGAGACCTGCCCGGGAGGGAGACTCAACATCAATCCCTAACTCCCTTATTGTAGTCCACGAGAGTATCAAGCCTAAGGGTGGTGAAGCCCTGTTTCCCGAAGTTGAATCATTCACCAAAATAAGGAGGATTCTTAAATGCATGAATGAAGAAACCCTCGAGACTCTGCATGAAGAACCTTTCCCTCATCCACAGGAAGAAGGGAGAACTGATGATCAAGAGGTTCCTGGAGATCTCCATCAGACAAAGTTTCCTTTTTGGGCTGGAGCCGAAGAAGAGTATGGAATACTTGAAGAAGTTCTTCAGCCTTGTGTATACCTTCAGCAAGTTGACCAAATAATTGAGACCCTGGAGGATGACCAAGGTGGCCAACGTGATTTTTATACAAGGTTTTCAGACCTCGAAACCTAGTCTTAGGAGGAGAATCCTTTAACTGATCCTTTTGAAAATCAGTGTGAGTTTACCTTTGAAATGCCATAACAGAACCAGAGTTTTAATCCTGGGAATTTGAGAAGCCTAAGAGTGACATTGTAAATGGCCCAGGTGCTGAAGTAGCCTCGCAAGTTGAAGAATTTCAGCCACAACCAAGGGATGTATATGAAGCTGGTTGGTTCATCCCTGCTGAGTTGTGTCAGGGCCTATACACAAGTGAGCTCCAGGGTTTATTCGAGGCTTACCACAGGTATGATATCCATACACTTGGTGTGAGCGACAAAGGGGACAAGTAAGCTAACTCCAGTCCCTTGAGGAGAAAATGGGCCAAACTACAACCGCAACTACAGTCCGCTAAAGAGCCAAAGGAGTGGCAACTGAGGCAGATTTTCCCAGTCGAGGAGATACCAGCAGAAAATATTCGAGAGCATCATACTTTATTCAACCCCATGGATGACTATATGAGAAAGTCCCTTAGCCGGGCAGAGAGGTTCTGTTTTTACAAGAAAGGCCACTCCTATCATCAGTATTTTCTGTCGTCGCAATCTTACTATCTGATTCTAGTCAAGAATGGTGGAAGAATCTGCTCGGGGTATCAGTTGATGGACTGGCTACACTGGAATTTTCATATCACATGATATGGTGGATATTGGGGTAATGTAGGATAGGGTAGCATGTACATAAATAAGCTCGACATGGCGAGCATGCTTTTAGAAGTTTCCAAGCATAGTAATATTTTCCAGCTTTCAGATTGCTTTTAGTTTTAAACAATAGAGGGCTACAAGTTGTAGGTTTTTCGATAATCCAGGCCCAATGGATGAGGCACTGGTCTACGGTGTTCTTTGCTACCTCACAGTGAGGATAGAATCCTCGAGTTGGAGCCATTTGTTAGCACCATGATTGCGCTAAGCTTTTGGAGGGAGTTTTGGAGAGTGGGTAGAGAGTCGAAGTGGTTATCGTGCCAAAGCGGGTGTCGTCCGAAATGGAGGAGGAGCATGTTCCCTCCTCTCCGATAGCATTCGACCATGTGGAGGAGAGCTCGGCCAGTGAATCTCAAGAGCATACAGGCTAACAAATGGACAGGAAGGTTCGACATCGTTGAAGAAGAAAGGGACCAGAGAAGACAAGTGGGATGTTCATCTGGACATGGAGATTGTCAAAGATTACATCATCCCCACCGAAGAAGTGACACCTCCTCCTGCAGCTAAAAGAACACCGGTGGACAACCCCATGAAAGTGGAAGACTTCTTTGATCCACAAGGAAAATTGAAGGCTCCAGAATGAGGTGGCATCCCGTTCACGGCGTTCCTTTTTTCTTTCCAGGCAAGTCTATCTTTGGCTAAGTGTATGGGCATCTTTTCTTTTGTTTTGAGGCCAATTTAGGTCTATATGTTCTTTGAAGCCAGGGTGGTTTGTACCCTGCAAAAGACATCTATATACTCAGTCACGGCTCGTCTAATAGCTGTCATTGTCATTTTTGTAATTCGCTGTCAAGGGTAACGAACTGAACTGTGTAGGTGGCAGCTTAGTCGTAGTAGTTTTTGATGATCAGTTTAAGGCTGAGAGCCTATAAATACCATGTAATAGAAGATCAAAGGGTTGGAAAATCATTTTGTTAAGGCCTGGGGATCGATCCCTGTTTCAAAGCATTCTCCTTAATATAAGTGCAGTGCCTATGGCAGATATTTGGCAAAGATTCATGTGTTGGTTGACTTGTAGTCTGTTTTTTCTTTCTTCTTCATGTGATCGTACTTCCTGTTACACATTTACATTATGTTTTCTCTTTCATAATGAGATCAGTGTATAATAGCTTAGAATTATTGGAAACAAGCTTTGGTTATTATCTCAGGTGTTCGCTCAATATTGCCACTAAAGTTGATATCGAATTCATCTTCACTGGGTGCTCGTATTAATGGTCTGTTCTTTCTTTCTTCTTTTATCACCAGAAAATAGCATTACAATGGCAAGAGGGTGGCTACCTTGCCTCTGTTTTAATAGTCCGTACTGCAGCACTGTTGTCGGATTTACATGTAGCATCTGGACTCCATCGCCCAACGTTTTCCCCCTATGATTATCCCGCCAAACTCTTAAACAATTTGCCCCATCAAGAAATATGACCTTCTAAGAGCATGCTTTGAATGAATATCATTAGTGAGAAGGCTGCATGTTTATCATCAATTATTTTCAGTCTTCTATCCAATCTTTGTGTTCCTCATGGCTGTAATTTTATTGACTATTTTAAGTCTGTTATAGATTTAAGAGGGATCCCCCTCAGACTGTGCTGGGTCAGTAACATAAGTCTAAAGTGGTTTTGTTATTACCCTAGCTTTCCCTCTCCCACAACCGAGGGGGTCATTTTGGGTGCTAACAACACTTTTATGACTATCCAGAATGATAAGAGTGCACTTCCTACTTTTACACAGATTTGTCCTCCTTTTTCTACTTTTCAGTGGATAAGGATAAAGTTGGGCGCTTTTATGGACTTGGAAAGTTGTTTACTTTTTGGAAAACACATCCTTCATATTTTTCCATCCAAAAGCCATCATCTTGTTGATTTTCCATCACTCATTAGATTCCATACCTGATTTAGCTAATTCGTGAGGTCTTTGACTGATTTGGAAAGTTATTTTTCCACTATGGGGTTTTTTTTGCCTTATTAGTAAGCCTACTTTTGTGAGAAATTTGAATGCCTTTTTTGGATTTCAATTTTCTGATGTAATTATATATTTGGACAGCCATTACATTTCCCAAGTTTGTATGATGTACAACTATTCAATCAAATTTTATTGTGTGCATCAAATCAGTGCCATTTTTTAGTTATCTGCGCAATTTTGCGGTTAACAATTATGTGAGGATAATTTTCTTTGATAGATATTTCTTGTGAATTGATTTTCAAATGATATCAGAGCACCTTTAGCAGTAATATTCTCCTGTTTGTTGTTTTGCATCTCTTGAAGGATCATATTCAGTCTCACCAGTGCGCAATCAGTTCGCCATGGAGCAATCTCAATCAATCATCTTGACTCCATTCAGTTACTTTGATTGGAAGGTGAAGATGGAGATTCTGTTGAGTAGCAAGGGCCTCTACAAAATGACTATGGTTGTTGAACTTGATCCTACTATAGCTATTGATAAGGCCAAGTGGCATAACAGAAGAGATGAAGCTTATGGTCTCTTATGTCTCAATACTTCCAAGATCTTCTTTTCCATCTAGATGGCCTAACCACACCAAATGAAGTTTGGGTCAAAATTCAAAGGTTTTTTGGAAAGATAGATGAATTGAGGGGCCATCAACTAGAGAATGAATTAATTTCTTTGATTCCAAGCAACTTTGAGACCTTACAAGACTACTCTAAGTTTAAGTCTCTGGATATTAAGTTGAAGAAGTGTGGGATTGACAAGAAATATGAGTAGTTGAACTTGGCCATACTTTTGAAATTGGGTCCAGACTATTCATTGTTTATTTCAACCTTCCATGCTACCAAGCTCACAGGTTGAAACTAGAAAATGCCCTCTCTGGAAGAATTCATGGAATCTTTGATTCATGAGAAATACAAGTTAGTCTTGATGGGAGCCATAAAGCCATCAAAATACCATGCATTAGCTTCCAGAGATTCAAAAAATTCAAAAGGGAAGAAGAAGGCTAATCCCCAAAAGCCTCGAGATCAAAAGAAAGAGAAACAAAATCCACAAGAGGAGCCCTCAAGCTCCAAGAAGAATCAACAGAAAAAGAAGGAGAAAATATAGTGCACATATTGCAATAAGGGATTTCATCCTGAGAGTTCTTGTATGAAGAAGACCATTGACATGATGGCTCAGCTTCTTGAGAAGAACGATATCCTTATTCCAGATGGTGCAAGCAGGAAGGAAGGAGGTTCAAATTCAGAAGACAAGGAAAGAGATCATGATTTGATGGATAACACTTCAAAATATTCCTCTTATATCATTGATTCTGGGGAATCCATACATATGGTTTCCATAAGAGAGTATTTTTCCACTATTTATTCCTCTGGTGGTCCAATAATTGTGTTGGGAGATGACTCATAAACTACATCAAGAAGTAAAGGTAGAATTGATCTAAACAATGTTTTTTTCACAAATTTATTGTTTGTCCCCAGTCTTGCTTCCAACCTCCTTTTAGTGTATCAGATGACTCATACTGTGTCTCCTATGAAAGTAATATTTACCCCCAATGATGTGTAAATTTCTGAAATTTCTACTGGTAGAGTTGTTGCCATAGGTACTGCTGATCATAGCTCAAAATTCTACAAGTTTTCCCATTTTTTTCCTTTCTCATCACCTACTACACTCCTAACTCATGACAATGAAGCCAAAAAACTGTGGCATGATATATTTGGCCACCTTAACTACAAGTATCTACATTATTTGCATGACAAGAACATGGTTACAAGAATTCCAAACATTATGTTTTCCAAGGTAATTTGGCAAGGTTTCATCCTTGGCAAACACCTTGAGCACAAGTATGAGAGAGCTATAACTAAGAGAACCTTTGCACCCCTTGGGCTAATCCACAGTGATATATCAAGTCCATTCCCTAATGTTTCCTTGAATAATTCCAAATATTTATTAACCTTCATTGATGACTACTCAAGATTCAGTTGGGTTTTCTTTCTCCAATTCAAGTCAGAAGTCTTCAGTTTTTTAAGTTTTTTAAAGCCTCTGTAGAGAATCTGTCTGGTAGGAATATCAAATCCCTTAGAACAAACAATGGGGGGGGGATATTTCAAGTCTAATTTTCAGAAAATATATTTTTATGCTGGCATTCAAATGCATCGTATAGTGCCCTACACACCTTACCAAAATGGTGTGGCTGAGCAGAAGAATAAATCTCTTAAGGAGATGGCCACTTTCATGTTGGAGTCCAAGTATTTGTATCCAAGACTCTAGGATGAAGACATTAATTGTGCAGCCTATATTCAAAATAGGGTTCCACATAAATCCTTGAAAGGTATCATTCCCTTTGTAGCTGGGAGTGGACACAATCCAAATGTGTCACATTTCATAATTTTTGGCTCAAAGGCATGGGCTAGAATACCTCCTAAGAAGAGAAGGTATTTGCATCCTTAAATCCAACTGTTCATATTTTTTGGCTATCCTAAAGACTCAAAGGGTTACAAATTTCTCAATCTAACCAGTCAAAAATATTTCATTGAAAGGATTGTCCAATTTGAAGAAGAACCCTTGCCTCACATCATCTTAGATGGAAATATTCCACGGATGAAGAGTTTCAGTCTCTTCAAAATAATATAACTTGGGAGCTAGTCTCACTCTCACCTAGCATAAAATTGGTCAAGTGTAAGTGGATCTTTCGAACAAAGATGGTTGTTGATTTTGATGTAGTCAAGTAAAAATAAAGGTTGGTGGTTAAGGGATTATTACAATTCCAATTCCTTGACTACAATGAGACCTTTGCACCAGTGGCAAAGATGGATTCAATCATACTAGTTCTGGCAATTGCAGCATCCAAGTGCTGAGAAGTGGACCACATGGATGTCAAAAGTGATTTCCTCCATAGAGACCTTGACAAGGATATTTACATGAAGAATCCATAAGACTATGTTATTGACCCCTATCTTATGTGCAGGTTGAAGAAATCATTGTATGGACTCAAGCAATCTCCTAGAGCTTGGTATGCCAAAATGGACAGTTTTCTCTTGTCACAAAGTTTCAGCAGATGCAAATCTGACCCAAATTTTTACATGAAGCATGTCAATGGTTCTATTTTACTTATTATATTATATGTTGATCAACTTTTCATCACAGGAAGCTCTATTAATGAGATTGCTTCATTAAAGACTTCTTTGCATCGTGTCTTTTCTATGACTGACTTGGGAATACTAAGACAATATTTGGGACTTGATATCTCTCATTCCACCTCGGGAATTAAATTATTTGAGTTAAAATATGCATCAGATTTGATAAAGAAATTCAGAATGGAATAATAGAAGTTATCCAAGACACCCTTTCTCTTTGGAGCAAGACTTGAAGATGCAGAATCTTCCCCTTTGGTGAACAACACCCTGTACAAATAGCTAGTTGGAATTTTGTTGTATCTTACTCAGTCTCAGACATATATTTCATATGTAGTGAGTGTTGTATAAAGGTATATGTATCATCGACATGAGCTTCATTGGAAGTCTCCCAAAAGGATCTTGCATTATGTGCAAGGAACCAAGTCTCATGGGATTCATTATGATATTGATTCTTCATTGGATCTCATTGGTTTTTTAGATTATGATTGGGCTAGAGATAGATCAGACCGTAAGTCAACTTCCGGATATGTTTGCATGAGTGGAGTAGGTACAATATGTTGTTCAAGAAAAAACCAGAGTGCCATTTCACTTTCATCCACTGAGGCCGAGTACATAGGAGATGTAAATGCAACGAATCAATGTGTCTAGTTGCAAGGTATGCTTTTAGAGTTTGGGATTGACTTTAATACACCAACTGTAATATAGTGTTACAATCAAAGTACAATAAATATCCCAACTGATCCAATGAAAATACAGAGGACCAAGCACATAGAAGTTCACATGCATTACATCCTAGGACTAGTGCATGATCAGATCATTGCTTTGCAATATTGTCCATTTATGAGCAAGCTGCAGACATCTTCACCAAAGCATTCATAGAGAATAATTCCATCCATCTCATATCTCTACTTGGGATGGGTCAACACATGGTGAAGAAGGATTGAAAATCAAGTTTTCAATTTTTTTCATGTCCATGTTTAGAGGTGAGCTTTTTTCCCATGAGGTTTTCCTTCTTTCCTTCTTTTGTGGACAACAACATGTAAAGGGTGACCAAGCCTCATTGTTGGGCCCTATATTTCTGATTTTTACTCACATATAGTCAGGCTTAAGGGGGGGTGTTAGAATGTTAAAAACCCATCTAGACTTAGGATATAAAGTATTATTCATTTTTTGATACTTTCCTAGGTGTTTGACTAGGTAGTTGGCCCCATATTGCATCTTTCAACTCACAGCTTGTCATCATTATCCACATGAGCTCCCTCAAAAATATTCTAGATAGATTCTTCCTAGTTCTATAACTTTCCAGAATGGTAAGAACGCACTTCTAGATTTTACACAAATTTGTCATGTTTTTTCTGCTTTTCAGTGGATAAGGATAAAGCTATATGCGTTTATGGACTTGGAAAGCTGTACAATTTTTGCCAACACATAATCCATATTTTTCTCTCCAAAATCCATCATTGTATTTATTTTACATCATGCATTAGCTTTCATACCTGATTTAGCTAATTCGTGAGGTCCTTGACTGATTTGGAAAGTGATTTTGCTACTATGGGGGGTTTTTTGCCTTACCAGTAAGCCTGCTTTTGTGATGAATTCAAATGCCTTTTTTTCCTTTCAATATTTTTATTTAATTATATATTTGGACAACCATTACATTTCCCAAGTTTTGATAATGTACAACTATTCAATAAAATTTTATTGTGTGCATATTGCAATTCAACGCCATTTTTCAGTGATCTATGCAATTTTTTGCTTAACAATTATGGGAGAATAATTTGTTTTGCTAGATATTTCCTATGAATTGATTTTCACAATTACCGGGTCTTAAGGAACTACTACTAGTGGTCCAAGAACTAGCGCTCATGCTACTACAAGTGATCTGACTAACTGTTAGAGCAAACAGGTAGTACCAAAGCTTGTTGTAGCCACTACAGAATATTTGTTCTACATTCTATGATCAAAGAAAAGGAACATCAACTGGTAGAATTTACAATAATTTTGTTCTTCAGAAAACTTTATTTCTATAGCTTAGCAAGATAACATGATACATAATTCCAACTACTGCACAAGCAATCAGACAACCCCCCATAGGTACTACCTTGGTCTTAATCCAAGTATTCATCTTTGGGTTGAAAGAATCCATAGAACCCACATAAGCATAAGTATGCATATAGATTCCATTCATATTGTCAAACCTAATCCCACCAATAACAAAGAAGATGCCATTCATAGTAGTACCCAACACCCATACCTTTTCGAGGCATATTTGTTGGCTTGGTTTTGCAACCAAGCTTTGTGCGATGGGAACCTATCAATAATGTGATAGCAGTTTCAATATAGAAAGCAAAAACGATTATAAATTAAATTTAAATCTAAACTAACATGTGCATATAACAAATAAATTTAAAAACGATTCATGGAAAGAACAAGAAATAAAAGAATGGATGTTTTGTATTAAGAGATCTCAAATGGTATGTATTTGTGTTGAGCAACTCCAAGGGTGAGTAGCTCCAAGCTCCAATGGTCTCTTCTCCAAGATGCTGAAAATGGCCAAAAGTCTCATGAGAGATTTTGACAGCGTGAGGATAGGATGATGGATGGATGGAAAGTGAGGAGCCCGTACCACCTTTTTATAGTTTTTGGTGGTGGGGAATACCATTATGGTTTTGAGGAAACCAATGGTATTGACCAACATGGTTTAGGTACCTTTTTCCCTCTTTTTTCCTTTTTTGAATATTTTGAATATTTTTATTCCCTTTTAATATTTTTGGGAATTCTGGACCCTTTTTGAGGGTTTTTTTATGTTTTTTGAGGAAAAATATATATTTTGAGGGGAAAAAGGGGTGTATTATGGTCTTTTGGTGACCTTTTGATGGCTTTAGAGGCTCAAATGGTGGAAAAGTGGACAAATGGGTCATGTGAATAAGGAAATGATCTAGTGAGCACTTTTTGGGTGTTAACAGATTGCCCCCTGATGTGTGAGGGTAGGAGCTCATCGTATGGACGATAGACATCATAGTTCTTTTGTCTTTTTCCTGGGGTTTGGGGAAGAGAAGAGACCGGTTGGAGACTGGATCAACAGCCTTTGGAAGCTGCAAAAATAAAAAAATTACATGGCCTCAATATGAATGAATAATAATCTCTAATAATGGACGAGGCGGGCATACCCATGCTCGTATCAAGACATATACATAACAATTAGTCCCAAGAAGGGGGACCTACATAATACATAAAAAATCTACTGGTACATTGTAATGGTCCAAAGGGGACACTATTTTGGGATGTACTCATGATCATAACATGACTGATCTCAATAACTGATACACTGGAATAAAGCGACAACCGTTTTGAACAAGGTCTCAGAAGGGTTGATGAACTGTTGAAACTAAAGGTGTCCAACATCTGTAGGGACTCAATGACTCTGAGTCAACTCTGAGGAGTATATATAACTGTATACTCAAGGGAGTATAAAACTGGGGTACATCTAAATACTGTCGCCATGCGCAACCCGGATATCTTTAGGAAAATGTAACTGGTTGTTTCCATAGGTAGACTCTCAAATGTGGAAGAGTTAGGTGGTATCTGGGGTCTTCAACAAATAACTGAAAGGACCAATACCCTGTGTGAGTCTCAACGATGCGATCAAGGTGTTGAAGTAGAGCATGTGAGAAACAACCATTTGGAGAGGCACTGAGGACTCTTCTCGAAATGATTCATAGGCACTCATCATGAATGGTGATGAGTCCAAGACACAGGGACCTCTAGGTCTATCCTCTAGAATAAATTTGGTTGGCATCGACAGAGGGATACCAACAACTAATAAGTCAATGATGTTTCCTTGATAAGAGCGCGAGGTGTAGAACTGAAATGTGGTAGTACTGATGGTAGGACTGACTACTGTGGGGATGGAAAATAACTGGGTTGTAGAGTGGGTGGACTCAAACTTCCTTTGTTCAGAACATGATGACATGGTTGACCTGGCAGTGTAGGAAACTGACTTGTAGGTGCAGGGATCATAGCTTTAAGGACTGAAGGTTATGTATTGTAGATTGGAGTGAGTCTTGGGGGGACAAGCTAACGGATGCTGTAGAGGGCCTCTTAGGGTGACATACTGCAGAATACTCTGAACAAAGGCGACCGAAATGGGGAAGCTTCCATATGAGTAGACATGATCTGTTGTGGTGCCGAGAAGCACCATTGGGTCCTTCTTAGTAGTTTTAATGAGCTCGAAGAAGGGATAAAAGTGTGCTTTGAAATGGTACTGTCCTGTGGATTTTGTGAGCCCAGGACTATTCATGCTCATGAGTGCTTTCATTTTTAAGGAGTCTAAAAACGATAAGAAGACTCTGCAGTATTGGTGGAGTACCGTCATGTGGATTTATACGAGCCCAGGATGGTGATTGCTCATGGTCACTTTCATGTTTAGAGAGTCTGAAAGCGGTAAGTGGACTCCATTGGTGTTCTTTTTCGTAAGTTAGTCTCCAAGGCCCGAAAAAGCATAAAATGATGCAAATGGAGAACTCTTCTAGCCGATGTCACTAGAGTATTCCTTTTTCGTAATTAGTCTACAAGGTCTAGAAAAGGGGTAAACTTATACTAGGTAGACGCCCTTTCAGATACGTTTAGAGAGCATGAAAGGAAGCAAGATTGCTCGGCGATCTTTTCATTGTTTTAGGAGTCAGAAAAGATCTTAACAGAAATCCCCTAAGTGCATTTTTCGTAAAAGGGATTGCTCGGCCCGAAAAAGGGGTAAAACTATACCGAACAAAAAGGTATTGATGAGAGGGAGAAAAGGTCTCAAGCATCGTCATGAGTGCGGAAGACTGAATCCGGTGACATAAAGATTGTAAAAAATGGGCAATGGCCAATGTGGCACGCAAACCGAGGCAACGAGGGGGCATGGAAAAAATGCTTGAAAACTCTGGAGGTGAGAGTGAGAAATGATCTCAAGCGTCATCACGAGCGTGGAAAACTAAATCCAAAAATATAAGACTCGTCGAAAACAGAGAACGACTGATGTGGCACGCAAATTGAGGCAATGAGGGGACATGTGAAAAATGCCCAAAAAATCTGGAGGTGAGAGCGAGAAATGATCTCAAGCATCATCACAAGTTCAGAAAACTGAATCTGATGGTATAAAAATCGCCAATAAACTGACAAAAGCTGATGTGGCATGCAAATCAAGGTGGCGTGGGGCATGGAAAGAATGCCCGAAAGTTTTTGGTGAGAGCGAGAAATAATCTCAAGCATCATCACGGGCATGGAAATATGAATCCAGCAGTGCAAATGGTGCGAAAAATGGAGGTCATAAGGACTCCGGAATGGTCAAAGCAAATAACTAGGTTAAAAAATGGCTACAAATAAAGGTGAGCCCACCAAGCCAAGGATGCAGTGGTGGGGAGAAATGATGACCCGCAGGGGGAGAATACTAGGTGTATCAAATCAAATCGAATATACAAGTGATATGTGACCTCAAAAAATGGTTGAGATCATGCATGTGAAAAAGTCAGCAGGGTTAATGACCTGCCCCCATGCTATGTGCATGGGATTTGTGATTGTGGATCACATATGTGTTGGTTTGAACAATGGGATCATTGGAATACTAAGATAGATGTGATGGGGAAGGTTCAAAATGATTGATCATGCCCCCTATCCCAGGGTTGAGGTAATCTATTATACCCCCTAACTCAGAGGTGTCAATGTTGTGTATATGTTGTCTCAGAGAGGGATCAACGGGGCATTGAGCAACTGCTGGCGGGGGGGTATACCATGAGGCTGTATGCCGTGGTGGCATACTGAAGTGATGATATGATGATGGTGGATTCCCCTTGTGGGGTGGATGCCCCCAGTATCTCCGACGAGAATCATGATGATGATGAGTAGGCAAGGTTTTGGGCCTGCCCCCATGTTGTGGACATGTGGTTTCCTCATCAATTTTAAAGGGTTGAACATGTGTGTCAAAGGGATCAATGGAAGGGGACGACCGGATATAGGGGTATCCAATGGAAACTGTGTAAATGGTGTTAATTTATTTCGAGGAGGAAGATGGTGGGGGATGAATTTCCTCAATGGTAGGAGCGGATGTTTCTAGATTGACATTATTCAGTTCATATAGAGCTGCTCTATAATCTGGGAGATCGCGACAGTGATGTGAGTAATGGCCGTAGATGCCGCATATCGCACAAGGGTGGTTGGTGTGCAACGATTTATCGTGAGGTTGAGGAGGTGGCTCAAGTCTTATCACTGGAATTCCGGTGTCGTCATCCAACATATTAATGTGTTCTTGGAGTGCAGGTAATTGTGGACATTGATGAGTGGCATGGCCTATGTCGTCACACAATGAGCACTTAGGGGGAATGCGAATATTTGGGGGGTTCTTGGCTACCTTGGGAGTTGCTGGGGGGGTGCGAGTTATGGGTCTAGTGTTATAAGTTTGTGGGCCTCTGCCCCCTGTGTTTCGTAACGGAGGTGGGGCATTTCTAAATGTTGATGTCGTAGTCACTATTGGGGGTGGTCTGTTTTGCAGATGAGTGAGAGGAGGGGGTGGGTGGTTGGTAGTAGGGATAGGTTGTACCGGTTGTAAGATAATAGTCGGAGTCGGCGGGGGGCTCGGCGCAGGTAAGTACCATACAGGTATCCCTGATGTTAAACTTGGAAGGTTGAGTGTAGCCATTACTGGCGAACTGACAACTCCGAAAAATGGGAACAAGAATGGGATAGTATGAATTGGCGTTGTTCCAATATGAGTAGGCACTGTGGGTGTTTGTGGTAGTGACGAGGGCTCCTGTGTGGTGTGTGACAGGGTGCAAAAATTGGATGTTTTTGTTATCGGTAAAGGTTGTGGGATCGATGGAAATGTGGAAGTCATAGGTGACTCGGTGTAGATTCCAGGACCAATTGACGAGACAAATGATGTCGATGCAGTTTGAACGGTTTTTTCAATCATTGGTAGCACATTTTGAGGGGTTGTGGGGGCATTAGGATCATAATATGTGAGTTGATCAATCTTGATAATGCATCCTTCATGTGGAAACATCATGAGGCGGAACACAGATGAAGTGACGACTTTCATTTTGTACATATTGCTATGTCCAAGAAGGAGGTTGTAGTCGAGCTGGGCATTGATCACTTTGATGTCGATGAAAACTAATTTTCCGCCTAGTTCTACGGGTATGTTCGCTAAGAGGCCTTGTGGTTGAGCTGAGCGCCCGTCGTAAGCTCGTAATGTTGTGGTGGATGGTTGTAAAGTGGGGGAGCCAAGTTTCTACCACACAAGAGTGGACATAACGCAGGTTGAAGCTCCTTCATCGATGATGCATCAATGTACAACAAGGTTTCGAATGTTTACTGATACTTGGAAGGCCAAATTTGATGGCAATCGAGGTTTGGTTTGGTCTAAGTCGAAAACCATCATGTGTGTATCGTCAGGGTCTACTCCTCCGATGGCGTATAGTAGTAGTTTTTGTTGTGCAGGGCATGTTTTCAGTACCTCTAAAGCAGACATAGCAGCGGGGGATTGTGCTAGGTCTTCCACGACGTTGTAATTGGATGTTGCGCGAGCATTACGATTGTTGTTAATCCTTCGCAAAGGGATGCAAGGGATTTTAGGTCCTCCTTCCAACGACATAGTTGGTATGCGTAGTTGTTGATCAGGTGGAAGGGAGGTGGATGCGTCAGTGGGAGGAGTTTCTGGGGTTGGGCCGTACTGATTCCTGCGAGTCTGGAGGTTAATGTCATTGGATGAAATCATTAATAAATGGTATGTGCCTGAATCCATATGTTGATAATCAGGTCCGACATAGGTGATTTGCTGCTGAGGTGAAGCAGATCCTTGTGGGGGATCCATTGGGAGAGCATTTACTACTCCTTGGTTTGGCAATGAGTTTTGCAATATCATGGGTTGCAGTTGATTAAGTGGAGCTGGCTGTCCAGCGTGGCCCTGGCATTGGGCATCGTTAGCCCAAAGCTTACGTGCTTTCTCTAAATGGGGGCAGTTGTGAGTGTAGTGGCAATAAACTCCACATATAGAACATGGATGGTTTGTTCTCAGGTTATTGTTTTTTGCCTGCTGGGGATGACGATCAGGATTCTAGTTTGGGGGAGGAGCGTTGTTATTATTTGGATGATTGGGTGGTGGTGGATCTTGATTATGTTGTTGGTTGTTGCCGTGGTTACGTCCTCTTCCGCGGTTTTGTTGTCCGCCCTAGTTGCATTGGTTATTTTGGTGTTGGGGCTGATTGTGTTGCGTGTACACTTTCCCTTGAGTAGTGGGAGGATTTTGGGGTGTCGCAGGTGCAGGAGCAGGTTGCGGTGGATAATAAGCTGGTGGGGCTGGAGGAGGTCCAGTTGTCTGTTGGGGTTGTTGGTAACCCTAAGCTATTGGAAGTGTTGGGTTAGTTGGTGTAGCTTGCTGGGGGTAATACATTGGTTGGGCCGGTAAATGAATTGGGTTCTGGGTGGCCGGTTGGTTATAGTATGTGGGTGGTACATATGTATATGGCGCTTTCCCATAGCAATGTTGTGGACAAGAGGGTCCATGAGTGTCATAAGTCTGATTCGTTGGAGCGTACGAAGTCATCGCTCCAGAATTAGATGTAGCCCTAGAGAGGTCTGGGGCATTTATGGTGCTCACCATGCTAAAAGGTTTATTGTGTGTCGTGACTTGGCCAATAATACCATCAGTGGCATGTGATGCCCCCGAACTATCACCGCGTGAAGAATCACCTTGTGGGGCGTCTAGTATGATGGTGTAGAGATAGCCTGACTAGGCATAAATCAGGTCGAATTGTTGAGCTTTTAAGATAGCTTCTTCTTCTGACTGGGGTCATTCCGAAGGTACATCTTCGGCTATGAGGGGTAAGAGTGATTTAAGAAACCAGTCCAAAAATATACGGTCATCCATTTTTATCTTGCAGAGGGTACGACGCTTGCGCCATTCATGGATATGGTCGGTGATGTGGGTAGCTGTGTTTTGTCTACAAGACAACAGTCTTTCAACTCCAGCATCATAGCGTATAGGTAGCTGAAAAAACTGAAGGAAAGTGGAGGCGAGGGACGTAAATGTATGGTGGGTCCCATGTGGTTGTTTAATGTACCACTTGGTTGCAGATCCAGTGAACGTTCATTGCAACAGTCTTAGTCTAATGGAGTCATCCACTATGGAGTTAGATGAACACCATAGGTGAAATGACATTATGTGGTTTTGGGGAACCTCCCCAGGTTTTCCTTCAAACTTGGGGATGTCCAAGGGGAGCTTGGTAGGCATGGGTGGCCATGTAGGGTTTTGCCTGATAGGATCGTTGGTTAACCTGGCTAGGTCTGGTAAGTTCAGACTAGCCATGTATGGTAAACTAGCAGATGGGTGTGGCGTAGTGACTGGGACATAACTGTTAATGGTGGCATTATGTAGTGGTCCAGTGGCCCCTAAGGGTATGCTAGGTATTGAAGGTATGTGTCCTCCAACCGTTGTGGTGTGGGATGGGCCAGCACTCCCAAGTGCAACATGGGTTGCAGAGGGGTGAGGAATAGTGCCAGGAATTCCTAGGATCTAGGTTGTGGTAATGAGGGGGGGGGTGATTCCTATGTTGGGCATACCCATAATAGGATGTAGTCCTGTGTTGGGCATACCTAAAGGTGGAGTGGCCCATATATTAGGCATGCCTAAAGGGGTTATTGTTACCATGGGTGGCATAGTAGTAGAAGGGTTTGTCGATGTATCTCCAATAGCACTGGTGAAGAGGGGGTCGTATTGTGATCCAGCCATGGGGTTGGTTGGTGATATTTCAGTAGGGTTTTCGGATTTATCCTCAAAATCAAATGTGAAGTGAGGCGCGTTAGAATCGGATGACTGTGTTCTTGGCCGATGATGTGTCGAGTCAAGGGATAAGGCTCTACGTCTATGATGTGTAGAGCAAAGTGTACTGAACTGAGCGGGTTCACCCTGAAGATGGCGAGATTGTCTTAAATTCTCAATAGTGAGAAATATTTAAAAATTTCAGTGTAAGGTGGTGATGTAAAAAACTCGAAACCTTGGTGCAACAATGAGTGCAAGAGGGGAGTGAAAAAATAAAGGCTCTTAGGCCAACAACCAACCTCAAAATCACTTATTATAGCAGCTGTGCTATAATAAGTGGAGGGATGCAACAAATTTTTTTCAGAATACCAAAAGTCAAACAGTTCCTAGAAAAAAGTGGTGTTACTAGACCAAAAGTGGGTATTGTATCATGCAAACACCTAACTAGAAGTATTGTGAGTCAACAAACGATATCCTCTACAAGGTGATGAATTTCAAGTCAGACAATATAGAGTGTTGAATCAACGGCTAGATATCCCCCTACCGGGAGGGACACCGGGTAGACAATCCTAAAGAGTGGCAACTAGGATACCCCGTTCATGACACGTTCGGTTGGGTGAATCTGCAGTTTGGTTCTATCGTCGCTGTACCCCATTCGGGTGTACATCGAGAAATTCGAAAGGTATCCTTCGGTTATTGAATGGATTGCGGTATTCCACTCAGACTTGTGGAACCAGTCTGGCTACTTTGACCCTCCTAAGGGAGAGGCCTTACCGATAAATTGGTTGATAACCGTGTCAAAATTATAAGGAATTTTTGGACCCTAAAGTCAACCACTATGTCTCAAATGTAAATAATTGAGGGGTGTTATTGGTACACCTATCCTCTCAATTCTACCTAACTAAAAGATTCTTTTAAGTGCTCCCTAAGTGGGGTTAAAAGTTTGTTGAGTTAAGGTAAATTTTAAGGCTCAGTTTAAATTATGTGGCAAAGTGGGTGCAAGTGTGATATTTAAACTGAAATTGATTTGCCTCTTGGGCGATTGATTACAAATGAAAGAAAAGAGGCTTATAGTTTGCAAAAAATAAAGGCATTTTTTGAAATGTAAATGCTTGAAAAAAACTATTAAAAAATAATGGATCTTTGAAATAATTTAAAGGGAAGCAAATAACATGAATATTTCAAGAAATAAATGGATCTCTTAGAAAATTGCTTGGGCAAACTATTGAGCATATAAACAGTAAAACCTTTGATCTAAATAGAATGCAGAAAATCTTTCTTTCAATTACTGAAAATTTTTAAAAAGACTTTTATGGAGCATATATAAATAGAAAAAGATTTAGTATGGCTGTAAAAATGCAGAAAAAATAATGTTGTAAAAAAGGTTAACTGGGCAAAAAATACAACAATTTTTTTTCTAAAAAATTGGCCAAATTCAAAATAATTGCATCTCGGGTTTTGGGGAAACAGCCGCGATGTGCAGCGTGAGTTTCGGCTGCGCAGTCGCGATGTGCAGCGTGGCAAATGACCGCGAAGCCGTGATGTGCAGCGTGGGTTTCGGTCACACCGTCATGATGTGCAGCATGAAAAATGTTCGTGAAGCCCCGATGTGAAGTGTGTAAAATGGTCGCGAAGCTACAGTGCGCCGCACGGAAAAAGGCCGCGAGGTCACAATGAGCTACGTGACTGTCGGGCAAAAATCCACGAGGCGAAAGCCGAAAATGGACGCCGAAAAATGAACCCGAAAATGGAAATTTCAGGCTGTTAATGGCAATAAAAAGGGCCAACATCAAATGGTGAGGATTTGTGTTAAGCAACTCCAAGGGTGAGTAGCTCCAAGCTCCAATGGTATCTTCTCCAAGATGCTTAAAATGGCCAACAGTCTCATGAGAGATTTTGACAGCATGAGGATAGGATGATGGATGGACAGAAAGTGAGGAGCCCCTACCACCTTTTTATAGTTTTTGGTGGTGGGGAATGCCATTATGGTTTTGAGGAAACCAATGGTATTGACCAACATGGTTTAGGTACCTTTTTCCCTCTTTTTTCCTTTTTTGAATATTTTTAATATTTTTACTCCCTTTTAATATTTTTGGGAATTTTGGACCCTGTTTAAGGGTTTTTTATGTTTTTTGAGGAAAAATATATATTTTAAGGGGAAAAAGGTGTGTATTATGGTCTTTTGGTGACCTTTTGATGGCTTTAGAGGCTCAAATGGTGGAAAAGTGGACAAATGGGTCATGTGAATAAGGAAATGAGCTAGTGAGCACTTTTTGGGTGTTAACAATATTCACAATGAGTTTCCATACATCAAGATATTGAATATATTATTCTCCATCGAAAATGGATTCCCTAGTTGAGTCATTTACAAGGTAGAACCCTAAAACAAAAATCTTATTTGAAATCACACAACACACAAATTTATTCCTTGGGAAAAGAATGGGGGGCCTCCTGGTCAAGGACATGGTCCATGCATCATACACAATGGTGCAATGCCCATTGCCTGAAATTGGGAAGGGGATTGATTCCAGAATGAAGATATGTTGATTCAAAATGGTTGATTGTGCATGTAATAGTGAATTATTAGCACTATGATATTTCAAATACCATTCATTCCCCTACATTGAATCAGTATTAAAGAGAAAACCAACTCCCCTCCCACCATTGCTTTTACAATATATTGCATATTTAAGCCATGTCCCAATGCCCCTAAGATTTCAAGTCTTCCTATATTCCTACGAATCTCATAGTATGAAGGATATTTCAATACCTTGTAAAATTTGTGAGAAACCAACATTGAGCAAATCATATAACATAGATTATATCTTAGGCTCTTTTTCTTCTATGTCTTTCTCTAGGTCTGGGTCTTCATATCTATAATATTTTCCGTTTGAGATAATGTTGTGGGGATTGAAACTTGGAACAACAACATGACTTTATAAACCTACAGAACTTTTGACTGGGATTCTATGATTTTTTTCATTATGGGTATTGCATTAGATTGCATACGGTATCGGTTTAACCATAGTGAATCACAAGAATGAGTATCATGTAGAGACCGAGAAGGATGTAGGTTCTATCTAGGTGACACTAATTCTCTGGTGCTATTCTACATTAAAGAGGCATAGGTTCTATCCAGGTGTGTCGAAAAAGAATGGCTACTTGTAGTTTATGGTAAAAACCAAATAGCATGAAGCGAATTTATTTGCATGATTAAATAAGATATGTCAAATTCTACTTATATCGACATAATTATTAATGCATACAACATCTAAATATCCCTCTGGATAAATAGAAATAGATGTTTCATCCTAAGCGCCTCATAAATAAAAATATGCCACGTTGATGCCATGCATCCAACATCCCCAGCAAACCATGACCAGCATGGCCATGCAAAATCTGCATGCAAGCCAAATATCTTGTTTATGCTTGTATTGCCAATGCTTAGATTTATTGTCATGCTCTACACATTTTTTCTCCCTCTATTTCATGATTAATTTCTTTCTGTACAAAATATGTTTGTATACCTTATAGGATTTGTATTAAGAATTCCTATATCCTATCCTACAGAGAACCATATCATATGTCCTTACTCATGTTATAGGGCCATAGAAAATGCTTACAATAATTTATTATTTTCCCCAAATATTCTAAAGTTTTGACAATTTATGGTTTTTCTCTATTAGTCCTAGCTTCTACAATAATGGCTTCCAAAGCAGGCTTCCGCAGTAGTGACTTAAAAAGTAGTGGTTTCCATAGCAACCATAATCCTAGTATGTATTTGATTGAAGACTTCTTGAATTGCACCTAAGATTCCAATTATTCATTTACTACTTACAAAGGATGCTACTTCTTCAACAGAAGTTTCAAGATCCTCATTTTCACAATATTGTGGTTGTGTTGTCTTTGACCACAAATCTTCCATTGCATCTTTCTACATTTTTTTACTCTTCCTATGCAACATCATCTATCCCGTACCCATTGAAAAATTGATCCCATATTAATCCTTCCAATGATAAAGCATCTTCAACCAATAATTTATTTAATCCATGGTGTTATATTCTTTTATCAGGGTGCCCTCTTTTCCTTATAGTATTGAGCAAAAGGGAAGGATCTAATAATTTGGTGGAATCAATTGCATCCAAATTGTCAGAGTTATAGATCGAGCTAAACTAGCTTACCTATCTAAGTATTCAATAACATATCAACATAAATAAGAACAGAAAGAGAACAAGGAAAAGAATACACAAGATATACGTGGTTCATCCAAATGGGCTACGTCGACAGGAAGGTTGTCTTCTTAGTATCTCCAAAAATATCCTTCAATCTTACAAGAGAGGAACTCCAAATAACCCCAATACAACATAGAAGAGAGCTTGTGAGCACAATACAATGTGTTGTAATAGTGTGATGGATTGTTCATTGTGACTCCCTTGACCCTATTATATACCAAGAGATGTGGAGGAATTAATCTCACATATCACATGTGGGATAATATAATTCTCCATAATAACATCTCTTTATATAACGATGGATATCAAGAGCATACTTTACCATAATGAATATGGGATATAATGTATTACTCTTTTAAATAAGGTTGTGGATAACTTCCGACATAATAAAAAGACAGTATTACCTCCCAAGGAATATAATATATTCCAACACAAATGTGGCTTAAAGATAGATTTAATCCATAATATGAACATGGTTTAATTCAAATGTATTAGAGGATTGCATCTATTATTGAAAATATCAAGCAATTTGCACGCGTTTTTACAAAATTTTAGCTTAAGCATGTAATACAACAAGTGAATGTTGTTGCATATGTTTATCTTGGTAAGCAAATTACAAGATACATGCGTCCAAATACTGCAAGAGATAAAGCAAAATCCTATCAAGAGACATGCAGTACTCTTGGTAAGCGAATTACAAGATACCTGTGTCCAAATACTTCAGGAGATAACTCAAAATCCTATCAAGAGACATGCAGTACTCATTGAGTCCTCTTTAAATTATTAGGCTAGATGATTTGTAGATTGATTTTAGTCATTTTATATATTTTTTATAACAGTTGTGAACAGTAGTAATTAATTTCTCCAAAACTCAACTTCGATAAGGGTTGCAATCTAAGGCTGAAGCCCCAATGGTGAAGTAACTCCCATGCACTCAACAATCTCTCTGTAATGCTTGTGTCAAATTTTATTAGCTTTGATTGTTAACTAACTTGAAATCAAAATATGGGCCAAAGTTGCCAAAGAATTGCCCAATAGGTCATTGTTTTAGTCTAAAATTTTACAAATAATGAATTACATGTGTGGGTTAGCTATGAATCAAACCCTATGTTCCTGAATATATTGTGTCATTAAGATGTAGGGTAAGAATAATTGATCCACATCGCAGCTGGCATTTGTTTTCGGATGCTAATTTCGACACATTCTCGACTAGTTTTCATGGTTGATACAACTTTGACATGAAGTTTCGAAACGACAGGACTTCGACAACTTCAATACCTGCGACATGTTTCGCACCTGTGATATGTTCCATGCCTTCAACATGTTCAGCGACCTCACAGTTTGTGACATCGACATGCAACGTCGATGTAATATCCTAAATTTGTGGACTAACTATTTTGGTTGTTATATTGGGTCACGGCCCCAGCATCTATGTTTTACTTGGAGTATTGGGCATAAGCCCTAACACCTATGATTATTCTTTTATATATATTGACATATCAGGCATGGACCCTGACTGACTTCTTTATTTGAGTGTATACTGGGAAAAAATGCCCCGATGTGGTATGATGTTCTTCAGCTTTGATATGGGTACAAACCCTGATATACTGAGATGATCTTTTGTTACTTACTGTGCAGAGCTATGATTTTACATGATTAGACTTATGAGTGTGTTGAGCATGGACTTAGAAACACACATATAACCTATGCACTGGGCATAAGCTCCGATGTATCTAGAAGAATGTTTATGTACTGGGAGTAAGCCCTGAGGTACATTGAGTGTTGGGCCTAAGCCCTGGAGCACTCCAAGCTTGATAAACGAATACCGGATCCGAGGCAACTTAAAGATTCTAGATGTGCCTCACAACCACATTCTAGCACTAGTGTTGAGCAGAGGCTATGGAATTGCACTAGCGTAATGCCCATGTGAGAGTGTTGAGTTAAAAGGCTTTGAAGAGCACTCGAGGTTACTCGATCTCAAAAGCGTTGAGTCAGAAGGACTCTGAATAGCACTCTTACTTTCATCACACTTATTTTAATTATTTAAATGATTCTTATTTTATCTATCATCAAGTACTGCGGGAGCTACTGTGTTAAACAAGGGAATCCGACGTGCAAAAAGAGAGACTAGAGGTACCTAACCAAGCTTACCAAGATCACCCAAATAATTGGACCTTGTCCTTAAAAGACTAAAAGAAGTACCTTGTGAAGTTACATAATTTAATAAAATAAAATTACCAGTAGTCTTTTATGACTATACAGGCATAAAAGCCTCAAGGCTAAGTTATTATTGAAAGCTCTAATAATAATGTGTCATGTTTTAATTAGGAAATATATTTATTATAGATGGCTTATGCACTTCTTAAATATTATTAATGAGGTGTTAATAGTTAAATTAAAATATTATTATTATAATTATTGTTAATAAAATTGTTGGCTAAAGGTGGTTAGCCTTCCTTAGTGAATACCATTTCGAACTAAAGTATATAAAGGGAAAGGAAAAAAAGATTGTGGATGCCTTGAGTCGTCGAGCACATATGCTTTACGAGGTCACGGTGAGCCAAACCGACTCAGACTTACACCACAAAATTTGAACAGCAT
The DNA here is from genome assembly GCA_027924585.1 of Larix kaempferi. Lineage (NCBI taxonomy): Eukaryota > Viridiplantae > Streptophyta > Pinopsida > Pinales > Pinaceae > Larix > Larix kaempferi. The sequence continues at coordinate 14,966,120 of BSBM01000047.1, read as the reverse complement.
GTAAGAGTGACCGTTATTACATGGAAATCCTTGCAAAGATCCAAGAAGACAGACTTTTCCAACAACAACAAGAATATAAGATAGACGAATCGGGACTATTGTGGTCGAAAGACCGACTTTACATCCCTAAGAGTGGAGACATTAGATCATTCTCACCGAGTTTCACCAAAAACCCTATTCAGGGCACCCCGGATATCAAAAGATGATATCGGCCGTAAAGAAACATTACTTTTGGCCTAGGCTCAAAGCTGACATTGCAATGATCATCGCGAAATGTCAGGAGTGCCAATTGGTCAAAGTAGAACACCAACACCCCTTCGGATTACTTCAACCTTTACCCATTCCAGAATGGAAATGGGAGGTAGTAAGTATAGACTTCATTACAGGCTTACCCAAGAGTAAGAAACTAAACGACTCCATCTTTGTAATGGTAGACAAGTTGTGTAAAGTAGCCCACTTTATACTAGTGAAATATGCCTACAAAGCAGTTCACATCGCGTAAATATTCTTAAAAGAGATCTTTCAATTGCACGAGATACCCAAAGCAATCATTTCCGATCGAGACACGAAGTTCACTAGTAAATTCTAGAGAGCATTGTTCTCCGATTTGGAAACCCAGTTACAATTCAGTACCACGTACCATCCCCAAACCGACAGACAAACAGAATGAGTAAACCAAATCCTCAAGGACATGTTGAGGATGTATGTCATGAACAACCCCACCAAGTGGGAAGATTATTTGCACCTCACAGAGTTCGCTTACAACAACGTTATCAAACCTCGGCCAAAATGAGTCCCTTCGAGGTACTCTATGGCAGGAAATGTCGAACACCCATGACTTGGGACAGTCCAGTAGACAAACTTATGTTAGGACCCGACCTACTAAATGACTTGGAACAGCTAGTCTCCAAGGTACAACTAAACTTAAAAGAAGCACAAGAACGCCAAAAGAGCTATGCAGACAAGAAAATAAAGGACAAAGACTACCAAGTCGGTGAACATGTGTTTCTAAAAATAAAGGCGAAACGAAGCTCCTTGAGCTTGGGACGTTGCAGGAAACTAGCACCAAGGTTTTGTGGACCTTTTGAAATACTGGCCAAGAAGGGCCCAGTGGCTTATGAGTTAGCCTTACCAGCTCATATAAAAGTTCATAATGTTTTTCATGCTTCACTATTAAAGAAATATGTATACGATACTAAACTTGTTATTGATTGGTTCTTATTACATGTGGAACTCGAAGGAGAGTTCACGCCAAAACCACTCCACATTTTGGACAAGAGAGAGGTGCAGCTTAGGAGGAGGACCATTACTCAACTAAAAGTGCAATGGAGGCACTTTGGGCTAGATGAGGCTACTTGGGAGAATGAGGCCACCATGAAAGAGGCATACCCCGCCTTATTTCATGCCTTCATTCCTAGTCCCTAGAAACACCAGGACGATGTTATTTCTAAGCGGAGAGGGATGTCATATCCCAAATTTGTGGACTAACTATTTTGGCTGTTATATTGGGCCACGGCCTCGACATCTATGTTTTAGTTGGAGTATTGGGCATAATCCCTAGCACCTATGATTATTCTTTTATATATATTGACATATTGGGCATGGACCCTGACTTACTTCTTTATTTGAATGTATACTGGGAAAAAAGGCCCTGATGTGGTATGATGTTCTTCAGATTTGATATGGGTACAAACCCTAATATACTCATATGATATTTTGTTACTTACTGTGCAGAGCTATGATTTTACATGATTAGACTTATGAGTGTGTTGAGCGTGGACTCAGAAACACACATATAACCTACGTACTGGGCATAAGCCTTGATGTACCTAGAAGAATGTTTATGTACCTGGAGTAAGCCCTGAGGTACATTGAGTGTTGGGCCTAAGCCTTGGAGCACTCCAAGCTTGATAAACGAATACCGGATCCGAGGCAACTTAAAGATTCTAGATGTGCCTCACAACCACATTCTAGCACTAGTGTTGAGGAGAGGCTCTGGAATTGCACTAGCGTAATGCCCATGTGAGAGTGTTGAGTTAAAAGGCTCTGAAGAGCACTCGGGGTTACTGGATCTCAAAAGCATTGAGTCGGAAGGACTCTTAATAACACTCTTACTTTCATCACACTTATTTTAATTATTTAAATGATTCTTCTTTTATCTATCATCAAGTACTGCAGGAACTACCGTGTTAAACGAGGGAATCCAACATGCAAAAAGAGAGACTAGAGGTACCTAACCAAGCTTACCAAGATCACCCAAAGAATTGGACCTTGTTCTTAAAAGACTGAAAGAAGTACCTTGTGAAGTTACATAATTTAATAAAAGAAAATTACCAGTAGTCTTTTATGACTAAACAGGCATAAAAGCCTCAAGGCTAAGTTATTATTGAAAGCTCTAATAATAATGTGTCATGTTTTAATTAGGAAATATATTTATTATAGATGGCTTATGCACTTCTTAAATATTATTAATGAGGCGTTAATAGTTAAAGTAAAATATTATTATTATAATTATTGTTAATACAATTATTATTAAGAGCTGAAATCAAAATCACTTATAGTTAAACAGTTGGAAAAGTCCTAGTTCAAAAGGACTAGATATTTAATTAAATAATATCTTTTAATTATTATTATTTAATTTAAAGAAACTAATTAGTTTAACAGTCCTAATTAAAAGACTTCCCTACTTAAAGAGGGCAGATCCCAAGTTGGGGATCATCTATCTTTTCATTATCATTCTATGAGGGTAACAAAAGGAAAAACTTCTACTCCAAGAAACTGAACCAGCAGTAACCCTAGGTCCTCTATCTCTTTTGCATTTTGGAATCCAGCTCGAGGGGATCCATATAGAACCAGGAACGATTATAGGATCATGGTTGGGAGGAACACGGTAACCCCAAAGTTATTCAGCTAAACGCAATCACCCTAACAGGTTAGTTAGATGCAATAGGCTCTACATTAACTATTGTTGAGTGTGCAGGTTCTACAAGGAGGAATCAAGTGCCAAGCAGCTAGGTTTCCACAGGAAGGGACCAAGTACTCAAGCAGCCAGGTATGGAGTATTTAATGTTTCAAATTTCCAATTATAATAAAGTGAGGCTTTTAAAATTAGAATAGATATTGTAGCATTGTTTTCATTACCAATATTATCAACTTCGAGGTTATGCCCAGAACCCAGTGGAGGCTCTAGCAGGTCTAGCCAAGCTAGCCTTTGCCAAACAACTTATATTGTCTTCTAAGGTTAGGGTTATTATGATTTCTTGTTTATAGGTAGATGTTTTCTGTTGAAATCTTATTTCCTTATTCGTAGTGCAGGGTTTCATCTATGCATGTTAGTTCTTTTAAATTATTATCCTGTCTATATTGGAAACAACACCAAATAGAAATAAAAACTAGATATCGAAACTTTTAGCTGCACTACTCAGATCAATTATCAAACACCTCTACAATGGAAATATTTAGTCAAACTTTAAACGCATCAAGTATTGCAAAGAGATTCGTATTCCAAAACATAGATTCACATAGCATTCTGCATTTTAATATGGGTTCCAATCCCAGGACCCTTATGGGCTTGCCTCTTAATTCATGGATCGAACCCCATCCCCAATCAAAATGCTCATCATATCAAACCTAATTATTGAACACACAACAATAAAATAAATGTATCATTTGCACAGAATTAGTTACTTGGACAAACAAACGTTTCCCATTACCATAAAATGAAACACCCACAGCTTGTATTGTTTCTCCATTTATAAAATGCCAAAGGCAGGGATCAAATCCCTCTATGTTCATAGGTAAAGACAATACTGGTCAGATGCTTCTCATAACCAAAAAAAATAAACACAACAGCTATGACATCATACATTATAAATGCATATATTTTAAAAATACATCTTAAAGATTCGAAAACCGTGTTGGTCACGATTTCCCATCCATTGATCAGGTCTCACAGTCCAAACATTTAGGAGTCATCCTTTGCAAAGGATTTTAACTATAGGTTGGGGGTATCAACCCCTGGAGCGGCTCACTTAGCCCAGAACAATCATTACAAGCTAATCAACTGACAGAAATACACCAGACATCAACGATTACAGAGTTTCCATTTAGCAAAACAAATTGACTAGGATAGAAGCACAAACAACTTATACATTTTTATAAACTTCTCACATGCCATAGCAAACAAAAACGTAGAAACAGAGCAAAGATAATACGTATACATTCAGCATGGGAAAAGAGATAAACTATTTTCCATAAAAAATCATAGGCTAACAGAGCATTATTTACAAGAGAATACAATGGCCATAGTTCTTTACATGATCATTTAAACTGGATAGAAACCGAAAACGCAGAGGTCCTTTTCCCATTTCCAAACCTCAAAGTCAAGCTCCATGATTACATACAGGGGAGAATATTCTTCCAAAACTAACATTTACATAAGCACAAATACATGGAAAGTATGGAAACCCTTAGTAGTTTCACCCATCAAAATATTATTATAACAATGCATCGGACACTGGGTCAAGCCAAAGGTGACCTCCATGGAGATTCTAAGTTTGAGTGAGCCAAAGGCATCACAAATCTCCCCATCATCAAACTTATCAAACCCTTCTCCAAACCACTGAGACAGATAGGGTGAAAGGTTGAAAGCACCCAGGACTTACCAGTCCAAAATAAGTGGTACAGTCATATTGCTTCTCACTCTGGTCCACGCAGAGGGCCACCATACCTGTAAGAAAATGAAAACAAGAAGAAGTTAGGGCCTGGTAGTTCTTAAAACTGTAATGAAGCAAATGAGGAACCTCAACATTTAAAATATGGACATGGTCTTACCTGTAGGATCACTTCTTCATCGCCTTCGTATCTTCCAAAACCTTGCCCTGGCCATGAGCGTAGCTCAGGCCAGGCGCAACTACATTACAGTCAAATCTAAAACCCTCGCAGCCAAAAGACAAAGTGAAGTCACGATTTGGGAAAAATTTGGAGTAACCCTTGCTCAAATCCTTCATCCAGGTGGCCAAAGCCACGTGACTATCACATGTGGCATTAACACTTGCAACCACCATGATAGGACTACAATTCGAATTTATCAAACTATGTGGTATAAGTCGTGTGGGTGCAATACCCTTAGTTTATTAATACATAAACAAGGTTCTCAACTCCTTCATGAGAACATAATGGTAGTTCCACTTTTAGAGTTTTTACATAGGGTAGTTGCCAACCATATGGCCACCAAGGGACACCTGCATAGAAGACAACAATTAAATAGGCGTTAGCATAATCGCTAAGTAAGTCCCTAGGCTTTCCCCTATTCACACCTTACCTCTCGGCGATTCTGCCAGAAGTGTTTAACCAAACCCCAAAGATTCAGGGTGTTCTCAACTTCCCTCATCAGGTTCATCATGCCTGAGATTGACATTTCAAACATACATTACATCAAATTAAAAGAATACAGACTACTAGTATTAGTGCATGGAAAAACTTCACACCCACATGTTCATCTTAATTACTTCCACACAAGAGATTGACCGATAAAAGTTACCTTGCTAGAAATTTTCTTAACACATTGAAATGGCGAATGAAAGTATCAATACTTTTCATATTACTGTAGGAAAATCTCATAAATATATAATCTATGTTAGGCAATTTAGCAAGAAGAAGAAATTTGTTTTGTTCTCACTATTTAAGGGACATTACAATAGACATGCGACCAGTGACTGTCGAACTTCGATAGACTGTCTCTCTGTCTTCCAGTTGACTGTAACGGTTGAATAGTTGAACTGCTCTAATTTCTTCTTTGTAACTGAATGTAATGGGCAGGCACCCAAGAGTCTCAGATTTCTATATAAGCATGTATAATAATGTAACATACATCAATCAGAATCAATTTTGATCTGTTTACAAGTAATAGAAGAACAGTTCGCATTCCTGCGTATTGTCTGTGCGTATTTGGGTTTATTTGTATTGTGTATTCCTGCTTTTTGCTCATTTTGTTTATTAAGATTCTGCCATAACAGAGCCGACTCATTCAGTCAAACTGTTGTCCCCCTCATGCTTCCTGGACACGATACGGATCATTGGTATCAGAGAGTACTCAGTTTTTCTTGCTTAAGTTCTGCGTATACACTTCTCTCGAAGTTACCTGACTTATGCCGATTCAAACTCGCTCCCAATCCCAACAATCAAAGCAGATGCGATCTCCAGAAATGACAGAAGAAATAGATGATAGACATGTAGCCGACGAGAGAGCACAGCTTATTGAGCAAGCTCTGGCTCGACAACGAACTGAAATGTTCGCCCAGTTCAATGAGATTCTCTTGCGATTTTCTTCGACATCCGGAGGATCCTCGACCAGATCTCACTCTGACAAAATCAACCCCTTCAAAGTGCAAATGAATCTCGACATACCAAATCTTGAAGGAAATATTGATGTGGAATACGTTGACAATTGGGTGCAACAATTGGAATCCTATTACACTATAAATCAACTCTCCGAAGTTGAAAAAGTCTCCATTGCATCCTTAACGATGTCAACCTCCGTGCACTGCTGGTGGGAGAAACTATCGACAAAGATCGAGAAAAGTGGAGAACCCATTGAAACATGGGATAAATTCGTCGAACACATCCGGAAGGAATTTTACCTTTCGAAATACCTCAAGTAGCAGTATAAGAATTGGCAGCAGCTAAGGCAATGGAAAGACCAATTAGTCCAGGGTTACACCAATGAGTTCTACTGACTGATGGCAAGACTTGGCGTCCAAGAAGAAGAGAAATTGCTTGTTCTAAAATACACTAGCGGATTGTCTCAGTACATCCAGTAGGAGATGGAATTTTTTATTGTCAATACGCTTGCAGATGCTTTCCACTACGCCAACAAACTAGAAACCAAGAAGAAAGGAAAATCACTTTTTGCGACAAAGCCAACATCAGGAAGACCACCCGACAAGAAGGCACCAACCGACTTCGACAAGTCAAAATCTTCTCGGCCGACACCGCCAAAGCCTAGCAACGGTAAGAAGCCTTTTCACAAGAGAGAACGTAGCAAACAACCGCCGACTGGAAAATGATGCAATTACCACCACTAATCTTGGCATGATACGTCTGAATGCAAAGCTCGGAAGACATTCTTAGCAAAAGTGTCGACCTCCGACGCGTTCGACAAGACGGTGGAAGAATCTTATCTAGACGCGATGACTCTTTTAACCTCAACAACTCAAGCAGCCTCGACTATTGTTGACGAGGAGGAACGGGAGCACCTGTTCCATACACGGATATGAGTCCAAAACAACCCATTGCATCCCCGACTAGAAAATGATGCGATTACCACCACTAATCTTGGCATGATACGTCTGAATGCAAAGCTTGGAAGACATTCTTAGCAAAAGTGTCGACCTCCGACGCATTTGACAAGACAGTGGAAGAATTTGATCCAGACGTGATGACTCTTTTAACGTCGACAACTCAAGTAGCCTTGAATATTGTCGATGAGGAGGAACAGGAGTGCCTATTCCATACATGGATATGGGTCTAGAACAACCCATTGCATCTGATCGTGGACAATAGGAGCCAAAAGAACTTCGTTTCTGAAGAACTGGTGAAGAAATTAGGTCTTGTTACCACTTTGCATACTCAGCCTTACAACATCGGTTGGATGAAGGATGGACAAGAACTACAGATCACTCGACAATTCAAACTCACCTACTTCATAAATCCTTTTGAAGATGAAGTACTCTGTGATGTGGCACCACTTTTCGTAGCCGACGGCCTATTTGGGAAACCTTACCTCTGGGATAGACATGGAAGTTATCAGTCATGGCCTCAGAAGGTGATTGTCAGAATCCGAAATCAATGGTTCAACATACCAGAGCGTCAACCCACACCAACGGTTGCACTGATATATTCCAAACAGACAAAGAAGCTCAGCAATCATGCTCAGAAATTTACATTAATCATGATCAAGCCACAACATTCTAAGAAGGCTGCAGCAACGAGTCGAGTCACCAACCAATGCAGCTCTCAACAGAAGAAGCAATTCGATCATATTCTTGATGAGTACCAGAACCTCTTTCAAGCTCCAGACGGAGTACCTCAACATTGTCAGGTAAAACACTCCATTGAACTTGTTCCTAGTTCTTGTTTGCCTAACGCATCTGTTTACAGAAGATCCATTCTCAAAAATGAAGAGATTCGCAGACAAATCCAAGAATTAATTGACAAAGGTCATATCCGACCCAGCTCCTCTCCTTTTGGAAGTCCAGTCGTCCTAGTTCCAAAGAAATACGGGACTTGGTGCATGTGCATCGACTACAGAGCTCTCAACAAAATATCGGTGAAGAATCGGTACCCTCTGTCGTGGATAGACAAGCTCATTGACTATCTGAAAGGTGCTAAATTATTTACTAAGATCGACCTCAAGTCGGGATACCATCAGATTCAAATCGAGCCCTCAGATGTTGGGAAAACTGCTTTCAAGACCAAGGAAGGATTGTTCGAATGGTTAGTCATGCCTTTCGGCTTAACCAACACACCTGTGACCTTCATGCGACATATGGATAACCTTCTCTGACCTTCCATCGGCAAATGGGTTATTGTCTATCTCGATGACATATTGATTTTCAATCAATCATGGGAAGAACATGTCAAACATCTTCGACAAGTCCTCGACACTCTCCAGCAACATCAGCTCTATTTGAACATGGACAATTGCTCTTTTGCGATGACCATCATCAAATATTTGGGGTATGTAATTGACTCTGCAGGCATTCACGTCGATCCATACAAAGTACAGATACTCAAAGATTGGCCCATTCCTAGAAGCATTTAAGAACTAAGAAGCTTTCTTGGTTTGGAGAATTTCTATCGACGATTCATAGTCGGATTCCATCACATAGCCTGGCCCTTGAATTAGTCGACGAAGGGAAACGAGAAAACTGTCTTCCAATGGATAGTGACACATCAAATAGCTTTTGAACAACTCAAACACAGGCTCTGCACTACACCAGTACGTGTGCTACCTGATTTGCATCAGCCCTTTGAGATTGAGATGGACACATCGGACTATGCCTTGGGAGCAGTGATCACTCAGTCTGGTCACCCAGTCGCTTTTCATTATGAGACTTTTAACGACACAGATAGAAGATACTCGACGTATGAAAAAGAACTATACTCCATTGTGCAAGCTCTTAAGCAATGGAGGCATTACATCCTTGGCAAGGAGACGGTCATTCTTACTGATCACAAGCCTCTACAGTTCGCTCCAACACAATCAAAGTTGCAGACAAACCGACAACTCAAGTGGATTAATTACCTACAACAATTCCAGTTGGTGATTAAGTATCGAAAAGGAAAGGCTAATGCCGCTGCAGATTGCCTCAGTCGACCACCCATTACCCTCCTTTTGACAATGATGAGTATGCATGGTTACGACACTACCATTTGGCAATAGTTGTACGAGGACGACAATGACTTCTTAGCAGTCTATCGACAGTTACAGACTAACAAGTCATCGACCTCAGATTTCAACTACTTCCTGAAAGATACCTTGCTATACAAGCTTGGACAACTTTGTGTATCGACCGGTGAGCAACGACAACAGCTCATTTGGGACGCGCACTACAGCAAGACCACGGGACACTTTGGAGTAGCCAAGACACTTGCTATTCGGCAGAAATACTTCTTCTGGCCTACACTTAAATCTGATGTCAACAAGTACATTTGATCATGCGTGGTTTGTGCCATTGCTAAGCCGCCTAATCGACGACAGGGATTGTACACACCTCTACCAGTTCCTAGTCAACCATGGGAATCTATTTTTATGGACTACTTGACGGGTTATCCTACTACCAAACATCAGCATGACGTGATATTAGTAGTAGTTGATCGATTTTCCAAGATGGCCATTCTCATACCATGTAAGAAGATCACGACATCGCAGGAGACTGCTTAGCTCTTCTTTACACATGTTTGGGAACACTTTGGTTTACCCACAACCATCATTTCCGATCGAGATTCCAGATTCGTTAGCATCTTTTGGAAGACCCTCTAGCAACAGCTAGACACGCGACTCTCATTACCGACATCTTTCCATCCTCAGACCAACGAACAGACGAAAGTTGTGAACCACTTGGTAGTACAACTTCTTCGCATGTACAATCACCAGCACCAATGCACATAGGATGATAGTCTTCCATACATACAGCACAGCTACAATTGTGCTCAGTACAGCTCTACAGGAAAGAGTCCATTTGAGATCTGTTACGGATTTCAGCAGTCAGCGACTATCAACTTGATTAGCTCCTTGACACAGCCAAGCTCCTACACAGACCGCAGCGAGCGAGAAGTTGATAAAGCAGTCAAGTTTTAAGAACAGATTTGCGATATTCAGCGACAAGCACATGATATGTTGCACAAAGCAAACGAGAAAGCTAAGTCTTGGCAAGACAAGCACCGCATTCCTCATACATTTTGCATTGGGGATAAGGTCTGGTTACATCTTCAAAAGGAGCACTTCACAAGTCCTTTAAAGAAGTTAAAACCTTTGCCATATGGCCCATACAGTATTCTTCGACAGATTAGCAAGAATGCTTTCCAGCTTGACATTCCTGCTTGCTTGGGTCTGCATCTAGTCTTCAATGTGGATCTACTTCGACCATACCATGAACCCTTGTTGGAACAGAACGACTTCTCAACAGCAGATCTAGTAGACATCAACCCAGATATTCAAGAGCCTCTTCCTTGCGACACCATTGTGGGACAACACGTATGCCTGATGAGGACGAACACAATTCCCTTGTTTCAGGTTGCCAAAGCTGGCCAGATCCCATCTCAAGGAAAGTGGTACTCTGCTACCGAAGTGATCGACAAGTTTCCCAACCTTCGCGAGCAAACAATGGGGTCCATTGTTTCTTAAGGAAGGAGGTCTGATCCAAAACGTAGTTGGCATTTATTGTCGGATGCTAATTTCGACACATTCTCGACTAGTCTTCGCAGTTGATACAACTTTGACAAGTTGCGACACAACAGTACTTCGACAACTTTAGCACCTGCGACATGTTCAACGACCTCACAGTTCGCGACATCAACATGCAGCATCGACATGCGACTAGCAATTGGCGAACTTCGACAGACTGTCTCTATGTCTTCCAGTCAATTGTAACGGTTGAATAATTGAACCGCTCTAACTTCTTCTTTGTAACTGAACATAATAGGAAGGCACCCAAGCATCTCATATTTCTATATAAGCATGTATAATAATGTAACATACATCAATCAGAATCAGTTTTGATCTGTTTGTAAGTAATAGAAGAACAATTCAAATTCCTGCATATTGTCTGTGTGTATCTGGGTTTATTTGTATTGCATATTCCTTCTTTTTGCTCATTCTATTTATTAAGCTTCCGCCATAACAGATCCAACTCATTCGGTCGAACTGTTGTCCCCCTCATGCTTCCTAGACACGATATAGATCAATAATACAGTAGGTTGAGACCACTAAGTTACAAGGGTGTAGACGTCTTCCTCTTCATGTCTTCCTTGATCAACAAAGTTAGTTATGAATTTTTTTCCAAGAAGGTCAATTTCATTAGGGTCAATTTACTCTAACTATTTACTGTATGTAAATATTAGACATAGTGTCAAGGTTGGATGCAATTTGTTGGTGGAAATTTTACATTTTTTCCTCTTTGAATGCACTTCATAACCCATGTTCTTGTTGTCTAGTGGATTCATGAACTGAAGCATTATGTGGAATATGTGTATATTATTGTCGTGGGAACCAAAATAGGTGGGTTAGACTAGTTTATGTAATGAATGCATTAACCTGTCCACTTAAGGTTCTTTCATTTGGACTTGCTTTTAGGATCTTGGACAAGTTCTTTTTAGGTAAAACTGGCATTTTAACTGGCTTGATAGATTTAGGAGATGATAAGCAGTTTTTTAGTGATCATCTTGGTGCTGCCCCTATAATAACATTGGAGGCATGGCTTTGTACCCTTCATTGCTTACCTACTTTTGGGTTCATTTTGATAGTATTTATAGCAGATAGGACATTGTACCTAACTTCACAATGCATAATATATATACTCACTTGACTTATAGTTAGGTTGAGAACGAAGGGTCAAATAGGAAAAATGATGTTGTAGAGAGAGTTTTTTTTATTTTGTATTTACAAGTTTTGGGTTTATATAATGACATTATCCAAGCAATTGTATCTCAAACCAATTTTTATTGTTTGAAAATGCTTTGCATAAATTATAATAAATATTCTTGTAGCATAATTGATAGTGAATATTGTATATTTACTGGAGTTTGTAAACAATGGTGCTAAGGAAACTTCCTTTCAGATGTAGGTTTCCAGAAGTCAACTCACTACATCTAACTTTTGTGATGTTTCATTAAGGGAGAATAGTTGAGGAGTTGGATTGATGTTGCAACATATATTGAATGCAGTTCTAAAACAAAGCAAGTATGTAGCTTGATAGTTTTGAATCGAAGAAATTCAGTATCCTGAATTGAATTTTTGGTATCAATATCTATTGTCTTAGTGTTGCCCTTTCTCTACAATTCACTTTTTCTTCCTAATCATGGAATTCACCACATACAAGCATTTGAAAATTCTCTTTCAAAGATATTTATCTCCCTTGTAGGTTTTATTGTCAGTGATATGTAGAATGCCAAGGTTGTTTTTTATGGTACAATTAATTTAGTCCTTCAACTACCTAAGCCTATGGAACCTCGAAAGAAAATACATAATTGTTCCATTCTTTGAGGGTAAGATTGAGACTTCTTGAAAATATGTTACTTGGAATCTGACTTGAGATTCCATGCTTACCTGGGATTTGATACATTTTCCTAACACATATGTGAATGTTTCGCAAATGCATTCAGCTTCAGTGTTCTCCATGTAAAACAAATAGATGCATTTAGATATCTTGGATTTGGAAGTTTATATGATTCATTTCTATTTATGCTCATTATTTACTAACAAAATATATTGCCAATTGGCTTAATTGCTTGCGTGATACCATGGTTAATGGATTCACTATATTTTATATTTGAGACACGTCAGTGTTGATGATTTAAGAATGATAATTGACTATTGGGGCCAAGTCATTGTTGATGCTTTAACAATGATAATCTATTTCATCAATAGAATTTTCAAGGATAACCTTTTTAATATGAAATAGAATTTTCAAGGCTAACCTATTTAATATGCAATGTTGATCATTTACTCATCGAAAGTGGTTGCTCCAATCCAAGGTATTTCTTCATATTCTTTCATTTTTCTTGTTGATAAAACAACAACTTGATTTCCAACTTACCCAGATTTTATCCACAAAGCTATGCAATCTAATGTAATAGATCAACAAGTAATGCATCATGCTATGTGATCTTGTTTCTAGAATATTTCATAACTTATTCCAAAGCTTTCAACATTAACACACAATTTGAGATGTCTTGAGTGGTAAAGGATGATTTCCTTTTCCTCCATTTTAAATATTGATTGCTTTGGATTATCAAAATAGGGTGCCATATCCCATACAAATTTAAAAGGTGCGGTATGTGCTATCAAACATTATATATATATATATATATATAATTTTATTTTATTTTTTTGATAAATTTTTTATATAATTTTGTCTTTTATATATTAGCAAAATTTATATCTTTAACATTAAAGTGTTAAATATTTATTGAAGATTTTTTATTAAAGATAATTTTATGAAGTTGAATTTTAAAATTATGATTCGATTTCACAATTATTGAAATGTAAATTTATGCATGCTTAAAACATTTTTCAATATTTAAATTAAAGACCTCGGATGCAGGCACTTTCCCCGAGCACATTCCACCTGGCGGCTCGATCCAGCCATATGGCATCGGTATGCAACATGCGTCACCCTCCAGCCATGAAGACAGGCTGCATATTAATGGTGATCATTCAGAAATTGACCAGTTTAACACGATTCATACTAAGGTTAATGAGCTAAGGTTCGATGCGACGGAAGTCATCCTCTGGAATTAACGCAGGCAGCTGGATGCTGCAGGTCCCACGTGTGGCTTACCTATATCCCTCCCCCTCAGTGCATGAAATGGGGCTCCAGCTCAGTTCCTCTTTCATTCACTCCCTCTTGCTGCACTACGTTTGGCACTGCTCTGTTTCGTTCAGCTCTGTGCATTCTGTTAACGCGTGGAAGCTTCTTTTCTTCACCATGACCCGTTCGAGAGGTACCTCCCGTCGTGGAGTTGGGCATGGTGCTGGAAGAGAGGCTATGTCTCCAAGTAAAGGCAAGGTGGCCTTCAGTGGCTATGACAGGAGTGTCTCAACCCCAGTTCGAGCGCTCATTAACGATTGGGAATCTGGTCAGGTGGCAAACATTCTAGCTACAGGTAATCTCATCAACCAAATCAATTACTACTGGTTGATTAAAAATATGCTTGGCAATCTGGTTGAAGAAATTTTGGCCAACTAGAACTCTACAATGGCTTCCATCATGGATATCAGGGCTCTTATGGTGCACCTAGATACAAAATTGGTAAGCCTCGACGCCCGCCTTGCCGGAGGCAAGTTCTCTCTCGAACAGTGCTTTAAGGTGCAAAGAGGCTCTGCTTCAGTTAATCCCACGAACTCTCGGGCCAGTTTGGATGGCTTGGTAGCTGCTCACCCTGGAGGGTCTTCTTCGACTCCTATAGCTCCGTTAGTTCCGGGGGAAATGATGAAAGTGGCTGCAGGAAGCTCTGAGGCCACGTTGGTTACCCCCTCTGGACCGTCTCTGCCTGACTCTGGCGTCTCCTCCAGCTTGTCTCCTCTGCACACCACCTTTCCTATGCACACCAACATCGATTTGATGCACTTCAAGCGTGTCGGCACTTATGAAGGGGGTGCTTCTCCCGGCCACAAAACCGAGCCATTGACGCCAAAGCTCCCTCCACAGGGGTGGGACGACGACTTCTTCGGCAGCTTCCCCATTATCGAAGACAAACCCAACCCCCCGTTGGATGAAACTACTGTCTCTTATGCCCGTCCTTAGTTCTCTCTGTTCTCTTTTTTTTTATGTTATACAGTCTGTTTATTGCTCGACTATTGTTTATGTTAAGAATTGTAAGAACTTCTATGGCATCCAGCCTCCCCGGACAGGCTAGTTTCATCATGCTACATCTCAGCCTAGGAAATTTGAGCGGCTCGGTTGGTGGTTCCGCCAACCTAGCCCGCCACTGCTAGCAATTTTCCTTGTAATATTTTTTGTACTCATAACATAATTTTCTGATGCAGCTTTACAAAAAAAAAATTATTTAAACTAAACAATATTATAAATATATGTATATATGAGAGGAGGTTTGAAAATTTAAGGGATATTTTTATTGAGATGGATTTGTATTTAGGATTATATATATATCTAAAAAAAATATGTTTGAAAATTTAAGTGATGCTTTTACATAGTAGTTTGTTCTATCTTTAGATGGATTCAATTTATTTATATTGGTGAGAATTTATTGAGTTAATAATTTTTTTTTTGTAAGGTTAAGGATTTATTTAGCTTAGAGAAACTAGTTATAAAATAAATATAATAGGCATGCCTAGAGGAAAACCATACCAATAGAAGGTGAGTTTATTAGAGTTGGTAATAGAATTCTGAAATAGTTTATGAAAACTACCAGTTGTTAGTATGATGATCATTACAAAGGAAACAACAATAAAAAAAACATGTAGGACTCTAAGAAACCTCTAATTTCTATCTTCATCAGAAACAAAAATAACATGTACCTTCGCATGAGGAGTAGTTTGATACTTCTTTCTTGTGGTTCCCTTATAAGTAAAACTAGTTTTTTTGTTCAACTCGTCCATTTACAACATGAGTTCATTACGTTTCTCTTTAGTATCCAACATAATTTTCCTCATTACGGATTTAACTATCCAATGAAATGCTAAAGTTTTGTAGTATTTTCTATCTCTTGGACGAGTATGGCCTCTCTGATGGTTGCATCTCTTTAGTAATTTCCTCAACGTTGGTGAAATCATAATCCTTATTCCCCTTCCTCTCTTTCCGAGCAATCTGAGCTGAATTTTCTAGAGGGATCTCCTCATAGTATATCCCTTTTGCCTCCTATTGCTGGGTTTAAGCCGAGTTTGGACCCTTGTCATTTCTTCCCCTCAGGGATTGCCTACCTTTGCCTCATTTTTCCATTGGAATCCTCTCTACTACCCAGAACCAGGAGGTTGAGTTGCTTACAAGTTTATTATGTCCACATTTATCCAAGCCCTTCCTCGTAAATTTGAAAGAATCTTGGTCAAATTGTGTACTATGGAAATCTGTCAATATATAGGTCACAAGTTAAGTGGCATGAAGAAATTATTTGTTACTTGTTCTTCATGTTTAGTTGTAATCACATATTGTTCTCCACGCCTTAGCTACTTGTTCTTTGACTTTGGCCAAGCTACCACCCGTTTCAAAACTGTTTAAGATATGTAACAATCAGCAGTGCACCTATGGTAATCTAACAATTCTGGATGGTTGCCATCCAATTCGGTGGAGAGGCGAAGAAAACTTATAAATAAATAAATATGCAAATTGTAAATGGGAGTAACAATAATTTATTTTCAGGCATCCACAACTTAAGATGGGGTAGGTCGGGTTGAAATTTGACGGGAAAAATGCTTCGGTCATTTTGTCTGTGAAATACTGTCTAAAATTCCTACCTTACGTAACCTTGCTTGAAAGGTAAATTGACGTAGATTTATTAACGCATTGTGTGCGAAGGTAAATTGACGTAGATTTATTAACGCATTGTGTGCGAAGGTAAATTGACGTAGATTTGCCACGTAGATTACTGGCATTGTCTCTTAGATGGTCGGGCGTGCGGATATCATCTGCAGGCTGCGCTGCGTGCAACCGTATTTGACAAAGTAGGTAGAGATGAATTCAAGTTGGGGGGCTGAATTCAAGTTGGAGGGGGGCTGAACATGTGTCATTGTGCAGTACCTTTCTTTTCCTCAAAACGGTAACCACTTTATGCAACCAAATTTCGGTTTCAGTTACAAGTTATAACATGCGAGTCTGTGACCCTTGGAAACTGTAAAACATTGAAAATTAATAATAACTGGCCCACGTCACCAGCTTAGCGTGAAATAAGGACTGACAAATCTACGAGCGACTTGGAGATAAATAAAAAAGGAATGCAAAACTCCGTGCTATCATATAGCTTGTGATTTCATATAGCTTGTGATTTCATGTATTTTGATAGTTTGTTTTGTCGATAAATAGTTTTGATAGTTTTCATCTTGTACTATTTGATTCAGCATTGAATAACAATAGTATGCTTTTTCTTCGCTGAAAAAAAAAAGGACATAGGACATTGAAGTTAGCATGTGAAGTGAAGAGGTGAAAATTTTCTTACACCTTTGAAAAAGAGTTGTGTGGACAGTGAGATTTTCACCTTAATCTAATAATTTTATTTTGTTTTAAAATATGTACATATTTTAATATAAAATATGTAAGATAAATTGAGATTTAACTTAAACTAAGAAAATGGTATTTTTTTTCAAAATGAAAAGCTATAACTTGTTATTCAAGAGGAATAAAAATACATAGTGTTCCATCACATAATATCTTCCCATAAGATTGATGAAACAATCTATAAAATAGTTACATAATTTCAAAAAGGCTTTGAACCGTGTAAACTTCTAATCAGTTCATATATAAAATAATAGTCCTCAAAACCATACAATGTCCACAGTATGCAAGTCACATCAAAACAACTAAAAGACACGAAAGCCTGTCAACTTAGAAAACATACAATAAGCGATAGTCACCCATTTAATTCCTGGTAGATATGAAAAAAGGAGATATTCGAGAAACCATTTAACTCGTCACGAATCCTTGTATCCGAGTGTTCAATTTGGAGCACTTGAAGACGAAAGATACCATTTTCCTAGTCGACCACAATCCATGAATCACCCAAAATCTTAATGATGAAGATGCCCCTTTTCTGCGAAAACCAAAGTAACCCTCAAAGGGCCATAAGTTCATCCTTTATATTGCTACCATAACCAACACCGATTCTCAGAAAGCCATGACGATCTTGCTGAAGATGGTTGTCATTGATGTCAAAGGAATTCATAAATGACAAAGGAATAACCAAGGACATGATGCCAAGCCAAACTCAGTGAAAGACAAAGGAATAACAAAGAGAGTGATGACATGGCCTATATGATGGTGTGGGAGATATGATGACATGGCATGGCATATATGATGATGTGGCATGAAGTTGAAAATACATCTGATGGTGTTCGGGTGCTATCAGGAAGTCATTGTTCCATCCTGACATCATTCTGGAGAAGCATGGCAATTTGGTGAGAATCAAGAAATTGACTAAGTATGGAAAAATTAGTCAAAAGAGGTCTAGGAAAATGCCCGCCATAAATCATAGGTTAAAGCAAATTCCCGCAGCATATGGTCAAGTTGTAGTCTCTTTATTTGTCTACCTTACCATGGTATCAGTTTTCCTTAAGCATCTTTGAAGAAAAATTTATGGATCTTCCAAAATGGGGTTTCAGAATAAACTTTGGAGAAATTCCTGAAAATGACCAAGTGTTGGAAAACTGGTCCAAGTGGCCTTGGGAAAATGCCCGTCATACCTTATAGGAGAATGATAAAAATTATATGAAAATATCATGCTATAGATTGTTGAAGAGGATATCTCACTATGGTCTCAGTTCTCAAAGAAGATGTTTGATGACAAAGATAATGGTCTGCCAAAATAGGGTTTTAGGTAGTTTTGCACCAGAGGGAGTAAAACTGCTTAAGTGGCCTCAAAGAAATGCCTGCCATAGTTTGTGTGTTTAAGAAAATTCCCATACCATATGGGAATCTTGTAGGTGGTTGTTTGGTCTACCTAACCATGTTCTCACATTGACTTGAAAGTCCCTAAAGAGGAAGATATGGATCTGCCAAAAGTGCCTCCCAACCATATTTGCACCAAGTTTAGTAAAATGCCCACCTAGGGAAAATGAAGATGAGTCTGAAGGTGAAACAAGTTGTGTTGTGCTCAGTGAGGTGTCCTACATACTCTCGCATCATTGTTTTATGGTTTTGGTGAAATGAAAAATCCACCTTAGAGTTTGGACAAGTTGTCCAAGTATAAAATTAATGGTAAAAACTGACTAAGTGACGTCAACAAAATGCCCGCCATCTCTTGTGGTTGATATATTGAATCATTTTGAGAGTATGGATCTCTAGTATGTCGGTTGGTTCATCCAACCATCGTCTCAGATTGTCTAAAGAGTCTCTGAGGAGGAAGATATCAATCTGCCAAAAGTGCCTCTCATGTTGATTTGCACTGTAACTTCAGTAAAATGCCCGCCGTAGAGAGAGAAAGAAGTTTCAGAGATTGAAATGGACATAGATGAAGTCAGCATGATTTTATTCATACTGTAGATGCTTCACTCTCCAAGTTTGATGGAAAAATAAAATCATCTTGGTGACCTAGGGTTTGAAGAAATTTGTCTAAGTGTCAAATAGGCAATTTGAAGGACCACCTTCAAATGCCTATCAGATGTTGGGTGTGTGTCAATAGGTTCATCAATTGGCATGGATATGTTCTTTGTTGAAATTTCTATCTAGCCATACTTTCAGGTTGATATACAATGGTCACATATGCAAAATAGCAATTTTCCAAAAGTAAGAAAAATATTATTTTGCATATTAAGAAACAAAGGAAAATTGGCCAAGTGTTAAGAACAGGAATTTTGATAGGTCATTTGGAAATGCCCACCAAGGGTTGTCCTTGTGCAAATAAATTTATCAAATGTCATGGATCCATTCTTTGGTAAGTTTTCCATCTGTTCATGACTTCAGGTCTCCATCTGGTGTTCACATGTGTGAAATAGAAGTCTGCCAAAATGGGAAGAAGTGTGTTTTGATGTTCAAATATAGGTTGATAAGGAATTTAGAAATGCCCACCAAATATTGTCCTGATGATGATAAATTCATCAAAGGGCATGGGGTTGTTCTTTGATGAACTGGCTATTCAGTCATGGAGTCAGATCTCTTCCTAGTGCTCACATGTGTGAGTTTTTGATCTGCCAAAAACAAGAGAAAAACATTGTTATGCATATTAAGGATAAAAGAAAAAATGGTTAAGTGTTGAAAAGGGGCAAGGGTTGAAAATGCCCATAAGGGAACTTAGTTAAGCCCATAGGGGCTATGTGATGCCCGCGGGAGGTAAGGGTAAGCCCAAAGAGGGCTAAGGATGCCTGCAGGGGATAGGATTACTACCACAGGGGATTGCCCGCAAAGGGGCTAAAGATGCCTGCAAGGGCTTGTGATATGCCCACATGGGTTTGTGAAGATCCCGCAAGGGCTTATATGCACGTAGGGGTTTAAAGAAAGCCTGCAGGAGCTTAGGTATTCCTGCAGGGGATTAAAAACAAAAACTCATGAGAGCTTGAACTATGCCCACTGGTGAAAGAGATAAGAGGCCCAGAAGCCTGAGATTAAAGAAGCCGGAGGGTCTGTGATGGGAGAAGCTCACTTATGACCTGAGACTGAAGAAGCCCAAAGGCCTGAGATAGAAGAAGCCAGCAGATGATTAATTAATAATTAAATGATTAACATAATTATGAATTAAATGTTAATCAAACAGAGTTTGAAAATGCATGAAGATGAAAGGGTGTGAGCCTGTTCTGAAAAGATGCAATGCATAAAGAATGTAGAATATATATATAGCACAAGATTGAAGTGGATTAAAAAATGTCTCTGTAGTTCATATTGAAGGCACAGTAAGAAGAAAAACCGAGTGCGTTTTTGTATTAAAGATGAATATATGAAGCAACATTGAGACCAGAGGAAGCGACTAGGCTGAGTACACATTCAAGATGAAGAAGTGTAGAATAGATGACAAAGTATAAAGGAGAAACTGAAGTTGTTTGCAATATAGATCTATGCAGCAGCATGAGAAGACAAAGATCAACACAATGAAGAAAAGGACATTGACAGTATTTGATGAAGATCTGGAAGACTGATAAGAATCAGATTAGGGTGGCAGGGTGGTGCTAGGGTAGGATACAGTCCTGCAAGGGGGTTGTAACCTCCTTCCAGTAGTAGCTGGTAAATAAGGTGTTGTAGCATCCTTGTCTGTAGTAGCAGGAAAAAACCAGGTAAATAGGGTGTTGTAGCATCCTTGTCTGTAGTAGCAGGCATAAACTTATTGTAAATATAGTTTTGCAGTATAGAAGAGTTGGTAGTTTTCCCAATTGGGCTTCCACGATAAAAATATGTGTTCTGTGTATCTTGTTGATTCCATGTTTTAATTAAATTTAATAAGTGGTTTAAAATGGTAAGAATTTAACCATACTGATTCACCCCCCTCTTAGTATTGACCAATATTCCAACATATCTTTTTAAATTTTGAGAACCATACCAGCCTCACATAGTCTCTCCTTTGCAGCACCATCGAAGAAGCCAGTAGAAAACTCTTCCTCCACAAGTGGCATCATTTGAGATGTGATTTTATGATTAGGCCTTTTTTTAAAGAACCCATAAAGAGAGTTAATCACTTTGGAACAAACATAAGAACAAAAAGGATTAATATCAAAGATACACTAGTTCATGGCATTCCAAACCTCCCAAATAGTAAAAGGTGGCAACTCCGTAAACTTGACTCTAGTTTGAAATGACTTGAAGAAACAATCTCGAAAGTTTGATAAAGTCCAATCATCCTCATGACGAAGGAACCTATGCACTTCATAATTTATAGGTATGAAGAAATGGCACTGATGAAAGATATTGTTTTCTAAACATAGCCACAGTAAGCACCTAATTTTTAGGGGAATACTCGATTTCTAGATTTTACTTAACCACCATTTTGGATTATGAAGAGCTTGTTGAGAAGTAATAGCCCCATACGATTTTTTGAATGTAAGAACACCGTTAGCATCACCCTGGTCCAAGAATAACAAATCTTTAACATCTCATAATTTAATGTATCCGCTTTATTCAAAACCATAATGAAATCATTCCATTCTTCAGAAGCCTCCTCCAAGATAGGTAAGTCATTTTCCAAATACCAATAGGATGAAAAATCTCCAAAAACAGTTGTTTGTTTTACCTATGCCAAAACCTTAATATTTCTCTTATGCAATTGAGCTAACAAAGGAGCATATAACCTGTAAATTTCGCCTGAACCAACAAGAGGATCAATTCCAATGAAAACTTGAGTGATTCTTCCAGTTTTCCAACTGAACAAACCACCCAAATGTGGAAAATTTGTAAGAAAGCCTCTCTAAATAATCAAAGCATTTCTAATAATTTTGTTATTATTATTTACATTGATACTTATATTATACTTATTCAAAAACATTTTCAATAAATGATATTTAAGAACTTATTATTTTTAAATTAAATTAATTATCTTTTTAATATCTAAATAATAATTACCTATATAAAATATGAACAAATAATAAATCATTCATACTTAGAATAAAAAAACTCATGTAAAGTTATATTATTTATGTTTACACTAAAACTCCAAGAAAATTTTAATTTATTTTTCATTTAACATTAAAAAATGAAAAAACATGTTAGTTATAACTAGAAATAATTCAACTTGTGAAGATATGTGACATATATAATTATAATTTTTTTCATTGTTAAGTAGTGCATGTTATGAAAAATTAGAGTGACTTCATATTTTTTAATTAATGTTTTATATTATATTATTTTAATGATGATTAATGTTTATTAAAATAAATTTAATTTATGAATTTTAAAAAGAATTAAAATTTTCTTTAAGTTTTTTTTAATAAGTTAAAAGAATAAAAAATAAAAAGTAAAACATTACAATAATATTTTGAAATTACACTTTAAAATGTGGATGCCTTGCTTGAAAAGTACTACTTTACGTAACCTTGCTTTAAAGTTGAAAGGTAAATTGACGTAGATTTATTAACGCATTGTGTACGAAGGTAAATTGACGTAGATTTAGCACGTGGATTACTGGCGTTGTCTCTTAGATGGTCGGGCGTGCGGATATCATCTGTAGGCTGCGCTGCGTGCAACCGTATTTGACAAGGAAACACATTCAAGTTGGTGGGCTGAACCACTTTATTGTGTAGTACTTATTTGGTAACCACTTTAGGAAGAGTCTAACCCTTCGATGTTTTACCCAAACGTCCGTCTCCTCCGTCCCCTCCCATCAACGGCGCCCCAACGTCTGCCTTCTCCGGTGGTCTCACTCCTCCCCACGACGTTGGGGGTCCCACGCGATATATTGGGCTGCCAATCCTCGTCCCCGTCCGGATTCGCTCCTAAACACGTCGACATCCCGTCCATGCATTAATGCATGCTACCAACCCAGCTCGAATTCGAACCAGCTCGTCCGCCCCCTCCCGCCGCTTGTGCTCTGTTCCACTGTTCCCCTCTCCCCTGTCCCTGCATCCCCTCCGCTGCGATATTGGACTCATGTTCATTGCAAAGCTGCTGGCATTCAGCAGGCCCATGGTGCTGTTCGAAAGTGCGAGGTCCATAGAGACTGACGGCGCCCTCGAATTCATCACAGGTAACTTCAATACTAATTTAAAACAACCTCATTATTCATGGAGCCAAGGGACTATGTGAAACAACCTCATAAGGGGATCGAGGGTCATGATTAACAGGGATGAGGCCGAGTGCAAGTTTCCCCGTCGGACTTGGAACCTTTGCGAAAGGAAGTCCAATAGCTGTGCAGTCCCTTGGGGCGTGTTTATTGAGAAACTTTCAAATGAATAAATTAACTAAGATGTTGAAACCAACAATTCCAGTGCTATATATCCCTACTGGGAATGAAATAGTGTAAAGACCTGCCCTTTGAAAACAGGATAGTCTGCTAAGTGGGTCACACTGGATCTTTGGCCTAGAATGTGATAATCCAGTTAAGTTCATTATTCGTTGGTTTTTTAGAGCAAACGTACGCAAGAGAGTAAGCTAGATTTCACACTAAATTCTGATCTTATCGTATGGAATACAATAATGGAATCTTCTGTCATACAATAATAGATTTCCTTTTTCCATAGCTTCTGTCATCCCAAGATATTCTGCAGCACAACGTACTGCCACAACATTGTAGGCATTGAGTGTAACAACAATTCCATAGCAGAATTTGGCACATACACCCTTATACGCTGTTGCTGTTAGAGAAATTTTGTCTTTAATTAATATTTACACAAACCGAATTTGCTTCAATCTATCACCATAATACAACTATTATTATCTATATTTTGTGTGGTGTACTACAAACTATAATTTAGTTCTTCAGCGGCCACTATAATTTAGTTATACAACATTTGAAAATTTTGCCGACAGCGGCCAACTTGTGGGATTTATAGAAGTCCTAATAGAAGTGAGATTCTTAAGATCAATTTTCAAACAGGAGAGAACTAATGTGTTCCATTCCAAACTCTATACAAGCCCTAATACAAGTAACTTTCTTTCTTAATACCAATTTTCAGTGCAGAGAGGAAGATTGTGTTCCATTCCATAGGCATGAGTTTTCGTGTTCACAGTTTCTGTGGATCATCAATGCCTGTGATAAGAAAACAATCTCTAGAATAGGTACAAGGAGGTAGAATGTGATAGAAAAATCAGTAAGTGACATCACTCTCCAGAGTAGCCATTAACTTGGGAAAACTAGATTGTCACCTTTGATCTTTACCATGGTCACTACAGTAAAATGCTATAAATAATAAATCTGTTACCATGAGTAAACACATTCTCCACAGCCCAATGATGGACGCTGCAGGGGAAGCATGATCTAACAAAACATAACGAGGGATCCTGTAAAACATTCTTGGGTTAACCATGCTCACCAGAAAATAAGAAACATGATTTAATCTTTTATCACCTGTTGATGAATTAATTTTATACTGGAGTCTGAAAAGCTTAGTTTCTTTTACATTCCAAATTTAGTGCCGAATAAAAAGGCCATGCCAAAATTTCGAAGCCATTGCTGGAATGGCATTTCACGTAAATATATTTGTGACCTACTGGACTCATTTACATAGGAAAGCCAATGAAGAACAGAGCATCAACCTGTGAAAAAGGCTATAAACCAAACCCAGGAAATATTTGCTACACCTGGCACATATTGTAAACAAACTCCCCTGCTTCCCAAAAAAGAAAAAAGAATAATAGCATGCTTGCCTGGTCTTGGCAAATGTGATCAAATAACTACCAACCTATTAGGATCCTTTAAATATCATACATCGTGACAAATCTTAGTAAAAGAGCATGAAACAGATATAGTGGATATTGATTCACACAAATATGCCTAATTGCAAGTTCAGTATTCCCCTCAACACACACACAATCAATAAAGAAAAGGATCACATAGTGACTGTACAATATCAGTAGGACTGACTCACAACAGTGAACATCACTATTCAAACATAAATAATACAAGTATGGTATGTAAACGACTGATCTTCTGCACGAACCAATCTCAAGAAAGAAGGCAAGATATCTAAACAGAATGCAGAGCATGATGTCCAGCCTCATAATATACAAAAATGGAGATTTGAAAGGATTTTATACAGATCCCAAAGCCCTGTATGCTAATGAGCTCATTAATAATATTACTTTATCACAGAGAAGTCAATCTCATTTGAAGTCAAGGCAGTGCGGTCATAAGAACATTTGAGGAGTGTAGAGCTAAGACTGCTCTTTCGTGAATCATCATTATCAAATACTGAGCCAATATTGCAAGTAAATTTTGATCATTTCTTGACAGAAAAATTCAATGGAAGTCCTTAGTTTTTAGACAAGTGGTTGCCATGCTCAAGAGAGAGGAGCATTTAGATGCCACATTGCCTAATCAATATAATATGTAACCATTTTTTTCTATAAATCAACTGACTGAAAATAATGTCATCACTCTACAAGACACTTCTCATCTATGAGAATGCAATTAGTCTAATTTCTGCCACTATCTAGCATAAGGACTAGAGTAACCTCTTCATAAAAGACTTCTAACACAATTATACATTTTCTCATTATCCTATTAGTAGGGAGAAGGTCACCAATATGCAATTCTATTTCTTCTATCCTACTAATAGGGCTACTAGTGTTAATTTGTACTCATTTTCCAACTATATTACTAGCTAGCATGTGGCAATATGCAATGAAATTTGCGGTATCCTATTAAATAGGACCTCAGGAAATCTGTAAAAGGTATTATTGTGCCTTCCCACAGCGGCTAATGACCTGAACCATCTTCCAACATATGCTTTTTATGAAGGCAAGATTCAATAACATCTGTAATATCCTACGTACACTTAGCCTCACGTGGCAGGGTAAACTATTTCTGTTGTAAATTGGTCTGTGCTCAAATAGGAAGGCACATGATGAATCGGCCATAGGACTCAGGTTCAGGGACTTTTCTGTACCACTAGGGTCATTATTATCTATTATTTTGCCTCGAAAACAGCCAGTAAAAATACCATTGATCCTTAATAAACCCAACTGTTTACATAAATCCTTAATAGACCCAAAATGTTTGCATGTATCTTTATATTTATGGTTTTCAAAATTAAAAGAATCCTGCTATTTAAGTGTAATTCCATCATTGGGCAATGTCGGCTTGTCATGAGACAATGTGCACCTAATTTGTTTTATTTTGTCATGACAGCTTCCAATCATCACTGTGAGTCTTACAACACCTTAGAGAGTCTCTTTCCTCTATCTGGGAGTATTAGAATGAAATGTTTAATGTAGTGCAAAAAATCGCTGAATCGGGAAATAAAATATGTAGTCATCTGTTTTTTTTCCAAAGATGCTTCCTTAAAAGTGCCCTTCCCCAAGTTAGAAGTATTACAATGAAATGTAGCATTCAAATGATCCCTTACTAAGGAATATGTAGTTAGCTGTTTGTTTACTAAATATGCCTTCTTAATATCATCATCTATTTTTTCAAAAATGCTTCCTTAAAGGTACCCTTCCCCAAGCTGAAAATGATTCCTTATAATATCATCTGTTTTTTTAAGGATGCTTCCTTAAAAGTGGCCTTCGTCAAGTCAGGAGTTTTACAATGAAATGCAGCATTTAAATGATCCCTTACTAAGGAAATATGTAGTCAGCTGTTTTCTACTAAATATGCCTTTTTAATATCATCTATTTTTCAAAAATGCTTCCTTGAAAGTACCCTTCTCCAAGCTGAAAATGATTCCTTAATATCATCTGCTTTTCTTAAAGATGCTCCCTTAAAAGTGCCATTCTCCAGGCTGGGAGCGTTAAAATGAAATGTAGCGGGCTTACCAGACTGAAAGATCTCTTAATGAGGAAATATGTAGTCATCTGGTTTAAGATGCTTCCTTAATATGATCTTATTTTTTTAAGATGTTCCTTTAATCCCCACCCAAACTGAGAGTATTACAATGAAATGTAGTAGGCTTACAAAAATTTGAGAGTATTACAATGAAATGTAGCAGGCATACAAGACTTTCAAAAGATCCTTTACTGAGGAAATATGTAGTTATCTGGTTAAAAATTAGTCTTTAATATCATCTATTGTGTTTTATTAAGATGCACCTTTAAATCTGCAGTGAGGAGTATCCAATAGACCCCTTGCAGGTAGGGTGTTAGCCACTGCTTGTGAGGATAGGTCTATAACAGAACATTGCGAAGATCCTTTACTGAGGAAATATGTTGTCATCTGGTTAAAGATTATTCATTAATATCATCTGTCGTGTTTTTAAGATGCACCTTTAAATCTAGTGGGGAGCATCCAACTGCCCCCTTGTAGGTAAGGCCACCTCAGCCACTTCCTGTGAGGATAGGGCTATAACAGGACCTTGCATTGACAGACCCTGCTGGCCTCTCATGGTTATAGTCATCTGGGTATTATAATTTTAAATTTATCCTCCTGCAAGGCGGAATGTGGCAACATATCTTCTTTTTTATATATATTACTACTTGGACAACTCCAGAAATGATAAAAAGGGAATTAGAAGTCTCAGATCCTAACTTCTAAATGCTGCCTGGAAGTTGATTCCAGGCTCTGTCATCTCAAAAGTGGGAAGCTTCATCTTTGTTGATGACTCTGTGAACTGCTGCATGCTCTTCATATACATGTCAACTATCTGCTCCTGCACCACAGATTGTTAACTATGTGATTGGTTCATTTCTCATTTCCAGATTTCAAGCATTTGTCAAGCATTTTAGGGTGTGTTGCTGCTTGCATGTCTCCACATAATCTAAATTTCTAATGCAATTGCATATTGTTTTGTAGACATCCATACAAAATGAGCAGGCGAGTAAAATGGAAGGCAATCATGGATCTTGAGGTGCAGGACCCCAAAAACATGATCACATTTTCAAGTAAAGACCTAGTTTGGTCTGAAATACGCCGAGAAAATAATGAAATTGATCGTGTTGCCCTAGTACCTTCAAATAGAGTTTCTGCTTTCATCAAAGGGGAGGAAACAAACCCTGATGCTCCATGTACATTTGTACGTCGACAAAACAAGAAACCGGGAAAAAGAGACACTGCTGCCTTGCGATATGAACTGTAAGTATTTCAAAAGTGCATTGTATACCTCTTAGCATTGGGACTACATTTGTCATTCATTGTATTTACTAACGGCTAAAAATTTCTTATGTAGTTATCATTGTTCATATGGCCCAGAGGATAAAAGAGGAGGAGAGTCAACTAAACGAAGGGCCAAATTTCCAATGAAGAGGGGCTTCCAATGTCGTTTCATTGTGAAGTTTATGGTTAAAAGTCCTCAAATAGAAATACTGACTTACAATATGTGTGAGCATGAAGATTTGCAAGGATGCCCTTGTCATGGCTAACGCGACACTTCAGGTAATGGCAGGACATTGCAGAAGCCAAAGCTTTCAAAAGACATTGTGGCATATGTGGAGAGTTGTTACTTTTCGGGAGTGTCCATTGACACAACTTATAAAATGCACATCAAGCGACATGTTGACATGGATGCTTCAACCTGAGATAGGGATTTCTTCCTATCCAGGAAATATATTTTAAACATATACAATCGGTTGTCGAAAGGAAAATATCAACTCCACGAAAAGGATGAAATGAGTGTCAACCTTTGGCATCAAAAGCGACCAGAAGGTTTCTTCTTTTATCAAAAGCCCAATGGTAAATAGGTCCCTTTTATAATTGGAATTCAAACAAAATGGATGTTGGAGAGCATGGTCAAGCTATCCCATAATAGCATAATTGCCATGGATTCAACTTTTAGCACGAATAAATATGGGGTAAGTCGGATGTCAATAATTGAATTAATATGTTTATTCGAGATGTAGTAATTGAATATATTAGATGACTTGAATTTCACATTACATGTTCTTTTCAATATGGCAGTACCAGCTTTACACATTGGTGGCTTTTGATGGTCAACAAAGCGGGGTGCCAGATGCATGGGTTTTGGCTGAACGAAATACTTCAGCAGATATTGCGCTATGGTTGGAGCAGTTGATGCTTAGGTGTTACAAAATCTGTTCTGATTGGAAAGTGAATGCATTTATGGTAGATGATGCACTGGCTGAAATTTCTGCTTTGAGGTAAGTTGAATTTTGTTATGCAACAATATATCTTGCATTTAATATAATAATGTCACACTAAAATGTTCTAGATATGGCAGGAGGATCACAGGCTGTGATGTGATCTTGTGCGTTTGGCATGTGCGGAGGGCGTGGAAAAAAAATGTGTATCGGTTGGCTAAAAAAAACCAAGCAGATAAGATGTACGAAGAGTTGGGTTTCATTATGAAACACACTTCAAATGATGATGTGGACGATGCAATCCATGGTTTTTTAAGCAAATGGAAAGATGAAGAGAAGTTCTTGGACTATTTCCACAAGAATTGGGTTACGGGTGATAAATTCCGTAAGTGCACAAACTCTTGTTGATGTTTCAATATTGTGTTTCATTGATATGACATGCTTTTACTAACCTAGTTCTTTACATTTAGGGATGTGGGTGAAAGGTTGTCGAGAGTTTCCCCATGCAAATCAAGATACCAACAATGCCGTTGAGTCTTACCATTGTTATTTGAAGACAAACTTCCTATCTGATAAAAGGAAGAAATGTGCACGCATGATGGACTGGTTGCTGTACATGCTTCTATGTAGTGTTGAACCTTGTTATCGCTACAAGGAAATTTTGAAAGAAGAAGGATACCTAAATAACTACAGGAAAGAAAAACAAATGGAAAATTCAGTGGAAAAGGCTAGAAGAATTCCGGACAGTGATTGTTGCCCTCACGAGAGCACACCACATGCTTACTGGGTGAGGAGCCAAACAGATGGTGATAAAAATTACCTTGTCAAGCGGTATAGCACAAATTTTGTAGTTTGCGAATGCCCATGGTCTATTCGTGGAAATATTTGCAAACATGCCATTAAAGTCAATTGGTTATTCTACCACTCAGGTGATTCATATCCATTGCTTCATCAGGATGCAATGCCTACCACATTCAATGACCCCCCTGAAATAAGTATGGAGCCTCGGAACCTCAACATAGATATCCACACCACACCTGTGGCTACCGATAGTGTGGATGCAGATGTTGAGGCTCTTCAATTGGCCAGAGAGGAGTTGTACAGCTACTTGCAGTTGATTAAAGACAGCCCCCCCGCTACTCTGAGAAAGACCAACCAATTGATCGATATGGTTAAAAAAATGTTGAATGAGGCCAACAATTTGCATGTTATGGATTTTGACTTCACAGTTGGCTTGGATGCTCTTGAATCATCTTTGAAGAGGAAGAAGAGTTTCCTTAGCCCTACAAAGAAACGAAGGAGGAGAAAACAAAACAATCGTGTGGAAATAGATTTGAATATCCATGCATCTGAATATGAACCGTTTCAGTTTCAATACCTCAAAGAGCGGGGACGTCTTCCAGCAAACAAGGCATTGCCTATGGTCTCAGGTTAGTTTCATAGATTTTATATATTATGGTGTGTTGTTATTATGGTTAGTTTCGTCTACGTGCTTATAGATTTATAGGTACATCCATGGAAGATTCCTTCACCATCAAAAATGAGTCCCACAATTCAAAATCATACATAATAATATTAACTTATTGTTTCCTAAGGAGCTTGAAGGAAACTTCATGTGTCATGGTTTCCTCATTAAATGCAGAAATCCCTCTAATAAAGGATGTGTTACATGAATTCATCACATCTAACTCGCGAGTAGGAATTGAGATGTGGCTTTCCAATGCTTTGGAGTGATCCTTAGCAATTTTGAGAATTACAAACACTGGGTTTCAGACTGCTGTAATTCACTGTAGAGAAAATCTGATCTAATGTGAACTGAAGCATAATGTTTGGTTGTGGTATTTTGACAAACATTTAGTGGTCTTACTGCTGTAACTTCAATTCTGAACTTAATTAATAGGTCTGATTGTTCATTGTGGTTTAGTTCTTGGC
The DNA here is from genome assembly GCA_027924585.1 of Larix kaempferi. Taxonomy (NCBI): domain Eukaryota; kingdom Viridiplantae; phylum Streptophyta; class Pinopsida; order Pinales; family Pinaceae; genus Larix; species Larix kaempferi. The sequence goes on along the minus strand of BSBM01000047.1, from coordinate 14,934,693 downwards.
ATTTTGTTCCAGATAGCTCACAATATATAATATTCAAATATTTAACTTCAAATAGACCATATAATAGCAACCAAATATCAAGAATAATACTGTGTATATAATCCTATTTCCAACAGTAGTGCATTCAACAAGGCAAATCTGATATTAATTTAAATAAACTGATTTCTTCATGCCTGGAATAAGATGGGACAGATCTGGATTGACAAGTCTTGCCTCAAATAAATGTCTTCCCTTAAGTGCTGTAGCAGATTCCACAAATTCTGGAAGTGATGGACATTATTTGTTGAAGATATCACTCGCTCATTTCTCTCAATCACACAGAGCATTTATTTTGTAATTTAATTCATTTCTATTATGTACTTTGTTTTGTGTCATTGTATATGTCTGAATTTTATTTATTCGTGTTGTTTTTTTTGTTATTTGCAGAGGTGCAACACTCCACAACGGTGGCATCTAGCCAAAGCCAAAGGGAGATGTCTAGCCAAAGCCATGGGGAGTTCCAACATGACCACTTAATGGACGATTCTCCAATTGCTGATCTACGAGGTTTGGAAAAGGCTATGTTATCAATTGTTTGTCAATTACCCTTTTTTATGGCATCGAACTGCTTTAATGTGTATTTTGTTGATGTGTTCAGAGGTGCAACCCTCCACAACCGTGGTACCAATCCAAGGCCATAGGGAGATGCAATATTGGCGTCCAACCTTTACTGTTGTGCCAGGTACGTTTGATGAGACTTTCATATTTTGTAATCAATGTTTGCATGCCTGTATTTCTTTAAATGCATTTCATAATGACTCTTTCATTTTTTAATTACAAATTATAGAAATTGTCCAAGGGATCGTCCTCCTTCAAAACATGCCCAATTAATTGACAAGTCTCCAGTTGGTGACCTGCAAGGTTGGTGATTTGCTTTGCATTTTCCTTTATTGGTGTGTTGGATGTTCTATTAGTCTTTCCATTGTGCTGACTCACGACACGCTGCCAGGTGACTACAGACGAAGGGGAGGAGCATCATCTTCTGCTATGAGAAATCCACCATGCAAGGGCTTCAGCTTTAACGATGACCAATGAGCCAAGCACATTTTTATGAAGGAAGATTCCATGAATATTGAGAAGGGCTCAAGGCTTGTGATAATTATCTGTATAGTTAATTGCTTTGAAGTTGCTGCACAAATGTCTTGGATCCCGCTTTCAACGCTTGTTCCAGTGATATGGGGTCTATAATTGGAGATTCTGCAATCTGTTATTGTAAATCATCTTTAGGGGAAGGGCTTATTTCTACAATATCTGGTGCTCCAAGATCTAGAGCTAGAACATAATTTGCAGAAAGAGGCTCAAAAACTCTTGTCCAAATTTTGTTGGCCTGAAACAAAGTTAGTTTAGGGATGCAAAATGGCCTTTATGGCCTAGTGCAGAGAGATTGAAGATGGGCCTGTGAAACTTTATATTCTGCTACATAGATTGAAGATGGACCTGAATATGATGGCAAAAATCTTTATCTTCTAAGTTAGATTTGTCTCCACCATAAATGCACTGTGGAATTCATCCGATACAAAGTTTAAATGGATCACCATGTAAGCAAGGTGGGATTCTACAAAGCTTTCGTATAAACTCAGAGTTGTGGTTGATCTTGTATCAGAAACTACCCTCTAATGCCTTGTTGAAAAATAGTCGTTTCACTAAAAATAAATGTCCTACTTGTTCCCAATTTGAAGTTATTAAGCACATTTTTTGAGATTGTCAATTTATTTTGAGATATTTCTCAATGAAAAGAGTGGTTTATTCTGGTATTCACACTGCATAATTTCCTTTTTTGAAGATCTATGGCAATGCATTCTGGTAAATCAGTATCCTTAATATGGAAATTGCCTCAATTAGTATTTTCAATATGAAAATTGCCTTCAACTTTGGATTCGAAAGTCTTAATTGATTGTAATTTTGGATTTAACTTTAAATTTGAAAGTCTTAATTGATGTGTCATTTATTTGCAGAAGATGTGTTAGCTGAGTCTCTCTGCAAAAGGTCACTTGCCTATTAGAAATGTTGATGATATCTTTACCCGAACATGGATGTGCAGTTATAAAATGAACACTGCATTAAGGGTATGTTTAACTTTTGAACATGGATACGTAATTGTAACTAGCAATTTTCCCTTGAAGGGGCAAAAAGTACACCATTATAAGGTGAAGAGCAGTGAAGATATTTTAAAAGAGTTATATGAATTACCATGGTAACAAAAATTGTTTAACAAGTTTTAACATTATTATTTAGTAGTATCATAATGCTGTAGCGACCCTGATTTATGGGCTATCCTGCATCACCCCAAAATATTTCTGTTCCAGTTTTCTGGTTTGTTGAATTCCAGTAATAATTCCTAGTATTTAACAAAGGGAAAATGGAGCACGACGTAGAGACCTGGGCATAAATCCAGGAGTTTGTTAGTAGTTATGTGGACCCAGTTGACATGGTCAACTATGATCGGCTAGTGATGATGTGGACTCAACTGACATGTTCAACTTTGATTAACTTTGATAGACAACCTAAATCCTATAGCTGCATCATATGGTATCAGAGTTGGTTCAAGAACTTGCATGTGAGGACAACTCCAAGAAAGGATTTCTTGGGTAGAGTTGTGAGAGGAAGTTACAACTCCAGTAGGGGAATTGGGTAGATATTGTAGAAGATCTGCAAAAGATAGTTTTAGAGAGTAAGGAGATTGTTGAAAAGACAATATGGCACAGAAAGGAAGCATGTGAGTCAGAGTAGGTAGGAGCAGACCTCACAGAGATGATGATGAGGTTAGAAAGGAGGTGTGAAATTTATTTGCATGCTTAGAAGTGGACGGGCCTCAGCAGAGAGGAAAGCCAAATAAGATGGCTTATGAGAATGAAGATGAAATGCTAAACGTTTGAATTTGAAATGTAGAATGTGAGAACTCATTAATACACTTGAAAAATTGGTGGGATAATCTTCAATTAGTTTGAATGCTAAACATTTGTTTAATAAAAACAATTGAGAACCAATGAAGTGAATAAGGAAATGGAGGAAATAGTAGAAATGATAAATTAAAGGAAAATGTATTTCTATGCTAAGATAGAGCCAGTGGCGTACTTGTCATGTGAAAATGTCACAGTGCAATATTTGGAACCACCATTATGCTAAAATTGCATAATATAGGAGTGCCATTAGAAACAGAAGCTAAAAACATTTATTTTTCTGCAACAGAATTATGCTCAAAACAACGCACTTTCCAACTGCATTATTGAAGTAATATCCAATCTCCAAGGGTTAAAAAGTTCTGCCATATTATTTTCAACAAAAAGGAGGACAAATACTCCCTCCTATAATATCAAGCTAAATTATGTATACATCTCAAGCTTCAATAGCAAGCGATAGAAATTTACAAAGTAGTCAAAATGGCTTCATTGGTCCTCTGAGGGATGAGATGCCCCAGTTTTACAAAACATTAGCAGCTGACATTCAGTGGACCAAAATTATATGTACTACTATACTACACTGTATTATAAGACTTTTTCGTGACACTATAAAAGCATTATCCCATTTATGGGGGGCATTCTCGTTACATATATCCATAAGAGTTAATGTCTGAAAAACAATGACAGATAGTTAGATATACTAAATTTGGAACAAATCACAAGTCATATGGAGTTTAATGTTCAAAAGGTGCCTCTGGAACATTTAGCTGCAACCAAAACTTTGGACCATCATAATGACCAACAAAAATATTTCATCCACGATTCAGAACCAAAACTTTGGACCAACAAGAATATTTCATCCACGATTCAGAACCTCAGAAGAAAATTTCAACTTTGTTTTCAATTAAAAGCATTAATCTTAATATAGGTCTTAATGTTGGGACTGTTAAGCAAGAGAATTGGCATAACCTTGAATGGAGTATGCTTAGCTTCAAGAAAAGATTTCCCCAATGAGCATTTTATTGTGCCCACTCATATCCCTCATGCTTTATTGTAAGGAATTCAAAATATTAAATCGAAGTATTTCAATAATGAAATACAGAAGAAAGGCCATTCACATTCAGATCTGCATAATAGCAGATTAGCTATAAGAAACAAGCAAACAATTTCAGATATATTGAGAACAAAAACTTAATACTGATAAAAGGGAGTCCACCATATTGTTTCAAAGTTGATGACCACCGAAACAATCCTCCATGAAGGTCACTCATGAGCTGAGCAAGGATACAAACATGGGATCACAAGCTTACTAACAACACTCAACCCTGGTCCAGGAAACCTCATGTCATCAATAATTAGTCCCATTTGATAAACAATCAAACATAGTAAGGCGTACTATCCTGTTACAAGTAACAAGATTTAGTTCCATGTTGCCACCATGTGCTGAAAGAACACTGCTAGCTGACTGGAAACTGCCATCGTTCTTTGAGCACATGGTGATCACTACCAATAACAACATTTATTTCCATGTTGGCCACCATGGATCAAAGGGAGAGAACCTATTACTAGTTTACTGCCAGTGTTCATTCAACATGTGGTGACCAATACCACAACCAGGTCATACCTTTTTTTTTTAATTGAAATTAAATCATAGATGTACAGCAAGAATGATACATGAAGGAGTAAATGAGTGGTGAGTCTCCACATAAGATCACTCTTTCTACATAAGCAAGGGGGCAAGCATGTCCTCTTTATCTCTAACGGGAAGAGTATCTATGCCCTTCCCAAAACCGGTACTTCAAGATCAACTCAAGGCACTATCTCTTAACTAAGAAAAAATGGCAAGGATACCTTGAGAAAGTTGGCAGAGGCGGATTGAACAATTTTTAACAATCTGCATGTTGTTTCTGTATTAAATGCTTCTGCTGATTCCAAATATTTTGTGTATCATTCCAAATATTTTGTGTATCTTTAGGTGGCGGTGATTAGAAGGCAGCTTCTGGAAATGGCGGAATCGGTTTTGGAGCTTTCTAGAGATTAGCTTATGTTCTAGAAGGTGTAAAATTGTCATTGTATGCTGGCCAAAAGGAGTAATTTTTTAAAAATTCGAACAAGAATGCATGTTATGACTAGCACTTCATCGGGCTTTAGGAGCAACTTCATGCCTGCAGCTGAAGGCTGATCGCTGCTTGACATGTTGGCCCTAAGTTTTAATTTTCTGGGAATTGGTTCTCAAGCAGTCCTTCTGCTTTGCAATTATCTCTCTTCAATTCATCTTGTGAGTCTCTTGAATGTAATCAGCCACCATGTTGCAAGAGTGGGTGTATTGATGCTCCAACAATGGGGTATTTGCATAATAAACTGTAAAAATATCTACAAATACAAAATACTCAAAAATATATACAAATAACATTTTAACATAAATGCATAAATGAGATCCCATATAGTATAATCAAAAGCTCATAATACTGGGTACCCAAATATCACATACTATTTATCATTGATAATTCCAACTTGTCCAACAAAAATGTCACTTTTCAGGTGAAAGTATTAAATGTATGGGTTTCAACGAAACAACCATGACATTAGAAACACCGCAAGGATCATAACAAGAATACTAATTTTATAGATTGCAGGTCTATATCGATTTCCATCGACAACTTTTGTTGGAATAGACATTGATAATAATTCCTCTTCACCACCCGCATATACTTTCGAAATGGAGCTCTCTTTTGAAACTTCTCCAAACACAAGACCGGTGGACAGCTTATGAATCTCTACATGGTAATTTATGTTAAATGACTGAAATCGGGCAGCTTGGATTGTTGCTTCTTTATGAAGAGGCTTCAGATTGATTGCCCGAACTTGATAGAGGCCTTTCATTTGGTTACATATCAGTTCAGAATTTGTGTAAACTACAATATCCTTGGCACCGTACTTTTTTGCTTCTTTCAATCCTTCAACAAGGGCAATATAGTATGCCTCATTATTAGTAGTTCTACCATAGACATCTCTTGTTCTTTGGACGACCTGATTAGAGGCATTGTTGTAAATAACATATTTAATCTTTGCTTGACCAGGATTCGGACAGCAAGACACTTCTAAGCATAACGTCCACTTGTGCACCATTTTTTATTTTTAGACTATTTGTGCTTCGAAAGACCTGTCAAAGTATAAAACAACAAATTTTGATCAGAAAAACTGAAGGTATGGTTGTGCCTCGAAAAATCACAAAAATTAAGAAAAAACAGAAAAATTAGTTTATCGGAAATATTGGGAAAATATTAGAAAACAGTAGCATTATGAAACTTGAAAACTACTTTGTGAATGATAGAAATCAACTAGATAATGTAAAATGGTTGTTTGTGAGAAAAGCAATGTCAAGGACACATGACGACTCTGCTTTGCTGAACATAGAGACAGTCTTAGATAGTATCAGAAACTAGGGTTAATACTCATGTCATAATAAAGTAAAATATGTTCCTAAACCTTCATAGAAGCTAGGGTGTTACAAAATCAACCCAATTGTATTTTTAATTAACATGTATCATTAGCAATGTCTGTCATTAGCTGGGTGCAAACAAAATCAATGCTTTATGTAGAAAAGTAGGGTTCAATCCTATTTAACATTCACCAAACAATTAGCATCAAATATATAGATAATCAATACCATAAGAACATCACTCATGACAATGCAAATAGATATCACTAATTAAGTACGCAGAGGTCACAAGCATGTATTAGGGCAAGGTATAACCAGTAATGAGCTAGATTTATTTACCATTCAAAATTAACCAATCAGATGTAGCAATTATGTTAGGCCTTCAATAACTGAGTTCACCAAAAGACTTGCAAATGTATGTATGTTAATATCACTAACAATGAATTCTGGCCAATAACCAACAGTCATCCATATGTAATTCAATCAAAAAGGAAGTACAAAGAAGATGATTATAAAGGACAAAAAGAAACTGATGCATGTGATATCATTCACTACTCATTAGATAACCAAATTTCCAGTATAGTGACATTTTAGCATTCAGCAGGCAACTAGGTATTTCAATACACTAAATGCACTTTCCAGATCTGAAATAAACTTCAGAGTTGTGTTTATAGGGTGGATAAAAAGAAACTCCTAAATTAATTAACTCAATCTCTTCTTGTTTTGTATTTACAATTATAGCAGCAGTTCACATGAAAATAGTATAGAATCAGACCTCAGCATATGCTAAATGAAACACTAACCCAACTCTGATTTTGTTTGTTTTATGTGTGGATATTGCAGGTATTAGGGTAGAACACACAGGGTCCACAATCTTTGATTTTGTAGGGATTGAACTGTTCCCTAATTATTGGCAAATGCCACCCTATAACGACTAGAATGCACTTGGTTAAAAATAGGAATCATATAGATTCGACTGGGAATGTTGTCAAATGAAAAATGAAACTATGGTAAGCCCAACCATGTGACAAGTTGGTGCACTTGCTGCAATGATGATCCAGGATAAAAAATTTGGAAAATGCACTCTGTCATTTTACTCTCCTTTTACTCTGTGTCATCAAATACTAAACTGCAGATAAACGAATTGCAATCTGTATCTCTTCCCTAGTGAGCTATTTAGAAGACAAGGTAGGGAGCGGTGGTGGAGGGGGGGGTGCTTCCACGCAACATAGGTTGAAACACATAACATTTAGTATCAATTCATAGGAATTCCTCAATTCATATGGTAGATATTCAAGGCTAAAAAGGCAATGCTAGTGACATGCAAACTTGATGATAAAAAATTCGTAAGTAGTCAATGTACGTAAGTCATCAATGTGAATCTCCCAAACCACAGTGTGAACATGGGTGCCTAACCAGCACAGAGTATGAACGCTGAGCTTCCCCATTTCAAAATCAAAGAATACCAAACTGTTTGAAGGAAAACAGACAAGGCTCAGGGTAGAATGGCAAAGTCTCTTGGGGAACCAACACAGAGTATGAACGCTAAGCTTCCCCATTTCAAAATCAAAGAATAACAAACTGTTCGAAAGAAAACAGACGAGGCTCAGGGTAGAATGGCAAAGTCTCTTCGGAAGCTGTCAGGAAAATGAAATGTGACAATCAATTGACCATAAACCCAATTTCCTATTAATAGGCCTTTGTTAATACTAAATATCTATCTTAAATCTATCTCTAACTGTGAACATCAGAGTGTGTGGATTGACCATGTTGATAGCTCCTTCGACTGCAAACATATGTGCTCAACCAGCTAGTCGTAGATCAGTGCCAATGTGTGAATTAAAAACCAAACAAAATCAATTCAAATTTTTTAAGAGAGATCAATTGGCTGTAAATCAAAATTTCAAGAAGACTTTCATTCAGAAACAGATTGCCCAGATTGTATATATTCACAAAATCCATGCACATCAGTCAAAATATTGAATATTTGATTCTCACCGGACAGATAATTTCTCTGTTAAAATATTTTTGATTAAATTTCTTCGACCCAATAAGTTTTCTTGATCTTCTGGAAGAAGGAGAGAGATTGGTTACATGCAAGTGATTACCTTGACTGGAGCCGAGTTTGCATAAGTATTCTCAGTAGACAGAGCTTGCAGGGTCTGGAATGGAACAGATTACCGTGGGCCTCCTGAATGCCAGCAGCTTTGCAATGAACAGGAGTCCAATATCGCAGCGGAGGGGATGCAGGGACAGCGGAGAGGGGAACGGTGGAACAGAGCACAAGCGGTGGGAGGGGGCGGACGAGCTGGTTCGAATTCGAGCTGGGTTGGTAGCATGCATTAATGCATGGACGGGACGTCGGCGTGTTTAGGAGCGAATCTGGACGGGGACGAGGATTGGCAGCCCAAGATATTGCGTGGGACCCCCAGCGTCGTGGGGAGGAGTGAGACCACCTGAGAAGGCAGACGTTGGGGCGTCGTTGACGGGAGGGGACGGAGGAGACGGACGTTTGGGTAAAACGTCGAAGGGTTAGACTCTTCCACCACTTTATTGTGTAGTACTTATTTGGTAACTACTTTATGCAACAAAATTTCGGTTTCAGTTACAAGTTATTATAACTTGCGAGTCTGTGACCTTTGGAAACTGTAAAACATTGAAAATTAATAATAATTGGCGCATGTCACCAGCTTAGCGTGAAATAAGGACTGACAAATGTACGAGCGACGTGGAAATAAATAAAACAAAAATGCAAAACTCCGTGCTATCATATGAAAAGTACATAGGACATTAAAGTTAGCATGTGAAGTGAAGAGGTGAAAAATATCTTACACCTTCGAAAAGGAGTTGTTGGGGTGGGGGCCTTTTACGTTAATCTAGTAATTTTATTTTGTTATAAATTAGTAATTGTAATTTGGGGTGTAATAAAAGAATGTCGTATTTGAAAGTGAAGCAAGTAGAGAAGGCTTATATAAAGAAATATAAAATTAGAAGCATAATCTTTGTTTCAGAAAATGTTAAATAGAAGATGGAGATTTATTACAAAATGCAAAGGGCGATCTTTGTAGTTTGTTGAGGAGTAGATCCTGCACATGAAAAGTGGAAGAGTAGTTAGGGAGAAGGAGATAAAAGAATTTTTTGGAATGTGAAACAACGAAGTAGAATAAGATTGAAGAAATCTAAGAGAGCTTGAAAGGAAGTATAGACAAATGGAATAGAGAAAAAAGAGAAGTACTTACATATATAATGGAGTTAAGAGAGCTCCATTGATTGTAGCAATGTCTCCGCATTTTTCCTTACTTTGATATGTGGATTATCTCGCATCCATTTGTACAAAGAAAAATACGAGGGAGATGTGAAGATCCTTTGGGGAACTTTGGAAATTGAATTGGAGATGTATTTTGGACTTGTTTTCAATTAGTAAGAGTCACATATTTCATATATATATATATAAAATACAAATTTTTCATACAAGCATATATAACATATACAATTTTTTCATACAAGAATATAATTTTTTTTGTTTAAGATTTATTTTAAAGAAACTAGTGTAATTTTATAACGGATTAGTTATGGAAGAAGAAAGCCTTACTCTTTATATGACACACATTTCAATATATGAATCTTATCATTTACATAAATGTAGAATATCGTGAAGAAAATGCCATGAAGATTATGTAAGCAATATGATGCATAAACTGAAGATTGAGCAATGAAGGTTAGTGAACCTGTGAAATTATGTTATAGCCACAAGCGTGTAATAGTGTGTTAACTCGTCAAGATGGGAGAAGTTGTCCATGATATAAATAATCCTATCATAAACCATGGGACCGGATTATTTGTAGTTTTTTCCCATATATTATTCAAAGTCAAATAAAATTCAAAGATAAATCGAAATGTACAAAGCGTGTTTTTTTGAAAGAGTACTAAAAATTAGAAAGAAGTAACTACAAAGAAACATATGTTGTAGATCCACAAGATCACACATCAATGCCACATAGTTGGATACTAGCTTTGGTTTATTTCTTTCTCTAGTGGAGCCTGAAGGAGCTCCATATTTTTCAGCTCCTTGAATAATGTCTCTATCCCATGCTGGCCTTCTTTTCTTAGATAAGTTTATAATCGAGGGTTCTTGTGGTTCCAACATGTCATGATCCTCTGGTGTATCATCTTCAGGTATGGGCACAACTTCTGTGATTCTAGGAGGTGTATCTTCTTCATAGATTTCTTCAAGTTGGCACTTCCTAGATTTCTTGAGAGCTGCTTCTTCATCAAATGTTACATCTCTACTTATTTCCATATGATGAAAACCATGTATGTAAATTCTGAAAGCTTTGGATGATTCACAGTATCCAACAAATATTCCCTTCTTACCAGAGGGATCCAACTTGGTTCTATTTTCTTTTGGAATGTGAATGTACATAGGACATCCAAATATTTTGAGATGACTTACCTCAGGCTTCTTTCCTGTGAGCACTTCTTCTGGAGTCTTGAATTCAAGAGCACTATGGGAAAGTCTATTTTGTACATAGACTATTGTCCTATCTGCTTCAACCCATAGATACATGTGTAGATCTTGGTCATGTATCATAGTCTTTACAGCTTCCATGATAGTTCTATTCTTTCTTTCAGCAACCCCATTTTGTTGGGGATTGTAGGGAGTGGTTAGTTCCCTCTTGATTCCAGCTTCCTTACAAAAATATTCAAATTCCTTTGAAGTATATTCTCCGCCATTATCTGTTATGAGAATATTGATTTTCTTTTCTGAGAGATTTTCTATTAGGGCCTTGAACTCTTTGAATTTGCCAAAGACTTCATTCTTACCTTTTACAAAGTATATCCAAGTCTTCCTTGAATAGTCATCAATGAAAGAGAGATAGTATTCAAACCCACTTAGGGATGTGGTTGGCATTGGTCCACATACATCTGAGTGTATTAACTCCAAAATGTTCTTAGTCTTTGTTTCACTCTTTGGAAAAGGGTTCTTGACATTCTTCCCTTTTTCACATCCTTTGCATGAGCCATTATGGTCAATTTTTAAGTATGGTAATCCTATGACCACCTTGCTCACATAGGGTAGGGCCTTGTAGTTAATGTGAGCAAGCCTTCTATGCCATAGTTCACTGGGGCTAGTGGTTTCATGGACAAGGTTAGCTTCTGGGTGACCCTTGAGTTTGTAAAGACCTCCTTCTTCTTCACCAATGACAATTGCATCCTCAATTGATTTTCCTTTGGGCCACATAAGTACTTGACCATCAATAAATGCAATTCTAAATCCTTTATTATCTAGTGCTGAGATAGAAAGTAGGTTCTTCTTCAAACCTGGAACATATAAAATTTCTTTCATCTTCAAGGGTGTTCCATAATCAAGCTTGTAGCTTGCTTCACCAATTCCCTTGATGGGATATTGATAATCATATCCTAGCGATACCTTTTGTGGAGAAGATTTTTCTTCAAGTCTTGAGAGAGTTTTCTTTTGACCTGTCATGTGCTTTGAATCACCACTATCAATGAGCAATGTATCTTCTCTAGGAGACACAGATCCAGAGAGTGCAAAAAATAGAACATACTCTTCTGCATCTTCTTCTTCATTCCTTCTAGATCTTTTCTTAGGGAGAGGCCTTTCTTCTTCTTCTTCATTTCTTTTGGATATTTTCCTATGAGGCCTTACTTCCTCTTCTTCTTCTTCTTCACTATCATCTTCTGCAAGATGTGCTTGATGTATTTTATAGTGAAGATTTTTCTTCTTGATTGAAGGACAAAATCTAGCAATGTGTCCTTCTTTATGACAGTTGAAACATTGGAAGTAAGAGAACTTTCCTTTTCCTTTCTTCTGAAATATTTGTGGAGATTGAGACTCCTTGTGCTTGTCCTTCTTGAAGTAAGATTGATTCTTCCTTCTCTTAGTGTGTGTAGCCAAGGCTTGGTCATCCTCCTTAAGAAGGACTTCTCTGTTGGCTACCCTAGCTTCTTCTTGAACACAATCCTCCCATACTACATCAAACTTCATACTTTCTTTTCTGGCACACATGGTTTGTATGAATGACTCCCAAGGTCTAGTGAGACCATTTAGAGCAGTCATCACAAGTTCATCTTCATCAAGAGTATCACCAATGGCATCTAGTTGCTCCTTGATTTGGGAGACCCTTGAGAATTAGTATTGAATGGATTCTCCTTTGTGCATCTTGGTACTCTTCAACTGAGTTCTTAGATTCATCTTCCTATTGATGTTCTTTCCTTCATACATTCTTCCTAGGGCATCATACATTTCCTTTGGAGTCTTCTTGGATGCCACTTGGGGAATCAAGTGGTCTTTAATAAAATCAGCAATGATTCTCTTTGCCTTAACCAAATCCTTTCTATGCTTCTCTTTTGCTTCATCTCCTTCAGGTTCTGCAACTTCACCCTTGATATATTGAGCAAGATCATTCTCTTCAAGAATGAGACCAATTCTGTATTTCCATGCCCGTAGATTCTCTATACCTTCAAGCTTGTCTTCAAGCTTAGTGCTTGGAGCCATCTTCTCTTGGGGGAGTCCAAGAGATAAATGACATAGTAGGAAACTTTACCTTTTCACTTTTCTGGATCTGCAACAAAAATTATGGTTTATCGCACTTTTGGTAAAACTAGGGTTTGACTTTCCTAGAGTTCTACCCAACCAAAAACCTCGATCCAAAGCTTAAAAGATAGATCTTTAGAATGTCTATCCAGCCATGCAACCAGAATCCAAAAATACTAACTTTTGCAGAAACCCTAATTTTGAGAGAGAGAGAAATATAATTTCACCTTGTGAAAGATGTTCTATTCATGCTAGCTCTGATACCATGTTAAGATTATTCTAATTTGACTAGCAAGATCACTGAAAGAAACATAATCACAAGATATGCAAAGATATTACCCTGGGAAACCCTCATGTGGTAGAAAACCCAACAAAGCTTTCCTCAATAAGATGATCAACCAAAATACAAGATGTGCTCCAAGACTTGACCTCCTTCTTCTCTACCTCCTATGTAGACCTCTCAAACACAAGTGCACTACTTTCTGAGTTGAGCAAGTGTGTCAAATGAGGAGCTCTCCTCCTCTATTTATACTGATTCCCGACTCACCAAAATCCCTAATGGGGCTGACCTCTCCTACTGAAGTCTAATAACCCCTAAATAATAAACTCAGGGCCGACCCCCACATGGTGGGTCTAATAACCCTGGTTACAACAATTTATCGGAGGAATAAACATCTCCGGATACATAATAGAATCACCTCGGAGGGTTGAAACATCTCCGGAATAATACAGTACAAATATAATATTCTTAGAAGTTACAATATTCAACACTGCCCAGATGTTTTGGTAGAGAAATAATTTCCCAAAACGTTAAATGGAATTTAGAGTTCTACAAATTTCCATCCCACAAAAAATGGAAGATCTTCTTTCTAATACTGTTAATTACTAAAATTGGAACCATTGCAAGGGAGAACCAATAAATAAGGAAAATATGAAGAATCGACTTAGCTAAGATGAGCCTACCACCAATAGACAACCACCGATATGTCCAATTACTTATCCTCTTGTCCACATTCTAGAGTATCTAATTCCGGTCCTCTTTTCAATAGAATTTTGGTTTTAAAAAATAACCAAGGTATTTCAAGCCAGAATCCATCTTCTCCATTTTATAAGGAAAAATGATTCGAATATGATCAGAAATCCATGCATCTAAACAATTATACAAAAACATAGATTTTTGAACACTAATAGCCATCCTAGAGGTGTTGTAGAATGTATCAATTAAGGGCTGGTAATTCTCCCATTCATCCACAAATCAACACCCAAATAATAATACATCGTCAACAAAAAGAATATGAGTGGTAAAGAGGGATTGTGAAACTCTAATACCTTTAATCTTCTTTTCCTTTTTAGCGATGTTGTTATCACTAAAAGATGCTCCTTAACTGCAGAAGGAGCAAGGCTAGTTCATCTTAAGCTCTACGTCTGAATAAAATTTAAATGGGTTTGTTTAGGCTTTAAGGAAATCTAGGAATTGACTTAATGAGGATTATGATCAGTTAAAGAATGATTAACACATGTTAAAGGCAATCTAGTACATACAAACCGAGTTTGAGTTGTACATAGAAATGGCTAAATGAATATGAATAATATCAATTATAATTGAGGATGACGGAAAATTTAGCAAAAAATATTCATAGAAGATGAAGCAATTGAGTGAAAACTCTTCATAGAAGATGAATCAAAGCTGACAAAAGCTCCTCAACACATAATATCATTATGCATAAAATATTCAGAGGAAATAGATATGAAATAAATAGAAGAAAACACATAATATTACATAATACTATCATGAATCTTCAAGAGCATTGTCTCATTGTATTAACTGATCAACAAGATAAAATATGCATACTGTACAGAAACTGTCCTCTCACGAGTCCCTTGCTGGAACCTCCTCTTCCCTAATTGATTTTACATTCATTATATAGACTCATAATTTGATTACATGATAGAGATCGGTTTAAAAAAATAGTGGATCAAAGATCCTTATTTCTAAACATAGAAGCAATAAAATTGATCCCAAATCTCGTGATTATGAGCCTGAGATTTGAAATTCGTTCAAAATTCTATACTAGTGAGAACCCTTTGACCAAGTGGTACTACGATCTATGGATGATCTCTGATGAATTGAAACAGTATGAAGGATGATGAAGATATGCCAACAAAGCCATTCCACCTGAAGAATGTGCCAAAACGAATCTCTATCTGCCATAAAATTTCCAGAAGCATCATCTTCAGTTGCATCAAAACCTGGATCTGCGCCCTCGAATGCTCAACTGCTACCTGAAGATTCCCATCCAACTCATGAAGAGTTTGAATGCAATTTATTCTTCTTACTACTAATATATTTCCTTCACTCAAATAAATGTTGTTCCTTTGCCTCCCAATACTCTTCCACCTCAAACTCAACGTTTGGCTGAAGTGTTTAATGTGGACACACTTTATGTATGAAATTAGTGCACCGATCTTCTCTGGCAGCATATCTGAAGATAAATCATGAACTTTTGAATCCTAAGGTTTAAAAGTTCAACACATGGAAGCTTTGTTGGCATCCCAGATATTTTTGACCATTTTCATCTCATCAGTTATCTATGGCAAATCATAGACATATCTTTATTTGATTATGAATTTGTATTGGAAAAATTCTGATGGAAGTACCATCATCATAGTAAAACATTTTGATCTTGAAACCAACAAACTCTAAAGACGCAGTTGGGAAATTTTGACATTGGATGTTTGCTTGGTAAACTTTGACATGCTATGTAGAACCCCATTGTTTATACTCTCAACACTTTGCATGACTTTCTTGATTATTAACTTTTCACATTCGCTGTCCTCGAGTGACTTTAAAGCTATTCTTTTGTGGCATATGTTCAACATATATCATAAAGAATTACCTTTTTAATATATTTTAGCCAACAAAAATCTTGTTCAACATATGGTGCATGCCAAGCTCCATTGTGAGCTCCTCCCTTGGCACACACCTTTGCTTTCCCTCCATGAGAGATGTCTCACATGTAATGGGCAGTGGAATATGTATCTACGACCTTCTATCTATATATGTTCCTCCTGGCGATCTTCAAGACACTTGTCTTTGTATTTGAACAGGTTGACATAAGAAACTCAAGGATTTGACCATTTTGATAGCAAAAATGGAGATCCCTCTTTACATAGGTGTTTGAAATCTAAAATTTTAATGGGGTAGATTTGGTGACAACATCTGGCTTCGTTTGGGGATGGCATGCTCTGTGCGAGCTTCCAAGAACAAGCAGACTAAGTGCCTTTTCCATTGGGCTGTGGAGTCTTCATGCTGCTGCAAACCCACAAATTGAAAAGTGATCCAAAGTCATACTTTGCAAACTGAAAATTGCAATATGTTCTGTTATATATTAGTGCTCCATTGGGATGGAGTCTACCAATCTACGGCAAGCCAACATACTGAAAACAAATCTGCTGAAAAAATGAAAGGGAATAAATGCTCTTAAGATGAGCTTATTTATCCACATTATCTACACTAACCAAATCTGCAACTTGGTAAAGTAAAATCATGCTTCCAGTGAAGCCATACAAGTATCTGAATAACTGATGAAACTCTTAATCTGTGTATTAGCAAGGTGAAGACTAGAACAAAAATCAACACCTGTTTGTAAGTTTGATTTTCAGACTTATCAAAAAATGAGTACTGAAACCTTGAATCGATGAATTCCTCCATATAGTCGGCTACTGGGTCATAAAAAATATAATAACCCTCAAGCTATTCTAGCATTTGATTATTATGATTAAACAATCACTGCGTGCAATTTCTTCCATACCACTATTTCAGTTTTGAATCATCAAACTTGTCTTTATTCTCAGAACACTTTTCAATCTTGATATCAAAAGACAACTGAAATGGGTTTTGAAAAGACATGCTCTGTATTTTGACCTATAAAGCTTCAATCTATTTCTTAATATACTTGGAAAATTCTTCTAAACAGATGAATTTAGATTCTGAGTTACATGAGCTTGACTTTAAATAAGAAGACAACAAGGAAGATAAATTCTCATCTATTTCCTCATCAGTGCTCATATTATTCCATTCTCTGAAATTTTGAATGGAAAGAGAATCTACCCTAAACTTTGTCTTCTCCATCCATGTCTTCAAAAAGACAGTCCAAAAATCTGTTATTGATCTAATTGACCCAACAAACAAATATTGAACCCAACTTTTACACTTTCTTTGTAATGAATCATAGAGTAGTCTAGTGAAGACATCTTCATGTTTAACTCTGAGTAGCTCCATAAATTCACTAAATTTAGATATATGTTTCACAGTTAAACTCAGATATTCTCCATTGAATTTAGGACCATTTCTCAACAAATATTCATCTGTAGGAAGAAGATTTGGAAAACTAGGAAGTTCTACAAAATCTAGAAATGCATACCTTGAAATAATAGAAGCAACATCTGAAGTCCTCATTAGTCCAATGAAATCATCAGTGAAGCTTTGACATCTAGATTCGCAGAAGTTGGAGTCGCTAGGTGAATAATTTGTAGCCAATATTCATATGCCTATTAGTTGTTCACCTTCAAGCAAAAGATCTCTTCATTGTTGTTTTCCCCGGGGAAGATATCTTCGCTCCTTCGTCCTCGACAACGATGCCATAAGATTTTATCACTGTAGAAGGAGCATGGCTAGTTCATCTTAAGCTCTAGGGATGAATAAAATTTAAATGTGTTTGTTTAGGCTTTAAGGAAATCTAGGAATTGACTCAATGAGGATTATGATCAGTTAAAGAATGATTAACACATGTTAAAGGAAATCTAGTACATACAAGCTGAGTTTGGGTTGTACACAAAAATGGATGAATGAATATAAATAATATCAATTATAATTGAGGAAGAAGGAAACTTTAGCAAAAACTCTTCATAGAATATGAAGTAATTGAGCGAAAACTCTTCATAGACGCTCAAGCAAAGCTGACAAAATCTCCTCAACACATAATATCATTATGCATAAAATATTAAGAGGAAATAGATATGAAATAAACATAAGAAAACACATAAGCTTACAAGATACTGTCATGAATCTTCAAGAGTGTTGTGTCATTGTATTAACTGATCAACAAGATAAAATCTGCATACTGTACAGAAACTTTCCTCTCACGAGTCCTTGGATGGAACCTCCTCTTCCCTAATTGATTTTACATTCATTATATAAAATCATAGTTTAATTACATGATAGAGATCGGTTTCACAAAATAGTGGATCGAAGATCCTTCTTTCTAAACATAGAAGCAATAAAATTGATCCCAAATCTCATGACTATGAGCCTGAGATTTGAAATCCGTTCAAAATTCTATACTAGTGAGAACCCTTTGACCAAGTGGTACTGCAATCTCTGGATGATCTCTGATGAATTGAAAAAGTATGAAGGATGATGAATATATGCTAGCAAAGCCATTCCACCTGAAGAATGTGCCAAAACAAATCTCTGTCTGCCATAAACGTTTCAGGAGCGTCATCTTCAGTTGCATGAAAACTTGGATCCGCACCCTCGAATGCTTAACTGGTACCTGAAGATTCTCATCAATCTCATGAATATTTTGAATGCAATTTAATCTTCTTACTACTGATATATTTCCTTCACTCTAACAAATGTTGATCGTTTGCCTCCCAATACTCTGCCATTTCAAACTCAACGTTTGGCTGAAGTGTTTAATGTGGACACACTTTATGTATGGAATTAGTGCATCGATCTTCTCTGGTAGCATATATAAAGATAACCCGTGAACTCTTGAATCCTGAGGTTTAAAAGTTCAACAAATGGAAGCTTTGTTGGCATCCAGGATATTTTTGACCATTTTCGTCTCATCAATTATCTATGGCAAATCATAGACATATCTTTATTTGATGATGAATTTTTATTGGAAAAATTCTGATGGAAGTACCATCATCATAGTAAAACACTTTGGTCTTCAATCGACAAACTCTAAAGACACAGTTGGGAATTTTTGATATTGGATGTTTGCTTGGCAAACTTTGACATGCTATATAGAACCCCACTGTTTATACTCTCAACACTTTGTATCACTTGCTTGATTATTAACTTTTCACATTCACTTCCCTCTAGTGCCTTTAAAGTTGTTCTTTTGTGGCATATGTTCAACATATATCAGACATAATTACCTTTTTAATATATTTTAGCCAACAACGATCTTGTTCAATGTATGGTGCATGCCAAGCTCCATTGTGAGCTCCTGTCTTGGCACATGCCTTTGCTTTCCCTCCATGAGAGATGTCTCACATGTAATGGGAAACGAAATATGTATCTACGGCTTTCTATCTGTGTATTTTCCTCCTAGCGATCTTCGAGACACTTATCTTTGTATTTGAATAGGTAGACACAAGAATTGACACAAGAATTGACACAAGAAACTCAAGGCTTTGACCATTTTGATAGCGAAAATGGAGATCCCTCTTTACATAGGTTCTATCGAAATCTAAAATTTTAATGGGGTAGATTTGGTGACAACAGATGTCAATGAGTCTGCTAACTCCTTCTATAACCAAAAGGAACAACAATGGTGATAACGGACACCCCTTCCGAAGACCTTTGCTGCAAGTGATGAAGGAGGTAGGAGATCCATTTACAACAACAACAAAGGAGGACAAGGATATAAATGCCATAATCCAATTTGTCACTTCCAATGGGAGGCCAATTTGAATCAGGAAAAATGTGAGAAAAGACCAATCCACTCGGTCATATGCTTTAATTAAGTCCATTTTCAAAATAAAGGCCCGATAATCCCTGACTTTAATAGAGTGAAAGCATTCTTGTGCCACACCCACCACATCCAATATATGACGATTAAATAGGAAGCCAAATTGTTCAAAAGAGATAAAATTAACCAGATATTGTTTGATTCTATTGGAAATAATTTTAGTGATGACTTTGTATATCAAGTTACAAAGAGAAATAGGTCTGTAGTCGTTGAAGGTCTCTCGCCTATCCTTTTTTGGAATCAAAGTGATATAAGTAGTGTTCATGTTAACTAGAATAAACTCCTTTCTCCTGGATTCTTCAACTACCTTCAATAAATCATGTCCAACAAGATCAAATGAATGGATAAAGACCTGAACAATCCATCCATTGAGGCCTAGACTTTTTTCTTTGGAAATAAAAATTAGAACTTCTTTAACCTCCTCTGAGGTTACTTCCATACCAATTTTCTTGTCTCCTCATTACTAAAAAATATTGGATATAGTTTTAAGACCTTCAATTGATATTCCAGGTTATAGGAGTTCCCTTGCTTATAAATGTGCCTGAAATGTGAGACCGTTGAAGCTTTTAATGAATTGTGATGAGTCAAAAGGTCCCTTGGATTGTCCTTCAGCTCCCAAATAGAATTCATTATTCTTCTCTAGTTGGCATAACAGTGAAATATGTAAGATACATTTAGAATTAACTTCAACTAAGAAATGGAAACGAAGCTATATAAAGATTATAATAATTTTGACTATTATAAGTATTTTGAATTTTTATTTAAGTTTTAATAAAAAATTCCATTTTCTCAATTTTAATTTGAATTTGAGTAGAAATTAAAAAAAAATAAAAAAAATCCACTTTAACTCTCTCTTTCTCTCTCTCTCTGTATTATAATTAGTTGTCCATTGGTTGTAGATTGTGTGGTTGGGAGGAAAGATTGTTTCCCTCCCCACCCAAGTTCATTTCTTGTAAGTGACATGATGCTCTTGTTGAACCCTATTATAATGATTGTATTTGAAGCTTTCCTTCAAATAAAAATATTATAATTAGTTATTTCTTTAAATTACTCTTTCATACATCACATTCCTAATATATATATATATTACAATTAGTTATTTCTTTAAATTACGCTCTCATACACAACATTCCTACAAAATAAATTTTTTGTGCACATAATAATAAGTCTTGTTATGTCGTGCACGACATAAAAATTATGCAATACTTTAAGTTGGATTCAAAGCAAGATGCAGCATTGAAATAATCTTATTTAATTTTGGTTTAGATTATTTTGTAAGTATTTTTTTTCTTAGTAAAAGAAAAACCACAAAGTAGATAATAATTTAAATAGAAAAATAAAATCATCTCATTTTATTTTAGTTTTTCTTTTTTTCTTTTGTAACATAAATAGATAATAATTAAATAAAAAAATAAAATCATCTCATTTTATTTTAGTTTTTCTTTTTTTCTTTTGTAACATAAATATATAAGTATATTGTGTTTAATATTAAATTTTTAAAAAAAATAAAATCAATATCTATTAACCTTGGAATTGGATATGGGTTTAAGAAACCATATTTTAAAACTTAGCACTTTAAAGTATTCTAATTGAATAGGACTAAATTATTTAATTCTAATGGATTAGAAATGCATCATTAATTTTTATTAATAATATTTTTTGAAGTGGGAAATTAAAGTAATGTAAAGATCAAAATTGAATGTAGCGAAATCACACCTGTGAATAATTAATGGTCCGAAAAGTATTCTAATTGAATATGATGAAATCATTTAATTCTAATGGATTAGAAATGCATCATTAATTTTATTAATGATATTTTTTGAAGTGGGAAATTAAAGCTATGTAAAGATCAAATTGAATGTAGCGAAATCACACTTGTGAAAAATTAATGGTCCGAAATTGTGTAGCAATGTCAAAGCAAGAATATGAAATGGTATACATATGATGATGCTTTGCTCATGTAGTGGGAGTTATGGGTACGTTTATGGCCAATCCATGAACAACTATTAAAAGAATCAAGAATAACTTTCCTCATAGTTGGAGATATGGGTAGTTATATATGGTTAATCTATAAACATTTGTTAAAAGAATCAAGCATATTGTTATTGGATATCATAGAGATGAAATCATTATTCACTCTAATTTTGTTAGTATGTGGGTAAGGAAAGTTCTAATCCATAGTCCATACATACATGTATATTGAATACATCAATAATCACAACTAACTCATGTAGTTGGAGATATGAGTAGGTTTATGGTTAATTGATGAACAATTGTTAAAATAATCAAAGATATTATTACTGGATATCATTTAGATGGAATCGTCATTGAATCTAACTTTGTTGGTGATATGGATAAGGAAAGTTGTAGTCCATACATGTATATTTAATACACGAATAATGATAACTAATTGAACCAACAAATAAGTACTAAAAATGGGAAAAGGTGAGGGAAGGGAAGAGAAGCCTTAGTTGTGTTGATGTATTTGTAACTTCGGAAGATATTCACTTGTATATTGTATGTATTACATTTGTACTTTATTGTATCCACAATGAAGATGTGTTATTCCTCCGATTGAAAGTATCGTCATTTGTATTAGCAAGTGTCGCAAGTTATATTGTAAGTGTTGTAACTTATATTTGATGGGTTATTAGAACACCTTAGATGGGTCGGCCTAGTGTGGGTTAAAGGGTCATTAGACCACCCTAGTGGGGTCAGCCTAGTGACATGTGGATGGCTTATTAGGATTCCTTAGGAATTCGGCCCAGTTAGAGTTAAAGGTAGGTGAAGTCATTGTATAAATAGAGAGTGTGAGTCTCTCATTTTATTCATTCACTCACTCATCCAACTTGCATAGTTGAGAGAGAGGAGTGCACACAAGTGGAGGAGGAGTAGCTGCTGGAGACATATATCTTTTGGGGTTTGACCTTTGTGATCTTTGTATTGGTTCTCATTCTATCTCTGAGGAAGTTGCGGGGTTTTTCACCTTCTTGGTTTTCCTCGGTGAAATGCTTTGTGTCTCTTGTATCTTGTGTTTGATATGCTGTACATGTTGTTGTCTTAGTTAAGATCCTATATCATATTGGATTAATGTTGAAAAACTAACATGGTATCAGAGCTAGCCTGGAGGAAGGCATTATATGGCATTTATGACACTTGTTGCACTTGCGACAAATTGGAATCTAGGGCTTGGTATAGTAAAAACTAGTCATCGTGGAACTTTCACTATAAATAAGTTTTGGCAAAGGTTCAAGAGCTAAAACATTTATAGGCCAAAGATGAAATGCTTATGTACCTTCTGTTTGAAGCTTAGCCTCATATTTGTTGTACTTTGTGAGATATTATCCGTACAAGTTAGGGTGTCTTCCTATTCTAGAATGTAGTCCTAAATAGGTGACCTGGGAAAAAAGGTCATATCTCGGGCTAGGAAGCTCCAAATGGAATTCCGTAAAAAGTGTCAGTTAGGAAATGGACTGTAGTCTCATAAGTCCATGTTTTAGACCCCAAAGTTGAAACAATGACATGTGGAAATCTGGACAAGTTCGCTATATTGTTTCATCTCATAAATATGTCACGTTGTGACACTTGGCATATATCTCTCTCAGAGAATCCATTAAAGCTCAGATTTGTGGGGTTGGAAAGATGATAGGACAGTCTACCACAGGACAAATTTTCAGACGTCGAGGATCCAAAATTTCAGAGATACATCAGAAACAATATGGCATATATTTCTTTCCAAACAGAATTGGACTCTGAGCACTTTCATTTTTGGTTCATCACTACTACAGGAAATTAGGGTTTCTACAAAAGTTGGAATTTTTTGAATCTGAGACAACGACTGGATCCTCCTCATCAAAATCAAAATTTAGAGACCAAAATCAAAGTTTTTGGTTGGGTAGAACCTCGGGCTCTATCAAACCCTAGTTTGGGATTTTGACTAGAAAAACCAGAAAACCAGAATTTGAGAGAAGCTGCAGATCCAAAATTCACAGGTCAATTTTGAGGGGTCAATTTTTGAAGTTTTCAAAATCTGAGTACATGAGCTTGCTCACCTCAGTCATCTACATCTCCCTGTTCAGACAAAAGTTTGAAATTCCAAGTTTGGATTTTTAGGGTTTCTCTATCAAACACTAGCCAGCTCCAGATCAAGTTTCAACAAATCAAAGTGGATTGGGTTAATACTAGAAGAGAATGATTTGGACACCTACATAAGTGAAGAAGTTCTAGTTCGAGAGGGAGATGAGGCTAAGGATTTATGAAAGAATACTACAAGCAATCCCGATAGGTATGACTTGGGGAGATACAAGTATGTTTTGAAATCCGTTCATGATTAAGTTTATGATTAGGTTTGCCTTCATATTATTGAGGTTATTACAATCTTGATTAATTTTAGACTTGTCTTATCATTTTAGTAAAAAGTATGAATGCATGTGAATGATATAAAAGATTCATTGATTAGGGTTATGACAATTATGATTGTACTAATGCACTGTGGTGTTGAATGAGGATGGTGCTGTCTGCTAACATAAAAGGTACATCAAGAAAGACAAATCAAGTTCTAGATCGAGAACATATGACCATGGTGACATGAAGACAAAGACTCATCCATAGCCATTGATCACATAGAAGATCTACTTACAAGGTATGTATAATTTGGTTCTACAATGCTTAACTAATGAGATATGTAGGTTACTAGCACAAGGTCTCTAAAGCATTGATGACATTTTTTGGGTATGTTAGACATAACTTGCAAACATGATAATCCAAGTATGTTTTCCTTATATCAAGTTAGAATCCTACCTTGTGTTAGGGTCTCATATAAGTATGCTTTCATATGATTGATAATGATTATTCATGAAGTTATAAGTTTGAGTAATCATGGGTTTATGCATATTTAGTTTGATTAATGATATGACAAACTAGAAGAGTACTATGGTCAAATAAGAACATGCATGAGTAAAAGAAGTACTCCCTGAAACCTTGAATACTAACACTTGTGATAAATTACCTATGTATGAAATGATCATGACCATACATATTTAGAATCATAATGTTTCGATATTATTGAGATTATACTAATGCATGTATGATTGTGTATGAGATCTTGAGGATGACACAATGACGACACTAGTGCACACTTAAGCATGCATAGTGGTCCAGGATGGATATAAGTTCAAAGACAAACAATCCAGGAAGCAAAGACCAAGAGGGAGCACACTCCAGTAGTTCCTGCAAGGAATCAAAGATCAAGAGGGAGCACACTCCAGTAGTTCCTGTAAGGAAGAAAAGATTGAGAGAGAGTCCACCCAACAAGCAAACAAAGATAAGTATTTGAATTGTCATTTCTTGTATATATGATTACTTAAATGATGTTGTTCAGTCATGTATATACTTATGTTCCTAGATTTAGGATGTATATTATGCATTTTAGAAAAGTTGCATTAATGAACAAGATACTACTAATATACAAGTAATGGGTAAGTGGCCTATGGTATTGTACAACATTCCATTGCTACTTATCTAGAATTAAACTTCTTTGCTGACATGTTGGGAGTTGTGGACACTCTTAAAAATGTTCTAGTAGAGATGGAAGCCATCTAGAAAGTTACGGAATGTGGATAAACGTTGTATTGAAGTATTGGCTAAGATAATTGCATGATTGTATGACATATGTCTTTATGTGCAAGAATTTGTTCTGAAAACTATGAGATGTTTCTAATCATGCAATTGAACTTGTCTTGTAGGAAAGACTGTGTGCAGTCACCTACAAGAGAGACTTGTTTTGAAGAACAAGTGATGAAGACTCAGCATACAACAGATCCATGAAGATACCTATTGAAGACATTGAAGAACCAAAAGTACCCAGAATACAAGACACCACCATGAACGAAGTAATTCCAGAAGAGGATCATGAAATAGAAGATCCACAAGAACCTGTAGATCCACTCCATGAGAAGAACTCTCAGAAGAGGAAACCAACATGGGCTATAGAGCTCATCCAAGATGCAAAAATATATGGTATTCCAGAATAAGAACACAGCGAAAGAAAAAGGACAAGGTCAAAAACCAACTATGTTGCCTTACTCTGTGACATAACAAACAAAGAACCTTCCAGTTATGAGGAAGCTTCAGAAAATAAAGAATGGAAGGATTCCATGGTCGAGGAATACCAGTCGATCATGAAGAATGATGTTTGGGATGTGGTCCCAAGACCAGAGGGGAAGTCTGTTGTGACTTCCAAATGGATCTACAAGATCAAGCATGTTGCAGATGGTAGCGTAGAAAAATACAAGGCATGGTTTGTGGCTCGTGGCTTCTCCCAGAAAGAAGGGATCAATTATGAAGAGACTTTTGCACTTGTAGCCAGATACACTTCCATCAGAATAATACTTACTCTGGCTATAGTAATAAAGTGGAAGATACACCAGATGGATGTCAAGACAACTTTCTTGAATGGTGTAGTTGAAGAGGAAGTATTTGTGGAGCAGCCACTCAGTTTTGAGACACATGACAGGAAGTCGTATGTGTGCAAATTGAAGAAGGCCTTGTACGGTTTGAAACAGGAACCCAGGATATGGTACAACAGGATAGACAGCTTCCTGTCCAGCTTGGGATTTACTAAGAGTAAAGTGGATTCCATCTTTTACTACAAGGTTGAGGAAGGAAATCCAGTGATACTCCTACTGTATGTGGATGACCTGTTTGTGACAGGTGTGGATAGATTGATTTCCAAAATGAAGAGGAAGCTTGTTGCCAAGTTTGAGATGAAGGACTTGGGTATGATGCATTACTTTCTAAGTATGGAGGTGTGGCAGAGTGCAAATGGAATATTCCTTGGACAAGGGAAGTATGCAGTAGAGATCCTGAAGCGGTTCAGGATGATGGCCTGCAAGTCCATGGCCACACCTATGGCATCAAACCTGAAGCTATTGAGTGATGCTTCATTAGAATCAGTTGATGCCATGATGTATCGTCAGATGATTGGGTCTTTGATGTATCTGACAAATACGAGACCATATATTTTCTTTGCGATGAACACTTTGGGCTAATTCCTGATGGATCGTAGACATGTTCACCTCATTGCGATAAAGCATATTCTAAGGCACCTAAAGGGTATGATTGATTATGGGCTCAAGTATGTTGCGAATCAAAAGTTTAACCTGGAGGGTTATGTTGATTCAGATTGGGCAGACAGTGCTACAAGTAGGAAGAGCACTTCGGGGTGCTGCTTTAGTATGGGATCAAGTGTGATGTCTTGGTTTAGCAAGAAGCAATCCTGCATAACCCTAAGTACAGCCGAAGCAGACTATGTCGCAGCTTGTTTGGCTAGTTGTGTGGCAGTATGGCTAAGGAAGCTACTGTCAGATTTATTTGATCTTTAGTTGGATGCCACCTGTATCTTCTGTGAAAACCAGAGTTGTGTGAAGTTGTTAGAGAACCCAATGTTCCCTAACAAGTCGAAGCACATCGAGATCAAATATCACTATATCAGAGATATGGTGTAGAGAGGAGGAGTGAAGCTCCTGTATGTTGCAACAAATGAGCAGATTGCAGATGTGTTGACCATACCACTGGCCAGATTGAAGTTCGAATACTTAAGAGAGAGGCTTGGTGTTATTCAAATAGAAGATACTTTGAGGAGGAAGTGATGGGACACATTTGCAGGAGCCATTCCAAGCATGGTGGTAGGTGGGTACTCCCATGGCTGTGGATATAAGTGTTGAGTGATACGTTGATGTATATGTAACTTTGAAATGTATTTCATATATGTATGTTGTATGTACTCCTATAGAGATGGTATTATTACTCTATACGGAAGCGTCATCATTTATATTGTAAATGTCGTAACTTATACTTGATGGGTTATTAGACCACCTTGTTGGGGTCGGCCCTGTATAAGTCATGTGGGTCAAAGGGTTATTAGACCACCCTATTGGGGGTCGTCCCAGTCAGTATTATGTTATGTGGTTAAGTTCGAGCCTACATGATTTATGTAAAAGGCAAGTCAAGTCAAGTATAAATAGAGTGCGGGAGGCACTCTATTTGTTCACTCACTTCTCACTCATGCACTCAAGGAGGAGTGGCGCACTTATGGAGGAGGAGGATCTGCTGCTAGGTTATGTCTATCTCTCATGTTTGGGTTGTATCATTGCTCTATCTATCTTTGAGAAAGTTATTGGGGTTTTTCACTTTTATGGTTTTCCCCAAGTCAATCTTTGTCTATCTTGTGTGCTTGCATTATTGTCTCCATGATTGATATGCTGTAGATATGCTGTACATGTTGTTCTCTCAGTTAAGATCCTAGATCAGATTGAAGTAAATTCTAAAAATTTAACATGGTATCAGAGCTAGCCTAAAAGATGGCATGATATGGCATGTATGACACTTGTTGCACTTACGATGCTAGGGCTTGATATAGCAAAAACCAGTCGTCGTAGCACTTTCGCTATAAATCCGTTTTGGAAAATTTTTCGGATTTGAAATATTTACAGGTCGAATATTAAATCCCCATGTACCTTGTGTCCAAAGGAAAACCTCTAATTCATTGTAGATTGTGATTTATGATCTGTACAATATAGGGTTTCTGTCTCTTCCAGATCTGAGTCAAAATCAGGTGACCTTGGGAAAAAGGTCATAACTTGGGATAGGAAGCTCCAAATGAAATTTCGTAAAAAGTGACAGGTAGTACACAGACTGTACGATCTCAGGAAAATGTTACAGATGCCGAAGTTGAACCAGTGACATGTGCAACACCGTACAAGTTCGCTCTTCTGTATTATCCCATAAACAGGTCACATTGCGACACTTGGCATAACTCTCTCTCAGAGATTCCAATTGAGGTCAGACCTATCAGGATGGAAATATAATAGGTCAGGCTATCATAGGAATATTTTACAAAGGCCGAAGTTGAAACGGTGACACGTGGCATGCCGTACACGTTCGCTCTCCTATATTATCCCATAAACAGGTCATGTTGCGACACTTGGCATAACTGTCTCTCAGAGAATCCAATTGAGGTCAGACCTGTCAGGATGGAAAGATAACAGGTCAGGCTATCTCAGGGAACGTTTTCAGACCCTGTGGATCAAAAATTTTGGAGTTACACCAGAAACAATCAGGTACATATTTCTGTCAAAACAGAATTATTTTTGAGTACCTTCATTCATGGCTTCCGGAATTTAGGGCTTCAGAGAAAATTGGAATTTTTGTAATCAGAGACCACGACTGGATGCCACTCATCAAAATAGAAATTTAGAGACCAAGATCAGAATTTTTGGTTGGGAAGAAGGCCGGGCTTGATCAGACCCTAGTTTGGGACTTTGGTCAGAAAAGTGAAAAATTAGGGCTTCTGTAAAAATGGAAATTTTTGAAATCTGTGACCACAGCTGGAAGCTCCTCAGAAAAATAGAAGCTTAGAGATTTGGATCAAACCTTTTGATTGGGTAGAAGAGTGGGCTTCATCAAACCCCAGTTCAGGGTCACATCCAGTGAATCTGGAAGTTTCAAAAGCAAAATTGAGGAGCGAAACTTTGCAGTTTTCAAATTCTGAATATACCAGCTTGATCAGCTCATCAAGGCACATATTTATATCCTTTCAGAAGTTTAAAATTCAAAGTTTGAATTTTTGGGGTTTCTCTGACAAACCCATATCCAGCTCCAGGTCCAGTTCTTGCAAATCAAGTGGATTGGGTTAATCCTAGAAGAAGATGGATTGGTCACCTACATAAGTGAAGAAGTTCCCGTTTCAGAGGGAGATGAGGCTAAGGCCTTACATAAGAATATTACAAGCGATCTCGATAGGTATGACTCATTGAGGTATGTTTTGATATTTGTTCATGATTAAGCTCATGGTATGTTTGTCTTCATGTTATTACGGTTAGTACAATCTTGATTTTAAAATTGTCGTATCACCTTAACAAAATTATGAATGCACAATAGAAGATATTCATTGGTTAGGGTGTTGACACTTATGATTATACTAATGCATTATGGTGTTGTATGAGGTTTATGTTGTCTACTAACACAAAAGGTACACCAAGAAAGACAAATCATGTTCTACTTCAAGAACGTATGATCATGGTGACATGAAGACAAGGATTCATCCATTGTCATGGATCACATAGAAGATCTACTCTTGAGGTATGTATAACTTGTTTATACAATGGTTAACTTATGAGACATGCAGGTTACTAGCACAAGTCACTGAAGAGAACCAAAAGACATTATACGGGTATGTTAGACATAACTAGCTAGCATGCTAATCCAGGTATGTTTTTCCTATATCAAGCCAGAATCCTACCTTGGGTTAGGATCTTATACTGTTGTGTTGTTGATAATGATTATTCATGAAGCCATAAGTTTGAATAATCATGGGTATATGCATATTATGTGTCTTACCTTAATTATTGATATGACTAACCCGAAGAGTCATAGGTTTGAGTAATTATAGGTTTAGACATGTTATGTTTCTTATGATTTGACTAACCATAAGAATCCTACATAAACCTTGAATGCTAATGCTTATTATTTCTGTTTGAAATGATCATGACTATACATGCTTGAGATTATTGTGTCTTAATAGTATACTAATGAATGTATGATTTTATATGAGATCACAAGGATAACACAATCATGATACTAATAAGCATGTATAGGGACCAAGGATGAATATGAGTTCAAGAACAGGTAATCCAGGAAGCAAAGATCAAGAGGAAGTACACTCCAGTGGTTTATGCAAGGATACAGATATTCAGAGGGAGTTGACCATCTCTCTACATTCCACAGCAGAAACGTGTAGTAGAAGCTACTTCAGATTAAGACTCCAGCAGCTCCTGCAAGGAAGCGAAGACTCAGAGGGAGTCCACCGAATGAACAAACAAAGATAAGTATTTTAATTATCATTTCTTGCATATTTGTTTGTTTAAATAAAATTGGTCAATGATGTATATGCTCATGTACCTAGACTTAGGATATGTATTGTGCATATTAGAATAGTTGCATTAATGAACAGTATACTACTAATACACATGGGTAAGTGGCCTATGGGACTGTACAACATTCCATTGCTACTTATCTAGAATGAAACCTCTTTGCTGACATGTTGGTAGTTGTGCACACTCTTAACAATGTTCTGGTAAAGATTGGAAGGCATCTAGAAAGTTACGGGATATGGATAAATGTTGTATTGAAGCATTGGCTAAGATAATTGCATGATTGTATGACATATTTCTTTATGTGTAAGAATTTGTTCTGAAAACTATGAGATGTTTTCTAATCATGCCATTTAACTTGTTGTGTAGGAAAGATCGTATGCCATCTCCTACAAAAGAAGAACTACAACATTTGTTCAGCAACAAAATTATCTATTGAAGATATTGAAGTTCCTAGGATATGGGAAGAATGCCATGATCCGTCGAACGATGTTTGGGATGCGGTCCCAAGAGATGAAGGGAAGTCTGTTGTGACTTCCAAATGGAACTATCAGATCAAGCATGTTGCAGATGGCAGCATTGAGAAATATAAAAGTGATGAAATAAAAGATGCACCAGATGGATTTCAAGACAACATGGTGTAGTCATATATGTGTGCAGAACTTGGTATGGTAGGATAGACAGCTTTCTATCCAATGTGGGATTTACCAAGAATAAAGCGGATTCCAACCTTTTATACAAGGTTGAGGAAGGCAATCCAGTGATACTACTTTTGTATGCAGATAACCTGTTTGTTACAGGTGAAGATAGATTGATTGTCAACACGCAGCGGAAGCTTGCTGCCGAGTTCGAGATATTGAAGAGGTTCAGGATGATGCACTATTTGTTTTTGGCATGGAGGTGTGGCAGAGTGATGGAATATTCCTTGGACAAGGGAAGTATGCAGTAGAGATCTTGAAGAGGTTCGGGATGATGGATTGCAAGGCCATGGCCACACCTATGACATCAAATCTGAAGCTTCTATGCGATGCTTCATCTGAGCCGGTTGATGTCTCTACGTATCGTCAGATGATTGGGTCCTTAATGTACCTGCTGAACATGAGACCAGACATTTGCTTTGTTGTGAACACATTGATTTAGTTCCTGACAGATCCGAGGCGTGTTCACTTTGTTGCTGTAAAGCATGTTCTGAGGTACCTGAACGGTACAGTGGATTATGGGCTCAAGTATGAAGTGAATCAAAAGTTTAACCTGCAGGGTTATGTTGATTCAGATTGGCTTGGCAGTGCTGCAGATAGGAAGAGCACATCTGGGTGTTGCTTCAGTATGGGATCAGGTGTGATCTCATGGTTTAGCAGGAAGCAGTCCTGCGTGGCACTAAGTACAGCTAAGGTAGAGTATGTTGCAGCCTGTTCAGCTAGTTGTGAGGTAATATGGCTACAGAAGCTACTGTCTGAGTTATTTGATCTCCCGTTGGATGCTACTGGTATCTTCTGTGATAACCAGAGTTGTGTGAAGCTATCCGAGAATCCAGTGTTTCATGATAGGTTGAAACACATAGAGATCAAATATCACTATATCAGGGATATGGTGCAGAGAGGAGCCGTGAAGCTCCTGTATGTTGCGACGGATGAACAGATTGCAGATGTGCTGATGAAGCCACTAGCCAGGGTGAAGTTTGAGTACTTCAGAGAGAGGTGTGGAGTTCTTTAGATCGAGGACACTTTGAGGAAGAAGTGATGGACACATTTGCTGAAGCCATTCCAAGCATGTTGGAAGGAGGATCGTTTACATGGCCGTGGATGTAAGCGCTAGATGTTGATGAGCATCAGGATGATGATCTAGTTTCTGCTTTGTATGATCAGTTGGATCATTTATATGTATATGTATGTACGCATCATGTTGGATGCTGGATATGATCAGTTGGATCATTTATATGTATATATACATCATGTTAGATGCTGGATATGATCAATTGGATCATTCATATGTATGTATGCATCATGTTGGATGCTGGATATGATTGGTTGGATCATTTGTATGTATTTTGTATGCATCATGTTGGATGCTTGGACCATGTATCTGTATATGTATCAGGTGGATACATTGTATGATCAGGTAGATCATGTATATTGATATGTATCAGGTATGATCAGGTAGATCATGCATGTTGATGGATACATTGTGTGGATCATGTATCTATGTATCAGGTGGATACACTATGTGTGATGATATATATCAGGTAAATACTTGGTGTGCATCAAATGGATGCATTGTATGATCAGGAAGATCGTGGATGACGAGATTCTACAGATGATATGTAGCAGGATGTTGTAGTGATGATGATCAGGATGATCATGTGTACATCAGGATGATGTATGGTGAGTATTAGATGATACTTTGTGGCCGTGGATCAGGTTGTGCAGGTAAGCATGTAATTTGTGCCCTGGGAGATTTGCAGATGGTCTTTCGAGGTTTTGCCTATGGCATGTAATTCGGTGCCCTAGGACATCTGGCAAATGCTCTTTCAAGGTTTTGCTTGGGAGGACATATAATTTGTGCCCTGGGAGATCTGCAGATAGTCTTTTGAGGTTTTGCCTATGGCATGTAATTCGGTGCCCTGGGATATCTGGCAGATGCTCTTGCGAGGTTTTGTCCTATGGCATGTAATTTTCTCTTTGGAGATCTGGACAGGATGAAAAAGGCCTCAGATGCTTCAGCCAGGTTTTGCCATGACCACATGTAATTTGCTCCTGGGAGATTTGGACAGGATGAAAAAGGCCTCAGATGCTTCAACTAGGTTTTGTGGTGAGATCACATGTAATGTGCTCCTGGGAGATCCGACAAGTAGAGCCATGTGCTCGTAACAGCCTGGGATGCTTCAGTCGGGTTTTGTGATGGGTCACCTGTAATGTGCTCCTCGGAGATCCTACAGGTAGAGCTGTGTGCTCGTAATAGCCTGGGATGCTGCAGTTAGGTTTTGTGATGCATGTAATAAGTCCTAAGGTTTACACAGTATGGCCAGTGATGATGAAGACCTGCAGGTGGTGGGCCTACATCCAGCATGAAAAAGGATTGGCTCTGTAGAAATTCCTATGACGAGTAGATTAAGAGATTGATTGAGATAGTAGCAGCAGTGACGATGATGATGTCTCGATGACGATTATCCAGTGACGATGATCCAGAGAAGAAGACTTGTGCTAGAAGACCTATGCTGAGAAATACCTTCCTAGTTAAGAGGGAGTGTTGATGTATATGTAACTTCGAAATGTATTTCATATATGTATTTTGTATGTACTCCTATAGAGATGGTATTATTCCTCTACACGGAAGTGTCGTCATTTATATTGTAAATGTCGTAACTTATACTTGATGGGTTATTAGACCACCTTGTTGGGGTCGGCCCTATATAAGTCATGTGGGTCAAAGGGTTATTAGACCACCCTATTGGGGGTCGACCATGTGGGTCAAAGCGTTATTAGACCACCCTATTGGGGGTCGGCCCAGTCAGCATTATGTTATGTTATTAAGTTCGAGCCTACATGATTTATGTAAAAGGCAAGTCAAGTCAAGTATAAATAGAGTGCGGGAGGCACTCTATTGGCTCACTCACTTCTCACTCACGCACTCAAGGAGGAGTGGCGCACTTATGGAGGAAGAGGATCTACTGCTAGGTTATGTCTATCTCTCATGTTTGGGTTGTATCATTGCTCTATCTATCTCTGAGGAAGTTATTGGGGTTTTTCACCTTTATGGTTTTCCCCAAGTAAATCTTTGTGTCTCTTCTGTGCTTGCATTATTGTCTCGATGATTGATATGCTGTAGATATGCTGTACATGTTGTTCTCTCAGTTAAGATCCTAGATCAAATTGAAGTAAATTCTGAAAATTTAACATGATAAGCATCCGAGTGATGCTCTGTATGATGAAAATTCGGACGATGTTCCATATGAGTGATAGGACATAGATGCCAAAGCCATTCCTAGCATGGTGGTAGGAGGGTCCTCGCATAGCTGAGGATATAAGTGCTGCATGATACGATGTTCCAGATGATGATCCCTATGATCATGAGATGATGATGTGCATCCGGGGGAAGCTCAGTATGATGATGATCCGTATGATCATGAGTAGCGGTGATCTGTATGATCATGAGCATCTGGTTGATGCTTCGTGGCCATGGATATGTTGTAGGTTATGCTGGTTGGACATGTAATGGATCCTGGGAGATCCCATAGATTGTGCTGGGCAAGTAATAAGTCCTGGGATGCTCTTGTGAGGTCTTGTTCGTAGGAATGTAATCAGTTTTGGAGATCCCATAGGTTGTGATAGGCACGTAATGAGTCATGGGGATGCTCTTTAGAGATCTTACCGGTCGCAAGATGCTCTTTTGAGGTTTTCCCTGTTCACATGTAATTTGTCCTAGAGATCCCATAGGTTGTGCTGGGCACGTAATGAGTCCTGGGGATGCTCTTTAGAGATCTTGTTGGTCGCAAGAAGCTCTTTTAAGGTTTTTCCTGTTCACATGTAGTCCGTCTTGGAGATCCGATAGGTTGTGCTGGGCACGCAATGAGTCCTGGGATGCTCTTTAGATATCTTGCTGGTTGCAAGATGCTCTTTTAAGGTTTTGTGAAGTTCACATGTAATCAGTCCTGGAGATCCGATAGGTTGTGCTGGGCACATAAAAGTCCTGGGATGCTCTTTAGAGATCTTGTCGGTCTTGCTAGGCACATAAATGTTCCTGGGATGCTCTTTTAAGGTTTTTCGAAGCTTGCATATAATTATTCCTGGAAGACCTTTTCGGTCGTGCTGGGCACATAAAGGATCCTCGAATGCTCTTGTCAGGTTTTGCAAAGATGCACATAATCAATCCTGAGATTCCACAGGTTGCCATGCGCAGAGATGATGAAGACCTACATGGAGGCTAGGCCTACATCCATCATGAAAAAGGGTTGGCTCTGTAGAACTTCCTATGACAAGAAGAATTGAGAGATAGCACTAGTGATCGATATGATGAGTACAATAGCAGTGACAATGATGCTCTGTGATCTAGTGACGATGATCCAACTCCAAAATTGAAGACTTGTGCCTATATGTATTGATGACCTATGTAAAGAGAATACCTTCCATTTTAAGAGGGAGTGTTGATGTATTTGTAACTTTGGAAGATATTCACTTGTATATTGTCTGTATTACATTTGTACTTTATTGTATCCCTAACGAAGATGTATTATTCCTTCGGTTGGAAGTGTCGTCATTTGTATTTGCAAGTGTCGCAAGTTATAGTGTAAGTATCGTAACTTATATTTGATGGGTTATTAGACCACCTTAGAGGGGTCGGCCTAGTGTGGGTTAAAGGGTTATTATACCACCCTAGTGGGGTTGGCCCAGTGACATGTGGATGGGTTATTAGGATTCCTTAGGAAGTCAGCCCAGTTAGAGTTAAAGGAAGGTCAAGTCATTGTATAAATAGAGAGTGTGAGTCTCTTATTCTATTCATTCACTCACTCATCCAAATCGCATAGTTGAGAGAGATGAGTGCACACAAGTGGAGGAGGAGTAGCTGCTAGAGACATCTATCTTTTGGGGTTTGATCTTTGTGATCTTTGTATTGGTGCTCATTCTATCTCTGAGGAAGTTGCGGGGTTTTTCACCATCGTGGTTTTCCCCGGTGAAATGCTTTGTGTCACTTATGTCTTGTGTTTGATATGCTGTACATGTTGTTCTCTCAGTTAAGATCCCAGATCATATTGAATTAAATGTTGAAAAACTAACAATTTTTACTATGTGAACTTGAAAATCCAGTCAAATAATTTCAAATCAGGGAAACATGAGAATGGAAATAGTAGACTACATCATTATAATGTAAAATTTCTAACTTTCTCCTAATGTAAACTTTCTAACTTTATCCTACTGAAAATGAGAACAAGAATGTAATACACCAAGATTAAATAAAGTATGATTAAAATAATTTTGGAATATTTTATGTTTATTTATTATTTAAATATTTTCGACAAGAAGTCAAAAATAAAAACAATGTAATGGATTATTCTTTTATTAATAAAAATACTGAAAGGGGACACAAATGAAATAGTTGTTGCATGAGTGATTGCTGACCCACAAGAGGAAAAGACAAGTGGTTGAAGCTACTAAGTGAGAACTCAAGGTGCATGAGGCATCTTCCCAAAAATCAGGTCACAACTCTTAGTTGAGTGCTAAAGAGTAGGAGGCTCATAAATGACAAAGTCCTAGGAAAAACACTATTTAATAGTATGTCCATAAGTAGTAGGAGGCTAGCATTGGATGGGGATTGAATCTGAAAAATGCAAGAGATGGTGCATTAAGTGGATTTTGCTCTTGTGGTTCAGCGATTAGGCTTGGGGGTTTTTGGAGCAAGTGAGACTTGGCTGCTCTAGGAGTTGGTTGGGAGGAACAACTATTTAATTTCTATTTTCTTGACAATGGTGCCA
This sequence comes from Larix kaempferi, assembly GCA_027924585.1. Classification (NCBI taxonomy): domain Eukaryota; kingdom Viridiplantae; phylum Streptophyta; class Pinopsida; order Pinales; family Pinaceae; genus Larix; species Larix kaempferi. The sequence goes on along the minus strand of BSBM01000047.1, from coordinate 14,897,592 downwards.
GGTTCCTTGTTCTATTCCTTATATGTTTAAAACTAATTACAATAGGATTTTCATCTCTGTTATAAATTTCTACTAACCCTTAGCAGATTTCTTATTATGCATCTAATTAGAAAATGGATTTCTTATACATCTATTCAATGTATCTCCTATTATGTTTTCAAATTTTAATATTCTATTGCAGTGATATCTTTGTTTTAAATAATTGTATTTAGCATTTATTTTTCTTTTAAATAAATCTTTGTTTACGAACCGAGTATGGATTAAAATTAATCAAAGAACATAGTTGAAATACGATTCAACTTTTATAACCTAACCACACCAAGATCGCCAAATCTCAGTCAAGCGATTGATACTGTCAAATATTATAGACTCTGTTCAAATTTATTTCCCTATTATGTTCTCAATTTAAATATGTTGTCGCATTAAATAGCTAGGATCATAGAATAAGTATATTTAGCATTTATATTGTTTCTATTAGTCTCTATTTTTCAGATCTAGTAAATATTAATTCAGGGTTAGAACATAATCGATCTTATGATAAAAAATGTATAAACCAACTCACAGTAAGAGCGTTAAACCTAGTAAACTCACAGTATAGTTCCATATTCTACTTCTGCATACTATCATAAACCAAAAAATGTTATTGTTTGGTCACGAGCCGAGAGGTCTCTATGACATATGAGTCTTTAAAAAAAAAATACATTTCCATATTGTTTATAAACCCTTATTAAATATTTTGTGTAATCGTAATCTAAATTAAAAGACTACAAATGCCTTAATGAATATCAAGTAACTAACTATCATTAAGTATAGCATTCAATAGGAGTTTAACCATAAATGCATGAAATCACTTTTATAACTACTATATAATTTATGGAATTTATCAGAGAAATCACAAAGACCTTGTGGGTCGTATTAAGAATTAAAAATGTATACAGTGTCAAATGAAAAATATGATTTCGCAACCTTGTGGATGTAAGCCCATTTTAATGGAATCCACTACCAACATTATAACCCTAAATATTAAAAATATATTACAGGAGTACTTAAGCCATCCACGATGGTACCCCATCTTAAACTTCCAGTCCATAAATAAGAAAACAATAACACACAACTAAGTTAAAACCAAATGTTGGAGCAGAGAGGGAGTGAAGCCCCTATCCAGAAGTTCATAAACCCTAAGGGTAAACCGGTTTGAGGGTCAACTTATATTTTGAAGGAAAAAACTGAACCCCTTCCACAACTCCAAACCCTTCCGAAGGTTTACCTACAACAAAAAAACGACGCAGACAACAAATAGTGTTTTTAGGAGTTAAAACTAAGAATTTGACAGAGTAAGGGTCTATCTTCCTTACCTTGGCATTCTAATACACGGTCCTGGGAGGAGGTGACCTTGTCACCATCCTCACCAGCGCCCACTTTTTGCAACCATTTTACCACTGCCAAAACTTTAAACAACTATAAACAAAGAAATTAACATGTGTGCAATAAGTGGTTTGATTACCTGAAGGATTTGCTGTCAAAGCCATGGGTCAGCTCCTCCTCACACCCTTATCACTCCATCTGCATGCATGAATATTTTAAGTATTAAAACCTGGCCTTGAATGATATAAAACACAGTATAACAGTTCCAATTACTGAGCAAAGTTAACATTTTTCTTACCTTTTTAATTGCAGCTTGAGGCCGACAGAATGTCTGTGCTCCAGTCACAGCAACCAGCGAAACTGTGGTGTGGCGGCCATAAGCATCATGATGACCTCGGGGAACAACCAAAAGGAGAATTCCATTAACAAACACAGCATAGTACACCCAAGTTTTTACAAGTCGCCAGGAAAAGTGCAGAGCTTTTGCTCGCAGAGCTCGTAGAGTGAACACCAACACTAATGAAGTTTCACACATAAAAAATGAAACATTAAACCCTACTCCAAAAACCTTGTAATCCCAATTCCCATATGAATGATTGAGATCTCATTCCAGCATGAGCCATAAAGGCCTGCCTGTGCTATCAACTCGCACCTAAGGTGGCTCATTAAAATCGCCATCAACCATAGTACAACTTTACACCATCAACAACTAGCAAACAAAAATGGTAAGGTAATCCAAACTTTATTTTATTGCTTATTAAACCAAAGTTCAACTATGATAAACCCCATAGCCCCATTACATTAATGCGTGCATGGTTTTGTTAAACCTTACACTTTGGGCAAGAATGTTATCGTTGGTCTTTAGACGTTAATACCTTTAACTATGGGATCAAGACTATAGCCATAGTCTCCCTACTTTTGTCACTTATAACTAAAGTGTTAAAGATTATAGTTAAGGAAAGGATCAAAGATCCAATCTTATCCTTAGGGCTAAGCAAGGCCTTTTACAAAATGATAACAAGAACAAAAAAATCACCTTTAATTTATGATGGCGACACACCACTTTTTGGTAAAGTACCAACCTTGTTGCAACTTGATCAAAATCAGTTATATAAATTGCGCTAGCAAATTTACAAACATGACGACCTTTATTACCGTAGTAAGAACATAGATATGTTATATATATATCGATATAATAATGATGTTTTTACAAGTTACATGCTTAATTTTTTTTTTATTGATGGATTTTTGATGCACATGACAAAGAAAATTTGTGTATAAACTTATTATATTTTTTACACTTAATCATATCTTATCTTCAAATTCATACACTTGCTTTTCATAAAGTGTGCACTAAGAAATTGAACAAATGTTGAATTTCATTTCACTAGTTGTTAATTTTTCTATCTAGAGCCTTTTTCCATCATATATTTGCACTATTTGAATCAATTACTAGTATTGGAAGCTTTATATGTTTGTGACAACCTTAATATTTGTGTTTTGAACCTTCTTTTCCATTTATTTAGAGATGTATATAAATTTTATCATTTAATAAATTTTTACTAGTGTTGTTCATTCATCAAATGGATCATCAGTTAAGGCTGCTAGGTGGAAAGGATCGATTGGACTTGTATTTCTCATGTCTCTATTTCTCCTACCTTTCTTGTTTCCCTTTGTGCTACCACATATACAATAGAATGATTTATGGATCTCAGTGACTAAAATGGATGCCATGGGGCTATAGCACACAAATAGGATATATGGCGAAAACGGATCCCTTACATGAAATCCATAACAAAGGAGGAAAAAAATTCTTATCTAAAGATGAAATGAATCTACATGAAGGAAATTCTTAATTGCTTTCTCATTATGAATTTATTCGATACCATTTGAAAACCATGTGAGAAAACTATTAGACATCCACACAAAATGCGATTCCCTTCCTAAAACTCAAATGAATTTTCATAAACAAGTGGAAACTTTAATTAAGGTTTCCATTTTTTTTAAGGAAAATAACTTGCAACTTGTTACTCATAGACAGAATCAAAGTTACTCAATCTCGTCCTTCTGATCAGTAGTACTAAGACCAAAATAAACCTCATACAAAAATGTCTCTGAAACCATCAGGAGACAAAACCACCATATAACCGAGGACTACCAGTCCACCCAAACAAAACATTCAAATACTAAGAAGACAAAAAGGCTAAATACTACCAGCTATACAAACTAGTACAAAAATATAGACCTCAAAAGACATGATAAAGACCATAGTCTATAAGCTCTTCATCCATAAATTCTGGAAAGCTAATATATCCTCACATTTCTCCAATAGAAGTTTTTGAAATACTATCAGCCTCCTGATTAAATATTTGATAAATATGTCTGGAGGAGATAGAATAAAAAATAAGCTTTTCCATCTACACCCACTTCATCCAATAAGATAATGACAAAGGTTGCAGAGAATTTTTACCATTAATCCAATCAATAATCACTTTTGAGTCTCCAACAAACCTTAAGTCCAAGATATGTCTCTTTGTAACAAACCACAACAACAACACCAAACCACACCACAATAATGAAGATTTCCATATGTATGGACTAGGACTTATGATGAATATATAAGACCCTACATTGATATATTTATATAGTTTGTAACGTCCCATATTTTATTACGTGCATTTATCAATTAAGACACACTATACTTTATTTTCTTATTATCTATTGAACTCAACTCGACTGAGTAAACTATATTACGACATGACGGACCTCATTATATAATGTTACTTTGTTTAGTGATTTCACCAGGATTATGATGTTACTATGTTATGCGGTTACGATGTCATATGAATTCTTTATTTTACGATTACAGTATATGTTTATATGTTTTCATTAATAAGATGTTAACTATATGATTCGGTATGTGGATACCATCTTCCTATATAAATTATTGAAGTGTTATATGTCGTACGCATCTATGATGAACTAAAAAGGTTACATGAAATAAAATGATTTTTGATCACATGGATCAATTAGCATTCAATGGGAAATGCTTCTATGAATTGTACTTTGTGAAATTCTAACCTACAGGACACAAGGGCTATGGGATAGCCAGTTACTTGATCTGATATATTGGGAAAGGAACATGTTCGTACAGTAAACCTAAGTCAGCCAAAAATGATGATACGATAACACAAACTGATAATCCTGATAGCAGCAAGGTATGAGTCGATAAGGGCGTAGGCCCAGTATGTTGAGAGGGATGGATGTGTTTCCCACCCTATGTTCCTATGATACCCGAGGTCGTGGGAGGGCCGTGCTGAGACACGCTCCCCATGTAGTTGTGATGACAATGGTCGGATGCCTGCTAGGGGAGGATAGGTCTGCTGTTTAGCCGACGCTATCACTCTCAAGTTCTATGTGGTCAGATCGGTGAGTCCGACATCCACTTTTGTACTAGCAGAGGAAGGAGAGGGAGGATGTTGGATGTAGGTTATGATGGGAGGATGTGTTAGTTAGTATGGTTGAGGGTTGGGTATTCCTTGATTCCGAGTTAGTGGTAGTAAGTACCCTTCCTTGTACATGATTAATTGAACTAATGTAAAGATAAAGATAATGATGAGAAATCATACAGAATTAACTGATAAATAACTGAGGATGTTAAGGTACTTGTACTATGCATGTTATGCTTGTTTTTCTACATGGGGGTAAATACTACTATTAGTTAGCAGGTATGCATAGGCAGGATGGGGTTTGTCTATAGTACAATTGTGACCTGTGCATATGCTGGCCACGCATGCACACCTTGCATTTGTACACTAGTATCGATATACAAACACTTAAACATATGGAATAAATGTATAAGTCGTCATAAGTAAATATGTAAATCATGCATTGATCGAACTCTGATAATGAATATAAAGTTATTTAAGAGGTGTAAAACAAATCAATCAAGCTATGTATTACTTGTTGGTAAACATTGTGATAAACAATTGAGACAAGTGTCGTCAGTCACATCGTCATCCGAGAATTGTTGTAAATAAGGTAATGGTACTGTCTAATTAATTAATAAGATTTTTTAAGCCCTTAAGGGTGCTTTGTTTAGACGAACGACGATGCTATGCAGATGTTAGAGTACTCATGTGATAAACAAATTATTTAAAAGACATTTTATTAAATTCACCATTTATTATTACTTTGTGGTGATTTAATTGATAATATTACTTAATTAATGTTATTTTAATAATATTACCATTCATGTTATAACAATTGCAAAATAGGTAAAATTTAAATATTGATTAATAAACGATTAGAGTGTGATTATTCCCTTTCTAAGTTAGACATAATAGGATAACAATTTTGGAATGGATGTGATGAGATGAAAAAGGTTTATTACTATTTAACTATTCAATGCGAATCTTAGAATTTAAATCACAAAGATAAGTTATCTTGACAAATGTGGTAGACCATTAAAACATACATGTCCAAGGGAAAAGAGTCAACTATTTATATAATATTTTACTAGTGACATTAATAACATTAAATACAAAAGGAAAGGAGTTAATGGTTGAGGGGCTCGAAAGGGGAGTTTGAGGGCGGTGGAGTAAGCCCAAGGCCTTCTCGAGTAGGGAAAGATGTATAAGAGGGTATGAAGTGGAAGGTAAATGGGGGATCTTTGGTAAAAAGGGAAGGAAAATATTCCGAGGAGGGGGTTAACTCGAAGAATGGAGGAGGCAGAAAACTCCATTGAGGAGGGGGAAAACTGACTAAACAGTTTGGTTATCGAACTAAGGAAGACTGCTCTCAGGATTATCAGTTTGTGGGCTCGGGGGCTTGGAAATCCTTGAATTTCCAAGGGCCAGCAAGATAATAGCTGGTCGGTAGGGTGGACACATCGTTTTGGTTGACTAAGAGAATGAAATCATAACCTGCTACAACCTACGGTCGACCAGCATCAACATCAGGTAAATTCCTTGTTATTTGTTTTAATTTGATTATTATGCTGAGACTTACTCTGAAACCTGCAAATACTTTGCTATTTACTGCTCTATTATGGTGAAACATATTCTTATGCAGAAAACAATTGTGGCAAGAAAATATTGATATGACTAGTTTATTTTTAAATACGAATGTATGGATTTTAAGGACAAAACAGTAAACTAAATCTCATTTAACAGAAATAGAGATTAGATTGGAAATTTACTTCCTTACACCTGAGTAAAGTTTAAAACATAGAAAATTAACTCATAAATTCTACCTAGTGCTCTGCTGAAAAACCAGGGCACTACATAGTTCATGGATGTTTGACTATTTTAATGATAATTTCTTGTTTTACATGGTTTGTTTAATCCATCCCACTTGCAAATAATTCAAACTACCATTAAAGAATTTACATTTTTAAGTGATCTCTTAGTTGTAGCCTTTATAACCACCATTTGGTGTTATCTTTTACGTGCTTGTCATGAATTACGTTTCAATGCTAAATTTGTAACCTTCCAATCACTCCAAATCATGATGTATTTATATTAGGTGAACAAATGTTTTAGGTGCTGATATGTGATTTACAACTAGTAATACAATCTATTGTATGCATCCTAAACACTAGACCCTGGTATGTTCCATACTTTCCATGATTCATCGTTGACTTTCAATTAATTATTGTTTGACTTTTTGTACATTTTTATTTTATCCATACTTTATAGTTTATGATATAGTTTATATTTTTTCAATTTATATATATATGTATTTATTTGGATTTATATTTGATTAATAGTTTGGAGTCTTATTGTCGAGCTGCAGGTTGTTTATCTCATCAACTATCCAAAACCAGTTTAAGCACAGTCGCACTAGTATTTTATTATATATTTTATATCACATTGAATTAAAAGTGACGGGTTTTTTATGTAATTACCTGTCCAAAACCAGTTTAAGTAGGAGTGTTTATCTCTTCACCTTTCAGAAAACAATTTAAGGATTTAATTTAACGTACATAAGCATAACCAAAGTTTGTATGTACAATACATAATAGCCATTACAAATCTACTACAAGCCTTGGAAAATAAAGTAAATTTGTTGGGAACTTCGAAAATACTTCCATGCATTGTATGAAATACAAATTCTTTTCATTTCTCATACCTGGTCATGCACATATTTTTGGTAGCTTCATTAACCAGTTCAATATTAATAACATTAACAAACATATTATCCCCTTCGATGCTATGAGCAATATCTGGGTGCTAACTAGGTCTCTAATAACTATGGAGATATATAGGCCTTAATGAAATTGCATACAAATATAGAAAAAGAAAGTAATCTTGCTACACATTTTTCATAAATTTAAATCAACTTCTAACAAGCTCGTCACATATTCCACTAAAGATTCATGTAGAGAATCAACCCTTACAACTCTTTCTTGAGCTATTATAACCCCATAGGCATGCAATATCCCAAGAATTTGTTTAAGACTAAATATGGAAATATAGAGGTCAATGGTATATGCATGCTACTTAAAATTCGGCCTCAATCCTAGAGACATGTAGTTCATCGTGCTAAGAGCCAATATTAGTAATACGTCCATCCTACCTGAGGGGCATAGATATTATCTGAGCATGTTTTTAATGAAAAATCATGTAGAATAATCCACAAATGATGGGGAGTCTCAACCTCCAAAACTGGCGTATTATACAACCAATTCTCATCTTCCTCCTCCTTCCATATAAAGCGCTCAACTTTGGCATGAAGGTATTCATGGCTAATGGAGCTTTCAAGCTCAGATTATGTTGAACTAGTGGCATTGCCAACTGGATCATCCTTATATACATTTATTCGAACTGGATCTCTCCTGTATACATTTATATAAATTGGTTCAAGGTTATATGTTGTTATCCAGACTCCATTAGCCTTATATACATTTATATGATGTCAAAGAATTCAATTATGCCCATCTATGTGGCTTGCATGGTGTAAGGAAATTGAAATAGTGTGTAATTATAAATAGGGAAAAAACAGGTAAATTTGAAAATTAAACAATATGCCAGTCTATTCATACCTAGATGTGGAGTCCATGGCTAGCTGAGTTCATAGGGAACCCTAGCCTAGCACACTATTAAAATAATTCAGAAACAAAAGCATTGTGCTTAACTCTTCATTTTTCTTGCATTTTCTCTCCACTTGCTTCCATTAGGAAAGCATTCATATCCACACAGTGATGAGATATAAGGTTGTCTCTTGATTGATCCGAGAAATGATGACGAATGGTTCAACATTTACTATGCCAAAAGATACAAGTTCTAATCTGTCTCTTTACTTTAGTTACAATCTCTAGTTCTTAGCTGCAAGCTTCCAAACTCTGCCCTGTGGATCTTGAAATGATCTAATATGCTAGATGGACCATCTCCATATTCACTCAAATATCATCCTACGAGATTGCAAGCGTCTTGTGCATGGATTAAAAAAAGGTTGTGCTCTTCCCTTTGGGACTCCCATAGTTGCATCATGTTGCATCATTTAAACATTTAAATGTTGTCGTGATTTCCTTGGGATGTTGATATATGGCCACTAGGGGAGTCTTGAGGTCAAAATGGGACTCAAAACAAAAAAATGTACCATCAAAATTCACTTTATAAAAACCAATATGGCTCAAGAGGATGATGTCAACCATGGGAGTAAAATTTGTAAAAAAAAATTGGAGGGAAAAAGAAAAACCTATTTTTTAATTGTATTTTCGACATATATCCTTATCATTTTACCCAAATTTGAAGATGGGTCACTCGCTGGATGCAGAATTCAAATCCACATCCAATGCATACTCGCACTACATATTTTTGAGGCACCCCCAGCATGAAAAAAATGAAAAATTCAATAAAAAATGTATTTTATGTATTAAAATACGTTTTTTTATTGAATTTTTCATTTTTCATGTCATGGGTGCCTCAAAAGTACACCATGTGGGTATGTGTTTGATGTGTAATTAAATTATGCATCCAACAAGTGCCCAAACTTGAAATTTGGGTAAAGCAATAAGGATATATGTCAAAAATACAATAGGAAAAAAGTAGTTTTTATTTTTCTCCTCCAAAATTGAGAACTCTTATTTTATTATTTTAGCTCTTATTTTATTATTTCCCTTGGGAGGATCATTTTAGACCTTAAAACTTCCCCAATGCCCCATTGTGACCTTTTTTATTTTAATTTATTTTTTATTTTTGTTTTGTTTTATTATGGGAACCTGGGATCCATACAATTGATTATAATTTTAAGGACAACTCTAAGAAAAACTAAAAATGAGATTTTATATTGTTTGAAAGGAAAATTTTAAAGCATGCATTTAGATAGGTAGTTATAAGTTGGAAGTTTGAAAGGAAAATTTTAATGCGGTGATTTAAATAGGTAGTTTTCATTTCGATGGTTAGCACCTTCTAACGAATCTAGTAACCAAATATACATTGTATATATACATAAGCTCTTAGAATGTAAATGTATCATAAGTCCCACTCTCCTATGTTTCATTATCTATAATTGGGACATATAAATAATGAGTGGGAATTATGGTAGGCATGCTAGGTATCTATGGAAGGCTCTAATCCATGTTATTATAATTTTTTGTTCAGAGTCCTAATTAGTTAATACATTTAAGATTCATAATATGAGCTATGAGAAGTGACTATAGTTGTACTTTATTGCTTACTAAACTGATATTGGTTTCTAAACTTAAGTTTCGATATTTGGGATACATAAACAAGTCCACTTTGAGATTGAATTTCATTCAATAAAACTAGTCCTTGTTCAAATTGCATCTTGAGCCTAATTGAGATATTTTCCTTTCAGAGTCCTCACAATGCCTTCATACACTGAAAAAGATGTTATTTTGCTCTGGGAAAGCTATCTAACAATGAGCTCATGAGGTGGCATCATCTCAATAGCATTTTTAAAGTTTAACGTTGTGAAATCTAGGTAAGAGAATTGTTGTGTGTTCTATAGAAATTTAGACAATTTTTTTAACTATACATATCCTATGTGTAACATACCCGATTTTCTCACTTAGTAATTTTTGTGAATTTAAAAAAAATAACAATAACATCAAAGATTTCCATAATGAAATTCAAATAAACTACTTTATGAGAACATTTTTAAAGAAAATATATTTGAGGAGATCCAAAGTTTTGACATGCATCCATAGCTGAATGGTAAATAAAAATGTTCATTATACGTAAAACGTAACAGAACTCATCTAACATATTGTCTCATATTACCATTTTCCTTACTTGACAATATAGTCATGAACTAGTCAATACCTCCATTTGGTGTTACCATCATAAGAAAACAAAATGAATAATAGAAAACATTACACAAAACATATATATTATGAATAACACTGCTAATAAAAATAACACACAATAGATATACCAAAATAACATTGAACCACATAAAACACATAAAAACAAGTTATCTTCATAAATAACATTGGAAGGCACTTAGATGAAAATTTAGGCATCTGCAAAATTTGAGGTTGCTCTATATATAGTACATAAAATAATAATACATAGTTAATATATAACATTATATTTTATATAATATGTTAATATATAGATGAGTTAATATATTATAAATTATGTAATATTAAATATATTAATGAATTATATGTATTAATATTAATATAATATAATATAGTTATTGTATGTAATATAGTTAATATATTAATATTAAACAATTGAGAAAAACAAAATATAAACAACAAAACAAATTTTGGAAAATATTTTAGCGCGATTGAGTAAAATTTTCCATGGCCACATTCTTTGTCTAGACTCTCATAGGATCCTCTTAGCCAAGACATAAGGGGCGCACATAAGATCTTCAAGCCGCATAGTAAATAAGGGCACCCACCACAAACAAGGTATGCATGTTTGTCTCATAAATTCGCCATGTTGATCGTCAATTAGTATTGGGGTTTTTATTTGATCCTTTGTTATGAATATAAATTAGGATAATATTAGATAATAATTAAATTAGGGTTTTTAAATAAATATTAGTTATATGTTAGGGATGTGTCTCTTCATCTTAAGGGTTCAACCATATTTAAAGGCTGCCAAACCTATGTAATAATCATCTCTTATCCATTCAAATATTTAATATTATTTATTGTTTCATCTTAAGGGTTCAACCATATTTAAAGGCTGCCAAACTTATGTAATAATCATCTCTTATCCATTCAAATATTTAATATTATTTATTGTTCATAGCATACTTAATTTATCAAGTATTTTGGTGAATTATTTGTGTGACCAAACTAATTGTTCGGCTCATTTGGTATCAGAGCACTGATCTTCGTAGCTCCTGGCTAAATTATCAAGTTTCTTGAAAACTGTGGTTTTTGACCATAACCTGGACATTAGCCATTTCCTCACCAATTCATTCATTTCCACGTCTGCTGCACTCCACATTCCATCTCTCATAAACTTCCCACACTTCTCATCCCTCTCATCACACAGACCACCATCTTTGCACAGCTCTCTCTACACCGCTCCTCCTACACTCCCGTTCTCCTGACCACCACGCGCTTCCATCACACCTACACCGCCACCTTCTCCACTGTGCATATCCCCTCCTCCCCCATACCACCCACTCTCCATTCTCCTCTCCTCTTCACCTATGCACTATTCCCTACGCTCCATCACCCACGCCTTCCCTCCAGCGCTGTCCCTTCCTTCTGCTCCACTACTCACTGATCCCCCCCCATCTCATTGCTTCGTGGCCTAGCTTCTCACTCCACGCTGCTACGTACTCCATCAGCCACCCTCCATCCTCCTCCTTCCATCTGTCTCGCCTACATTCTCCCCGCCAACCACCTGCATTCTGCGTTCTCCCGCTACTCCTGTGTTGCGTGCCTCCACCTGCTAGGCCCTCCATCCTTTCCCACACCGTCCCACCTCCCTCACTTCCATAACCTCCACGGATCCCCCAAGCGAACCTCCTGCCTGCTGCTTCTCCCTCTGCTTCTCCCATCTCCTCTATGCATCAATGTCGCTCTCATCCTTAGCATTCCACCACGTGGTCCTTCTCCATTCTGTCAATGCACTTTCCTACGCCATCATCCATCGTGCTGCTCGTCCATTCGTGGAAGCCAACCAATTTCAAAAACCCTACTTTTTAAATTAAAAAAAACTTATAATAATAGTAGTATTTACATGAATACATACTATTATTATTTAGAACCCTAATTCGTATCTAAACAAAAGAATTATAATAATATTATTATTTGAAGTAATAATTATTATTATAAGTTTCTAATCTATTTTGCTCATTATATATATATATATTTTTTTTAATTTTTAATTATTATTATTATTAAAAAAAAGAAAAAAAAAAGTGAAAAGAGGATTTTTTTTTCCAAAAGGAAACACATCAAGGGTTATTACACTGTTTGTGTCTCCCCATTGTCGGAGAAGAAGAAGAAAAAAAAATTGAAGATCAATTATCATCGAAAAAGGAAAGACTCATCAAAAAATTCAAATCAAGGGAAGATGCATATAAAAATTCAAATCAAAGGAAGACTCATCAAACAAGTCAAAGACCATCTATAGTCAAAAGAATGACCAAATAGCGTCAAACAAGTCAGATACCATGGAAGCAAGTTTGTGACTACAAATAGAGAAATTAGAAGCCAAGTTAAATCATTATCAAATAGACAGTGAAGAATTATGAGACATGAATACAAAATTGGAAGTAATGATTAAACTACATGAGATACAAGAACGGTTCAAGGAACAAAAAATAACCGACCAAAAAAACCATATAGAAAAATTGTCTATGCAAATTGAGGAATTAAAAAATGAAACTGATTTCAATGATAAATTAAAAAACCAGGATATAAAGAAAGAACTAAACGATTATAAAGTAGAAATAACATGCTTGAACAAAATTGTTAGCAACAAGGATGAATAATTGACGCAAATACGAAAGAAATTAGAGGATCAAGAATCAGAGGTCGACCAGTGCCAACAACAGATTAAAGTTCTTCAACAACAAAATGACGACTCAAAAAAGGAATACAAGTTGGAGATTGCAAAATGTAATAAAGCATTATCCAACAATTTTGAAGAAATATTGAGATTAAAGAACCATAATAAGACGTTAGTCACAAAAATTAAGAAGTTGAAAAATAGTCAGAAAGCATAACACTCTATTGAAGACATTGAAGGAAAAATTCTAAACAAGTAGGAACAAAATAGCTATATCAGAAGTCATAATGAAGATCTCAAGGAACAACTTAAGAAGTCTGAAGATGACAGAAAATTGCAAGTAGAATTGATTAAGAAGTTTCAAAATGATAACATGCAGTTAGAAAACAAGTTGGAAAAGCTGCAAAATGAAACCTTAAAACCTCAAGGGACAAAAATAAAAATTCCAGCTTAGGTCAATGCTCAAAAGATGACACTCGTAAAATAAAACGACATTGTGAAAATTCCCTATCGACACCCTAACCATGAAAACCGATATTCTAAAAAGTTGGAACTGTCGAAACATAATGGTACTAATATGACCAAAGCTCCCGATGACACATCAGTATGGAATCCCAATAGTCCACAACAAATCAATTTGGGATGGAATGATCCATCCACATATCAGAAGTTATTCTCAACTCTTAGCAGTTTGTATTGACATGTTTCATCAGCTACGACACCACATAAAATGATGCAGAAACATTATAAGGCTTTGAGGACAAAGCCTTTCTAAGAGAGAGGCAATGTTATGAATATAAATTAGGATACAATTAGATAATAATTAAATTAGGGTGTTTAAATAAACATTAGTTATATGTTAAACAAGGGGACGTGTCTCCTCATCTTAAGGGTCCAACCATATTTAAAGGCGACCAAACCTATGTAATAATCATCACTTATCTATTCAAATATTCAATATTATTTATTATTCATGGCATACTTAATTTATCAAGTATTTTGGTGAATTATTTGTGTGAGCGAACTAATTGTTTGGCTCTGTTGATGTATTTGTAACTTCAGAAGATATTCACTTGTATATTGTATTTTTACATTATTTTATCCCCAAGGAAGATGTATTATTCCTCCGATTGGAAGTGTCGTCAGTTGTACTTGCATGTGTCGCAAGTTATATTGTAAGTGTCGTAACTTATACTTGATGGGTTATTTGACTACCTTGATGAGGTGGGCCCTGTATGAGTCATGTGGGTCAAAGGGTTATTATGCCGCCCTAGTAGGGGTCAGCCCAGTTAGCATTATGTTAAGTGCTTAAGTTGGGGCCGACCTAGTTGAGTAAAGATCAAGTCAAGTTAGTGTATAAATAGAGAGTGTGTCTCTCTCATTTTACACATTCTTTTATTCACTCACTTCGCATTACTGAGAGAGAGGAGGAGTGCACACAAGTGGAGGAGGAGCATGATGCTGAATTTATCTATCTCTTGGGTTTGATCATTGTGATCCTTGTATTGATGCTTATTCTATCTCTGAGGAAGTTGCGGGGTTTTTCACCTTCTTGGTTTTCCCTGGTGAAATATTTTGTGTCTCTTGTCTCTTATGCTTGATATGCTGTACATGTTATTAGTTCAGTTAAGATCCTAGATCTATTGAATTAAATGATGAAAAATTAGCATGGTATCAGAGCTAGCCTGAAGGAAGGCATGGTATGGCATTTATGAGATGTTTCACTTGCGACAAATTGGAAGCTAGGGCTTGAGATAGCAAAAACCAGTTATCATGGAACTTTCTCTATAAATCCAGTTTGGAAAAGGTTCAAGATATGAAACTTTCAAACGTCATAGAAAACATCCCCATGTACCTTGTGTCCGAAGCACAACATTTAATTCACTGTACTTTCTATTTTATGATCAGTACAATCTAGGGTTTCTGCCTCTTCCAGATCTCAGTCATAAACAGGTGACCTAGGAAAAAAGGTCACAACTTGGGATATAAAGCTCCAAGTGAAATTTCGTAAAAAGTGACAGGTAGATAATGGAATGTAGTTTCTCAGGTAAGTTTTTTAGAGGCCGAAGTTGAACCAGTGACACGTGGCACACCGTACAAGTTCGCTATCCTATTGTATCCCATAAACAAGTCACGTTGCAACACTTGGCATAACTCTCTCTCAAAGAATCCAATTGAGGTCAGACCTATGGGGTTGGAAAGATGACAGATCAGGCTACCACAAGCCGAAGTTTTAGACCTTGTGGATTCATAGTTTCATAGATGCACTAGAAACAATCAGGTGCATATTTCTGTCAAAACAGAATTGGATTTTGAGCACCTTCATTCTTGGCTTGTCAGTGCTGTAGGAATTTAGGGCTTCGGAGAAAGTTAGAATTTTTGGAATCGGAGTCCATGGCTGATTGCTACTCATCAAAATCAAAATTTAGAGACCAAG
Organism: Larix kaempferi; assembly: GCA_027924585.1. Taxonomy (NCBI): domain Eukaryota; kingdom Viridiplantae; phylum Streptophyta; class Pinopsida; order Pinales; family Pinaceae; genus Larix; species Larix kaempferi. Next base: position 14,881,836 of record BSBM01000047.1, on the reverse strand, counting down.
ATCAAATTTTTTGGTTGGGTAGAAGGTCGGGCTTGATCAAACCCTAGTTCGGGATTTTGATCGAAAAGGTGGAAAATTAGCACTTCTGCAAAAGTTTGAATTTTTGAAATGTATGACCACCGCTGGAAGCTCCTTAGAAAAATCAAAGTTTAGAACACAAGATTGAACCTTTTGGATGCGAAGAAGCTCGGGCTTGATCAAACCCTAGTTCGGGATCTCATCTAGAAGATCTGGAAGTTTTCGAAGCCAATTTTGAGGGGTCAAATTTTGGAGATTTCAAAATTGAAGTATACCAGCTTGATCAACTCAGCAAGGCGCATCTTTTCGTCCAATCAGAAGTTTGAAATTCAAAGTTTGAATTTTTAGGGTTTCTCTGATAAACCCTAATCCTGCTCGAGATCCAGTTTCAGCAAATCAAAGTCGATTGGGTTAATACTAGAAGATGATGAATTGGACACCTACATAAGTGAAGAGATTCCAGTTCCAGAGGGAGATGAGGCTAAGGCCTTACACAAGAAGTCTACAAGCAATCCCGACACGTATGACTTGAAAAGATACAGGTATGTTTTTGAAATTTGTTCATGATTAATTTTATGATATGTTTGTCTTCATATTATTAGTACAATCTTGATTAATCTTAAACTTGTCTTATCACCTTAGTAAAAGTATGAATGCTTGTATACATTCATTGATTAGGGTTATGGCACTTATGATTGTACTAATGCACCATGATGTTGTATGAGGTTGATGTTGTTTGCTAACATGAAAGGTACATCAAGAAAGACAGATCAAGTTCTAGATCAAGAACATATGACCATGGTGACATGAAGACAAAGACTCATCCATAGCCATTATAGAAGCTCCACTTATGAGGTATGTATAATTTTGGTTCTACAATGGTTAACTTATGAGTTATGCAGGTTAATAGCACAAGTCTTTGAAGAAGAACAAGAAGACATTATGCGGGTATGTTAGACATAACTAGCTAACATGATGATCCAGGTATGTTTTTCCTATATCAAGTTAGAATCCTACCTTGTGTTAGGATCTTATACTTTTGTATGAATGATAATGATTATTCTTGAAGTTAGAAGTTTAAGTAATCAAGGGTTTATGCATATTATGTTTCTTACCTTGATTGATGATATGACTAACCAGATGAGTCCTATGGTCAAATAAGATTATGCATGAATAAAATATGTCTTCCCTGAAACCTTGAATACTAATGCTTGTGATAAATTACCTGTGTGTGAAATAATCATAACCATACATGTTAAGTTTATTTAGGATCATAATGTTTTGATAGTATTGAGATTATACTAATGGATGTATGGTCATGTATGATATCTTGAGGATGACATTAGTGCACACTTAAGCATGCATAGTGGCCTAGCATGAATATAAGTTCAAGAACAGGTAATCCAAGAAGCAAAGATCAAGAGGGAGCACACTCCAGTAGTTCCTGCAAGGAAGCAAAGATTTAGAGGCAGTCCACCCTACAACTAAACAAAGATAAGTATTTGAATTGTCATTTATTATATGATTACTTAAATGATGTTGTCCAGTCATGTACATACTTATGTTCCTAGATTTTGGATGAATATTATGCATATTAGAAAAGTTGCATTAATGAACAAGATACTACTAATATGCAAGTAATGGGTAAGTGGCCTATGGTACTGTACAACATTCCATTGCTACTTATCTATAATGAAACCTCTTTGCTGACATGTTGAGAGTTGTGCACACTCTTAACAATGTTTTGGTAGAGATAGAAGGCATCTAGAAATTTATGGGATATGGATAAATGTTGTATTGAAGCATTGGATAAAACAATTGCATGATTGTATGACATATGTTCTTATGTGTAAGGTTTTAGTTTGAAAAACTATGAGAAGTTTCTAATCATGCAATTGAAATTGACTTGTAGGAAAGATCGTGTACAATCACCTACAAAAGAAGGACAACGACATTTGTTCAAGCAAGAAAAATATCTATTGAAGATATTGAAGAATCAAACAATCCCATAATCAAGGATGCAGTAATGGAAGAAGCCATGATCAAGGAATACTAGTCGATCATGAAGAATGATGTTTGGGATTTGGTCCCAAGACCAGAAGGGAAGTCTGTTGTGACTTCCAAGTGTATCTATAAGATCAAGCATGCTACAGATGGTAGCATAGAGAAATACAAGGCAAGGTTTGTAGCTCGTGGCTTCTCCCAGAAGGAAGGGATAGATTAGGCAGAAACTTTTGCTAATATAGCCAGATACACTTCCATCAAAACAGTACTTGATCTAGCTGCCGTGATGAAGTGGAAGATACACTAGATGGATGTCAAGACAACTTTCTTGAATGGTGTAGTCAAAGAGAAAGTCTATGTAGAGCAGCCACATGGTTTTGTGACACATGACAGGGAGTCATATGTGTGCAGGTTGAAGAAAGCCTTGTATGGCTTGAAGCAAGCTCCTAGGATTTGGTATGGTAGGATGGATAGTTTCGTATCCAGTTTGGGCTTTACCAAGAGTAAAGCAGATTCCAACCTTTAATACAAGGTTGAGGAAGGCAATCCAGTGATACTACTTTTGCATGTGGATGACCTGTTTGTTACAAGTGAGGATAGATTGATTGTCGACACGAAGAGGAAGCTTGCTACCGAGTTCGAGATGAAGGAATTGGGGATGATGCACTACTTTCTAGGCATGGAGGTGTGGAAGAGTGGACATGGAATATTCCTTGGACAAGGGAAGTATGCAGTAGAGATCCTGAAGCAGTTCGGGATGATGGACCGCAAGGCCATGGCCACACCTATGGCATCGAACCTGAAGCTTCTGTGTGATGCTTCATCTAAGACGGTTGATGTCACTATGTATTGTCAGATGATTGGGTCCTTGATGTACTTGACGAACACGAGACCAAATATTTGTTTTGCGGTGAACACATTGATCCAGTTCCTGACGAATTCGATAAGTGCTCACGTGGTTGCTGTAAAGCATAGTTTGAGGTACCTGAAGGGTATGGTTGATTATGGGCTCAAGTATGATGCGAATCAAAATTTTAACCTAGAAGGTTATGTTGATTCAGATTGGGCAGGTAGTGCTGCAGATAGGAAGAGCACTTACGGGTGATGCTTCAGTATGGGATCAAATGTGATCTCTTGGTTTAGTAGGAAGTAGTCCTGCGTAGCACTGAGTACAACCAAAGTAGAGTATGTTGGAGCTTGTTCAGCTAGTTTTGAGGCAGTATGGATGAGGAAGCTACTGTCTGAGTTATTTGATCTCCCATTGGATGCTACTGGTATCTTTTGTGACAACCAGAGTTGTGTGAAGCTGTCCGAGAACCCGGTGTTTCATGACAGGTCGAAGCACATTGAGATCAAATATCACTATATTAGGGATATGGTGCAGAGAGGAGCAGTGAAGCTCTTGTATGTTGCAACGGATGAGCAAGTTGCAGATGTGTTGAAGAAACCATTAGCCATAGTGAAGTTTGAGTACTTCAGAGAGAGGCTTTGTGTTCTTCATATTGAAGATACTTCGAGGAAGAAGTGATGGGACACATTTGTAGGATCCATTCCAAGCATGGTGAGAGGAGGATCCTTCCCATGGATTTGGATGTAAGCATTGTGTGATGAGCATCCGAACGATGCTCCAATTACTGCTTTGGATATGCATCAGGTGGATGCTTTATATGATCAGTTGAATCATGTATATGTATATGCATTAGGTGGATGCTTTGTATGATCAGTTGGATCATCTATATGTATATGTATCAGGTGGATGCTTTGTATGATCAGTTGGATCATGTATATGTATATGCATCAGGAGGATGCTTTATATGATCAGTTGGATCACATATATGTATGAGTATCAAGACGATGCTTTGGATGACATGTATCAAGACGATGCAGTGATGACGATCAGGATGATCATGTGTGATGAGTATCAGGATAATACTCTAGATAATATGCATCAGGACGATGCTATGATGATGATCAAGATGATCATGTACATCAAGATGATGTATGATGAGTATCAGGTTGATACTTTGTGGCCATGGACAGGTTGTGCATGTAGCATAGAAAAGATCCTGGGAGATCCTATAGTCTGAGCTAGGATACTCTTTTGAGGTTTTGCCACTAGAGAGGCATGTAATAAGTCCTCGAGATCCTACTGAGCTAGGATTCTCTTTAGAGTTCTTGCAGGTTGCAAGACACTCTTTTAAGGTATTTCCGAACAACATAGAAAAGATCCTGGGAGATCCTATAGTCTGAGCAAGGATACTCTTTCAAGGTTTTGTGGTGGGGGGTCACATGTAATAAGTCCTGGAGATCCTATAGTCTGAGCTAGGATTCTCTTTAGAGTTCTTGCAGGTTGCAAGACACTCTTTTAATGTTTTGTTATAGTCAACATGTAAAAGATCCTATAGTCTGAGCTAGGTTTTGTTGACGCACGTAATTAGTCCTAGGATCCACAGTATGGCTAGTGTTGGTGAAGACCTACAGGTGGTGGGCCTACATGCAGCATGAAAAAGGGCCAGCTCTATAGAACTTCCCATGACAAGAAGATTTCAAAGATAACCGAGTGATCGAGATGTCAAGTATAGAAGTAGTGATGATGATAATGCTCCGTGATCTAGTGATGATGATCCAGCTCCAGAATTGAAGACTTGCGCCGATATGTATTGATGACTTGTGTCAAAATAATACCTTCCTAGTTAAGAGGGAGTGTTGATGTATTTGTAACTTTATGAAGATATTCAATTGTATATTGTATTTGTACTTTATTTTATTCCCAATGGAGATGTATTATTCCTCCGATTGGAAGTGTCATCAGTTGTACTTGCATGTGTCTCAAGTTATATTGTAAGTGTCGTAACTTATACTTGATGGGTTATTAGACCACCTTGATGGGGTCGGCCCTGTATGAGTCATGTGGGTCAAAGGGTTATTAGACCACCCTAGTAGGGGTCGGCCTAGTCAGCATTATGTTAAGTGGTTAAGTTGGGGCCAACCTAGTTGAGTAAAGATCAAGTCAAGTTAGTGTATAAATAGAGAGTGTGATTCTCTCATTTTACACATTCTATTATTCACTCACTTCACATTAGTGAGAGAGAGGAGGAGTGTGCACAAGTGGAGGAGGAGCATGCTGCTGAAGTTATCTATCTCTTGGGTTTGATAATTGTGATCCTTGTATTGATGCTTATTCTATCTTTGAGGAAGTTGCGGGGTTTTTCACCTTCTTGGTTTTCCCCAGTGAAATGTTTTATGTCTCTTGTCTCTTATGCTTGACATGCTGTACATGTTATTCGTTCAGTTAAGATCCTAGATCTATTGAATTAAATGATGAAAAATTAGCAGTCTCATCCTACATATCTTATTAGGGTAAACTATGTGGGTGAATTCACCCTCGGTACGATGTTGAGGCCTAGGCCACAGATTCCGAGCTTCAATCATTGTTCCTTGTGACCATCGATTGATATATTTTCCTCAACTATATGTCGATCGACCATAAGCGTTAGGGTTTTCTCTTGACCATGTAAATCATTTTAGGGTTTACCTTAATTGTAAGGGGTAATTCTCCTTGAGCATTTTCTATATGGGAAAACCAAAAACTTCCATTATCAAATCCTCCACTGCCATGTCACTTGATTCAATTGAATAAACCCTTCTAGCACTAGCTATTGCAAAAAATATAGATAGCATTCCTATTTCGCTTCCTACATCCACAACAACTTTACCCTGAATAGAATTTCAATGTTGTAGTATGGAAGCTTTGTATGTTTTAGTGTGCACATGAGCATTGTTAAGTAGCTGTATTAATTGTTGGCATTGCCAAAAAATCTATAGCAGTCCACTCCTAATGCCTCTACATAGGAATAAGAACCAAGTTACCAGTCAATACTTTTGATTATTCAGATTGGTTTATCCACATCATCTCATTCATATCTTCTTAATTATGTTACTGTTTCATTAACTTACAAATTGGTTCCTTTGTGACTGCAACTCGCACCAACCCTCTATTCTCGGTGATCGAAAACTTGATGGCATCATGTTTTGCTATCATTTCATCCAAGGGGGGGGTTTATGAAAGCTAACCCATTTAGTAGTCTAGGAATTCATCTCCCCTTGGAATGAGAAGTATCTCTTAGGTTTTTGGTAATAATAGGTTTTCCAGTATGTGGGAGAATGTATCCAATGGGAGGGAATCCAAATCCAGTTAAGAACCAATGAACATATCAAACTTTTTTCCATTTTGATGTGATCCTTGAAGATTTAGGTTATGATTATGAGATCTCTTGAGATTTAAAATAGCCTTTACACCCACTTCTTCACTACTTCTATAGGGGGATACAGACACCAAGTTCCTTTACACCCACTTCTTCACTAACAAAGGTGATATTTATTTAGTTGCGACAAGAAGTAACCTAGATGAATGAAAGATGCCGACGGTTACACATGGAACTTGATTTCTAGAAATAGAACCATCAATGTAATTTTTGCAAATAACTTTCCATCACAACACTAAATCACCCAGAACGACCATTCTTCACTTATCAAGATTGTTACTATTATTAGATCTTAATATGATCCACACATATGACACTGCACCTCAATGAATCACCCTAATAGTGTGTAAATTCCCCTTCCTATGATTTTATGTGCAAGAACAGACTGTTAATTCAAATTTTTGGAGGTGTCTCCTCATATTGATTCATTATTATACATTGATATTCTTCTTGGGATGAGAACAAGTATGGATATTTTTGTAGGTTGGGCGTTCCAAGGAAATTAAGAATCAACTTTTACAATACCATGGCATGCCCAATAGTGTCCAAATGTTAGTTCAAATTGGTGTAAAAGTTTCTCCAACAGAAAATAGGGTATCCAACAGGAGGATCAGTCCTATCAGCTGAGGTATTAAGCCTTATATGGTGACAAGATTTCCTTATTTCAGGAGACCAACCCCCACTACAAGGTGTTTTGTGTTAGTTTTTCAGAATTTATTTCAATATGATCTAGGATCTTAACTGAGAGAATAACATGTACAACATATCTTCAACATATCAATCATGGACACAATAATGCAAGCACACAAGAGACACAGAGTTTCACCGGGGAAAACCAAGAAGGTGAAAAACCCTGCAACTTCCTCAGAGATAGATAGAGAAATGATACAACCCAAGTACAAGAGATAGTCCTCCTAGCAGCAACTTCTCCTCCTCCACTAGTGTGCCACTCTCCAATGAGTGTGTGAGTGAGAAAGTGAATGATGAAATAGAGTGCCTCCTGCACTCCATTTATACTTGACTTGACTTGCATAATAACCTTTACTAGGTCGAAATTAAATTAACCACATAACATAATGATGACAGGGCCGACCCCCAATATGGTGGTCTAATAACCTCTTAACCCACATGACTTAGACAGGGATGAACCCATCAAGGTGGTCTAATAACCCAGCAAGTATAAGTTACAACACTTACAATATAAATGATGACACTTTCGTATAGAGGAATAATAACATATCTATAGGAGTACAATATACATATATGTGAAATACATTCCGAAGTTACAATTACATCAACACTCCCTCTTAACTAGGAAGGTATTTCTCGAAATAGGTCTTCTAGCACAAGTCTTCTTCTATGGATCATCGTCACTGGATCATTGACATCGAATCATCGTCATCGTCACTGCTGCTTCTATCTCAATCAATCTCTGAACTACTCGTCGTAGAAAGTTCTACAGAGCTGGTCCTTTTTCATACTAGATGTAGGCCTGCACCTACAGGTCTTCATCATCTATAGAGCCAACCCTTTTTCATGCTGGATATACATCATCAACATCTACAAAGCCAACCCTTTTTCATGATGGATGTAGGCCTAGCCTTCATGTAGGTCTTCACCATCTCTGCGAGTAAGCCATCAAATAAGTACACCTCAGTAATGATTACACTGCCTTTGCAAAACCTGCAAGATCTCCCAGGACTGATTACACTGCCTCTGCAAAACCTATAAGAGCATCTCAGGACTAACTACATGCCTCTACAAAACTTGTGTACCCTACTATCACATCATCATCTTCATATCACCTCATCATCCACAGAGCACAACCCAGATGCACATCACACATCACTTACACTCACCGGCATGGGAAGACACACCTCAACCATCCGTGAAAGACTCAACCCTTATATATATGCCATGGGAAGACACACCTCAACCATGCGAGAATGGCACCACACTTATATCCATAGCCATGGGAAGACACACCTCAACCATTCTAGGAATGGCACAACACTTATATCGCAGCCATGGGAAGACACACCTCAACCATGCTCGAATGGCCCAACACTTATATTGTAGCCATGGGAAGACACACCTCAACCATGCTCGAATGGCCCAGCCCTTACATCAACGGCCATGGTAAGATAAAATTCAACCATGTCGGAATGGCTCCAGCCCTTCCATAAACGACCATGGTAAGACAAACTTCAACCATGTTAGAATGGCTCATGTGCATCTGTGTCTCTGGACTCATCACTTCCCCTTGGAAGGCATCTCGATCTAAAGTACACCTAGTCTCCCTCTGAAGTATTCAAACTTCACTCTGGCCATTGGCTTGGTCAACACATCGGCTATCTGCTCGTCTGTCGCAACATACAAGAGCTTCACTAGTCCTCTCTGCACCATATCCCTGATATAGTGATACTTGATCTCAATGGGCTTCGACTTGTCATCAAACACTGGGTTCTCTGATAACTTCACACAACTCTCGTTGCCGCAATATATACAAGTAGCACATAATTGGTGATCAAATGGATCAGGCACTAGCTTACTGATCCATACTGCCTCACAACTAGCCGAACAAGCTGTGACATACTCTGCTTTGGTTATACTCAGTGCCACACATGACTGCTTCCTACTAAACCAAGAGATCATACTGGATCCCATACTGAAGCACCACCCAGAAGTGCTCTTCCTATCTACAGCACTACCTGCCCAATCTGAATCAACATAACCCTATAGTTTAAACTTTTGATTCACATCATACTTGAGCCCATAATCTATTGTACCCTTCAGGTACATCAAAATATGCTTTACAACAACCAGGTGAACACTTCTGGGATTCGTCAGGAACTGGCTCAATGTGTTCACCGCAAAGCAAATATCTTGTCTTATGTTCATCAGGTACATCAAGGACCCAATCATCTGACGATACACAGTGACATCAACCGAATCAGATGAAGCATCACACGAAATATTCAGGTTCGATGCCATAGGTGTGGCCATGGCCTTGAAGTCCATCATCCCAAACCTCTTCAGGATTTCTACTGCAAACTTCCCTTGTCCAAGGAAGATTCCATCTACACTCTGCCAGACCTCCATGCCTAGAAAATAGTGCATCATCCCCAAGTCCTTCATCTTGAACTCGGCAGCAAGCTTCCTCTTCGTGTCAGCAATCAATCTATCCTCATTTGTTACAGATAGGTCATCCACATACAAGAGTTGTATCATAGGATTGCCTTCCTCAAATTTGTAGCAAAGGTTGGAATCCGCTTTACTCTTAGTAAATCCCAAACTGGATGGAAAGCTGTCAATCCTACCATACCAAGTCTTAGGAGCTTGCTTCAAGGCATACAAGGCTTTCTTCAACCTACACACTTATGACTCTCTGTCACGTGTCTCAAAACCAAGTGGATGCTTCACATACACTTCCTCCTCGACTACACCATTCAAGAAAGCTATCTTGACATCCATCTGGTGTATCTTCCATTTCATCACTGCAGCCAGAGCAAGTACTAATCTAATGGAAGTGTATCTGGCCATAGGAGAAAAAATCTCTTCATAATCAATCCCTTCTTTCTAGGAGAAGCCACGAGCTACAAATCTCTCTTTGTATTTCTCTATGCTGCCATCTGCAGCATGCTTGATCTTTTAGATCCACTTGGAAGTCACCACAGACTTCCCTTCAGGTCTTGGGACCACATACCAAACATCATTCTTCATGATCGACTGATATTCCTCGATCATGTCATTCTTCCCGAATCCTGGGAACTTCAATATCTTCAATAGATAACTTTGTTGTTGAACAAATGTTGTAGTCCTTCTTTTGTAGGTGATGGTATACGATCTTTCCTACAAAACAAGTTAAATTACATGATTAGAAAACATCTCATAGTTTTCAGAACAAATTCTTACACATAAATAAATATGTTATACAGTCATGCAATTATCTTATCCAATGCTTCAACACAACATTTATCCATATCCCGTAACTTTCTAGATGCCTTCCAATCTATACTAGAACATTGTTAAGAGTGTGCACAACTCTCAACATGTCAGCAAAGAGGTTTCATTCTAGATAAGTAGCAATGGAATGTTGTACAGTGCCATAGGCCACTTACCCATCACATGCATATTAGTAGTATACTATTCATTAATGCAATTATACTAATATGGATAATACACACCCTAAGTGTAGGAACATAAGCATATACATAATTTATTTAAACAAACAAATATGCAAGAAATGACAATTCAAATACTTATCTTTGTTTGGTTTGTAGGGTGGACTCCCTCTCAATATTTTCTTCCTTGCAGGAACTATTGGAGTGTGCTCCCTCTTGATCTTTGCTTCCTCGATTACCTGTCCTTGAACTTATATCCAACCTCGATCACTTATGCATACTTACTAGTATCATCATTCTGTTATCCTCGAGGTCTCATACATACATTCAGTAGTATAATCTCAATACTATCAAAACAAAATAATCTTAAACGTGTATAGTCATGATCATTTCAAACACAGATAATAAACATCAGTATTCAAGGTTTCAGGGAATACTTCTTTTACTCATGCATATTCTTATTTGACCAAAGGACTTTTCTGGTTAGTCATATCCTCAATCAAGGTAAGAGACATAATATGCATAAACCCTTGATTACTTACATTTCTAACTTCATGAATAATCATTATCAACCATACAACAATATAAGATCCTAACACAAGGTAGGATTCTAACTTGATATAGGAAAAACATACGTGGATATCATATTTGCTAGTTATGTCTAGCAATGTCTTCTTGCTCTCTTCAATGACTTGTGCTAGTAACTTGCATATCTTACAGGTTAATCATTATAGAACCAAGTTATACATACCTCGTAAGTAGATATTCTATGTGATCCATGACAATGGATGAATCTTTGTCTTCATGTTGACATGGTCATATGTTCTTGAACTAGAACATGATTTATCTTTCTTGATATACCTTTCATGTTAGCAGACAACATCAACCTCATACAACACCACAATGCATTAGTACAATCACAAGTGTCAAAACCCTAATCAATGAATATCTGCATTCATAATTTTATTAAGGTGATACGACAAGTCTAAAGTTGATCAAGATTGTACTAATCTTAATGAAGACAAACATACCATAAACTTAATCATGAACATATCTCGAAACATACCTGGATAAGTCATACCTGTCGAGATTGCTTGTAATCTTCTTATGTAATACCTTAGCCTCATCTCCCTCTGAAATAGGAACTTCTTCACTTATGGAGGTTACCAATCCATTCTCTTCTAGGATTAACCCAATCCACTTGAATTACAGAAACTAGATTAGGAGTTGGATTAGGGTTTGTTAGAGAAACCCTAAAAATTAAAAATTTAAATTTCAAACTTCTGAAAGGATAGAAAGATGCGCCTTGATGAGCTAATCAACCTGGTATACTCAGAATTTGAAAACTGCAAAGTTTCACCCCTCAGATTTGCTTTTCAATCTTTCGGATTCACTAGGGAGGACCCTGAATTAGGGTTTGAGTTTCCCTGAGCTTCACCCAACCAAATAGTTTGATCCAAAGCTCTAAACTTTGATTGTTCTAAGGATCTTCCAGCTATGGTCATAGATTTCAAAAATTCCCATTTTTGTAGAAGCCCTAATTTTCCACTTTTCCTATCAAAGTCCCGAACTAGGGTTTGATCAAGATCGACCTTCTGTCCAACCAAAAAATTTGATCTTGGTCTCTAAATTTTGATTTTGATGAGGAGAATCCATCCTGGGTCTTCGATAAGAAAATTCCAACATTCTTTGAAACCCTAAATTTCTGGAGCCATGAATGAAGGTGCTCAAAATCCAATTCTGTTTTGACAAAAATATGCACCTGATTGTTTCTGTTGTAACTCCAAAATTTCAAATCTACAGGGTCTAAACATGCGTCTTGCGGTAGCTTGACTTGTTATATTTCCAACCCCATAGGTCTAACCTCAAATGGATTCTCTGAGAGGGAGTTATACCAAGTGTCGCAACGTGACCTATTTATGGGATAAACAAGGAGAGCAAACTTGAATGGAGTGCCGCGTGTCACTGGTTCAATTTTAGCCTCTGAAAATCATACTTGTGAAAGTACAGTCCGTGCCCTACCTGCCAATTTTTATGAAATTTCATTTGGAGCTTCCTAACCCAAGTTGTGACATTTTTTCCTAGGTCACCTGTTTATTACTCAGATCTGGAAGAGGCATAAATCCTATATTGTACAGATCATAAATATGAAATTACAACTAATTAGAGGCTCTCCTTTGGACACAAGGTACATGGGGATCATATCTTCAACCTGGAAGATTTTTTAGATACTGAAACCTCGCTAAAATGGATTAATAGAGAAAGTGCTACGATGACTGGTTTTTGCTATATCAAGCCCTAGCTTCGCAAGTGCAACAAGTGTCATAAATGCCATACCATGCCTTCTTTCAGGCTAGCTCTGATACCATGTTGGTATTTCATAATTTAATTCAATCTGATCTAGGATATTAACTGAGAGAATAACATGTACAACATATCTACAACATTTCAATCATGGACACAATAATGCAAGCACACAAGAGACACAGAGTTTCACCAGGGAAAACCAAGAAGGTGAAAAACCCCGCAACTTCCTCAGAGATAGATAGAGCAATGATACAACCCAAGTACAAGAGATAGTCCTCCTAGAAGTAGCTTCTCCTCCTCCACTAGTGTGCCACTCTCCAATGAGTGTGTGAGCGAGAAAGTGAATGATGAAATAGAGTGCCTCCCACACTCTATTTATACTTGACTTGACTTTCCTAATAACCTTTACTAGGTCGGGCTTAACTTAACCACATAACATAATGATGACAGGGCCGACCCCCAATACGGTGGCCTAATAACCCTTTCACCCACATGACTTATACAGGGCTGACCCCATCAAGTATAAGTTATGACACTTACAATATAAATGATGACACTTCCGTATAGAAGAATAACAACATCTGTATAGGAGTACAATATACATATATGTGAAATACATTCTGAAGTTACAATTACATCAACATTTTGAAACTATTATTTGAGAAAATTATGGAGATAGAGGCTAACACAACACACATTATATGTTGTTGTATGATGAGAGAATAAACCCAGATCTACCTTTCATAACTGTTGATGGTTGTAGGTGGCCTGTTTAGTGCCCATAACTTCATTTGGATGATGGAATAAGGCATGAGACTCCCCATACATAATGCTGAAACCTTTTTACAGTTGTCCCAAAATTGAGAAGTGCCTAGATACCTTAAGACAAAGAAGTGACTAGATACCTTTAGAAAAACCCACTCTTGAGGTGGCGGGCATGCATACAAAATGGGTGGTAACAGGGTCCAACATCATAACTGGTATCTTCAAAAAAAAAATGGGAAAAGATGGATTATCGATGAGATGAGATTGGGAATCTCAATGGATCAAGAACAACTTGGATTAATTTATTCCTTTGTGGGAAAATGCCTAGCAAGGAAAAATGATCATGTATGGGATGATTTGTAGGACAAGAATGTAATTGTCTCTCTTGGTTTCATGTCTAGATAGTTTATGTAATTGACTAACCAACCTTTACTACACTATAAAATTATTACAGAATACTATTGGGTAAATCTAAGTTTGGATACTCAAGGTCCCATTTATAAATACTTGGAAATGGCCTTGTTGGAAGCCACTTATTGACTACCAAGACAAGCAACTTTATGACACGATCCATCCAACTAGTTCAAAGGTCATTTGTCTTAATAGGAACTAAATTGGTCAAGATCACAAAACACAATGACTTCATAACTGTCATGATATTTGGAAACCATGTTCATCTTAAAATGCTCAATTACTTGCATTGTTGGTTCTCCATCACAGGTTACTTGTAAAGGAGTGATTACATTCCATGGGGTTAAAAATTGACTCTTGTGGTTTGTTGCAAGCCTAAAACAATTAAGCATGCTTTTTATATGTGTCTTATAGGTCCTGCATAACTGCAGGGATGGTTGTTGACTTCGAATTATGGCCAGAATTTGTTGCAACAATCTAGTAAACATATATTGATCCCACCTCCACATTACTTACCGTTCCTTCCATGCGACTCGCCTTCCATGTACCTCGCAACCATCTAGCATTTTTGAAAACCACTGAAGAACTACCTTGTACACACTGACCTAGATAATAAACATAATCTATATCTACAAAAAACGATCCTAGAAACAATCATGAGGTGCTCTGGGTCAGCCCTCATTATTTTACACTTTGAACTATCATCAAACAAAACTGTCACATTATCCACAACCTCAACCACCTTGCCAGCCAAGGTCCATGAAGCACGTAATCACCCTATGAAAAGGCCCTTATTGGTCTTAGTCTCCTTCTTGATACATTTGGTTTAATTTCTCTAGTATTTGTCTTTAGATAAAAAAAAAAATTCAATGCTAACTATTGTGGCTCTCTTCCCTTTTAGATCTGAAACAGTTGCAATGTTGTCACCATTCAAGAAACTCCTGTTAACAACCATAATATCTTCCATTTTTCATTAATCTATGATAGGTTTGACCAAATTACCGTTGTTTGATCATATGAAAGAGATTCATTTTCATCCTAATCTTCCTTATCATTGTATGAGTCTAAATCACCTAAAACTTTAGTCACTAATCCAAACACACCCTCTTCTAAAGCACATTGGATTACATCTTGTCTGTAAACACTTGTAATAGTTGGTTTATTAGCACCTTTCCATGTAGAAATTGTCAAACCACCCGATGAGATTTCTTTCAACTAGCTTTAAGCTAAGGAAATATTCCCTCGATTTCCCAATAGCCAATGAGCATTCTCCCAATTTCCCTATAGACATAGATATGTAATTCCCAATAGAGATAACTGTTGGATCTAATTCCCAGGAGTCTCTTGAATAAATATCATAATCATATAGAAGGTATTCTTTACACATTTCAGTGGTGTTAAATGAATCTTTCAATGAGAGGACAATATTCTAAGGTAGTGAGGCATAATCTCTATCACCATGAATGTCTCCTATTGTAACATTGAATGAAAAAAACCAAATTTGTGATGTAAAATGAGTAGGGATATCTTTAGTTGTAAGCTTTGATTCTTAGAAAGCTCAAACTACGTTATGTTTTGGATTTCCATTGCAACAAAATATTTGTCAACACATTTTATCTGTGATATAAAGAATCCATAGGAAGCACATAATTATAGGAGAATTGACCAAAGAACAATATTAAACCTACAAAGAAATTTTGAGACATAAATAGTTGCCATGAAAGAAGGGAAAAACAACATAAAACCATGTTAATTCTACAAATAGACTAGAATCTTCCAAAGCAATTTAGTGTGGATTGAACCTTCCATAGTCTGAGTCTCTCATTTAAAACTGTGATTATATTCCATAACAATTATATCCTATAATTGTTGTTCCAATGGACCAATATTCTAACCTTAAAATTGTGGGCATATATTACAACTCATATTTGAATGCCCACCAGTTTTGTTATGTAAGCTTTGAATTTTGAATTGAAAAACAAGTAACTACCCCACCCAATTCTTATGTAATATTCTAATTGAAGAAGGAAAGCATTATGCCACACAAATATTGAAAGAAAAGGGAATGTGTAAACCAGACTAGATCCAAATCCTAGGCTCTATCAAGCGCCGAGAGGGATCAAATCTCCCGAGGTGCAAAACTCTTCTCAAGTATTGCACTCAAGGAGCTATTCGAGGAGAGGTTTGAACCTGGGGAGATCTGATCCCTCTTGACACTTGATAAAGACTAGGGTTTGGATCTAGGTCGGTTCCAATTGTGGGCGGTGACACAAAACTGGAGTTTGATCAGCATTGTAAGGAACAGGTTAAGTTGAAAACACAGATAGAATTATGAGGATTATCATAATGTAAGTAATAAGTATTAAGGATTGAGTAAATTGTTAAAGCAAAGGTTTGCACCTTTTTTTAGTGAATGAAAGCAAAGGTTTGCACCTCAAGGGATTTGATCAAATATATTACAATGTGATCAACTTTGATATTTCTTCTTCCTTTTTTCTTGATTCCACTCCTGCTCATGGAATCTTCTCTTATCGATCATATGTGAAAGGAGGAAGACCATTGAGACCTTTTACTCATGATAATGTTGTAAATGGAAGTCCCCATCATTCTTTGTTTCCAATATTTATAGTTTCCTTCTCCAATGTTAATCCCCATTTTTTTTGCACTATTGATGCTGAGATATTAAACATTGCAACACTAGTTGGGGCCAAAAGAAGTAACGGTGACTTATATGGAAAATAATCAATTTCTAGTGTTTGTCTAATAGCTTCAATCAAGTAATATTTTCTTGTACCTGCAGTTCCTTGGATAATCATTCACAGTGGTTCATTGTTCCCACCTCTATAATGATCAAAAATAATCTCAAATGATTTTCTTTGCTTCTCTGCGAAGATTTCAATTGATTAATTTTGAGTACGATTATTATGAACAATGGCATTCAATTGTCGATTTTTAGATATGCACTGTAGTGCACGATTGAAAGTTTCCATATCAACAAAATTAGAGTTCCAATTTTCCTTGTTATCACATTACATGTATCCAAGTATGTCATATTGATTGGTAGTTATATACTGATTCCTCTATAACCCTGAAATTATCTTCCATTCATGCTTTTGAGAATCCCTTTGCACAAATAACACTTCTTCATGATCTCTTTAGTTCATAGTCATGTTTTCTAGGTTCTTCTATATGTTCTTATGATTCTTTTTCTCTTTCTCTTCTATACATTTGTTGTACTTTTCTTTTTTGATCATCAATATCTTCATTATTTGCATTATTATCATGAGGATCCATAATATACCCTAAAATAGAAAAAAAACTTTAAAATGTTGAAATCATTGCAAATAGTTTTTATATTAAATAGATAAACTCAATGTATAAATGTAAATAACAAAAAAAATGCATTGTTGAAATCAATGCAAATTTTTTACTTTTTATTAAATTGATAAATTGAATACATACATGTAAAAAACAAAACAAAATATGCATTGCTAAAATCAATGCAACGAATCAAATAAATATGCATTTTGTGTCATTTAACAACATCTGTGTGTGGTCTATTGGTAAGCAGTAAGGTTATTGAGCTTGTGTTAACCTAGAGACCAAGGTTGAAAACCCTTTTTGCTTGGAGTTATATTTAGTTATCAAATTTAACTATTATTATGGCTGGCATTGTTGAAATCAATAATGCAACTAATCGAATCAATATACATCTTGTGTTTTTGAATAACATTTGTTTGTGGTTTATTAAACAATGCATTGTTGAAATTAATGCAACAATTTCTTTTATTAAATTGGTAAATTCAATGCATAAATGTAAAAAACAAAAACAATGCATTGTTGAAATCAATGCAACTAATCAAAGCAACATACATCTTGTGTGTTTTAAGAACATTTGTTTGTTGTCTATTGGTAAGTAGTGAGATGATTGAACTTAAGGTTCAAATCCCTTCTTTTTTTTCTATTTCTTATGTGGGCTATAGTATTTTTTTTACTTCTTTTGTTTCTATTTCTTATGAATGCTATAATATTTTTATTTTATTTTATTTCATGTGTTTCTACTTTTTATGTGAGTTATACCTTTTTTTTACTTATTACATTTCTAGTTTCTATGTCAGCTATAATATATATTTGTGTAACATCTTTTTATTAAATTGATGAATTCAATGTTTATATGTAAATAACAAAAAAAAAATGCCTTATTGAAATCAATGCAAATAATCAAATTAATATGCATCTTGTGTTTTTGAAGAGCATTTGTTTGTAGTTTATTAAACAATGCATTGTAGAAATCAATACAACCATGTTTTTCTTATTAAATTGATGAATTCAATGCATACATGTTTAAAAAACAATGCATTGTTGAAATCAATGCAACTAATTAAATCAACATACATCTTGTGTTTTTTAAGAAAATGTGTTTGTTGTCTATTGGTAAGTAGTGAGAGGATTGGACTTAAGGTTCAAAGCCCTTCTATTTTTTCAATTTCTTATGTTGGTTATAGTAATTTTTTTTTACTTATTATGTCTACTATAATATATTTTTTACTTCTTTATTTTATTTCATATATTTCTACTTTTTATGTCAACTATAATATGTTTTACTTTTTTATCTTTAGGCATTGTTGAAATCAATGCAACCATGTTTTTTATTAAGGTTCAAATCCCTCATATTTTTTCTATTTCTCATGCCAGCTTTAGTAATTTTTTTTTATTTCTTTTGTTTCTAATTCTTGTGTATACTATAATATATTTTTTACTTCTTTATTTTATTTCTTATATTTATGTTTTTTATGTCAGCTATAATATTTTTTACTTCTTATATTTCTAGTTTTTATGTAGGCTATAATATATTTTTTTGTAACATTTTTTAATTAAATTGATGAATTCAATTTACAGATATAAATGATGTAACATTCCCAAATTTTGGACTAACTATTTATGTTGTTATATTGGGCCACAGCCCCAACATATATGTTTTATTTTGAGTATTGGGCATGAGACCTAGCACCCATGATTTATTCTTTATATATATTGACATACTGGGCATGGACCTTGAATGACTTCTTTATTGAGTGTATACTAGGTGAGGATGCCCTAATGTGTGGTTATGTTCTTTAACATACGATATGGGTACAAGCCCTAATATACTGAGATGATCTTTTGTTACTTACTGTGCACAACTATGATTTTATATGATCGACTTATGGGTGTGTTGAGCATGGAATCATAAACACATATATAACCTACGTACTGGGCATAAGCCTCGACGTACCTAGAAGAATGTTTATGTACTAGGAGTAAGCCCTGAGGTACATTAGGTGTTGGGCATAAGCCCTGGAGCACTCCAAGCTTGATAAATGAATACTGGATCCGAGGCCACTTGAATATTCTAGATGTGCCTCACAACCACATTCTAACACTAGTGTTGAGCGAGAAGCTATGGAATTGCACTAGTGTAACGCCCATGTGAATGTGTTGAGTTAAAAGGATCTGAAGAGCACTCAGGGTTACTAAATATCAAAGTGTTGAGTTAGAAAGACTCTGAATAGCACTACTACTTTCATCACATTTATTTAATTTGGTTACATGATTCATCTTTTATCTATCATAAAATACTGTGGGGACTACCATGTTAAACGAGAGAATCTGACATGTAAGAGAGAGACTAGAGGTGCCTATCCTAGCTTACCAAAAGACCATCCAAAGAAGTGGACCTTGTCCTTACAAAAATTAAAAGAAGTATCCTGTGAAGATACATAAGAAAAGATAATTACCTTGACTTAAAATATGGATTGACTAAGAGTAGTCTTTTATGAATAACATAAAGGTCTCAAAGCTAAAATATTATTGTTAAGAGATTTAATAATAATGATGTTATTATTTATTTATAAATATATTTATTGTATATAGATTATGCATAGTGGGATGCCACATTATTAAATATTATTAATAATGTATTAATATTTAGGTTGAAATATAATTATTGTTATTATTAGTATTATGAAAAGATTAAAGTTAAAATCACTTATAGTTAAAACAAGTGAGAAGTTCTAGTTTCAAGATGACTAAACATTTTAGTAAATAATATCTTTTAAATATGGGTGTGTTGAGTGTGGACTCAGAAACACACATATAACCTACGTACTAGGCATAAGCCCTGATGTACCTAGAAGAATGTTTATGTACTGGGAGTAAGCCCTGTGGTACATTAGGTGTTGGGCATAAGCCCTGGAGCACTCCAAGCTTGATAAATGAATACCGTATCCGAGGCCACTTGAATATTCTAGATGTGCCTCACAACCACATTCTAACACTAGTGTTGAGCGGGAAGCTCTGGAATTGCACTAGCATAACGCCCATGTGAAAGTGTGAAGTTAAAAGTATCTGAAGAGCACTCGGGGTTACTAAATATCAAAGTGTTGAGTCGGAAAGACTCTGAATAGAACTTCTACTTTCATCAGATTTATTTAATTTGGTTAAATGATTCATCTTTTATCTATCATAAAATACTGTGGGGACTACCATGTTAAACGAGAGAATCCGACATGAAAGAGAGAGACTAGAGGTGCCTATCCAAGCTTACCAAAAGACCATCCAAAGAAGTGGACCTTGTCCTTACAAAAATTAAAAGAAATATCATGTGAAGATACATAATAAAAGATAATTACCCTGACTTAAAATATGGATTGACTAAGAGTAGTCTTTTATGAATAACATAAAGGTCTCAAAGCTAAAATATTATTATTAAGAGATTTAATAATAATGATGTTATTATTTATTTATAAATATATTTATTGTATATAGCTTATGCATAGTGGGATGCCACATTATTAATATTATTAATGATGTATTAATATTTAGGTTGAAATATAATTATTGTTATTATTAGTATTATGAAAAGATTAAAGTTAAAATCACTTATAGTTAAAACAAGTGAGAAGTCCTAGTTTCAAGAGGACTAAATATTTTAGTAAATAATATCTTTTAAATATTAAACTATTTAATTTAAAGAAACTAATTATTCCAACAACCATAATTCAAGACTCCCTCACATAAAGAAGGCAGATCCCAAGATTGGGGATCCTATATTTTTCATTATCATTCTCTTATGGTAATTAGAGAGAATTCTTTGCTCCAAGAACTGAAGCAACCCCATACAATATTTCCAGATCTGAACCAGGAGTGAACCTAGGGCCTGTATCTATTATTGCATGTTGGAACCAGCTCGGGGGGATCCAGTTAGAACCAGGAACGGTCTACGGGTCATGGTTGGGAGGAACATTGCACCCCAAAGTTATCCAGCTAAGAAATCATCCTAACAGGTCAGCTAAGCTCAAAATTTTATGCATTAATTATTGTTTGAGTGTGCAGGCTTCTACAGGAGAGGATCAAGTTCCAAAGCAACCAGGTATGTAGTGTTAACTTTCCCATTTCTAGTTATAGTAGAAGTTAGGCTTCTAGACTAGAATTCATGGTTCAACATTGTTTTAATTCTTAACACAAATATTATCCACTTAGAGGTTTGGCCCATAAACTAGTGGAGGGTCTAACAAGTCTAGCCTAGCTAGCCTATGCTAGACATCACACCATCAGAAAAATTAGGAACTCTCTCATTTATTTTCGAAGAATTTTTATCACTATGCATTCCTCTTTTGTTTCCATATTGTTTTCTAAGCTAGGGTTATTACTTCTTTAAAAATAATTATGTTTTCTAGATAGAATCATTTTACCATTTCATAGTACAAGGTTTACTTCTGCCTTTACTTCTTTTATTATTTTTTTTTATAAAGACCAGGTCTACCAAAGGTATTGGACTAGGTATCGAAACTCTCAAAGGCTCTCAAAACTTTGAGGAGATGTTATCTAGAATTTTATCTACACAGTAACTCCAAATCAAGCCTACACAACACTTCAATTCTCACTATTAACCCTCGGTAGGAAAAACAAAGTCATTGCAAACAATAGACCGATTTTTAGAGTTAGGGTATCAATCCTTTCCTTTAATTATTTTCTTTTTTTTCTTAAAAATCACCTAATAGGAATAGCAAACACAACAGGACAACCATTAAAACTCTTAAGCAGCATTACACTTTAAAAATAGAAAGCTCACAACAACCATATCATTTGCCTACGATAGCTATCATCGATTCAGTTCAAACTTCTTCGTAGACAATAAACATGAATCGTAGACTTCCAGAAATCAAGCGTTAAGCAAAACAACATGCAGGCAAGAGTAACCATGTTTTCCTCATTGAGTCATTTCAAACAGGCCTACTACTCATTATTTAAACCATCAGTAAACCGAGCCTTTTCCATGATGAAAACACAACAGATATGCAAGGGTTACGACTTCATAAAATCACAACTTAGACTTTACATATTACATTTTAAAACTTATAAAATCCTGATGGGCTCCTCTCCCAGCCCAAGTATTGAATCCCACAGCAAAATGATAGGCGTCCCATACATTTTAATTGAATAGCCTCAGGTTGGGATATCAAACCCCAGGAGCAACACAAATTCCGAGGTACATTTAATAAACTAGACAACTGACAGAACTAACACCGACATCAACAAATATAGAATTTTCCATTTAGAAGAACAATCAACTATCTTCAGGTTAGAAGCATGACAGTATATACACAAACCTAAATTCTTTTACGCCATAGAAAAATGCAGAACACAACTAAGACGAGTTTCATTTAATAGTATGGACTCCATTGAATGGACAAACGAATTTCCATCAAAGATTCAAACTGACAGAGCCCCATTTAAAAACACAGTGACCATAATTTCTTCATGCAACCATTTGGGTCTCTTAGGAAAGAAAACGCATAAGTCCTTTTCTCATTTCAAACATCAAAATGAGCTCCATAAATAAATACAGAGGAAAATGATATTTTCAACACTCATATTTATACCAGTACGAGTACCATTAAAACTACCCAGAACCAAATTATTAAACCCTACTGTAAGTATGGAAACCTCAGAAGTGTAGCTCATCAAAATATTAATTACAACGACTTTCCAACACACAGGTCTAGCCAAAGGCGACCACAGCTGAGACTCCAAAACCTGAGTGAACCAAAGGCATCACCAAGACATTTTCTAACAGATTTTTCCTCCACAACCGAGACAGGTAGGTATGAAGGGTTGAAAGAACCCTATACTTACTAGTACAATGGCCAAACGTAGTTCGTATTGGTCCCCATTTGGTCCAACGGAGAGATTCACACCCTACTCCATACCTGCCAATAGAGGAAGCCAAAATAGTTAGAACCGGTACATTTAATTACACATAGAAGCCACAAACTTAGAAACCATAGATTTTTGCATTTTGAATGGGTTACCTAGTAGGATTCGTTCATTGAAATTGCCTCTTAAGACCACCACGATGCCTTGGCCATGAGCGTAGCTCAGGCCAGGCGCAGCCACCATACACCCAACCAAGGCTCCTCTCAGCCACAAGGGAAAACAAACAAAATGACCAACATTTGCAAACCCTCGTTAAAACCCATCCTGCCCTACTGGCTACAGGCTGCGTGAATGTCATGTGTGCATTTATTACTTCCACCAACTACATTAGACCTCAAATATTTGGGTAAACACTATAGTATAGTCGCATCATCCCAAATCTTGGTTAATTATCACCAAGGTAAGATCTTATCCCATCCATGTTTTGCATAAGGGTTGTTTGCACTTTAAGGAAATTACATGATGGAGTTGTTCAGAGGATGGTCAAGAGTAGGACAGACAAACATATCTGTATTAGCGAAGTCGCTAAGTAAGTCAACAGGTTTCAAACATTCCCACCTTACCTCTTGGCGAATCTGCCAGGGGTGCATAAATCAACCCCAAGTTTCCAGGGTATTTCAACTCCTTTGTTCAGGTCCATCTTGCCTGAGGATGACATTTAGAGAATTTATATTTGTAACATGAATTTAGACCATACAAGAGAAAGAGGGACTTCTAGTATTACTCTCATAGGTTAAATTTCCATAGAAACAAACTTACCACAATTACTTCCACAATGAAAGAATGACTGGCAAAAACTACCTTGCTAGGAATTCCATAAACTCTTAAATACTGAAATCAGGTACCGATACTTTTCACAGTGCTGAAGCTAATTTATAAATATATAGTATATGTTAGGCAATCTAGCAAGTAGAAGAAAAAATTTAAAATTTTACTATTTTCGGGACATTACAAGTGGTATCAGAGCCCAGCTACAAAACTAAGTGACCTATTGGGCTCATTACAAATAGAACATCTGCTACAGATACACAGTAACAAGAAACATACATTTATGAATTTGACATTTTTATATGAAAAAAATAAACTAACAAATTTTATGTTCTTGACACTTATATAACACTGTGGGTACAGTCATTGTCTGAAAATGAATGCAGAAGGGGGCAGCAGCATACATGAAAATATTATCTCTCCACCACGAGGGAAAGAAATCATGGTGGAACTCAATTCGGATTTAATGAAATCCATGCGAAATCTACAGACCAACTTTCAATAAAGGGGCAAAAGTTGTCCCACCAACTGTTTTTTGTTCGAAAGGCCAAGGGCCCCACTATTACCGAGACTACCCCAACAAAATGGATGGATTTTTACACAATGTCCAAGCAGAACCTACCATAGGAGACATGGCAAGAAAACCCTGGATTTATGCCGCTCTTCATGGCCGATAGGCAGATCACCAGGCCACCATGGTTGAAATTGAGGGTAAGATCTCAAACACAACTATTTCCGTTTCAATAGATCCCGGCGCTTGCCTAAGTTATATCTGACCTAATATAGTAGACACTTTTAAGTTAAACCGAGAGCACCACAAGAAACCGTGGTTGGTACAACTAGCCACCGGTACCAAATGAAAGGTCTCCGAGTTAGTTAAAAGTCGTGAGATAGACTTAAACGGTTTTCCAACTAGGTTAGAATTAAACATTCTACCCCTAGGATCGTACGATGTACTTATCGGCATGGATTGGTTAGAAGAACACCATGTCCTACTTGACTTCTTAAACAAGTCCTTACTCTGCAGGAATGACCAAGGGGATCAAAAGACAATTCAGGGTATCCCTAAGAAAGTGTCTGTAAGACAGATCTCTACCTTAAACGCAAAGAAATGTATCAGAAAGGGTTGTAAACTCTTTGCCGTCAATATACAAAACATAGAAACTAATAGGGAACAGAATATCGAAGACTTCCCAGTCCATGTAGAGTTCAAAGACGTATTTCCCAAGGAAATACCAGGATTACCAGCCAAAAGAGACTTAGACTTTTCCATTGAACTAACACCCAAGTTAGTACTAGATTCCAAAGCTCCTTACCACATGAGAACCCCAGAATTGGTGGAGCTCAAACTTCAGTTACAAGAACTGATCGAAAAAGGGTACATCCGACCAAGTGTGTCCCCTTGGGGAGAACCAATACTCTTTGTCAAAAAGAAAGATGGAACGATGAGGATGTGCATTGACTACTGCCAACTCAATAAAATGACCATTAAGAATCGTTACCCACTCCCTAGAATCGACGGCTTGTTTGACCAAGTCGGAGGAGCAAAGATCTTCTCAAAGATCGACTTACGATCCAGATACCATCAGGTGTGAATCCATGATGAGGATATCAACAAAACCACATTTCAGACCCGTTACGGCCACTACGAGTTCATAGTGATTCCCTTTGGGTTAACGAACGCACCGGCCAACTTTATGTGTATGATGAACAACATCTTTAGTAAATACCTCGATAAGTTCGTTCTAGTCTTTATTGATGACAGTTTAATCTACTCCAAGAACGAAGTAAGACATGAGGAGCACCTCCAAATTGTTCTACGAATATTATGGGAACACCAACTGTATGCCAAGTTTAGTAAGTGCAATTTCTACAAACCCTAGATTCAATACCTAGTACATATCATTTCTGAAAAGGGAATAGACATTGACCCCGAAAAGGTCAAAGCTATCAAGGAATGGCCCACACCTACATGTGTATTCGACATAAGATAATTTTTAGGTTAAGACGGCTACTACCGAAAGTTTATTGAGAAGTTCTCACGGATGGCATGTCCCATGACTGCCTTGCAGAAGAAGGAAAACAAGTTTATTTTGACGGCTAAGTGCGAAGAAAGATTTCAAAAGCTTAAGCAACTATTGATTAGTGCACCAATGTTACGAATCACAGACCCCAGTGGGGACTTCGTTGTTTGCATAGATGCAAGCAAGGAAGGACTCAGGGGAGTCCTTATGCAAGATAAATTTGCCATTTGATACGAATCAAGGAAATTGAAAGAACATGAGCAAAACTACCCTACACATGAACTAGAACTAGTCACCATCATCCACGCCTTGAAGATGACATGACACTACCTTATGTGAAAGAAATTCCTATTGATGACAGATAACATGAGTTTGAAGTACCTTCTTGACCAGCCCGACCTAAATTCCAAGCAGGCCAGGTGGTTATCCTTCCTTAGCAAGTACCATTTCGAACTAAAACACATTAAAGGCAAGGAAAAAAAGATTGCGGATGCCTTGAGCCGTCGAGCACATATGCTTTATGAGGTCATGGTCAGTCAAACTGACCTAGACTTGCACAACAAGATTCGAATGACAGGTAAGAGTGACCGTTACTACACTGAAATCCTTGCGAAGATGCAGGAAGATAGATTATTCCAACAACAAAAGGAGTATAGGATAAACGAGTTGGGACTACTGTGGTCAAAGGAGAGGATTTATGTCCCAAAGAGTGGGGACATTAGATCAAACATTCTCATATAATTTCATCAGAAACCCTATTCAAGACATCCTCGATATCAAAAGATGATATCGACAGTAAAGAAACATTACTTTTGGCCTAAAATGAAAGCTGACATCGCCATGTTCATCACGAAATGTCAGGAGTTCCAACTGGTCAAAGCAAAACACCAACACCCCTCCAGTTTACTACAACCTCTACCCATTTCAGAATGGAAGTGGGAGGTAATAAGTATGGACTTCATTACGGGTTTACCCAAGAGTAAGAGATAGAATGAATCCATCTTTGTGGTGGTAGACAAGTTGTCTAAAGCAACCCATTTCATAGCGGTAAAATCTACCTGCAAAGCATTCCACATCGCGGACATCTTGTTGAAGGAGATCTTTTGATTGCATGGGATACCCAAGGCAATCATTTCCGATCAAGACACGAAGTTCACTAGCAACTTTTGGAGAGCATTGTTTTCCGGTTTGGAGACACAGTTATAATTTAGTACCGCATACCACCCCCAAACCGATGGACAAATGGAATGAGTAAACCAAATTCTTGAGGAAATGCTGAGAATGTATGTCATGAACAACCCCACTAAGTGGGAAGATTATTTCACCTTATAGAGTTTGCGTACAACAATGGTTATCAAAACTTGGCCAAAATGAGCCCTTTCGAGGTACTCTACAACAAGAAATGTCGAACACCCATGACTTGGGACAGTCAAGTAGATAGACTTATGTTAGGACTCGACCTATTAAAATACTTGGAACAACTAGTCTCCAAGGTACAACCAAACTTGAAAGAAGAACATGACCACCATAAGAGTTATGTGGACGAGAAAATAAAAGACAAATACTATCAAGTCGGTGAGCATGTTTCCCTAAAGTAAAGGCAAAACGAAGCTCTTTGAGCTTAGGTCGATGTGGGAAACTAGCCCTCAGGTTTTGTGGACCTTTCAAAATACTGGCCAAAAAGGGCCCAGTGGCATATGAGTTAGGATTACTAGCTCATGTAAAAGTTCATAATGTTTTTCATGCATCATTATTAAAGAAATATGTATACGATACTAAACGTGTAATTGATTGGTCCTTATTACAGGTGGAGCCCGAAGGGGAATTCAGGCCAGAAACACTCCACATTCTGGACAAGAGACAGGTGCAGCTTAGGAGGAGGACCATTACCCAACTGAAAGTGCAATGGAGGCACTTCGAACCAGATGAGGCTACTTGGGAGAATGAGAGCACCATGAAAGAGGCATACCCCGCCTTGTTTCATGACCTCATTCCTAGTCCCTAGAAACACCGGGACGGTGTTGTTTCTAAGTGGGGAGGGATGTAATATCCCGAATTTTGGACTAACTATTTATGTTGCTATATTGGGCCACGGCCCCAAAACATATGTTTTATTTTGAGTATTGGGCATGAGCCCTAGCACCTATGATTTATTCTTTATATATATTAACATACTAGGCATGGACCTTGAGTGACTTCTTTATTGAGTGTATACTGGGCGACGAGGCCCTAATGTGTTATTATGTTCTTTAACATATGATATGGGTAAAAGCCCTAATATACTGAGATGATATTTTTTTACTTACTGTGCAGAGCTATGATTTTACATGATTGACTTATGGGTGTGTTGAGCACGGACTTAGAAACACACATATAACCTACGTACTGGGCATAAGCCTCGATGTACCTAGAATAATGTTTATGTATTGGGAGTAAGCCCTGAGTTACATTGAGAGTTGGGCATAAGCTATGGAGTACTCCAAGCTTGATAAATGAATACCAGATCCGAGGCCACTTGAATATTCTAGATGTGGCTCACAACCACATTCTAGCATTAGTGTTGAGCAGGAAGCTCTGGAATTGCACTAACATAATGCCCATGTGAAAGTGTTGAGTTAAAAGGCTCTGAAGAGCACTCGGGGTTACTAAATATCAAAGTGTTGAGTTAGAAAGACTCTGAATAGCACTTCTACTTTCATCACATTTATTTAATTTGGTTAAATTATTCATCTTTTATCTATCATCAAATACTGCAGGAACTACCATGTTAAACGAGGGAATCCAACATGCAAGAGAGAGACTAGTTGTGCCTATCCTAGCTTACTGAAAGACTGTCCAAAGAAGTGGACCTTGTCCTTAAAAAAATTAAAAGAAGTATCATGTGAAGATACATATTAAAAGATAATTACCTTGACTTAAAATATGGATTGACTAAGAGTAGTCTTTTATGAATAACATAAAGGTCTCAAAGCTAAAATATTAATATTAAGAGCTTTAATAATAATGATGTTATTATTTATTTATAAATATATTTATTGTATATAGCTTATGCATAGTGGGCTGCCACATTATTAAATATTATTAATAATGTATTAATATTTAGGTTGAAATATAATTATTGTCATTATTAGTATCATGAAAAAGATTAAAGTTAAAATCACTTATAGTTAAAACAAGTGAGAAGTCCTAGTTTCAAGAGGACTAAATATTTTAGTAAATAATATCTTTTAAATATTAAATTATTTAATTTAAAGAAACTAATTATTCCAATAGCCATAATTCAAGACTCCCCTACATAAAGAAGGCAGATAAATCCCAAGATTGGCGATCCTATCTTTTTCATTATCATTCTCTTATGGTAATTAGAGAGAATTCTCTGCTCCAAGAACTGAAGCAGCCCCATACAATATTTCCAGATCTGAACCAGGAGTGGACCTAGGGACTCTATCTCTTATTGTATGTTGGAACCAGCTTGGGGGTATCCAGTTAGAACCAGGAACGGTATACGGGTCATGGTTGGGAGGAACATGGTAGCCCCAAAGTTATCCAGCTAGGAAATCATCCTAATAGGTCATCTAAGCTCAAATGTTTCTGCATTAATTATTGTTTGAGTGTGCAGGCTTCTATAGGAGAGGATCAAGTTCTAAAGAAACTAAGTATGTAGTGTTAACTTTCCCATTTGAAGTTAATGTAGATGTTAGGCTTCTAGACTATAATTAATGGTTCAACATTGTTTTAATTCTTAAGACAAATATTATCCACTTAGAGGTTTGGCCCAAAAACCAGTGGAGGGTCTAGCAGGTCTAGCCTAGCTAGCCTGTGCTAGACATGACACCATCATAAAACTTAGGAACTCTCTCATTGCTTTTCGAAGGATTTTTATCACTGTGCATTCCTCCTTTGTTTCCATATTGTTTTCTAAAATAGGGTTATTAATTCTTTAAAAATAATTATGTTTTCTGGATAGAATCGTTTTACCATTTCATAGTACAGGGTTTACTTCTGCCTTTACTTTTTTTTTTTTTTTTTGATAAAGACCAGGTCTACCAAAGGTATTGGACTAGGTATTGAAACTCTCAAAGGCTCTTAAAAATTTGAGTAGATCTTATCCAGAATTTTATCTACACAGCAACTCCAAATCAAGCCTACACAACACTTCAATTCTCACTATTAACCCTAGGTAGGAAAAACGAAGTCGTTGCAAACAGTAGACTAATTCTTAGAGTTAAGGTATCAATACTTTCTTTTAATTATTTTCTTTTTGTTCTTAAAAATCACCGAATAGGAATAGAAAATGCAACATGCCAGCCATAAAAACTCTTAAGTAGCATTACACTTTAAAAATCACAGGCTCACAACAACCATATCATTTGCCTACGATAGTTATCATCTATTGATTTCAAAATTCTTCGTAGACAATAAACAAGAATTGTAGACTTCCACAAATCAAACGTTAATCAAAACAACACGCAGGCAAGAGTAACCACGTTTTCCTCATTGAGTCATTTCAAACATGCCTACTACTCATTATTGAAACCATCAGTCAACCCAGTCTTTTCCATGACGAAAACACAACAGATATGCAAGGGTTATGACTTCATACAATCACAAGTCAGACTTTACATAATACATTTTAAAACTTATAAAAACCTAACAGGCTCCTCTCCTAGCCCAAGGATCAAATCCCATAGAAAAATGATAGGCGCCCCATACATTTTAATTTAATAACCTCAGTTCGGGATATCAAACCCCAGGAGCAACACAAATACCCAGGTACATTTAATAAACTAAACAACTGACAGAAGTACCACCAGCAACAACAAATACAGAATTTTCCATTTAGAAGAACAATCAATTACTTCAGGTTAGAAGCATGACAGTATATACACAAACCTAAATTCTCTTACGCCATAAGAAAATGTAGAACAAAGCTAATATAAGTTTCATTTAATAGTATGGACTCCATTGAATGGACAAACGACTTTCCATCAAAGATTAAAACTGATAGAGCCCCATTTAAAAACACAGTGACCATAATTTCTTCATACAACCATTTGGGTCTCTTAAGAAAGAAAACGCATAAGTCATTTTCTCATTTCAAACATCAAAACGAGCTCCATAAATAAATACAAAGGAAAATATTATTTTCAACACTCATATTTATACCAGTACATGTACCATTAAAACTACCCAAAACCAAATCTTTAAACCCTACTGTAAGTATGGAAACCTCATAAGCGTAGCTCATCAAAATATTAATTACAACCACTTTCCAACACACTGGTCTAGCCAAAGGTGACCACATTTGAGACTCCAAAACTTGAGTGAGCCAAAGGCATCGCCAATACATTTTCTAACAAAGTTTTCCTCCACAACGGAGACAGGTAGGCGTGAAGGGTTGAAAGAACCCTGGACTTACCAGTCCAATGGCCAAACACAGTTTGTATTGGTCCCCATTTGGTCCAACACAGAGATTCACACCCTACTCCATACCGGTCAATAGAGTAATCCAAAAGAGTTAGAACCGGTACATTTAATTACACATAGAAGCCACAAACTTAGAAACCACACCATTTTGCATTTTGAATGGGTTACCTGGTAGGATTCATTCATTGAAATCGCCTCTAAAGACCACCACAATTCCCTGGCCATGAGTGTAGCTCAGGCCAACCGCAGTTACCATACACCCAACCAAGGCTCCTCTCAGCCACAAGGGAAAACAAACAAAATTACCAACATTTGCAAACCCTCATTAAAACCCATCTTGCCCAGCTAGCCACAGGCCACGTGAATGTCATGTGCACATTTATTACTTCCACCAACTACATTAGAACTAATATATTTGGGTAAACACTATAGTATAGTCGCATCATCCCAAATCTTGGTTAATTATCACCAAGGTAAGATCTTAGCCCATCCATGTTTTGCATAAGGGGTGTTTGCATTTTAAGGAAATTACATGATGGAGTTGTTTTGAGGATGGTCACCGAGGTACACCTACAAGAGTAGGACAAACATATATGTATTAGCGAAATCGCTAAGTAAGTCTTGAAACAGGTTTCAAACATTCACACCTTACCTCTCGGCCACTCTGCCAGGGGTGCATAAATCAACCCCAAGATTCCAGGGTATTTCAACTCCTTTGATCAGGTCCATCTTGCCTGAGGATGACATTTAGACAATTTACATTTATAACATGTATTTAGACCATACAAGAGAAAGGGGGGCTTCTAGTATTACTCTCATAGGTTAAATTTCCATAGAAACACACTTACCACAATTACTTCCGCAATGAAAGCATGACTCACAAAAACTACCTTGCTAGGATTTCTATAAACTCATAAATACTGAAATCAAGTACCGATACTTTTCACATTGCTAAAGTTAATTTATAAATATATAGTCTATGTTAGACAATCTAGAAAGTAGAAGAATTTTTTTAAAATTTTACTATTTTTGGGACAGTAGAAATAACAAAAAAAAACAATGCATTTGTTGAAACCAATGCAACGAATCAAATCAATATGCATCTTGTGTTTTTTGAGACTCTCTGTTTTTTGTCTATTGTTAAGTAGTAAAATGATTGGGCTTGAGGTTCAAATCCCTTCTATTTTTTCTATTTCTTATGTAAGCTATAGTATTTATTTTACTTCTTTTGTTTCTACTTCTTATGTCTACTATAATATATTTTTTATTTCTTATGTTTCTACTTTTTATGTCAGCTATAATATTTTTTACTTCTTTATCTTTTTTACTTTTTATATTTCTAGTATTTTTTTTACTTCTTTATCATTTTTACTTCTTATATTTATAGTTTTTATGGCCGACATGTTAGGAACAAACGCTACAACATCTCCCTCGTATTCGATAAATGTTTTGTAATGGACGACAAAATATTTATTACTTTTTACTTTTTATTACAATTTATTAATGACTGACAATAATATCAACAAATGTTACACGTAACGTTACAAGATCTTCCTCATATTATTACTTTTTACTTTTTATTACATTTTATTAATGGCCGGCAATAATATCAACAAACGTTACACGATCTCCCTCATATTATTACTTTTTACTTTTTATTACATTTTATTAATGGCCAACATTAATATCGACAAACGTTACACATAACGTTACAAGTTCTCCCTCATACTGTGCTATAGAGCGCCGCTCGATGCAACAAAGAAATCA
Organism: Larix kaempferi; assembly: GCA_027924585.1. Lineage (NCBI taxonomy): Eukaryota > Viridiplantae > Streptophyta > Pinopsida > Pinales > Pinaceae > Larix > Larix kaempferi. The sequence goes on along the minus strand of BSBM01000047.1, from coordinate 14,848,698 downwards.
ATACCAACAAGCATTATCACATATACAATTCAAGAACTAGATATAAAATTCCATTGGCATCTTGTTTTATTTCTCACACTCTCTTCATAAACTAGATGATGCTTCAAACCAAATACAGACAAATATTGAACAGTTCTCATCTCATGTATAGTAAAATTATAAGGACCATTACACCAGAAGCTCTGCCAAGCTTGTTAAACAAATAGATCAATACCAACAAACATTATTACATATGCAATTCAAGAACCAGATATTAAATTCCATTGGCATCTTGTTTTATTTCTCAACCTCTTTTTATAAACTACATGATGCTTCAAATCAAATACAAACAAATATTGAAAAGTTGTCATCTCAGGTATAATACAATTCTAAGGACCATTACACCAAGAGCTCTGCCAAGCTTGTTAAAGTTTTACAATTTTGAAACATCTATTTCAATTTTATGTCTAAATTAAAAAACTATCCTTAAGGATATATCTTTAATTTCAATACTAGAAGATAAAACACACTTTAGAGTAGCGAAATTTTTAGGGGTGAAATTTCACCAATTGGCTATTTTTTGGGTTTTTTTTCAAAAAATAAATTGGTTATCTGGTCATTTATAGACTCTAATATCGCCTATATTTACATAAAATATATTTTTTTTTATCATAATATTTGTCAAAATTTACAAATTTTAGTTGTAAATTGGATGTTTCAGATTTAATATTCGCCTACCAATCTATATATATGTTTTTTTCAATCTAAACTAATCGCCTAGAATACTATACTTAAGTATACTTTTATAATTCTTAAAAAATACTCTTGTATTGATTAAAACATAAGAAGAGCTAAGAGAAAATGAACACCACATAAGGGAATTTTTCCAATACGAGTTTTGAAGGATTTTCACCTTATAGGTTGCCAAAATGCTAGGAGAAGAACAAGGATGCGGTCAGGCGAATTAAACCCTATTAGTCTCTCAATTTGAGCAATTGTTCCTCAAATAGCCTCTATGCATGGCAGAAGGGAGGTATCCACTTAAAAGGCCTTACCTTGTAATTCCACAAAAATTGGGCTCTCAAAACTCAAAGTGTTCCCCAGAGTCTCTAAAAGAGATAACCATGAGGATGGAGACCATTTAATACCAAATAAACAAGATTCTAGACAAACAATGTAATGTCCCTAAAACTATAAAAATTTAAAAAAATTTCTATGTGTCTTATTATTGCCTATCTAAGTAGGTGTTCAGTAAATTAACTTCAGCACTCAGAAACTAACTAGAAGATTTTATTGATGTAATGTATATTGTATGGATTGTACTTCTACTCATGAACAACTATTGGATTTATTTACTGTGGATGGTGTTCACTTTAACATTTTGCAGAAACGATGTAATTGGTTTCATGTCTTCATTAACCACTTTGGGTTGATGGCAAATAACTTAGTTGATTGATCAATTTAGTACTTAATTGAATTCTTAAGGGTCTTTATGGTGTTCCTTTAAATGTTGCAACTTATATGTTTATTTTAATGGGTCATCTTTCTATCTAATTAAGTCACTATATTATATAGGCATTTCCATGTTTGTAGGGTTGGAATTGGTAGCAAAGCTAGACTTACTTAGCTTTCAGGCTAAAGGTTACTTCTTCCTAGTCTTGTAGGTATTTAAAGGACTATCTAGGATTTGTTTCCTAAAGTTGTATAACCATAAGTGAGTTTATTAATATACTTTTGGTTAATAATTAAAATGTGAACAAACAATGTTGGGAGGAAATATCCACTATACAAAAAGGGGTAAAAATCAATGTTTGGAGGAGTTGGTATCGCATTCAATGGAGTCCACTACCAACCATGTGAATTGGAGACAACTCGATGGCACTTAGGGTAAACCCTAAGGGTTTGGATGACCCTACTCAAATATTGCATTGTTTGTTTTGGGAGGGGAAGGAGGAGCGAGGTTCTTCAGGGCTTGGAGGCATCCATGGTAGGACTTGACCTGCTCATCACCAGATGCATGAGCCTTGATAGGTAAACTTTATGCTAATAACCAATCTCATTCTCACTTGCTTCCACAATCATTGCTTTGGTTCGAATTGTAACCTAGTCGTTTTGGGTTTGTCTTGGCAGGGCCTTCAGTGGTGATAGTTTCAAGTTGAGTGTGGTGATACTCGCAGCTATGGCGATTGTTGGTAAGTCTGGTCTTCTGATGACTCTTTCCTCCCTTCAAGCAAATGTCTATCTCCTGGTTTGTATACTCTGTAATGTAAGCTATTTCATGGAATGATTTGAATCTGGTGATCAACTAAAATGCTTGGTTTAGAGTATTAAGTCATGGCCAGACTTGAGGCACGCTCTAAAATGTATGAACTACATTGTTTGAATGTATTGTAGCTTGTATGGCAATTTAGTGTTGAAGGAGATGGTCCTCATTTGCCTCCTGTACCAGCGTTGTGCTTCCAGCATTCCTGGAAATGTATCTTTTTTTATGGTTCAGTTTGGGGTTTTTAATGGAAGACATGACTTATGTAATACACTGTTTTTCATTGTTAAGAAAGGGGAAGACAATAACTGGTTTCCTGAACATATCATTTTTATGAGTTTTGGTTTGATATTTTGGTTTGAATAATTACTATGAGATTCTGTCAACATCGTGGGTACAATGTGACTTGGTTACAGTGTTTAATCTACTGTATTTATATCTCTTGGAATGCTTAAATTTTTTTACTTCTCGAAATTTGGTAACTGTGATGAGTCCCAGGGTTTGATAAATTTATATGAGATTTCTCTCGATTGATTTATGTCGTTGTTGAGTTTTTTTAATGGAACTTGTCTTTTACGCTAAAACCATGTATAAGATTCCTTAGTTGACTAAAGCTCCACCTATGAAATTACTCTCTTTTTCCCGGCTAGTTATAATTTATGGTATTCCGGGTGTGACTCCCGTCATTTAAGTTTTAAGCTCTTGTGTGGTTTACTGTAAAATGAAGAAATTGAAGTATTTTTAAAAATTTGTTAAAGGGAAAATCCCTTGATTGGATTTTGTGCTTTTCCCATACTTCTCTATATGAAATCAACTTTACTTCTGTGATTGAGAATTTAATAATTATTAGTTGAGTTAACGTACTTGAGGGTGAGAAGGAAAAATATAATGGATGTAGAAAGAATTATTCCCTACGCTGTGTCTAAATTTTGATGATGAAAAACTTACTGTGTGAAGTCGTTTTAATTAAATGATAGGGAAAACGTATGTAGTGATTTCTTAATTTTTAATAATTCTTATGTGGATTTATGACTCAGCTCTAGCATTGGAGTTGAATTCGTTTTCTTTTGTCCTACGGTCATGGTTTTGATATTTTTAAATATTGGACCATGATCCGCGCTCTAGCGTGATCCCTATAATGTAACTTGTTTGTTAAGATAATGTGAAGAGGATTTGATCCTGAATCTTGGCTGTTTATTAATGATTTTTAAATCTGGAAAATGCCTAAATGATTTTTCCTGTGTAAGGCGTTGTTAATTTAAGTGTTAGTTTCCTCTTTATGCTTGAGTTTAAACTTGGTGAAAAGAAATGCTTCCTATGCAGTGTATGGTTTTAGTAGTTTAGGTAGAATGGTTGATGGTCTATGTTGTAGCATGACCTCTTGTGAGAAAATCATGGATTTCCAGAATTGAAGTGCAGAAGGCTCGATTCTGAGCCTCGGCCTTTGTTAATGGATTTTAAATTCTGGAAAGTGATTTTTAGAAAGCATTAGCCTATGTAAGGTGACTTAAGGAATGTATGTTCTGTTGATGATTCTTATAGTTGATGCTCTTTAGTTTTATGGTTTAACATTTTACATGCTGCGGTTTTAAATGTTCTATTTAAGTATAACAGAAGAATAGACCCTACGAAATATTGTTAGAGTGAAATGAAAAGTTTTGGTATAGCATGCAAATCGATTTTTAGCGAGAAAGGAAAGGTTAACATTGTAAGCTTGGAAATAAATCAAGTGAATCAATCTCCTTTTAGGAGATGATTCTGCTGAGATTAAATTAATTTAAATTTGTTTATGAGCACTTTACTGTTTTCAGTCAACTAGGGTTGAAAGTCTTCAAACATAAATTTAATTTTGAAATAAAAGAATTTTACCCAGGAGAGCCAATGTTATAAGCCCTTGCTCTCCAATACATAATACTACCAGGTTACTTGACAGAATTAGATATCTAGATTTAACAGCTTATATTTTTTTGAAAAGAACATAAGAATGACTCATACCTGGATAGTTGCAGCTTGATCCTATGCTTGTATAGACCTGCACACTTTAAAACACTGATTATTGAAAACTAGTATGTGATGATCTGGCTAAACGGTAGGATAATTGAACCGAATGACTTTGGAACTACCACGTTACTCCCAACCTTGACCCTGAACTGTTCCTGATTCACTAATGGCTTCCCCCAAGTTGGTTCCAACATGCAATAGGACAATAGAGGACCCAGAACACACTGCTGATGATAACCAGATCTTGGAAATAATAATCTCCTTCAGTTCTGTGGGAAAATTCTCTTCTCTTACCATAAGAGAATGATAGAAAGAAAAGATGATCCCTCACTTTGGGAATTGTCCTTAACTATATAGGTGAACTTTTGGAATATAGTTGTTGAGTTAATAATAATATTTTTAATATTAACTCGAGTTTTATTTTAATTTTGAATTATAATATATTTAAAGAGTATTTTAATTAATTCTCACTCCTAGTTTATCTAGGACTTTTAACTTGTTCCTCTATGATTTGTTTTAAATGAACCTTTATATTTTATTTACTTTGTTCATAACTATGTGTTTCTATTAATTTAGATCACAATATTTTCTTTATATATAATATAAATAAATATCTTATGCATATATTTTCTGCATACTATTTATACATAATTTATATATAATATAAATAATATCTTATGCATATACTTCATGCATACTATTTATACATAAGCGAGACTTCTTTTATAAACAATCAACCTTATTATTTAATTAATTAAATAGCATAATAATTCTTTGGTAATCATTTAATACAAGGTCCAACCTTTGGACAAGGTCTTTTTGGCAGGTTTGGATAGTCGACTAGGTTAGGTAACTCTAGGCCCCTCTTGCATGTTGGATTCCCTCATTTAACATGGTAGTTCTGCAATCCTTGATGAGAGATAGAAATGATTCATTTAACCAATTAAATAATTGTTATGACTAGTACTGTTAGTCAGAGTCTTCTCAACTCAACACTCTTAAGACCAAGTAACCCTGAGTGCTCTTCAGAGCTTTGGTTGAAGACTATCACATGGGCATTACGCTAGTGTAGTTCCAGAGCATCCCACTCAACACTAGTGCTAGAATGTGTTTGTGAAGCATATATATAAATACAGATGGCCTCGGATCCGGTTCTTATTATCAAGCTTGGATCACTCCACATCTTATGCCTAACACTCTATGTACATCGGGGCTTACATCCAGTACATAATAAAAGTTCTCTATCTACATCGGGGCTTACGCCCAGCACATGTGTCATCCATGCGCTCCAGAGCTTACGCTCAAAACATCATAAGAGTGAGTCATGCATAATAAGACTCTGCACAATATAATCAAAATTTAACATCTTAGTATATTAGGGTTTATACCCACATCTCATGATAAACATCAATCAAGTACATCAGGGCTTTCATGCCTAGTACATAACAATAAATCTGCATAAGTGAGGATCCATGCCCAAATATAAGTACATCATAAATTAATCATATGCATTGGGGCTTATGCCCAATATATAACATAAACCTAATCATTCAAAATTCGAGATATTACAAACAATTAATAAATGTCAAAAATAGATAGGCAACACCTTGCTACTAAAAAACATCCTTCTATGGAATAAGAATCTTGAATCAGCATTTTTGTCACCCCCTTTCCAAAAGAAAACTATAGCATGCATATAAAACCTTTGTATCTATGATCTAGAGAAGGTTTTAAGGAAAATCACCTAACATATAGTGGTTAAATGGTCATTCCTAGTGACCACATGTGAGTAAAGATGAGACCAACATTATATTTTCCAAATTATTTAATTAAAGCATGAGATCAATTTGATTTCTCCTATACCGATTCATCTTAGCATATATTCTCCTAATGGTAGGTACCTATAGTGTTTGCTTTTATCAAGGGAAAAGTGATTTAAAGTCTATACAGTTGTGCCATATTGTTAAAGTTTGCAGAGGCTGAGTTTCTTTTGATTTGATGGTGGTTAGTGCTTTCTTACATACAGGTTCCAAGATCCAAGAATTTTACTTCTGGGAAGTACCTATGAGTTGCTCTATTTGTTAGTTTTCCATTTGAGAACTAAACTAATTTCTCTTCTGCACACTTGTTTTATTTCCATGAATTTGTTCATGGTGAATAGGGCTGAGTGTTCGTAAAAGTACAGAATTGTAGTCATGTTCCCTTCCTTGAGCCAGATGGATGAAAGGGGACGTGACATCTCTAACTTCATCTCAGGTCTCTCTTATGATGTCCAACACTTTGAGTAAAGTCACATTGATCACCTTACTACATGAAAACTTCTCATTACAATATTATATATATTAAATATTCCTTCGTTGATTTTCAATTTGGGTATCGATAGCCCATGTAGTTTACTATAAGTTAAATATGAGTCATTGTATATCTATAATGGTTTGGTCTTTTTGCAGGTTATGAAGGTGGATCTGTAATTTGAAATCATTATTGGGACCGAAGCATTCACATTCGTTTATTTATTTCCTATTTTTAAAAAATATGGGTTCAAATCTCGTGGCAAATCTCTCCACGATATAGTGAATTCATTCCTGGCCTTTATTTCACTTTATTAATCTCATTCCTGCACAATATCATGATAATATTTATATGCATGATCTCATGCATATGTATATGCAACATTCATTTGCAATTCCTTTTTATAATTGTATGCAAGTCACATCTCAACTCTGTGACATCTCGTACTTTTCCGATATAAAATCTTAACCATACATATTATGTTCCCTGGTTATCGTGGGGAATCTACAAATGATGTAGAAGGAGAGCAACAAGAAATGGGGCCTCATGAATCAAACTACAAATGCCATTTTCATTTGTATCTTATAATTTAAATTATGTTTATGTGATAGATTAGATCTAGTTTAGTGAGAAGTGGAAGCAAGGTAACACGATGGCTCTTGACACTCCAAGAAAATTGTATATATACATGTCATGGTATGCCATTACTAGAGTGCAAATTGTACACAAGGATAAAGCTACTACCAGTTTACACCTCTTGTGGAGTCGTATTTAACGAGGGCATGCATGAACACAAAGTAAATATTTGTGGATTAATTTAGTTATATGGTTGATCGCACAAAGCTCCAGTGTTGGACATAGTAAGGACATGTATTGACCACCAATGAAACCTTGGTGGATTTGTGCCTCACTTCCTCACTACTTGGCGGGATAAGAATTGGTTTTGTTCTCCTAATAATCACCAGGAAGGTTCACCAATATTAGGATGGTAAGGCTACTTAAGTTAATTTTAGGCCTTTGCATGCATCCCCTACTTTTTATTTTTATGTCTGTGTGACATATTTGATGGATCCAATAACGAGGCCACACAACTACAACCCATGCATTACACACATTTATTTATTAAGACTTATTTTAACAAATAACATGCAATATTTATTTCCTTTGTTCTCCGTGATGACATCCATAAGGTGAGGATGGGATGCTAGGAGTAATTTTCTTGGTAGGTCTCACAAGATTATGTTGTACATTCATAGGGCTATGTTGGGACTAGAGATCAAACATGTTCTAAAGAAACATAATTCAATAAGTTCAACATCAAACAAGAAAAATAAGGTGAATCCTAATAGGAGAAATGATTCATACCCTTAGTATTATGTGTGGAAGAATGTGAATGTGAATACAATGATACAAGAAAGTGCAGTGAAATGATGTACATCACAAGCATTTGGCTCCAAGCCTTGAAGCAAAATACATCAATGTATAGGATGCATCAACCAGAAGAGGGGAAGAGCTTGAATGGATGTAAGCAACATCGAGGCACAATGTCATGTGCGCGCAAACATAAAAATGTGCCTGCAAGTGTTATATTGAGAGTATTTTATGATTACATCCATGACAAAGGGTTAATTCATTTTAGAACAGTGTGATAGGCATATGTTCATTAACTAACATCATTTCAACTTGATCTAAATGTACACATTTCCCCTCGTTTCAATCGGAATTGCAAGGATTTTCTTATTTAGGTCTTGAGCGAAATTGGTGATTTTTAGTTTAAAACCATTGAACCATATGGCATATTCAACAAGAGGGAAATTTTAGCTTTAGAAGAAATATCACAGGCAGGACTCACTCCTCTAGGGATCATATTGATACCCTTCCGTCACATAATATCCTTACCCGTCGATAATGGTACTAGCCTTTGTCTTTGTTATGAATTCCGTGATCGGTTAATTTTGCACACATTCATTTTTGTAGTGTAACAACCAACAACGAATTGTTCCTTAAACAATGATGGGTCCTAGGTCTTAGAGTTGAAAACTTGCTCTAATACCATATGTAAGGGTTTTCTATGGTTGGTCTTCTACCTCTTATATCTATATATCTATCTATCTATATATATATATATAATTTCATTGATACATTAATCATTCAACATTTAAAAAATATATATATTGATATCATATTACAATTCATAAATAAAGGAACAAATTTAAACAAAATAGGAAATACAAATATACATTGAACTTAAATTTTATGGTGGATCTTCATCATGTTCCCACATTTGCATTTTCTTCCATTACGTTCATTGAGCTCCGCTCCTGTGAACATTGACCAAATTTTAAATCCTTGTGTCTACCGATTGACAACCCTACCTACTCCCTATAGGTATTCTTATTCCCTAGGGACCCTTGAGCTGCAATGGGGTTGTATGGAAGAAGCACAATATCAACACAATTGGAATTGCAGCATTCTACTTTCACGACTCCCAACCTTAACCACTTCCAAAGACTAAACTCACTAATAGTGAGTGTAACAATCCTCTCCCATTGTGTAGGAGGAAAAATATAAAAGGTCCAAGATCCACAATTCCTCCTCAATCATCTCCTTGCCTTTCTTGTATAGATATTTTTAGTTTTATGTTGCATGTTCATGTGTGTGTGCACTTGTGTCTTTTTTTCCTACATGTACCTGTGCACTTAAGTCTTAATAATCCTTTAATTGATTTTCTTATTGTATTCTCCTTAATTAAAGGGTGTGTTTGAATTTACCTTCTCTTTAACTAATTGCTTGCCTTTGTTATGCGCATTTTCTTATTTAAAATTAATTTCTTATTTATTTTTGGCATGCACATAATTAATTTATTATTTACTCTTAGCATGCGCATTGTTTTTTTAATTGATTATTTATCGTTTTCTAAATTATTTTTCTCATTTATATTTTATTAGTTCTAAATCTTAATTTAATGTTATCAAGGTTCTATTAAGGGTTCCATGGTCATACACATTCCCTTCAAATAGAATTCACCAAGGTTCTATCAAGGGTTCCATGTTCATATACATGTCCTTCAATTATAATTCACCATGGTTCAATCATAGATTCCATGGTAATACTCATGCCCTTCAAATAGATGTTATCAAGGGTGCCATAATCATACACATGCCCTTCAAATATACCTTTTTCTTCAGTGGGGATGAAATACGATGATTGAGACCATGTTAACTCAATCCACCCGTATCTTATTGAGACACTAATGGCCACTGAGGAATAAGGTTGACACCTTATTTCCTGCCCTTCAATAAAAACCTCATGAGTGACAGAATCCGCGACCTACCCTCACGATAACATGCATCTTGTGGGAAAAATTATCACTCAATTTTCAACCCATCACATGGAAACTTGTGCTCTTTATGGCATACATTCCCCAGTACAACCTCGTTACCCATGTGTGGACCAATTAGAAATAACGATCCTATGCATACACACATGCAATCCATGTGCATCAAATAGCTATTGCAAATTAATCAAATATCAATTTATCACATTGTATCACTTGATACCAAATATAAGCTCAATCTGGAGCCCATGCGATATTTACACCCTCTTGAATTAATTCTCACCTCTATTTTCCGACCACACTTGGAAGAACTTGTCAAAGCGTCTCGACATCATTGCTCTATACATTTACAGTTATCATCTTCATGCATCCATATCACCAATACATTGTAACCATTAATTTCTAACATAAGAAAAAATAGTACTGGAATCACTATGCATCATAAACTATTTAAGTTCTAGCATCAAGGTGCATAGTATCAATTTGAATCATAACATAATCAATCATGTCTAAGCAAAATGGGGCACTACACATTGCACTAGTATACTTATAAGCTAATTAAACATTACAAATTGTTTGAGTAGATTATTAAATTATACATTAATGTGTGGATTATATTAATTAATATGATTATATTAAAAAACTATGTATTAATTGAAAGGATGAATTAAATAACATGATTTATATTAATTAAATATATGTCAAATCAAGTTAAGCATAAATTAGAATCCTACCGAATTATTATGATTTACCTAAGGAATAAAATGTCATAATTTAATTTATGACATACATACAGACAGACATATATATATATATATATATATTATTTGGAATTATGTGTCAAAATTTGTTTGAGCATAATTAATGTTTTTAAATAATGTGCCAAGGCTTCATTTACAATAATCATTATCTTGAAATGTGTGCATACATTTGGTTTATGATACTTATTATTGTTTTCAAATGTGTGCAAACATTCTTTTTATGAATTTATGATACTTTAATATTTTCTTGAAATGTGTGTGAACATTAAGTGGATGATATTTATTATTTTGAAATGTGTGGGGGAGGATATGAGGTGGAAGGAAGGGGTTTCGTGAGGGAAAATAAACCTCAATCTTAAGGAGGAAAGGGGGTATTTTTAATGGGGGAGAAGAAAATTGAATGGGGAAAATAAAGGGAAGTGAAAAGCGTAACTTTGTGGGGATGAAAAACATAATTCTGTGGGTGGTTTTGCACCTGGACTGAGTTTGGTTTGGACCTAGACTAATGGTGGTTTTGGATTTGGAGGAGAATGTGCACTTTCTTCTCGGAGTTTTGGGCATGGTGGTGAGAGATATCTTGTGAGTTTTTGAGTTGGGGAGTAGGAGAGACTATTCCTAGTTGGTTGGGTGGTTAACTCAATTTGCGTAATTGTTGGAGCTACAACCGAAAGTGAATTGCTGAAGGTACATCTTGTTGAATATTGTAACTTCTAAGAATATTATATTTGTATATTATTTATTCCGGAGATGTTCCATACCTCCGATGTGATTATACTATGAATCCGGAGATGTTTATTCCTCTGAATTGGTTGTGGTAACTAGGGTTATTAGACCAACCATGTGGGGGTCGGCCCAGTTAGTTATAATAGGGTATTTAACCTAATGGTTAAATACAAGCCTACATGTACTTGTGTAAAATACATGTCAGTGTAGTGTATAAATAGAGGAGGTATGTTCCTCATTTGACACACACACACACTTGAGAGAGGCGCACTTGTGGAGGAGAGGTCTGCTATGGTGGAGAAGGAGATCATGTCTTTGGTTTGCATCTTTGTATATTGCTGGTCATCTATATTGAGGAAGCTTTACTGGGTTTTCTACCCCATGAGGGTTTCCCAGGATAAATCTGTGTCTCTTGTGTTTATGCTATGCTTGTTGTTTCTTCAGTGATCCTGTATATGCTATTATTGTGAAATGGAATGTAATGCTGCTATTTTCTGTCTTAGCATATTAAATCTTAACATGGTATCAGAGCTAACCTGAAGGAAGACAAGGTATGGCACTTACGACACTTGCTTTACTTACGACAATTTGAAGGTTAGGGTTTTACATAGCAAAAACCAGTCATCGTGGAACTTTTGCTATAAATCCATTTCTGTGAAGGTTCAGGGTCTGAAACATTTACAGGTCGAATATAACATCCCCAGGTACCTTGTGTCCAAAGGGAACCCTTAGATTCGTTGTACTTTATGAGTTATGATCAGTACAAGTTAGGGTTTCTGCCTCTTCCAGATCTCAGTCAAAATCAGGTCACCTTGGAAAAAAGGTCATAACTTGGGCTAGGAAGCTCCAAATGAAATTTCGTAAAGAGTGACAGGTAGTACACAGACTGTACTATCTCAGGAAACGTTTTCAAAGGCCGAAGGTGAACCAGTGACACGTGGCACGCCGTACAAGTTCACTCTCCTGTTTTATCCCATAAACAGGTCACGTTGCAAAACTTGGCATAAATCTCTCTCAGAGAGTCCAATTGAGGTCAGACCTGTCAAGATGGAAAGATAAAAAGGCGAGATATCTCAGGAAAAGTTTACAGAGGTCGAAGTTCAAACAGTTATACGTGGCACGCCGTACAAGTTCGCTCTCCTGTTTTATCCCATAAACAGGTCACGTTGCGACACTTGGCATAACTCTTTCTCAGAAAATCCAATTGAGGTTAGACCTGTCAGGATGGAAAGATGACAGGTCAGGCTACTGCAGAAAAAGTTTTCAGACCTTGTGGAGAAGAAATTTCAGAGTTATAGCAGAAACAATCAGGTGCATATTTCTGTCAAAACAGAATTATTTTTGGAGCACCTTTATTCATGGCTTCCGGAATTTAGGCTTTCGGAGAAAGTTAGAATTTTTGGAATCAGAGTCCACAGCTAAATGCTACTTAGTAAAATTGAAATTTAGAGACCAATATTGAATTTTTGGTTGGGTAGAAGACCGGGCTTCATCAAACCCTAGTTCGGGTTCCTATCTAGAAGATCCAGAAGTTTCGAAGGCAATTTTGAGGGGTCAAATTTTGGAGATTTCAAAATTGAAGAATGCTAGGTTGCTCAGCTCAGCAAGACACATTCTTCCATCCATTCAGAAGTGTGAAAGTCAAAGATTGAATTTTTAGGGTTTCTCTAGCAAACCCTAATCAAGCTCCAGATCAAGTTTCAGGGGGAGTTGAGGCTAAGGCCTTACATAAGAAGACTACAAAAGGTCTCGACAGGTATGACTTAAGGAGGTTCAGGTATGCCTTGAAATCTGATTCTTGATTAAGTTCATAATGTGTTTGTCTTCATGTTATTTATTTGTACAATCTTGATTAATTGTCTTATCACCCTAGTAACAATATGAATGCATGTGAATGATCGAAGACATTCATTGATTAGGGCTATATGATTGTACTTATGCATTATGGTGTTGTGTAAGGTTGATGTTGTCTGCTAACAAGACACAGGTACATCACAAAAGATAAATCAAGTTCCATGACCATGACAACATGAAGACAAAGACTCACGAGGTATGTATGACTTTGTTATATTATGTTTAACCTACGAGACATGCAGGTTCTAGCTCAGGATCTCTAAATCATTGAAGAGATTGTTTAGGTATGTTGTACATAACTAAGCAGGTATACTAATCCAGGTATGTTTTCCTATGTAATGTTAGAATCTTACCTTGTGTAAGTATACTTGGTATGATTGGTTAGTAATCAAGGGTTTATGCATACTAGATCAAACAAGAATATGCATGAGTAAAAGAAGACTTCCTTGAAACCCTGAATACTAATAATCATGACTGTACATATTCGAGATTATTTAGAATTAGAATGTTTTGATAATATTGAGAATATACTAATGAATGTATGTTTGTGTATGAGATCATGAGGATGACACTAGTGTACACTTGGGCATGCACAGTGGTACAGAATGAATAGAAGTTCAGAAGACATACAGAAGATCAAGCGGGAGACAACCACACAAACATAAAAGATAAGTATTTGTATGCATATTTGTATTCCTAGGATATATCATGCTGAGTGTAAACATTCATAAAGCATTGAACAGTATACTAATAATATGCATATGATTGGTAAATTGGACAAACATTCCATTGTTGCTTATCTAGAATGAAACCTCTTTGCTAACATACTGAGAGCTGTGCACACTCTCGATAGTATGTTCTGGTAAAGATGGAAGGCATCTAGATAGCCACTGTATGCATACAGGATATGGGAAAGTGTTGTGCCAAAGTATTGGTCAAAATAGTTGCATAACTATGTAAATGATATCTGTCTGCATAGTAGGTTATCATGTCAATATGATTTGATGATTATGAAGTATTACTAATCATGTACTTAATTTTGATTTGTAGGAAAGATAATGATGAATGATGAACTCTGAACAAGCGATGGATGTTCAACAAAAGATTTACAAATCAAACACACTATAGAAAGCTTGTGGTTAAGAGATTCTCTTAGAAAGAGGAAGAGAATCATGATGAGATGTTTTGCTCCAAGGGACTAGATAAGACCATTCTCTTAATAATGTAATCAGGTTCTGTATGGGTTCGCAGGATCGGTAGTCAATTGATGAGCTTAATGATCATCATGGGTGATGTGGATCTCAACCTTTTCTACAAGGTTGAATATGGGTTCTATACACATATGACATGGATGCAAGAAGGAACTCACCACAGAGTTCGAATGATTTTGAGGCTCATATTAGTAGACCCATCTGACGAGAGATGGCATAGATAGATATGCAGAAGATCACTCAATGCTGAGTGTGAATAATGGACAATTGACAGCTTCATGACAAAGCTTGGGCTTTACCAGAAGTAAAACTGTTCCTAACCTTTACCTTAAGGTTGTGGATGATGAACCTATCATACCATTATTGTATGATGATGATCTCTTTCTGACAAGGAATGAGAAACAGGTCATGAAAATGGCTGCAGAAATGAAAATGAAAGATCTCGGATTAATGCACTACTTCTTAGGTCTAGAAGTATGGCAAGATCCAAAAGGAATCTTTTAAATCAAGGTAAGTATGCTGTGAAGTTTCTAAAAAGATTTGATATGTTGGAGTATAAAGCCATGGCCACTCCCATGGACTCCAACTTGAAGTTATTAGTTAATGACTCATTGTATTTAGTGGACCTAACCCTATATAGACAAATCATTGGGTCATTGATGTATTTAACAAATACTAGGCCAGATATATGCTTTGCTGTAAATACCCTAAGTCAGTATCTAGTAGAACCTAGAAAGGTTCACTTAATAGATACAAAGCATGTAGTGAGGTACCTAAAAGGTACATTAGATTTTTGGTGTATGTTATCTTGGAGGTCATGAACTCCGTTTACATGGTTACTCAGATTCTGATTGGGCAGGAAGTGTCTCAGACAGAAAGAGTACATCAGGTGGATGTTATAGTCTTGAATCTGCCATGATCTCATGGTTCAGCAAGAAACATTCTAGTGTGGCTCTCAGTACTGCTGAAGTAGAATATATGGCTGTCTGCTCTGCCAGCTGTGAAGCAGTATGGTTTCAGAAGCTTTTATATGGAGTGTTTGACTTAGAAATGGATCCCACTATGATTATGTGTGATAATCAAAGCTGCATTAAGATGTTTGAATAGCCTGTGTTCCACGATAAGTCAAAACACATTGAGATCCGATACTTCTATATACGAGACATGGTGCAGAGAGGAGCTATCAAGCTCGAGTATATAAGCACTGAGGATCAGATTGCCGATATCCTGACTAAACCTTTGTCTCGAGTAAAGTTTGAATACTTCCGAGGCAAGCTTGGTATAGTCCAGAAGGACCCTCCTCGAAAGGGGGAGTAGTATAGTACTTGATAACAAGTCTGTCCCTTAAATTTTGTTTTGTTGCACTTAGTTACTTAGAATTATTTAGATTTAGAACTCCTATATATCTTTTATTTTTTTATGTATACATGTTTTTGATGTGATGTATACATGTTTTGATACATGCTAGATGTATACATGTTTTGATGTGATGTATACATGTTTTGATGTTAGATGTATTAGTGAGAATACATGCTTTGATGTGATGTATACATACTTTGATGTCAGATGTATTAGTGAGAACACATGCTAGATGTATACATGTTTTGATGTGATGTATACATGTTCTGATTATACATGCTAGATGTATACATGTTTTGGTGTGATGTATACATGTTTTGATTAGTGATGTATACATGTTTTGATGTGATACATGCTCTTGGATATTTGTACCTGTATAGATGAGAATACAGATGAGGATTGGATCATCCCTGGACTTTCAGTCCTAAAGAGAGTCGTAGATGTGAGGTCTCCGAGAATGAAGTCCTTGGTGGACTTGAGGGGATTGGATCATCCCTGGACTTTCAGTCCTAAAGAGAGCCATAGAGGTGAGGTCTCCGGGAATGAAGTCCTTGGTGGACTTGAGGGGATTGGATCATCCCTAGACTTTCAGTCCTAAAGAGAGCCGTAGATGTGAGGTCTCCGAGAATGAAGTCCTTGGTGGACTTGAGGGGATTGGATCATCCCTGGACTTTCAGTCCTAAAGAGAGTTGTAGACGTGAGGTCTCCGAGAATGAAGTCCTTGGTGGACTTGAGGGGATTGGATCATCCCTGGACTTTTAGTCCTAAAGAGAGCCGTAGATGTGAGGTCTCCGAGAATGAAGTCCTTGGTGGACTTGAGGGGATTGGATCATCCCTGGACTTTCAGTCCTAAAGAGAGCTGTAGACGTGAGGTCTCCAAGAATGAAGTCCTTGGTGGACTTGAGGGGATTGTATCATCCCTGGACTTTCAGTCCTAAAGAGAGCCGTAGACGTGAGGTCTCCGAGAATGAAGTCCTTGGTGGACTTGAGGGGATTGGATCATCCCTGGACTTTCAGTCCTAAAGAGAGCCGTAGACGTGAGGTCTCCGAGAATGAAGTCCTTGGTGGACTTGAGAGGATTGGATCATCCTTGAACTCAAGTTCTAAAGTGAGCCGTAGACAGGTGTCTCCGAGAATAGAGGATAGGACTGCATCGTCCCTGGACCTTGGTTCAAAATGCATGTGATTGGATTAATCATCCTTAGACAGTAAATCCAGGAAGGATAGTCTTAAATGTGATTGTGATTGGATTAATCATCCTTAGACAGTAAATCCAGGAAGGATAGTATTAAATGCGATTGTGGTTGGATTAATCATCCTTAGACAGTAAATCCAGGAAGGATAGTCTTAAATGTGATTGTGGTTGGATTAATCATCCTTAAACAGTAAATCCAGGAAGGATAGTATTAAATGCGATTGTGGTTGGATTAATCATCCTTAGACAGTAAATCCAGGAAGGATAGTCTTAAATGTGATTGTGGTTGGATTAATCATCCTTAGACAGTAAATCCAGGAAGGATAGTCTTAAATGCGATTGTGGTTGGATTAATCATCCTTAGACAGTAAATCCAGGAAGGATAGTCTTAAATGTGATTGTGATTGGATTAATCATCCTTAGACAGTAAATCCAGGAAGGATAGTCTTAAATGCGATTGTGGTTGGATTAATCATCCTTAGACAGTAAATCCAGTAATTCCGAAAGGAAGGATAGTCTTAAATATGATTGTGGTTGGACTAATCATCCTTAGATAGTAAATCCAGTAATTCCGAAAGGAAGGATAGTCTTAAATATGATTGTGGTTGGACTAATCATCCTTAGACAGTAAATCCAGTAATTCCGAAAGGAAGGATAGTCTTAAATATGATTGTGGTTGGACTAATCATCCTTAGACAGTAAATCTAGTAATTTCGAAAGGAAGGATAGTCTTAAATATGATTGTGATGAGATTGATCCAGTAATTCCGAAAGGAAGGATCATGTATATAGATGACGACGATGTTGATCGTGTGATGACGATGCTGATGATCGTGTGATGACGATGCTGCTGATCGTGTGATGACGATGCTGCTGATTGTGATATGATGATGCTAATGATCGTGTGATGACGATGCTAATGATCGTGTGATGACGATGCTGATGATCATGTGATGATGATGCTGATGATCATTTGATGACGATGCTGTTGATCGTGTGATGACGATGCTGATGATCGTGAGATGACGATGCTGATGATCGTGTGATGGCGATGCTGATGATCGTGTGATGACGATGATGATGTTGATGATCGTGAGATGACGATACTGATGATCGTGCGATGACGATGCTGATGATCGTGAGATGACGATGCTGATGATCTTGTAATGACGATGTTGATGATCATATGATGACGATGATGTTGATCGTGATGGTCTAGATGACGATGTTGATGATCGTGAGGATCCAGACGTTGATGTTGCTATAGTTGTTCGAGTGCTGCTGAAGATAAAGACTCAGTACTGAAGATGTTGATGTTCCAGTAACTGGTTGAGTTACTGATGATGTTAAGAAAGCTTCCAATGATTTATAGATGCATCATGTATGATGTATGACTCGTTGCTCCTGCAGATGTTGTTATAATATCCTTCTCGTTAAGGGGGAGTGTTGAATATTGTAACTTCTAAGAATATTATATTTGTATATTATTTATTTCGGAGATGTTCCATACCTCCGATGTGATTATACTATGAATCCGGAGATGTTTATTCCTCTGAATTGGTTGTGGTAACTAGGGTTATTAGACCAACCATGTGGGGGTCGGCCCAGTCAGTTATAATAGGGTATTTAACCTAATGGTTAAATACGAGCCTACATGTACTTGTGTAAAATACATGTCAGTGTAGTGTATAAATAGAGGAGGTATGTTCCTCATTTGACACACACACACACTTGAGAGAGGCGCACTTGTGGAGGAGAGGTCTGCTATGGTGGAGAAGGAGATCATGTCTTTGGTTTGCATCTTTGTATATTGCTGGTCATCTATAGTGAGGAAGCTTTACTGGGTTTTCTACCCCATGAGGGTTTCCCAGGATAAATCTGTGTCTCTTGTGTTTATGCTATGCTTGTTGTTTCTTCAGTGATCCTGTATATGCTATTATTGTGAAATGGAATGTAATGCTGCTAGTTTCTGTCTTAGCATATTAAATCTTAACACATCTCAAACTAGAAAAATAGGTATTTCAAACCTTGTAAAATGTATTTTCAATAATAGAAAAAAAATTCCTTTATAAAGGTTACTCACATTTGAAATTTATAGAAATGCTTACTTCAAAGAGAATATGAATGCTTTTTGTAGGAAAATCTGAATATTTTTGGAAATAATATATGCTTATATATATATGTGTGTGTGTGTGTGTGTATGCTTTTAGCAGAAAATTTGAATATTTATATTTATGTTTCGGGTCTTTGTGGGATAAGGCACAGAGGTCCTTACATACGGTATCAGAGTCTCGGGTTTCTAAAATTGGAACTTTAATAGGCCTACAAGAAATTATAAAACTATGAAAGAATAAAGAATCTAAGTTCCTATCCAAATGTAGAATTCTATTTTAGAGATTTCTCAAATTTGCTAAATAGAAGGTAAATTTACACAGGACAACTATAAATTTAGATAGAACCGACAATAAATTTACCCATAAAATGATACCTAAAACCCAGAGATATTGGGCATAAAATTTTCAAAAAGTGTCTACCTGCAAAAGATAACAAAGAACATTAAAATAATTAGTAAAATCCAAATACCCAGGTCACCTAACACAAAGAAGCTACTAATTATTTTCAAAGTTTCATAAAATTCCAACCTCGTCACCTAACACAAAGAAGCTACTAGTTATTTTCAAAGCTTCATAAAATTCCAACGTCATCTAAATAAGTGACATACTAAGATGTAATATGTATAGCCTATCCATTCTAGGAAATCGATCTTAAACAAGAAAAGTAAACATCGTCACTTGCATTTCCTAAAATACTATTACTTCGATGGAAAGATGACTCAGATGGAGCGGGAAGGAGTTTGAAGGGTAATACGACATTATAATATTACGATTCATGAACATTGTATGGTCATAGGAGATGAAAACAGAACCAATCCAAATTTTATAACTAAATAATATGTTATGTTCATCATTTTCATGTTGTGTGGACAATGAACGTTGTCATGGCGCAGTTGTTTGGAATTTGTAATTTAAAAAATCAAGAATTCCGAATTCACCATTTTTATAAGATTTAAATCATGGTGGAATCGAGAAAATTCAAATTATATAAAGTTAAAAAATGGTCAATAATATTTATAAGTGTTGAAAAATTATGTTTAAAATAAGTATTTTAAGGGTTTATGGGTTTGACGTGAAGAAAACTGTTCAATTTGTAAAACTAAATACATTGTTTTCTTAGTAGGTAATAAGATTCTAGTCATTTTATTTATTTATTGGGTTAATGGTTTTCTTTTTATTGGTTATTGGTGTTGATATATATATATATATATATTTAATGGTTTTCTTTTTATTGGTTATTGGTGTTGATATATATATATATATAAAATTAATTCAGGCTGGCATATTATTGTCTAAACAATGTGCATATTTGTTATCTAGTATTTTGTTCACCAACTTGTCGGGTTGTGATTTAGTGCTTCTTGCTTGGAATGTGGTTTTACACATGCATCGTGTTTAGGTTCAAATCCTATTAGGTGTAGAGTCCTTATGTGTTAGAGAAAGTGTTTAAGTTTTAAAGTTGGTTTCTCTTTTTCATCATAAAAGAGACTTAATTTTTAAAGTTGGTTTCTCTTCATCATAAAAGAGACTTAGCACATGTTTAACATTCACATAAGTGTGTATATATATATAATCTATAAAATTGTTTTTATTACTTTGTTATCCGTTATCATTTCATGGTTCATTTGGTACTCCAAAAACAAGGCCATTTTTGAAAATCTAAAACCGTGGGTGCAGAAAACTACCTGTCATATTTTAAGTCTGTATCACTCACTTGTGAGAGAACAGGAGCCATTGAGCATAAAAAAAATTGGCTCTTTTGATCCACAGTTTACTTGTCCTGTTCTCTATTTTGATGGTGCTGCTAGAAACGGTCTATGTGTTGGAGGTGGAGCTGTTTTTCTAAATCAATCTCATTATTTTATGCCGAGGCTAAACTGTGGCATTGGTACAAACATGAAAGATGGACTTCTCGCTCTTTGGTGTGTTTTAAAAGTGGCCAGTGTCTTTGGGATTGATGATATGAAAATCTATGGGGATTCCAAGGTCACCATTAAATGGGAGCAAGGTGAATACAAGAAGTAACCTCATTACTTCATTGGTGCAAAAGAATCAAGACAAAAATCCTGCTCTTCAGCAATATCTCCATGGAGCACATTTACAAACAACACAACTTCGTGGCAGATAAACTTTCAAAACAAGCTCTAGATGGCAAGGAAGGTTTTTTAAATTGGGAAGAACACCAATACTCACATGTCTATGATATGGGTTCTATGTGGCTTTATGATTGATCCTGTATCTATAGGATCAGTTTTTTGGTTTTAAATTCAGTTACTCTTTTTTTGGAGTTATAGGCTGGAAAGTATGTCATAGCATAAGTCTTTTTGGAGGTTTACTCTCTATGTAGGTATAGAAGTATATAGTGGTTCTTTCATCTATGTTATGATACCGTTTCTCTTGGTCTTTCATAGACAAGGACTTTATTGTACTATTTGATTCTATATGAATATCAATGGTATGCTTTTTTCTGCTGGAAAAAAAAGCACTTTCAACAAATGGGAAAGATAATTTACAATAGAGTCCTTTTTACGGTCACAAATCCATCAATACAATACAAATTCTTCAAGTTTTAAATATAAGGATGCAATAGTTACCTTTTGTAAAGTTGGTACTTGGTCTAGATTGAAGAATTGCTTCATTCCGAATGCCCATATTATTGGATAGTTTCCATAAAAATTTCTCATATCAATCTTGGGAATGAAATAGTTCCTTGGCCTCGAGTTGAACCCATGATTATGTGGATATTGGAGTAATGAACCATCAAGTTTCTAGGACTATACGCTCTTGTTCTTTGGATATAATATAATTTTCTCCTAGAATGACTTGGACTCCACTAACTTGTTCTCCTTATCGTTTTCTCGAGGAGTTGAGTTTTATGTAAGTAGGTTGTTTATATCCTTCATAAGTTCTTTCATTTTTTTGAGCTCAACTTTGATCTTCGTTTTGAATGTCTGGAATTCAAATTGCATATCCCCTTTGCATGTTTGGAATCCATCTTTGTTGGTGTCCAATATTGTCACCATTTTTTATTATTTATATTACTTGAAGTGACATTATTTCTATCGTTTTTGCTATAGTAAGTTGTTTTCTTAGCCATTCAGCTCATCAAACAGTCCAGGTATGCACAAATTTACTTACAATGCAAATATTGTTTTATTTCTTATATTATCGCTTATTTATGATTAAAATGATGTCTTGGGGTATAATTAACATTTATGGTTTTAATTGACAGGCTACGATTTGCAAGTTACCCATCATTCAGCCCATGCGCTACGTGTTCAGCCCTCCGTTCAGCCCGCGAAATCCGTGGTTTACACATCTTAGACTATTGAATCAAGAGAAGCACACATGGGTTCTTTTCGACACACAATGGGCCTAGTTAATGAGCTATCACTCTAGAAGATCCATCCTTATGCTCGCCAAGCCTGACAACACATCTCACATCCACGTGAATGATCCAAGCCTTGATTCGTCTGTGCATTCAGCCTGGAGTCATGCGTGTTTGCCAAGCTCTCGCTCATGCCATTATTCTGGAAGGAGTCCAGCCATCCACATTTAGCCTGCCAACATAACTCCCACGCCCACGTCAACACTCCAGCGCACCTGCTCTCTTATTCATTTGGCCGGGAATTACACATGCCTGCTCATGTTCATTCTTGCCGTCGTTCTGGAAGGAGTTCGCCTGCCCATGATTCAGTCTACCAGCACATTGCTCGTCCATGTCTGAGTTAGATCGACGTGTCATCTACTCTAAGAAGGAACTAATCCTGTCAAAGATTGAAGAAAGCCCCTGTGTTGGCACATATCGATTTGATCAGATGTTACAATCATTTAAACACTTATATTATTAGAGAGGTCGACTCTGTCAACCCTCTCACCCATTTGTAACTTATAAATAATCGCCTCTGTGATTGAGACAAGTTAGCTTCTGAATTTACGATGGTTTTCCAGTTTTAGTCCAAGCATTTGCAGTCGTAGATAGTGTGAAGATGGAGTCTACAACTTTTCTCAAGATTAATGGAAGTAGCAGTTTGTTGATGTTCTGCTGGTAGTCATTTAAGTTGAGCTAGTTCACCCTCCAATTGCTGGGAAGGGCCCCTCATCAACTAGAGGTTTTATTTACATTTTTTGCAGTTCTTTTCTTGCAATTAACTAGTTTATTTCCTATGTGACTAATTTAATTCATTTTTTTTGTGTGTATTATCTTTAATCCTCTGTAATTAATATTCTTCTATTAATACAACCTTCCTTCTTCTGAGTTAGAATGGTTGACCAATAGTTCAGTAGTTTAATAATTTGTAGTTTGTTTTCGGTCCTTCTTCCATCATCATAGTTAGATATTGCTTCCGAATTCTTCTATAGTTAGTATTCCTTTCCTTCTTTTCTCCTCTGTTAGTTTTTCTTCCTATTTGTTGTAGGTTAGTTCTTCTTTCTTTTATTCCAACCTTCTCCCTTCTTCTATTCCAACTTTCTTATAACTTCTCATAGAATCATTCTTTCTCTTAGGTAATGATTTGCATAGATAATTCCTTAGCCTCTAATCATCTCTCTACTACTTCTTGTGCACTGTAGGCTCATTTGCATAAATCCAGCTGCTAATTAAATAATTCAAAAACTCTTCTTTCCCTCACTTTAAAACATTTTCCTCCATTCGGATCGTCATTCGGATTGCCATTCAGACTGACGTTCGGATCGTCATTCGGACTTGTGTGTTTTCTGTATTATCTTAGGCCTTTTTCGGAATCTAATTTCTTCCGTCTCTTAATCATCATTCTTCTTGTTCCTCCTTAATAGTTTGAGATGTAATTAAATTTTGTTTTATGTTATTTGGATTTTTTAATTCAATTTTCATCATTATTTCCTCCTTTCTTATTTCTTTCTTATCCTCTTCTTATCTTTCTTCCAACAATCAGTTCTTTGACCATTTTTGTACTTAGTTAATGTTTAGAATGTTGTTTTTAAATAGTTTAGTTTCAAGTTATAGTTGATGATTCCATTTCGTTGAGTTGTTTTAGTTTAATGAAGATGTTCGTGTTGCAAGATCTGGATTAATAATAAAATATATTTATAAAGTTTTCTACTTGCTTCCAAATCTAATATAGTTCAGTTTAACATATTTGTTAGGTTTTCTATTTGCTTCTAACTTGCATTAGTTTCATGTTGTTCACATATGGATAGACAATAGTTCATAATGTTTAAAGTTAGTGGTAGTTTGTTGATTTTTAGTTTACACTTGTTTGTAGAAGTTAAGTTAGATTTACTTCCATTTAGCTTCCTTATTACATTTGAAACTCATTACAATACATTTACTCCAGTTCCTATTACATTTGATGTAAGTAATCAAGAAGAGTGGAATTAGATGGTTTAGTCTGAATTTATTTACATTTACAAGTTCTCCCAATTAAACATCTAATATTCGTAGCTCTGATTCTGTTCATAGTTGTTATATGGAAGTTGAATTTAGGAGTTTCTTATTTTTCTAGAAGTAATTTGTGTTTCAGTATTTGTTTCCATCTTTCTTATTAATTAACCACAGAGGTAGAGCAGTATGATCTAGTACTATTCTGATCTTTGATTTAAATGTATTCTTAAAGATTTAACTCGGTTTTTCATTTTGAAAGATCTTTCGATCTTTTTCCTTACTAAATATTTTCTAGGTCTAACAAACCTGAAACTTTACAACCCTTTCTACCTTGGCATATATTTTGCTTCAACTCTAAGTTTACTGATCCTGGTTGATAATTAATATTACATGTTATTTTTATTTGAGATAGCTCACACACCCGACATTTTGGCACCGTTGCTCGGGAGTTGAAATAGGTAGAATTCAGTTGAATATAGGTAGAACTTCTCTTTCAAAACTTAGTGGTAACTTAGATTAGGCTGGTGGCAGGTGAGTGGTAAGACAAGAGGTAAGAACCCACACATCTGTTATAACAGGCATCCCCAAAACCCAACAGGAGTAGTTATGCAGTCAATGTTTCTCTGAGTTATAATTTGTTTTCATGAATAGGTCAAGAGATTCACAAGGTATATTTATTAAAACTCAAATTCCTACTAACCTATACGGGGACGTGCCACCCCAACTACTAACTCAACAGAAAGGTATCAGAAGACACCTAAAGGGGATAGTCCTACTTGGAAGGCTAAAGAAAACTTCTCTAGAAACATTTTAAAGGAAATCATAGGGACATCAGAACAGTCTGTTCACAAAGAAATTCCACTAGAAGAACCTCAAGCTCATATTGAGATTGAACAAAGGCAAGAGGAAATTTAACTATGTGTTACAAAAATCTAAATATAGTGATCTTCAGGAAGATGCAGTAAGAACACTCTTCCTCAAAGGAATCTTAGAAGAACTCTTGGATAACCTTAATCTCATGGCAGCATGAGACATTTCTCATAAATCTTTTGCAGAGATTTGTGAACTATGTAGGAATTAATCTAGGAGTAGAGGTAAAGGTGGAAGACACTTTCAAGAACCTTATGTTAGAAATCCAAAAGGAAACACATCTGGTCCTGGTGGAGTTACAAGGGTAGAGTTAGGGAACCTGTTAGAAAACTTCAAAACAGATATTTGAGGAGCTATGGGTTCCCAGCTAGATGCATTACAAGCTAACAAGAGACAGGAAGAAGAGCGTGCAGCAATGAGTATTTTCTACCCTAGGTGCAGAACTAAACATCCTCAAAGAGAATGTCCATTAAACAATGTTTCATTTTTTCACCTCTGTATAGAAGAGCCTCCCAGTGATAGTTGTCCATTGTTGCCCGGGTTGCAAGCTATATACAAGAGTGGAAGTTTTGGTGAAACATTTACGAGGCCTTGGCATCCTAGGGATCAACGTTCGGGTCAGGATCCATCATTCCAATTTCCACCTTACTACCATCCTTATCAACCCCCAAAACAATGAAACACTTCAGGCTGGTAGAATTGGCCACCACAGTACTTTCCTCAAAATGCTCAACAACAGTAATGGCCTCAGGGATGGAGAGGACAAGCTTTTTCCCAACCATCTCTTCCTATGCGTAACTATCCTTACCCACCTAATGTTCAACACTTTTTACCTGGATATGAACCTCCTTCACTACCTCGCATACCAAATCAACCTCATCATTTCCAGAATATGAACCCTCCAAGACCCACAATATTACCCGCACAACCGATACCGAATCCTAACAATAAACCAACCGAAGCTCTTAATAACATTGGGTTGTTACCTCTTCCATCATATGCTATTTTGTCTGCACCAATACATGAAGTTCAATTGCAGTATGGAAGAGTTTTGCAAGATCATCATAAGTCATCAGTTGTTATTCGAGAAGAAAATGAAGAAGAAAATATACCTAATGAAATTTTGAACAATGCCATTCTTGATAATGTGGTTGTTCCAAAATATTCAACACATAACCTTCCTAATAAAGAAGTAATATCGAGAAATAAATCACCTCCATATCCGGAGTGTCTAATAATAGAAAAACCCGTAACTTACCCATAATATAACATCATTAATGAATTGAAAAATATTTGTATTAAGATTCCTTTATTACAAGCCATTAAACATATACCAATATTTGGTAAAGTCATAAAAGAACTCTGCATTAAGAGACCAGGTAAGAAACAAAAAGACCCTCCAACAATACATGTCATAGGTGAAATCTCAGATTGCATAGCAAAACAGCCTAGAATTCCGAAGTATACAAATCCAAGAAACCCTGTAGTAATTGTTCTCATTAACAACACTACTATAGAGAACACATGCATTGATCTAGGGGCTTCTATTAACCTAATGACTACTACATTTTTAGAAGCTCTCCAATTAGGACCATTCCTCCGCCCTACCCCAACAATGTTAGAACTAGCATATCGTACTATGGTACAACCTATTGGGATATTAGATGATATTATGGTGTCAGTAGCCTCATGGGAATATCCCGTGGACTTCATGTTTATTCAATCAAAATACCCATTTAGGGGGAATCCTATCATTTTAGGAAGACCCTGGCTGGCTACTGCGAAATAGGATGTAGGGATGGAGAGATGGTTATCCGTAACGTACCCATATAAACAAGTTACTAACAAGGTGAATGTGAGAGAAATTTTTTTCCTCACATTAGAAATATACACAATGAGATTGTTTGTGATAGGGAACACAAGTCTACAATTAAACAAACTTTTCTACCATAAAGAGGATGCACATTCATTGATTACAATCATTCCTGCAATCTATCTTTTGACAACTCTTACTCATCTTATACAAAGGTCCTAGTTGGTCATTTGCGTCTTTGTACCATATTATTTTCACAATGTTTTCTACCTTACTCATATTCTAAGATCTCTAGGAATATGGCTACTCATACAATAACATAAAAATTTACACATCCCAGGAAACATAACCAAGAATGTATTTAATTCCACAAAAGCAACCATATTTAAGTGACTTCGTGAGATAGGTTCATTCCACTTTCACTTAACGATTCCTATTCTGTTAATTGTATAAGTGCAAATGCCCTGCTTGTCTTTGCCTTGAATGTTTACAACAATGATTCTTTTCCATTGGCAGCAACTTAATATACTAACAATAAAACAATGATTACATGTATCTTGCTATCATATACACATTTATGAGATAACATAAATTACTCTTTGTTCTTCATTGATGAGATACACACACGCATATAAACCACAAAACCATATTACAAATGTGAAACCAGATGTAGGTGGTTCACGCCATGGGATACGTCCACAAAAGAGTCAAGATCATATTATTTATCCACAATAGGATTACATTCTGTACCACAATAAGGTTGTTGCTTTCCACTTCTTTGAAGTCTCTCAGATCCATAGTAATACCAAAACAATTCTACGCTACCACTACAAACTCAAACATTTGACACAACTCAAGCTTCCGATCTTGTCAGAACTCCGCAAAGTTTCTATCCTTTAAGAGCTTCTTCCTTATCATTTATACGAATGTGGCACAACATATATATATAAATCCCAGCCTATCATACATATATATATACTATTCAACAACAAAGAGATTCAGCAAGCAACAACCAAACTAACTCGACAATATAGAAAGAATTTCCAGATTATCGTTAAGATCATACTACGATTTCTATCCAGCGTAAGGTATATTGAACTAAGCGATTTTCATCAGCATATCTACGAGTTTAGATCTTAAGAATAATTTGCAGAGGATCAATACGGTTCTACATGGGTACGTAGAGACCTAGAAATATCTCAAGAGTTATCAATGATTCAAACATGAATAAAATACTATAGTTCTAACCACAAACATGCGTGGCTAGTATTATGTAGAGTATTTCCAATACAATTATAATGTAAACCATGACCATAATTTAAAGTAGCATCCATAGGTAAACCCCAGGGAATTGTAGTTGGATGCATAGATCGCATTCCTTCCATATGTGTGCAATATATGCATCATGAAAGGGATATGGCATAGGGTAACTCCTACAGAGTATTACACTCAGCCAGTCGACCATAAGAGGCACTAAGCGATCAATTTGTAACACAAAGAAAATTTACAACAGGAGATGCTACCCCGTATACGGAATAGCAAGGAGTATCTATGCCTCAACATAAGAACATAAATTGTGGAAATAAAACAAAAGAGACCTAAATCCTTTAACCGAGAATCACGAACATAGATCCAAATTGGAAATACTACTATATAGATCACTTTCATACAGCAAATGGAAGACCAGGATAGAGATCCATTCCAGATATGGGATCGCCAGGATAAAGTTTGATAGTCTATTGCTGAGATGAAATCTGGAACCCCACCGTGGAACGCATCCATACAAAAAATATCAAGGTAGGCAGGCATACAACATGCTATCACTAGCAGGGGTTATGTACATTTAACCCTTCAAATAAAATGCTAATCAAACAAATACCAAAGTATTGCTAGATTATGGCAATCGTAGCCTCCTCAGAACTCCATCCACTATCCACAAAGCAAGCATGTATAAATTAAACATTAAATAAAACAATTGATACAGAGTATTACTGGTTATGGCCATGGTAGCCTTCCTAATTCCCTACGCAGTCCATACAACACATAAATATAATTTAAATAGTGAAAAAGGTAAGCAAAGCAATCGATACAGAATATCAATGGGTTATGGCAATCGTACCCTTCCCCGATTCCATACACTGTCCACACAAAGCATAAATTTAATTTAAACCATGAAGCATATGCAAAGCAAATCAATGCAGAGTTAATAACTAGGGATCTGGCTTTGCACCAGCCATCCCATCCCCAACAAAATATTTCTTAGACAATCTATCTAATGATAAGCAAGGTTTGGCCAGCTCAAATCTATCAAACAGGTCACAAGGATCTACACGTGCCATCAGGAAATAGATCCATCTGGGTCTGTGCCCAAGTACCGCCGTTTCTCAGGACACATGATCCATTATTTATCCTTGGATAACTCGTCTAGTACTTTAGCAAGAGTACCCGCCACTTGGAGGCCTAGCTTTGCCAAGTGTTAGTTTTCAAGTAATAATATTTTATTTTACATTATTTCATTTTCTAAAAGGCTGCCACTTGTATCATGACTCGAGGAGACCAGGAGTAAAACAGATGCCTTCTTACTCTATCGAAGCTCTTTTATTTCCCACAAAAAATATATTTAAATGTTTAGAACCTTCATAGGTGTAAGACTTTTAAGAAAAATATGTATAAATATATAACTAAGTTTATCCATCCCATAGTCTTATATTTATGTATATAAGAATTATAAATTTTTTCCTTTACATATACTTGTATTACTTCTAGTTGTTTTATGATCACCACTATTGTTATCTCTCTCTCTATATAACATATATATATATAAATGAGATTCTTCACCCACGGTAGACTTTAGCATTGTCCCTGTAGACTAGGACAAGTTATTCTGCTTAGGGCTTACTATCGTTTCTGATCATTATGTGTGAACATAATCTCGAGCTTGTTTGTAACAAGGTAGTTCAATAAAATTTCGCATATGGATCGAATCATTTGGTCGTCTAATTTAGTTAGACTCTTCTTAGGTAGATATTTCAAGAAAAAATAAATTGAACGTCACTAGTTCCTCACCTTCAAATGTCTAATACTGAAAACAAGACTTTCACGGCCTCCTAGCCATCGCACCTTCCTCCTTGAAGGATTTAGTTAGTTATTGTTTAGTTGCACCACCACTTTTAGCCTCTTAAGTCTATATCAACCATTACAACTTATGAAAATAAATGATAAAGATTTCATGGTTTACTGGTGGGGCCTTGGCCTTGAGCTCCTCACCAGTAAATCGGTGCAATAATTAATTACATTTTTAAAATAATAAGGGAAGAAAAGGAGGGATATTACATCCTCATCCCCTTAAGAATAACACTGTCCTTGGTGTTCAACAAATTGTCTCTCGTTCTCACTTCCACCTTTGCTCGCTTTGTCATCTCTGTTTTGATCGTTTTCAAGTTCCCACGATTTCCGCAGTTGTTATCGCTCATAACCTGTTCTTTTGTGTAACACAACATTTGTAATTCATGGAAACCTTTATCTTTTGTTTGTGCTTTATTATCACAAACATACACAAAATAAATGCTCCCAGGGTGTAGACTGTTAATTTAATCAAAACATATCATATAGTAGTCCATGTGCTCGAGGGATTATGCCCAACACATATAAAAGTAATCCATGTGCTCCAGAGTTTATGCTCAACACTCATTTAGAATAGTCGAGGTGATCGAGAGTGTATTCACTCAACACCAAATAATTTTTCTGTATTTATTATTCATGCATAATAGCCATAATGTTTGTTCACTAGCCCTTTTTATAGGTTTTGTAAAATAACTTGAACACATAATGTAAGCATAACATAACAAAAATCATATTTGTAATAGTACTAGATATATATAGGTAGTTTAAATCCGTGAGTATAAGACGCACCCATGGTATTGATCTCGAGCCTATTTCAGCAATCATTAATAATACCTTTCCAGGGACTATGGTATTAAACTACGGTGCAGTCCAAGACCCCTTTATGTGTGCTTTTTAGTTTCCCCGGGACTCCACATGACTCGTTACTGTAACATGCCCATGCAACACAAGGACGATACCCTTTCACTTTATTATATAGTTTTAGGTATATCTCCTACCGGTGCTCTTCAGGATGTTCATACAACTTGGGCACCCCCACAGTTGTTTCAAAATTCCATGATGCTCCAGAGTCCGTTCGACTCAACATCAAACCTCTTTAATAGGTCAATAGTCATGATGCTCGAGAGTCCTCCCGACTCCACACCATATTATAAAAGATAAGTAACCATGATGTTCCAGAGTCCCTCCCGACTCAACATCAAACCTCTATAATAGGTTAATAGTCATGATGCTCCAGAGTCCTCCCGACTCACACCATACTATAAAGGATAAGTAACCATGATGTTCTAGAGTCCCTCCCGACTCAATATCAAATCTCTTGAATAGGATTTCAAATTTATCCTCTTGCGTTTCATTCAGTTTCTTTGTAAACATATTAACTCATTCATGCAAATGACTATTATCAGTCTAACTATAAATTTGCATTATGCTATCGGTTCAAAATAGTTATTGAATCATAATTCATGTTAGGAAATACTTCATGTATTACCTCTCATTCACCGGTCTTGGTGAAGTCTCTCGTACCGGTCATGCATCTGCATGCTTCACTTACAATCTCCTACCAAAAGTTATTCACATCATAATCTGTTTGTTCATAACATAAATCAAGTTCCACAAAATTTTGACTATGTGTCCAATTCACTTGTTAGTATCACTTTACATAACAAAATTACATATTGTAAGAAAATATTTTGCTTATGCATAAAAATAAGAAAATCACCTTTCATACTACAATATGCATACTTGATTATCTAAAATAAATATGACTAGCTTCATTAATAGGATTATGTAATGCCTTGAAATACATTCTTCCTATGATGATCCATTATGGTCACTTCACCTCAATCCTTAGCTTTCATTGTGTCAAGCACAATTCCCATTTAGTTATACAACTTTTCTTGTGCCTGCCAACATCATGTAAGTAACAAAAATTGTCAACAAATGTACTTGTATAGTTTTCATAGGGACAAACGCATACCTTTATGAGGGAGACTACATATCTCTTTATTGTATTGTCCTCATATGCCAAGGTACATGTTTAACACACATTAGTAATTCCCTCAATATCATATGAATCTATATCTCGAAACAAAATAGGTTGTCAAGGTATTGATGTATATAACATAAATATTGATCACATAAAGGTATAATCCTTATGGCAACCACTATCAGCATCCCAACATTCCTAGTAAGGATTACTGAAAAATAGGAAGTATATAAGAATAAAATCATATAGTTTCAACACATGCATGCTATTAACTACTTAGAATACACATGTATACTTATGGAGTAATTTTAACCATCATCCTTTGTTGAACCTACCAACAAGGGTATAAGCGTGTTCCCATGTCACACATTTATACTTCCTTATCACATACGAGAAGGCGGCAAGTGGACTCCTATCTCTTTTTGTTTTCTCCTTTATAACTTGACATATTCAGATAAGGTTATAAAAATAAAGGATACTCATTTGTGGAAGTACTTTTAAGTCGAAGAACATGAAAATCATCATTCTCAAGGACGACAATTTTCTAGTCATAGAAACTTCACACAGTAGAGCATCCATTTAAACCAAAATAAAGTTAATTCCTTTACCTTTTAATATTTTACCCTGAGAATGAACCTTTTCTATTCAATCATAGAAGTTTTAAAACTTTTCTAACCATCTATTGTTTGTATAATATCCTTCTTGAATGTGAGATCATCGAATAACACATGTAACATCACTTGTATTAACCTCGAAGATCTATTGTGTGTTGAGTTATAAATATGTAACATCGAACATCTTCCATACCTTCTACTTATTAAGGGTTAAGATCAATATAACTCCCTCAATAACATTTATCCAATTCCTTTGGTCTTATTTTGATCAATCCTCTACTGTAAAACATCTATCATTCCAGCCCCGAAATCGTTCGGTAAAAATAAGAAAAAAAAATTGATTTTTTTTTTTCACATAACAGATAGAAAATAAGATAATTTCAGGAGTTACTCCCTTAGTACAATATATATATTTTTCTAATATTATAAGGATAATCTCCATCCTACAATCTGGGGTACCTAGTTAATACAATTATTTCAACACAAGTGCGTGAAATCAACAACCAGGTAACTCATGACAATTTTACAGTCCTTCATATAATGACCTAATTGCACCTTACCCATTTCATAATTCACATGCTATACCAACTTTTCAAAGCGCTTCACCCCTTTACATATTTTTATATGACCTAACCATCATCCATTCAACCCTTATAGTTCCATATGTTTGCTATCCTGCCTTCATTTGTATAATCACGTTTTTTTATTTTTATTTTTATTCTTTTTAGGCCTTAAAACTTTTCTAATCATCATAATACAAAATCGAAGCAATCAAGTACCTATGATGAATGTCTATGCCTTGACTCATATAAGTACAAAAAACCCTACTAATGGAATCAATCGACTGGATATGAGTGTACATCTTTCATAAGGTAATAATCTTAATTATGTTTAAATACAACCCTCATAAACTTTTGAACATGCAAATGTTCCTATGATTCTCATTACTAACCTTATGATCTATGTCCATGAGAAAAAAAATATTAACAAAATCACCAAGATAAGGATAGGAACATAGTCCAATTAATTTAATCATTTTTAAAGAGTACTTTCTTGTCATTCAATGAAACTAATTGTAGCGCATGAGGAGATATTCATGGTCTAGTAATTTATTAATAGAAGATCATTTAGATATGTAATGAAACATATAAAATGCTCGCATATTGAAAATGCTTTGCTTTTATAATGCTTCAAAAAAAAAAAAATGGAGCATACTTACTTGCGATTTAAAAGACGTCTTGTTGATTACCTCTTGACGATCCTTTGGAATGAAATTTTGTGTCTTATCGATGGAGTTCCTTTGACTAATCGTATGTTCCTTTCCTCGACTGAGCCCAAATAATCACGAGTGTTTGCAACCCATGCTCTGATACCATATGTAACATACCCATATAAACAAGTTAGTAACAAGGTGAGTGTGAGAGAAAAAAATTTCCTCACATTAGAGATATACACAATGAGATTGTTTGTGATAGGGAAAAAAGTCTGACAATTTAACAAACTTATCTACCATAAAGAGGATGCACATTCATTGTTTACAATCATTCATGCAATCTATCTTTTGACAACTCTTACTCATCTTATAGAAAGGTACAAGTTGGTCATTTGTGTCTTTGTACCATATTATTTTCACAATGTTTTCTACCTTACTCATATTCTAAGATCTATAAGAATATGGCTATCCATACAATAACATAAAACTTTACACATCCCATGAAACATAACCAAGAATGTACTTAATTCCACAAAAGCAACCATATTTAAGTCACTTCGTGAGATAGGTTCATTCCACTTTCACTTAACAATTCCTATTCTGTTAATTGTATAAGTGCAAATGCCGTGTTTGTCTTTTCCTTGAATGTTTACAACAATGATTATTTTCCATTAGGAGCAACTTAATATACTAACAATAAAACAATGATTACATGTATCTTGCTATCATATACACATTTATGAGCTAACATAAATTACTCTTTGTTATTCATTTATGAAATACACAGACCCATATAAACCACAAAACCATATTACAAATGTGAAAGCAGATGTAGGTGGTTCACCCCATGGGCTACGTCCACAAAAGAGTCAAGATCATATTATTTATCCACAGTAGGATTACATTCTGTGGCACAATAAGGCTGTTTCTTTCCACTTCTTTAAAGTCTCTTAGATCCAGAGTAATACCAAAACAATTCTATGCTACCACTACGAACTCAAACATTTGACAGAACTCAAGCTTCCGATATTGTCAGAACTCCACAGAGTTTCTAGCCTTTAAGAGATTCTTCCTTATAATCTATACCAATGCGGTACAACATATATATATATAAATCCCAGCCTATCATACATATATATATACTATGCAGCAACAAAGGGATTCAGCAAGCAGCAAACAAACTAACTCGACAATATAAAAAGAATTTCCAGATTATCGTTAAGATCATACTATGATTTCTAACCAGCGTAAGGTATATTCAACTAAGTGATTTTCATTAGCAGATCTACGAGTTCATATCTTAAGAATAATTTGCAGAGGATCAATATGGATCTATGCATGTACGCAGATACCTAGCAATATCTCAAGCGTTATCATGATTCAAACATGAATAAAATACTACAGTTCTAACCACAAACATGCGTGGCTAGTATTATGCAGAGTATTTCCAATACAATTATAATGTAAACCATGACCGTAATTTAAAGTAGAATCCAGAGGTAAACCCCAGGGAATTGTAGTTGGATGCATAGATCATATTCCTTCGATATGTGTGCAATATATGCATTATGAAAGGGATATGGCATAGGGTAACTCCTATAGACTATTACACTCAGCCAGCCGACCATAAGAGCCACTAACTGATCAATTTGTAACACAGAGAAAATTTACAACAGGAGACGCTATCCTATATACGGAATAGCAAGGAGTATCTACGCCTCAACAATAGAACATAAATTGTGGAAATAAAACAAAAGAGATTTAAAGCCTTTAACCGACAATCACGAACATAGATCAAAACTAGAAACACTACTGTATAGATCACATTCATACAGCAAATGGAAGACCAGGATAGAGATCCATTCCAGAGATGGGATCGCTAGGATAAAGTTTGATAGTCTATTGCTGAGATGAAATCTGGAACCCCACCGTGGAATCCATCCATACAGAAAATATCAAGGTAGGCAGCGATACAACATGCTATCACTAGCAGGGGTTTTGTACATTTAACCCTTGAAATCAAATGCTAAGCAGAAAAATACTGAAGTATTGCTGGATTATGGCAATCGTAGCCTCCTCAGAACCCCATGCACTATCTACAAAGCAGACATGTATAAATTAAACATTAAAGAAAACAATTGATACAGAGTATTACTGGTTATGGCCATCGTAGCCTTCCTAATTCCCTACGTGATCCATACAGCACATAAATATAATTTAAATAGTGAAAAAGGTAAGCAAAGCAATCGATACAGAATATCAATCGGTTATGGAAATTGTAGCCTTCCTCGATTCCATACACTGTCCACACAAAGCATAAATTTAATTTAAACCATGAAGCATATGCAAAGCAAATCGATGCAGAGTTAATAACCAGGGATCTGGCTTTACACCAGCCATCCCATCCCCAGCAAAATATTTCTCAGAAAATCCATCTAATTATAAGCAAGGTTCGGCTAGCTCAAATCTGTCAACCAGGTCACAAGGATCTACACCTGCCATCAGGAAATAGATCCATCTGGATCTGCGCCCAAGTACTCCCCTTTTTCAGGCCGCGAGACCCATTATTTATCCCTGGAGAACCCATCTAGTACTTTAGCAAAAGTACCTGCCACTTGGAGGCCTAGCTTTGCCAAGTGTTAGTTTTCAAGTAATAATATTTTATTTTACATTATTTCCTTTTCTAAAAGGCCACCACTTGTATCATGACTCGAGGAGACAAGGAGTAAAAAGGATGCCTTCATACTCTATCGAAGCTCTTTGATTTCCCACAGAAATATATATTTAAATGTTTAGATCCTTCATAGGTGTAAGAATTTTAATAAAAATATGTATATATATATATATATAACTAATTTTATCCATCTCATAGTCTTATATTCATGTATATAAGAATTATAAAATTTTTCCTTTAATACATATACTTGTATTAGTTATAGTTGTTTCATGATCACCACTATTTTTATCTCTATATATAACATATATATATATAAATGAGATTCTTCACCCAAGGTAGACTTTAGCATTGTCCCTGTAGACCAGGACAAGTTATCCTGCTTGGGGCTTACTACCATTTCTGATCATTATGTGTGAACATAATCTCGAACTTGTTTGTAACATGGTAGTTCAATAAAATTTCACAGATGGATTGAATCATTTGGTCGTCTACTTTATGTTAGATTCTTCTTAGGTAGATATTTCAAGAAAAAATAGAGTGAACGTCACTAGTTCCTCACCTTCAAATGTCTAAGACTCAGAACAAGACTTTCGCGGCTTCCTAGCCATCGCACCTTCCTCCTTGAAGGATTTAGTTAATTATTGTATAGTTGCACCACCGCTTTTAGCCTCTTAAGTCTATATCAACCATTACAACTTATGAAAATAAATGATAAAGATTTCATGGTTTACTGGTGGGGCCTTGGCCTTGAGCTCCTCACCAGTAAATCGGTACAATAATTAATTACATTTTTTAAATAATAAGGGAATAAAAGGAGGGATATTACATTATCTTTGATGGGCTATCTACAAGAAGACTAGCTTTATACCTAACAACACAACCCGCAACTGAGAGATTATTTTTGTTAGATTGTCCTTTTGGAGAGGAAAACCTCGAAGAACTTTCCCTTAGTGATCTTTCTTGGGCACTTCAAGAAAAAAATATTGAAAACGTGTTGAATCAATTTATTTCCTCCACCACCTCTATAGACTTTCCTCAGTCTTTTTCCCAACTTGACCAGATTTTTTGAGATGGATTTCAAGAAAACATGATTCTCTCAACATTTACAAGTACAGCTTGTGTCTTTTCAATTGAAGAAAAACTAGGATCTTATACCGTACCATGTGAAGTTAGTTCCAAAAAATTTCTACATATAAATGCAGGTTTAGATGAGAGTCAGCAAAAGCAATTTTTAAAAGTTCTCAAAAGTCAAAGTGGAGCTTTCGCTTGGGAATACACCGATATGAAGGGTATACACCGAGATACTTGTATTCACCA
This sequence comes from Larix kaempferi, assembly GCA_027924585.1. Taxonomy (NCBI): domain Eukaryota; kingdom Viridiplantae; phylum Streptophyta; class Pinopsida; order Pinales; family Pinaceae; genus Larix; species Larix kaempferi. The sequence continues at coordinate 14,810,634 of BSBM01000047.1, read as the reverse complement.
CATTTACACAGACACAAGCATACCTCCCGTCAAACAACCCCAGAGGAGAATGAACCCAGCTCTCAAAGATATAGTAAAAGAATAATTGCAAAAAGTTCTTAACGCTGGATTCATTTACCCAATTTCCAATAGCAAGTGGGTGTCTCATCTGGTAGTAGTTCCAAAGAAAGTCACAGGGAAGTGGCAAACCTGTGTTGATTTTCGAGAATTGAACAAGGCCACTCTTAAAGACTATTTCCCTCTACCTTTTATAGATCAGGTGTTAGATACCCTATCAGGGAAACAATATTTTTCTTTCCTAGATGGGTATACTGGATACAATCAGATATTAATAGCACCTGAGGACCAAGATAATACTACCTTTAGTTGCTCTTGGGGGACTTATGCCTATCGAGTGTTACCATTTGGCCTTTGTAATGCACCTGCTACTTTCCAACGTGCAGTTCTAGGTATCTTTGTTGACCTTATACATGATTGTGTAGAGGTCTACATGGATGATTTCAAAGTCTATGGTAATACCTTCCAAGAGGCCCTCGACAACCTCGAGACAGTTCTTATTCAATGTCAGGACACAAACTTAGCCCTTAGTCATGAAAAATGCAAGATGTTATTAACCGAGGGCATAGTTCTAGGACATCATGTCTTTCTTCAAGGTATCAAGGTGGATCCTGCCAAGATAGATATAATTTTAAATCTTCCTCCTCCAAAGACTCTGAAGGAAGTTAGAAGCTTTCTTGGCCATGCAGCTTATTATAAGCGGTTTATAGAAAATTTCACCAAGATAGCCGCGCCTATGTTCAAACTACTCATGAAAGACACATAATTTCAATGGAATGAACCTTGTCAAGAAGATTTCGAAACTTTAAAAGCAAAATTATCAGTAGCACCAGTACTTAGGAACCCTAACTGGTCCCTTCCTTATGCCATTTATTTCGCTAGTAAAAACTTCACTCCTACATAATCAAAATACATTGTTACCGAAAACAAGTTCCACACAGTAGTCTATTCCATCAATAAGTTTCGTCATTATATCACAAGATATGAAATTTTCATACATACCATTCATTCTGCTATCATATTTTTGATGAATAAACCAGTTACCAATGGCAGAGTGACTCGGTGACTTCTTTTGTTACAAGAGTTTAATATTACCATTGTTGACCGTCTTCATCAAGAGAATGTAGTAGTAGACTTTCTCTCCCGTATTCAAATTGACAATGGTGATAGTCCTGTTGATGATAGCTTCCCAGATGAACATTTATTCATTGTATCTGTTCGAACCCCATGGTTCACAGACATAGCCAATTATTTGGCAACTGGAAAGCTACCAAACCATCTCTCTCGACCCAAAAAACGTAGAATCATAGTTCAAAGCTCTAACTATTCCTGGGTGGATAATGATCTCTTTCGTACCGGTCCTGACCTTATTATTAGAATATGTGTATGAGAGGTTGAGATGGCATAGATTCTTCATGCATGTCATGGTGGACCTTGCGGTGGACACTTTTATGATAAAAGAACAACATATAAGGTTTTACATTCTGGATATTATTGGCCAAGCAACTTCAAGGATGCTGCCAAATATGTCAAGGGATGCGATAGTTTCCAAAGAATGGGTAGACCTATGCCATCTGATGAGATGCCTTTGCAACCTTAAGTTATGATTGAGCCTTTTGAAAAATGGGCTCTAGATTTTGTTGGACCAATTTCCCCTATGTCTTGTAAGAAAAAGTACATTCTAGTCTATACATATTATGCCACCAAGTGGGTAGAAGCCAAAGCTTTATTCTGAGCCACAGAAAAATCAGTGGTAGAAGTAATGTATGAAGAAATATTTACCTGATTTGGTGTACCTAGGGAAATTGTAACTGATCAAGGATCTCAATTCACTTCCAAGTTAATGAAAGAACTTACTAATAAATATGGCATTAGACATTGCAAATATTCACCATATCATCCTCAGGAAAATGGTCAAGTAGAAATCACAAACAAAGTATTAGAATTTATCATGACCAAGATCATTCAGTTACACCACAAGGACTGGGCCGATCGGCTCCCAGAAGCCTTGTGGGCTTATAGAATAACTTGGAGAAACACCACTGGCCATACACCTTATGAACTTGTTTATGGTAAACATGTTCTCCTACCCATTGAATTTCAGGTTAAGACATTTCGAATGGCTACTCAGTTAGGAATGAATTTAGAAGAAGCACAGAAACAACGAATCCTACAAATAAGTGAATTAGACAAGATTATACAGGATGCTATGCAATGAACAATATTAATAATGAATCAACGTAAAAAATGACATTACAGATACATTAAACAAAAACAATTTAAAATAGGAGATTGGGCATTCCTTTTCGATTCGAGATACAAAAAATTTAAAGGTAAATTGACTACTCGCTGGATGGGTCCTTATGAAATTGTTACAGCTTTCGATAATGGATCCGTTAAAATTAAAACAATTGATGATTCTCAAACTTCCTTTGTTGTAAATGGCCATAGACTTAGACTTTATCAACAACCTATATCTAAACAAGACTTTGTACATAATTCCTTACAACAGCAGGAGATGGAAGTGGTAGAAGAGGAAATCATTCCTCCTCCTCCTAGTCCCTCAAATTTCTAAAGGATTGTCTTTATTTGTACATATGTGAATATATTGTGTTTTTGTTTTAATTATAATAATGAAGAGTTATTTTTGATAGGCTGATTGTATTTATACAGGGAATTCATTTGTATAATCAGCTCATGAAATTTTTGCCATTAAAAACAGGAAAACTTTTCTCCCTTTTTAGATTTCTTATGACTTTTTTTGTACATATGTTTTGTTTTGAATAAATCAAAATCATCTAACAACGGTTTTGTAGCTTAATTACAAGGACCTTATCTGCTCATGCAATATTATTGAAAGGGAAGCACTTAAAAGAAATTTTTTTTATCCTAATCCCTTCTTCTTCTTTTTTCAATTATTGTTGAAATTGACATTTTTAGCGAAAGAAAAAGTGTTCTTTATATTATTTTGTAACCATTTCGTTTATGATTTTGAATATGGTATTTGATTCAGGCATGCACATTTCTGATTATCGTTTAGAACTGTTGCTTAAAAGACCTATCTTAATTGCTATGATCTTAACAAACAATATACTATCTTACACCTATGGATCATTGGCTTATCCTAGACTCATTATCAAAACTTGTCTCTTAAAGCATCTTTTAAAGGTAACTTAGAAGTGAATGTTATTTTTATTCTTGTGGGGAACATTACTAAATTTTTATTAAAAAGATAGATATAGATCAAAGAACAACTTTAGGTTATTATCTTTTGACATGATCTTTAATTTTGGCTATTATAAGTAAAAGTTGCTCATAAAGGTTCGTTCTAATATTTTGAATTATGTGTTTAGAAGGATTAGCACACTCTAGTACCAACCAGCTTCCTTATATATATATATATATATATATATATATACATCCATCATTATACGAAGAAAACCCACCGATGTACTGAAGAGGCCTGCTGGAAGCGGGTCCATGCAAAGTAAAATATTAAACAAGGAAGCTAGGTAAATGCACGTAAACCCGCTGGGGTACTGAACAGGCTCGCTGGCAGCGGGACTATGCTTGCATGGTACCAAGATAAAACCCCTGGGGTACTGAATAGGCCTGCTGGTAGCTGGTCAATATCGAGTAAAAGAGATCGGTTAATGCATTTCTATGCACATAATTCATATATAAGAAACCTGAGTGTACAAACACATGTTTTGGCCAATCATCTATACTGTCATTAGAGAATAACTGTAAGTTGAACTTGGACCTTGTCATCTAATTCAAACAATATCTAGGATGTTATTATCCTAGAAATGGGACCCATAATTATGAAAATCTCACAAACTTTACAGTACACCTTATCTATATCTTGGGATGACAAGAAATCTCTAAAATGAGTCATGGATGGCTAGTTTTCCTGTGGCATCTTTCATATCAAATTATACTATCATTCTTCATATGGTTCTTTTAAGCATTGTTCTATTCTTTATGGTAATGTACATATCTAAATCATCTACATGTCTAGTTAATATTTCATTTTCTTGAGAAAAGTATTACAACATTTCTTTCAACTATTGATAAAATAATTGAATATCTAATGCTCTTTTTGTTGGCTTGAGGACAAGCCATATCTTTGGTTTGGGGGAGTATTAGAACTGTTTTAAACCATTTTTTTAATTGAGGAAAAAAGTTTATTTATCTCTGAAAGTGATAGATGTTTGCAGGTTAATGCAAAAGCAGAAGGCGAGTTGTTTTAATTAAAGAAAAACAAAACGGGACATGACTTAAAAGTTACAGAAAGCAAAGTTTACAGCATTTTCTGTGCACTAACAGGCTTAAAAATTCCTTGCAAAAATCAATTCTAGTTGGCTTCAGCAATAAAAGTTTGTATAGACAAAATTTTGTATGAAAGGATGAATGATGGATCGAATGCCGATCCAAATGCACTGACGAATACAACAAATAAGAAATGTTTTGAATAAAAGTGCTGAAGAAATTTTAGCTTATATATTTCAAATAGCATGCTAGATATTTTTGAAAATTATGACTAACCAATGATGATAGGGATCAATCAAATGTCAAATCTCGCACTTGGTTGTATTTCCTTATTCATCTCATCTTGTTAAATGAACGAATCATGTGTCATTATGAATAATTGTATGACCACTATGGCATTACCTGTCGTATAGATTGCCAGCATATGGATTGGATCCTTGTGATCTTCCACGTGTAGAATATCCCATTACATGAATTTCATTCAACCTATCCAAAGATTGGCTTTGGACATGGTTGAAATTTCTATATCAAACATGCATCTATTGGATTCATGCACTTCAATTCTGGCACTTAACTCAAGATCTTCAAAGTACAAGTGTGATCTTTCAAAACACGCTTTATCTATGACCATCCAACCATCCAAACAGACCTCAATTTAACTGATGGATGTGTGAACTTCTACTTCACTCTGTTCACCCTTCATTTCTCTCTTTGTGAGTTGCTTCCTCTGCAAATTCCTTGTATCCCCTGCATTTATCTATTGTTTCCCCCATCCTCTATCAGCAATGCCTAACCATTGCGAGCCAGGTAGCTACCAATATCTTCTTCATATCCCTAAGTTTAAAATATGCCATGAGTTATTCTCTCAAGCAGGTTGGAATCCATTTCTCCACTGTCTTGATGGTCATGACCATGGGATTTCATTGCTGTTTGCCAAAGGTTTCGATGGAGAAATGGCCAGGGTTGGCCATCTTGTTTTCTCCGTAACAGAAGAGTCAATAGCATTAGATACAAAGCTCCCTAGAGAAAGTGCTCGATGGCATAAGGGAGTGTGCACGAAGTTGAGGGACCATTTAGATGCAATGGGTAAATGCGAAACACACGAGAATTGTGTAAATGAACAACGCTCGTGCGTTATGTAAAACTATGTATGGCGGCCTCCACACCTACCATGTCATTTAACATGTAGGATAGGATCACAAACGCTCGAGCCTTATTGTGATCACCATAACGCGTGAGCATTATTGTGATCACCATAACGCTCGAGCGTTATCGTGATCACCATAACGCTCGAGCGTTATGGTTAATATAACAAAAAAAAAACAATGCTGCGGTATTGTTTTTCTTATATTAACCATGGCACTATTTATTTTTTTGTTATATTAACCATAACGCTCGAGCGTTATTGTGATAACCATAACGCTCGAGCGCTATTGTGATAACCATAACGCTCAAGCGTTATGGCTAGTATAACAAAAAAAACATTGCCATGGTTTATATAAAAAAAACAATACCGCGGCATTGTTTTTTTTGTTATATTAACCATAACGCTCGAGCATTATGGTGATCACAATAATGCTCGATCGTTACGGTTAATATAACAAAACAAAAAATAGTGCCGCGGGCTGTGACACTGTTTTATCCATTGTGCTACCCAAACACGAACGCTCGAGCGATCTTGCCTTCCCGAAACGCATTGGAGAACCTCAACCGAGGAGATTTGGAGGCTCAACAATCCCAAATTCATCTTTCAAGAACGATTGGAAAGGTAAGCATCTAAATCGTTGCCTCATCTCATCATTAAGTTTATAAATTGTTATGTTGCCCTAATCTAAAAATATTTGTAAATGAAATGCCAAAACTTAAAATTTTAAAATTTTAATGAATTTTACATTCACCCCGTTAGACACAATGGCTCACTGATCACATCAGTCATCATTGTCACCTTAAACTATTTGTAAATCAAATGCCAAAACATAAAATTTTAAAATTTTAATGAATTTTACATCCACCCTGTTAGACATAATGGCTCACTGATCACATCAATCATCATTGTCACCCAACATATCTGTCTATAACATCATTCTTATTATCATTAATTTTCATAACCCAAGCAAGCATTATGTCCATGTTTCATGCTTCCCTATATCAACATTTTGTTCATCGTATGTAGCCCCAATAATCATGAATTCATTTTGTTCATACATATCATCAACATCTTAGTTTGTACACCAGCAACACATAAGCATATTGTACATCTTCATTATGTCATCATTATTCATGTCATATCAATCTGCTGCCATATCTCCATTCATACAATTTACACTGTCCATATGCACATCACAACATTATGCACATATCATTAGTCATCTCTTCATCATTCTACCAGTATGTCTTCATTTTTTCCATCAATAGGCTACCTTAGTTTAACTTATAAAAATACATATCTTTGCCATCTTTGCCACATCATCATGGTCTTTATGCCTGCATGGTCTCCACCCTTATGCCCTCAATGACCCATAATGTATGCCTGTAATGGTCATATGAAATGATATCTATGTTTGTAATGTATGCCTGAGATGATATTTATGTTTGTAATGTATTCGTTCTTGCACAAAGTTTGTACATTTTTCATTTTTGAGAGATGTCATTATAGCACATGTATACGTTTCTAATGATTTTTATTTTTATTTTTTGTTTGCAGTGACGACCATGGATGCCCACACTAACATCCAAAGAGATATTCAAAGGCTCAGAGACATTCGAGCCTCAATTGCTATTGTTGATGAGAGGCATGTTATGCTTGCATCCAATTTGGATGCAATGATAGAGACCTTTAGTAGGTCTAATGGTTCTTTTCAAGATATTGCCACTTTTAGAGAAAGAAAGAGGCAACAATATGCGGATGGACTTAGTTATAGAGAATTCAAGAAGTTGAGAATCTCAAAACAACAAATATTATCCCTATTTAGAGATCCATGGAATGGTGAAGTCCCTAATGCAAAAAAAAGGCACATTTCTATCGAGTGGTGTACATATCAACCATTCATAGATAATTTGATGGACCGATGGTACATGGTCTTTGATGCACCACCACACAACAACATGGAAATTCCTTTGTATTTTTTGAGAAAGATGTACGCAGAGTTTGTGTTAGGGAAGCATGTTAACTATTTTGATATCTTGGAGTACCAGGGTGTTGGGATGGGGACGCCTTAGCAACATCCCAATGCGAGGCACATAGATCCCAATCGCCTAGTAGCTCCACCTCGTCGGAAGCTACCCAAGCCAGATGTGTCACCTGCACATCAGTTAGTGCCAGAGGCACAAGGGCCATTCCTACTGTTGGCATAGGCAGTTGTTTTCCATAGCATGTATATTCATGGTACAAACCAGGTAGGGCCATCAGAGCCACCATCCATGGGTGGAGTAGAGCCACCACTTGTCGGTGGGGTAGATCCACCACCTCCTGGTGGGGTAGAGCCACCATATTCCAGTGGCCAGGGAGCATCTAGTAGTGGCACTGTACCTACACAACATGAGCACAACCATCATCCCCACCCATGCACAGTATGCGGCCATCCTTGCTTTGGTCCTATCCGAACAGATGATACCTTTACTGGTTTTTTCACACAGGTAAGTAAGTGGTTAACAATTTAGTGTTATTTTAAAATTATTTTTCCTTACTATACACATATATATAGATTGCTAATATTTTTAATGCTTTTAAAACTTGTAGTTACTGCAAGAAGGGCACGGGGTTGAAGACCTTTGCACTGATGATGCTGAGCATAGTCCAGAGGCCCATGCACCAGCAATGCATGATGATGATGATGTTGTTGCCATACGTTCAGTGACAACAACTCACAATGAGGTATATATTTCAACATGACATTATTTTAGTACATGAGTAGATCTAGTTAACAATTTAGTGTCATTTGTAAATTATTTTTCCTTACTATACACATATATAGATTGCTAATATTTTTAATGATTTTAAAACTTGTAGTTGCCACAAGAAGGGCATGAGGGCCAAGAGGCTCATGCAGTAGAACCTTCTGAGTTACAAGATGTTGTCATACCTTCAGCGACAACATCTCATGCTGAGGTAACTATTTCAACATGACATTATTTCAACACATGTTACTTTTTTATCACATGTTACTTAATCAATGCTACACAATCTAATATTTACAATTTTCCAAATTGCAGGTTGTAGATCCCCATCAAATGGAAGTGATTTCATCTAGTGAGCCCCCCCCCCGATGGGAATACAATCGATAGCGTGCCCACGGAGATACAATGGGCGGTAGACTGTTTCTTAGAATTGATTGACGTATAAAGTACATCGGTATGTATTTCATCATTTTCAGTTTGTTAATACATGCTATTCCATTGACCAATGCATTTCTAGCTACATCATAATTGGTGATTGTAGCCACCAGCAGATATATGTTTGAGACTGTCAGTAGTTCGATCTCCCTGTAGTCCCAACGTGCAAAAGGGACAAGTGTACAAGAGAGGATCCACTCCTGGAAAGAATGTGGATGTCCTCTATAGCAGACACACGAGAGATCCATCTACCTCTGACCTAACAAAGGTCATTGATGCTACAGTCAGTTCCGCATCTATAATAGCCATGAGTCATATGGAGGTAACTATTTGGACAATCACAATGCATAGTATTTAACCATGTTACTATATTGTTTATTCATGCATGTCTAATTATTTCTCCATTTGGTGATTTCTGCCATTAGCAGCAGTAGTGCCCGACCCCTCTGCTCAATCCATGGTTCTGACCGGGTCTCCTCTTGCGGTGAGATTTTCATTAATGACCAAGTTTTTTTATTCAATTTACCCAAACACATTGATCAATGTTGAATTGTTGAATTAATTGAGATATGATCTTTTATTTGCAGAGCACAACTATAGAGATGCCTTCCATGAGCACATCGCTCACATCTATACCCCATGAGGACTTGGTGAATGTTTGTCATAAATAATTTGGCCATAAGTTAATTTTTTAAGTTTGTTGATTGTAGGGTATTAGTGTAGTTATTTGATAAAAATAATGAGTTTTTTTGCAGACTTCTGAGATGCCGAACGATCCTAGGGAGATGGTCGATAGAGGAAAGTCAGGGAAAAACAAGAGAAAGATTGATTTGTGATGTTGCATAGTCTTGGATAGATGCATTTTGACATACATGTACACATTGTTGTACTTAGGGATACATATACATTGATAGGCCATTTGAGGGCCGGCTACTTTCCCATATTTTGTATTACAAACATTCGACTATCAATATATTCCATATTTTCTCTTGAGTTTCGACTTGTGCTTGTGATGATTCATCTCTTCCACAAATTGATAAATTATGCTATTGAAATTTATAAAATTACATTTCAAGCAATATTTATTCTCTTACATTTATTGTATTGATCACGTAACATCTCACCATTATGTTATGAAAACATTATCTTAATGGAAAAAACTAATAATATCTTTCAACAGTTCAATGAACTTAGCACATGCATGTTAATTTGATATCTAATTTAAAATTGTGTTTTTTGTCAACTCCAAGGGTTCATACCCATTGATCATGATTATGGTTGCAAGGAAAATATGTTGCAAGGAAAAAACCTCTGTCATAATAGTAACATGCTACGCATACCATCAATGTAATCCGATGACATTTTCAGACAGTAAGAGGAATTCCAATAGATGCTACACATTTCATTAATGCTATTGTATTTCATCAAACTATGTGTACATGAGCATCTATGCAGTTCAATTGAATGGCAAGGAATGCACAACTTAAAGTGTAATAAAATTCATTGGGCCTTCATGTACATATGGTCAAATATATGTAACAAATATACCCTAGTTTGTTAAAATATGCTAACCAATAGCTGGTCATGAATTCACTCTCATAATATCATTGAAGATATAAACCCTATCCTTACTAAACCCTAGTATGTAATACACTAGTTTGTGCTTTACCTCTTTCATATGTCCATTTTCCACCTGTCATAATGCAAAAGTAATCATCTATAATCCATGGAAAATGAATTACCTAACTAGTTTAATGATATTCCTTGATAATGTTGTATTGATGAATGAAAATAAGATGTTCATGGTCCTATGTTTGTTTTGATAAATTGCACAAGTTTCATAATCATCATCCTCATCCTCATCCTCACCATACTCACCCTCATCATCATCTTCATCATCGCCATCATCATCATCTTCATCATGATGATCATCTTCAGCACCACCACCACCACAACCACCACCACCATCATCATCATCTTCAACACCACCACCACCATCATCGTCATCATCATCATCATCATCCTCATCATCCTCACCCTCATCCTCATCCTCATCCTCATCATCCTCATCATCCTCACCCTCATCCTAATCATCCTCATCCTCATCCTCATGCCCATGATCATCCTCATCCTCATCATCATCCTCATCATCGTCATCATCCTCACCCTCACCCTCATCCTCATCATACTCATCATCCTCACCCTCATCCTCATCCTCATCCTCATCATCCTCACCCTCATCCTCATCCTCATCCTCATCATCATCCTCATCATCCTCATCATCCTTACCCTCATCCTCATCATCCTCACCCTCATCCTCATCCTCATTCTCATCTTCCTCACCCTCATCCTCATCCTCATTCTCATCTTCCTCACCCTCATCCTCATCCTCATGCTCATCCTCATCCTCATTAGCATCCTCATCATCCTCATCATCCTCATCATCCTCACCCTCATCCTCACCCTCATCCTCATCTTCCTCACCCTCATCCTCATCCTCATGCTCATCCTCATCCTCATCAGTATCCTCATCATCCTCATCATCCTCACCCTCATCCTCATCCTCATCCTCATTATCATCCTCATCATCCTCACCCTCATCCTCATCCTCATCATCCTCACCCTCATCCTCATCATCCTCACCCTCATTGTCATCCTCATGCTCATCCTCATCCTCATCATCATCCTCATCATCCTCACCCTCATCCTCATCCTCATCTTCATCATCCTCCTTATTAACCTCACCCTCATCCTCATCCTCATCCTCCTCATCCTCACCCTCATCCTCATCATCATCCTCATCATCATCATGGTAAACCATTATATTTATCATCATCATCATCGTCAACATATTCATCAGCACGATCATCATTCTCATTACCCTCATCATCTTCACCACCACCATCATGATCATCATCCTCATAATCCTCATCCTCATCATCATTATGGTGAACCATTATCTTCATCATCATCATCATCGTCAACATATTCATCATCACGATCATCATTCTCATCACCCTCATCATCAACATATTCATCATCATCACCACAATGATCATGATCATCATCCTCACCCTCATCCACATCCTCACCATCATCATGATCATCATTCATCAACAAGTGCTCGACGGACAATTTTGCAAAGTTGACCCTCGTGTGGAAAAATTGCACACTCTCTCACTGAGCAAAACCCTAGTTTCCAAGATGGACTTACAATATGATACCGTGGCCATGGGAACAGAGGAGAGGGGAAACCCTAGCATTGTCCCAACATCTTCAATCCAACGGTGCTGACGGTTCATCGATCCTAGCCACGGTCTTCATTCTATGGCTCATTCCGTCTTGCATCAAAAAGGCCTTCCGGGACAACTGTTGGATACCTACCGGGGCCATAGAACTCCAACTGTGAAACAAAACTGGGTTTGGGAGAGACATGTAGGTGTGTCTAGGATGGTTCCAGCTGGGAATGCTAGCCACAAGTGCCCGGTGGACGATTTTGCAAAGTTGACCCTCATGTGCAAACATTGCACACTCCCTCACTCAGAAAAACCCTAGTTTCCAAGATGGACCTACAAGGTGACACATGGGCCATGGGATTGAAGGGGAGGGGCACCCCTAGCACTGTCCCAATGTCATGAATCCAACGATGCCAACGGTTTGTCGATCCGAGCCATGGTCTTCATTCTATGGCTCATTCCGTATCGCATCCAAAAGGTCTTTAGGGACACCTGTTGGATACCTGTCGGGGTCATCATGTCTCATCACGATCATCATTGTCATCTATGGCCCCGACAGGTATCCAGCAGGTGTCCCTGAAGGTCTTTTGGATGCGAGACAATACAAGCCATAGAATGAAGACCGTGGCTCGGATCGACGAACCGTCAGCACCGTTGGATTCAGGATGTCGGGACAGTGCTAGGAGTGCCCCTCCCCACCGGTCATGTGGCCCATGTGCACCTTGTAGGTCCATCTTGGAAACTAGGGGTTTGCTTAGTGAGGGAGTGTGCAATTTTTTCCCACGGGGGTCAACTTTGCAAAATCATTCGTCGGGCACTTGTGGCTAGCATTCCCAGTTGGAACCATCCTAGACACACCTGCATGTCTCCCCCAAACCCAATTTTGTTGCACAGTTGGAGTTCTATGGCCCCGGCAGGTATCCAGCAGGTGTCCCTGAAGGCCTTTTGGATACGAGACAGAATGAGCCATAGAATGAAGAGCATGGCTCGGATCGATGAACTGTCAGTGCCATTGGATTAAGGATATTGGGACAGTGCTAGGGGTGACCCTCCCCTCCAGTCCCATGGCCCATGTGTCACCTTGTAGGTCCATATTGGAAACTAGGGTTTTTCTCAGTGAGGGAGTGTGCAATTTTTGCACATGGGGGTCAACTTTGCAAAATCATCCACCGGTCACTTGTTGACAAATGATGATCATGATGATGGTGAGGATGTGGATGAGGGTGAGGATGATGAGGATGATGATCATGATCATGGTGGTGATGATGATGAATATTTCGATGATGAGGGTGATGAGAATGATGATCATGATGATGACGATGATGATGGTTTACCATGATAATGATGAGGATGATGATCATGATTGTGGTGGTGAAGATGATGAAGATGTTGCTGCTGATGATGATGGTGGTGGTGGTGGTGGTTGTGGTGGTGGTGGTGGTGGTGATGAATATGATGATCCTGATGATGACGATGATTACAAAACTTGTGCAATCTATCAATTTGTACCAATGCTATGCAATTTATGAATCTATCAATCTATCAATGTATGGCTGCAATAGTCAAAATCTTAATCTCAATACTCAATGAGACCATGGAACAAAATCATAGCATACATGTACACCACATACCTATAGCATAATACACAATAAAACAAGCAAACCACGTACCATATTACCTACCTATGGTCATTCGACTAGACCATTAGGATCACCTCGAATACCAATGGTTTGTTGTAACATCTCGTGCTTGGAATAAGGCAATACGTATCGTGCCTTTGATGAATTCTTCCTTGGCATTGTTTGCAGCTGGAGGTTTGTGTCAATAACTAAGTGTGTATAATGGTATACAATCCCACCTGGTCTATAATCTTCATGTGTATACCCTTTTTAATTTGCTGAGTGGGAAACCTAGTTCAAATATTCTCCCTTTATAACCATCGACCCAATCAAAAAATCAACCCCCTCAGAGTCCCGCAATGGGACATTTACGGTTTAATTCCCCTCTAAGCAACGTGCCAGCTAATAGTCAGTGCACCATGCATTGCGTCTTGGGGTGACCACTGCGTATATGTGACCTGGAGAAAATATAGTTCCAACATTTTAGTCAACTAATTATACACAACTAGTTGTCAAAAATATAAAAATATTAATCGAACATGGTTGGACAAGATCTGATATGTGGTCATAGTCTGGTGAAATACTTGATTGGTCCTCCTCCAACTAGGATAATTTTGTACCTATCCTTCGACCAATGGGGAGTGATACACGGTCCCAGCTGTCAACCCAATCCATGGATTCACATTCGTCCCATTCACCACTACTCCATGTAGAACAAAAACATGATAGTTTCCATGTCCACATTTCAAGTATAGCATTGTTTGACGTTCTAACTGAATGAAATGCACGAGTTCATGGGATGGTCTTGCACTCATATAACTATGAATGATCTACATCCACCACCTTCCAAAAATATCTAACCACATGTGCTTTCCTGGTTGAGTGATCTTCCTTCCTTCTTGCTCCCTCCCCCATGACTGAAGCACACCATTCAACGATGGTTTTTGCATTTGGGATGATAGGTACATCTGTGAACTTCATTTCTTTCTTGTGTAATGCAGTCTTTATACACGCAATTGTTCCATCGTGTTCACCTTTTCCATGTCCGGTCTCAAAATAGTTCCAAATATGTGGCACCTTGTGGCTTTTGTGGAGCATACACAACCATTGGAAGACACGGGCATTTTTTAATTGCCCTGCACAACTGTCAGACCAAATCCAATGGCGTTCCATCCATATACTATTATCCTTGAAGTGATTGTACAACATTTGAAAGCTGTGTTGTACAAAATCCAAGTCATGACACTTGTCATCACTTATGTAGAAGTGATACTCCTTCAATATAACCCTGTTGTCTTTAGTACTATCTGCCCCATGTCTATAGGTGATATGGACCATTAGGCTAACCTGGTCCGAGTGATAGTATTGACTCTAAATCTCATTTTGCAGTTGAAGAGTGTAGTTTTCCGCAAAATCGAACACTGACAGGATAGTCCCAATAGGAAATGTATCCCTGCACATTCTAAACTGTTCATCTTGCCAATGAGCCACCTGCACATGCTTGACATATTGTTGTGTCTTTTCAAAGAATTCCTCCATGAAGTCGCAAACCCGTACCTGGTATATCAACAATAAAGACATTATATCAATAGATTATTACATATGAAACTGCAATTTGAAGAAAAAATAGTATCCAATAGCTCATTACCAACCTGAGAAGTGACCAATTGTATTTTTTTTTCTTTCATTCCCTCCGTCAATATGATACGTGACATATTTGAATGACTACAAGTTCATCTCCTGCCTCCCAAGTTCATGCTCATAGGTCACATGTATGCATTTTTCCAATAAGGTGAGTCTACCACACCCTGGGCATGTCCCATCTATGCATGTTTTTTGATAAAATGTGCAATCATTTGGCCTGCTACACAAAATGCTATGAATAAAGTCTCTAGATGGAATCGGTGGTCATGCAGCTGAGCATTCCTGCACAAGAGTGTTATGCAATACACGAAAAATATATGTATATGTGTCATAATAGTAACCATACTCAATGTGATATCGACAACAACATGTGTTACGAATTGTGTTTATTTTAACATGCCATGGTTTGCATTTTTCAAATGATCTTTGGCCCAAGTCAAGTTCGTTATGTTCATTCCTAAATCTCTCATATAATTCTGTTTGTGTCATATCAAGAAAATGTTTAATGTGTGGTTCATGATCCTTCGAACCCCTTCTCAATCTTAATACATCTTTTTGGTTGGAAGAAGGTCTAGTGTTGTCATGCCAAAAATCTTACACTAATCCCTTTACTGCATCAATGAGCTTCATATTAGAACGTGGCAACCTACAAATGAAGGCCCAAACATCTATTTGACTGGTTTCAAGTTGTTCTCTTCTAACACAATACCTACAAAGTGTCTTCACATTCAAATTAACAATTTTGGATGTAGGTTTAAGAAAATGAAGTGCCCTAGTGCTTTTCTTAATGATTGATTGTGACAACACATGACGAGCCACATTGCGATCCTTTGAGCGAGATTTCTTTCCAATTGTACTAAATGCATCTACTAAACTTTTAACGATATGAGAACTTGCTTCTAACTTTTTGGCCATCTTTATCCCTAATGTTCTTCTAACAATAGTCATATGCCTAGATTTCAACAATGATAAAAATAATTTGCACTTGTCCCCATCACATTTAGAATAAAAAAATTTATCAAGTATTTGTCAAGTTTGATAAGCAATAGAACATGTAGACAACGTACCTTCAAGTGAACTAATGAGAGTTTCATCAACCTGTATACGTCTCAGAGTTCTTCGGTGTGCAGTTGCTAATGGAGGTAAGGGTGTTGGAATTGGAGCATGTACACCATCACCAGGACGCTCTAGTGTTTCCATAGGATCCCATTGTCTTTCATTCTCTTGGACGGTCTCCATAATATTTGCTTCTTCCATTGTCAATCCTCCACTCAATGCCTCTCTAACTTCGTCGCTTGTATAACCACTACCCAACAAGTCATCCACTACCATATTTTGAGGTTGACTTGATGTGGGAATTGAAACATCACTCGATCATAACGTACATCTTACTTCTTCACTAGTGCCATGGGGTGCTTGTTCATCAAATGTTGTTGAAATCGAGGGCCCCTCTAGTGAATTTCTTCGTATTTCTTGAGGTGGATGGGTAGGAATAACCATGGCATCATCTATGGTTGGAATTGGATTAGTTTCCATGGAATGCCTTCGATTCCACATGTCCAATCTTTTCTTTTCTCTAACTTATTCCATGGTTTCTTGAGGCTTCTCTTTCCTTGCCGATTTCCCTTTTCGATTGTGTGAATTCTCCATGACCACAATGAGCAATACTAAGAAAATAGATCCTAGAGGTGTGCTCAATTATTCAAATATCCAAATTATTTCTCAACTATGAATATATGTTCTTCAAGCTTGCTCAATTGTCAATATAGATACTTCCTCAATTGTGAATATAGATGAACAACAATCTTGCTCAAATGTGAAAGTAAATTTTCTACCTCACTTGTGAATATAGAAATTTCAAGCTTGCTCAATAGAGAATGTAGATTCTTCTTCAATTGTGTTCATATAGATTCATCAAACTTGCTTGACATTGTTAATATAGAATCACCTTGAAGCTTGAAATTATGAATGTAGAATCCTCTTGAAGCTTGAATTTGTGAATGTAGAATCCCCTTGAAGCTTGGTAATTGTGAATGTGGAATCCTCAATTCCAAATGCCAACTGTAGAATCCTCTTCAAACTTGTTGATTGTGAACATGGAGTGTCTTGAGCTTCCTCCAATGCTTTGACTATAAATTTTGAAGTGTATGGGAGATGGGAGGGCAGGAGGAGAAAACGCAGAACCAGGGAGGATAAAAGTATTTTTGAACAGACATAACGCACTAGCGTTATGTGCACACAAAACGTGCGTGCGTTTCGTGAATATTAAAAAAAACGTGGGTATTTAATATGTTTGGTGCACGGCTAAATAATGTACCTAGTTGCACAAAACACACGCGCGTTTCTTTATTCATAAACGCACTAGCGTTATTGAAATAATAAAAAAACCTTATTCAATAGTTTATTTAATAGTTTCTATGTGTTGGGGGGTTAAATAGGGATTTGGTGTTAGGGGTTTAGGGATTAGAGATGGGGGGTGGTTAGGTAGGTGTAAGGGGCTAGGAGGGGGGGTAGTTA
Source organism: Larix kaempferi (assembly GCA_027924585.1). Lineage (NCBI taxonomy): Eukaryota > Viridiplantae > Streptophyta > Pinopsida > Pinales > Pinaceae > Larix > Larix kaempferi. Next base: position 14,792,957 of record BSBM01000047.1, on the reverse strand, counting down.
GGGGTAAGGGGCTGGTAGGGGGGTTGGCGAGGGGGAGAGATAGATAGAGACTGACAGAGGGGGTTAGTAATCATTAGGGGGGGAAGGAGGGAGAGAGAAAGCAAGAGAGGAGAGGGTGTTGGTTGTAGGTACTGCGAAATAGAGATGCAAGGCATGGTTAGATGTAGGTGGAGGTGTAGGGAAGAGAGAGAGATTGAGCGAGCCTGGGTTAGTAAGGGATAGGGAGAGGAAGAGGTTTTGGCTAGAGGGAGTAGCAGATAATGAAGACAACGATGATGAAGATGAAGATGATGATGAGGATGATGATGATGATGATGAATATCATGATGACGATGATGATGAACATGATGATGATGATGATGATGATGATGATGAAGATGATGATGAATATGACGACGAGAATGATGAGGATGAAGATGATGTTGATGATGATGATGATGACAATGATGATGTTGAAGATGGTAATGAGGATGATGATGATGATGAAAATGATGATGATGATGATGATGATGAAATTGATGATGATGATGATGATGATGATGATGGTGATGATAAAGAAGAGGATGATGGTGATGATTATCAATACATGATCATGACGAAGATGGTGATGAGGATTATGATGGTGATGATAAAGAAGAGGGCGGCGATCATGATGATGATGATGATGATGATCAATCATCAATCATGATGAAGATGAAGGTGGTGATGAGGATGATGATGGTGGTGATGATGATGAAGATGATCATGAATATGACGACAAGGATGACGAGGATGATGATGATGATGACAGTGATTTTATGGTGATCATAAAGAAGAGGATGATGATGATGATGATGATGTTCAATCATCAATCATGATGAAGACGAAGATGGTGTTGATGATGATGATGATGATGATGATGAATATGCCGATGGATATGATGATGAGGATGATGAGGATGATGATGATAATGATGGTGATCATAAAGAAGAGGATGATGATGATGATGATGATGATGATCAATCATCAATCATGATGAAGATGGAGATGGTGATGAGGATGATGAGGATGGTGATGAAGATGATGATGAATATGACGACGACCACGACGATGATGAGGATGATGATGATGAGGATGATGATGATGATGATGATGACGACGACGATGATGATGGTGATGATAGAGAAGAGGATGGTGATAATGAAGATGATGATGAATATGACGATGAGGATGATGAAGATTATGGTGATGAAGATGAAGATGATGATGATGATGATGATGATGATGATGCTCAAGAAGAGGATGATGATGATGATGATGATCAATAACCAATCATGATTAAGATGGTGACGAGGATGATAATGGTGATGATAAAGAAGAGGACGGTGAAGATGATGATGATCATGCTGCTGCTGCTGCTGATGATGATGATGAATATGATGACGAGGATGATGAGGATGATGATGATGCTGATGAAGATGATGATGATGATGATGATGATGATGATGATGATGATGATGATGTTGAAGACGGTGGTGAGGATGATGATGATGATGATGATGAAGATGGAGATGACGACGACAATGAGGATGATGATGATGATGAAGATGGAGATGACGACGACGACGATGATGATGATGATGATGATGATGATGATGATGATGATGATGGTGATAATAAAGAAGAAGAAGATGATGATGATGATGATGATGATGATGATGATGGACAATCATGAATCATGATGCAGATGGTGGTGAGGATGATGATGATGATGATGATGATGATGATGATGGACAATCATGAATCATGATGCAGATGGTGGTGAGGATGATGATGATGATGAAGATGAAGATGGAGATGACGTTGATGATGGAGATGACAAGGACGATGATGGCCATCATCATCATCGTCATCTTCATCATCATAATCATCATCATCATCATAATCATCATCATGTAGTGGTAGGGGAAGGGGGATTACGAGAGATAGAGAGGGGGGAGAGGGAGAGAGAGAGAGGGAGAGAGAGACGTGTAGAAGCAGGGAAGAGAGAGTGAGAGAGAGGGGTTTAGTTAGGGGTAAGGAGCTAGGACGGGGGTTAGAGAGGGGTAGAGAGAGAGAGAGAGACTGAGAGGGTGTTGGTAATGGTTTGGGGGGGGAGGAGGGAGAGAGAGAGTCAGAGAGGAGAGGGTGTTGGTTGTAGGGACTATGAAAGAGAGATGGAAGGTGTTGTTAGAGGTAGGTGGAGGTGTAGGGAAGAGAGAGACACTGAGAGAGCCCGGGTTAGTAAGGGATACAGAGAGGAGGGGATTTTGGGCTAGGGGAAGTAACAGGGAGATAGAAAGAGTAAGATGGTCAGGGATGGGGGAGAGGTTAGGGAGAGGGAGAGGGGTTTTACAGAGAGAGAGAGAGAGAGAGAGAGAGGTGTAAAACCATAGAAGAGAGAGTACATCATCATCATCGTCATCGTCATCTCCATCTTCATCATTATCATCATCATCATCCTCATCATCATCGTCATCTCCATCTTCATCATCATCATCATCCTCATCCTCATCTTCATCATCCTCATCATCCTCATCATCATCTTCATCATCATCTACGTCTTCATCATCATCATCATCTTCATCATGATATTCATCATCATCATCATCATCATCATCATCACCATCATCATCTTCATCACCGTCATCATCTTCATTTTCATCACCATCATCATCTTCATCTTCATCATCCTCATGATCGTTATCTTTCTCTCACCCAATCTAACAATTCAAAACATCAATTTGTGAAGATTATAATGCGCGAGCATTATTAAATACCATAACACATGCGCGTTATGCACACACATAATGCTACCGCGTTGCTTATAACATTGAGCGCCAAAACACTAAAATATTAATTTAAATATAACGCGCACTCATTATTTGAATTTAAACATAACGTGTGTGCGTTCCGTAGTGCCTAATCACTTTCTTCTCCCGCACCCGCATGTCAGCCACTGTCCTATGTGGCTAGTTCAGAATTACCAAACCTGTGCTAAGGAATTTTTAGACCATAGCTAATTTGACAGTTTCAGTATTTTTCTGAGTATGCCTGTTTTCCACTGCTCTTTACAGCATGACACACCTGACCATTAGTGACTAAATTTTAGGGATAGATAGAATTTTTTATGCAGATTCCAAATATGTAATTTTTTTTTTAAATATTGATATTTTCTATTTATTTCCTAATTTTATTGTGTCATCACTCCGTTGGTCAAAAAACATACTATTAGTGTTTATTCCATAACGTTTTCATTTCACAACCATTTAAAAAAAAACTTGTATGCTGCACTAGAGGACACCGACCTCTACATACTGTAAAGAATCCAAGTCAAAATAACTACATTAAGACCTTCAAAGTATGCACCCACATTTGACGTATCATTCTCTAGGTTTGCGCACTTACATAAATAAATAAAAATTAAAAATTAAACATTTAATTTTGTAAAAATAGCGTTGCACTAGTGCTACGGGTTCTATACATGTATACCAGATTTTTTAGCCTGAAACCGTCATTTAGGTAGTGAAAGGATGCACCCACAAAAACATATACCTTATCATTTGCCACAAAAATAAAAAGTGACTGTTAGAAAAAATGAAATTTGACATAGTTATGTAAATTTTCAATACTTAAAAGTTATATATTTGGAAACGTGACTCAATTTCCTACGTTTCATCTTTTTTACTCGATGCAAGATATCTTGTGTAAGCATCTCAGAAAAAACCAAGTAAGTTGAGGGATGCATGATTTTTCAGCTTTCTTTTGCATCTAATGCGCCAAAAGTGACCCTCATTAGCTTGCACATGCCCTGAAATAAGGTTCCTTAGTTTCCCATGAAAATAAAAAACACCTTACATCGTCCCTAACTCAATTCTCTTGTTGTCCCGATAAGGTAAAAAACAACAACCTTCCCACGATAATCCTACTATTGATGTTGATGTTACTACTTAACTCAACCTTCCTCCCAAAAGATTACATTGTCCATTGTTGCATTATACTAACCAAACATTGCTTTATCTATGCATGTATCTATATATTAGAACCATCAAATTCTCAACTAGTTGGGAGATCAATCCAGTCATCACATCCAGACCCTGAAGAATTCATTTTCTCACACCTAAGCCATTAGATGTATTTTCCTTCACAATTGTTGTATAACCTTTTTGAACTAAGAGAAATTTCACCACCCTCAAGAGGTTCACTCTATGAACCTATGACATAGCACCTATGTTCATATGATATTAAAGGATACCCCTAAGTTCACTAGATATTAATGAATTCCTTTAAAAATCATTTTATTGCTCATCCCCTCCCTATATACCTTTCTGATAATAAAAACCCTATATTTTCATTAGATATCCTAGTATCCATTTTTTGACAATTTTAATACCCCTCTTATTTTACCCTAGTATCGTGACATGACACAACTCTTACAAACCTTATATACATTGAAGAGTGTACTATCAAATCTTAGTGAGAGTAGATATTTTAGGGTGGAGAATAACCCCTTGAACACATGTTGACTTCATACATAGTTATTCCAATCAATTTCACACCACCCTCACTCAAAGATTGTATCTACTCAAACAACATTCTGACTAATTGACACCATCTTCACACATAGCATAATTATTCACACACAATTGGATCATACCAAGTTTAGAAACATGGAGTACTTATTCAAAACCCTGAGTATATTATTCAACTATCATGTGCTTTCATGGACATGTAAGAGTAAATTTAAGTACTATAAAGAGATCATTAACCCCAATCTAGAAGATAAAAATCATCTTCATCTGCCAACTAGTTTAAAGAAGAAAATCAACATTTTTGAAATAAGGACAAACTCTCACAAACTCCATATTAAAATAAGGAATTGAACAAAATCCTATAACATTTTGAGATGAAAGAATTTGTCATCTTTATGATACTAAAAATGTGAACGATGAAAAATATTCTCTAAATAAAAAATAATAATAATCTAATTTTAAGGTCATAGCCAAACCAAACACCAAATTGGTGTATGAGACCCCCCTATTTTGGTACAAAAACCCACTCTAAAATAGATCTCAATTTCAAAAAAATTGTAATACTCACCAACTTAGCCCCACCAACTTAGATGGTTTTGCTAATTCATCTACAAACCTAAACTTCTCTTCTCATGTTACATCTTTTTCCCTACCTAACATCGAAATGGTGTACCAAAAAGTCTACAACTTACTCAAAGTATCCACTCTACAGATAGTCTTCCCAGAGAACAATGAATTGTTGGGTATGGAAAGTCAAACCACAGTAGCTTACCTTTACCTTTCCTGCCTCTCTTGTTCTCCGGGCAGAATCTGTTAGATTTCATGAAGGGGAAGGCAGAGCATAACAGAAAACAGAGTATATGCAAGACAAACAAAAAACAGGGTATCCTTCACCCTGGAGCTCTGCGGCCCTTCTACTACATTCCAGAACCTCCGAATGAACACACCAAATACATTGAACATCTGATGCCTCTTTACCCGAGGCTCATTTACTTGTCCACCTAATTGCATTAACACCTTGTACGGTGGTTGGTGAGTTTAAGACAGTTGGTGAGTTTAGACAGATGGAGGGAGGAATTATCTCCAACACTCCCCCATAATTCCGACCATAATCATACTACTAACATCTAAAGCATATATGCAATGCCTTCATGGGCTTTTAACAAAAAACATTGAAACATTAATGCCTGCTGGTCTAAGTCTCAGCTAGGCTTACATACAATCACAAAACAAGTCAAAATTTGTTTTACCTTCACCGGCCTTTTTCTTCCGTTTGCTCCAGACCTTGTACTCCACGATCCTTCTCGTTTTCTTCTTCTTTCTCACCTTCTTCTTTCGTATTTCTTCAAGCTCTTTTGGTCGCATTCTTCCGTCTATGTCATCGAACTTGCCAATGGCATTCTGCCATGTCTCCTCACCTTCAATGAAATTCAGAGTTGCTTTCATCATATGAGGTTCCCACATGGTATCTTCAGGTTTCATATTTTCAGCAACCTGTGAATCTGTGGCTTGCTGCCACATAAGCTCATAATAGTACCTTATCTCTTCAGGACTCCATTTCTCAAAAATCTCTTCAACAGCCTTTTCATCTTCACATCCTTCATCCTGTTCATCCATCTCCTCATTTTTACCTGGCTCAACTGCTGTAGCAAAACTGTCACCCTTTCCTTCATCTTTTGCAGCTACATGGCTGCCTTCTTTTTCATTCATTTTTGCAACTCCAATGCTACCTTCAGCTACACTTCTAACGGCTACAACTTCAGTGCAGTTCAGTTCAACATAGTTTGGCTTTTCGAGCCATTCTTCAATAAATTTCAAATCTTCATCAAAATTTCTTGGTACATTGACTGCATGCTCTTTTTCTTCAGCTATTGCAGGCTGATTCTTGCTCTCAATACCTGCACACTCACAAACATCTAAACTGTTAGGAAAAATTTCTGCCCTCATGGGCATGCTCTTCATGAGCTCATCTTCATCTTCACATTCAGCCTTTACTGGCTGTCCTGCAACTGCTTGAGTTGCTAATTCACCATTTTCTGTTGCTGCTATGGCAGCTTCATCTTCAACATCATCTTTGTTATCTTCATCCACCTGTGGCTCTGCACAGTGGGGTTCACTGTTCTCAAACTCAGCAGGCTCTGCTTGGCTGACAGAGTCCTTGACTGTTTCATACGAGCATTCAAATGCTTCTATGGATGGAGTATCTGCTGCTGCAATGGCAGTTCCATCTTCATATTCATCCACAAGTGCCTCTACACCGTGGGATTCACTAACAGCTTGGCTGTCTTCTGCTTCAACTGCAGGATTCTCAACTGCTACTACTTCAACAGGCTGTGACGCTGTTGGCTGCTTGCACATGTTACTCCCCCTTTCGCTGAACTCTTGTTCCAAGATTCTCCATGCTTCCTTGGAAGTCTTTGCTACTGCAATCATTTGCATCAATCTGTCATCCACAGCTAGTTGCATGAGATGCAATGCCAAAGCATCTTTGGCTTCATCATTTAGCTCAACATGTGTATCTACATACCGTAGATATACCCTCATTCTACTTGTCCACATGGCAAAATTCGTGCCATTAAACTGTGGAGGTGATGGCAGATCCACTCTGCTCCACTGATTTTCTTTCTTCTTGGCTTGTCTAAGCCTGGACTTTCTGCCCATTTTTGCTATGCTATGTTGCAGGTGTTCTGTGCTAGCAAAGCATAACCCCCAAAATAGAGTATGCTACTGAGGCTAAACAGAGCAGGGGCTGTCCATTCTACTGTACTGAAGGCTGCAATAGAGGGTTTGATTCCTTATTCACAGAAGGAAAAGACCTTAACACAGTTCAGTTCAGGATATTAATGTACCTGATGCTGATTTTCACGACTTTGACAAAGATCGAACTGAGAATCTTTTTGATGCAGACCAGGTCTGGGCTATATATGATGATGATGATGGAATGCCATGCTTTTATGCTCGTATTAAGAATGTTATTTCAGGGAGCAAATTCAAAGTGAAGATGATTTGGCTTGAGGCCATCACCAATGAAGAAAAAACTGTCGCTAGCTGGCTGGATGATGGATTTTACCAGGGTTGTGGAAAATTTAAGTAGGGGAAATCTGCCAGCAACGATGTGCTAAATATTTTTTTTTTCATGTTGTTGCATGGGAGAAAGGTCCTAAAGGATCTATTAGAAATGTTAGAGAATCAGGGGAAATCCGCCTCACAGCCAGAGCCCAACAACAGAAACCCGACGGCAACCCTAATCAATCAAAACGAGGAAGGAACGAAGACCTTACCAGATTTCTCTGTGCATAAAGTTACAAATTGGAGTGCTCCTCTCCATTTCCATGGAAGAGTTCCTTCTTGATCATATTTTTTTTTCTAGTAACCCTAATAGCTGAAAATAGGTACCATTAAATCTCTTATGAGATAGAAGCATGAATCCTCGCAGACCTCAACACGAAACACCTTTCCAGTTCCTTGTTAGCAAAGGGAGTTTGCGGATTGGTGTATTGCTTACCGAAGAGTAGTGATCTGGTTGTGCAGTTGGCAAGCGCACGAGTAGCCTGTAGAAAAATGAGAGGGCCGAGAGCAGTGGAAGAGGCCTGAACATGTACAGGTTACACCGAGCCAATCTGAAGCTTTAAGTCAGAGTTTAGATGTATGAACCCTCTATCACTGTTTAGAATAGAGCTTCAAAATAGTTCAACCTATTGAACCCTCTCGCACCAGAAGGAGCTGGCTCTCACAAGCCAGTTTGTTTTACAAACCCTCATTACCTCTACAACTTTCCTTCTCCGCATCACCAACTCTGCGGCTCTTGAAGCGGCCAGAGTTGACTTCCTTTTTCACGCAGAATTGCACAGCGAGGTCTTTCTCCACCAATTTCCTGAACCCTGGATCTCTTCACGAATTTCTTGTTTTGCAAGAAGATTTATTATTTAAACCATCGATCTCAGTTCAACCGGCGATAGCCGTGTTCTCCTCCACGATTTCTCTCTTCACAGCTTTAGAATTAACAAGCTGATGTCCTCTTCCTCTCTACGGTGACAGGAGCGGCGGCTCTTAGCTGAAACGCTATGCAATTGCTGGCTCAATGTCAGCTTTTCTTCAAGCACTACATCAACACAGTAATCCGGTCTTCTCTTCTAAATTGCACCTGACGGGACCAATTCCTATTGAGTGGCTCAACGTTCACGCCCACTCAATTCTTCAATTTGTAGAATTTAAGACAGAGGCTACATCTCCTCTGCGGATTTACTGGTCAGACAAAATTCATGGTGGACCGGCCTTACAAACTGGGACCTATGGGTTATATGGCTCTGATACCATGTTAGATTTCATCAAGGGGAAGGCAGAGCATAACAGAAAACAGAGTATATGCAAGACAAACAAAAAACAGGGTATCCTTCACCCTGGAGCTCTGCAGCCCTTCTACTACATTCCAGAACCTCTGAATGAACACACCAAATACATTGAACATCTGATGCCTCTTTACCCGAGGCTCATTTACTTGTCCACCTAATTGCATTAACACCTTGTACGGTGGTTGGTGAGTTTAAGACAGTTGGTGAGTTTAGACAGATGGAGGGAGGAATTATCTCCAACAGAATCTATGTACAGTGGATAATGAAAGCCTTTGAATTTTTATGCATATCTTCGAACAAAACTAGAATTGATAGACAAATACATTACCCTCTGTATGTACAGATTCCTTTAATTAATTAAGACTGAAAGCTTGGAAATATACGACACACTAGCCCTCGGAAACTCTTGGTTGTAAAATTTACAACAAGAGTCCTCAAATACTTCTGAAATTTAATGCGCCACATGGAGGAAGCTAACTTCGATAAAGGATGTACATGTTGGAGAAGTATTTGTGGTTGGAATTTGGATGTACATGGCCAAATATTAATTAGTAAAGTAAATGTACATATATGAATGATAAAATAGAAATAATTAAATAATTTGGTAGTTATATTGAAAATAATGAGGTATTTACAATTTAATATGATTAAGATGTTGGAAACACTTTTAATGTGGATTCATAACTTATCAAAAATAAAAAGTAATTAAAAATAATCAAAAAATTAATCTAAATCTACTAAACACCAAAAGAATCCAAAAGAATCCATGAAGTGTAAACTTTTTTAATAATTTGATAATTATAGTGTAATATTATAAAATATAGTGTAATATTTTTTAATATTTATATGTTATTTTTGTATAATTAATAATGTAGATAGAGTTCTAAGACTTATATATATATATGAAAGAAATTGAATATATATATATATATATATTGAAATACATTAAACTCAGATAAATTTTATAATTTTTTAGTTGAGTGTTATTAATAAATTAATATTTATGAATTTCATAATCTTTTCAACCAACGATGTCAATGTCTTAGTTCATTTGTGATGTATTGTTTAATATTGCATGCTTCACTTCTATTCATTTCTAAACTTTAACTTTTTGTATGGAGAAATGAATTTACTTTGTCAACATACATTGAGTTTTTTTTCAAACACCTATACTAATCAAGTTTATTGGTAAGGGTGGTAAGAGAATCAATTTAAGTATAATGAGCCGTTTGTTAATCTATATTACGGTTAACCTATATTACTGTTAGTTTATGTTAGGTTAGGTTATTTATAAGGGATGAGTTTGGGTTGGAAAATTATTATGGGTTGTTTGTACATAATTTTTTATGGTAATTATTTTTACACTAAATTTTAGAAAAATTATAGCTAATTGAAATATTTTTTTAATGATAATAATTTTATTATTAAGATTGTATCACTAAGTCTTCTACTACTTTTTTAGCTATATAAAGAATTTGATAAACTTGTGTAAGAAAAAAAATAGATCAAAGATAATCTAAAACAAAAGAAACAGTGACTCACAAACACCTAGATTAGATTACAACCATAATTCCTTAACTGGAATTAGTTTACAAATAAACAAAAAAAAATGGACCCAAAATTTTCTTTCATAGGCTATATTCAAGTGAGGCAATGATCACCCCCTTGGGCCCTCTTTGATTTGGGAACATGAATGCCCATTGATTCTCTACACCAAAAGAACTTCTCAATACTAATAAACTTTGTCAATAAATTTACAACATTATTCAACATATCAACCTTCTCCAATAATACTTTGTTTTATTCAACATCAATATACTTTATCTTGGAATATACTTTAAAAGATATATTCTATACACACTAATTGAAATATAAAAATATAGAAGAAAACAATTAACTAAAATATAATTATATATATATTTTTTAAAATATAATATACTTTATATTCAAATATAATTTCATATATATATATTTTTAAATATAATATACTTTATCTTAAAATATACTAAAAAAAATATTATGATTTCATAATATTTTCACCTAGTGTTATTAATGATTCATGAATTTCACAATATTTTCGAAGAATGTTTCGTTCATTTGTGTATTTTATGATTCACTTCTATACACATATAATAAAAAAATAGAAGAATAGCTAGTTGTTAGGTAGCTGAAATTGAAATATAGAAGAAGACGAACAATAACAACTAGCCCAATTGAAATATAAAAAAGATAAATAATAATAACTAACTGAAATATAATAATATATATATTTTAAATTATAATATACTTTACCTTGGAATATGCTTTAAATGATATATTATATAAAATATATATATATAAGAAACTGAAATATAATATATATTTTTGAGTACATTAAACTTATCTATATATATAGCATTATCTTTCTTATATATATATATAACATTAATTTCATGATCTTTTCACTCAGTGTTATTAATGATTCATGAATTTCACAATCTTTTCAACTAAAGTCAATGAATTTGTGCTCTGGTACTCAGTATTTCATTTTTCACTCCTATTCATTTTTAACATTTTGTTTGGAGAAATGAATTGACTTAATTATCAACATATTTGATAGCACATTTCGATACCAATGCAAGTTCAATGGCAAGGGTGGCAAGGGTACCAATTTAAGTACACTGCTCGTCTTTTGTTAACATTTATTAGTGTTAGTTTATGTTGCATTAGGGTATCTAGAAGGGAGAGTGATGGAAAATTATTATGGGTTGTTTGTACATGACCTTTGATGGTAATATTTTTACACTAAAATTTGGAAAAATTATAGCTAGTTGAAACATTTTTAATGATAATAATATTACTATAAAGATTGCATCACTAAGTCTTTTACTACATCTTTAGCCATATGAAGAGTTTGATATTTACTTGTGTAAGAAAATAAATAGGTAAAAGATAATCTAAAACAAAATTAATAACAATGACTCACACATACGAGAGGAAACCCTTAATCTGCTTTAACCCATATTATATTACAACCATAATTCATTAACTAGAATTACTTTACAATGGGACAAAAAATAATAAAACAAACCAAAAATGGACCCAAAATTTTCTTTCACGGGATTTGTATCCCAACTAAGGAAATGATCACTCCCTTGGGCCCCCTTTGATTTGGGAACCTACAAAGAGTACACTAAATGTCCAACATTCTCCCACTTGTTGTATTATTTGAAACAAGGGAACAAAGGGAAAGTATTCAAGTAATCATCTTCTAGGGACATCAATGCCCATTGATTCTCTACACCAAAAGAACTTCTCAATACTAGCAGACTTTGTCAATAAATTTGCAACATCATTCAAGGTATCAACCTTCTCCAAGAATAATTTGTTCTATTCAACATCAATATACTTTATCTTGGAATGATAATCCACTTCTTTGCTAATAAAATCACACTTGAGCTATCCCATCCTATTCTCATTGCTTTGTGAACAAAACCAACAATTGAACACAATTGCTTTGTGATCAATAGAAATAATTTACATACTTGAAATTTATACTATGCGGGATTTTATTTGATTCAGAATACCTTACAAATTTTGATCTTCAGAATAATATGGTTGCTCCAAACTCCTCCTCAATAACTCTCTCTTCTAAAACTCTCCTCTCAAAATTTCAGCAAAAAAATGAAATAGTGACTAGTTTGTTTTAATGCCTCATTGAATGTTTTTGAAATTGAAATTCCCACTTCTTTTTCAATTTATGGGAAAATAATTCGTGTGACTTTTTATTTTTGATTTTCCATGCACCGATGCACTATTTATAAAGAAGCATCGATGCATCATAACATGAAATGCACCATGCATACATTTTTTTTTTAAATTTATGAAATAACAGTGTGCCAGAAGGACATGAACACCTCGGAATGCTATGTTTTCCATGGCACACCATATTGGCATATAATAGAATATTAAAAAAACAACATACTACAGTGCGTAAAAAATTATGGTTGCATCAGTACACCTTTATATACTGAGCGCATCGGTGTCGACAATATTGAAAACTGCATAGATAACTATCTATTATCAATTATAGTAGATATTTTCTTTTGCGGTTTTTTTGTGGATTTTCCATAACAGTGCGTATGCGGTATAGTAGCATTGGTGCATCTATTTACACAAGACGCACTAGTGCAATTTTTTATTTTGGTACACCATTGTAATTAAAAAAGTGATATTGTAAGATTTTATTCCATATTTAGAAAGCTCAACCTTTGAGATCATGATTTACTCTCAAGAGAAATTGGAAAGATAATGAGTGGCAAGTGGAATTGTGGGATTTGACCATTATTTTGTTTAAAATAAATGGGGCGTTATTCCAAATCCCAATTCGGAGAAAATAATTCATAACTGCCACAATATTGAATGACAGATGCCATTTCTAGGATATGGAATTTCTCTTTATTCATACTCCTTTCCAATTTAATGGATTTTTGTGGTAATTTGATATTTCATCATAGTGGTTGAATACACACACACACACACACACACACACACAAACGGGAGCTTTGTTGTTTCATAAATATATTTTAGAAACTATGAGGAAATACTTTGAGTTGAACTTTGATATTTCAACATAAACCTAAATACATTTATTGTTGAAGTTAAGTTTGTGGTAGTGTCTCTAGGAGGCACACAATATTAATGATAATAAAGTGTAAAAAATAGAAAAAAAAAATATTGTAAAGTAATTCTTCATGTCAAACAATATTTAGGTATGGTATCAAGATTCTCAAAAATCACTCCAAATAAGGGATATGCCACCTAGTTCCACCCATCATTTCCTTTCTATGGATTGGAGCCTTCTCTTCCTCAAAGATATTCAAGGTTGTTAAGGGGATTTTTCATTTTATTGTTGACGCTATGGGTGTCTCTATTTTTTTTCATTACTCAACAAACACGATGTTGGGGCCTACCTTCAAAACTATAGAAGTAGAGAGAGTGGATCGAGAAGATAGTAGGAGGATCCGTACTCATGGTGCATGGCACCCACTCTAGAACTCCAATAGCTAATACAAATGAACCACTTCCATATTATCAATTTGGACATGAATAATAAAATTAAAATTCACTATGCCCATATCAACATTTTAGACATGAACAATAATATACAAGTGAAAGTTTGCACAGATCAAATAACCATCACATCAATAAAAACTTGAAAGATTAAGTTAATATTGAAGAGTACTTCATACCCCCTTTTTTCCTGTGATATTATTTAATCGTGATTTGTGTCCCTAGTGGCCCATAATCACATATTTGACTCGAATACCTATCCATTAGAAATAATGATAGTTAAAACTAGTCCCTTGAGAACATCCAAGAGTACTTTGATGGCATGTGAAATAAAATGTATGAGAATTTCAAAGAATGGGGACAATTCAGTTAATAGTTAAGGAACACAAACAATTGGAACTAAGTTTGTTAGAGAACTGAATTGTTTAAACGAAAGAGTTTGTATTTATATTGATACTTTAATAAAGAGAATAGGTGAAGACCCCCTTGAAATTGAAGTGTGTATTGTCTAGAAATGTAGGTATTGTTCATTTTTTGTTACACTAACCATGGTTTGAATGTCATTAAAGGGAAAATTGAATTTTCTTTTTTAGCTTCATCCTCCACCATCCATCACGACTGAAATGTTGATAATCGACATAATGGGTTGTATTTTAAAGCCGGGGGATGGAAGGGAGGTATTTGTTTCACTTAATTTGGTTGATATTTTCAATCCCCACCTTTATATGTTTTCACTAACCATAAAAAAATGTAATATTTTTGTTTCAAGAGAATATAAGAATAATACAGACATACTATAACTTATAATAGTTATAATAGCTTTTATAGCAATAATTTTATAATATGATAATGAAAATCTTGAACTCAAACTTTCTGTGTAGCTAGCTCCTACCCTATTTGTCACTAGCTTGACTCTCCTACTCAACATTTCAATCATCCTTCAAAGCTATATTTTAATTTATACAATATAGGGATGTGTCTCTATGTAGATGGTTCTTCCCTAATTAGTGTGAAGGTTCCTTCTTCAAGTTAGGATGATTTCTTCCTCCTAGGTTTGCATCTCTTTATTCAACATATTAGGACCCATAGTTCTAGAAGTGGAAGAAGATATTAGATATAAGAAATATTTCAAGGATACAACAATTTCCTTCCATTGTATTGGTCATCTTCAACAATTTCCTTTCCATCACTTTTTGATTGAAAGGTTTTCCAGTATTATGTAATTTTTTTCAAAAAGGAATCTTTAAAGTACACTAAATTTTACTTATTATTAATGTTGGTGGATTACAAAAACAAGTATATTTGAAGTACTCTAAGTTGTACTTATTCTTAATTTTGGTGAAAAATGCATATTACTACCTATATGAGGATATGTGTATAAATTAACCTTTTGGAGGAATACCATAGGACAAGTTGTTAGAATTCATTGACTATGTGTTAAAACCTAGGCTATGAGAATATTTCTTTCTAGTGTACAACTTGCTTTGAAGACATAATAGTGATTTTCCCTAAATAAAAATATGAAATTAAGAAGGAACACCAAAATTTTGTTAGATCACTCACTAAAAGGTGGAACATCCATTAGCATAGTTGTTGGAATTTGAGGTTGTAGTTGAGATTGTTCACCTAGATTTTAAATAAGATGCCCCAATGTAAAACAAGAAAATGATTTATCACTATACATTGAAAAAGTGATCCCCTCTTCTTTGGAGGAGCCCAAATTTTAGAGGAGCAACAACCTAGGGAGATGATAGACCCTTCATAAATGAAGGATCCCAACTAGATGTTGAAGGGAAAATTAAAATATGGAACCATTGGAACTAGTGAGATGAATTCAGTAGGGGACAAATATGTACTTTTATCCATCTTCCATGCACTTTGTTCTAGAAAAATCCCAAGGATTTGATTTAGTGAACAAATAAGAAATTTCAAAAGAATTACAAGGCCAATTATAAGTACATGATGACCAAACCTATGAAGGGGAAGGATTGACATAATGGTAATCAAAATGGTGTTTTCAATGTAATGTTTATGTGTGTTTCTATATATTAATTTTTAAATATCTACCTTGCTCATGAGGATAAAGAAAATTTTCTATATGAAAAAAAACACTTGACCCAATCCTATCATATTTGGGGATGGGGAGAAAGCTTGATTTTAGAATATCTTTTGAAATTGCTTGGGTCCATTGTATACATTCGTATGGGTTAAGCCATGACTAGTTTATTTATCTATAAAAAAAATTTCTACTTTAAAAAATAATGATAATAGTTGTTGGAAAAAAATGATAGACCTCAATCCAAGTACTATTAAATTATTTTTGGTTATTTAACATGACTCCTTCTAGAGAGAGACACTTGGTTGTAGGTAAAACAATTGTTAATGGGAAGTGGATTTATAATCATTTATTCATTGGTTGTACTTGGAAATATTTATCTTTTCTTTTCTAGTTTGTGTGTGTGTGTGTGTGTGTGTGTGTGTGTGTGTGTGTGTGTGTGTGTGTGTGTGTGTGTGTGTGTGTGTGTGTGAGAGAGAGAGAGAGAGAGATTAATTGCTCCCTTCCTCTAGGTTACATGTGTTTTATGTGGATGGGATAATTAATTATTAGTGTCAAATTAAAGTTCAAGAATTATGTTGTCTAATTAATCATTAATTTAATATTTATATTAGAGGAAACATTCTAATCATAGAATGGTTTATTATTTATTATTAATTATTATTTTCATCCTTAGTTCATCCTTTCGGTATTTGGCTTGTTGGTGCTCAATTTGTAACAAATCCTTAATGTTGTTACTAAATATAAAAGTAATGGTAGTTGTAGAATACTTTATTTGTGGACATAGACAAAAACCTCTGCTATTAAATATCCTGTTTGAAATATGCTTTATGGAGGTATCCTCTTCTCATTAAAAATCCTTTTTGAGATATGTTTTATGGAGGTATCCTCTCTTATTATAAAGATTATAATAGTGTTTTCTCATTTTTATCATGTTCGTATCATTGAGTTTACAGTTATGATATATAGATGCAATTATGAATTTTAGCTAGAGTACTGACTACAACTTTAATTCTAGAATTATTTACAACTTATTTGTATAGCACATTATAGATAAAATCTAAGGCTTGCACATATAATGCATGACATCTTGAAAAAGACTTATAATCGTTGGTTGATCAATTAAATATTTTATAGTTGACCACCCCATAATTAATTGATAAGATGATTAAAATGATTGTATTTTTGCAATTTCATAAATTATTTTATAATTTTGCAATTTTGTAATTGTAATTTGCAGGTTTTGATTGTAACTGCAACTACAATTTGCAATTGTAAATTTGTAGTTGTAATTATCCAATTTGTAATGTGTACCTTGTAAATATATTTATTAATTTCGTATTGTAATTGTAATTTACACTTGTGAAATTGTAATAATGATTGTAAATTGTAATTATAGCTGAGATTGTAACTTACAATTATAATTGTGATTGTGCACAATTTGTAATTATAATTATAGCTAATATAAAAGAATTTGACATAAATACATAAATAAATAAATAAAATTGCATCACACACATGAATCACACTCATCAACATAAAAAAATACATCATACACATGAAGATAAATATCATAAAATAATTTGGCATCCCATTGATTTCAAAAAACAAAAATTCCATATATATACATAACAACAAAAAATATTACAATGTGATCATCAAATCAATGGCCACCACCACCATCACCTAACATCATGTAAGTACCATCATCATCATTATCATGACCACCTACTAAACATAAACATCATCTAACATAACCATCACACACATATGACAAACATCATCTAGTGGCATACAAATATATCATCACCTATCAAACATAAGCACCATATTACAAACACATAAAAAATAACTAGCATAATCTAACATACACATATGTGAAGCACACCCAGAAAAAATATATAACCTTACCTAACATACACATCACCATCAACATATAAATAAACATCGACATCAACATCAACATGAAGAATGAAGTGTGTATGTGTGTGTGTGTGTGTGTGTGAGAGAGAGAGAGAGAGAGAAATAATATCAAACTCATGATACATGCCATATATACATGTACATTCCAATAACTTCTATAAGATATCTCGTCCACCTCCAGAACTAGAGGCATCAGTACCTCTGCCAACAGAGCCAGAGGAATTGGAACCCGCACCAACAAAGGCATCAATACCTTCCATGTCAAGAAACAAAGTATACTGGAGAGAATCATAGGTATCTCCATCAAGACAAATCTCACCTACTGCAACCATCCTATCTAGAGCTAAGGTGAATGGAGTAGTAGATGGTGGAGTGGCTAGTAGGATGACTATATGGATCAGAGATAGTGGTGGGTTGACTGGGTGTGGAGGAGTAAATATTAGTCAGTCATGATCATGGTGAGGAGAAGGAGCAGGAGGTAGAGCATGAGATGACACCGCTCTCGTGGCATGTTGAGGAGGAGGAGGTGGAAAAGGATGAGTATTACTATCCTCACTAGATGGAATATATTGATCCTCCATCCTCTAAGTATCTAAAAACATGGATGCGCCAACTACATACTACATCAACAATATCATATAAGTAGGAATCATATTCTGTAACTCTACGACCTCAAGGTATCACATGATATGCGGGGCTTGTACAAGTTGGACTCATCATCGACCCAACAATGTAGACAACATGTTCGTTGCAACCTTTTGAAACCTCTCATTTAGACTACATCGTAGGATGGGTCTAGGTGATGCGGGAACCTCAGCTTATTGCATATCCTCATCAGGATGAACGGGAGGAGGCACCTCCCCATCGAATGTGCCAATATCTACAAAATATATAGTACACAACAATATAATTAGACAATTTCCTTAAACTATTTAATAAAAGAATTTAAATAAAATGTTATAATATTTTTCATTTGCATTAAATCAGACAATAAAATGCAACTATATTAATTTAAACATAACGCTAATATTACCTCTCTAATCTGGGGGCTCTGCTTGGGTGAAAAAGATGTTGGGACATTATCTCCAATCCAATCTCACATAAAGATATGGAAGAAGGTCCAATTCATGGTACTCCTCATTGGCTAGCATCTCCAACACCTCTATTGTGATCCTAGATGGGAAATTGGACTAGCCCCTCTTGGGCATCATCTGTGGACCCACATGTGCATATGTGCCTCGGTCAACAACCTAGGAGGTTGGTGATCAAATGAAGGCCCCATGGCTGGAATCCTCTCAAAAAATAAACAAAAAATATTTGAATCAAAAGGGAAGTTGTCCCTCCCATCAAACACCGCACGACATCAATCCCGAGCAAAACAAAACTGCCATAGAAAAATGGCGGACCACCTAATGCATCTAGGTGTCCACACTAAAGAACCTACATAATATAAAAGAGGGAAAATAATGTGTTTCCCATCACTGGTGAGGTCTTTGATGCTTGTAACCAATAGTGAGAGGTGCCAAACCTCCTCTACACCGAAAGGACCTATCCCAAGTTTTCCACCGCATGCTTGAAAATCTACAAGATCGAGGATGTGGGAAACAATATAACGATAAGAGTAAGTGAGTTGATTCTCTTCTACAACACCTAGTGGGACATCAAGGAACTTGAGAAAATGATCCTCTCTCCTAGATAGCCCAGTGATTAAATAAATATCATCATAAATGGGCTGGAACCACTGACCAAGACTAATGCAAAATTCTTGTCTCCTATGATCCCAACGATGGATCGACACCTCCAACAAAGCATAGTTCCCCTCAAGGGATGTATTCACTTGATACAAATTTAGGAGGCCTACAACAATCAATAGGTCATGTGTATGATCATTGATGGGGTGAGGGTACAAATCCCTCTCCCTCTCTCTCGCCTCCCTCTCACGCACGAAGTTGTACGGATCAACTCATGCATGTTGTTGTTGAGCTTCTTCTCGCTACTGACATCTCGGATACACATATAACATTGATCAATCTCATAAACAGACATAAAAAAACATTAAAGATTTCATGAAATGAGCATGCTATTTATTAACATCAAATAATAAATATTTTGTCAAAGTAAATGAATTTGACAAGTGGTGCACCTAAATTATTGTCACGCACCATGGTCGATGCTTTTCGAACAAAAGAGCACCACCAATGGTGCGCTTGAATACACAAGTGAACCGATGAGCATAGTAATATTTTTAACTATGTTTCATTTTTCGGTGCGTCCATCAATAGGAAGCATTGGTGCATTGTATAGACGTGATCGCACCGTACACAGTGCGCACATATTAATGAGCACACTGTAGTAGGTGAATCTATTTTCGGGTTTTATATTTATTTTGAGGATAACAGTGTGTCTATTACACGTTAGTGCACCATAAAATCGATGTAGCAATGTTAACAAAGTGCACTCGCCAACGTGGTATTTTTACTATGTTAAGTGTGGTGGTGCTTCCATTAATAGGAAGCAATGATGTATTCTAAACACAACATCACACTGGAAATGGTGTGCAAGCATTAATAGACAGCACCCTAATAGGAGCATCTCTTTGTGAGTTTTATATTTTTGGGGGATAACAGTGCACCTTTTACACATTAGTGCACCCTCAACATGGTGTGTTCTTGTTTACAATGTGCACCGGATAATGTGGTGTTTTTCGTAAGTTAAGTATTGTGGTGTGTCTATTATTAGGAAGCATCAGTGCATTCTAAATCCCTCATCATGACGGACATGGTGAGAAAGTATTAATAGAGTGCAGCATGATAGGAGCAACTCTTTCCAAGTTTTATAATTTCTTTGGATTACTATGTGCCTGTTACACGTTAGCACATCCTTTATCTAGTGCATTCTTATGTACAATGTGCATTGGTTAACATATTGGTTTTTTAAAATGTTTAGTTTGGAGGTGCATCCATCAATAGGAAGCTCCAATACATTGAGTACATGTCATCGCACTAACAGTAGTGCACAGGTATTAATAGAGAACCCATAGTAGGTGCATCCCTTTGTGAGTTTTGTAATTTTGGGGGGGATATTTGTTGGAATTATGATTCAGTTGTGCATAGACGAGTAGACATATTGTTGTCATTGATGGTTGGAAAGTAGACAATGCAGGCATCTTTAATGAAGGTTGCAGGCATAATGGAGAGGCCCATTGCAGGCATCACATATATCCTACTGCGGGAATATGGAGAATCTGATTGTGGGAATCCTTGTGAGGCCCATTGCGGGCATATGGAGAGGCCAATGTGGGCATATGGAGAGCCCTCTGTTGGAATCCTGGAGAGGCCAATGTGGGCATATGGAGAGGCCCACAAATAGCCTACTGCGGGAATCAGTTGAAGGCTCATTGCGGGCATAAGGAGAGGCCATTGCGGGCATAAGAAGAGGCCACTGGGGGCATAATTCAAGACATCCTATGTGCATATGAGGGCTAAGTATAAGGCCCATGCGGGAATCATGAAGAGCCACTTGTGGGAATTTTAAGAAGCATATGGAGTCAAGTAAGGTGGGCAACATATGAGCCAAGATGTGCATTTTAAATGTCCCTTGTTTTTATGATAGCAGAAGGAAATATTGATTCCATTTATGATGATGTTACCATTACAGCTACAACGAGTGTTGATTGAGCTTCCAACAGTTATGAAGCCAATAAATTTGTTCATGGGTTAATTATTGAGTTGGCAGGTCTGGAATTTGAAGAGACTGAGGCATATAAGTCTATTGTCTATATAAAATCGTCGATGAGGACTTTACAAGTGCTGATTAGAATTACATGAGAGGATGCTAGACAAAGTAAAGCAGATGAAGCTACAATCTTAACATAAGAGAGAAATACAGAAGAAAAGTGAAATGTGGCCCGAATTTGTGAAGAAACGAATGCACAGAACTGTGAGAATGATCAGATAAGGACAGAGAGTTGAATGTTGAAGAACTCAGGCTCAACTACGGCAGAAAATGAGCTGAAGCAAAACAGATCACAAATAGAAGGGGTAAGCATTGTTATATCTGAATCATTGTAATGTAATTAACAAGTAGAAATTTTTCTATGAGGGTGGTAGGAAGGTGCTAGGGAAGACATGTAGTTCTCTATGTGCAAGTTGAATCTTGTGCAAGAGGAAGTGGGTGCTTCCATCCAGTTGTAGCTGGAGAACTCAGAGAGTTGGTGCTCTTTGCAAGTAGGAGCTTGTAAATAGAGGTTGCAGCCTCGTTTGAGTAGCTGCTCAAAGAAAGATGATGTAAAGAAGTTGGAGCTTGCTTGACATCGTAAGAAGAGTTTTTTTCCCTTTATGGGTTTCCTCATGAATATATGTCTCTGTCTCTATCATGTGTGTGATTGATGATTATCACTTATGTTTTTATATTTGGTGTATTATCATGACTGTAAATTTGTGAACAACAATAAAGTTTTGAAAATATTGGAAATTGTTTAAGCTTAGGAATAACTTATTCACCCCCCCTCTCAGTTATTCGAATAATTTCAACAATTGCTATAAGAGAAGGTTCCTTTTATCTAAAGGTAGATCTGTAAGCTTAAACATGGCAGGTCATGAAAGTTCAACCAATAAGGCTCCTTTGTTTGATGGAACAATTTTTTCCTTCAGGAAGGTTAGAATGAGAACTTATTTAATGTCCTTAGGTGCTAATGTTTAGGATGTAGTAGATACTGGATATGTAAAAGCTATTGTGCTAGCTTCCAAAGAAGATAAGTTGGAATTTAGTTTTAATGCAAAGGAAATGAATGCCATTCTAAGTGGTCTTGCAGAAGCTAAGTTTGTTAAGGTGATGCATTTTTAATCTGCAAAATATATGTGGGACAAACTTATAAGTAGTTATGAAGGAAATGAGAAAGTAAAATATGCCAAATTACAAACATACAGATTGAAATTTGAACAGCTAAAGATGAATGAGGATGAGATTCTTAGTAAATATTTCTTGAGAACTGAAGAGCTTGTGAATGATATGAAAGGTCTTGGTGAAACAATTGAAGAAGCACCCTTAGTTCATAAAATTTTAAGATCTATGCTTGATAGATTTAATCCCAAAGTTTCTGCAATCAAAGAATTAAATGATCTTAAAAATCTGCATATTGATCAACTTCTAGGAACTCTAACTGATTATGAAATGAATATTAGCAAAGATAAACCCATCACTAGATAAGAATACTTTAAAGCAGATAAGAACAGTGATTCTGAAATGGATGTGATAGAGGCAAAATTGTAAGAAGGTTGAAGAAAGGATCGGGTAAATATAAAGGCAAGCTGCCCTTTAAATGTTTCAACTGTGGTAAGATATGCCATTTTGCATCTAAATGTCCCCACAAGAAAAAGGGGCATACTTCTGATGATGAAGAGAATCACACATTCAAGAAATATAATAAAGAGGATAAATATAAAAAAGAGAAGCTTGTGTGCAAATGATGTTGACTCTTCAGAAGAGATAGATAGTGATTCATCTTGTGAAGATAAAGTGAATGATTTTATGGTTATGGCCATAGAATATTTTGAAGATGAATATATAGTAAGTGACTTGATTGATGAAGAATTTGTGGTTGATATAGAAGGTGAACTAATTAGTGCCTTGGAAGAGATTGACAGACTCAAACTAAAGAAGAGGAAACAAAAACAATTTTTGATGCAGTATGAAAAGAATGGTAAAGAACCAAGTGAAGATTTTGCTCTGTTAAAAGTAAAATTAAAAGAGGCAAAGAACATAGAAGATATTCTAAAATAACAATAAGCATAGAAGAAAATGAGAAGTGAAGCATTGGAAGAAGAAGTAGTGAAAGGTAGAAAAGAATTGGAAAATTTTCAAGTTTTGTATCAACAAAATCTGTCAAGTATTAAAGCTTCAGAAGAACTGAATAGCATTCTGAGTAAGAAAAGATCTCCATTGTTAAAAACACGTCTCAGTTATGAAGAAGGTTCAAGCAGTAGTCACTCAGAAAACATGGAATCAGATAAGTTGATTAAAGTTCAAAGCAGCAAACAGTCAGAATGTGAACATACTTTGCAAACAAAAGGGAATGAAGATGAAACAAGCACCAGAATCAAGAATTCAGATCAGAAATATCAATCAAGCGTTGCTCAGGAACAAATCCAACAAAAGATGAGGCAACCAATTCCAAGAAGATAGCCAAGATTTAGGTACCAAAATATTTTCCATGGCTACTGCTATTGTTGTTCTAATTTTGGTCATAAACCTACAAATTGTGCATTGAATTTTAGAAGTATGCCATTAAGGATATCAAGGAACAGTCATTGTTGCAACATAGAACAAGACAGTCAGTGAGTAAACAAGAACATCATACAACGCAGTTCACAACTAAAATAAGAACACATGATAGACATATCAATCCTTTTGATCTATTGTACAATGAGCCAAAATGTTATCTGAAGAATTACAAAACAGGTCCGAGAGTGAATTACTCAGCTGAAAGTGCTAAAGTTTGGAAGAAGAAAGAAAGTAACAAGTGTGGTTTAGTTCTTTCTATTCAAAGGAAAAAATACCCCTGTCATATTGACAGTCGATGTTCCAAACATATGACTAGTGATAAAATTAATTTTTTGTCTTTAAGTGAAGGTAAATCAGGAAATGTAACTTTTGGAAACGATGCTCATGCAAAAATCAAAGGAAAAGGAATGGTAAGTTTGAGTAATGGAAAAGGGAAATCCCAAGATGTGTTGTTTGTAGATGGTATGAAACATAATCTTCTTAGTGTCAGTCAGGTCTGTGACAGACGATGTGAAGTTGTTTTCACTTCTAAAGATTGCAAAATAAAATTTGTATCCTCGGAACAGTTAGTTGCAAAAGGCATAAGAACATAAAACAATGTCTATGTTTTGAAAGAAGAAAAAGAAGAATGCCATTTAAGCAAGTATGATGAAAGTTGGCTATGGCATAGGAGACTTGGACACTTAAACTTTGATCACATAATCAAGCTTAGAAACAATGGGGTAGTAAAATATCTTCCAAAAATATCAAACCCATATGGTTATGTATGTAAACCTTGTCAAATGGAAAAGTTGAATCGCAAATTTAAAACTAAGAATTTCACATCAACAGACAAGCCTCTTCAGTTAGTACATATGGATTTGTGTGGACCATCAAAGAAGGAAGGCACATGAAGAGAAAGATATTTTATGCTAGTCATTGATGATTACTCTAGACTCACATGGGTTTCCTTTCTGAAGGTAAAATCTGAAGCATTTGAAAAGTTTAAAGTATTTAAGGATCTGACTGAGAATCAAACAGGTAAAAGACTTAAGGCAAGTTCTGATAGAGGAGGAGAATTTAGTTCGGGATACTTCAAAGACTTGTGTGATAAACATGGAATAAAAAGAGAATATGCTATCCCGGGGACTCCACAGCAGAATGGAGTGGTTGCGAGACAGAACAGATCAGTTCAGCAGATGGCGATATCAATGATGAGTGAAAGAAATATTGCTCAGAGGTATTAGTTAGAGGCAATTCACACAGCTGTCCATATTCTTAACAAAGCTCATCTAAGGCCAAACATCGATAAGAATCCTTATGAAATGTGGTTTGGAAGACCCGCTTCTATTAAACATTTTAAAGTATTTGGAAGTAAATGCTGTATTAAAAATAATGATGAAAATCTTGGCAAATATGATGACAAGGCCGATGAAGGTATTTTCTTGGGATATGCAACAAGCAGAAAAGGATATAGATGCTATAATAAGAGACTGCATAAATTAGTTGATTGTATTGACATTAAAATTGATGAAGGAATTTCTATTAAAATGATCAGATAAGCAGTGTTGAACCAGATACAAAGAATACATTTGAAATTGAAGAAGAATAGGTCGAAGAATCAGAAAAGGAAAATTCAGATTTAGATCATGAGCATGCAAACATTCAGGAATATTCAAAACAACAAATAGAAACAAAACCACCTTCCAGAATTATTCAAAAGAACCATCCTGAAGATTAGATAATTGCTGACAAGAATAAAGGAGTTCAAACAAGAAGGAAATTGATTGAAGATACAGAGCAATCTCAGGTTGCTTTCCTATCTATGATTGAACCTAAGAATTTTGATGAAGCCAGTAAGAGTGGAGAATAGATTAGAGCCATGAATGAAGAGCTTGATCAAATTGAGAAGAACAATACTTGGGAATTTGTTCTTAGACCTATAGATAAGAATGTAATAGGTTCAAAATGGGTGTTTAAGAATAAGATGAATGAACAAGGACAAATTGTGAGGAATAAAGCCTGATTGGTCTATAAGGGGTATGCATAAGTTGAGGGATAGGATTTTGATGAAAATTTTGCACCAGTGGAAATATTGGAAGTTATCAGAATGTTTCTTGCCTATGCCAGTCACAAGAACTTCAAAGTGTATCAGATGGATGTTTAATCAACATTTCTTAATGGAAATATGGAAGAAGAAGTCTATATGGAGAAACCTGAATGATTTCAACTGACAAACAATCCTGACTATGTATGCAAACTGAAGAAGGCACTATATGGATTGAAACAAACACCAAGAGCTTGTTATTATAGATCGGATAAGTATCTACAAGACAAACTGTTCAAGAAAGGTACCGTTGATAGTAATTTGTACATCAAATATGAAGGTGATGATTTATTAGTTGTTTTGGTTTATGTGGATGACATTATTTTTTGATGTACTAATGATTCTTCTATTCAGCGGTTTGCTAATTCCATGCAATATGAGTTTGAGATGTCAATTATAGGATAATTGTCATTCTCTCTTGGTCTTCAAATCATTTAGAGTTATGAAGGTTTATTTCTCTCCCAAGAGAAGTATTTGAAGGAGATGTTGAAGAGATTTCAGGTGGAAGATTCTTCGCATCTTAGTACACCTATGCTTGTTGACCACAAGCTCAGTAAGGATGATACCTCAACTGATGTGGATCAAAGAACATATCGATCAATGATAGGTAGTCTTCTGTACATCTCGTCCTGATATAATGAAAGCTATTGGAATGGTAGGTGTATTTCAGTCTACTCCTAAGCAAATTCATTTGGCGATTGTTAAGAGAATATTCAAATAGTTGAAGGGAACAATGACTTATGGTCTCTAGTACCCTAGAAATAAGAATTTTCAGTTAACTGTGTATTCAGATCCTGACTGGGAAAATTGTTTGGATGAAAGAAAGAGCACAAGTGGAGGTGCATTCTTCTTAGGTGATTCATTAGTAGCATGGCTGAGTAAGAAGCAAGGCTCCATATATTTATCTACTATAGAATTCAAATACATTGTTGCTGCCACCTGTTGTACACAAGTACTCTGGATGATCCATACTCTGGAAAATTTGGAGGTAAAATATGTTGATCCCATTCCTCTTCATTGTGATAATACTAGTGCCATTAGTGTTTCCAAGAATCCAGTCCTTCATTCCAAGAATAAGCACATACCAATCAAGTATCACTTCTTAAGGGAGTAGGTCACAAACAAAATTGTTCAATTGTACTTCATTCATTCTACAGAGAAGATTGTTGATATCTTTACTAAACCTTTACCAAATACACAATTTGAGTATCTACGCCAGTAGTTGGGTGTCATATCTTCTTCCACCTAACTTGTTCCCTTTGGCGGGGCAAGTTTGTGAGTATTGAATATCTAATGTGATTCTGAGATGTTTCCAGATTGTATCCTCATGTATAGGTTTTTGAGTTTGTTTTGATAGGGGGAGTTGTATTGTCGTGTTTTCTTTGTCATTGATTTCAAAGGGGGAGAAATTCAGGTAGTTGCACATGACAAGCAGTTGGTGATTACACTTGTAGCATAAAAAATGAAGGTTTCCATCAATGCCAAAGGGGGAGATTGTTGGCATTATGATTCAGTTGTGCATAGACAAGTATACATATTGTTGTCATTGACGGTTGGCAAGTAGGCAATGCGTTCATCTTTAATGAAGGATGTAGGCATAATGGAGAGGCCCATTGCAGGCATATGTCATCCCCTAAGGGCATCACATATAGCCTACTGCCGACATATGGAAAAGCCCATTGCGGGAATCCTTGTGAGTCCCATTGCGGGTATCCCGGAGAGGCCACTGCGGGCATTAGGACAAGCCACTACGGGAATTATTGGAGACCTTGCGGGCATCAGTTGAAGGCCCATTGCGGGCATAAGGAGAGGCCACTGTGGGCATAAGTCAAGACATCCTGTGGGCATTAATGAGGGCATATGAGGGCTAAGTATAAGGCCCCTGCGGGCATCATTAAGAACAACTTGTGGGCATTTTAAGAAGCGTATGGAGTCAAACAAGGTGGGAAACAGATGAGCCAAGATGTGCGTTTTAAATGTCCCACATTTTTATGATGGCAGAAGGAAATCTTGATTCCGTTTTTGATGATGTTTCCATTACAGCTACAACGAGTCTTGATTGAGCTTCTGATAGTTATGAAGACAAGAAATTTGTTTGTGGGTTAGTTATTAAGTTGGCAGGTCTGGAATTCGAAGAGACTGAGGCATCTACTTCCATTGTCTACATAAACCCATCAATGAGGACTTTACAAGTGCTGATTAGAATCACATGAGAGGATGTTGGCCGAAGTAAAGAAGATGAATCTACAATATTAACATGAGAGAGCAATACAAAATAAAAGTGAAATGTGGCCCAAATTTGTGAAGAAAAGAATGCACAGAACCGTGAGAATGATCAGATAAGGACAAAGAGTTGAATGTTGAAGAACTAAGGCTCAACTAAGGAAGAAAATGAGTTGTAGCAAGATAGAATGGGTAAGCATTGCTATATCTGAATCATTGTAATGTAATTAACAAGTAGAAATTTGTATATGAGGGTGGTATGGAGGTGCTAGGGAAGACTTGTAGTTCTCTGTGTGCAAGTTGGAGCTTGTGCAAGAGGAAGTGGGTGCTTCCATCTAGTTGTAGCTAGAGAACTCAGAGAGTTGGTGCTCTCTACAAGTAGGAGCTTGTAAACAGAGGTTGCAACCTCATTTGAGTAGTTGCTCAAAGAAAGATGATGTAAAGAAGTTGGAGATTTCTTTACATCCTAATAACAAGAGGTTTTTTCCCTTTATGGGTTTCCTCATGAATATCTGTCTCTGTCTCTATCATGTGTGTGATTGATGATTATCACTTATGTTTTTATATTTGTTGTATTATCATGACTGTAAATTTGTGAACAATAATAAAGTTTTGAAAAGATTGGAAATTGTTTAAGCTTGGGAATAATTGATTCACCCCCCCCCTCTCAGTTATTCAAATTATTTCAACAATAACAGTGCACCTGTTACACATTGGCTCACCATTCATACGGTGTGTTCATGTTCAGAATGTGCACCATTTAAGATTGTGTTTTTTATAATTTTGTGTAGTGGTGCGTTATGCACAATAAAGTGCATAGTGTATGCAGTGTTATACAAATAGAAATGCATCATCTACAGTGTGCCCTACAAATTTACAGTTGACATGTAGTCTGAGACAAACGCTCAAAGGCACCAAACAAGTTTTTTCAATTTTCTTAAATTAAAGGTAAAATAAAGCTCAATTTAAAATTTTAATCCGCTAATAATTTAAATCAACAGATCACAAATACATTCCTGATCCCTTGTGCGTCAAAGAGGCATGGTAGCCATGTACACAAAATTTCAAAATTTCCCCATAGTTTCATAAAATTCAAAATCCACTCAGCAAGCAATGGAAGCCAACAATACAGCCACATGGAGCACAGATGCTAGGGTGTTTGAGAAAGGAAGGTACGACACTGGTGCTCAGGGGGGTCTAAAGCACTATAGAGATGCTAAAAATGGTTTTTTCAATTCGATAATTTTTTATTTAACCCTGCATCAGTACACTCAATTGCCAAACACATCGGTGTTGTTTTATAGCTAAAATGCACAGAAAATAAAAATTTAAAATAAAAAATTATAATAATCTGTATTTTTCAATTTCCAAAATTTTCAACCCTAGAGCAGTACTCTCGAAGCGATATAGCACCAGTGCGTTTATCTACAAAAACCACCCAGAAATGGAAATTAAAAATAAAAAAATGAATGTGATAGGTTTTTTTAATTTGGTAATTTTTTTATTAAACCCTCATGCCACGTTGTGCTCAATTCCAAACACAACAGTGCTATTTTGTTGAACAACCGCACCGCGGATAAAACTTAATAAAAATAAATAATATAATCTATGGTTTTTTAGTTTGAATATTTTTAACCCTAGAGTGGTGCTCCTGAATTCCATAAAGCATTGGTGCATTTAGCTACAACAACTGCATTGACAATGGGAATTAAAAATAAAAAATTAATGTGATAGGTTTTTCATTTTGGTAATTTTTTAATTTAACCCTACTCTAGTGCACTAGATACTAAACCACATTAGTGTTGTTTTATAATGAAACCGCACTGAAGATAAAAATTAAAAAATAAAATTAATAAAATCCATGTTTTTAATTTCAATTTTTTTAACCCTAAAGCGGTGCTTCTGAATGTATATTTCTCTAGTGCATTTACGCACAATAACTGGTGTGCTTTAGTTTTTTAAATGCATTGGCTCCAAATTTTGTTTTGGCTATTGGTGTATGTGGCCGCGGTTCCATGTGATTTATGTCATCACCGGCCATCCTCGGCTTATACACACCGGTGTGTTTTAGATATACAAACGCATCGGTAAAAAAACATCCACTAAAACCTCTTCCCACTCACCTTCATTATAAACGGATATTTAGGATTTTTTAGAGGATCATCCACAAAAACCTCCGCTAGAAGGTCTTTCCTTGTAGTATTAGTTGATTCCCATGTGTTACTAGATCCAAATATGTGAATTATGGTGATATGGCATGGTTTCCACTTTGATGTACAAGGACTAAATGGATTGTTACCTTTTTGGGCGAAAAACATTCACATACAAGCTATGTTTGACAAAAGTAAACCATATTTGGAAATATATCAACCAATAAAGTTTAGTAACTACCTCTAGATTGCATGTCCTTAAAGTATGAGACCCAAAAAATCCACTTCTATGATATTGAACCAAAGGGTTTTCATTCCAGGTTTGTTATTGTGAATTTTAGGATATAACTCAAACAAACCCTTCTAGGTATCCTATTCTATATTTCCAATTCTAGTGCATCAATAAAGCCATTTAGTAATGAAGTAGAATCTAGACCCATATTGGATCATTATTCCTATTTTGGGAGACTTTTGGTCACCAAAATATTTCGTTTCCAAGAATATGAGGAAATCATTTCTTGGCCTTCTACTTGGAGTACAATTTGGCCTTCATTAATAGTTGTCCCTTCAATCCCACATGCCATTTTTTTTTGGCTCCTTCTAGTCATTCTAGGGGCTGCTATAGGTAACACACTCATTGATCTAGGGGCTACATTTTTAGAAGCTCTCCAATTAGGACCATTCCTCCGCCCTACCCCAACAATGTTAGAACTAGCAGATCATACTATGGTACAACCTACTGGGATATTAGACGATATTATGGTGTCAGTACCCTCATGGGAATATTGTTGATGTATATGTAACTTCGGAATGTATTTCATCTATGTATTTCATATATATTTATTGTACCCTTAATAGATATGTGTCATTCCTCTATAAGGAAGTGTCGTCATGTGGATTGACAAGTGTCGCAAGTTTGTGTACTTGTCGATGGGTTATTAGACCACCATATGTGGGGTCAGCCCTGAAATATATATATTATTATATATATTATATGAGGAAATCATTTCTTGGCCTTCTACTTGGAGTACAATTTGGCCTTCATTAATAGTTGTCCCTTCAATCCCACATGCCATTTTTTTCTTGGCTCCTTCTAGTCATTCTAAACTCATTATGTAAAATCATGTCATTTGTTCTTTCTTCCTATGCATCTCTTTCCAAATATTCTATGAAATGTAGGATTTGGCCATCTTAAGCCTCATTTAGAATGGATGGCTCATAGAGTTTTAGGTACTCTACATTTACTACCAAGTAAATGTGCATATAAGGTGGATGATTGAATCTATAAGCATTATTACATACCCTCCCTAATACCTCATATGGTCCATATATTAAAGCCTTGATTTATTTCATGGTCATCGTAGCGTTTCCTTATTAAGGTGCAAACAAAATATATCTATAGTTACTTGGAATGACTCTTTAGTTGATCATGTATGGCCTTATATTTCTCCTTAGATTTCTTTAGTTTCTAATGAACCTATATATGTATCTTCATGATCTTTTCTATGAATTTTTCTTCCTTCAATGAATCACTTGAGGATATTGCCCCAAATTTAGGATATTCATATACAATATTCAATGATTATGGTGGAAAATATCCAAAACATATTTTAAAATGAGACTTAACACTTAAGGTGTGGACAACCCTATTATTTGAATGTTATATGTAAACCAAATTTTCAACCCAACTCCTTAGGTGATTCTAAATATAGCCTCTCAAATTTGAACCAAAATCTTATTCACTTCCTATGTCTACCCATCAATTTGTGGGTGGAAAGCAGTTCATATCTTCAATTTACTGTCCAACTTCTCCCACATTCAAGTTTAAAGTTTTTGAGAAAACTAGTGACACCCCAAAATTTTTATTGTGCATAATTAATATTTTTTTGTGTCCTAGACCTAACAAATATGCACTCACCAAAGTGATCTTATACTCACCCTTGTGTGCATTATTGAAAAATATATACCATTCTTGATTAGGTGGTATTGGTTTTCCATGAATATGGAATCCATCATATCCATGTAGGGACTACCAAACACTACATCACAAACATCAACAGGTACTAAATCCACTTTTGTTCATCAATTAAAATTTCAATAATAGCAATCCTAAGCTTACACTACTTGGTAAATTTAACTCTATTTTTGTATTCACCCATCCTAAAGGGTGTGGATAAGAGTGATCGTGTGTCTCTAAACCAATCTAACTCACCAACCTATACAATGAAGTTGGCTATGAACCATAATTGAACAATGCATCAACCATATTCTTCTAAATTTGAATATTGATATAGAACAACTTTCTCATTTCCTTCTCCTCTTTGTGATGGAGACTACTAAAGTTCACCTCCTTCTATATTATTTTGTAGCCTAATATTTGTTTCCACGTCTAATTGATTTCTAGTTTTTTTCTAACTTCCATGAATATTCTTCTTCTTGGAAAACTCTTACTTCCAGTTCTTGAATTCAACAATGGATATAAATTCCAACATTTATTTTGCATAACCATTAATGTTGCAATGGTCACATTGGTTCTTCTTCTTGAACAACTCTTACTTGCAGTTCTTGAATTCAGCTATGGATATAAATTCCAACATTTATATTTTGCAAAATCATTAATGGTGCAATGGTCACATTTGTTCTTAGGGCCTTGCACATGTGCAATGGAAAAATCCTTCTTATTTTTCACTTTCCCCTTCTTCTTCTAGGAAACTACTTTAAACCAGTTGGATACCCCATTTTCCTATCAAATCCAATGTGTTGATCCTACAAACATGCCTCATCTATGGCCTTGAAATTGAATGGCATAAGGTGTGCCTTCTTATGTGACTATGAAAGACACTCATGTACTTGATAACCATGAATTAATTTTTCATACTTATCCCTAATTGAATTCCTCGATTCTATAACTTTGTAGTGTAGCGTTGTACACTTTCTCCTTGTCATTGTTAATACTAGTACCAATGAATCCTCTAGTCATGTTCATATAGGATAGGGTAAGTATAGGACACAAAAAGGTATTTTAAAACCTCCCACTTAGTTAGAGGATATTCCCCCCTGAGGACTTGAGGAGATATCATCCAACCTAAGAACCTTGGTGTATCTTTCCCACCAAATTTAATCATGGCATTATAGCTTAAGTATTGAAAATTTTATTGTATATTCCTCTCATACATTATGAAGAATAAAATAGACTTCTAACTACTACAACCAATTATTTAAATTAAATGTGTCTACCTCACCTTCATATGGATCCATCTCAAACTTCAATTCCACTTTGAAAAGGTTCCCATGAGAACATTTGTTACATGAGTTTCTTTTGTTTTATCTTCAATTCTTCCTTCACTTCCATCGTCTCTTCATGATATTCTAGTTTCTGATGAGGTTTGTGTTACTATGAAAAGAGGTCAATATTTTTCTCAAGAATGACCATGAATAAGGCCATACTCTTTTAAATTATAGCTACTTGACCTTCCAACTTTGGATATTCATTCTCCTTCATTAATGGTCCCTTCCCAGTGCTTATCTTCAATTTTTGTAGGATTTCTTAGTATTATTTCTTGACCCTTCTAATGTTGATCTTAAAATTGTGTCAAATCACCCTCAATTTTATACATTCTAAGATATGTAAGAATATAATGCACTCAAGCCACATAAATCCAAAATACAACTACTTTGCTACCAATATTATCCGTAAATAATGTTGGATATTCCAATGGCTGGCTCAACCATAACATATCTAAAACTTCTCGCTACTACAATGAGTATATGCTTGACTATGCAACTATCTTTTTGTATTCTTAGTGCTATAATAGAAATAAAGGCACATCATTCATATTATTTAAATATTGTGGAATAAATAACATAACTACAGTAGAAAAGATACACAACGTAACACAATGTTTACCCTAGGAAACATAATGTGAGAAAACCCATTAAGAAATCACAGATGACGCTTTTTGTCTTTCATATAGTGGAGATTACAATGCAAGTTACAAATCAATCCAATATTGTTGTGAAACTATAAGACAATATGATATCATACATTTATCTACATATTGCTTTTCTCTCTCTCTCATATGTCCATATCTCCTTTGCACTCCTTCCCATACTATGGAACAATGATGGAAACTAAAGAAGGTGTACGTGTTTCCCTCCTACTAGATTTTTGATAGATAGAATTAGAGTTGAATTTAGGGCTTCAAAACCCTATTGGAATCTCCATGATTATTATAGAAGTCTCTAGTGGATTCATATACATTAAATACACTACATGTATAAATCTTGTTGAGTTGGCAATGTTGCCACTTGAACCTACAGGGATTAATTGGACTATTACCTTTATAGGGGCATAATTTATGGAAACATACTTTGTTTGATGGAAATGAACCACCATTGGAAATATATCAAATCAAAGAATGTAATTAGGACCCAAGTGACACCCCAAAAATCCACTTATTTGACCCCAAATCAGAAGATTTTTAGTTTTGGTCCATCAATGTAGCTTTTAGAATCAAACCCAAATCAACCCTTCTACGTTTCAAATTATACATTCCCAATTCCTAATATATATGAATTATGCATAAATGTTGAAAACGTGATTTTAGGGAATATATTATAATGGGTATGGAAAGATATTTATTGGAAATATCAAGGAAAATATTGGAAATTATCAAAAAATATCGATAAGGATAAACTTAGACCTGGATAAGTCTAAAAATATTAGACAAATCAACAACCTAAAAAACTAGAGAAAAATAAAAAATATCTAGAGAAATCAGAGATATTTGCAACACTACTATGTAGATCCATTCTGGATCTGAAATGTTGTAGATTCTTGAAAAACAATTGCAGAACTTGATGATTGGGTATAGTTAGAAAATCACTTGTAAGTATAAGGTGGTTTTCTCAGCTTAAATTCTATTTTGCTTTTGAAGAATTTGTGTGTTAATAGAAATTAGCAAATATACTTGTGTATATAAATGTTGAATTGCTACTTGGGTGAGCAACATGGTTAATGATGTGTGTGATTGGAAGTACATCCATAAATCAGATCACCAAGAAACTTGGAATCCATTTCCATGTTTCAAAAACCCAAAGAAGTAATTTTTCTATGTTGCTCATGTTTTTCTAATATTAGGAATTAAACGTGTAAAAAATCAAGGCATATGAATGTTGATATGTGAAAGAAAAAAGAAATGTTAGAATGCAAGTGCACAACTCTCTCTCTCTCTGTGTGTGTGTGTGTGTGTGTGTGTGTGTGTGTGTGTGTGTGTTGAAGAATGGTGACATATGAATGTGCATATATACACATGTGAGTATACGTGTTGTCACATATTGACTAGATATAGGGTTATATTGGTTGTGAAACCAGGTGCAATCAAGGTAAAGGATACACTAATCAATTGTTTTCTAGAGCAATGTTGCATACTCTCAAGAATCACCTTTACAATAGGTGATGTCGAGAATTAGTGTTCACAATTATGGTGTAAATGTTTTCCTTATAATCACCATTCCTTGTCCAGTTATATCTAAAAATATGTCATTGCCATATATTAAAGATGGAAAGGTACACTAGAATGTTCTTGGATATAGAAGGGCCAAGAAGGAAGGTCATGTGCATGATAATGTGATGCATCACATCCTTGATTGTTTGAATACCAATAATCTATCCATAGATCTAACTAGATGCTACTCAAAACTAAAGTGTAACCTTGGGTAGTTAAATTTGGACTATGTAGAATTGGGGTTGTCTAGGCACTAATGAGGTGGACTAATTTTCTAACCTTAGTACTTGAGTTCCAACCATGAAAGGTCATGAGCTAGAGGACTAGAAATGAATATTAGCATATTCATCCTTGTTTGAGCCATAAATTGCCATTGATTTTCCACTAGAACAGTTCATCGCAATGGATCTTACAACTTATTTCTTTTTATTAGGTTATTTTCATCGAATGCTCAATAAACTGGAACTGAAAGAAAAATAAGTATAGAAAAGAAATATGCAATCCACGCAATAACACAAGATATACCATGGGAAAACCCATTATGGGGAAAAACCCAGCCAAACATGAGGAATGCAAATACAAAGGAAATGGTACTCTCTATGGAGTTACCTATGACTCTATGGCTAGAATGGATAATATAGGAGTGCTATAGGATATCTTACTTCCTTTGTTATACTCTAATATCCACTCTTGTGTTGTTTCTCAACTATGGAACAATACAGTAACATCATAAGAATGGAACCACTTCTTCTCCTAATGGCCTGGTATTTAACATAGCCCAATAGTCGTCTAAGGTTAATTTTAGGGTTTTTGAATTCCTAAATTCCTTATTAGGGTTAGGGATTTGAACCTTCTAGAATGTTCTTGAAATTCCACATGTGACTAGCTCTGCATGTGTGATAAATTAGAATTGACTTGAAATCCACTTAGTGCCATGGTGGTCAACTGGATAGGTCAACTTTTGGGAGCTATAACTTCCTCATACATACTCTGTTTGAGGTGATTCTTGGATTGTTGGAAAGCTCATAGAGTGTAGAATAACATCAAGGGGCGTTACACAAGTGGTGAAATTTTGAGCCCAAAAATCATCATTTAAGCCCTCAAACAAGCCCTGGAAGGGTATGTACCACAAATCTGCAAAGTGAGATATGCCCCTAAAATGGCCATTACAAGACCATTCATCCAATATGTCCACCTAGCAAGTGCCAAAATAGATGAAAAGTTATATATTGATTCATTTTGGATCACACCTGCCCATTTTGGGAGGCTTTTGGTCCCCATAATCTTTTACTAAATGAGGTGAGGAAATATTTCCTCTACCTTCTTGTTTGAGTACCATTTAGCCTTTCATGTAATTTTTCCTTTCAACCCCACCTTCCATAGTTCATGCTATCCTCCCCTGGTTCTTTTGGAATTCTCCTAAAAAATTGTGTCTTCTACTAACTCTGGCTAAGCCTATGGTGCCAAGTCCTTTATATAAGTCAAGACATGCTCAGGTTCCTGGTCCAACATGGAAGGTTCATAGATTTTCAAATTCTCCACATTCACTACTAAGTACATGTGCATATATGGGGGTAGACTGAGTCTATAGCAATTATCTATCCTACATTCTCCAATACTTCAAAAGGACCATATCATAATTCCTTGATATTCTTACCAGGACCTTGTAGTATTTCATTATTCAAGTGCAACCAAAATATATCTCCCACCTGGAATGTTTTCTCAACCCACTACTACATTTTGACCCAAAATCCGATGGAAAAATCTGACGGCACGAGGATTTATTTTTATAAACTTACCAAAAACACAAGTGTACAAATGTTTTTTTAAAATGTGGCAACAAGCGTCGGCTATGCAACGGCGCGTTTAGTAACCGTCGGTTAAGCGACGTCTCTTTTAGTACACATCGGTTAAGAGACGGTTAAGAGAGCACGTTTAATAGGTTAGATATATGAAATATGTATAGTCGTCGCATAGCCGACGTGTACTAAAAGAGACGTCGTTTAACTCCACGCGTCCTAAACGAGCCGTCGCATATGTGACACTTGTGGCCATTATTTGCAAACACTCATATAAATAGAGATGTAGGCCTAGGTTCATAATCTCACACACTCACTCTCGCACAAATCTCTTGGACAAGAAATGCGAAATTCCTAAGGAGTATTAGGGTTTGGTTTTTGGCCTTGTGCTTTTGTGGGGATCTTCCCACATGGTATTGGAATTTGGTCTTGCTCTTTGGTGACTTGTCTCTTGAAGTATCTCTTGGTTAATTTCTTGGTTTAGGGTTTGGTTTTTGGCCTTGTGCCTTTGTGGGGATCTTCCCACTTGGTCTTGGAATTTGGTCTTGTTCTTTTTTTGACTTCTCTCTTGAAGTATCTCTTGGTTAATTTCTTGGTTTAGGGTTTGGTTTTTGGCCTTGTGCCTTTGTGGGGATCTTCCCACTTGGTCTCGGATTTTGGTCTTGCTCTTTGGTGACTTCTCTCTTGAAGTATCTCTTGGTTAATTTCTAACTGGTTTATCATTGGTAAATCTTTGTTGGAGAAAGTTTGTCCTCTTGTGTTAGGGTTTACCCTCACTAGTTAGGGTTTTCTCTTGTGGATTTGGCTTTGACTCTTGTGGAAAAGAAGATTCATCATATACTTGGTTTTGTTTTGAGTTAGGGTTTACCCTCACTTAGGGTTTGCTCTTGTGCATTTGGCTTTGACTCTTGTGGAAAAGAAGATTCATCATATACTTGGTCTTGTCTTGAGTACTTAGGGTTTACTCATGTGGATTTAGTTTTAACCATTGTGGAAAAGAGGACTCATCATATACTTGGTCTTGTCTTGAGTTAGGGTTTACTCATGTGGATTTGGTTTTAACCATTGTGGAAAAGAAGACTCATTATATACTTGGTCTTGTCTTGAGTTAGGGTTGACTCATATATTGTGGATTTGGTTCTAACCCTTGTGGAAAAGAAGACTCATCATATACTTGGGTTTGCTCGTACTTTTTTCTTAGGGTTTGAGTAATAAAATGCCACGTAACAATAATGTTACAGGTCATCAAGATCATCTTGAACAAAATCGAGAATTGCTTGCTAGGTTGTGGGATGGAGTGGAAAGAAGGGGTGATGGAAAATGTTATTGTCCTTGCAATCGATGTAGGGGCTTTAATGAGATGAGGTTACTGATCTCAACAGCTAAAAAACATTGTAGGGAACATGGACATGTTGAGGGGGCGCATGAATATCATCCATTGGTAAGTCATAATTCATTATATATCATGCGGTCTGTTTGTGCTAGAAATTGTTTCCAGGCCACAAAGAAACAAGCCAACACAATCTCAAAAATACAATAAAGTAAAAGTAGGTTTTAGGCTAAGTTGCCAGGGTACTTGGGTACTAGGACGGGTACGGGTACGCCACTTTTTGAAATAGGGTACTTGGGTACGTCGGGGTACTGTAGACATATATATATATATATATATATATATATAGATATAATTTTATAAATTTATAATTAATAATTATATCAATATATTTATAATTAAATATAAATATAATTAATAAAACTGAAAATTAAGCTAAATTAAAATTAATAATTATTAATACGAAAAAATTTAAAATTGAAAAACTTTAAAATTATTGCAGGAGCATTTTCTTTTATGATAATCTGTCTGTAGCCATATCAAGGAACTCGGCCACTAGTTTTTGTTTACCTTTTGATTTATACCCATCCATGTTTGATTCCATTCAAATGCTTTTTTCCTTTTTGTTAGTGCGCTCCATTTTATGAAATCTGTAAAAGCCTACTTGTCCTTTTGAAATGTCTCATGCACACGTGTTTTAACTATTAGTATGAGGTTGCAAAAGGTCATCATGCTAAAAACCTTAGGTTGATTTTCCGAAACATTAAACTCGCCTTAATTTGTAGTTGGCAATGTGGCATCCTTGATAATTGGATTTTTAAGGACCCTAATTCGTTTTACCATTTTGTCAAAAAGCCAAGTTAATCCTATTTTCTGTTGCTAGTTTTGACA
The DNA here is from genome assembly GCA_027924585.1 of Larix kaempferi. NCBI lineage: Eukaryota > Viridiplantae > Streptophyta > Pinopsida > Pinales > Pinaceae > Larix > Larix kaempferi. The sequence goes on along the minus strand of BSBM01000047.1, from coordinate 14,752,756 downwards.
AACTAGAAAGCAAGTTGACTGTCTTATTATAATTAGCATTTATGCTAATCCTACCAAAGCTACAAACAGGCCTTGAATAAAAGCTGCAGTTTATCTTGCTTGGTTGGTTAACTGTGGTTGGAAAGCATGCTGATTTGACCAAGCTAAAGTCATAAAAAAACTTGCTATTCTGAAACCTTAAGTGAAGTTGGCCATTCCAACCTAGAACTCGATCTCCTTTTCATGTGGGGTAGGATTCCTGAAATTGTCAATGTTACTCCATGAGTGGATTTCATAACTGACAAGCTGTGTTGACCTTGGAACTTTATTCTCGGGGGAAATTGTTAAAGTGATTAGATTACAGCATGACTGAATATATGACAGTGAGATGGCAGTTTGTCAAATATTGCTATCCTGGAAACAACACTAAGCCTGGTGTGTTGATTAGACATAGCATAACCTTGGAAAAAGTGTGATGTGATGATACTTGTAAACATATTAGTTATTATACTGAAAGACAGCTAAATGAATGAGGTAAAAGCACTCTAATAGGCAGTTCTCATGCATGTTCTCTAATTACAGCCATGCAAACAATAGAAATTATGAGACAGAGCCATTGTAGTAGTTGTTTTTCTGAGTCATGTCCATTCATTAACACCATGTATATTAGGCCATCCTTTGACATGAGCAACCTGAATCTTTAGTTTGGAAAGCATGCTAATGGGTGTATAACTTTTAAGTTGTATAATCTAAAGTTTTAAATTTACAGTATTACATTACTATATAGTGTTTGAAGTTCATTCATAAAAGACAAGCACTACCAACATACAAACCATAAACCAGCAATGAATTTATCAATTATGTAACTAAACAAGTTAAAAATGAAGCCAAAACACAGACTGAAGGGTAAAAAGGATCATATATATTTCATAATTCTATTCAGCAAATACACATGAGAGTTACAGTACTTTATAGGCGCTCATAAACAAGTCACAGACCTCCTTAAGCCATCCAAAAATCGAACTCTGTTTCTGTCTTTCTTCTCACTCTAAATGCTATTTTTTACAAAATTCATTAGGTCTAAACCCTAACTGCTTTCAACCAAATCCTCGATGGGTTAAAGTGAAATAAAGTCTTTCCTCTAGAACATAACTAAAAAACTAACTAATTAAAGCATCTATTAAAAGCTCCATAAGTAACTGACTAACTTCCAACTCAAAGGTCTTTGGCATCTTCGACTAGTAAGGCTATTCCATCCGATATTTGATCCTTTTTTCTAGCTCTCTTCTGCTCAGCTTCTGTCTATGCTAACTTCCTTGTAAGCTTTTCATTCTTCTGCTATAAGTCTTTGACATTCTGCTTCAATTCTGCATAATGCAAATCTGTGCTTCTCTTTCTCTTCAAGGCTTCTTTAGACACTGTTATTAGCTCTTGATAATTTTCATTCACTTCCTGTAAGTCTTCTCTTAGCCTTCTATTTGCTAAGACTAGGGCATCATTAGTCTCTTGCATGCATGCCATTTGATGCCTATATTGTTTGATGGTTCTTTGCAGGTTCTCCATGTCTAACTCAAAAACCTTTCCTGTTATGGTATTTTGCATCTCACTGGGCAGCCAAGGGACATTCAGTCTTCTGAAAATATCCTCATCTTCCTGTAACAGCTTTGAAGATACACCATGAAAAATAGGGTTTTCCTGACTTGTTGTTTCAATGGGTGTAGTTTCATCTATCAAGTTCTGATTTTCAGAATAAGAAACCTCAATTTCTTTCTTTTGTTGTTCCTTTATTATTTCATCTTTTAATTCCAAAAACACAGCAGATAATTTTGTTTGAGTGAGACTGGAATCTTCTGCTGACTTCAATGACCTTTTTTCTTTTGTATGCTCAGAAACTGGACTATTTATAACTGCTTCCTTCTTGATCTTGAGTTCTTCATCTGAAGATTCATCATCAAGTACATTTATCTCTTCTGTCTTCATTCTAGGGTTTAGCAACTTTTTCATATTCAGCCTTAACTTGTTTTTAGATCTGTTTTTTGGTCTCCATTCTGAAACAAGTTCTTTTACCATCTTCAAAAATTTTCCTTGATGCTTAATTGTGGCTAGCTCTATACCTTTGATTTTGGTTTTCTTTTTCTTTGGCTTCTTTGTTTTATCTTCTTGACTATACTTTTCTGTGTATTCCATCCCTACTTCAGTTTTGAGAGTGAATTCATCCTCTTCTAGTAAATATCCCTCATCCTCAGATAGGACAATGATGGGGCTTCTTCATTGAACCTTAATGTCCTCTTTTTCTAGAGCACCCTTTTCTGTGACAACAATTTTCTCTTCACTGAGAGTTTCTGCTGGCGCCATGTGTTTCTCAGGCTGATCTTCTTGTTGTGGAAACAATGAATATTTACCTTTACTGTCAGCTACAACCCTTTGAGGTTCATTCTTACCCTTCAAAGGTTTTGGTTCTTCTTCAAATTTAATCTCTTTTTTGTCTTCAGACTTGCTCTCTTGACCTAGTTTTCTGGATAGAGATTGACCTTTGTCTACATGCTTTTTAGCTTGCTGCTCTTTTTGCTTGGTCTAAAAACTAGACCAAAACAAGAAATGCTCCCATGTCTTCCCTTCTCGTTGTAGAACTGTACTGATAATAAGCTTAATCATACCATGATGGAAGATGGATTGTGTAGGATGATCATGATGCCCCTTAATCCTGCTTGACATCTTTTGTAGACTTTTGAATAAGAAGAAAGGAAGGTTCATTTTGGATTCACCAATCAGATGCTGTAGAAATCTAAAATGGTATTTGAAAACATAAGCATATCTGCCTTCACAAGTGATATAGCTTTGTAGAATTTTAATGGCATGCACCCATTCATCCCTGACCTCTTGGATTAACACCCCTTTGCGCCAATCTGGAGTAATACTAGGTAAAAGGTACCTTTGATCATCAAAAGTGAAACGCAGTTTTTTGAACCACATTTCACCTTCATTCTTGACTCCTGTAGCTTCAGCAACTAAATCCACAGTCAGTTTAAACTTTAAAGTATCAAATACTATCATGTCCTCCTTATAGCTTTGGGCAAATTTATAAGAAACCTCAGTGTTATAGCCATTGATTTTCCTGAAGAAATCCAACCAACCAGCATTTTGAAAAAGCTTTGCAAAATCTAGAAATTTGTCAATCCAATTTAGCTCAGTGGGTTCGATTCTATTTGTTTTGCCAATTTTACCCATCTACTTTCAACTACTGAAACGTATGTACTTTTGGAGTTCTATTGATGAGCTAACAGGCTGCTTTCAGATTTTGAAGAAGTAGTGGCTTAATGTATCGCTAAATTTCAAATTTCCACTTGTCACAGCGTCTCAAAGAACTCTTAAACTGATCTATTTTTGACAGGAGCTTTGTTTAGAACCTATATTCATGTTTTCCCTAATGAATTTTAAGAAAACAAGCTTTTCTGAGAAAAAACCCCAATTTAGCAGCCGCTATCGGTTTAATGCAGAATACCCTATTCTCGCTTTGTTGTGGATGTTTAAATCAATTTTTTAGGTACCTGGTTGTTCAATTCCTCTGTGCAAGTGTCTTCAGGTCTTTAATTCGCTACGAGCTGGCAGAACGAGCAAGCCCTAATTTCTTTGTAACTGCAACTTCTGGCTTTCAGGCACCTGTCCTCTCTCCACCTATTTTCCAGCTTCGTGATGTATCTGTGAAATAACTCCTTTCACGTCAAATTCGTCTAACACCTCCTCCTGTCATGATATGCACTATTCCAACTAATAATCTCCACGATCTCTTCCACGATCCAGCAGCACCTGTTTTCATAATTACTACTAGAGCAACACATATCAACAGCCTTCATTCATGTGATTAGTCACTTAGCAATGAAACCATGCAAAAATTTATCTTAAAAAATAATGATTTCGGCTGGCGCGATATTCTTGTAGCGCCACTGTATTAACTTTTCATGATTGCGCTACAAGAATAATCTGCATTCAAATTTTGGCCCAATTTCAACTATTTTTCCAGTTTAAATGATAAACCACACTCTTTGAGTATGTTTGTGACATCCTTACTTAATATAAATCCTATTTATCCCTTCAAATCCTAAAAGAAAATAATAAGAAATCTAAAAGCAAGCAAAAAATTAAAAATTTCATTTGAAAATCAAAAAATTCCTAAAGGAAGCAAAATGAGAAAAATTTAGCAAACGAGCAAAATTAAAATCAAAATCACAATCAAAATATAAAATCGAAGGAAACAAGTTCATGACTTAACACAGTCTTTATATTGAGAGTTTTTGTAATTGTATATTGTATCATTTTTATTTTTGTTACTTATTAATCGATCACATGACTAACGTTCTTTGTTTGATGTTTTAATTGTAATTATAAAGCAAGGGCCTCCTAGGGCTGTTCCGAACATGGAGAATGTGGTAATTGCGGAACAACTAGCGCAGGAAGAACAATATGCAGGTCCTTCGAATACTGATCATGATCAAGTTAATGATGATCATATGGAATTAAACGATGATCATGATGATAACATAATTGAGGATGATGGTGCAAATACATTAATCAATGATGCATTTAATGTTAGAATGGACGATGATCAACATCATGCACCGCCAATTGATGACTTTGAAGATATTAATGATTTACCTGCACTTGAGAAGGCGACGGAACCACTTTTTGAAGGCTCCCCCATAAGTGTTCTCTCTGCTGTGTTGCTGATAATGAACTTGAAGGTTATGAATGGTTTTTCAAACACATCCATCACACTGGTGTTAAGGTACGCATGTGATTATATGTGATCCATCGAATCTCAACTTTAGTGCATATACTCCAAAACTATGTCACACCTTTCAATCAAAACCACTTTGATCTTATAATATACTCCAAAAAATAAGGATGTATTTGTTGTCATTAATATCATGCTCTTCAAATATTTATACTAACCATTTTTTTTAAATTTGTTGTAACAGCTTGATAGGTGAATATTTTTTACCGACATCAAATAAATTACCTCGCACATATCGAGATTTAACCTCCATCATGAAATATGTTGGAATGGAGTATCAAGCAATTGATGCATGTCCTAATGATCATATTTTATATTATAATCAGTATGAGCTTGCAACAGAATGCCCTATATGTCATAGCAGTAGATACCGAATAGATCAAGTAACCGAAAAGGTGTCTCGTAAGGTTCTTCGTTATATTCCCATTATTCCATGCTTGCAACGACTGTTTAGGTGCAAAAACATAGCACAATTTATGGATTACCAAACATGGAATAGAAGTGGAGATGATATTCTGTGAATGCCTACAGATGGTTTTGCATTTACAGACATGGAGGAAAAATGGCCACACTTTAAAGAAGAACCTCGTAATGCTAGACTTTCTTTGGCAGCGGATGGTGTCAATCCACATGCAGAGATGAGATCTACTAACTCGGTCTGGCCTGTTTTTGTTATCAACAATAACATTCCTCCATGGATGTCAATAAAGAGGGAGCATATAATGTTGGCAATGATTGTTCCAGGTATAATTTGTACTTTAGAACAATCTTTTTTTAATGCATTAGTATTTAATTTGTCATGAAGATCAATATTGTTGCATATTCATGTCATATATATTTTTCATTTACTTATATGTATTGTATTTGTTGTTTTCTTTTAGGTAAGTTCCATGTTAAAGATATGAATGTATATATCGAGCCTCTTGTTGATGAACTACTTAAGCTATGGAATGGTGTCACTATGTATGATGTCTCTAGACCAGTAGGGCAAAGGGAATTTCAATTCCATGCAATGCTTTCGTGGACAATTCACGATGCTCCAGGGCTAACACATTTTTGTGGTCTTCAAACAAAGGGAAAATTTGCATGTCCAGTTTGTGGTCCCAAGATGAAATCTCGTCATTCAAAGAGTTTGTGTAAGGTAGTGTTTGATGAGTATAGGCACTTCCTCTCTAAGAATCATAGGTATCGAACTACCGAAAAACATCTTTTTAATGGGAAAGAGGAGACCGCATTAAAACCACAGAGAATGACACCTCACATATGGAAGTTGCAATATAATAGAAATCGTCAAGGTATGATTCAATTTGTTTATCTTATATATTCGTATTGATCATCTCTTATATGTTTTTAATGTTTTATTTTGGATTGTATTAATTTTTTTTACTGTAATATACCACATTTTAATCTCTTTAACTTATATATTGATTACTAATGGTCTGCATGAACATCATGAAGGTGTAAATGGGATTCCATGAGAAATGAAAAGTTATCCGAAACAATTTAGTAGGCTGCCTTACTATGAGCACTTACTAGTTGTTCATTTGTTTGATACAATGCATATCGGAAAGAATGTAACTGAAACACTATGGAGAATATTAGACGGAAGGAGTGACAAAGAAAAAATTGTCAAAATTTGCAGTGACATTCATGAATCCAATCATGCAATGAAAGATATCATTGAACATTTAAACAATGATGGAGACCAAATTAATATAAGGTCACTTCCATGGTTATTGACTGAGAAACAAAGCAATGCAGTAAAAGAAGTGATACAAAAAATGAAATTTCCCATAGGATTTTGTTCGAACATAAAGAATATCTTAACAAGGAAAGGTGATTTTGGCGGGGTAGAAACACATGATTGGCATATCTTCATTAAGGTAATTATATTTTTGGTATATATATTGGTATATTACAATACTGCATGTTTTTTGTTTACTTCTTTTCTTAATTTTGAAAAATATATTGATGAGACGTGTTCATTGTTACAGTATGTTCTACCTGTATCTCTCCGAGACAACTTTGACAATAATGTCAAACAGGTCATATATGATCTTGGAAAATACATGAGGTAATTAGAAACAATATTTTTCACGCATCATCATGTAATTTGTTTAATTCGTTGCATAACTTATATGAATTGACATTTGTTTTAGTCATTCATGTAGATTTGACGTACTACAATCTGAAATTTTCGTCGTTAAATGATATCATTATTTTCTTGCTTCACATGTAGATGGTTGTCATCGAAAGAAATCCACAAAGAAGATATAAAGTATTGGAAGAGAGAAATTCCTCGTTTAATGTGTCAAATGCAGAGATTTCTACCTTCGACATTTTTCAATGCACAAGAACACTACCTCATACACCAAGTTGAGGAGATTGAATTGTGTGGACCTATACATGCAAGGTCCATGTGGATGGTTGAGAGGCACTTGAAATTTATGAAGGCTTTAGTTAGACAAAGAGCACGTCCAGAGGGTTCTATGATGGAGGGATATATGGTATTTCAGGCCATGGTGTATATTGTTGAATATCTTCCAGGGTTGGGGTCTATTAAGACCGAATTAGATCGATGCATTGGTGATCCAAATTCCACTAAGAAATTAGAAGGAGAGTACCTAATGGGGAAAGGTAAATCGAGGAAGGTCAAAGGTAATTATTAAATGGTGTTATAGATTAATAATGTTAATACATTTTAATAGTATCGTACATAATTATTTCATTTTTAATATTCATTAATGATATGCATCATTAATATTTATAATGTTACACTGCGTTAAGTAATTATAAATTTTTGAGTTGATTTATGTAATTTTATTTTCATGCAGTTGGTCGCGAGTGGGATGCACTACATTTGTACGTCGCAAACAATCTTGATTGGATGAAGGTATGGATTGAACGATGTAATCAATCTAGTCGAGGACTATCATGGGAAAGTGTGGCTTCATTGGTTAAAGAAGCACATCGCAATGGAGATGTCAATCTAACAGAAAGGGAAATCGATTTAGCATATGGTTTAAAAGATAAACAGGTAAGCATGATATTATAAATATATAAGCCATAATATTTTCAATTACGTCAATATTCATGTTCATCTTGATTAATTTCATTTTATTTGCATACTTTAAGAACATAAAATACTTACTAGTTCATTATCAATTGCAGGTAAAACACCACAAGGCTATGTGGTGCAACGGTCGTAAATATCGCATTAAAAAGTTGGATGACACAAGGAAAACATGTGATTCTGGGATAAGTACAGTCTTTGAGGTCACTAATGTTTCATCTAGAAGCGACAAATGTCCAGAATTGTCAGAAAATCGATATTATGGATATTTGGAAGATATCATTGACTGTGACTTTAAATCATTCAAAATAATTCTTTTTGTTGTGAAATGGTACAGGCTACGATTGAATCGATTTGATCCCGATAGAACTATTATTGAACATGCTAATGGATTTACCATGGTCAATACAAGGTCGCTTGAGTCACGAACGTCAGAGCCCTATGTTCTTCCAAGTCAATGTGAACAAGTATTTTACTCAGAAGTTCCTGGTAGACAGGGTTGTTCGTTTGTTATTAGACATGATCCAAGAGGAAGGCCGGTAAAGTATAATATTGTAGAGGAAGCTGAAGAGGGTGTTGAAGAAGAAGGTGATCATGTAGAGGATCAACATGAGTTGGATGTTGATGATCATAATGTTACGCAGGAAGATGTTGAAGAGTTAGTTGAAGAAGATGATGTTAGAGACAATGTTCATGATGAAGATGATATTGACGATCATGATCAATTTATTGAAACTAATTACAGCGATGACGATGATGATATAGCTGCCTCTAATCCTTATAATGTTGAATCTGGATCAAATGATACAGATGCAGACTTGGATGGAGAAGATGATCATGAAGTGCATTAAACATCATTCCAAGTGATGTGAGGGGGGGGGGGGCAGATGAACTTCCACCTTCACGTGGTTGTCCCTGTTGAGTAGATAATATTAAGATATTCTTGAAATAAAGAGAAGCTCGTTAAGGTATTTTACTAGAAGTTCCTGGTAGACAGGGTTGGTCATTTGTTATTAGACATGATCTAAGAGCTAGAAGGCAGGTAAAGTATAATATTGTAGAGTAATGCTTTTACTAGTTTGGCTAGATACTCAAACAACATTGCTACCTAGGCCAAGCATAGATAAAATATGAGCTCGTCTATTTAAGATGGCTATAGGGTTGTCCTAGCCCTGGCTTTTACTAAGATAATTAATGACTCAACTTTCAAACAGATAAGGAGCTAATTATATTTCCTAATTTCGAATATAAAGTGTTATTCTATATCCTTTGCATACTCTATTTAGTTTTAGTTATTCTATATCCTTTAGTTATCTAGTTATAAAGTACTAGTTAATGAGTAAAGGAAAGGCTGTTAATGAGTAGTTGTTGTCATGTTGTATGGGTTCCTATTTTGGTGTTTATCTAGGGATGTTAGGAGATAGGGTATGTAAATATAGAATATGTATCATGCGGATAAGACTTAGTGGGAGGATAGGTCATGGGTTCGACTCGTCCGCCTTATTCATTTTGGCATAACAAATGTTGTTTTTAAATTATGGTTACAACCATATGCTACCCGCCAAAATTCTACTCTTTTACATATTTTAAAACATAAAAGTTTTTAAACCCACGCCAACAGTAGCAGAGCTATAGGGTTTAAACAGTCCCGTGTGAACAGTAGCAGAGCTATAGGTTTTAAACCCACGCAGCATTCGTTCCTTTTCCTCCCTTGTTTACGCATAAGCAGTACCAGATGCGATGCAATATGTTGAGCTTTAATAGGTAGAATAGAGGTGGCTAGAGATTGGGTAGGGGTTTAAGAAGCAAAGTAGGTAGTAGGAGCAGTCCGCCGTTTCGATTTGGAGCAGTCCACCATTTCGTCGATTTGGATCAGTCCGCCATTTTGATTTGGAGAAGATTCAGTCCGCCATTTTGATTTGAAGCTCAGTCCATTCAGCCCCACCATTTCGATTTGAAGCTCAGTCCGCCATTTGGATTTGAAGCTCAGTCGATTCAGCCATTTTGATTTGAAGCTCAGTCCATTCAGCCATCTTGATTTGGAGCTACCATTCCATTCCAAATGTCTTCAGTAAGTGACATTCACATCCATAGCTTCATTTTCCTGATATGCACACTGTGTGGGACATTACATCTATAAATGTTCATTCTGTAGTCGATCCAAGTCCTCCAACTAGAAACTTGGCTTATTGATGCAGGAACCACCTGCAATACCTAAGCAGACCCTTGATTCCCAAATTTTCTGTAGTGGAATCTTCACTTAATACAGTCCTTTACCATTCTTCTCTTAGTTTTTCTTAGTTTCCAATTAACTCTGTGACAGAACTAAAAATAGATAACTGTCACTATACTTGGCAATTCTATCAGTATAAAAAAAGACTTCTCTATTAGCGAATTAAACACTTTACCTTTTGCTTAGCCCTCAACGGAATTTCCAGTAGTGGTTAGTTCCACTGCAATATTGTGTTGGTGTGAGAATGAAGAAATTTAGGATTCGAGGCAGCCATATGATAATGTTCAGAATGCTATTTCTTCTAGCAGCGCCTGTAATCGTGCAGTCAACTTGGAACAAGAGCGAGACGGGCTGCTGCCCGCCATGCTGCTCAATGTATTGTCCTTCTTTATGCCCTACAGTAGAGGAAGAGCAGGAGAGCTTATATCGAATTAATGATGATGAGGAGGAAGAAGGACTGGTTCCGCCCAAAGGCCCTGAGAAAAATAACTTATCTGGATTACTTGTCTTTTCTCACATGGTATCAAAGCACATGAGAAAAATAACTTATTTTTTATATGGCTCTTCTTGGCATTGATGTTGCGAGCTGATTCACCTGAGTTGATTGTGGTGAGAGCTGTCGAGTGGAGGAATTATGGAATATTTCTTGAATGTTCCCTTCCAGTTGTTTTTCGTCTTTGGCTATCATTTCGCAGCTATACTGTTCTAAGTTATTGCACTAATGAGGTGCATTTTATAGTTCGCAGCTATACTGTTCGCAGCTATACTAGTCTAAGTTAAATGCCACATGACCATTCGTCATGACCTAAGCCCCAACGGAAAATCACTTATCGTACCAATTGTACATTCTTTTCATTTTCCGCTTCCACCCAATGCACGACACGTATCTCTCAGCGAAAAACTCCACTTTTCCTCGAGCTTTGAACCGTCACTTTCTGTTGTGATCGTGATCGTTGATTTCTGACTTCACAACTCCGCTCTCATCCTGATTGTTAATCTCCTATGTGATCAGAACCATCCATTACTTAGCTCATCAATCTCCGCTCTCTTCTCGATCGTTGATCCCCAAATGTTATACATATCAGCGCCACTTATAGACTATACATGTGAGCTAGGGCTTCTGCACTGTGACAATTATGATGACTCACAAACCATTACAATATTCCATGGAATCGTTGTTTCTCTTAACAAATCAGATGTATACTCGAAATAGAAGGCTAATCAAATCCCACACGGCTGAACATAATGTTAACATATATATAGATTGTATTTTACCCTAGGATATACACTATAACGTTTCCAATAATTCACACGTCATTTCACTATTCCTTAAACTTGATGCTTTCAGATGAAATTTGTTGAATCATATGTATCCAACCAATGATAACAGAAATATCACAACATATACAGATGAGATGAATCATATATACTGAGATTTTACACAGTAGAGAGGAAATTTAATGATTCTCCATCATTTTATTACATTTCACTGTATGTAATCAATCACACTCTACACCCTGCTCTCTCTTCTCGAGCTCTGTGAGCTAACCTTCATCTAGGCTAAGCTACCTATTCAAAATACTAAAGACTGCATTTATTTACAATGGATTTCTGTTTCCAGATCTTATGATTAAGGAACAGAGTCCTTAATAACCTCAACTGACCCCTACGAGTCATCATTGACTCACTAACAATTAACAAAACCTGTCTTATCTTTTACAATTGGAAAGGATCTAGAATCCTTGACCATTATTCAAATTTTTCACAAAAATAACAATTTACACAAATGTGAGACCCTAGGTCTCTTTGAATTCTCTTGACCTTGATGAAGTCATGGGTGACTTCTTTTTCATGAGCCTATGCTCCTGCATCACTTATGTCACCCTATATTGATGCCATCACATCCTTCCAAAATGATCTCTAAGGACTTTGTGACTAGTGCAGCAAAGTTGTGTTAGAAATCATGAGATAGAGGATCTGTGATTAATTCAATAAATACCCTATCCCAATAAGATAAACACAAGATAGATGTATCGCATACCATATGTTTGTGCCAGAAATTGTTTCCAAGGCTAGAGAAACAAGCCAACACAATCTCAAACAAAATTCAATAAACAAAACAAAGTTTAAAGGTTTCTGTAATGTGTTTTTGGTTGTGAACTTTGGGAACACACAAGGAATGCATTCATAAGCTAAATAACTACTGAATCATAAACAAAAGAAGATAAAGATGCATAATATATCTAACAAGATCCAACAGAAACAGTATTGAGGTTCATACATAAATGACAAGCATTACCAGCATCTAAACATAAACCAGTAAATGAATATATCGATTAAGCAACTAGACAAGCTAAAAAATGAAGCCAACACAGAAAACTTAAGGGTAAAAGTCACATATATCTCATAATTTCATCATCAACTGCATACAAGAGTTTTGTACTTAACTCATGAACAAGTCTAAAAACCAACTGAGTTTGAAGACCTCCTGAAAGCTCCCAAAAATTGAACCCTCTCCATGACTTTCTAACCTCTCTAAATACTAATCTTTACAAAATCAGATAGGGATTTAACCCTAACTGCCTTCCACCTATTCGATGAGGTAAAGTGAAATGTACAATATTACAAAATTACCAAATATGCTAAAAATATTAAATCACTAAGACATGTGTTTATCAACTAGTGACCACTAACTAAATGAACAACTGACTTATCCATCTTTTGCTGCTTTAGCCAACAGAGAGATACCATCTGATGCTTGATCTTTCTTCTTAGCTTTCTTCTGCTCCTGCTCCATGTCATTTATCTTCTTGATGAGCTCCTCGTTTCTCTGCTGCAGGTTCTGGACTGTCTTCTCCAATTATGTGCAATGCATGTCAGTAGTTCTTTTTCTCTTTAGTGCTTCCTTTGCTTCTGCTATCAATTCCTGAAAATGGTAATTTACATCCTGTAGGTCTTCTCTCAACCTTCTGTTAGCCATCATTAATCCATCATTGACCTCTTGCATGTAACTCATCTGATGTTTGTACTGCTTAATAGTTTTCTACAAATTCTCTCTGTCAAAGTCAAATAGTTTGTCTATTGTAGGATCTTGTTCCTCATCAGGTCTCCAAGGTAAATCAAGTTTTTTGAAGATTTCAGCCTCTTCAATTAACAGGTCTGCAAGGGTGTCTTCAATGCTAGGATTTTCCTCACCTGTTGCTTCAACTAAAGGAGTTTCTTCTTTTGATTGTGGCTGCTTTTTGTCTAATTCTAGTTTATCATCCATGGAATCCTCATCTAGGACAGTAACTTCATTTGTATTTAATCTGGGATTGAGCAATTTATTCATGTTCAGTCTTAGCTTGTTGTTTGACCTGGTTTTAGGCCTCCAATGTGATGCTGCTTCTCCCATCATTTTCAGTTCCTTTCCTTGATGCTGGATAGCAGCCAACTCTACTACTTCAAGTTTATTCCTTTTTCTGTTAGGTTTTGCTGTTTTGCTGTGTGAAGTAGGGATTTCTTTTCCTGTTTCAACCTTGACTTCTGTTTTGGAGATGGGATGCTCTTCCTCCAATAAATATCCCTCATCATCTGATAGAATGGTGATAGGGCTTCTCTGTTGAGTTTGAATCTCCTCCTTAGGTACAGCAACCTCTCTTATATCAACAGCTTTCACTTCATGAGAATCTTCTGCAGGTGCCAAATACTGTTCAGGTTGCTCTTTCTCATCTACAAATAGTGAGTACTTGCCTTTAAGACTGGCTGAGAACAATTTTGGTTTATTATCTTCCTCCACATGCTCTGATGCTTCCTCAACTTCAACCTCTTCCTTATCTTCAAGTTTAGACTTCTGACCTAATTTTCTCATCAAAACCTTACCCTTGTCTGCTTGCCTCTTAGGTTTCTGATCTTCTTTTCTGGTTTGAAAGTTAGACCAAAAGATGAAAAATTCCCAGGTCTTCCCTTCATGCAGCAAAACAGTGCTAATAATCAACTTAATTAGCCCATGGTGAAAGATAGACTGAGAAGAATGGTCTATCTGCCCTTTCACCCTGTTGGACATCTTCTGCAAACTTTTCAAAAAGAAGAATGGCAGGTTCATCTTGGACACCCCAAACATGTGCTGAAGGAATCTGAAGTGGTACTTGTATACATAAGCATATCTGCCCTTGCAAGTAATATAGATCTGCGGTATTTTGATTGGCTCAACCCATTCCTTTCTGAAATTTTGAATAAGGACGCCTTTATTCCAATCAGGGGTGACATTTGGTAAAAGATATCTTTGTGGATCAAAGTCAAAAGGCAGTTTCTTAAACCATGGTTCACCCTCATTCTTAATCCCTGTAGCTTCTGAAATCAGCTTTACTGTCAGCCTGAATTTAAGAGTATCAAAGATCACCATGTCATTTTTAAAACCCTGAGCAAACTTACAGGACACTTCTGCATTATACCCATCTATCTTCTTGAAAAAGTCCATCCAACCAGCTTGTTGAAACAACTCAACACACCCAGGGAGTTTTTCAATCCATCCTACATCAGTAGGTTCGGCTCTGTTTATCTTACCACTCCTGCCCATTCTTCTTCAATTACTGAAAAGTGAATAACTTATAGGATTCTTAAATTTAATCCAATTTAGCTCTCAGGAATCTTAGTATCAAAATGATTCTCAAGTCTTTAGCTCCTCGCTGCCTCTATCTGGTTCCAAAAACAGTAAGCTCCAATACCTAGCACACTAGCTCTCCCTGCAACTTCAAATATTCGGTATCCTTTTGTATTGTTTTCAAGCAGAAGATCAATTTAGGAGGTTGAAAATACTGTCAAATGTATAGGTTCCTCACATCACTACAACCTTAGCTTTCACAGGGTCATATTTCATAAAAAAAAAACTGCTATCTTCAACCCTCGCTCAGCCTGGCGTCTCAGAGCATCAGAAATAACTATTTCTTTGGTCGAAATTGCATCTAAAAACACAATTTAACCTTTCCTTTGATCAATTTTGACAGAGTAAGCCTCAGCGAAAAAAAACCCAAATCTGCAGTTATATTGGCTTTTCAAGAAATACCTTTAAATTGCTCAACTGCAGTTATTTAAAATCACGACTTGAGTTGTCAAATGAGTCACCTTGGATGTACAGAGATCCTCCAACATTCAATTTAACTGCTAGTAACGAAATTAGGAAGCCCTAACTTCCCGTGAAGCGATCAAAACCTCTCCTTTGTTCAGCAACGACAATGTCCGGTTTTTTAGTGGTTATGGCTACTCCACAAGTCCTTCGTCTTTGAATGTGCCTGTACATGACAAACTCATCCCGCATTTACCTCAAACCATACTGCTACCTGTCAAAAGGAATTACATCTGGGCTCATGATGAGCACGATTTCCTCACAATGTGTAACCACTTGGAATCATGATGTTCCCTGCATCAGCACGTAACGAATTCTCTAAATCATGTAATTAGTCATTCATCATTCCAAACGTGCCAAAATTTGCTAAAAAATCGGAGTAATTTTGGAGTCACGATATTCTTGTAGCGTGCCTTTGGTGATTTTGAGCTCCAGCGCTACAAGAATAATTTTAACACTGTTTTGGTGCTTTTTCATAGCTTTTTGTCATTTTGCATAGAGTTCTAAAGCTGTCAGAGTGATGATTATACATGACTATACTTAGAGTATGGTTTATGAACCCATTATTTGATATGGTGACTTTTAAACCCTTTAACAAAAACAAACCTAAAGTTTAAAACTTGAAAATTTCACAAGCAAGCCCAAAATTTCATATAAAAACTAAAGAAAATTTCCTAAAAGAGGGAGAAATCAAAACAGTGCAAATAAATAACTTGAAAGAAAATGCAAATCAAACAAAATTTGAAGGAACAAATTACTGACTTAACACCATAAACACATATAAAGACTTCAAGAGAGTGTGCAATAGATAGGATGCCCTTGGGCTGATGAATAATTCAATTGAATGAGATGATTACAATCCACAACCACCCACAGGTCCACCCATTAAGGGCCTCAATTACCCACCTAGTGGTTTGGCACATGGCCACAAGTAAATATTAGCCAAGATATCTCAACACCCCCCGCCCCTGATTTTCCTCGTGTATTGGTTTCAGTGCGAAATTAATGTTTTTAATTACTTTGTTGTAGTCAGCTGATCGGGGCAAGTCCCCAATGGAGCCTGGGAGGCCAACACCCCCCTACAGGAAACAGGTATATATACCACATTTTTACTTACCTGCTTCTTTAGAAAGTACATTTGTTTAATTATGATATCAACGTGGCCAATATTTTGTTTGTAGGCTGAGGGTCGAGGTAGGAGCCCCATGACAGATGATATGTCGACAGATGTTAGCACGCCACACTCATCGGGTCATGAGCAGGTATATAGCACGTTGTGGATTTCATAAACTATATTTATACATATTTATGTTATCTAATTATATGAATGATTTCAAATTGATATTAATGTTTTCAATTTTTATATCAGATGATACTTATCTATAGATGGATCCAAAGGATATGGATTTGGGGCACATTCTTGATGATGTTGACCTCAAGAATTCAAAGAATATCCGAGATGCAGTTCAAAAAGAAAAAACAAAATTAAATCAGGAGGTCATCAATCTGTTTATATCGAATACGCAAATGACGCAGGATGAGACTCAAGCAAAGATAGATTGTGTGTTGGTTAAAGTAAAGCGCTTGGATGTAAGCTGCAAACTCTTTCATTATAAGTCTATTCCAAATGCAATTTTTTTTCCTATTCGTATATGAGTAACTAAAATATTATTTGTTTCTACAGGAATATTTTTTCCCTGGTGAGAGGCATGCTGGTACCATTGAGCCTGACCCTTCGCCACTGATCATGTATCATTGTCGTCTGGCCAGTCGGAAACACAAAATGAGACACCCCATACGGAACACGCGAGTGCCGATGAGGATCAGGGGCCAGTACATGGAGAAGAGCATGACTTTGATGCTGTCGTCCCAGCATTTCCTGGATCTTTTCGTGTCACTAGCATGGGAACATTTGAGACTATTTTTTTGGTGGACGAAGATCTCATTCCCTACAAGATGGAGAAGATTCCAGGAACTATTTACAAAATGTTTTAACTATATATTATAATTTTATTGGAATGTAATTATGCATCATTCTTTTTACACTAATTAACACATACTCGTTTTTGTAGGAAATGATGTCTTTATAAACATCTTAATGATTGGTCTTTAGAGCTGTTTGGGCCCACTATCCGCACATGGTGGAACCAGCAGAGTAAAGTTTTGAAAGATGAGCTTATTGCTCGCTTGGTTGGGTTTTTTGGTGCCGAAAGCTTCAACCAAAAAAAGGTTCTCGAAAAAGCTAGCCAACATTTACATTATGTACGGGAGCAATATCGGAACAACTTAGGAGATAATCCAAAGTATGAGCACCCTCCGATGATTCCAACAACGGAGTGGAAAGGCTTGCTGGATGATGTAAGGGAGAAAGCTGCGAAAATAGTGGGCAAGCCAGTACCCGAGTCAGCTAGAAGGTATGCAATACTTTCAGCAATGCAATTATATGTTTATTACACTTTATTTTCCATTTTTTTGCAATGTCTAATGTATTTAAAAATACTTTTATAGGCTACCCGATACGTTGAAGGCCACCCAGGAAAGAATAGAAAAACATGGGCAACACAAGTTTGGCCCTGGTGGATATTCCAACCTGCAAGCACGAATCGTAAGTATGATCAATAATTATTTTATTGTATAGAAATTATAGATTGCATTTAAAATTGTTTTCATGATGATATAACAACAACAATTATGATCTAATTGAAAATTACAGGCTCAAAGATTCCACGATTTGCCAACGAAGGAAGACATGAGGATCGGCTACCAACGCGGGTTTTCAGGTGTTGTTGAACATCGAACAAGTAGCCGTGGTAGCCAAGCAAATTATTCCAGTGATCCATCCTGCGAACAGGTAACTACAATAAACAAATTCTATTTAAGCTTGATTCATTGTGTTCTATATTCATTAATAAACTAGTACATAAAATATTGAGTTTCTTTGTGTTAAGCCGCACAACGAAAGTAGAGAAAATGCAGAGGATGGAGGAGAAAGAGATATTGAAGTTCATGTTGATCGAAATCCAGGTAATAAATATGCTAGTGTTAAAAAAAAACTGGCATGGATTAAAGTCTCAAATATTAAATTGCAAATACTATATTGTTGTAAGTGTTGATGATTTAATGCAGAGGGTCTTCATGTGCAACTTGAGGCAGCAACAGAAGATCAAATGCAGGAAATTCATGTCACCCATGAGTTGCCAGGTACAAAGCACCGCTCTAATGTTTTTTTCTTAATGAAGGACTTACAATGATTATAATAGTAAAAACACATCAAGCAATTAATATTTCTTCATTTTTCCAGTACATCCTGGCACCTTACAGCAGCTGCATACACGTCGTGAGCACATGACCCGTCGACAAACACGATCACAGGAAGCTACAAAGGGCATAGGAAACAAAAAACAATTGGTAGAAGAGGATGTCACACTTAGAGAATTTGTGGAGAGAAAAAAGCGTCAAAAAAAGTAGTGATTGTAATAAGTACACTATTACATTATTTTTTTATGCATTGTCCTCGGATATTATTTTTGATATTATGGAGTAATGTCTTCAACTATTTATTTTTTTCTATGTACGAATGAATGAATGAATGAGTTAATTAATGAATGCTATAAACTAATTAATGATCGAATGCACGTAATTCCTTTAAGACAAGAAACTCACGATGTTCGCACAAAAGATCATTTATTTCCAAGCACGTTCATTGGGTATGGAGAATTGAGAGTGATGTGAGGGGGGGGAGGGGCCATATGAGCTTCCACCTTCACGTGGTTGGCCCTGTTTAGTAGAGAATATTAAACTATTCTCAAAACAGAGAGGAGCTCAATAAGGTAAAATGCATGCATTATTACAATGTTTCTTTCTTATGACCAGATACGTTGTTTCTTTCTTCTAGCTAACTATAGACATGTATTTTCTTTAAACTGCAGAGTGAGAATCTTGATGGGCTGGAGCTTTCTGGTTTGGAAGATCTTCAAAGTCTCAGGATGAGGATCGTTGGAATCCATTCTGTTCATCAATACCTCAACATATTTTGCAAACTCTACATCCGGCTCCAAATCCACAAATATGAAGAGGTACCCATCCATCAATTTAATTTAGGTTTTCTATTGATTTTTCAATGTGAAGTAGAAAAGAAGGGTTCAGTAAATCATTCCCAAGAAATAGATGAAAGCCAGTGGATGAACAATAGGCCTGTAGCAGAGGTATTGAGGTTTTATATAGTCTTAGTGTGTTGCAACTAACGAAGTTCCTAAGGTAAATTTCATGGTAGTTCTCACCATTGATAATCTGGAATTGGTTTGCTAATATGATTAGTGGGTTGTCATTAGACGTTCATAAGGTGGAGCTTGCAAATCTAAATAATGGTGATTTGTCATTCTTTAAACTATTTCATCTGTCCCAGGGTATAGAAGACTGTAGTGTCCCCTTCCATCATTCCCGTGCAAGGAAGGAAACGTTAACAACACACGGGCTTATCGCAGAATTAGCCCCAATAATTTTTGCCCATAAATTCTTAACAATTTAAAAACTTCTATATGCAGATTCGTCTCAATATAAACACAGCGGAATGAACATACTAGCAAGCACACAAATAGACAGTAATTGCATAACATATTTATCACAGCAGAGAATGATTCAACATAAAGAAGACCCAATCTCATTCGTATGCCTTGCATGGATTCCATACTAAGACAATTAATTCATTTCATTAAACATGGAAAATTTAACATATTGCAGAACACAAAATGCGAATAATTTATAATACATAGAACACTTATCTTGAGAAGTTGATGTCCAACGACTGGCTACGTGAAGGCAACGTTCCTCCCAACTGTAGATCTCTATCCAGCCTATATTCCTTCAGCTGAGAGATCACCCCTGAGCTGGGCTGTGTATCCACTAAGGAGGACTAGCTGGGTTCACTCACAACCATGGTTTCAGTCAAGCATCCAAGAAGATAGAGGAGGGTAATGCTAAGCTAGTGAGCTCAACCATAGAGCTACAGGCCTCTCAAGTGAGTTCAACAGTCAGGCACCCACATTACCTACCACATCCAACACAAGGAAGATCCCCTTCTCTGTTACACAGTCCCTCAGGCAACTCTTCCCTCCAGTGCTCTTCAGGATGGGCATAGAAAGGTCCAGCTGTTAATCCTTGAGATCCTAGCCTTCACTGGGTTTATCAAGCACACCCAACCTCTGCATAGTCATTCCCAACTTAATTTCTCACCATCCTGCTCACCAAGTAGCTCAAATCCATCACTCATTTTCTGGGCTGCAAAAAATGGGTTATCCTATTGATTTTGGGGTAGCTAGTGCTCCCAAATTCGCCCCAAGGTTCATGCTAATGGATTCCCCATTGGATTTCCCTGTCCCCTGCTAAATCTGGCCGTTTTTGGTCTTTCAAAATCTGGGTTCTCTCAAGGTCGCGATTTTCTGTTTCTCTCACTGCTGGCACTCGTTTTTGGATGATGAATGATGCTAGGTACCTCCACAATGGAATGGGGTGAGAATGAAGAAACCTCCCATGAGGTTGATTGACTTCTTGCCCAAGCAAATAGAGCCCCTGACTACCCATACAAATTTCAGGGCTGCCCATGCTCCATTGAAGCCATGGGCTGAAATCTCAACCACTCCCTTACAACAGTCATAAATGTCACCTAGGAAAGTCAATGGGTTCTCATAATGACAAATGGCATCCTAGGGTTTAGTCCCATAGCCCCCTCACCACTCCCTAGTGGATACACATGGCCCCTTCTCATTCGTTGCCTCCATAGCCAGTTTTGGTATTTTATTTCAATATTAAATATTTACATCAATTTACAATATCCCATGGCTTAATAGCACGTGGGTAACAAAATATCAGCGTGTCTAATTTAAAATAAAATCCGAGCATAAACTAGCGGGGCCTTGGCCTTGAGCTCCACGCTAGGGAAACATACAACATGTGTATACAATATTTACATTAGAACCAATATTTCCTAAGGGTCCAAATTGGGGTATTACAAAGACCCTAGAATATCCTGTTAACCAGCATAAGGTCATGTTGTCAACAAACCCAGTGAGGACTTGTGATGATCAAGAAATACAATACAGTAAGTCTTGTATTTTTGTCCTATTTTTAAATTAATAATTTAATATATGTGGTGGCTTTGATTGAAATTGACCATAACACTGACTTATGCATAGCTGAGACCTGCTTTTGAATATTCTGTCATATGTAGTTATGTATGTAACGGCTTGGTATGAATGGATGACATGTGTACTATATGTGTAGTATGCTTCCTCTTGCAATTGCTATGCGTGTAGAACTCTGTTGTTCCTGACCTCTACTGTTGATATTCTCCTAGTTATAGCTGTAACAAAAGTGTATTTTCAAGGTATTTGAGGGAAGTTCCAACAGCTTCTCATGTTTGCAATTGGGATTATACCATCTGGACATCCAATTGGAATGGGATCAAAGTAAGAATTTCTTATTCTTCATGTTTGTTTGAACATCATTCTTCATTTGTCCCATAAAGTTTAAATGGATTGAAATGAGATGCCCCCCCTTCCTCTTCTCAAATTCATGGGTGTTGTTATCACTTCGTAATTTCTTGAGGCTGTGTTCAAGAAACCCAAAGGTAACCTACAACCAATCTTTAGGATGACTGTCTGACTCAGCCAACCAGAGAGGGCTCTCTCTTTGTCACTGTATGATAAATGTATCAAGGAATAGGAGAAACAAGGCCAGATTCTCAAGGTAACAAGAGTTTTCAATGGTGATCAAGGTGTTGGGAAAGTTCAAGAGTAAAGAACATTGGGCAATGGAGTCAAGGATTGAGGCTTAAATCAAATGAAAGAGTAAATCAGGTCACAGAGGTTTAAGGCCTTTTGCATGCATTTTGCATAGATCATTAAACTTTAAAGGTGATAGCAGAAGGTAGAGAATTGATTGTTTATTTTCAGGAGCATGTGACTATGAATTCCTTAAATAAACAGGAAAGAGTTATGAAAGACAGGGAAAAGTAAATTATAATAGAGCACCAGAACACCAACGATGAATTCTATTACAGTTTATCTTTCAATGGTATTTACTGTAAATACTGTGGAGCATGGAAACATGAATTCCAAAGATTTAAATTAATAGTAAAGAAGAGGAAATAACACAGATGAATGAATTTCACATAGAAGACATTCTGCAACAAAACTTGGAAGAAATCTTAAACATGAGAAAACCTGTATGTCTGTTCTTTCATTGAAGTTCACAAAATCCCAGATACACGAGTCTTTTCTTCTTTACAATATGAATTTCTTCGACCAAAGACCAACCCTCTCCCTATCGAAGTAGGGGCTATTTGTAGTTAATCTATTCAAAGGAGAGATGCAAAAAACTAGGAAACAGTTACATACGTGGGGATCATGTCCTAGCAAAATAGCTTAAATCCTATCTTCTAAAACAGATGGCATAGTGACCATTTATTACATAACCAACTCTACAAAAAGAAATGACAGCTGTATGAATATTTATGAGGTCGATAATCCTTTTAGGATCAACAATATCCTATTCATTTCCAGGATGGAAAGAGATATCATTGATGTTTTCTGATAATTTTAGCCTTCAAAGGCGCATACGGTCTGAACAGGCTCGCTTGATTAACTTGTCATCTTCCTCTGAATATTTCCAAAACAACTGTAAATAAAGTATCTGTGTGACTGTTGCTTACTGTAGTAACTGCAGACAGCAAGCTAGCATCATGGACTCCCTAAAACTTCTTCTGCAGGATCTAAACTTTATAGTTCTTAGCAACAATATCAAATATATGACAACCTTGAATTACTTATGCTTCACAGACATCTAACTGGCACTTCCTGGACCTAAACTTGCTATAAGAACTCGTGTTCCCACCCTAAATACTTCATTCCAAGCATCATCCTTTGGAACAGAAGCATCAGATAATTCTTCCATCAGCACATCAAGCTCTATTAAAAGACCTTCTATAAAGACAGGCAATTTAGATTTAACCTCCCTGAAAAGTAATGGAAGTTCGAAGTCCTGCCTCATTTTGCTTACTACCACCATGCCTTTAAGTCCTTTTACCATATCATTAAATTTGCTATGGTCTGATCTGGCTTTAATAAACATTTCTTTATATTCAGGCCATGCTATTGGCATATTCTCATCATCCCAAAAGGATGGTAAATCATAACCAATCAATGGTAAAAAGGCTTGCTTGAACTCCTGCACTTGCTTTTTAATGTGGGACATCTTTCCTCTGACTGAATTCAACAGAGTATATTTCTGCTACACCCTCGTGGCATCTACTAACAGAACAGTTATGTTACTCACCTTTAAAACCTGTAACTCAGAAGCAGGAGCTTTACTGAGGAAAATAATTGCGTTTTGAGCTACCTCTTGAGTTTTGTTAATTAACTTTTCCTCAGCTAATTTACATTTGTTGGATGCCACTCCCAATGCCTTCTCATGCTCCTCCACAATGATCAATTGAGGCCAGAAAGCATTGATATCTGCTATCAATTCATCCCAAAGCAAATGCTTTGCACCTTTCCAGTGGCAGAACTCCCTTGGTTTTCTCTTTCAACTTATAAATCTTATCTTTCAGTTTATCATTTTCTTCTTTGAGCTTGATGATTTCCTGCTCTCTAGGATCCTGAGCTTTAATCTCTTCAATCTGCAGTTTAAGTTCAGAAATTGTGTCCTGTAAGTCTGAAACCTTCTCCTTGAAATTCTCAATTTCAGCTTCATGTACAGACATATCTGCAATGTCATGTATGATCTGGTCAATTGGTGACAAAGGACTAGTTCCCCTGTTTGATTTCAATTGTTCAATTTCTTGAAGCAATTTACCTTTCTCTTTCTCCAATGCCTCTTTCTGCTCCTGAAGGACTAGAATTTTGGCATTATCTTCCACATCCTTTGCATTCAAACTAGATATCTCTTCATGCAACTTAACCAAATTAGGTGAAGGTGTAGTATCAACATTAACATTTACCCCTTTAGCCCTCCTTCTAACTGTAACGCCCATATTTTGATTAGGCATATTTATTAGTTAGACACACCATACTTTATTTCTTATATATTCTGTTGAACACAGCTCGACTGAGTAAACTATATTGGACCTCATTATATGATGTTACTCTGTTTTATGATTTCACCATGATTATGATGTTACTATGTTATGCGGTTATGATGTCATGATTATCATATGATTTCTTTATTTTACGATTTCAGTATATGTTTATATGTTTTCATTAATGAGATGTGAAATATATGATTCGGTACGTGGATACCATCTTCTTATATGAATTATTGAAGTGTTATATGTCATACACATCTATGATGAACTAAAAAGGTTACATGAAATAAAATGATTTTTGATAACATGGATCAATTGGCAATCAATGGGAAATGATTTCTATAAAGTGTATTTTGCAAAATACTAACCTACAGGGCACAAGGGCTAAGGGATAACCAGTTACTTGATTTGATATATTGGAAAAGAAAACATGTTCATACAGCAAACCTTAGCATCCAGAATGAGGATACGATAACACAAACTGATAATCCCGATAGCAGCAAAGTATGAGTTGATAAGGGCGTAGGCCCAGTATGTTGAGAGGGATGGATGTGTTTCCCACCCTATGTTTCCATGAGACCCGAGGTCGTGGGAGGGCCGTGCTGAGACGCGCTCCCCATGTTGTTGTGATGACGATGGTCGGATGCCTGCTAGGGGAGGATAGGTCCGCTGTTCAGCCGACGCTATCACTCTCAAGTTCTATGCGGTCAGATCGGTGAGTCCGACATCCACTTTTGTACTAGCAGAGGAAGGATAGGGAGGATGCTGGACGTAGGTTATGATGGGAGGATGTGTGAGTTAGTACTGTTGAGGGTTTAGTATTCCTTGATTCCGAGTTAGTGGTAGTAGGTACCCTTCCTTGTACATGATTTATTAAACTAATGTAAAGATAAAGATAATGAGGTGAAATCGTAAAGAATTAACAGTTAAATAACTGAGAATGTTGAAGTAATTGTCCGATTTATATTATGTTTGTTCTTCTACATGGGGGTAAATACTACTATTAGTTAGCAGGTATGCATAGGCGGGATGGGGTTTGTCTATAGTGCATTTATGATCTGTGCATACGCTGGCCACGCATGCACACCTTGCACATGTACACTAGTATCGATATACAAACACTTAACATATTGAATAAATGTATAAGTTGTCGTAAGTAATTAGGTTAATCATGCATTGACCGAATTCAGATAATGGATATAAAGTTATCTAAGATGTGTAAAACAAGTCAATTAATCTATGTATTACCCGTTGGTAAAAATTGTGATATACAATTGAGACAAGTGTCATCAGTTAACATTGTCGTCTGAGAATTGTTGTAAATAAGGTAATGGTACTGTTTAATTAATTGGTAAGGTTGTTTAAGCACTTAAGGGTGCTTTGTTTAGAAGAACGACGATACTATGTAGATGTTAGGGTACTCATGTGATAAACAAATGATGTAAAAGACATCTTTATTAAATTCACCATTATTATTACCTTATGGGGATTTAATTAATATTATTACTTAAAATTTATTTTAATAATATTACTACCCATGTCATCACAATTGCAAAATAGGTGAAATTTAAATATTGATTAATGAATGATTAGAATGTGATTATTTTACATTTCTAAGTTAGACATAATAGGATAACTATTTTTGGAATGAACGTGATGTGATGGAAAATGGGTTATTACTATTTAATTATTCAATATGAATCGTAGAATTTAAATCTCAAGATAAGTGATCTCGACGGATAAGGTAGACCCTTAAGACACGCCATGTCCAAGTTGAAAGGGGTCAACTATTTATATAATATTTTATTAATTACCTTAACAACAATAAATACAAGGTTTGGTGAAAAGACTTGTAATTAATAAACTTTGTCCCGAATGGATAACCTTTGGGTGATAATTCCCATCGTAATAAATACTTACGACCGTCAATCCAAAACCAAATAAATTTCCATGAGAGTAATTAATTATACATTTTTATAAAGAAACGTGTATGAATGAACTGGTGAAAGGAGTAAATGTTTGAGGGGCTCGAGAGGGGGAGTTTGGGGCGGTGGAGTAAGCCCAAGGTCTTCTCGAGGAAGGGAAAGTATATAGAGGGGGAGAGCTTGGAGTAGAGGGGAGGTTTTTTTTTGGGAACAGAAGGAAGTTTTGAGAACAGAAAAGTTTGGAAGTTTGGAGAACCTAAGTGAAGTCTGCTCTCGAGATTATCAGATTGTGGGCTCGGGGGCTTGGAAATCCTTTGATTTCCAAGGGCCAGCAAGATAATAGCTGGTCGGTAGGGTGGACACTTCATTTTGGCTGTCTAAGAGGATATACAACCTGCTACTACAACCTACGGTTAGCATCAGCATCAGGTAATTTCCGTGTTATTTACGTTATTTGATTATTATGCAAAAACATACTCTAAACATGCATATAACTTTCGATTTACTCATTTACTACTGTAAAACATATTCTTACGCCGGAACCAATTGTTGAAAAGAAGATATCGATATGTTAGTTCATTTTTTTAAATGAGAATGTATGGTTGATAAAAACAAGACAGTACACTAAATATCATTTAGAAGCATAGTAATTTTTGGAAGCTTACTCCCAAACACTTGATTAAAGTTTAATACATAGAAAATTAACTGAGAAATTTTACTTAGTGCTCTGCTGTAAAAACCAGAGCACTACAGATGGTATCAGAGCTTAAGGCTCAGACACTTTAGACCTTTGGGGCCTGCACACGCCTAAACCACCGTGAAGATTCAAGATGTTAAATCCTACAAGAACTTAGGACATAAACCTGGATAGAATTGAGGTATGAACAACACCAAACTGTAGCCTCTTTTACCTGCACGAACACAAATTGGAACACCATTAGAAAATCTGGATATGTTAAAAAAAAAAACTGCATGTTTATACATATGTGTTTGTATTTCAAAATAGATACATATTTGAAATATATTTAGAAAAAAAAAAAAAAAAAATAGAGCAAATATATTTAGAAATAAAAATAACACGAGCTAGCAGTATTTTTTTTTTTATTATCATAGTACAGCTTGTGTTAAAATTAATAACTAACCCAGCAAATTAGAAGTGATAAATTTCTGTAAAATTTGTGCAAATGAAAAATCAAGGAGCCTAAATATTTAGATAGCAAGAAATCTAAGACAGAAAATCTATAGTTAAAAAAAATAATAATAATAATAATAATAATAATATGGGCATTACACTAGATATTCTTAAACTTATGGACTGCCTATAGTTGCATGCAATGTCACAAGATTCATCATTTTTTTTTATTAGGGGCAAAGTCTCATTCGAGTGGCCACCCCCAACTGGATTTCTCCACATAAATCTCTGTATTTCTTTCTTTTGGGTTTTATTCATGCTTGCTTAGTTATTAGATTTACAGCGAGTTAATGGAGAATAGACTTTGAGGCTGATTTTCCCTCATTAGCTACAAAAATGATGTAAGAGAAGACAAGAACATACGCAGGGGTTTGCAAAGATATGCTCTCTTGTTTTCCCTCCTTTTGTTTAGTTTTGTTAAGCCTGCAGATCAGCAAATCTTCGAGGTTAGAAATTTGTTTGTTTCTATTGCAACAAAGTCACAGAAGTTACAGATCAATTTTGTTGTCCAAGTGAAATCCCATTTTAGAGTTGAAACTAGGGTTAGCATTTTATTGGGGTAAAATGTCAAGTTTCAAGAACATGACCACCCTGGATTTTCACGTATTAACAGAAAAATTTATCCAATCTAGAAATAGAAAATGCAAATGCTTAGAACCCTGTCATGTGAAAAAAAAAACAAAAAAAACAAATCCCTTCACCAATGATTGATTATGGATGTCTAACATTCAAGACAGAAGATGTTGATGAAACATATAATATATTGCAAGACAAATATGAGGTGAAAAGATAAACTAATATAGTATTGTGATATTAATAATTTAAACTAATATAGTATTGTGATGTTAATAATTTTCGGATACAAATACAATAGTTGAGCATGTTAAGAAGTTTGACGAAATCCTAAAGCGGAATGCCATTTAGTGAAAATATTACAAATGATGATTTTCTAACCATTTTTATTGGAACTCTAAACAAGCAACTTGAAAATTTGGGACCACGTTACACATGTATCTTCGAAGTCAGGTTTTCCTTCATATGAAGAAATTATACTGATGCTTCGACAAAAGGAATAAAATTGAATTCAAGAGAAAACCAAACAGCAGACAGAGCTTTTCAATTTACAGGAAGTGGTTGCAATAGAAGTCATGATAGAGGCAAAGGTAGAAATGGGCATGGCAATGGCCGAGAAATAATAATCTCCCTGAACAAGGTACTTTTCACCCTAGTTCAAGTTCAAATCAAAATACTGCAGAAATAACATTGCAATGAGAGGGAAATACATTGCAATTTTAGGTTTCGATTCGTGTGCAGTCATTTTCACTGGCACGCGATGGCTCGGGCCAAACCTAAGCTATGAATAATGTGATATTCAAAACTATGAAAGAAGAAAACACAGCGTTTCATTCAACCACAGAGATTAGAAAGTTCCTTCATAGCACAAAAATTAAGAAACAGAAAAAAATAAAATAAGAATTAGAAGTACCATTGCTACGATGCAGACACGGAGCCGTTAAAAAACCTCGTCGTCCTCCTCCCTGCTTTCCTTGCTCTCATAACACTCTTCTGTGAGGGCATTTCCCACCCATTCAAGCGACTGAGTGCCAAGTCGAAATGGGGGCCATGCTCACCACTATAGCCCAAGGGCAAAGCATAAGAGAATGCCAAGTCGAAGGGGGCCACCACACCCGCCACTACAGCCCAGGCGCTCAACATCGAGAGCCACTCACGCAACCAGTAGCCATGTATAGAGAGCGCCCACACTCACTACAACGGTCCAAGTGCCCAGACCAAGAAGCATTTCTCTCCTAAATCGTTACAAACAGGCCCAGCCCTAGCTCTGGACAGCTGAGGGCTTACCAAGCGGCTGAACAAGCAAGAATGGCAGTTTTGTCCTCTCTATTTTCAACTGCTGCCAATCGATCAAGTAAATCATTTACATCTTTAATCTTTAAGCCACCAGAAACCGTCCTTTGCCTTTGGTACAAACCTCCTAGCTGCTGTCGGCCCTGCGCCTTCTTCTTGCTTAATTTTGAAGGCCTGAACACAATTGTGTTGTATAAGAACAAGAAGGCAATTCTTCAACTGTCCAGGCATCAGCTCGGTGAATCGAGCGATTTCTGGTATAGTGAGAGTTCCTTTGTGAACAAGGCAGCTGCATACTTTCCCGACAAAGTCACCGAAATGGCTTATAATGAGTTCACGGGCGAGCTTCTGAGCGTGCCGAGCAACCATTTTAGCCTGCTCAAGCTCAATGTTTTCTGAAAATCACGCTGGTATTTTCCCGCTGGGCCAGCCTCGCCAGTGCTTCTACCATAGAAGATCGGAGTTGCAGAGCTAAAAATCTAGGAGAGAGGGTGAAAATGGCCGCGTCTTGGGGATTGACCCTATTTAGGGTTTCCCCCTCTTTCCCAGGGCGGTGGGTTGCTTGGAGAGACCGTGTGTCCTCCATGCGTACTCGCTCTTTGCATGGTGGTGATCTAAGTGGAGAGGCCGCCCTCTTTGCATGGCGGTGAGAGGCCACGTGGCATTCAAGCCTTCAGACATAGGAAGGTGTAGGGCTAGGTTTAAACCGAAGCATTAAGGGGGTTCGATTTGTATATAGTTGTAAATCTATGTTCTATTTGGATATAGTTGTAAATCTACGTTCTATTTGTATATAGTTTGTAAAAGTATATATATATGTGTTTGTAAAATATATATATAGGAGGTTATAATATATGTTATATTAAAGTTTAAATTTATTTTATATATTTTCATAGAATATATGTTTTATAAAATTTAAATTTATTCATATTTTGTTGGAGTATATGTATTATAAAAATTAATTTTATTTTGTTATAACATATGTTGTTAAAATATATGTTATAGAAATTTTAATTTTTAGTAGTAAACTTAACTATGATTGGTTTAGGGTTAACAATTAATGTTAATAAGGTTAAGGTAAATTAGGTTATTTAGACTAAGGGGGTAACATTTAAAGTTAACTAAAATATAGATATTAATGATAAACCATAACTCTAAACGGTAAGACAAAAAAAAAAAAAATTCTTCTACCGAGATTTCAACTCCTAGTCGAAGGGATGAGAGAGACCCGAAATCTCAGAAACAAGACACTCTTAAGATCAGCATGACGAGCTGAACACCATGACAAAAATTGTTTAGTAAAAATGACTATAGATTTTATGGCGCTAATCCTGACAATCTGTTATCTCATGATGCAAGTTATTTCTTATGCATAAGTATAAGTGTATGAATACTTACATTTTAGTTCCGCCTGTATCTGATTGAACAACTAAGGATATGATTTTATTGCAAAACCACAGGAACTATCATGGTAACAACACGCAGAGGTCGAGGTCGGGGTCAAGGTCGACCACCGTCACCGCCACCTCCGCCACCGTCGTCGCCGCCAACACTGCCACAACCAACCTCAACACCAGAAATGCAGATAATAATGAGGTCTTTGGAGGCTATTATGACCACGATGAACAGGCAGTCGGAAAGGGCCGTCGAGGTGGAAACCACTCAAGTGAGTCGAGAGAACTCTGAAAGGGCACATGGCCCAAGACTGGAACCGCTTCAGGACATATCAAGGGAGTTGCAAAAGATAAAGGTTCCAGAGTTTTCAGGAGGACGACCCGGTAAGCATGGTTGGAAGGCATGAAGAGATGCTTCGCATTGAATGAGTACACATCTAGTTCCAAGGCTAGGATGGCCGTCTTTCAGCTTAAAGGTGATGCTTTGAATTGGTGGTCAGATCTCGAGAAGCAGTTGCACCTTACTCCTCTTACAACTTCTTGGGAACTGTTCGAGGAGAGTTTCCACAAGAAGTATTTGCCAAATTATTACAAGGAAGAACAGGCAGGTGCACTCCATGCCTTAGTACAGGGAGACAAGACGGTGGAGGAGTATGAATCTCGGTTTATGGAACTGGTAAAATATGTTCCTTACCTTGATGCAGATGATTGTCAGGTAGAGCGTTTTGTGTATGGACTTAAATACAAGATTAAAGCTGCGGTACGGATGTGGAAGCCAACTTCAGTTGCCATGGAAGTTGAGTATGCTCGTTATGCAGCGGATATGTCAGATGGAAAAGGGGGTAGTAAGTTGACAGGAACCAATCAGTATGTTTCAGGGAAGGCGTCACGTACTTACTTCAGGGGAGGACAATCTAGACCTCCTCCTTACGGTAACAAGTTCACACCGAGGGGTAATACTTCAGTTAACTCAATCTCACAGGCATCGTCCGCAACCCACCAAAGCCAGGGACGTACACAGGGAAGTTCCTATAGAGGAGAAAGGGGTTTTAGAGGACCTAGGGGAAGGAACTCATCTCAGAGGATTCCTCCGAGCAACATGCAAGCCCCTCCCAATCTCTCTTGTTGGGGATGCGGAGGTCCTCATTTCCAGCGAGACTGTCCCAAGGGTCGGTCAAGCAGTAGGCACAGGGAAGGAAAGGCACCCATGAATAGTTCGGGTAACAGTCATCGGATTCATGCAGCAATACATAACCACCAAGCAGAACATCAGTCTACCATAGTAGAATCCACTGGTAAAGTAAACAATGTCAAACTTAAAATTTTGTTTGATCCGGGAGCAACTGATAGTTTTATTTCACCATTTGCATTAGATAAATGTGGGTTGGCAGCCTACGAGCACGATGATTTCAAACTGGTTGAAATGGCTTCAGGATCTAAGCAACCAGTAGGTCTTAAAATGAGAGGTTGTGAGGTTGACTTAGGAGTTTGCACCACTAAGTTGGATGCTTATGTCACCAATTTGGGGACTTATGACCTCATTATTGGCATGGATTGGTTAGAAGGCCATAGAGCTTTCTTAGACTGTTATGCGAAGAAGGTGTTGTGCCTCGATGACGAGGGAAGGACAATTCAAATCCAAGGCTTGAAGAAGAAGGTATCCCTCCGTTTCATCTCTATGGTGAAAGCTAAGCGGTGCCTAAGACAAGGATGCCAGTTGTTCGTAGTGGAGGCCGTGAGCGATAGTAAAGGACCTTCCTTGAATTCTTACCCAGTACTTTCCGAGTTCAAGGATGTCTTTCCGAAGGAATTGCCAGGACTACCTCCAGAAAGAGAGCTCGATTTCACAATCGAACTAAAACCTGGTGCAGAACCTATCTCAAAAACTCCTTATAGAATGACAACTCCAAAGCTCTGTGAGTTACAGATCCAGTTAAAAGAATTGCTAGATTTGGGACTGATTAGACCTAGTATCTCACCGTGGGGAGCACCAGTGATCTTCATTAAGAAGAAGGATGGATCTCTGCGACTATGCATAGATTACAGAGATTTGAACAAGGCCACCGTGAAAAACAGGTATCCCATACCAAGAATTGATGACCTCTTTGATCAAATGAAAGGTGCGTCAGTCTTCTCAAAGATTGATTTACGATCAGGGTATCACCAGTTGAGGATCAAGGAAGGCGACATTCCTAAGACTGCCTTTCGAACTCTATTTGGGCATTACGAGTTTGTAGTGGTACCATTTGGTTTGACCAATGCTCCAGCTGTATTCATGAGCCTCGTGAATGGTGTCTTCCGAAAATACTTGGACCACTTTGTTCAGGTCTTCTTAGATGATATTCTTATCTATTCTAAAAATGAGAAGGAGCATGAGGAACACTTGCGGTTAGTCTTGACATGCTCGAGGGAACATAAACTTTATGGTAAATTATCAAAGTGTTCCTTCTTCCAAAAAGAGATTCACTACTTGGGGC
The DNA here is from genome assembly GCA_027924585.1 of Larix kaempferi. NCBI lineage: Eukaryota > Viridiplantae > Streptophyta > Pinopsida > Pinales > Pinaceae > Larix > Larix kaempferi. Next base: position 14,719,642 of record BSBM01000047.1, on the reverse strand, counting down.
ACATCATCTTAGGTGAAGGGATCTCTGTAGACCCAGAAAAGGTAAAGGCCATTGAAGATTGGCCAATTCCAAGGAATGCTCATGAGGTGCGCAGCTTCATGGGGTTAGCAGGCTATTACCAGAGGTTTGTGGAAGGATTTTCTAAAATTGCAAAACCTATTACCACCTTGCAACGCAAGGGAATCCGGTATGAATGGACTGATGAATGCGATGGCGCTTTTACAGAGTTAAAAAGATTGTTGACTAGTGCACCGATCTTGCGGGTACCTAACATGGATAAAGATTTCATGGTATGCACCGACGCCTCGAAGCAAGGACTAGGAGCGGTGTTGATGCAGGAAGGTGGGGTAATAGCTTATGCATCTCGAAAGTTGAAACCTCATGAGGAGCAGTATGCCACGCATGATCTAGAATTGGCAGCGGTAATGTTGGCACTAAAATTATGGAGGCACTACCTATTTGGTAGAAGCTTCACCCTTAAAACAGACCATCAGAGCTTGCAATACATCTTTACCCAAAGGGATTTGAATGCTAGGAAAAGGCGATGGAGTGAGTTCATGAGTGAGTATGACTTTGGTATCTCTTACATCAAAGGAAAGGAGAATGTGATGGCAGACGCTCTAAGACGAAGGCCGAGACTTTTCTCCTTAATTCCCTTGAAGGTGGACTTGAGGGAAAGAGTACTAGGACAACTATTGGGCGATAGTTGGTACCTAAAAGTAACCTCAGCTATTCAGAATGGAAAGGAACAGGAATTGAAGTATGATGGGTACCATCTTGAGGAAGATGGATTGTTGCGGTATCAGGGAAGGATGTATGTTCCTAAGGAAGGTGATATCAGGGAAACAATCCTTAGAGAGGCCCATAGATCGCATTACTGTGCGCACCCAGGGGTGAAGAAGATGTATACTGACATGAAGCAACTCTTCTTCTGGCCAGGTATGAAGATGGAGGTAGTGGATTTTGTTTCGAAGTGCCTTGAGTGTCAACAAGTTAAGGCAGATCACCATCACCCGGCCGATATCCTACAACCGCATGATATTCCTATGACTAAATGGGAAGTCATTTCCATGGACTTCATTGTAGGATTACCACTCACATCTCTGAGACATAATGCTATTTTGGTGGTAGTCGACAAACTGACCAAAAGTGCTCACTTCATTCCAGTCAGAGACACCTATGATGTGACAGATGTGGCAAGGGTATTCATAAATGAGATTGTACGTCTTCATGGAGTTCCTAAAAAGATAATCTCTGACAGAGACCCTAAGTTCACCTCCAGATTTTGGACAAGCATGCAGTCAGCATTAGGGACACAGTTGAACTTAAGCTCAGCTTATCACCCCGAGACAGATGGACAGACAGAGAGGGTGAATCACGTGATGGAGGACATGCTTAGGATGTATGTTATGGATCAACAGACCCAGTGGTAGAAATATCTTCATTTAGTGGAGTTTGCATACAACAATAGTCATCACAGCTCCATTGGTATGCCGCCATATCAGGCATTGTATGGGAGACCGTGCAGGACACCACTCAGTTGGGACAGGTTAGAGGATCGAGTTTTAATTGGGCCTGAATTGATTCAGGAAATGGAGGAGCAAGTGTTACAGATTAGGCAGCGGCTGAAGGAAGCACAAGATAGGCAAAAGAGTTACGCTGATGCACACAGATCAGATAGAACTTATGAAGTAGGGGATCATGTATTTATTCGCATCAGACCAAATAAAAGTACCATTCGGTTTGGGAAGGGTACCAAGTTGTCACCTCGCTTTATAGGTCCATTTGAGATTCTTGAGAAAATCGTACCAGTTGCTTATCGTCTTGCGCTGCAACCCCACTTGCATAAAACTCATAATGTATTTCATGTTTCTGTATTACGACATTACATAGCTGATGAGACTCACAAAATTCATTGGAAGGAATTGCAGGTCTCGGACGAGGGAACCTTCAGGGTCGAACCATTACGTATACTTGATCGTAGGGTTCGACAGCTCCGTAGTCGCCATGTGGACCAAGTTAAGGTCCAATGGGACAAGTATAGCCCACAGTCTGCTACCTAGGAGGATGCAGAGACCATGCGTCGAGATTTTCCCTCACTATTTTGACCATAACTTCCGGACGAAGTTTCCCGAAGGGTGGGTGTATGTAACGCCCATATTTTGATTAGGCATATTTATTAGTTAGACACACCATACTTTATTTCTTATATATTATGTTGAACACAGCTCGACTGAGTAAACTATATTGGACCTCATTATATGATGTTACTCTGTTTTATGATTTCACCATGATTATGATGTTACTATGTTATGCGGTTATGATGTCATGATTATCATATGATTTCTTTATTTTACGATTTCAGTATATGTTTATATGTTTTCATTAATGAGATGTGAAATATATGATTCGGTACGTGGATACCATCTTCTTATATGAATTATTGAAGTGTTATATGTCATACACATCTATGATGAACTAAAAAGGTTACATGAAATAAAATGATTTTTGATAACATGGATCAATTGGCAATCAATGGGAAATTATTTCTATAAAGTGTATTTTGCAAAATACTAACCTACATGGCACAAGGGCTAAGGGATAGCCAGTTACTTGATCTGATATATTGGAAAAGAAAACATTTTCATACAGCAAACCTTAGCAGCCAAAATGAGGATACCATAACACAAACTGATAATCCCGATAGCAGCAAAGTATGAGTTGATAAGGGCGTAGGCCCAGTATGTTGAGAGGGATGGATGTGTTTCCAACCCTATGTTTCCATGAGACCCGAGGTCGCGGGAGGGCCGTGCTGAGACACGCTCCCCATGTTGTTGTGATGACGATGGTCGGATGCCTGCTAGGGGAGGATAGGTCCGCTGTTCAGCCGACGCTATCGCTCTCAAGTTCTATGTGGTCAGATCGGTGAGTCCGACATCCACTTTTGTACTAGCAGAGGAAGGATAGGGAGGATGCTGGACGTAGGTTATGATGGGAGGATGTGTGAGTTAGTACTGTTGAGGGTTTAGTATTCCTTGATTCCGAGTTAGTGGTAGTAGGTACCCTTCCTTGTACATGATTGATTAACCTAATGTAAAGATAAAGATAATGAGGTGAAATCATAAAGAATTAACAGTTAAATAACTGAGAATGTTGAAGTAATTGTACTATTTATATTATGTTTGTTCTTCTACATGGGGGTAAATACTACTATTAGTTAGCAGGTATGCATAGGCGGGATGGGGTTTGTCTATAGTGCATTTATGATCTGTGCATACGCTGACCACGCATGCACACCTTGCACATGTACACTAGTATCGATATACAAACACTTAACATATTGAATAAATGTATAAGTTGTCGTAAGTAATTAGGTTACTCATGCATTGACCGAATTCAGATAATGGATATAAAGTTATCTAAGATGTGTAAAACAAGTCAATTAATCTATGCATTACCCGTTGGTAAACATTGTGATATACAATTGAGACAAGTGTCATCAGTTAACATTGTTGTCTGAGAATTGTTGTAAATAAGGTAATGGTACTGTTTAATTAATTGGTAAGGTTGTTTAAGCACTTAAGGGTGCTTTGTTTAGAAGAACGACAATACTATGTAGATGTTAGGGTACTCATGTGATAAACAAATGATGTAAAAGACATCTTTATTAAATTCACCATTATTATTACCTTATGGGGATTTAATTAATATTATTACTTAAAATTTATTTTAATAATATTACTACCCATGTCATAACAATTGCAAAATAGGTGAAATTTAAATATTAATTAATGAATGATTAGAATGTGATTATTTTACATTTCTAAGTTAGACATAATAGGATAACTATTTTTGGAATGAACGTGATGTGATGGAAAATGGGTTATTACTATTTAATTATTCAATATGAATTGTAGAATTTAAATCTCAAGATAAGTGATCTCGACGGATAAGGTAGACCCTTAAGACACGCCATGTCCAAGTTGAAAGGGGTCAACTATTTATATAATATTCTATTAATTACCTTAACAACAATAAATACAAGGTTTGGTGAAAAGACTTGTAATTAATAAACTTTGTCCCGAATGGATAACCTTTGGGTGATAATTCCCATCGTAATAAATACTTACGACCGTCAATCCAAAACCAAATAAATTTTCCATGAGAGTAATTAATTATACATTTTTATAAAGAAACGTGTATGAATGAACTGGTGAAAGGAGTAAATGTTTGAGGGGCTCGAGAGGGGGAGTTTGGGGCGGTGGAGTAAGCCCAAGGTCTTCTCGAGGAAGGGAAAGTATATAGAGGGGGAGAGCTTGGAGTAGAGGGGAGGTTTCTTTTTGGGAACAAAAGGAAGTTTTGAGAACAGAAAAGTTTGGAAGTTTGGAGAACCTAAGTGAAGTCTGCTCTTGGGATTATCAGATTGTGGGCTCGGGGGCTTGGAAATCCTTTGATTTCCAAGGGCCAGCAAAATAATAGCTGGTCGGTAGGGTGGACACTTCATTTTGGCTGTCTAAGAGGATATACAACCTGCTACTACAGCCTACGGTTAGCATCACCATCAGGTAATTTCTGTGTTATTTACGTTATTTGATTATTATGCAAAAACATACTCTAAACATGCATATAACTTTCGATTTACTCATTTACTACTGTAAAACATATTCTTACGCTGGAACCAATTGTTGAAAAGAAGATATTGATATGTTAGTTCATTTTTTTAAATGAGAATGTATGGTTGATAATAAAAAAGACAGTACACTAAATATCATTTAGAAGCATAGTAATTTTTGGAAACTTACTCCCAAACACTTGATTAAAGTTTAATACATAGAAAATTAACTGAGAAATTTTACTTAGTGCTCTGCTGTAAAAACCAGAGCACTACACTAACTGTCTTAACAGTTTTGACTTTGAATGTTGGCTGGGTTTCTGCCCCTTGTGCAGGTGGCAACTCTTTATATGAAGCCAGCTGAATTTGTAAATAAGCCACCTGTGTAGACCATGCTTTGTTTGCAGCTTTCTCCTACTTCATGTGAGCTTCCAATTTTTTTATTTTCTGCACTGCATTCTTATGTGCCAAGGTCTCCCTAGTCAAGTCAGCATAAAGGACTTCACTGGCTTGTTTGCGGAACCAAATCTTGTCAGGAGTTGGTAATTGATCCATTTCTAAACGAATCTCAGAAGCATTTTCATCATCAGTGATGGCCAAACTTAAAGATGCAATTGTTGAATCCCTCACTGTCATCAATGTTGTCTTCATATCATATTTTTCTTTGAGTTGATTCAATTTTTTTTGCTCTTGCATCACAGACTCATTTCTCTGATCAATGTAATGTTTGAGGAGACTCTGCTTGTTTTGAAATTGACCTTCAGCAGCTGCAGCATGGCTATATTTCTTGTATTGCACGACTGGTACAGGGGGTGGTTTACTGCTTTCTTTAGGTTTTGCAGTAGTATTTTCAACTCTGGTCTGTGATACTTCTTCTTGAATAATAGTAGGGGTGATAACTAGCTCCCTTATCAACTCAACATCAATGATCTCTGTACGCATGGCAGTTTTCTGTTTTTTAGATGTCTCAGGTTCCTTTGTATCCATCTCTGTGGCCTCTGGTTCTGACCTTTTCTTGGTAGATATCTGCTCCACTTTTCCCTGTGTAGTATTTGACTGTGAAAAATCTATATGATCTCTAGCCTCTACAATTTCCTTTAAAGGCTCACTGATCCAGATCTGATCATATATAAGAGAATTGGCCTCTCCCATCCAAGTTTCAGCCTGACTGTGTTGAAATATACCTCTGCCATACTCCTGTCTCCTTTGTGAAATAACATGTTTAGGGTCATATTTTACAGGTGGTACTTGAGGGAAATCAAGCTGCTCCAGAACTTCTTCAATAATGGGCAATGCTGCTTCCTTCTTTAAAATGAAATTTCCCAGAGTCATAGGATATTTTATCCATGAACTCCTTTTCAATGATGGGGCAGTGAAATGTTCTTCATCTGCAGAGATCTTTTGCCTCATTACCTCTAAAGAAAATACACTGGTAGTTAAAAATATAGGCAACACATATGGTGATCCAGTGAATCCAAAGATTCTGACAAGGGAGAAGTTTTTTGCCAGGAACCAATCTCTAATCAAATCAGGGTTTAGGATTTCTTTCAAGTCATTTGAAATTTTGTTGATCTCTGGATTAAACACTCTGAACAGATTAAGTACGATCAAATCCATGAATTTGGCATAAGACGAGGCATGGTAAAATGGTGAAGAAGGAGGCCATTCCTTGAAGGTTTCTGAGTCTGTAATGGCTAGTGCTCCTAACTTAGCATGAATTATCAAAGCATATAAGTATGCCTGATACCTGAAATGATAGATTTTGGAGAAATTGGACAACTGAAAACACATTTCTTTGGAAAAATATTCATCAAACCTAAGGGGTGTTGTTCCAGGTCTATCTAGGTATAGGAAAATTCCTAACATTGCTTCAGTTACCTCCGAACTAGTGTCTGACCCTAAAATTTGACTTAATAGGGTTACAGCGGCAGCAATAACTGGTAAACAAAGTTTAGATGAAAAAGGAACAGACAGGTTCTCCACTGGTTTCAACAAAACCTTCTGATACATTCGTTCTTTATCCTCACTAGAAACTTTCTTGTAAATCTAGGATATTTCAGCTTCATTAAAAGAGATAGAAGTTGAAACGAAATCAATAGAATATTTCAGGGTTTCCCTAAGGGTTTGAGGGTCTACTTTGCAGATAATTTGGTCACCCTGGTAATTCATAATTACTCCCTCTGAGGTTGAAAAATTTTCAGCACATAAGGATACAAATTCCGGGCAACTAGGTAAAGGATACAATGACGTAGAAGGGATCAAAGTACTATACAATTTGGTATGGAACTTGGAATTGTCAAGGGAAGCAGTACTGAGGTCATTGTGACTGCTAATGATATCAATGGGTTTTGAAATTGGGTCATATACATCCTAGAAACGGTCATAAATAAGGTCTTCGGAGGAATCTAAGGTTTTTATAGTGGTAAGCATGGTGAAAGCAGGTAATTCAATAGAGGAATACTCAGAAATTGTGTACCTGAGGGTAAGGGCTGACTGTAGTTACTCACAGTTGAAATGTTGATAGTATATCTGGTATCTGTAGCACCCGAACTAATCGAACCTTGATCTCCGAGCAGAAATGGCGGAAACAGTCTTTCAGCGGTCTTTGACGGTAACATGTATGGTGGAGCCTCCTTAGTTAGTGCCTAGACCTGCGAGTTAGTAGAAATGGTGGAAAGAGTCTTTCAGCGGTCTTTAAAAATTAATACCCTAGACCTACGAGTTATCATGTTAATCTAGACCGCAGCGAAAAATAGGATATCGTACATTTCTGTATGGGTATCCATTTTTCGCTTCCACTCAGCGACAGCCATGTAGAACCCGTCACATCTCAGCGAAAAATGGATACCCGTACAGAAATGTACGATATCCTATTTTCTGCTCCGCTATTTTTTTTTTTAAATGTTTACAGCCTATCGCTTAACCGACACCTAGCATATTGTCGGTTAACCGACACCTAATACATCTACAGACTGTCGGTTAACCGACACCTAGAACATCTACAGACTGTCGGTTAACCGAACCCTAGAACATCTAGCGACTGTCGATTAACCGACACCTATAACATCCAAAGACTGACGGTTAACCAACACCTACAACATCTACGGACTTTCAGTTAACCGACACCTATAACATCTACATGCCATCGGTTAACCGACGCCGTGAAGCATTTGATCAACAACAAGATGCTGTCTGTTTGTTTTTTTAAATTGTTCTAGGCGTCGCTTGATTTGCGTCAGTTAACCGACACCGTGCCTAGGCGTCGGTTAACCGACGAGATGATTAACCGTCACTGAAACGACGGCTTGGAGGGCTGTCGGATAACCGACGACAATCCAGCGACGCCTAAAAAAAATCATAGTGTCGTACATGCAACAGGTAAATGTCGAAAATCCGACAATACAGCCATCAGATTTTGGGTCAAAATGTTGTAGTGACCCTTTCTTAGTCATGTCTTTCCTTGTACTTTTCCTATGACTTCTTCAATGCCTCTTGTACCTGTAAATGGATTTTCCTAATATTTTCAATGATTTTTTCATCTCTTAATGCTTCATAAATGGTGACAACATACGTCACTCCACCTTGATGTCCATAAACAATATCTAGAGGTGAAGGTGGAAAATATCCAAAACAAATTTCGAAAGGGGACTTTCCCATGGAAGTGTGGACTACTCTATTATAAGAGTGTCGGATGTAGATCTTATTTTCATTCCAAGTCTTTAGATGCTTCTAATTGTAATTACCCCTCAAAAGATACACCAAATTCCTGTTGACTACCTCTATCTTCCCATCTTTATGTGGATGGAATGGTGTATATCTCTTCAACTTAGTATGATCCATCTTCTCCCAAAGTGTACTAGTCCAAAAGAAACTGAGAAACATGGTATCCATGTCTAAGATGATGATCCTTGGTATCTGAAAGTGCACCCAGACCTACTCAAAGAACATGTTTGTTGTTTCTTGTCCTTTGATGGTATTTTTACAATGCATAAGAATGCACATCTTGCTAAATATGTCAATTATAACAAATATATAGTTGTTTCCTTTCCTAGTGGTTGGAAGACTACCTACAAAATCCATGGATTTTATCTCCCATGGTCTCGTAGGAATAGGTAAGGGATGATATATACCTCGCTTCTTATTTCTGGGCTTGCTTGTACAACAAAGTATGCATCCTCTAATAAACTGAGCTACATATTCTTGCATTCTAGGCCAATAAAAATTCCTTTGTAACTTGGCAATTTTCTTCCCAACACCAAAATTTCCTGCAACTGTGGAGGTGTGAGCGTCTCCCATGAGTTGAAATCTCTCACCTTTAGGAACATGGATATTGTCCATCTTGTAGAGTAACCCATACTAGAGATGATAGTTAGCCTTGTTGTCACCTTCTTCTACATGGAATTGGCCTTGTAGCTACTGAAATACCTCCTCGAAGTCCTCATATTTTATGTATTCCTCCTTGTATGAATAATATGTGAAAGGCTCCATATGCATCAGTACCCAAAAATGTGATCTTGGATATAGGTCTGCTTGAGAGCATGTCTACCAGCTTGTTTGTACTTCCCTTCTTATATTTGATGATTAGATCGAATTGTTGTAAAAATCCCATCCACTTGTATTGTCATGTTTGTTGTAGTTTAATCTAGACCTGCAAATATTGTAAAAATTAGTGATCAATGTGAATGATGGTCTTCTTTCCCATCATATAGTGCTTCCATTTCCCAACATCTTGAACCAAGGAATAGAGTTCCTTGTCATATGTTGGGTAGTTCAGGATTCATTCATGGAACATTTCATAATGATAGCATACCAACCTCCCTCCTTGCATCAAAACCACTCCCATATCATACCCTCTTGTATCTGTTTCCAATTCTAATGGCTTCTACAAGTTACAAAATGTGAGAATTGGTGCTTAGATAATCTTTCACTGAAGCTCCTCAAAGAATTTATGTTGATTCTTTCCCCACTAGAAGCCCTTGTTGTTGGTCGTTATGGCATGGAGAGGTGCAACCACAGGAAAAATGAAGCTATTAACACCCAAAGGTATTGTGTTCCCCCCCAAAAGATCCTAAATTTAGTGATATTTGTAGGATTATTCCACTTAGTGATGGCCTCTATCTTTGCGGAATAAATATTAAGATCTCCTCTACCTATTACATACCCTAAATACATGAAAGACTATTGAGAAAAATCACATTTCTTAGTTTGTTTCTAGTAGTTGATGTTTCATCAAGGTCTCCAACACCTTATTGAGATGTGAAATATGCTCTTCCTAGGTATGAATATAAACCAATATATCAAGGCTAAATACACTATCACAAATGAATATATACAAGGATGCAATACATCATTCATCAAACACATAAATGTAATTGGTGCATTACAAAAACCAAAAGGCAATACTAACCATTCATATAGACCTTTCCTAGTCTTGAAGGCGGTCTTCTAGGTGTCTTCTTCCTTCACTCATACCTATTGGTATTCTAATTTGAGATCGAACTTGGTGAAGTACTTGGCATGTTGCAACTGATCTAAAACATCATCGATCCTAGGAAGAGGGTATCAATTATTGAGGTTTATCTTATTAAAAGCTCTGTAGTCAATACACATCCTCCAAGTCCCATCCTTCTTTGGTACTATGACAATAGGTGACCCACGAGGTGAGGTAATTGGCCAGATTACTCCCTGCTCTAGCAGTTGGTGCAACTACTTCTTCACTTCTTTTGCCTCTGTAACAGACTATCAATACAGTCTTATGTTTGGTAATGGAGAATCTGGAAATAGTTGTATCTCATGCTCCAATTACCTCTTAGGAGGTATCCCTCTAGGATCTTGGAAAAATTATTTGTATTCATGCAAAAGGTTCTCCAATTGGTGTTTCTACTCTTTGGTACATCACTCTAGAGATGCCCTTACTTTTACTGATTCACCTTCTTGTTTATTGTCCTAAGGAAAGCAACACAAACTTCCTACTTTAACTGATCATCCTTTTCGCTTGGTTGGAAATTACCAAAGAGAATCCTATTTACCTTTGTGTGCATTGACGATGAAATATTTTCCATCCTTGATCAAGCAGTATTGGTTTTCTCTTCTCATGAATATTGCATCCCTCTTAAACATGTAGGGGATCTGAAACACTACACCACAAACATTAATGGGTATTACATCTACCTCCACTTCATCAATATAATATACATTTATGGAAATTTAATCTTGCATTGTTTTGTGACCCTAAGTTTTGTATCCTTATTTACCCATCCCAATAAATAGGGGCTAGTATGAGCATATACTTCCAATCCAAGCTTACATACAGTATCTGTTGCTATGATATTTTCTTGTGAATTAGAATCAAATAGAGCATCAACCTTAGTCTTATTGATCTAGATCTTGATATGTAAGAGTTTTGTCATCTCCTTTTCTTACTTGTGATTAAGGATACTCAAATTCACCTCCTTATGCACTGAATTGTAGACAATATCCTCATCCATATCTGAGTTTCTTTCTACCTTTTTGCTTGAATTTTTGTCTACAAGGTTCTTCTTCTTAGCATCCTTCTTGTGGTTCTTAGGGTTCATCTTTGGAAGTAGCTTCCAACAATTTTCTTCAATGTAACAATCAATATTACAATGGTTACAGTGGTTTTTTGGATACTTACACTTAAGTGTCATTGCTATAGTCTTCTTATCCCCCTTAGACTTCTTCTTCCTCTCCTTGGAAGGAAATTGGTTCTCTTTCTATTTAGAACTGCTTAGTTGTCCTTTTTTGTGGCTTATATTTTCTATGTATTGTGCTCGTACACATGCCTCATCAATTATCCTAGGCTTGAAGAGCTTCACTTGCTTTCCTAAATGACTATGTAAACCCCTCAGATACTTAAGGAGTACATCTAGATTCTTTGGTGAGATATCTAGCATGATATCCATCTTCTTGAATTTTGTGGTGTACTCTTTTACGCTCTACCCTTTCCTTTTCCTGAAGTAATGCCAACGGATCCACTGGTCCTCTACATAACCTATAGGGTAGAACTACGACTTAATGAGGGTTTTGAGATCTGATGCAGGAGCATCGGGACCTAGGTAGATCAGTTGAAGTTAATCGACCGAAGGGAGCTGACCAGCGGAGTGCTGATGACCACTGGTGCAGGGAACAAGTTGACTTGTCGAAGTCAACAAGTCGAGCAGAAGCAGTCGGGGTGCAGCCGACTGAAGGATCAACGAATGTTGCGAGAGGTCTAGAATCAACAAGAATAGTCGACAGATGAAGAGCGGCGTAAGAGGTCGGATAGTCGACTAGTGGTCGGACTACGACACGACAGGGTTTGGTGAAGCCAAGTGTAATGGGGAGGAGTGAACCGGTAGGACAGTCGAGATGTGACTGACTGTTGTAGCAGGTTCAAAAGGACAGAAAAGTCAAGGGAATGTACCAGTAGCTGTTCGAGGTTGTTGAGGAAGTTATTACAGTTATCGCGAGTTGGTGAAGGACATGACAGAGGACATCATGGATATAAGCTGTACAGCACGGCTAGAAGCTGACAGTGCAGATTCACAGGATTTGGACAGGATCGACGAATGGAGGGAACGCGTGTCTCAGGATTGTGAAAACCTTGGAAATGACACCCGTAGAGTAGAAGAGGATAACAAGGCTTTCAGTCTAGAAAATTTTAGACTGTTGGGCAGAAGGGAGGAGGCATAGCAGAGTAGAGTGCAGAGCTGAGAAAGTTGTGAAGAGTCACATTGGCTGAGTGCAGAGTGTTGAGATCAAACCATAGCTCCAATTTCCATGGAGAACCAGGAGAGGGCGAGGTCGACACACAGGGAGAACACACCACAGTTACTTCTGAGTTGTCACTACTGACGCTGATTGTAGTTAGTTATTTTCTTACAGTTATTTTATATTGTAACGGTTTTCAAGAGAAGTAATATAAGCCAATCCAGGCATCTTGTTCTACACCTTGTTTGTGTGAGCATTGTGGTTTGTGTCATGTGTATTGTTAAGAAGGAACCTTACTTGAGGTAAGGCAGCTTGTGTCAGTTGGTATCAGATCCCGGAGGCGAGTCCGGTTGGAGAAGAGAACACCATACCAACCTGACTTGCGTTAGTTGGTATCAGAGCCCGGAGGTGAGTCCGGTTGGAGAAGAGAAGACCATACCAACCTGACTTGCGTTAGTTGGTTTCAGAGCCTAGAGGCGACCCCGGTTGGAGAAGAGAAGACCATACCAACCTGACTTTCGTTAGTTGGTATTAGACCCAGAAAGTGTGAGAATTTTCAGCAGAAGTCGAAAATGGCTCATAGATGCGTTAATGTCCGAGGACGAATAGTGCGTGGCGCAATAGCCGTCACAGTGGATCGTGAGATGTTCGATGAATGCATTTGAACGATGTGGACTTTGAAAAATGAAGTCGCAGCGATCAAAGAAAACCAGAGGCATGGTTGCATTCCTAAAGCGCTAGACCACAGCGACGAGGAAGTTGAAGAAGTGGAAGCTCGGGAAGCCGCAGCAGAAGAACTAGAGGAGAAACTCATCAAGCTTCTGACAGAAATGAGATGTTGGGTGAAGATAGATGTGCATACATACTTAGGAAGCCTGGACCCAGAAGACTTGATCGACTAGTTCAGAGAGATGGAGAAATATTTCGACGTAGAGCAGATCGAGGATCCTAAGCGGGTTAAGACTGCATGCCTGAGGTTGAAGGGTCATGTCTCGTTGTGGTGGGACAATGTACAGGCTGATAGACTCAAGAAAGGCAAGGATAAAATCAAACCTTGGGACAGGATGGTTTCCAAGTTGAAGGGGAAGTTCTTGCCAAATGACTATGTAATTTCCTTGTTCTGAAAGCTACAAAACCTTCGACAAAAAGAGATGACTGTGAAGACGTACATGGAGGAGTTCTACCGATTGTCGATTCGGTCAGGACAGACTGATGAGGGAGAAGAAGCTATCGCTAGATATGTAAATGGCTTGAAATATGCTGTTCAGGATGAGCTCAACATGTCGAGACTCAGGATAGTCGTAGAAGCCTATCAATTAGCTCTGAAAGTGGAAGAGAAACTGTCAAGAAAATCCCCAGCGACCAGAGGCAGGATGACTAGTCAAGGTGGAAAGACTGTCTCCATGAAAGGTAAAAGTAGTGGCTATAAGAAAGAAGGTGTCTAAGATAGTTGACGCTTAGAAGGGAGATCGACAAAGGAAAGAGTGTAGGAGAACCGACGCTATGGTCGTGAGAACCGCGGTCGAGGCACGTATGGTCAAAGTGGTCCATCCGACAAGAAATGAGCTAATAGACTAGCTATAATCTGTTACAAATGTCGAGGATTGGGACACAAAGCATATGAGTGCTAAGAAAACCTACATGTGGCAGAAGAGTCGAAACCCAGACGTCGAAAGGATGAGCAAGTTGACGAGAGGGAAGAATTGGCATCAGATAGCAGTGGAGGTGAGAAAAAGAAGAACCAGAATCTGATGGTTCAGAGAGCTTTCATCCAGGAATATCAACATGATCCGATGGAACCAGCACAACATAAGTCGATCTTTCGAACAAAGGTGCGAATCGGAGAATGGCGTTGCAAGACCATAGTTGATTGTGGGAGTACAGAGAATCTTGTGTTGACAGAAGTCATCGACAAGATCGGGTTGAAGTGTCGTGAACACTCACACCCTTACAAGATCTCATGGTTGCAAAAAGGACATCATGTCGAGGTGACCAGACAGTGCCTGATCAACTTCAAAGTTGAAGGATTGGAGGACAGCGTGTTGTGTGATGTAGTTCCCATGGATGCATGCCATCTATTGTTGGGGAGGCCATGGAAATATGATCGTAAGATGATCTACGATGGTTGATCTAACACAGTCATAGTGTGGAAGAATGGTGTGAAAAGAACTCTTAAGCCAAGGCGAGGAGAGCTAGCTGACAATAAGGATGGCGAGAGCAATCTTTGGGAAAAGCGAGTGTTAATGAGTATCGCCAAGGAATTCCTCGCGAAGGAGGAAAAATAGTCAGGATGTTTTGCAATCATTTCGAAGGGACCATATGTCGATGGAACAACCAATCAGGAGAGCATTCCGGTCGAAGTCGAGGAGTTGCTCGAATAATTTCAGGACATAATGGCTGATGAGAAACCGACGGGATTACCACCGACAAGGAGCATATCCCGTCAGATCGACTTGATTCCAGGGTCGAGTCTGCCAAACAAATCACTATATAGGATGAGTCCACCAGAGGGACAGGAGCTCAATCGACAGGTCCAAGAGTTGTTGGATAGGGGATTGATTCGAGAAAGCTTGAGCCCATGTGCAGTACTAGCAGTATTGACACCTAAGAAAGGCGGGGAATGGAGAATGTGTACCAACTCTAGAGCGATCAAAAGGATCACGATCAAGTATCGATTTCCATTTCCAAGGATGGATGACTTGATGGATTGCCTGAGTGGAGCAACGTACTTCACGAAATTAGACCTGAAGAGTGGATATCACCAGATTAGGGTCAGAGAAGGAGATGAATGGAAGACAACATTAAAGACAATAGAAGGGTTATGTGAGTGGTTAGTCATGCCATTCGGATTGACTAATGCACCCAGTACATTCATGAGATTGATGAATGAGGTACTGAAACCATTCCTAGGAAAGTTTGTCATAGTCTATTTAGACGACATTTTGATTTTCAGTTGGACCAAGTTAGAACATTTGGAGCACGTTCGACAAGTATTGCAAAAGTTGCAGGAAGAGAAGCTGATGATTAACCTAGAAAAGTGTTTCTTCATGAAGAAGGAATTAGTGTACTTGGGATTTGTAATTTCAGGTAAGGGGTTGGAGATGGACCCAAAGAAGGTGAAGGTAATAGTAGATTGGCTTGAACCAACGAGTATGACTGCAGTGAGGATTTTCCATGGACTTGCTAGTTTCTACCGGAAGTTTATTTGGGGATTTAGTTGGATTTGTGCACCATTGACAAAATGCATGAGAAAGGGCGAGTTCAAGTGGACGGATAAGGCCCAGGAAGCTTTCGATAAATTGAAGGAAAAGGTCACTGAGAGCCCAGTGTTGGCGCTCCCAGACTTTGAAAAAGTTTTCCAGGTCGATTGTGATGCCAGTGGAACCGCAATTGGAGCAGTGTTGAGCCAGGAATGCCGACCAATTGCATTCTTCAGTGAAAAGCTGAATGGAGCGAAGCAGAAGTATACGGTCTATGACCAAGAATTCTATGCTATCATACAAGCATTGAAGAAATGGAGGCATTATTTGTTGCCATAGGAATTTGTGTTATACACAAATCACCAAGCACTGAGGTATTTGAATACTCAGTCGAAGTTGGATCAGAGACACATGAAGTGGGTGGAGCTGCTCTAGATATATACATTCATGTTGCGACATAGGTCAGGCAAGTCGAACAAGGTTGCCGATGCATTGAGTAGGAGAGTTGCGCTGTTGAGCACAATGATTGTTCAGGCAACAGGGATAGAGTCGATAAAGACAAAGTATGAAGCCGACGAAGATTTTGCGAAGGCATGGAAGGCTTGTCGAGAGCCTTGGAGCATCGACAAAACTCCATATTTGAGTTATCTCATTCAAGAAGCTTACATGTTCAAGGGAAGTTAGTTGTGTATTCCCAGAGGATCAGTGAGAGAGAACCTAATCCAAGAATTTCATAATGGTGGGTTAGCAGGGCACTTTGGGATCGACAAGACCAAAGCATTGATCGACTAAAAGTATTTTTGGCCAAGGATGTCGACAAATGTTAGAAAATGGGTTCGACAATGTCAAGTTTGCCAGTTGGCAAAGGGAAAAAGTCAGAACACGGGGTTGTATACACCATTGCCAGTTCCAAAGAACCTGTGGGATCATCTTAGCATGGATTTTGTGTTAGGATTACCAAGGAATCAGCAGGGGAACAACTCAATGTTTGTTGTAGTCGACAGATTTTCAAAGATGGCACATTTCATACCATGTAAGAAAACAAGTGATGCCACAGGAATCATTGTACTATTCTTTAAGGAAGTAGTCAGGTTGCATGGGTTTCCAAAGAGTATCATGTCGGATAGGGATATGAAATTCATGGGGAATTTCTAGAGAACACTGTGGAGGAAACTCGACACGAAGTTAGAGTTTAGCTCGGCATATCATCCGCAGATAGATGGACAAACCGAGGTTGTAAACAGAAGTTTGGGAAAGCTTCTGATATGTTTAGCGGCCGACATACTGAACTAATAAAAGAACTCTGCATTAAGAGACCAGGTAAGAAACAAAAAGACCCTCCAACAATACATGTCATAGGTGAAATCTCAGATTGTATAGCAGACCAACCTAGAATTCCGAAGTATACAAATCCAGGAAACCCTGTAGTAATTGTTCTCATTAACAACACTGCTATAGGGAACACACTCATTGATCTAGGGGATGATATAGGGAACACACTCATTGATCTAGGGGCTACTATAGGGAACACACTCATTGATCTAGGGGCTACATTTTTAGAAGCTCTCCAATTAGGACCATTCCTCCGCCCTACCCCAACAATGTTAGAACTAGCAGATCGTACTATGGTACAACCTACTGGTATATTAGACGATATTATGGTGTCAGTACCCTCATGGTAATATTGTTGATGTATATGTAACTTCGGAATGTATTTAGTCTATGTATTTCATATATGTTTATTGTACCCTTATTAGAGATGTGTCATTCCTCTATAAGGAAGTGTCGTCATGTGGATTGACAAGTGTCGCAAGTGTGTGTACTTGTCGATGGGTTATTAGACCACCATGTGTGGGGTCGGCCCTAAAATATAGATATTATATTGTGGATGTACCTAGCTAGACAAGTCGGCCCCATAAGGTCACTGGGCAAACAGGTTAGTATAAATAGAGATCAAGAGATCTCTATTTAGATCATTCAGAAAGTTATATCTCTCTCACTCAGAAAGTGGTGCACTAGTGAGGAGGAGGATCATCTGCTACTAGGAGACTATCTCAGTGTATTTTGGTTGTACTTTGGTTGAGCCATTGATCTCTCTATCTCTGAGGAAGTTGTGGGGTTTTTCACCTTAGGGTTTTCCCCACGGAAACTCTGTGTCTTTTGTCTCTCATGCTTTTGATTCTTGTGATGCTTGTCGTGCTTATTGTGATTATCATGCATTGATATACTGTATATGTTATTCTCTCAATGAAGATCCTAGAGTATTGTCAATTAATGCTCAAAATTTTACATGGTATCAGAGCTAACCTGAGAAGAAGACATTTTGTAGTGACAGAAACTTGAGTTTCTTGTTTATTGGGTTTCTCTCCATAGCTTTTGGAAACACAGTATAGTAGATTGACAGTATAGTAGATTGACTCTACTCATCAAGGCGCATCTATCTATCCAATCAGAATTCAATTCCGAGCATTTTCAGATTTGGCCCTAAAAAATAGGGTTTCCACAAAAATAAGAATTTCTGAAATCTGAAGACATAGCTGGAAGCTCCTTGCACAAATCGAAGTTTAGAGCTTTGGATCGAGATTTTTGGCTAGGTAGATCTTTGGGAAACTCAAACCCTAATTCAGGGCTCTCCCCAGTGAACCCGGAAGGACAAAAAGGCAAATCTGAAGGGTAAAGATTTGCTAATCTCAAATTATGAATACACTAGGCTAATCAGCTCATCAAGGTGCATCTTTCTATCCTTTCAGAAATTTGAAATTCACATTTTGAATTTTTAGGGTTAATCTGGGACCAGATCCAGTTTTCAGCATTTCAAGTGGTAAGACCTAAATCTTTTCTATTTCCATTTGAAGTACTCTTTAAGATGTCTCACCAGACCAAGCTTAAGGATAAGCTTGAAGGAGCTGATAACTTCTGAGATTAGAAGTATAGGATTGGGTTAATCCTGGAAGAGAATGAGTTGGACTCATATTTAAAAGAAGACATCCCTATCCCAGAGGATGAAGAGGCTAAGGTATTGCATAAGAAAAACTTGTTCAAGGTAAATAGAATCATTGCTGATTCTATCAAAGACCATCTCATACCCCATGTGTCTTCTCTAAAGACACCCAAGGAGATGTTTGACTCTTTGACCAAGCTATTTGAAGGGAAGAACATAAATCGGAAGATGACTCTGCAGAATCAATTGAAAGGGGTCAAGATGTTGAATGGAGAAACCATTCAATCTTACTTCTCCAAGGTCTCTCAGATCAAGGAGCAACTTAAAGCTGTGGATGAAGTAGTGGACAATGGTGAAGTTGTTATTCAAGGAATCTGTGCAAGAAAGAAATTGATCTCTTTCAGTAAACTATGGGAGGAATGCTCTCAAGAAGAAGCTAGACTTGTAGCTTGTGAGGAAAAGATGGGAGGTGAAGATCAAGCACTTGCAACTCACACCAAAAGAAGCAAGCCCAAGAAGGAGCACCCTCGCTACAAAAGATCCTATCAAAAGAATAAGAAGGATCTAATATGCTTCACATGTAATGAGAAAGGTCACTTTGCTTCAGATTGTCCCAAGAACAAAAGGGATAATAACAACAACTTCAGCAAGAAGAAGAAGGGCAGCAAAAGAAAGTTCCATGCTCATGCTGCCGAGGATGATGAACCTCGAAAGAAGAAGGCTAGGGAAGAAAGTGATCATGACTCATCAAGTGAAGAAGAGTATGTTCTAATCTCTGCTCTCATAGGTACTATCTCCTATGGTTGTAATGATTGGTTAATTGATAGTGGGGCTTCCAAACATATGACTGGGTTTAAGGAATCTCTTGTGAATCTATCTGAACATGAATCACCCCATAAGGTGAAACTTGGGGATGATTATCAATACCCAATCAAAGGAAGTGGTGAAGCCTCCTACAACCTAGATTCTAGAAAATCTTTGAACATGAAAGAAGTCCTTTATGTACCTGGGCTCAAGAAGAACATACTCTCCATCTCTGCATTGGATGAAAAAGGTATGAGGGTTGCATTTGTGGATGGCCAAGTCCTAATGTGGCCAAAGGGAAAGACCATAGATGATGCAGTAGTGATTGGAGAGCAAGAGGGAGGTTTGTATAAATTGAAGGGACAACCTGAACATGCCATGGTACATGAATCCATGGAGCCAAGTGAATTTTGGGATAGAAGACTTGCTCATATGCATTATAGGGTACTTCCAATTGCAAGCAAGGCTGTAGAGGGTCTTCCTGAAATCAAGACCAAACATGAAGGTGTTTGCAAAGGATGTGCAAAAGGTAAGAACATTAAGAAGGATTTCCCAAGCAGTGAAAGCAAGGCAAAAGACATCTTGGAAATCATCCACTCAGATGTATGTGGTCCTATGTCATCCAGTTCTCTGAGTGGGTATGTTTATTATGTCTCATTTATTGATGACTTCTCCAGGAAGACTTGGGTATACTTCTTGAAGAACAAAGATGACGTGTTTGATAAATTCAAGGAATTCAAAATCTTGATGGAGAATCAAACTAACAAGAAGATCAAAACATTCAGATCTGACAATGGTGGAGAATTCACCTCAGGTGACTTCAAGAAGCTTTTTAGTGATTCAGGGATTAAGAGGGAGTTGACTGCTCCTTATAATCCTCAACAAAATAGAGTTGCAAAAAGGAAGAACAGAACAATCATGGAAGCAGCAAGGGCAATGTTGCATGACCAGGATCTACCTATGCATCTATGGGCAGAAGCAGCTAGAATAGCTGTATATGTGCAGAACAGATCACCCCACAAGATATTGGACAACAAGACACCAAAAGAGGTCTTTTCTGGTAAGAAACCTGAAGTTAGCCATCTCAGAATATTTGGTTGTCTAGTATACACTCATGTCCCAAAGGAAAAGAGAACTAAACTAGATCCTTCAGGAAAGAAGGGTATCTTTGTGGGTTACAGTGAAAGCTCGAAGGCTTATCGAATATACTTTCCAGGGTTCAAGAAGATTGATGTCAGCAAGGATGAATATAAGTTCAAGGATAGGTAATCTAGGAAGCAAATATCTAGAGGGAGCACACTCCAGCAGCTCCTGCAAGGATGTATATTTTCAGAGGGAGTTGACCATCTTTCTACATTCCATAATAGAAAGGTGTAGAATAAGATACTTCAGCAGATCCTGCCAGGAAGCAAAGACTCAGAGGGAGTCCACCCAACAAACAAACAAAGATAAGTATTTCAATTATCATTTCTTGCCTATTTTATTTGTTTAAATAATATTATGCTTATGTTCCTAGACTTAGGAGATGTATTGTGCGTATTAGAATGATTGCATTAATACTACTCATATGCATGTGATGGGTAAGTGGCCTATGGCACTGTACAACATTCCAGTGCTACTTATCTAGAATGAAACCTCTTTGCTGACATGTTGGGAGTAGTGCAAACTCTTAACAATGTTCTGGTAGAGACTGGAAGGCATCTAGAAAGTTGTGGAACATGGATAAATGTTGTATTGAAGCATTGGCTAAGATAACTGCATGACTGCATGACATATTTCTTTATGTGTAAAGAATTTGTTCTGAAAATTATGAGATGTTTCTAATCATGCAATTTAACTTGTTTTGTAGGAAAGACCGTATATCTTCACCTACAAAAGGACTACAACATTTGTTCCAGCAACAAAGATATCTATTAAAGATATTGAATTTCCCAGGATCTGGGATGAATAAATGGAATGCCACGATCCGTCGATCATGAAGATGATGTTTGGGATGCAGTCCCAAGACCTGACAGGGAGTCACATGTGTGCAGATTGAAGAAAGCCTTGTACGGCTTCTAGCAAGCTCCCAGAACTTGGTATGATACAAAGAGGAAGCTTTCTACCGAGTTCGATATGAAATATTTGGGAATGATGCACTATTTCCTAGGTATGGAGGTGTGGCAGAGTGCAGGTGGGATCTTCCTTGGTCAAGGGAAGTACACAGTAGATATCCTTAAGAGATTTGGGATGATGGATTGCAAGGCCATGGCCACACCTATAGCATCGAATCTGAAGCTTCTATGTGATGCTTCATCTAAGCTGGTTGATGTCTCTATGTATCATCAGATGATTGGGTCCTTGATGTACCTAACGAACACGAGACCAGATATTTGCTTTGTGGTGAACACATTGAGCCAGTTCCTGATAGATCCGAGGAGTGTTCACCTGGTTGCTGTAAAGAATGTTCTGAGGTACCTGAAGGGTACAGTGGATTATGGGCTCAAGTATGAGGCGAATCAAAAGTTTAACCTGCAGGGTTATGTTGATTCAGATTGGGCTAGCAGTGCTACAGATAGGAAGAGCACATCTGGGTGCTGCTTCAGTATGGGATCGGGTGTGATCTTTTGGTTTAGCAGAAAGCAGTCCTACGTAGCACTGAGTACAGCTGAGGCAGAGTATGTTGTAGCCTGTTCAGCTAGTTGTGAGGCAGTATGGCTACGGAAGCTACTTTCTGAATTATTTGATCTCCCATTGGATGCTACTGGTATCTTCTGTGATAACCAGAGTTGTGTGAAGCTGTCCGAGAACCCAGTGTTTCATGATAGGTCGAAACACATAGAGATCAAATATCACTATATTAGGGATATGGTGTAGAGAGGAGCTGTGAAGCTCCTGTATGTTGCGACGGATGAGTGGATTGCATATGTGCCGATGAAGCCACTAGCCAGGGTGAAGTTCGAGTACTTCAGAGAGAGGCTTGGTGTTTTTCAGATTGATGACACTTTGAGGAAGAAGTGATGGACACATTTGCCGAAGCCATTTCAAGCATGTTGGAAGGAGGATCCTTCACATGGCTGTGGATGTAAGCGCTGGATGATGAGCATCAGGATGATGTTCTGGTTTCTACTTTGTATGATCAGTTGGATCATTTTTATATGTATGTATGTATGCATCATGTTGGATGCTGGATATGATCAGTTGGATCATTTATATGTATATGTATGTACGCATCATGTTGGATGCTGGATATGATCGGTTGGATCATGTGTATGTATTTTGTATAAGCATCATGTTGGATGCTTGGACCATGTATCTGTATATGTATCAGGTGGATACATTGTATCATCAGGTAGATCATGTGTGTTGATATGTATCATGTATTTATATTTGTATCAGGTGGATACACTGTGTGATCAGGTGGATCATGTATGATGATATGTATCAGGTAGATACTTGGTATGCATCAGGTAGATGCATTGTATGATCAGGATGATCATGGATGACGAGCTTCAAGATGTTGCTCCAGATGACATGCAGCAGGATGTTGCAGTGATGATGATCAGGATGATCATGTGTACATCATGATGATGTATGGTGAGTATCAAGTTGATACTCTATGGCTGTGGATCAGGTTATGCAGATGAGCATATAATTTTGCCCTGGGAGATTTGCAGATAGTCTTTCGAGGTTTTTCCTATGGCATATAATTTGGCCCTGGGATATTTGGCAAATGCTCTTTCGAGGTTTTGCTTGGGACATATAATTTGTGCCCTAGGAGATCTACAGATAGTCTTTCGAGGTTTTTCCTATGGCATGTCATTTGTGCCCTGGGATATCTGGCAGACGCTCTTTCGAGGTTTTGTCCTATGGCATGTAATTTGTGCCCTGGGAGATCTGATAGGTTGAGCCATGTGCTCGTAATTAGTCTTGGGATTCTCTTTCGAGGTTTTTCCATGACCACATGTAATTTGTGCCCTGGGAGATCCGATAGGCTGAGCCTTCTGCTCGTAAGCAGTCCTAGGATGCTCTTTCGAGGTTTTGTGGTGACCACATGTAATTTGTGCCTTGGGAGATCCGATAGGTTGAGCCTTGTGCTCGTAATCAGTCCTGGGATTCTCTTTCAAGGTTTTGTGGTGGGGTCACATGTAATAAGTCCTGGAGATTTGGACAGGATGAAAAAGGCCTCAGATGCTCTTTAGGGTTCTTGCTAGTCAAGGGACTCTTTTAAGGTTTTGTGATGCACGTAATAAGTCCCGATATTTCCACAGTATGGCCAGTGATGACGAAGACCTGCAGGTGGTGGGCCTACATCCAGTATGAAAAAGGACTGGCTCTGTATAACTTCCTATGATGAGTAGAGTTAGAGATTGGTTGAGATAGCAGTAGCGGTGATGATGATGATGACGATGATCCTGAGAAGAAGACTTGTCTAGCAGATCTGTGTCGAGAAATACCTTCCAAGTTAAGAGGGAGTGTTGATGTATATGTAACTTTGGAATGTATTTCATATATATTTATTGTACCCTTATTAAAGATGTGTCATTCCTCTATAAGGAAGTGTCGTCATGTGGATTGACAAGTGTCACAAGTGTGTGTACTTGCCGATGGGTTATTAGACCACCATGTGTGGGGTTGGCCCTGAAATATATATATATTATATTGTGGATGTACCTAGCTGGACAAGTCGGCCCCATAAAGTCACTAGGAAAACAGGTTAGTATAAATAGAGATCGGGAGATCTCTATTTAGATCATTCGGAAAGTTATATCTCTCTCACTCAGAAAGTGGTGCACTAGTGAGGAGGAGGATCATCTGCTACTAGGAGACTATCTCAGTGTATTTTGGTTGTACTTTGGTTGAGCCATTGCTCTCTCTATCTCTGAGGAAGTTGTGGTGTTTTTCACCTTAGGGTTTTACCCATGGAAACTCTGTGTCTTTTGTTTCTCATGCTTTTGATTCTTGTGATGCTTGTCGTGCTTATTGTGATTATCATGCATTGATATACTGTATATGTTATTCTCTTAGTGAAGATCCTAGATTATTGTGAATTAATGCTCAAAATTTAACAAATAGCCTGTGGACTTCATGGTTATTCAATCAAAACACCCATCTAGAGGGCATCCTATCATTTTAGGAAGACCCTGGCTGGCTACTGCTAATGCATTCATAGGATGTAGGGATGGAGAGATGGTTATCTCTGATGAGCTATCTACAAGAAGACTAGCTTTATACCCACTAGCACAGCCCATAGCTGAGAGATTATTTTTGTTAGGTTGTCCTTTTGGAGAGGAAAACCTGGAAGAACTTTCCCTTGTTAGTGATCTTTCCTCGGCACTTCAAGAACAAAATATTGAAAATGTTTTGAATCAATTTATTTCCTCCTTTATAAATGTTAGTATTTCATCCTTATTTAAAATATTCATGATGTCCCCATTCTTTATCATTGTATTTTCAAGTGTATCTACTCTATCGGTAAACTTTGACACAATTCAAATCATCATGTTCATCTTGTGTTATGGATGAGCCTTCAGGAGTTTTAATGGGTGTATAATTCATTGGTCCACCTTTTTCCATTTGATACCATTGTTTGAACCAATTTTGATGTGCCAAGAAAGTCTAATTTAGTAAGTTTCCAAAAAATCTTTATTTTTGTCCCTTTTAGGACATTTAACTTGTACTACATGCCACTTGTCAAATTTTCCTTATATGATTATGAAATCGTTACCACAAACACTATGGTCCATCTTCATTCTAATGAAATAAGTGGCAGTCAATTTGGATCTTCTAAGATTTAAATATAACAATTTTACACAAACACATGTTTGAGACTAGTTTTGGACTAGTCAAACACCCTATCTTCAAAAGGCTATAAATCCTAACATATTTTGAAAAAAGGACTAAGAATTTCTATCACATATACATGTCTATGTAATCTTAAATCCCTCCAAAGTTTTGTTATCTGAAACATCCTTGAAAAATGTTATAGTGAAAACATATTTGATACCAAATGTTATGCACCAATTTCCCCAAAAGAGCATAAAATAGGAAAGAGTGAGTAATACAATGCATTAAGAATGAATAAAATAAATGAATAAGAAGTCTCTTCAAGGGGGAAACCTACTCCTACAATGTAGAAATTATAGAAGACAAGATGAGATGATGCTTTAGAGCTAGGTACAATTATAATTAAGGGAACATTTTTTTTCTTAGATTTAAATCTTCAATATTGTTTCAATTGTTGATAGAAATAGTTTCACATACTTTTGTTTAATATCCACAAGAAGGTTGGGATATACGTTGAGCTGGAAAATTTGTTTCAACATTATAGGGGGGACATATTAAGGTATTGCATATCTACAGTAGGAAAAGGTGGACAAATGTAAGATTGGAAGCTGTTATGTAGCTTATTTGGAATGTGTCTATCTCCATTTTATGAATTAGGTTATTGATTTATTTTTGTTAAATTGATGATTATATCCATAGGCTCATTCGTAAAGATATAATTCAGAATATGAGTTTGATGATGGTGTAGGCTTGGAATCAATACAAAAATGATCAATTTTTGGATATTGTTGATCCGACAATGGAAGGAAAATGTTCAAGAGAGCAATAATTGATAGTGATCAGAATTTCACTTATATGAACTCAAGGCTCTTTAGCACTGCAAGTGATCATTTCCAAAGTTTTGACTTTGCTAAACAACAATTCCAATATTAATTTTTATTTCACACAACCAACTTTCATATAATCATCTATTTCAATCAAACCTACAAGTTCCAAATATCCAAGAAGCTTAGGTTTTGTTGGATGTCGTGGATATACCATCGTGTATGTTCTTCATCTATCTTAAGTTTTAATAGATAGTAGTTTTTCATTTTATGATTTAATTATAGTTAAAAGATCCAACCTTTGAATGTCAAATTCATGCAATTATTTTTACATTTTATATTATATATACTTATCCTTATATACGATTTTGTAGATGAAAATATAATTGACATATACCATCCATGGGCTATAATGGAGCTTATGATATAGTGAAAATTCAACATAACAAGATAACAAGAGTCATGGTGAATCCCTACCTCTTTTTAAGAGACAAAGTTAGGAACAAGGTTTATTGAAAAATGAACCAATATAGATCCATCTTAATTCTAGATCTACCAATCACCAAGATGGATCAAAGTTGAGATGCAAAATTTTATTTTTTAACATTTCCACATAACAAGAAGTATTCAAGTTTCATTAATTTTTTTTAATTTTAATTAATTAAAATATATATCTCTTTGGTTTTAATTTTAAATTCAACTAGACACTAATTTATTTACTTATAAAGTAATAAAATACCAATACAACCTTTACTTAGCATGAAATTACACATATCCCTTATATTAAACTATATAAAATATCTATTCACAAAAAATAATACATATTAATTTAATTAGAAAGGACCCCATTGTAATTAATTGAGGGAGTATATTTTTGAATAATTGAGTGAGTATATTTTTGAATAATTGAGTGAGTATATTTTTGAACAAACAAAAATGAATATTATGAATATAACTAGTACCAAAAAAGGAAATCTTCAATCATACCTTAGTTGATAACATTTTGTCATTGATGGATAAAAGCATAAAGAATTTCTACAAGGGACGTGGAGGTAATAAAAACAAAACTATCCAATATAAAACGAAGAACCACAATGCAATATATATGAAACAACATTTTCATGTAATTATAGTCATGGATATGATCGAGGTGATTAGCTCTTTATAAAGCCCCGTAAGAGGTAGAATGATTACGAATAAATTAATCCATTAAATTGTAATTTGCAACATTCACGATAATATAAGACCAACATGAACAATTCAGTCAATCTTTAGAGTTAAATCTTACATATTGGGGAGACACTATCTCATTAGTGAACTAATTGTGCATACAAATGAAAATCAAGAGTAGATATTCATAGGATGTGATGCATTAGGTTTCTAAACAACCATTAATTTATCTATATTGAATTTCATTATATTCAAGAAATAAGTAATGATTTTCTTTTCATTATATTCCAGAAATGAATAATAACATGCAAATCCGTATTTTATTAAAAAAACCTTTAGTTTTTGTAAAGATGATAGGTCATTAATGGGAAAAAATCAAAATAATATAGATTTTTCAAAGACATGTTTAGCCAACCTATGCAGCTTGCTACATACCACTAAGGAAAGAAACAACATAATGCAACCTTTTTGAAGTATCTCATGGCCCCACATTCTTGTAATGTGGGTGCTTCCAAGAGATATTTTCGCACATTTGTTTTCGAGGGATAGGTTCGGTAATGACCTAGATGTTTCTTGTTGACTAAAGTTTAATAATCAAACTGAATGTAAACCTAATGCATAGGTAGATGAGAATTGTGAATTTGTTGGTGTTCTATGGAGTATTGAGGAGAATGCACGTGATTTGGTTTGGATTCAAAGAGTCACATTCCCATGGTTGGTATGTATTCCTTTCCATAGTCGTTTAATGGATGCAAGGAATCATGACTAGTGAGACATTGCATAGGCTAGTGAGGCATTACTTTGTAAATAATGGCAATTTTTCATTTAACTTAGTTAAGATTAATAATCTTAAAGAATTAGATATATATTTTTTAATTTTTTAAATATAACCATAATAATAATTATGTTACAACATTACATATATTATTTATGATTTACTATGTCAAAATGTAATTTCAATATCTTTATAACATTTCCTATAATGTTTCCTAGAATTTCAATGTGTAAATCTTCTTCAATAAAATTATTTTCATTTACTTATAAAATTATATATTATTTATGAAAATATATCAAATCAATATATAGAGAGATAGAAACACTAAATTAAAATGGTTAATATTATTTATTTTGAAAAAATATCATAATTGATATGTCTCATTTATTTGAAACCATTATAATAATACAAATGAATTATCATGAAAGAATTATTAAACTATATCAAATATATATTTATGATAGTTACAAGTTTACATTATTCCAATATACACTAATAATAATATTTCAATTTCAAAAAAAAAAAAATTATATAAAATATCTCATGACCTCTCTCATTTCGAGGATGGTACCTAAGGTAAATCATCGGCCTTGATTATAGATCCTAATTCGTTGGGGACAACATAGCCACTTGAGGATTTGACCTCGAAACCTTCTGCTTGCAATTACAACACTCAACCACTTGAGCTAACCCACCGGGCTATCCCGTGACCTTATATAGATGAATAAATGAGTATATCCTTTTGGAAATTGGTTGAAATTAAATGGTAATGTAGATTTATTTTATCTAAAGTTTATTAATTGATGGTGACGGTAGTTATTAATGTCAATTGAGACTAATTTTGGTCTATTACACTTTAAAAGAGAAAGGACTTGGTTTTCTTTATAATTTTATTTCTATACTAAAAATATTTAAGAAAAACATTCATAAATCATCACAATTATGATGAATTGAAAAGTTCATTATTATAACAAATGTTTTGAAACTATTATTATGTGACTTATTATTATGTGACTTCTATGTATTTATCTTATAATTATCTATTAGTTACATAGGTTATTCATTTCAATTATGTTGTCATATTATACTTATTCTTTGTATTTATGATTTATTAGTATTTGGATGGATCAAATATATGTTAAACAAATATAAGTAGTCATGCGATGATGTTTTGTTGTATGATGAGGAGAGTGGATGATTGAGATGTTATTTGCATAAATAAAAGAGAATTGTGATGTATTCTTATTTTCGTTTTTGTATATAGATTTATGAATTTTTAATTTATGGATGATGAGTAATTAATCTTTATATGTACAAAGATAAGGGAATCAAGATTTTTAAATAATAATAAAATTATTTATGTTAATAATATTTTTATTGAGTTTTTTAAAATATTTTAATAAATGGATTAAATTTTTTTCAATTGAGGTATGTTTAAAGTTTTCCATCAAGATATATACTTCGATTAAGTGATTAAAAGTCAATAATTCTTCTCCATTTGTATATTTTCAAGAAACTACAACTTTTAATAGATGATATTCCTTTATCTCTTTTATTAAAGTGGTGGATTAAGTGTATATCCTCTATCTAATGACATATACTTCCATAACTTTTTATTTCATACTATATCTTTTAAGTTGTTTTTATTAAACTTATTTAAATTCTTTTTTCTCCTCAGCAATGATAAGAAAAATACATATCTCAAAAACTACGAAACCCACAAAATATAAAAATTATGGATTGTGTTTTACACAGAAAACCCATTCTTAATATAAAAAATATGAACATAGCATGTTTTAAACCTATAAAAGCAACTTCACTACATTTCGCATCACCTTTTTTTAGAACAATTTCATTTTTTATATATTAATCTATATAGTATATTTGTGTTCTACTTTATTGAGTATCTTTATCAAATTTTTTTATTAGATAACTATATAAATATGTTTTTCATCATAACATTATCATTAGATAAATGATGATTTCTCAATTTGTATAAGTTGTTTTAGTTGTTTGTAAATGTTTTTAATTAAATACCTACTTCTCACATGAAAATAATTTAATAGTGTTTTTGTTTGTTTGCTTGTTTTTTTTGTTTTTTTATCAATGAACTTAAATATGCAATCAATACATTTACATTATTGTTATCAAATACAAGAAACTATATCGAGAAAAATATTTATATCATCTCCCACTCTTCCTACATATCATGTGTAGCTAATTGTTGCATTTTTTCCTACATTAAAAATATTTCGATAATGCATTATTCATATCTATGAAAGAGATAGAATGAGTTGATAAGAGAAGATTAGATATGTCAAAATAAACACCTTCTTCCAAACTTGGATCTTAAATTGTGTTCTTAATGCCATAAATCGTAGATTGTATATATGAATAACTTGTACTATATTTTTATACTCAACAAAGTTACTTTGCAATAGTTCACTCTACATACTAAATGTTTACTTGATTGCAAAATTATATGTTTTCTTTAGTTGTAATTCAAAATTTGTTTGTTGAAGATAAGTTGCTAGTTGACTATACTTTTTCTAGGCTTATACCTATTTGAAAACAAAACAAGCTATTAATGTTCCCTTAGATAGAGGTCTCAATGAGACACAATACAAAGGACACAAAATGATATTGTATATTGCTTACATGTCCATAAATAATTGTTTAAATCCCTCCACATTCAACTATCTCATGTTTTGTCTACTAAAACGATAAACACAATTACGATTGATATGCTTTTCACATTTGAAGTATATGCTCAATAGATCTAAGATAAGATAGTATTTTATCCTTCTACTTATTACACGATTTAAGTTTCCATGAATGTTAAAGGTCATACAATGCACATGGTTGTAAGTTCATACATTTTTTTTAATTAAAAAATTGTCGTACATACATATAAGTGATTTAATATATTAACAATTGATGTAATTGCAACACTTACATGCCATTGGCCCATTTATATAGATTCCAAGAAAACATGTCCCAAAGCATGTTCAGACTCCTTTAATTTTGACTAAAAGATTTGAAACACCTTGATACACTAGATCATAACGAAATTTGTTCACTTTAGATGCCTTGTTGACAATGTTCTTTGTGGTCAAGAACATTTAATTAGTTAAGAAAAATGTTCAAAAACTTGTGTCGATAATATGTGTTATGTCATTCTTCAAACAACATTATATATTCTTAATTTTTTTTCAGCGGAAAAATCACCTTCTTGCTATTCCAAAGGAATTAAGGAAAGCTAACAACGCACGGGAAATCTCAACAAGCTTTCTCACATATCGTGGATGCTAGGTCGAGCAAACTGTCAGCCGGTAATCCAAGCCAAAAGATGTCTCAATGAAATTGAACTCGGGTGGATGAAATAGCCAGTAATCCAAACTAGAAGATGTCTCAACTAAATTGAACTCGGGTGGATGAAATGAAATCCATCTAACCCCACCAACAGACCACATATTCCTAATTTTATAACCATATTGCAGTGCACAAATACAATTCTAGATTGGGATATATATGAAAGATAAAATTACTAAAAGGGCATTGAATCTTCATTTGTGGATAATATAATTGGCGTTACCTGTTACGTGTTTACTAATTAAATCGACCAATTTCTATTCTCTCTAGTCATAATTCCATGAACAAAAGATCTTTTAATCGTGACTGAAATTTTACATCTAAAGATGCTTTTTAATTTTGACTTTCGAAAAAAATATAGTTTTAAAATACTTTGTAATTTATATATATTATTAATAATTAAATGAATGTATTAAGGCAAAAAAAGCATCATAAATAAGTATAAATATAATAACCAAGTATAAATATAATGACTAAAAGTAAATGTTTTGTCAAATATTTTTAAATATAAAATAAATTTAACATGAAAGTTAAAAAAGTAGTTTATTTATATTATATTTTGGATTGTGAGTTTTGGTTGGAATACTGTAAATTTTTGGTAAAATCTAAATTTGGAAGTGTTCAAATTGTGTTTTTGATTTCATAAAAAGATTCAGCGTCCTCTTAATATCCCATGACACCCAAATACAAAATAAAACGGAAAATAAACTATTAAAAAGTTAAAAACATATTTTATTAAGACATTGAATGATTATTAATTAAAATATTAAATAGTGATATTTATTTAAAAAAATATTGTCTTCCTCTTAAATTTTTTTTTATCTTGAACTTGTAAATTTATGTATTAAAATAAATTCGTTCATGGGTACTAATTATTTTCACCATGTTAATTTAATATTATTGATTTGTGATTAAATATTTTATAAGTTAATTTCCATGACTTGTTAACTTCATTTTGATCATGTTAATTGAATATTATTCAATTGTGATTAAATAGTTTATAAGTTAACTTCCATGACTTGCTAACTTCATTTTAAAATTGTCAAATCATAATATTAAAAATTAATAACAATGGTAATTATCTTAAAATTTGAAAAAAATATTCATTACATTTTTTTAATTTTTTTTTATTAATCCCTGCCAAGGCAAGAATTATAGCAATTACTCAAGTTTTTAACATAGTTTAACTTTTTACAAATATTTACAAAAATTACAATGCTTTTCTAATGTTTTATAAAGTTTTCACAAATTTTTAATAATTTGAAAATAAAAAAAAATATATATATATTTTGAAAATTTGAAAATAATTATTTCTTATTTTCTATTAATGGAGTACATTGAAATAATATTTTCCATTAGTGAAGTACATTGAAATGACTAAATACCCTGCTGTGAGAGTTAATTGTCATATTTTGGCCTTACCACTTGGCATGTACTACACTGTAATCTAATGATACTGTCAATATATAATTTAATGATAATGTTTAAGCAGGAAGCACTTTGAGCGGAAAAACAAAGACATTGTCATTATAACATAAACGCACGGCTCTTTATTTTTGGCTTTCTATCAGAGCAATTAATTATGCTTCAACAGGTTAATTTCTAGCGGTTCAGACATCATGCCCAAATATGTATGTAGCTCCATTTGCCAGAAAGCTCGTGTAGGCATGCAACACGTATTGAGAATCGGTCGAATGTCAAAGCTACTTTAGCTAGAAACACATCTCAAACTAATAATCATCCCAAGTTTACAAAACAATATCCTTTGACCAAGAAAGATATCTAATGATCCAACGGTTATCAAACTGAAAAACTCAGCGGGGATTTCAGCAGAGCTGCACAGGCAGTAGTCAGTCATTCTTTTGCTTCTGATTATCTGTTTTGCTGTGGACTAAATTTACTCACAGAACCTGAATCTAAATGTGTTTGTTGAGCATGCTATATTCTCTACCAATCCTTGGGATAAAGTACAAATATTCTTCAAGGATGAAAATCTCAATTGGGTTTCCTGTATAAGTGTGGGAGAACTGATAAAAATAGATTTTCGGCATTTGAGCATTTCTTTGCGTTTCAGGCTCAGGCCATTGTACTATTATCGTGCATCATCCTACTGTTTGACTATGAGCCAATTTTCTGAATATATTTAAGAAAGAGTCTGGTGTAGTGGGATCAATGATCAATGAATAGTACCTTTGGATTTGAGAACTGCTGAAGCCCGCCCAGGTATCCTTCCAACTGTTTACGCTTCATTTTCTTGACCTTCCTGCACCTCTCCCGGCCACGAGTTTAGGCAATTGGGCAGTCTGGCGAGTCCTTGATTTTCAAAATACGAGTACAATAGCTTATTATTATTTTTATTATTAAATTATTACATTGTATTTATATAGTCAAAATTTTCTTCTACATTAATCAAGTGCCATGTAACTTTTTCAATATTAACCCCCTTCGTCAATGTGAGCATTAGATAGCGTGAATGGAAACGTGAATCATGAACAACGGTTTTTTTGTCCGTATTATATTAACCATTCACGTTTATATCAAGAAAATCATTATAGTCAGTATTATATTAACCATTCACGTGTATATCAAGAAAATCATTATAGGGAATCTCAAATATAAGAATATGTCTCATTTTAATATAAAAATATTTCATTACATCAAAATTTATATTACAATATCAAAGTACATATTTGTCATTTAATTTTTTATTAAATAAAATATTAAAATTTTTTTTTTCTTTAATTTAATTTAATTTAGTGTGAAATGTATAATAAATATTATTAAATATTTAAAACTATTTTAATTACAAAAAATTTAATTCATTTTAAAAATGAAAAGCATGACATCTTATTATTTTTGATGATTTTTTATAGAATTAAAGTTGTGTTAATTCTAAATTATGTATGCATTTTCTTTAATAGAATTTTATGTGTTGTACATTTTTTTATTATACATTTTTAGGTTTATGATAAGTGTGATGTTATATTTTATAATTTTTCGAAACTAAAATGTATTTGTATTTAAATAAATTATATAAATATATATGATCATTAACAATTATTTAAATCAATTTTGATATATAAAAAATACATAAATAAATAAATAATTATTTTAATTAACTAAGTGAATTTCTTTGTATGATTTGGTTCAACTACTTTCTTTTGTTAGGTTTATTTCCATATAATGTTGCTACCCTTCCAAACTTATTTAGAAATATGATTCATGAACATAATGATTACAACTACAAATGTAATGACATTAAATAAGACAAAAGGCATCCTTATACCATGTGTGGTAGTTGAACAAAAGGATTGTTGGAACAAGTGTGCATATACTTTAATAACATGTAAGACATTAGTTTAAATCTCAAAATAATTTAGAAGCATGG
This sequence comes from Larix kaempferi, assembly GCA_027924585.1. Lineage (NCBI taxonomy): Eukaryota > Viridiplantae > Streptophyta > Pinopsida > Pinales > Pinaceae > Larix > Larix kaempferi. The sequence goes on along the minus strand of BSBM01000047.1, from coordinate 14,685,080 downwards.
CATTGTTATGTTCAGAAAAGTTTGAAGGAATTATTATAATAAATAAATAAATGTATTAAATATTTTATAATTATTTTAATATGTATAATAATATTTTTTATATTTTTATTTTGTAAAGAGTAATTTATTATATGGAAAAGTGCTTTTATGAATTTCAATGAAAGCATGATATTTGTTTTTTTTTCATTTCATTGTTTATATTGTTTTCCTTTTGATGTTCATCTATATCTCATTGTTGAATCATTGTTCACCTTTGAGTTCTTTTTTTTGTATTAGTTTATGAATTTCATGTTGTTGTTATGGACTTGATCATTGTCATCAAGTCCTAACTAGGCCATGATCATTATAATGTATTGAGGGATAATATGGGTTCAATTAATGGAAGGGTTAAGGGTGTCGTATTCAAGTGTTTCTTCTACACCTATGCTAATGGAGCATTCAACTATTCAATAGCTTGTTGGTCCTATTTAATAATTGATTTTTTGACATTTTATTATAAAGTGGCCCCCAAAACATTATGACTTGTACCATATGATTATTCATTTCATATATATTAGAAAGCTTAACATTCAAATTACCTCATGAAAAAAATTCCCTTTACAACTTTTTTTTTTGTCGTAGAATATCTCACAATACTTTTTATTAATAATAGAATGGACCACATTCTTCGTGGTCATAAGCCACGTTTACATAAACTAAAAATTCTAATCTCCATCATAAGTAAAATAATCAAGTTTCAATGTATCCCTTGCCTCATGGCATATCCAAAAGTGCAAGATATAAAGTATAGTAGATAATTATAAATATATTATTGTTAAATAATTTTTTTATAAATTTGATTGAAATTTAATATTTTATTTAATACATTTTATAAATTTATTATTGTCAAATAATTTTTTAAAACTATAATTCTAAAGCATGGACTAGCTGCTTTGCACTTATTTTGCTCGTTAAAAATTAATATTGTTGTCATTTGGGTATAAAAAATACATCACAACATTTTTTTTTTATCTAGAATCATAAAGTATTTAAATAATGTTTACATCAAAACATAAATTTTTAAATTTTTTTGTATTCAATAATTTATGATCCATTCAGGGAGCATAGCTCCATCTTAAACAAGTATCTATCAAGCATTGAGAGGGATCCAATTTCTTGAGGTGTATTTATTTTTTTAAATTTAAAATCAAGAAATTTGATATCTCTTGATAAGATCAAAACATAAATTTTTAAACGTTTTTTTGTATTCAATAAATTATGATCCATCCAAGGAGCATAGATCCATCTTAAACCAGTATCTATCAAGCACCAAGAGGGATCCAATTTCTTAAGGTGTATTTCTTTTTTTAAATTTAAAATCAAAAAATTTGATATCTCTTCATTGATCGGGGTTTAAGTTTTAAGTTTTTATTTTATAAAAGGACATCTATTTTTTAATTACTTTTCATAATATTTTTTTATGAGTCAACATGTTTTTTTTTAAATAATTTCCATAATTTTTTATTTTATGAGCCAACATGAATTTATTAATGACCAACATATAATTTATTACTTTTTTCTATTTTTTTACTCGTATAACATTACAACATCTCCCTCATACTAATGTGTAACGTTACATAAACACACATTACAACATCTACGCCATACTGAACTTTACACTACAACATATAATTACTCCAATTAGAAAGACCAAATGTTTTATATCAATATCCTAATGAAACATATTACATATTTTTATTTATAATTGAAATAACACAGAACACTCCCCTACCTCGCAATAAAACTTATCTTATCTATGCCATGTCCTTATGATGCACGAACATGGATCTCCATCCTACCATGGTTTCCAGTTCTAATTTTTAACCTAGACACAGCTAGCCTGATTACATTTCATTTATATAAATTAATACGGAATTAGAGGGCTTTGCAAACACATGCAAGTATTCCGAGCAAACTTAATTACTGCAGAACGTACATGTATTCCGAGTTCGTTTTCCACGTTACATAGCCGATTTCATGAATCCAGTCTGCCTGTTCTGTTTTGTCGAAGAACGCTTCCATTCCTTCATCAATGGCGGCTGTAGAACTGTTAACGAACTGTACATTGCTTTGATCAGAGCATATATATTCAAACTGATTCGTCTCTGTGTCCAATGCAAGTCCCGTGTGGAACTCTTCTGTAGAAATGTCTGATGGCCAGGGGAGCATATTACATTCGGGAAACAGCACGTCCTTGAATTCTAAGAAACTGTCGTCGAATATGGCTTTATCTCCTGGAAAATGATCGTTGGATGGCGGGAACTGCTGGTCCGCTAAAGTAGACTTCAAACTGGCAGAGTTTCTATCTTCTGTTTTAGCCGGATTAACATCTACCATCCCAAAAGCCATCAGCTTCGAATCATGTTCTCTGATCGAATCGTTCCCAAGTAGGCAGCCCCCTGACTTGGAAGAATTCGTAGTTTCTTTAGTATTCGAAAATTTGAAGGAGACATCTGAAGTAGGAATATTAATGCAGCCATAACCGTTAGAACCCTTCATCGGTTTTATTTTCACCGTTGTCGCTCTCAACACATGGTTTTGGAAGGGGGGACGGGATTTTGGCCTTCCCTTGAGATTGTGCGCCTTGGCTTGAGATTGTACTCCGTTTTGGCTCAGATGGGAGTTCCAGTAGTTCTTGATTTCGTTGTCAGTTCTTCCCGGCAGTCGTCCTGCTATAAGCGACCACCTGCATGCATGCATATTTATTCACACTTATCAAATGAACTTCTTTGTATGCCATTAATAATTCTAAATTCACAAACCCCAACATGGGAAATCAATGAAATCTGTTGAAGGAATAAATGGTCACCGATTGCCAAGAAGGCGATGCATCCTAATAATGAGCTCTTCCTCATCGGAGGAAATGTTTCCTCGTTTAACGTCGGGACGAAGATAGTTCCGCCAACGTAATCTACAACTCTTTCCACATCGCATAAGACCTGCAAAACAAAATTATTTAGCCTTCTACAGACATCTGGGTTTGAATTAATGGTGCTATAAGAGATTTGCTAACAATCACCTGCTTTCTGGGGGAGTTTCTGCCACCCACGATCGCCATGAACTTCAACGTATTTGGACAGAATGAGATCCTCCTCTGCAGTCCAGGCCCCACGTTTGAGCCCTTCTTTCGGGCAGCAAGGAGATCTACCCATACAGGATATCTTCTTCTATAAACCCTAAAGACTAATGGCTTCGTCGCTTGTCTTTCGCCGGATTGGTGAGTATATATAGAAAAACGGTAGAAAAAGAACACTACAAGCGCCAGCCACTGAAACGACACTCGCACATGCTAAACTCCAAAACCCCGGCTACACTTGTCGCAATATGCGAGAATTATGCAATTGATTTAACGTGCCTTTCCTTTCATAATACTGTCTCCGTTCGTCTTGTAGTAGGTAATTGCTGACCTGCACAGGCCCACCTAGATTTCGGTAGCAGGTAAATCCGGTGTTGATCGAGCAGAGTACGTGTTCAGCTCCGTTTGGCTACAATGTACGTGTTCAGCTGCGCTTGGCTACAATGTACATTGATAATCAATACGCACGTACCTTCATAATTATAAGAGTACAGCCATCGCCTGCCTAATTTTTCATTATAAATTACTTACATAAAAACACCAATTGAACCCCTGCATACAAGCTAGTTCTGAACAAACTAGAACGAGTCTCCAAAGAAGACACTGCCAAAGGGAGACAACAATAACAAAAAGACTTCATTGGTGAGAAAAAAAAACGAAGCAAAGGAAAGACCGCAGAATACAGGAGAGCCTCAACTCAATTCAAAAATATAGACAAAGCCTTCAAAGGAAACCGATCCATCAATGAATTCCTCAAAATATAACCACCCTTCAAGGAAGGAAAGAGCTCTTTTAGAAAGAGCATCCGTTTCTGAATTGAATTCTTTGTGGATACGCTGAATCTGAAGGCTCATAAAACTAGCTAGAAGATCTTTGACTCTAGAGAACCAAGAATCCAAGGAAAGGATATGGAGATTTGCAAGATAAGAAAACTAGTTAATGATAGTGGAGGAGTCCCCGAAAACCTGAAGCGCTATTATGTTGTTGCAACTTACAAAAAATGGGAGCAGGGTATTTTTTAAGGATTCTAATATTATACTTTAGTGTAGTATCCTAGGCGATTATTTTGGATTGAAAAAACATCTATATAGATAGGTAGGCGAATATTAAATATGAAACATACAATTTACCACTGAAATGTGTAAAATTTGGCGAATATTACGATAAAAAAACAGATTTTATGTAAATATAGGCAATGTTAGAGACTAAAACTTACCAAATAACGAATTTATTTTTTGCAAAAAAGCCCGAAAAATAGCTAATTGGCGAAATTTCGCCAATTACCCTGAATAGGAGACACTATAGAGTTAGAAACTCCGCGTTAGTATTAGTGGCCTTACCACATGCCATCCTAAGGTTAAAAAATGATCTTCATTGATTCTAAGGATAACTCTGCATCCCCCAATGACATTCTACACCACCTCATCAACGAAACCACTGCCAAACATGTCGTGAATGAGGGAGCTTAGAGCAATTTTTTCTTCTTCTTCACCATATCTGAATGAAAAAACTAGTACAGTCCCAGACATTTCAATGCACATAGAGAGGCCATAAGAGAAACTTCCTCAAAAATAAAACTATTACGCACAAGCCAAATCTGCTAGTAGCAAAAGATAGGAAATAGTCTATGTGACATGAATTCTCTAAACCAAAGCTCAAAATTATGACTCAAAGATTCATAACCCCACACAAAGGAAATATGAAGCGAACTGATCACTTCCACCAAAATCTTCTGACTCAAGGGGCATCTACAGAAAAGATGGTGGACGTTCTCCTCATCCTATCTACAAAGAGAACAAACATTAGGCCCGACCTCAACTTGCTCTAACTTCATTCCCAATTCAACACTTTATTGGGTTACATATAAATTTCAACTTCTTTTCCAATTCGACACTTTATTGGGTTACATATACATTTGTGGAGTAAACTAAATTGTAGACGATTTGCATTTTTTTGTGCTCTTTGTCGAAATCTAGCGATGTGATTTGTTGTAGAAATCATGATTTTGTTTGCAGAAATGGATTTACTATCCTCGATTACCTATGGGGCACTCCAATAATGCAATTCCAACAAACCAAAACTGTCATTTCAACAATTTCAGTTGGATTTTAGCTAGAAAAATTGTCAAATTTTGAGTGCAAATCATTTAAAGTTTGGCTTATTCATTTATTCATTTTAGTTTACCATTATTATCATTAGAAACAATATTTACTCTATTAATGCCATCAACTACGAATGTACAAACACTAACCCTTTTTATTTTATTGTAAAAAATACTTCTCCTCATTCCTTGACATCAAGTAACTTAAGTCTCTTCAACATTAAGTTCTCCCCATGCTCAACTTCAGTCACAATAATGGCTTCCTTTAACATCATTCACATTATTGTTTCCACAATATGGATTCTCCCCTCCTATCTTTGTCCTTCCTTTGGTGATTCAATACACTCATACGCCATATGGCCCTACCCTCCACATATTGAGGAAATGCTTTCAAATTTTCCTCCGCTACCTTTGCCTCACATTAACGCATTGACTTTACTAGGAATATATTTTATTTTGTGATCCATAATTTTCGAATTGTGTTCACCTTATTCAACTTGGTTTTCTATATGTTTCTAAACTATATCCATATTCTCTTTACATGTGTTTTGTTTCTTCATCATATTTTCCTTGATTCTTAAGGCCACTTAATAAGCCTTCATTAATGAACTAAAATTCAAAACATTAAACTCATCTTGAATAACATAGTTCAGACCATTAAGATGCCTATAAATAGATTATAGACCTTTCTCATCATTGTTTAGAGACAATATAAAGTATTCAAAATTCCTTAGTGTATTTCTTCATTGACATCTTCAATTGCTTTAAATTCTCTATTCTTCTAAATAGATATAACGCATAATCTAAATCTAAAAAGTTACTTTCCAATTATGACTTTTAAATTTTGTCTATGCAATCATCATAAGACCTTTAGTATGTTCAATTAAAAGAAAATGAACTCATTTCTCCTATCTAATCTATATGAATTCCTTGGATTTAAACATCCAAAGTAGATAGGTGTTTCTTGTTTAGTTTAACTCAAATAACTTCTATGCATTTTCCCTTTATTCATCACTTTTTTTTGCTAATTCTTCTCAAAATCTTTTATTTTACCTCATTATCATTGTTATGCACCACATAATTTCAATTAATGTCTAGAGATTTGGTTTTCCGTAGTGTTTTTTTTATTTTGTTGGCAAGTGGTAGTATCTCCTAACTAGTAGGGTTCGCCATTGGCTTAGAGACCACGAACCAGGGGCATCTAAGTCGTCAAAATCAACCAGGGATCGCATCTGGTCTATACCGCACCAATCCTTAGCATAGTTGGATTTTAGTATCCGTGGGGTTTCGAACCAACGACCTTTCCGCTTAAGGGTGTCGTAACCATCACCCACCACCAACTGTTCTACATCTCACGAATTGATTTTCCATAAAATTATATAGAGTTGTCTTTTCCTTTTTAAGCATCTTACTGTCACCAATGCCCAGTCCTTGACTTGTGGATTGAAAAGGCCATGTTCATTCCTCAACCCCCTCCTCACTATGATAATTAAAAGAGAAACTATAATAGATCTTGGATAGCTCGTACCTTCGCCCCATATATACGGGTCTGGTTTGTTTGGAAATAAAACTATTTTTCCTTGTTTGTGGAAAAAATTGCGTACTGCATTTTGCAATTATGTGTGGCGGCGTTAAGTAATTGTGTCAGATTCTAAAGTTGCATCTTTGAAATATGTGTGGCAGTGTTACGTAAGTGTGGCAGATTCAGTATCACAAGTATTAGGCAATTGTCCCCTATTCCTTCGCATGCAATTGTCAAAAAAAATTGCTGACGAAGCAGGTGCAAAAAGTCTTTCATAAATAATGTTAACTCATTCATAGCATTAATTCCTCTATGAATACTTAACACTAGCCATTTGGTAAATATTTGCCAGTCCTAGACTTTGAAATATTAAGAAATCATTGGATAAAGAAAGTTGCCTCGATTGGAGGCTATATAAGATGTAAAACTTCATAAAACTTAGTAGATATGATTGATCAAGGGAAAAGTTGCCTCGACAAGGGAAATTGTTTTAAGGAAAACTTAGGGAAATTGACATGAAAGGAAATTGAAATTGTGGCAATGAGTTTTATAGTCCTTAGTGTTTACGAGGGGACTAGTAACTCCATATATGTAATTTTGCATAGACAATGTCATTAATATGGATGAGCTCTTACATGAAAATTTTTTGGAGACCATACAAGAATATGCAACTAAAACCACTAAGTGAATGATTCGAAATCCACTATTATGTGAGTTGTGATTTGAGTTGTGATTTAGAGTAGGACGAAGTTACCTGTAACTCCAAAGTAAGATTAGTAGAGTGGGGTTTCTCATAGTATTACTTGTAATTCGTATGATTGTGCTATATTGGGTAACAATCCCACGCAAGTAAGTAATATTTATGTAGTTGCCTAAATATTGATAAAAGCATAGTAGCATAATTTGGCGGTATTGGACTTTCTTGTATGGAAGAAATTCATAGAGTTCAAAAATCTTGGAATATTCAGGCATAGTACGAAAATGATAAATTTGACTACCACTACATAATAATTATATATATTTGGTCCCACTACCTAACTACAAATCGGGTTAGTGTTAATCTTAGTTGTACATTTAAAACGTTTTAAACTTTAACATATATATTTTGTTTTAGAACTTTGTTATAAATATTATATTAGTTTTTATATTAGATTTATCTTATAATATAAAATAAAGTTTAGTAACTAGTTATAATATTAGATAATAAATTTTAGTTAGGGTAATATTTTCTCGAATATCTTATTAGAATTTTTTTTATTGCTTTATAATTTTTTTTGTATTTTAATTATTTAATATTTTTATAATTAAGTTTATAAATGCGTTATTAGTTTTCGATTAAAGATTTATATTTTAAATTACTTTTAATGAACATTAAAAATGATTGTTACATGTAATATCTATATTTTAATTTTAAATATGTTTTTTTAATTTATAAGAAACCTATTCCCTTATTTTTTTCGTACTAGATTTTTTTGTTATGTATTTTTTCTGTATCAAATCGTATTTGCTTATTTAAAATTTACTGGAATCCACATAATGTTTCTCACATCTACAACGTAGGTTTTCTCATAGAAGTTATCATAGAAGCTAAGTCTTGTAGTTTACACATTCATCTCCTAAGCATTATTTAACTAGCACAACCACATTACTAAAAGTGGTTGATATACAATGATCAACATCATTTTCCACTCTTTTTAATAATGACATCAATTGGTGTATATCAACCACTTTAATAATGTGGTTGTGCTAGTTGACAACCAATATGCAAAGAAGAATTATCTAGAATTCTGAAAATTGCTTTAAATTCTAGTAAAATCCACCTAAGACTAAAGCAAAGTTGGCATAAAGATGTCATGTCTTTTTTAAAGATGTGGGGGATTGACAAAAATGTCACTTTGCAAAATATAGGTGATATTAAATATAATATTACTTCAAAGTTCAAGGAGAAGCTTTGATGTAATGAAATTTAGAGGATAAAAGAAAATTAAGATTTTAGAAGGAGGTCATTAACCATAATCTTGAAGATAAAAATTATCTCATGACATTGTACCTTTCCTAAAACTATGTGGGATGAAAGGATTTGCCATCTTTGTGAGACTATGAGTGTCAATGATGGAAAGCACTTCCACTGAGATTGTCTCGTATACACCCACATAATTTTCCCAATCTTCTATCTCATAAAAATTATAGTAATTTAGGAACGCTCATCTCCATATTTTTTGAGCACAGAAATAAAACTTTAAAGCACACCAATTAGTTCCTTACTTTTCTTCCTTAAGGTCTGATAAACCAAAATTGGTTTAAATGGACATTAACTATCATCACCATTATCATCATAATAAAAAACATGAACATAACTATTTATAATAATATTAATAAAAAGAAAAGTACCAATAATAATAAAGATACAATATAATAAACAAAATATTTAAGATTCAATTAAAATTACATAATACAAATAATAATAATATAAATAATTAATAATAAATAAAAATATTAATAATATAAATAATGAATATAAGTTACTATAAATTATATATTAATGAATAAAAATATTAATGAATAAAAATGTTAAAAGTTGGTTAATAAAAGTTATTAATAGTATACATATTTAATATTTAATAGAATTACATAAAAAAATAATATCCAATAGTATATAAATAAAAATAAGAATAAAAACAATAATTATTTTTATATGAATAAAAATAAAAGTTATTTTTATTGCATTGAGAGTAGTGAGGTTGTTTACAATTTGGTATGAAAAAAAGTTGTCATGTAATGTAATGTTATGTAACATTACAAAAAATAAAAAAGTATTTAAAAAATTTCATGTCCACTCATAAATTAATGAATTAAAACAAAATGAAAAGTAATTTAAAAAATCTATGTCAGTTCATTAAAATAAAGAAACTAATATAGATCCATCTTAAATCTGGTTATATCAAGCATCAAGAGAGATCAAATTTATTCAGGTGTAAATTTTTTCGAGATGCGTGGAAAATTTAAGACAAATTTACACCTCAAGAAAGTGGATCCCTCTCGGTGCTTGATAGATTTGAGTTTAAGATGGATCTATGCTGGTATAAATTCAAATTAAGAATAAAATGTATATATATTTTTATATGTATACAAATTATCAATAAAAATTATTATGAATAAAAAAATGTTTTTTATGGATAAAAATTATTTTATATGCTTCAAAATTATTAATAAAAATGATGATGATGAGCATCCACTTAGACCAATTTTGGTCTATTAGACCTTACGAAAGAAGAGTAAGGAACTACCTAGTTTTCTTTAGAGTTTTATTTTTGTGCTAAAAAAGCTAGGAGATGGGAGTTCCAAAATTACTATAAATTTGATGAGATAGAAGGTTGGGAAAGTTTGTTTTGTAACAAAAGTTTTGAAACTGAGATCTTATGTGGGTGTACGTATGGAAATCTAGGAGGAAGTAATTTTCATCATCAACACTCATAGTCTAAAAAAGATGATAGATCCTTTTAGCCCGCTATGTTTTAGGAAAGATCCAATGCCCCGTTTGTTAAAGTTATAGGATCTTGAATCACTCTCCATGTCAATCTTGTGTGTCAAGATTGAGTCTCGTGTGTCAAGGTAGTGCCTTATAGGAGCCTGGTTTGGACTCAGGAAAATTGGAGAAGAATATTGAGTTGGACTCAAGATTGAATAAACCTCATGTGTCGAGGTAAGTAATTTGTATGTCAAAGTGATGATGTTGTACAGTCTTTCTTATCAAGGCTAAGGTCCTGTGTGTCAATAAAAATCCTCATGTGTTGAGGTAATGCTTTCATGTTGAAGCATTAATGGTGTGTGATGTACTTCTAACAATGGTTGAGATATTAAGTCTTCTCTAGAGACTGGCCACCTATATAGTGAATTACTTTAGCATATGACCACTTGGAATGATAGTAGAACATGATTATCACATCATTGGGAAACTATCCTTGGTATATTTGATATGATAATTAATTAAGTTGGCACATGCGGACCATGCAGATAAAACAAGAGATAAAGATAAGATGTGATAAGATAAGAGAGAATTGGATGATCAAGAATTCATCTAATAAAGAGGACTCAGATTGTTAAACTTCAGTGATGATAACAAAGAAGACTTCATTCAATTAAAGGAGAAATCAAATTTATCACTTTAGTGATGTTAACAAAAAAGAATTTAGGTAAAATAGTTAACTAAGAGATAATAAATAATATATAGTTAACTAAGTGTTTGCATGACGACACTTGAGTTGCGACACTTGCATGATGACACTTGAGTTAAACTAAAAGACGACACTTGAGTTACGACACTTAAGTTCGCCACCTAACTACGTGGTCTAGCATCCATATGGAGGGAGAGTTCATCTTGAATTCAGAAGATAAAAATAGAAGCTGAAGCATCAGAAGAATATATAAATATGTTATAAATGATTGATGAGTTCAATGTGAAGCGAATTCTCTTCTTTCTTGAAGGCAATGTGATTTACTTTGTGCAGGATATTATTCCAAGTTCTATTATTCCATATTCTCTCTTGATCTGATATATGCACCAGGGGTGCTTGATGTAATATGCTTATTTTGAAGCAAGTCATGCTCTGCTATCATTCAATATACTAAGGAATATTTTTCGGGGTTTTATCCTTCAAGTTATAGAGGGTTTCCCTAGATTAAATTTATGTGTCGTATGTGGATGCTTATGTTTATGATTTTTCATTGATTTCAAGTACTACTGCAATTTCAAATTAAAGATAAGAAAATTAACATTGTTTCACTATGCATCTCATGAGAGTTCGTTCTTATTATAGCTATGTGGATCTTCATCTTTAAGATAATTAAAATCAAGAGATACTTTTGATCTTCAAGATTAGGGTTAATGACCTTTTAATAGACTAATTTTCTTTTATCCTCTAAATTTTCATCACACCACAACTTCTATTTGACTTAAAAGTAATAATATTTTTAATATCATCTATATTTTGCAAAGTGACATTTTCATCAATCCCACACAGCTTTAACCAAGACTTGACATCTTTATTGCAACCTAGCTTGATCCTTAGGTGGTTTTGACTGGAATTTAAAGCAATTTTTGGAAGTCTCTGGTCTCCCAAGTTATTTCATTTTTTCTTGTACATTAGGTACCTAGTCATAACTGAACTCTCTCAATGGCAAAAATACCCACTTCAATTAGAAGAATAGGATATGGCGTATTGCTTTTAATTTTAATATTCTATGTTATCAAATGCTTCTATATTAACTCAATCCTTCTCTAAGATTCTTTCGAGAGAATACAACCCCAAAATTCACACTCATACAAGAGAACGAGATTGATGAGAGTTTCAAAGAGGAATTTACTTTTATCCCACATCACAAGGTTTGCTGACTTACAATTGTTTTCAAGACCAAAATAATATTTCCACCCTTCATTGATCCTTTTCTCGATGTTGTAGTTACAATTAATCTCATGATGGATTTAATTCCAAATATATTTGTACGAAGTCACTTCCTCCAAGTTTCTAATATCATACAAAGCGTGAGTGTAAGTGACCTTATTATATTATATAAACATAACTTTGGTTTTGGACATCTTGTCAAAACAATAATGTTATCAAGATAATGAAGGAGGATGATGACAATTCCTGCTAACATCATGCTAGTGAAACTTACCTCTAATAAAAATTCTCCTAACTTATCAATGTATATATGCCAAAAAGAGTAGGGTAGAGGGGGAATCCTTCCTTAATTCCTATATTACAATTAATATCTTTCGACCAACTTTCAGTGTTCTTAAAATTTTCAATGACATTCTCATACAACCTTATTGTCCCAGATCTCAACCCAAAAGTAACCTTTAACTCTTCTAATATTTTCCACAAATTATTTATAGGAAATTTATCAAAAGCTTTCCTAAAGTCCAAAAAAAAACAAGGGATATTGAGATTATTATTGCAAAATTACTCTAAAATGATCATGAGAGTAATGAGGTGGTCTATGGTGGAATGATACTTTCTAGAACCAACTTGTCATTTAGCTCTTTTACCTTGAATTTCTAGTCACCTGCTCATCTTGTTTTCCAAAATAATACCATATAACTTCCAGATAAGAGAGGAATAATAATAATGTTCCAATAATTAGAGGGGTTCTATTTATCACCACTTTTAAAAATTTGTACAATAAGGCTCTAAGTCCAAGGTTTAGGGAAGCCTTGCTTGACTGCTAGATTGAAGAGCTTTGTGGATGTGTGGGAAGATATTGTCTATATGAACTAGCATAGATCCATCTTAACACTGGCTCTATCAAGTGCCTGGAGGGATCAAATCCCTTTGTAATACCATGGAAATCCAATCCCTTCTATTCAGCTAAGTATTTTGTGAACATTGGAACGTTATGTTTGTAATATCCTGAATTTTGCGGATTATATTGATGTTATATATTCAGCGTAAGCCTCGATGCACATGACATATTTTAGTTATAGATATACATATTTGAGCATGGAACCTGACAGATGCAGTTTATTGTTATATATTGTGCAAAAAGCCCCAATGTATTTGATTGGTGTTTTTATTATGAGATTGGGTACAAAACCCTAATATACTGAGATGATCTTTGTTATATATTGTGCAGAGTTCTGATATGCATGACTGAATTTTATGATGTGTTGAGCATGGACTCTGGAGCACATGGATGACCTATGTACTGGGCATAAGCCCCGATGTACATAGAGGACCTTCATTATGTACTGGGCATAAGCCCGATGTACATAGAGTGTTGGCCATAAGCCTTGGAGCACTCCAAACTTGATTTTGAGCATAAGCTCTAGAGCATCAGATCTTTGGCCATTGTATCCCTAGGTGTATGTTACAAATACATCCTAGCACTAGTGTTGAGCAAAGAGCTCTCGAATTGCACTAGTGTAACGCCCATGTAAAAGTGTTGAGCCTAAGCTCTGAATAGCACTAGGGGTTACTTTACTTAAGAAGGTGTTGAGTTGAGGAAGGATCTGAATAGCACCAGTCATCATATTTCTTTTATTCTGACTAATTGACTCATTACTTATCTCATCATCACGGACAAAGGAAACTACCACAAAAAATGAGGTAATCCAACATGCAAAGGGACCTAGAGCTACCTAACCTATTCGACCATCCAAACCTCCCAAGGCTTTGTCAAAAGAGTGGACCTTAATTAAGTAAAGCATCAAAGTTATAATGCTATATACCTACTTGATTTAATTAAAGTGATTAAGTATAAAGACCCTCACTCATGTACAAAAGATGTACATAAATATATGTATATGAAAGATACTAATTATAAGTAAAAGATATTACTTATAGATACAAATTCTAATTATAAGTAAAAGATATTACTTATAAATAAAAATATTAATTATAAGTAAAATACATTACTTATAAATAAAGACAATAATATAAGTAAAAGATAGTACTTATAAATAAATATAATATTCATAAGCAAACATATAATTATTATGTTAAGTGATAAATATCAAGTTCCTTTAATAAAATTATATAAAGTAACAAGGTAAAAAGTCCTAGATAAAATCAAGTTATAATTTTCAAATCATATATATATTAATTCAAACTGAAAATCAACTTAAGTTAATATAAAGAAACTAATATTGTCAACAGCTATTTTCAAAAGTTCACCTATAAAAACTAGGACAATTCCGAGAGAGAGGGCATCTATCTTTTTATCATTATTTTATGGTAAAAAGAAAGAATTCTATCCCATAGAATTGAAAGAGAAAATTATTCCAAGATTGGATTATTATGAGCTGTCTACCCTAGGTCCTCTAGTTTCTTATTACACATTGGAGCCAGCTTGGGGGGATCGGATCAAAAATTTTATGTTATGAGTTGAAAGTTATGAATTAAATTCAATTACTGTAATCTACTCTCTGATTAACTCCAGGCATTGGGAGCAAGAGGTATTGCATTGGCTCCCCGGGTTAAAATTATTTATATTTCAAGTTTAAATTCATGTTTAATTTTTCAAACCCTAGCTAAGCTGGAAGTAGTAAAGAATTTACAAAAACTAACTAAATCGATTACTACAGAAGGATCATCTCCTACAAAAGAGATCGATTTGCTTGGTCTCCTAAGCTTAGAAACCTAGGTTCCAAACTTAAGTAAAAAGATCAAACTCCATACTATGCCAAACGACTAATTTAAAATAATAAATTAAATAATCAATCTCTGACAAAAATTGCGTAGAGTATCGTTCAACCCAAAATAAAAATAAAATGCAACAAAGAACTTTAGCCATAGCTTTGTCATCACACTTAAACTCTTGTCTAAAGAACAAATACCACAGATTCATCCTCTTAAGTCACAATACACAGGCTGATACATTTAGGGTATTTTTCTAGACTTACTCCTACTAAAAAGTCAAGACTTGGGATCGACTCCTTTGCACAACACTTTTAATCTATGAATTACATTAAGGACCACGCTACAACGTGGATTATCATCCAACTCATCCCAAACGTTAACCAGAAACAAGGTATAAATTGAAAGTGATTTTAACGCTAGGAATCTTCCTATAAAATCCACATAGGAATATCCAAAACAAGAAATTAACTCAGGATCATTCCTTCTTATAGTCAACGCAAAGATAACAATTTACACAGTAATTTCATCCCCTGAAACATTAAAACAATTTTTATAGAGCCTGCAACTCTCTAAAAATGAAAACGCAATTGAGTTAAAAACACACCGAAGCCCTGCTTCCAGCTGGAACATAAACTCATTCTTTATAATTAAAAATCATACTACAGATATCTAATCCCCATACGTAGAATCAAATCAAAAAACAAAACCAATTACGGCTTTGCCCATTAATAGAAATTAACAACACTTCAAACATTCATTCCACAGAGAGATTTGGTTTCCAGATCAAAACGTATAAGTTAAAATGATGCGAGCTAGAACTAAGACCACACTAAATTATAAATGCAGACAGGAGCTTCACGCTTAGTATTCACCTAATGAAATAGTAAAGACCTAGGTTAAGAATAAATATTCTCAGAGTAAAGGACATTATTACACAGGGACAATGCTCCTCACAGTAGCTTGAAACAAATTAAAATATATCCACAACTATGACAGGGATCAGATAAAATAATTCATATTAATTATTAAATACATTTTCCGAAATGCCGAAGCCACAATCGATTTGTATAGGATTCAACTTAGGGCCTCCTCTAAACCAAAAAATGCCATACAGGCTACAACTTAATCAAAATTATGGATTATACACTTACAAAGCGTGCCACAAATCCTGGCCACGTTTTCTCATCCAAACTTAGCATCACATTAAAACCCCAGAAAATTCGAATGGGTATAAACCATTCCCAAAATTCTTATTTACTGAGAAAACAAAAAGAATGAGAGGAGAAAATGGCCACAGAGGACCAGGCTTACCATGGCCATCATAGCTGCGAATACCCCATCATGCGAAGATCTAAATTCCAACACTGTAGACCCTGTCACAAAGTCAAACTCCAAGCCTTAATTACCATTCTCAGCAAATCGAAAATGAGGTACCAATAGTTAAAACAAAGTATAAAATTTCAGAAGTTACGTCATAAGAAAACTTTCCCTCACTCTATGTGGATGAGCGCAGGCCTGAGCAAACACTCATGGCCAATGTTGGTCTCATGGCCTCACTTCGTAGCCTTGAGAGCCCTGTGCTCTTACCATCAAACTCGCAAACCCTAAGAGATCTCCATCCAAACACAAATAACGAAAATGAACTACAACGAAAGCCACCCTAGTTGCATAGGATCTTACCACTCTCCAGCTGGATAGCATAATCAAGGGAAAGTGCATTAAATGCCACCAAACCCCACTACTCCTTAGATGTTTACCCACTCTCTATAGTGGAGACTATCACTCACCTTATGTTCGAATTTGTCACCATGGCATGTTGTGCTTTGAATGTTTTTAACTACTAGCATAATAAACTTACACTTGGTTATAAAACTCTAGAATGTTAACTTTAATTTAGTCCTTTAAAAGAGTACCTATAAAACAAAGGAAGAATAAAACCTTAGCATAAAGCTAAGTAAGCCAGGCCTGTGCCACCAAATTCATCCCCTCAAGCTCATGAAAAGAATTACAAAAATACATTTTCACATATATTGAAACTAATCCATTTCCTTAGTCTCAAGCATACACACAGTTTGACATTAAAGTAATAAATTATAAACCAAGATGTCGATATAAAACCATTAGAGTTTAAGCATGCACACTTTATAGGCTTTTCAACAAAACATAAATATATCCATTAAACTCAATGTGGATCATTAGGATCACCGTCCAAAAACATCGCTTCCACAGAAATACAAATGAATCCATGTATGTTAAATAAGCCAAGCATAGAATTATGAAGAGAAGGACAAACTTTACTTCTACATAACGTTGTTAAGAAATCTATTTATCTCTCAGTACTGAAGTTAATTTACTAATCATTTGACCAATTTGACGACAATAGCCATACATAATTTTTCTTTTTAATTTTACAGTTTTAAGGTCATTACAAGTGGTATCAGAGCCCAGCTACAACACTAAGAGACCTTTTAAGCTCGCTACACCAGGCATCCACTGCAGATACATATATTGCACAAAATGTACTTATGATTTTCTTTTCATATATATATAAACTAAAATTATTTTTGTTCTTACTAATTGATGGAATATTACAGGTATTAAAAACAGTCTACAATATGCATGTAGAAGACGATAGCAGTAGACATGGGAAATTGAATTCCCCACCACGAGAACAAGAGATCATGGTAGAATTGACATCATATCTATTGAATTCCAAACAGAGTTTACAAGCAGAATTACAGAGTTTCAGAGATGACAATGTGCAGGAAAGATGAGAAAAACAAGCAATAAATGAAGCTCTACTTCAGATCTTAACAGGGGAAAAACCCCATGGATAGTCCACCCACTCAGCAAACTTATCCAAAGAAAACAATTGTCACACCAAAAGATCCATTGGTCCTAAAGAGGATGAGTATGGATAAAACATACCTGATTTCATGGAAGAGGATTGTAAGAGCTCTTCCAATGGTGATGGTTCACCTTCCCCTTGCAAGAAAAGGAGGAAAAATGATGACAGTTTGCAGGGAGAGTTCCGAAAAATTAAAGCCCCAACTTATGATGGAGAGATAAATATTGGGGAGAAATTTGAAGAGTGGCTGTTAGGAATGAACAAGTATTTTAAAGTCCACAATTATTCTAGCGAGATGAAAGCACAACTAGCCATTTACAACTTAAATGGAAAAGCAGCTAGATGGTGGAGAGACCTAAAGCATACAAAGGGGCAGGAAGTAAAAGACATTAGATGGAGTGCTTTCAGCAATTTGTTCCAAGACAAATACATGTCAGAACGGTTCTTTGACAAAAAAATCAAAGAATTTCATGAACTGAATATGGGCTCCCTAACTATAGAAGCCTTCATCAACAGATTTCTGGATCTACTACATTATGTACCATACATAAATGATGAAAAAGTCAAGATACAATAATTCTTAGGATGCCTACCTCCCAATTTTCGAGAGAAAATTGAGTTTGACATGCCTAAAACTTTAGACGTGACTTTGCACAAAGCTAGACTTTGTTATGAACATGGACAACCAAGAAATGAAAACATAAACATAAACAGAGATAGATTCATAACTTTTTCAGACAACCGAAGACCAGGTCTTAGGCCACCACCTTACCGGAAACAAAACAATAGTTTCCTTCCCAATAGAGGCTTCGACCAACCTCATGCACGTCCAAATATGCCCGCACTGCATACCAACAAACCAGCTTTTAACAAAGGAACAAAAGTTGTCCCACCAACCATTACTTGCTGGAAATTCCAAGGACCTCACTATTTCAGAGATTGTCCCAACAAGATGTACGGGGTTTTACACAACATACAAGAAAACCCAATAGTAGAGGACATGGCAAGAACACCAAGAATTTATGCCGCACTTGATGACCGACAAGCAGATCACTAGGCCACTATGGTCGAGATCAAAGGTAAAGTTTCAAACATAGCTATTTCAGTTTTGATCGATCCTGGTGCATGCCGAAGCTATGTCTCCCCTAAGATAGTCGATACTTGTAAGTTAAATAGAGAGAAACACGAGAAACCACTGGTACAAAATGGAAAGTCCTAGAACTAGTTGAAGTTTGCAAGATAGATTTGAACGGGTTCCCAACTAAGGTAGATTTAAATATCTTACCAATAGGATCGTATGACATACTTATAGGCATGGAATGGTTAGAACAACATCATGCCCTACTTGATTGCTTGAACAAGTCAATATTATGCACGGATAGCCAAGGGAATCAAAGAAAGATTCAAGGCATACCTAAGAAGTTTTTCGTCAGACAGATATCCACCTTACAAGCGAAGAAGTGTGTAAGGAAGGGTTGTAAACTCTTTGCAGTGAACATGCAAACCATAGAAGCTGATAGGGAACAAAAGATTGAGGACTTACTAGTTCTTGTAGAGTTCAAGGATGTATTTCCTAAAGAAATACCAGGGTTACCACCCAAACGAGACTTAGATTTTTCTATAGAATTAACACCCGGGTCAGTATCAACTTCTAAAGCTCCTTACCGCATGAGCGCACTAGAGTTGGTGGAGCTCAAGCTGCAGTTACAAGAGTTGATTGAAAAGGGATACATTCGACCGAGTGTGTCTCCTTGGGGAGCACCAATACTCTTTTTCAAGAAGAAGGATGGGATGATGGGGATGTGCATCGATTATCGTCAACTCAACAAGTTGACCATCAAGAACCGTCACCCACTCCCTAGGATTGATGACTTGTTTGCTCAAGTTGGAGGATCGAAGATCTTTTCGAAGATCGACCTGTGATCCACATATCACCAAGTAAGAATGCATGACGAAGACATCAGCAAGACCACCTTTCGAACCCGATACGGTCATTACGAGTTTGTGGTAATGCCTTTCGGATTGACAAATGCACCCGCAAAATTCATGTCCATGATGAACAACATCTTTAGTCAATACCTAGGCAAGTTCGTACTAGTATTCATTGACAACATTTTGATCTACACCAAAGGTGAGGAAGAACATGAAGAACATCTCCGAATAGTGTTGCGAGTGTTACGAGAACACCAACTTTACGCTAATTAAATAGCAAGTGTGATTTCTACAAACCATAGATACAGTACCTAGGTCACATCATTTATGAGAAGGGGATATCGGCCGACCCTCAAAAATATTAAATCCATAGAGGAATGGCCTACACCCACGTGTTTGACCGACATAATATCATTCTTAGGTTTAGCCAGGTACTACCGGAATTTCATTGAGAACTTCTCGCGGATTGCTTGTCCTATGACTGCCTTGCAAGAAAAAGGAAAACAAGTTCCTTTGGACAACCACGTGAAGAAAGATTCCAGAAACTAAAACAAATTTTAACGAGTGCACCTATGTTACAAATTGTTGATCCCGATAGGGACTTCGTTGTTTGCACAAATGAAAGCAAAGAAGGACTCGGTGGAGTCCTTATGCAGAATGACTCCACCTTCTGCTATGAGTCAAGAAATTTGAAGGAACACGAACATAACTACCCCAAGCATGATCTTGAACTAGCCGCCATCATCCACGCCTTAAATATGTGGAGGCACTACCTTATGAGAAAGAAATTCCTATTGAAGATGGACAACATGAGTTTGAATTACTGATTTGACCAACCTGACCTAAATGTTGGGAAAGCCAGGTGGTTAGCTTTCCTTAGTGAGTACCACTTCGAGTTAAAACACATAAAAGGAAAGGAGAATGAGATCACTGATGCTTTAAGTCAATAGTATCATATGTTATATGAGGTGACAGTAAGTCAGATTGACTCAGACTTGCACGACAGGATTAGAACAGCATGTAGGAAGGACCGATTCTATGTCAAGATCCTTAAAAATATTCAGGAGGACAGGTTATTCCAACAAAAAAAGGAATATAAGATAGATGAGTCATGGTTTTTATGGTCGAAGGAGAGACTTTATGTTCCAGACAACGGAGAAATTAGACTTAACATTCTAACACAGTTCCATCAGAAACCCTACTCAGGACATCCGAGATATCATAAGAAGATATCAGCAGTAGAGAAACACTTTTTCTAGCCTAAGTTGAAATTCAACATAGAACTATTCATTGCTAAGTGCCAGGAGTGCTAACTTGTCAAGCTAGAACATCAACACCCCTCAGGATTGCTACAACCACTACCCATTCCATAATGGAAATGGGAGGTCATCAGTATGGATTTCATCACAGGTTTAACCAAGAGTAAAAAACATAACGATTCCATCTTTCTATTAGTAGACAAGTTATCTAAAGCAGCACATTTCATACCGGTGAAGTCTACTTACAAATTTGTCCACATCGCGGACATCTTCCTAAAATAGATCTTCTAATTGCATGGGATACCCAAGGCAATCATTTCAGATAGAGACACAAAGTTCACCAGTAACTTCTGGAGGTCCTTGTTCTCTGGATTAGAGACACAATTAAACTTTAGTACCGCTTATCACCCGCAAACTGACAGATAGATTGAATGAGTAAACCATATCCTAGAGGATATGCTTAGAATGTATGTTATGAACAGCCCCATGAAGTGGGAGGATTATTTACACCTTGCTGAGTTTGCATACAACAACAGGTACTAGAACTTTTCCAATATGAGTCCCTTCGAGGTACTCTATGGCATAAAGTGTAGGACATCGATGACATGGGATAGTCCGGTAGACAGACTGATGCTAGGTCCGGATTTACTGAAGCACTTGGAGCAGCTAGTTACCAAAGTACAAGAAAACTTAAAATAGGCACAAGACCGCCATAAGAGTTATGCGTATAGGAAAATAAAAGACAAATATTACCAAGTCGACGAACATGTCTTCTTAAAAGTGAAAGCAAAGAGAAGCTCTTTGAGCTTGGGGCAATGCAGAAAGTTAGCTCCTAGATTTTGTGGGCCCTTTGAGATACTGGCCAAGAAAGGGCCAGTAGCATATTAGTTAGCTTTACCAACTCATGTAAAAGTTCATAATGTCTTTCATGCATCTCTATTAAAGAAATATGTCTATGATACTAAGCATGTGATTGATTGTTCCTTATTACAGGTAGAACCTGAGGGGGAATTCATGCCAGAGCCCCTCCACATTATGGACAAGAGGGAGGTGTAGCTTAGAAGACGAACCATCGTCCAATTGAAAGTGCAATGGAGGCACTTCGAGCCTGATGAGGCTACTTGGGAAAATGAAACCACCATGAAGGAGGCTTACCTAGCCTTATTTCATGACTTCATTTCTAGTCCCTAGAACACTGGGATGGTGTTGTTCTAAGTGGGGAGGTATGTAATATCTTGAATTTTGATAATTATATTGATGTTATATATTGGGTGTAAGTCCCGATGCACATGACATATTTTAGTTATAGATATACATATTTGGGCATGGACCCTCCAGATGTAGTTTATTATTATATACTAGGCATAAAGCCCCAATGTATTTGATTGATGTTTTATTATGAGATTGGGTACAAAACCATAATAAACTCAGATGATCTTTGTTATATACTATGCAGAGTTCTTATATGGATGATTGAATTTTATGATGTCTTGAGCATGGACTCTGGAGAACATGGATGACCTATGTACTGGGCATAAGCCCCAATGTACATAGAGGACTTATATTATGTACTGGGCATAAGCCCCAATGAACATAGAGTGTTGGGCATAAGCCCTGGAGCAATCCAAACTTTATGTTGAGCATAATATATGGAGCATCGGATCTTTGGCCATTGTATACCTAGGTGTATCTTACAAATACATCCTAGCACTAGTGTTAAGCAAAGAGCTATGGAATTGCACTAGCGTAATACCCATGTAAAAGTGTTGAGCCTAAGCTCTGAATAGCACTAGGGGTTACTTTACTTAAGAAGGTGTTTAGTTGAGGAAGGGTCTGAATAGCACCAATCATCATACTTATTTTATTCTAACTAATTGATTCATTACTCATCTGAACAAGGACGGGGGAAACTACCACGGAAAATGAGGTAATCCATCATGCAAAGGGACCTAGAGCTACCTAACCTAGTAGACCATCCAAACCTACCAAGGCTTTGTCAAAAGAGTGGACCTTAATTAAATAAAGCATCAAAGTTATAATGCTATATACCTACTTGATTTAATTAAAGTGATTAAGTATAAAGAGCATCACTCATGTACAAAAAATATACATAAATATATGTATATTAAAGATACTAATTATAAGTAAAAGATATTACTTATAAATAAAGACAGTAATATAAGTAAAAGATAGTACTTATAAATAAATATAATATTCATAAAAAAAATACAATTATTATGTTAAATGATAAATATCAAGTTCCTTTAATAAAATTATATAAATGAACAAGTTAAAAAGTTCTAGATAAACTCAAGTTATAATTTTCAAATCATATATATATTAATTCAAATTGAAAATCAACTTAAGTTAATATTAAAGAAATTAATATTCTCAAATGCTATTTTCAAAAGTTCACCTATAAAAACTAGGACAATTCTCGAAGAGAGGGCATCTATCTTTTTATCATTCTTTTATGGGAACAAGAGAGAATTTTGTCCCATGGAATTAAAAGAGCAAATTATTCCAAGATTGGATTATCATCAGCTGTCTACCCTAGGTCCTCTAGTTTCCTATTGCATGTTGGATCCAGCTCGGGGGGATCTGATTAGAACCAGGAACGGTTTTGGTCATGGTTGGGAGGAACGTGGTATTTCCAAAGTCATCCAGTTACCATCCTATAGGTCAACTAAGCATAATTGTTTTCATTAATTAGTGTTTGAGGTGTGCAGGCTTTTGCACGGAGAGGATCCCAACTGCAAATTCAAGTATGAATTACTTTTATGTTACAAGATGAAAGTTATGAATTAAATTCAATTACTGTAATCTCCTCTCTGATTAACTCTAGACATTGGGAGCAAGGGCTATTGCATTCGCTCCCTGGGTTAAAATTATTTATGTTTCAAGTTTAAATTCATGTTTAATTTTCCAAACCCTAGCTAAGCTGGAAGTAGTAAAGAATTTACAAAAACTAGCTAAATCAATTACTACAGCAGGATCATCTCCTACAAAAGAGATCGATTCACTTGGTCTCCCAAGCTTAGAAACCAAGGTTCCAAACTTAAGTAAAAAGATCAAACTCCATACTGTGCCAAACGATTAATTTAAAATAATAAATTAAATAATAAATCTCTGACTGAGATTGCGTAGAGTATTGTTCAACCCAAAATAAAAATAAAATGCAACAAACAACTTTAACCATAGCTTTTTCATCACACTTAAACTCTTGTATAAAGAGAAACCACCACAGACTCATCCTCTTAATTCACCATACACACACTGATACATTTAGGGCATTTTTCCAGACTTACTCCTAATAAAAATTCAAGACTCGGGATCAAGTCATCTGCACAACACTTTTAATCTGTGAATTACATTAAGTACCACACTACAACGTGGATTGCCATCCAACACATCACAAACATTAACCACAAAGAAAAGTATAAATTGAAAGTGATTTTAATGCTAGGACCCTACCTATAAAATCCACTTAGGAATATCCAAAACAAGAAATTAACTCAGGATCATTCCTTCTTACAGTCAACACAGAGATAAAAATTTACACAGTAATTTCATCCCCTCAAATGTTAAAACAATTTTTATAGAGGCTGTAACTCTCTAAAACTGAAAACACAATTGAGTTAAAAACACACTCAAGCCCTGCTTCCGGTTGGAACATAAACTCATTCTTTATAATTAAAAATCATACTGCAGAAATCTAGTCATCATACACAGAAGCAAAGCAAAATGCACAACCAGTTAGGGATTTTCCCATTAATAGAAATTAATAACACTTCAAAAATTCATTCCACAAAGAGATTTGGTTTCCATATCAAAACGTATAATTTAAAATGACGCAAGCTAAAACTGAGACCACACTAAATTATAAACGCATATAGGAGCTTCACGCTCATCCTTCACCCAATGAAATAGTAAAGACCTAGGTTAAGCATAAATATTATGAGAGTAAAGGACATTATTACATAGGGACAACGCTCCTCACAGTAGCTTGAAACAAATTAAAATATATCCACAACTCTGAAAGGGATCAAATAAAAGACTTCATATTAATTATTAAATAGATTTCCCGAAATGGTGAAACCACAATCGATTTGTATAGGAGTTAAGTTAGGGCCTCCTCTAAACCCAAAAGCTCCATACATGATAGAACTTAATCAAAATTATGGATTATACATTTACAGAGCATACCACAAAGCCTCGCCATGTTTTCTCATCCAAACTTAGCATCACATTAAAACCCTAGAAAATTCAAATGGGTAAATTGTTCCCAAAATTCTTACATACTAAGCAAACAAACAGTACAGGAAACCATTCACATGAGAGGAGAAAATGGCGACAGGGGACCAGGATTACCATGGCCATCATAGCTGTGAATGCCCCATCATGCCAAGCGCGAAATTCCAACACTGTAGACCCTGTCACAAAGTCAAAGTCCAAGCCTGAGTTACCATTCTCAACAAATAAAAAAGGAGGCACCAATAGTTAAAACAAAGTATAAAATTTCCGAAGTTATCTCGTAAGAAAGCTTTCCCTCCTGCTATTTGTATGAGCGTAAGCCTGAGCGAACGCTTATGGACAATGCTATTCTCATGGCGTCACTTCGCAGCTCTGAGAGCCTCGTGCTCCTACCATCAAACTTGGAGACCCTAAGACATCTCCATCCAAACACAAACAACGAAAATGAACTAGAACGAAATCCACCCTAGTTGCATAGGATCTTACCATGCTCCAGCTAGAAAGCATAATCCAAGGCAAGTGCATTAAATGCCACAAAACCCCACTACTCCTTATATGTTCACCCACTCTCTATAGTGGAGAGTGTCACTCACTTAAGTTCGATTTTGTCACCATGGCATGTTGTGCATTTGCATGTTTTTGACTACTAGCATAATAAACTTACACTTGGTTATAAAAATCTAGAATGTTAACTTTAATTTAGTCCTTTAAAAGAGTACCTACAAAACAAAGGTAGAAGAAAAGCTTAACATAAAGCTAAGTAATCCAGGCTCGTGCCACCAAATTCATCCCCTCAAGCTCACGAAAAGAATTACAAAAATACATTTTCACATATATCGAAACTAATCCATTTCCTTAGTCTCAAGCATACACATAGTTTGACATTAAAGTAATAACTTATAAACCAAGATGTTGATATAAAACCATTAGAGTTTAAGCATGCACACTTTTTAGGCTTTTCAACAAAACATAAATATATCCATTAAACTCAATGTGGATCATTAGGATCACCGTCCAAAAACATCACTTCCGCAGAAATACAAATGAATCCATCTACATTAAATAAACCAAGAAGAGAATTATGAATAGAAGGACAAACTTTACATATACATAACTTTTTTAAGACATCTATTTATCTCTTAGTGCTGAAGTTAATTTACTAATCATTTGACCAATTTGACGACAATAGCCATACATAATTTTTTTTTAAAATTTTACACTTTTAGCAACATTACAATGTTTTGGAAGTACTACATACTTGGATTTATTATTATACTATATTGAAAAACTACATATGCTTGGGATGTGTGGGATAAAAATATAAATGATGTGTCCTAGTATCTATAGGGAAGAACAATGAAAAGCAAAGATGAATAAAAAGACTAAACAAAAAATTAAATAAACAAGAATTAAAAAAAAAAATGAACAAGGAAAACAAAAAGAAAACAAATTTTAATATGAAGAGACACCTCTAGAAAAATGTAACTCCTGACTAGGTGTCACCACCTAAGAGTCTGATTACTAATAGTAAATTCCTCTTTTAGAAAAGAGAGGGAAAAAGAATATCAAGTGGTTAATTCTCTTAGTTGTTGAAGAATGCAAATAAACACTAAAACATATAAGTTCATATCTAACTCAAAAGAGGAGAAAAAACATAAATCTAAATGAAGAATAGAAGGAAAGCTAAGAAAAAGATCTAAAAATAAGAATTTGAAACTTTCAAAAAATCGCCAGCTGAAGGGGGAAAGGAACTAGCCACTTGATATATATGAATATATGATCAAGGTCCAAGTTCAATCAGGGTTCAAAAATTTTATGCAAGAGGATTACCTGGGTACTGTACATTGATATTTCTTGTTGGCTCACAGGATTATCGATTGTGGATTGGCAAGAGTAATGTCAGGATTGTTAGGTAAGAGGGATACCTATGATGAACCATGGATACTAGTAAAAGGTTTTCTTGAATAGTTACGGTCCCTAGGATAGATTGCATATTTGAAATTTAAAAAGAATAAAAAATCCTGAAAATAATCTAAGAACCAATCCCTAAAGAGACCAATACTCAGCTCGGGGGTGACTGTTGGGAAACTAAGATTGAAAATTATGTACATATCTACAGTTGGGTGGATCGGGAAAGGTCTACATCAATTGAAAAATTGACTTATGTAATCTAAATAGATGAGTTCTTATTCCTGGTATTTCATGTTCCTGAGTACTATTGTTTTCTAAATTATAGCTTCTACTATTATGGCTATGCATGCATCTTATTTCTATATTTCGAAACTGATTTTGGGAAAGGAATGTATTTGGCAATGAATTAGAGTAATCTATCAAATATTCTAATCAACTACTTTAAATGAAAATAAATATGAAACCTTCTGTGCTGAATAGATCTAGAAATGCATGCACTGTACTAATCTAATTTGAAACTACACCTACTATTCTAAGCTAAAAGCATAAAGAAATATGCTAATGTATTGATTATATTTGTTCCTAATTCCTGCATTGAGAAATAGAATCTAATACAACTTTATTGATTATATGTATGCATGACTGTTGCAATGGGCGATATAATCTAGTCCAATTGTATTGATTATAATTGTGTCTAATTATTGCATTATGCAGCATAATCTAGCATAACTATATTTGATTAAATTTGTTTCCCTAACAACAACATTTGGCAACTGATCTAGTACAAGTGTCAATGTTATTGTTATTATTATTAATTTGGGCCATAGTTGTTGCATTGGGAAACACATCTAGCATAGGTTCATTTTGTATGTTGTAACTAATTGTGTCATTGGACCACATAATCTACTACCTTATGATTATATAAAGAAATTTTAAAATGGAAAGCATTGCTACTGTAGGAAATAGAACCATGTGCTAAATGAACAAGCATTTACATAAGTATACTGACTTGAACAAATATCTATGATATATCATTTGAACTGTAAAGAAATCAGATTGTAAATCTATATATCTATCTATAGCTGAAAAATAAAGATCTAGCTTGAGATCTACATGCCTTATTTTCCCAACCCACTCACTACCTTAGGGTGGGTAAGCCAATGGACCTCCTCAATCAACATTAGAACGAATGATATAATCTTTAGTTTTGTCCCCCTAGGAACTCAAGAATCGTGGATGGATCGAGAACCACCAGAAAACCCTCGCAGAAGTCTAAAAAAATAAAAAATAGCATATATTTTCTACCTAGATGCATAAGTAAGTATGATATGCAACTAACTTTATAAATATTTGCAAACATCATACTAGTAAATCTAATGCATATACAAGATCTACAACTGACCCAATATTGGAACATTGTTACTTAATGAATAGTAGACAATCCTTTAAAAGGTCCCTTAAATAGTTTGAGCATGAGGGATCCCTCCTAAGATAAACTATCTCGAATAGCTTCAAAAGGCCTGAATATGCCAATAACTCAACTTACCTGAGTTCATAGTAGTTAGTTGAGGAGTCTTGGATCCACGATTAGATCTTTGACAAAGTGGAAAAGAACCTGCATGAAGATCTTATATTCATTTTTATAGACAAATTTATATAAAAAGAAAATAAACTTATGCTTGTTAAAATACATCAAGTACCGAGGTTGTTGAGGGCTACCCATTTGAGATCATCTGCGTACAATTTGTTTTTGAGTTAGCACTAAATAATATAAATATGACACAATGTTTGCATAGTAAAAGTTGTAGGTACAATAGAGAATGATTAATGTAATTATTCGACAAATGCATAAATATCATTTGAGAACCGACCGATATTTGTTATTTATGTTGGACTAATAACATTCCTTTTTAACTACTATGACAGGCGTATTATTTAAGTGATGGATGGTTTAACCATGTCAAAGGGCACGTTGTTATGATAACAATAATAAGAACTTATATATGTGTGTGTGTGTGCAAGGATACCGTCGCTTGAGTATGGGAGAATCAAAGTAATCAATCTCATATCAAGTCGAGTATGAGAATACTCAAACTATACTTCATATGAAACCAAAATGTGATCAAATCAAACCATTCCATAAGTGGATCTAGCCCCTAATATGCAGAGTGAGAGATGTGTAAGGTAGTGGCCGCTATACATGAGCACCTCTCTTATTATAAACACATATATATATACAAGAGATTGATCTCACAAATAGATCCTAGGATCCAAAGGGGAGAGTGATCTCTAACAATCAATCAAAGTGATGAATGTTGTGGCTATGATTACCTATGGTTCGAATCTAGAAGAGTAGACTGAAGAAACTAAAACCTTTCACTATCTATGCAAGTTGAAGAGCATGTTTAACAAGCAAATTGAAAGTTAAAATCTACACAAAAAAACTATACTAAGTAGATTTTAACACTATATGCAAGAGGATTAGGCCCCATTATTGTAGACTGAGTCTCAACAAAGGAAATCTATACTCAGCAGATCAGAACTATGGTGGACGTATCATGATACTCCTATCATAGGCTGGGCATAAACATAGTGATATATATCTACATCTACTATCAATATTATCTATAGGAATCAATCTCACGACTAGATCCAATGATCCATAGGAAGATCGATTCCCACAATATCAAAACTAAAACGAATGGGTCTTCATAATCATAGTAGTTATAACTATTCAATGACAATTTAAGCAAGATTGAATGACAATATATACTAGCAACAACCACATTTTTAAATGTGGTTGATATTCGCCAATTGACAAATATCAACCATAGCCACACATTTAAAAGTGGTTGATATACACCGATCGCCGAATATCAACTACATTTAAAAATGTGGTTGTCGCTAGTCAACGATCGGCATGCGGGGAATGATCGCCAAGTTATTATTATTATTATAATTGTTATTATAAAAAATATAATAATTATAAATAAATGGTGAACTTATATTATTTACTATTAATTGTTATTTTCATTGTTATTATTATTACTATAAAAAAATAGAATTATGAAATAATAAAATTTATTAAATAAGAGTAAAATAAAGAAACATTAAATTATTTACTAAATTAAATTAAAGTAAAGTAAAGAACTCAAATGGGTTAGAGAAATTGGTAATAAGTAATTGTGATGAAAAGTTGTAAATATAAGATCTCGTGTTCAAATCCTTTGTGGGTACTTACTTCAGAAAAAAAAGAAAAATAAAAAATAAAAAATAAAAAAATAAAAATAAAAAAAATAAAAAAAAAATAAAAATAAATTAGAATTATTTAATTGAAATAAATGAAAGAAAAAAAACATAAAATATATAAATTAAAATAAATCAAAAGTTTATTAAATGTATATTAAATTTAAATAAATTATAAAAAAAAACTTATTTCTATGATAATTGTTATTATGAAATGAAAATATATATTAAAAATATTTAAAAACATTAATTTAATTTAATGATTTTTTTTTATAAAACACAATTACTCTTTAATATTTATTAATATTATTATTATGAAATGAAATATTTAGTAATATTAAAAGATAAGAAATGTAAATATCTTTATAAAACAATAAATTATAGGAAATAAATTTATATTTAAAATATTTAAATAAATTAGTTAAATATAAATATAGAAATAACTATAAAATAAAAAATCCATTCAAAAAACTATAAAATAAAGAAACTTAAATTAATATAAATATAAATGAAATGAAATTAATATAAATTAAATTAGATTAAATTAAATTAAATTGTTAGCTAAAAATATTTAAAATAAATTTAAATAAAAATTTCTTTAAATTAAAGTAAATTTAAATTTAAATTTGTTTAAATTAAAGTAAAGTAAATTATTAAACTCTTAAAGTAAATTAAAGTAAATAAAAATAAATTATTTAATTTAAAGTAAATTAAGGAAAATAAAATAAAGTAAATTAATGTAAATATTTAAGTAAAATTAATAAAATAATTTAAATTAAATAAATTTAAATACAAGTATGAAATTTAAGTACATTAAAATAATGTAAAGTAAATTAATAATGTGGCCATGGTTAATACAATTGGATATGTTGCGCATGCTTGTTAATGTTTGAATACATTTAATTATGGTTGAACATAGCTGACTATGGTTGACCGTGGTCAATTATGGGTAAGTAAGGTTGACTATGGTTAACCCTAGTTGACTATGGTTATTATTGGTTGACCCTAGATGGTCAACCATGGTGTTTATGGTTGGATATAGTTGTTCATGGTTATTCATAGTTGACCATGGTTTATCATGGTTGACTATGGTTGAGCATGCTTATTCATTGTCGATGATGATTTTCCGTGGTTTACTAAGAATGTTCATGGTTGACTACGATTAACTATGGTTGAATTTGGATTAGCTTAGTTGAATTTAGTTGTTTTAGGTGACTATAGTTGACATTAGTTGACCATGGTTGAATTTGGTTGGTCATGGTTGTATATGGTTGACCATGGTCGGCTATGGTTGACCATGGTTGACTAAGATTGTTCATGGTTTACATTAAATTAAATTGACCAGTGTTGAATTTAGTTTACCACGATTGAATTTAGTTTTTCATGGTTGACTATGGTGCAACATGGTTAAATATGATTGTTCATGGTTGACTTTAGTTGGCTATCGTCAATGATGGTTTACTATAGCTATTAATGGTTGACTATGATTGATAGTTGTTGTTCATGAATGACCATGGTTGATTATGCTTGGTCATGGATGAGCATGGTTGTTGATACTTGGTTGGATATCATTGGCTATCATCAATGATGGTTTATTGTAGTTATTAATGATTGACTATGGTTGACGATGGTTGTTCATGACTAACTATGATTGATTATGGTTAACCATGGTTGTTGATGACTGACTATGAATGATAATGGTTATTCATGGATGAGAATGGAAGAGCATGGTTGAATATCATCAACCATGGTTAACTATAGTTGACCCTAGTTGGTTGACAATGGGTGATTATGGTTGATCATGAATAACTATGATTGATCTTAGTTGGTTGACCATGGATATTCATGGTTGACCATTTTTTACCATAATTGACCATGGTCGATTATGATCGACCATGGTTGACTATGGATAACCCTAGTTGGTTAACCATGGTTATTCATGGTTGACTATGGTTGTTCATGGTTTACCATCAATCTTCATGATTGACCATGGTGGACCATGGTCATAACATTCTATCCATAAACACCATGTATCCTATTTCATTAGGAATAATGCCAAAAGATGTTGTTAAAATGATTTTAAGATGCTTTCTTTGTCAAAGGATACTTTTTTTGATTGGTTAAAATTCTCCATATGGTTGAGGAAATAATATTTTTCATTGTGAAGATGGTGAGTGAGTCAACTAATCGCAAAGTATGTGGCCATAAATTTTTTAATGGGGACAATTTCCCGACAAACCGAGACATTTTCCGACAAAAGGAAGAGTTAACGCAGATTCAACATGAGATAGGAAACTACGAAGGTGGGTTTAAGAGTATTGAATCTCTAAATTAAATTCAATAAGCATCGTATTCCAGGAGTGAAAACTGCAAGTAAAATAGTTTTTAATTTATATGTATTTAAGAAAAGGGTGGCACAATTATGTGATAGAAATGGTGGAGCATCCATTCCTAAGCATGATCTGACTGGTAATAAACCGAGAAACTTATCCTATATTAAAATTGGTTGAGCATTCATACCTACAATGAAAATAAAATTCAGGGAAGAAATTAAATTGATAATGATTTTCAAAAATCAAAGTGTTTGAATCACTGATCTGGCGCGAAACTTAAAAAAAATCATGGAAGAAATAATACTGAGAATGTTTTTCGAAAATCCTTTTTTTAGCAGTGATATTTGGCATGGTGTGAAAGAACGAAAAACATGCCCCTATATCCATCCTTACCTTTGGCCATAAAGACGACTCACAACAAAGACAATTCCTGAAAATTTATTGAAGCAAAAAAATCTTTTGAAAATATCATTGTGTTGAAGGTATGTCGTGCAGGCTAGAAAATTCATTTGAATTCTAATTGGTTGAGTCTCTAAATTTTTGGAAATGATTTTTTTATGAAATGCAATGACAATGGTCAACTGCGTAAATCATCCACCTGCAAGATGATGCTTTCAGAAATTCTTTATCCCTCACAGGAGAGAAAATGTTTATCCCAAGTCTACTTAAGCCCTGTTTTTCAACACTTAACCAATTTTTCCAATGGAAAGCATTTTTTGGGGAAGGTGCAAAACAAGCCAAATGTATTTTTTGGAAGGAAAATATCTCCATTACTAGAGACTCTTTTTACAAAAGGAGTCAATGGTCACGTGAATAAATCATCCACATACAAACTTATGCTCCCAATTTTTTTTTATCCCTCAAATATGAGAAATGGAGAGCATTTTCCTAAGGCCATTTAGGAGAGTTTTAGATGCAAAATAGGTTGAGTGGTTGTTTTGTCAGACCAATATTTTCTTGACCATAGACTTGTTTTCAAAACTGATCTAGTGGTCAAATGCATAAATCATCCACTTGCAAGCTGATGCTTTCCTAAAAAAAAAATTCCCTCACAGATGAGAAATGGTGGGAATTTTCCCAATGCTACTTAAGCCATTTTTCTCAATACTTAACCAATTTTGCCAATGGCAAGCATTTTTTTTTGAAGGTGCAAAACAAGATGAATGGTTGTTTTGGCAGGAAAATATCTCGTTGACCAAAGACTTTGTTTCCAAAAATCAGGCAATTGTAAAGTGAATAAATCATCCACCTACAAACTTATGCTCTCATAAAAAATTTATCCCTCAAGCGTGAGAAATGACATGCATTTTCCTAAGACCATTTAGGCTAGTTTTAGGTGCAAAACAGGCTGACTGGCTATTTTGGCAGGCCAATATTTTCTTGACCAGAGACCTTTTTTTAGAACTAAACCACTGGTCATGTTCATAAGTCATCCACCTAAAATCCTACTCTTTCCTAAAATTTCTATCCCTCACAAATGAGGAATGGTGGGAATTTTCGCAAGGCTACTTAAGCCCTTTGTGTCAATACTTAACCAATTTTGCCAATGGCGAGCAACTTTCTGGGAGGGTGCAAAAATATCTGAATGATTGTTTTGGCAGGAGCATATCTCCTTGACCAGAGTCTATGTTTCACAAAGGAGTCAATTTGCAAGTGAATAAATAATCCACCTACAAACTTATGCTCTCAAAATTTCTTTATCCCTAAAATATGAGAAATGGCGGGCATTTTCTGTAACCTACCTAGAACTTGAAACATTTTTATGTTGTGGAAAACATTACTTTAAAAGTTATTGTAAATTTGTATGCTTTTAACCAAGGATGGTCAAGGATGACTGTAATTAAATTTTTTTATTATTTAATAATTAAATTAGGAGACACCTATCCAAAGCATACTGTTGAAGAGTGTTCACTGACCCACTAGGAGGAATGAACTGGTATAGAAGGAAAATTGACAAGTGCCAACAACTACACTCACTTTCTAGCTAATGCAGGAGGCAACTTCCCTAAAAATGTGGTCATGTTCCCCAAGGAAGGTGGAACTAAGCAGGTGGATCATTAAATGATTAAACTTAACCAAAGACCTAGGCAATCTTTATATCCATAGAATGAGTAGGAGGCTCACTAGTTTATGCCTTGTAGATGGCTGCATACTGAAAGGTTAAGCACACAAGAGGATTCAATGAGGGGAAAGCTAAAGTGAGTTGCTAGTATAAGGACTGCAAGTTTATCCTGCTGAGTTGCAGAGAGTGTATTGTTTGCAAGTCTTTATGATTGTAGAGATAGAAAGAGACTATTACATGCTTCTACACAGTGTCTTCGTCCTTGTGGTTCAGTGATCAGGCTCGGGGGTCCTGAAGCAAGTAATATTGGCTGCTTCTAGGAGACGGTTGGGAGGAACAGTCTTCTTTGGGTGTTTGTCCACCTCAATAGTTAACATGTTCTACATTGTTCTAGTTTATTTGCTTCTAAATATTTATGTATATTTTAGGAAAGCTTTTGTTCTTAAGTTATCAGAATTTTAATTCTATTAGATGTTTATTTAGCTGGTAAATTCAATCATATATATGAACTAGTAATTACATTCCATATATAAGTCTGTATGATTAGAATTGAAATATAGAATAGTGAAATATAAATCTTCTCTGTATTTTTCCTTCCAGTGAAGTGATGTACTCTTTTACAGAGAGTTTGCTTAAATAGGTAGATTATAAATGATCTCAATAGTATAAGCAAAATGTTGATTTTATCAGATATAGGCATATAAATTATATACTGTAAATAATACACAGAAATTATTGAAAACCTAGAAATTTATATTCTAGAATATCATTATTTTTATACAGTACTTACCAAAATAGAACAATAGTTATTTACAAACATTAGACAGATAAACCTAAGAATCGAATGAACATATTTCTTAAAAACAAATCATAATACATGTATAAATATGAAAACTAAACAAGTCTCTAATTAATAGACTTATCACAGGCTAGGGTTTTACTCATAGTTATGGTGGAACCGAATCCCTTCATCACCATTTAACCAACTCAACTTAATCAATTTGAAGAAGCAAGTAATAGTAGTTACATCGGAAACAACCTGAGAGATCTTAATTCACATTCTAAAACAAATATCATATATTATATGTAACTAGGGAAATGCCTAGTTTTAAAAGAAAAATATACTAATCTGTGCAACAATAGTAATAACAGAGTTACCATCAATTAAATAATGTCTCAATTTTAAATCAAAGAATCATATTTTTCACTACGAGGGCATTGCCCATATTTATAAACATTTCTCTGCTTACCACAATTTCCCTCATATTTCTTAATAAACAAATGACAAGTAATTAAAAACAAGATTAAAATACAAGTCGAGGTTCGAGACCCATGAGGGTTCACCCTCTAACACATGTGTCAATGCATATGGAGATGAGTAGGCTCATTATCGAAACAACCTTCATATCATCCAAAATAGAAACCAAAACCTAATTTTTAGAATACAGGTAGTATTAAACTAAGCAAAGATCTAAATAAAAATTGAATACATATAATTGAGTTACATCGCCATCATCTACATGGCTGTGATGCTTTAAGAAATTATTTAACCTATTACGTATTTGCAGGTAGGGATTTTTCTGAATATTATTAAAACAATGTTTTCATATAAACAACCAGAAGTATTGTTATACAACTAACTGAAGCATAGCTAGGGCTCTGCCCAATTAAAAAAATACTTATACATTAAATTTGTAAAAAGAATCAAAATTTTAAACAAATTCCAGACATCATTCGACAGAGCCATTGTTGGATTAAGTTTTCTTTAGAAAATAAGATAAACAGAACAACGTTAATATTTAGGTCTCTGCCGATATTTCATTAACATAAAATCATGTATCTACAAATAGAACATAACTACATTCGCCAAAAGTATTAAGAGAATACAAAGTATAACTAATGCCTCTAAAACCCTATAGTTTTTAACCACGAAGATATACATAGAAGAATATGATTTTACTAAATCACTGTAATATTTTTTATTTATATGTATGGGAAAAAACCCCAACTGTGGATGTGTAGCCAAAACGTATACAAACAACATTGTTTCCTAGCTTTTCCATTATGGCTTTAAGAAAACAACCAAAACCCTACACAAAGGTAGAACCACAATGCAATGAACATGATAGTCTAAGAAAGATCAAGGCTTACTAGGGAAGCTTCAAGCTTGGCGTAAGTTCTTCCTTCTCAGCCAAACCCTTAGTCCACCAAACCGAGACTTCATTACAGTCTAACCCTGTCAATGCAACAATTTAAACAATGCATTAAAAGATTGAATACATTGAAACTGAATTTAAAGAATGCAAATAAAACCTAATAAAGGAGCTAAACACATACCTCTGTGACTTAGTTTCCTCAGCTACGAGCCACCTTTGTGTGGTATTTTCCCTCATGGCCATGAAAAGACAAAAAACTATCTCTACAAGAAACTCCTTCCACATAACACTGTAAATTTCCATCAAGCTAAAACACGGTGAAGAGCTCTCCCAGACAGGGCATTCGAGAGCTCAACCTCCATTACAATGCAAATGAGCTTTAGTTTCTTCAATACACCCTTTTTACAAGGAGTTAGGGTTGAGCCAGCTTGGCTCCCCACACATGGCCTTCACATGGTCGCATTAACTATGGCAGCTGTAACCACTATTGGTTTAAATTGTAGCCACACTCTAAAGTTTGTGCTACTTTTAAAAGAAACTTCGATGCAACTCATAAAAGCCTTGGATAAGACTTGATCTCCTAGATCGTCCTCACTTTGGGTTAATGCATATTATTTCTAGTTAGGATATGACTATTCTATAGTTGGTAATCCTTGTTAACATTTGTATAAAGATTTAAAAAACTTATAGTTAGGTTATCTTCCACCTCAGTGGACATATTTTTTATGATCTCCAATCCAGGTCAATGATAATTAAACCATCACCTGGAGAACAAGAACATCATGTCATTTATGCATTAGCTTTTGAAAGCTAAGTAAGCCCATGGTCATCACCAGAACCCCTTTTAAACAAAACAATATAATCAACATCACAAACATCACAAACTAAGAAATCATACTATGACAATGAGAATGTACGATTATCTATAAACGACAAGTTAAATATCGACGTCGATACAAGAGATCAATTATTATAATCAATACAGTAAAAGAGATCCATTATCATTTTTTTTAATGCTTCTAGGACATATTAAATAAACGTCAATTTTGTAAATAAACAAGTGTCGTCAATGAATACAAAATATAGTTAAGCAGTTAACAAATTATGAAGTATTCCTTAAGCTCGATTCTAGATATTATGGACAGTTATACTATATATATAAAAAATTATTTTTATGGATTTTTGGAGTTGTTACATGTGGTAATAGAGCGCAAATTCAAACACTAGGCCTGAAAGTGAACTAGTACAAAATGAGATAAAAGTGACCAGGCGACCAAAAAATTTGGTCACCACAACTTTTTCAAGGGATAAATGACCAAAATTGAGAAATTTTAAGTGAACTGACTAAAAATGACCAAGATAAATGACCAATTTGGTCACAGGATAAGAACTAAACTAAAAATGACCATGATAAATGACCAATTTGGTCACGGGATATGAACTAAACTAAAAATGACCAGATAACAATTGGTCATTTATGTGGTCATTTTTAGTTGTGTCATTCCGACAGTGGAAAATTATAATTTTGATAATGAATTTGTTTAATTTACTAAATTTTAACACTGCATATGGAAGGGGTCTCCGAATCCATATGCAGTGTTAAAATGTAGTAAATTCTAGAACCCCCCCATGTGTCACATCTCGGTAATTGACACAAAATTAATGCTAATGCAGATCAATCTCCCCACGTCCCAAAAATCTTGATGATAGGAGATGTTGTAAATCTCCATCCAATCTCTGTTTCTCAGTTGTTATTGTCATTGTCTTCTGATCAACAACCACACCCATTTTTTGTCGATTGGGTACGAAAATTTTATCACAAGTTACTTTTATCTTAATTTTGAATTCCTTGTTTACCGCTCCCCATCCAAACTAAATGATAAATAACATATATGTCAATTTTCATAGCAAACTATATATAAAAATATACAATTTCAAATGATGTATATAAAATGATATTCTTTCAATCTTATTTGAAATGCATTTAATCTAACTATATATATGTTAATATAGATTGTTGCAAAGTAAACAAAAATAAAACAATATAAAAGCATATATATAAAAATAAAACTATGTAATTATATAAACATATTGTAAATAAAAATAAATAAAAAATAAACAAACCCTATGTTAAACTTGCATGCTATATAAAATTTATATTATACATTGTAAATAAAAAAAATTAACAATTGCAATTAGATAGATGTTATAGCTTAAAATGACACCTCTTTGTCCGTGACGACACTTGCATTCCTTGGTTGCATGATGACACTTCTTGAGATCAAGTTCAGTCACACAACATGACACCTATTGATTAAGGGGTCATTTGGGACACTAAAAATGGTTGAAATTACCTCATTCTTGACCCATTTGATGACTACAACCCTTAGGAACATTTTTCCAGACCAAACCATCTCCTGAAAATGAGCAGAAAAGCCTGTTTTTGGCCATTTTTCAACATGTGCGCTGGTACACAGGCATGATAGTAGCGACCGTACCCTACTCTGCTTCATTAAAGTAGTGCCCACCTCCACATGTGCACTAGTTTGTCTACTATAGAGTAGAGTACATTCCTGTACAAGTCAAAATCTTGAAATTTGGGGAAGTTAAGTTGGTGTGGGAACCTCCTACTCGGTTATAACTTCTTTTCCTCTCCTTCATTGACTATATAAGGAGGGTAGAAGGGCCATGTGAGGGGACCAAGCCTATAACAAAGTTATGCTGGAGGAATGGAGACCCTCATCCCCCTCTCTTGTGCTTTATTTTTGGTAAACCCTAGCACAGTTGATTAGAGGCTGGAATCCTTGGAGAACGGAAGCAGGAGACCTTGAATCTAGGTTTCGTGAAGTGCCAAGCTTGAAGGAAGGTATAATCTTATGTACTTGCTTCATTCATTAATAAAGATCAGACATTCTTTCCTTTCCAAAGATGACCTATTCATGTGTGTCTCAGATTTGATTACAGTTTGTTTATAATCTGATGTCTTCTTCTATTATAAATATCAGTCTTATATATGTAGTCAAATGTATTTGAGAAAGGTATCGAGTTGTTTTGCAGGTGTGGGCATTGTAATACTGGATGGCATTGAAGAGCAAGGAAGGAAAAGCCAGGATCAACCTTCTGAACAAGGTGCTTATATCTCTAACCCTAATCTCTTTCACAGAATGCTTGTCAGTCTATCTTTATCACCGTAACTTGGTAGTTTCTCCCCTGAACTATAGGTGCATTTTCCTCACAACAGAATGGCGAACATACTGGGGAAAGCCTAACTGCTTAGGGGTATCCAAGGTCATTTCTTTAGTTTTGTTTGATGGTATTTGTTCATTTCTTGATTAGATTAGGTTCTTAGGCTTTGTTTGACCCTCCTTGTCTCTTACAGACCCTTCCTAGCCCTTTCAGACCTTGGTGGACCCAAGTTGGGGGGTTTTAACACCATTTTTTCAACTTTTCCCACATGTGCGCTACTGTTGTGAAGCACAGTAGCACCCATGCGCTAGTTTGTCTTAGTGCAGTAGCACCCACCCTTGTTATGGGCACTGGTTTCCTTCATACACAGTAGCACACACAATCTGGGTTTGAAATTTTTTAGTTTTTGGGTTGTGGACCCAAATTTTGGGGCTGTGGCTGCATTTTTGGGGTCCCTGATGACCCTAGGTCCGAGTTAAACCATTGTAAGTGGTCTCCCATCCTTGTACTAATCCTACATTCATGATTTGAACCTCTTTTGATCAATTTGGGATTGTTTGGAAAGTTTTGGGGCTTGTGGACCCAAGTTGGGGGGTTGTGGACCAGTTTGGTGTTTTGTACCCTAATTTGAGTCTGACTGAACCTGCTTGCTCCATTTCCACTGGATTTGAAACCTATTGAGTCTTCTTGACCCTGTTTGTACCTATTTGAGTGAAATTTCTCTTTTAGATTGGTTTCTTATCCTCCCTTATGCTTTTAGTTTTCTTTTGTAGTGAAAGCTCAAGTGTTTTGGCTATTGTTCAAGACCTTGTTTGCATTGTTTATGTGCAGACTTGACTTTACCAAACCATACTTCTTTGTAGGTCATCTGCTGTGTTTGGGTCTAAAAGTAGTTTTTGTACTCTTTTCCCAATGGTTGGCATGCTTACATCGATAAGAATCTGAAAGTCGTATTGGTATCTTTTACTGTTTCAATAAGGAAACCTGAAAGTTCTTTGCTTTTGCTTTGATAGTAGGTTAGTTTTAGTTTTGTTTCTTACCATTGAAAAGCATAAAAAAATTTGATTTATTTTCTGAGTAGAGTACATTGCAAGTGGCTTAAAGGATTTAAGAGTGCTTTGCATAAAAAAGAACAAGTTTTCTTTTGCATACCTATTTGTTTGAGTAGTTGCATTCTTAGGTTTTGAGTTTAATTTTGTACATTTAGACTTTATTTTTACCTTTTTTGCATTTGAAAGATTAAAAATTGCATTTGCATATGCATTCTAGATTGTAATTTTAAGACTTGCATTGAAAAGAAAAGATTTGTTTAGTGGTAAGCATTTCATTTCAGTATTCTATTTCTGTTATAACCACTCTCACACACCCACTACCTTTTTGAGTAAGCAAGTAACCTTTAAAATGAACCCTAATAAAATGTACTAGTAAAATTTTCTTTTTTAGGTTACACTATACACCAACTAGTCTTGGTTAGGATCTTGGGTTTAAAACACCTTAAACCACCCAAGATCACACATTACGCAAAAATCGTAGTTCGACTATCATAGGTAAACCCACTTCATTCAAAGCTTGCCTGGGATCTATGCAGTAGGTCTTGTGAGATCACATTGTTGGGAATACACCTCCTACTTTCTATTTCGAGCATATACCAGGATTGGATCGCGTTTGGGGACTCTTTTGAGTTTTGGGCTCAGTTACCCTGCCCACGCCTTCTGATTCAACCAGATACTGTTCCCCCAGGAGTTTTCAGTGTGGTGGTATCCTTAGTATCTGACCATAAAATCATACATAGGTGATGACGGAGGGTTATATCTGTTGTACCTAGGACAAACATGGGAGGAAATCCCTTGCAGGTCTTTGGGAGGGTGGTTGGGTGATTCCAGTGCTTGCACCCTTAGTCATTGTATTGTGGACCCCGAGTAACTGTTCTTCATCCTTCGTTGATCTATTTTGGGCCATCATCATCCCAGAATCTTCTTCGGAAGGCATCTGTTTGCCTGGTTTGATTTACCTAGGACCTTTTTTAGTGGTGTGCTCTTTGTACTACTTGTCATAGTTTTCCTTAGAGAACTTCTTGTTCATTTGAGTAGGAAACTATGTCTAACGTTACGACGAGTGCCAGTCAGGTACCCCTGTTCTGGGGGATCCTTGTGCTGTTCCATTCATTGGAAACATTAGCACTCCCTTAATGGCTACTCTGAATCTTCATGGATTCACCATAGTGCTGCCGGTTTGGTTGTTTTCCACTCTGAATTCCTTGCATGCTCTTGACGCTTCTTTTGCAAGCACCTCAAATCAAGAGCATCAGAACCCTGTGCCTCCCTTGCCAGAAACATCTTCTCCTCATCCTTCTACCTCATGTGGTGAAAGTAGCAATACTAGTAACCAGCAGTCTAAAAGGAATAGACAGAGGAAGAATGGGAAGAAGATGCCAAAACAAGGGGGCAGCAACCCAGCCACTGCAAGTCATGATAGGGGAAAGCACCCTGCCTCTGCAAATCATGCAGGGGGCACCTACCCAGCCTCTGGAGGTCATGCCGGGAGAAAACTTTTAGTCACTAAAAATCACACTGAAAGTTTGTCTTCAACCACTGTCAGTCATGTTGGGGACACGTCATTGATCACTGCTAGTCATATTAATGACAAGTCACTAGTTCCTCTGAGTCATACTGGAGACACCAGATCAGCCACTGCAAGTCATGCTGAGGGAGTTGACATTGTTGACAAACCCAACAAACAGAAGTATAAGTTCCCTTGCAAGTTTTTTGAGGGAGACCATCTTACTTACTTGTGCCCTGTACTTCCAGAAGTGCAAAAAGTGTGGTCCTTAGTTCAAAAGTCTTCTGCTTCTGAGCAACCAGCCACTGCAAGTCATGCTAGGGGAAAGCTGTCAGCCAATGCTAGTCATGCTGAGAATACCAACATTGTAAAGGAGTCTCGACCTATAGGACGGAAACCAAAGTTCCCTTGTAAACTTTGTAAGGGAGATTACCTTACTCACCGATGCCCTACCATTCCAGAGGCACGGAGAGTGTGGTCCATGTCTGAAGGAACCTCTGTTCTTGAGTTGTCTATAGATTCCCTACAGTCAGATCAACCTTTGGTTGATAAAGTGGTTGGACCAATGCAATCTTTGGTTGACCCCACTCTTCCTTCGGAGAGTGAAGTGATCGAATCGATGCAATCTTCAACCAATCCCATTAGTCATTTGGAGACTGATGCACCTGTCTCTGAAGTCTTCTACATTACCAGTTTGGATGTTCCTGAAAAAGGGGGCACTTCATCTGTGCCATGTGAACCCCTACCAAGCCCTAGGATAGTTTCCTTTGATTGGAATAGTCTAGCCGAGCCTCATCTTCCTTCTTCGACACCTTTCTAGATAAAGGTTGATATCGGGAACCATACGGTTGATCGATGCATTGTAGATGAAGGAGATTCTGTTAGTATCTTATCCGCTTATGCTTGGAGATATTTGGGTTTCCCTAATGTTATTCCAGCTATTAATTGGCCATTGACCTTCGATAAAAGACCTAGTGAACCATTCGGATTCCTCCATCAGGCACCTATTACTTTGGGTGGAAAAACAGTCTTAGTTGATTTTATGGTTTTAAAGGACCCTATGGACTTTGATATGATCCTCGGGCGTGATTACGTTTATGCTATGCATGCTGTGGTGTCTACGCTCTTTCGTGTGATGCATTTTCCTCATAACAAAAGCATCGTCACTATCGACTAGCTTGCATTTGTTGATCCTCCTTATTACCCAACCGTAGACCAGTCAGATCCCTCGTCATTAGGCACCACTATGTCACATGGGACTTATGTGGCATATTGTTCCTTGATTTCAACTGCTATTGAGAAGAAGTCTCTGAGTTCATGCTTACCTTCTCGGGACCTAGTCCCAGCTTTTGACCAAGTGACACCTCCATCTGAATGTTTAGATATGTGTTCTATCTGGAACGATATACTTCCTTCTGATGAAGTTTTCCTAGATTCCATAGTACAGTCTACCATTCATTTGGATTTTGATCCAGTCGCAGTCATGTCCAGCCCCAGTTTGACCTTAAAGTCTGATCTTCCTACTGTTGAGTCTTTGGACTCTCCTATAGATCTGCAAATCGGTGTTCCTGCTAAGTTTTATTCTGCTTCTAGAATTTTCAACTCCCGTGATGATGAATTTGTTTCTACAGATTCCATCATGTCCTTCAACTTTGATCTTCATCCTGAAGTTGATCTTGTTGATTGTATGTCCTCGGGCTTGAGTACCATAGAGTCTTCATTTGAAAACTCTCCCTTTTTTATGCCTGCTGTTGATGTTAGTGAAGTTGAAAGTATTTCTACCACAGTGACTTGTATTGGGTCTTTCTTTACATATGTTTTAGATAAGATCCTTGTACTAATGTTTCTTGGAGACATGATTCTTAGCTGGATTTATACTTACTT
The DNA here is from genome assembly GCA_027924585.1 of Larix kaempferi. Taxonomy (NCBI): domain Eukaryota; kingdom Viridiplantae; phylum Streptophyta; class Pinopsida; order Pinales; family Pinaceae; genus Larix; species Larix kaempferi. Next base: position 14,640,574 of record BSBM01000047.1, on the reverse strand, counting down.
ACTGGTCTCTTTCGACACCTTGTGCGACCTTGTTAGGTATATTTGGAACCTTGCATATAGGTTTAGGCTTCCCCGCTGTTATGTTTCATTTGAAACTTTTGCCATCCGAATTCGCCATAGGGTCAAAACTATTGGATATTGGTGTGTTAGACATCTCTTTATGCATTGTGCACCAGTCCAATAGCAGAGCCTACCTAACATGGGTCACCCTAGTCAGCACCTTATGCCATTTTGGTACCCATGTTGGGTTTTTCTCATAGGATCGGGATCCTTTTTAGATTTACCATGACTTTGAAAAGAATCCTCATATCTTTCTTCCTCATATATTTCTAGCCATCCCTGATAAGGCTCCCATCTTTGTGTTTAAGTTGCATATGATCTGTTATGATCCCACTTGCGCTAATGAGCCTGATGCAGGCTTCCACGCTTTTAGCTTGTTGTATAAGCCTCCATATCTGATCTCATTTCCGCTAAGCCCTATATCATTTTTCCTTCACAATTTGACACCTTTTACCCAAAGGAGACACACCCTGAGTGTCCTTATCTTGCTCATGTTCCTTGCATTAGGCATAGCTTTGCTCCATGAACTTGGAGCTAGTTTCGCATGTCCCTGACACTCGTCTCCTCCCAGCTAAGCATTCTTTATTTACTTTGAGCTCGTTAAAAACAGTAAGTAGGTTGCGAGTATTCTTCTTTTACTTCGAGCTCGTTAAAAATAGTAAGTAGGTTACGAGCATTCTTCTACCTTTACTTTGAGTTTGTTAAAAATAGTAAGTAGGTTATGAGCAGTCTTCCACCCTCCCTTCGAGCTCGTTAAAAATAGTAAGGAGGCTATGAGCATTTCTTTCATCTTCACTTCGAGCTCATTAAAAACAGTAAGGAAGTTGTGGGCATTTTCTGTATCTCCTTTGAGCTCATTAAAAACAGTAAGGAAGTTGTGGGCATTTTCTGTATCTCCTTTGAGCTCGTTAAAAACAGTAAGGAGGTCATGAGTTTACTTTTTCGGACTCGTTAAACCTTTACGGAAAAGATCCCTATGGAGTTCTTTTAAGCCCTTTTCAGACTCCTTAAATAGGAAAAGTTTGCCAAGCATAGTTGTCTTTTCGGGCTCGTTAAAATAACTGAACCGACAACCACTTAGGTATAGAATTACCCCTTTTTCGGGCCTTGGTGGATAATTTACGGAAAATGTATACTCTAGGTATACTCTGGTATGCGCTAGAAGAGTTCTTCTTCCATTATTTTACACTTTTTCAGGGAAGGAGACTAACTTTTTCGAAAAAGGACCTTTGGAGTCATCTTTAGGGTTTCCAGACTCTCAAAATGTGAAAACACCAAGTGAGCATTCACCTACTTGGGCTCGATGTGAAATCCACGAGAGGGTAAAAAGAGGATTGTTTAAGTTTTTCAGACTCTATAAACAGGAAAACACCGGCGAGCATTAACCTGCTTGGGCTCGATACTAAAATCCATGCACAGGTATATGGAGTTATTGTTTAAGTTTTTCAGACACCTTAAAATTGAAAACACCAGCGAGCATTAACCTACTTGGCATCGATATTAAAATCCACGAGTAGGTGTATAGAGGACTATTTAAGTTTTTCAATTCTATAAGCAAGAAAACACTGGTGAGCACAGACCAATCCGGGCTCGATATAAAATCCACGGATAGGTTTATGGAGTTTTCTTCTAGGTTTTTCAGACTCCTTAAATATGAACATACCGTCGAGAATGCTTTAGTTCTTTGTCAAGCTCGCTAAAAAATGAAAAAGGAAAGGGAAGGGAAGAATGTTAAAATATCTTTCAATATGATGGCAGGAAGTCAACTATTTCCTTGAACAAAGCACCTGTTTTGAGTCTATCAAATAAGTTGTGTTCTAATGTTGGCCTTAGGGTAAACCTGATCTCAGATTTCTTACTCCTCCGTTTGGTTAGTCTTACAATCATATGGAGAATCTGTTAATGTCTCCTACATTGGAGATTTGCATTATGGTCTCTTTGTGTTCAAAGCTGCCTAAGTCACTCTTGTGTCATGCTCACTGTTCAAGGATATAACCTGTGTCAGCCATTCTGTAGTTTCCTTGACCTCATGCATTGGCCATTCCTTGGTGTCAGTATGTTTCATCATGTGTTCTGTCCTACTCCAACTCAACTCATACCTGTTGAGTGTCCCTCGTGTTGGATGATGAAGGATGCATTACGGCCTCCCTTCCAACAGACTTCTTTCCATCGACTTCAGCTCATTGTGCTCTGGGAACAAAGTTTAGAGTTTTGGTTAGTACCTTGGGGATTGCAGTCATTAGTGGTAGTTTCCCTCGCTATTGGATAGATGGGAATACATCAATGTCTCCTATCCGATGGATTCTTCAAGTGTTCGATGGCAAGACCATTTATTTGCACTTGTTCGAATGTACTAGGTAACTTGGGTTCCATTTTCATTATCGGTGGACACCCTCACGTTTGTTAACGGTATACATCAATGACCGGTAATCAAACGATACCTCCCATGTTCGACATCAACTCATTTATTCGCATGGATAGGTTTGTACCTTGGGTTGTTTTTGGATGAAGACCTTGGGATCCTCGATAGCATCACCTCATTTATGTTATCGCCCAAGTTGAGCAGGACTGAGCCACACTTTTTTGGGCTCTTGATGAGACATAGATCCAGCTTGTTCTTTATGGCTATGTTCTCCAATTTTGACATAGATCCACCTTGTATTTATGTGGCTATGTTTACACTTATGTTCCTCATGGATCCACGCTTGTATTTTAGTGGCCATGATATATGCATCAGTATTTGGATCATTATTGTATCTTCTTGGAGGTCATGTTCCACCATTTGAACATGGACAGTTACCCCAGGATAAGTTTGTCTGACATTGCCTTTGCTTTCAGGGACTTCATTTGAGCCTATGATTCTTGGTTTCTCCGTTCCTCCATGACTCAACTCTTTGTTATTTATAATGTATTTCGGCCATCATTTCCCCACACTCCCTCTGACCTCATACATTAGGGGGCATCTGTTATAGCTTAAAATGACACCTCTCCATCCGTGACGACACTTGCATTCCTTGGTTGCATGACGACACTTCTTGAGATCAAGTTCAGTCACACAATAGGACACCTATGGATTGAGGGGTCATTTGGGACACTAAAAATGGTTGAAATTACCTCATTATTGACCCATTTGATGATTACAACCCTTAGGAACATTTTTCCAGACAAAACCATCTCCTGAAAATGAGCAGAAAAGCATTTTTTTGGCCATTTTTCAACATGTGAGCTGGTACACAGGCATGATAGTAGCGCCCATACCCTACTCTGCTTCATTAAAGTAGCGCCCACCTCCACATGTGCGCTAGTTTGTCTACTGTAGAGTAGAGTACATTCCTGTACAAGTCAAAATCTCGAAATTTGGGGAAGTTAAGTTGGTTGGGGAACCTCCTACTCGGTTATAACTTCTTTTCCTCTCCTTCACTGACTATATAAGGAGGTTAGAAGGTCCATGTGAGGGGACCAAGCCTATAAAAAAGTTATGCTGGAGTAATGGAGATCCTCATCCCCCTCTCTTGTGCTTTAGTTTTGGTAAACCCTAGCACAGTTGATTAGAGGCTGAAATCCGTGGAGAACGGAAGCAGGAGACCTTGAATCTAGGTTTCGTGAAGTGCCAAGCTTGAAGGAAGGTATAATATTATGTACTTGCTTCATTCATTAATAAAGATCAGATGTTCTTTCCTTTCCAAAGATGACCTATTCATGTGTGTCTCAGATTTGATTACAGTTTGTTTATAATCTGATGTCTTCTTCTGTTATGAATATCAGTCTTATATATGTAGTCAAATGTATTTGAGAAAGGTATCAAGTTGTTTTGCAGGTGTGGGCATTGCAATACTGGATGGCATTGAAGAGCAAGGAAGGAAAAGCCAGGATCAACCTTCTGAACAAGGTGCATATATCTCTAACCCTAATCTCTTCACTTATTTGTTGTACTTGCAGAATGCTTGTAAGTCTATCTTTATCACTGTAAGTTGGTAGTTTCTCCCCTAAACTATAGGTGCATTTTCCTCACAACAATAGATCACTTAAAAGGGCATATGGAAATGGGTTACTCCTCCAAGATGATCACACAAACAATTAACCATTGGCCATACATAACCAATAACATCTCTGCAACCTCAGTTTATACCAAATCGGCCTCAACCTCTTTGTGTCCACGATTTCCCATCTGTTACCAAATTTAGTCACCCATGTTGACAAATTTGTTGTAAATAGTAACATTTCGGCATTTTTTTGATTTCTCTTATGACTCTTGATAAACCAGATAAATTTTAGGTCATTTTAGCTCAAAACATTGCAGAATTTGCAAAATTTTATTTAGGGTTTTAATAGTAATTTAAGGGAAGTTTAGAGAAGAGCAAGAGGGCAGTGGAATATTGCTGGAGCTCCCGCGACCACCGATGATGATAAAATAACCCCAATTTATCGTTCGGGAAAGATCCGTGACACAATTTGATACAACACCATTGGAATCGTGAAAGAAATTTCAGAATTCATGTTTAAACGAATGGATCATAAAATCCCTAGCATCAAGGAAAAGGTATGGTTGGTTTTTCTTTCATTTGGAAAAGTATTTGGGTAGGTTTTTTTAGGGAGAGTAACTAAGGAGTTAAGATATGCCAAGATTTCATTTTTATAGGGTTTAGCTGAGGAAGATTCCTCCTGCACATTTATTGTTGTTGTGTAAAGGTTGATTGATTGAAGCACTTGATCACTCGCTTTCGTGTCCTCTTTCTTGTAGCTATGATATTTGGTTTTGAGCTCGTTTCTCTTTTGCAGACTCAGGAGTCGTCTGCTTTGACACCTACCCCAATAATGAATTGAAGTCCGCTCTATGAAATCCATCTCCATTTCATCAGGAGCCAATGATGCATGGTGAAACCGACATCAACCCATGTTTGGAATTCTGATCCCCTCTTAACTCAGGTATTTTTTATACCCCAACCATTTTACCCTATCTTTTATCTTTAAGAGAAATATGTCAAAAGAGATATTTTGGGCATCTATATTCTTAAATAGGATGTTATGTAACTTGTTCATGTGAGATACAGTAGCAATCAAAGTTAGAATAACAATAAACAAACCTCTTAGGGACAACGTTGAACAACAATAGTTGAGATTTGCTTAGACTGAGGAGTGACATCCAATGTTACATAATATGGACGGAGATACCCATGTTGAGATTGATACTGAGACACAATAGGAGGGAAATGAATAAATCAATCATAACCAATTATTGGTAGGTAGATCTATGGATGACTCTGATGCCTTGCTTAGCTCACTCATGCTTGATGATTATGGTGCCACACATATACAAGGTACATTATTTCTATTCTTCATAATAAGTTCTATTGTCATATATAGGGGCCATGCAAATATGTGATCAGATGATGAATAAGTACTTTGTTAAGAAGCAGTTGGTTTATGTAATAGACCTGGATGTTTGATAAGTATAAGGAACCCTACTCAACTAATCTCCTCAATCATATAGGGCATAAACATACAATCCTTGAGTGATAAATCACTTAGCCTCTAATGAAATATTCCTTAGGGCCCAGGTTGGTCCTAAAAGCTAGTAACTAAGTCTTTCCAAGTGGTCTAGACATGAATTAAGGTTAGATTGTTCCTAAGAGTAGGAGGCTAAGATCGATAATGAATTATTTCCATGGATATTACGTATGAAGTAGTTTTCCTATACTTATATATTTATTGATTTAGTATGCCTCATATCTAAAGAGGGGGTGCAGGATCAATACTAGCACGAAATTGAGAGACACACAAATAGCCAAAATGTGATTTTTAATATATGGTAATGACGATTGAATCTGTAGTATAAAGGGTTGAAGGGTGAGAGTAATATGTCTTTGGTTCAATGCTTGTAAAATGGATGGTTCTAAGTCATGTTCTGAGGAGAGGATACCTACATATAGATAGGAAGTATGGGAAGCTGATCCCTAGTATAGCCTATCTAGGATTTTGAAGTTCAAATTGAAGGAGAAAAAAACCAGTAGAAGCCTAGCAGTGGCATGAAAGCAAGCCATAGAAAAGACATTGTCTAAATATTCACATCTTATGTTTATTCGACCTGCTTGGGAAAACTACTTTGTTGGCTAGGGATATTTAACTAAACAGAAGCTTGAATTGCCTTATCGTCTTCCTCTTTTATGTCTCATTTGAAAACCCATTTTGTGGACAAATTGCAAAGTTCCTTCCAATAGTTATTGCCACCTCATAAATCTTAATTAAATGATTAGGCTTGGGTAAGTCAAAAGGGGAAGGACCAGAGGTTTGCAAGACAAAATAGTGAAATTAGTGAAGACAAGCTAAACTAGCAAAGCTAAAAGACACAACAACTAAGTCAAAAGCAAAAGTATACATCTTCAAGAAACTTTGTTTAGTCTGCTCTTGGTGAAAATGTCCTTTCTCAATCACATCACGCTCCAACTTCAACTTGTCAAATGATACTTTGAGAATATGGAACTATTTTCCCAAACAAGTAGCCATTAATCAATTCCCTTTAACTGATTGAATGAAAGTTTCAAATCTTTACAAGGCGGGCCAAGATATCATCTTACCTCAGACGAGTGAGCTATGTAAAGCTTGTAAACATGTACAGGCTTGGTTTTCCCAACCCAGGCTTGGTTTTCCCAACCCTATGGAATTGATCCATAGCTTGCAAATCCATTTGTGGATTCTGTAAAGATGCCAAAAATCAATACATCAAACATTTTGAAAAGCATCACATCTTTTGCAATGGGACTACAAAATCCATGACATTTCAAAACATAAGTAATAAAAAATAGGTTTGATATCGCACAAAAAATTTATGCTGATGAAAACCAATTCAACTCCAAGTATACAACAGTTTTTGGGACAAAGCTTATGTTGATGCAAACTATTGCATAGTAATAATTTCCTTACCTAGTACCTGTCACAAATGATGCAAGTATCTGCGACAGTAAGATTAATCCCAAGTCCACTAGCATGTGCCCTTAGCAAAAAATGTGAAAGTTACTGTTTGGATCATTGAAATCTTTGATATGAATCAAGTGGCATGCATAATGATTAAAACAACCAAGACAGAGCTTCATAAAAAATTCATCTCTAACTTTGTAAAACTAGTAAGGTAAAAAATTATTAAAACTCTCTACTATCTCAAAAATTAAGCCTAGTTCTGCAACAACTAAAAGTCTAGTTCTAGAAAATGCTTCTTCAAGCAATTTAATTCTTGAAAGAAATCAAACAAAATATCATGCAACAAGGGGTAGAGAATGGTATTTAGAGTAACATGTCTTTGTCTATCATCCAATTTAATTGTCTCATCAATGTGGCACATTTATTGTCCATTCTCACTCAAGCAGTATTCCAGTAGGTCTAGCACTCTTGTCCATTGAGAAAATATCAGAACCTACTGTAATCCTCAAATCTTGCAAATCAGGATTGCATGCAGTTAAAATTTCAAAATGAATATCAATCAAATAGAACTTCATCACATCAAGTATTGTGCATTTCCCATATCTGCTGAGATCCTTGGCTCACCTTATGATTCCAAGATTTTAAATGTTTTAACAACCTTTCAAGAAGCTAAAATTTACCACATTGTTCCATCAATTCCTCTATTGGAGGATAGTGATTTGAAATAAAATACAATTCCAATTAGATGATAACTCATTGAAACCAAGGCTTTCATGTTGCATGATGAATTTGGAATTTCTAACAGCCAAATCAACCCGTCAACTAAGAAGAAGACGGTAAATGCTTCAAAACCAAGTAGATGTGATAGAGTCACACATGATATCCCAAACGATAACTGAAAAAAGACTAGGATGGTTGAAATTATTGTGCAATTGAATCATCAGATTGTATGGACTGGTTTTCACTACTCTACCTGTAGTCATGAAAATCCATTTGGTTGACTTTAGTACTTTCAAGTCTAACATTCAATTAATTTCAATTGGTAGGACATTAATTGAAATTCTAATTTGATATGACTCAATAAATCCAAAAATCTTGTTTCCTAAATGTTAAAATATGTGCATATTATTAAGGGCCCATCTCTAACAATGGTAACCACATAGACCAACCAAAAACTACTACACCTATTGTGATGGCATCACAATTGTGACTACTGAGCAGTTGAGTTACTCCATATGAATTCCCAATATTCTTACACTTCTCATAAATTGCATCTACCAAATCTGGATCATGCTTAAGCAGATCATAAACAAATGACCTCATAGAGGGCACTGTGATTTGCTCATCTTCAAATTTCGACACCTTGGAAATTTTAATTTTTTAGGGGAAAGATTCAGTCAGCTTGAGTAGGAAAAGGGAATTGCAATTAGATTTGTCATTGGACACAGGTGAATAAAAAATAGTTTCTCTCTCTACAATTGGACCATAAGCTTTATTTCAAATTTTGTGCTCTCTTTGCAAGAAAGATGCAAATACTTGAAAGTTGAATTATAAAGATGCATGCTTCCAAGAAAGTAGTGGAAAATTGGAGAATTTTATGGAATAGTTTGTTTGGGATGATGTGTGTGTGATGTAGTGCTACACCTAGTGGCATTTTGGATCATGATGTCTGTGTGATGTAGTGCTACACCTGGGTACATTTTAGACATTGTTTGAGCAGTTTTGAGAGTTGGAGTAACCTTGTGGTTAATTCTGGGCATGCCTTGCCTTCCAACAGCCTTGGTATTCAATTCTGGTCACTTCTCACCATGAAAGGAAGCATACAAAGATTTAATCCCAGTTGTTAGCACCTGTTTTTCACAACATGGGTATGGAGGTGAAATGAAAGGATAGCCCTAAATTTTTTTGATAAAAACCACAGAATACCCTTGATTTCCATAGCCAGGTTCTAAAGATATAAGAAAGTGGAGAGGGAGGTGCTAAAAGTGATAGGAAAGGGAAAAATGGTGAAGAAACGCATTAAAACACGACCAAATTAACCAAAATAAGCCAAAGTCTATAGTACGAAGGAAATTAGCAACCGCGCCAGTTTCCACCATTAGATGCCGCGAGAGTAAGATCAACGACCCACATTGCTGGTCGCGAAACTAAGGCACACGGGGAATAGTCATAGGAGCGGTCGCGATGATGGATACCACTGGCCAGATGGAAGCAGGAGGAGACGTTGTGAGGATGATAAGTGGTAAATGGTGTCTTTTTTATAAACATGCGATACCACCAAAGCATAAAGTAGATCTCTTGCCACGTGGACAAATTAGGGACGCAGAGTAAAATCCTACAGTCAAGGTTAAGGGCCCCACCATGGCAAGTGCAATGTGACAAAGCGAATGGTGTAGATGGGCCTTGGGAAGATCGACGATCCATGGTGACCCTCTCGCTGGAAAGTTGCACGCCGGCTAGATAGGAAAGTGGCAACGAGAGACAAACCAGTTTTCCAGATGTCACCACCAAAAGCGATCGCAAGGGGATGAGCGGTAAAGCAGAAACCGGCTTAGGGGCACGCGATCCCACTCTGTCAGGGTACACTACTTAGCGACGAATGGTGGAGAGTGGGACACGTGGAATGATCCAACGACAGGTACATAAAGGGAGTCAAATCAGTGGTTAAAGAGAAGGTTTGATCTGATGGTAGAGATCGGCACAGAAAAGACAACTGGCCGAGATTGGCAGGCGGTTGACAAAGAAGTCCGGAGGATAAGTGAGAGGGATTACATATATAACCGTCAATGGGTAAAGTTGACATTTTTATTTTTTCTAAGACCTATCAAGGGCGAATCCTCCAGGTGTGGGAAAGATGTAGAAAGCGACAGGTGAGGCCATTCCCACAGCCTCTTGGGCTGTCTGAGTAGGACAGGGAGGGTCGCGTGGTAAAGCGCGGTCTATTCGTGGCAAGGAGACAAGTTGAAGGCCGGTTTCTGGGGAGGTTAAGGTTGAATGGGCCTGGGGCCTAGGGTTTGAAGGTGCCTAGTTCGAAGAGTCAGTATTTTGTACCCATGGGGTCTTTCAGTAGCATTTCGCCCTTTCTCGTGTGTGTCAAGGATATGTTCGTCTCAGAACCAGAGGGTTTTTCATGGGGATCCGTCGCCACTACTTAGAGATAGGTTTTTCCCGCAGGTGCCTCCATAGCGTCAGTGGGTTACAAAGGAAGGATTCCAAAATGGGGGAAGGGAGTATAATGGCAAGGTTAGAAGCTCTACCGATGCAGGTAATGGTGCTAGCGGACAGGGCAGATTACAATCTTAGTCAGCGACAGAGAAGAAGATGCCGGGGCCACTGGTTATAAAGGTGCGGGCAGGAGGGATGAACCACTTAAAAGCATCTTTTTGCCACCCTGAATGATGATTGATGTGATGGAGGCCACCTCAACGTCACCACCCGTTGTGCCGTCTATTTGGAGATCTTTGTCGAGCGTGTTTTAGGTCAGCTCAGACCTAGGGCATCATTGTTGCTTGATTGAGGAGTCGGATCAGGTTATCATAGCGACTATTGCCACACATAGTTGTTGTCATCATCACCGCAGTTATGGATATGGTTGTCCATCCATTGTATGAGATCGGTATATAGAAAGGATGGTACGCCTGAGAGCTTTTTGAATCTTTCAGTTAGGATTGGATCATGGAGAAGGAGCAGGAATCTAGGGTGTTTTTCATGCCAGAGCAGGCGTGGTATGAGGTGGAGGAAGAGAATGCTCCTTCGTATCCTATGGCGTTCGACCACGAGGAATCCAACTCCAGTAGTGGCGATGAGAAGGCAGAAAAGCGGCAAGTGTCCAAAAGAGTCCAGCGTCAGAGAAAAGAGAAAGTTACCGAAAGAGAAAGGGGAATCCAGCAAGACACAAAGGTCGTCCATGATCTCGTACTCTCCACTGCCAAAGTGACACCTCCTCCTTCTATTGAAGAATCACAGGTTGACAGCTCTCTGAAGGTAGAGCAATTCTTTGATTCGCAAGGCCGATTGAAAACTCCTAAGTAAGGTGGCACCCTGTTCATAATATTTCTTTCTCCCGTCTTAGTCTATCTGTTTTTGAACTTGACACATATGTAATATTCCAAATTTGGGACTATCAAGGTGGCAGCATATTTCTGTTTGTTTCCCAAGGATTGATTCTAGGCCAAGAGCCTATAAAAGTTTTGTAATAGAATAATTAAGGCTTGGAAAATCATTCGGCGAAGGCCTGAGGGGTGAGCCTAGTTTTGAGAATTTAATAGTAATACAATGTGCAGTGCCTATGGTCGAATGTTTTGTAGATATTCCTGTGCCATTCTAACTTGTAGTCAGTTTTCTCCTTTTTCCCTATGTGCATGTGCTTCCTGTAATGCCTTTACATTATGTTTTTCATTTCATATCTGAGATTATTGTATAATAGTTTGGAAATCTTGGAAACTCACTCCGGCTATTATTTCAAATATTCGCAAAATATTTCTACTAAAGTTGATATTGAATTCATCTTTGTTGGATGCTCATATCAATGGACTATTCTTATTTTCTTCTTTTACCACTAGAAAACATATTTACGACGGCAAGCGAGTGGCTACCTTGCCTCTGTTAAAGTAGTTCATACTATGGCACTGTTATCTGAGTTATGTGTAATACCTTGACTCCATCACCCAATTGTTTTTCCTTGTGATTATCCCTCAAAAAATTTCCAAACACTTTGTCCCATCAGAAATCTGACCTTGTGTTAATGGTTTAAATGAATATTTTCGAGTAGGAAAGGCTGGTCTGTGAGTTCACTGTGGACACCTTTGAATGTTTCCAGTCTTTTGTTAATTTGTAGAGAGAGCCCTCTCTGACTATGCTGGGTCAGTAGAATTAGTCTAAAGTTGGTTAGTGGTTACCTCGACTTGCCCTCTCCTACAACTCAGAGGGTACGATTTGGGTGTTAACACCAGTTCTGACAGAGTAAGCAGTCATAAAAAGGCTAAAAGTTACTCTAAAACAATTCCTGGCAAGGAATGAAAGCTGAACAACATTAAACTTTTGTTTTTAGGGCATTGTCTCACCAAAGTTGCTTTGGGAAAGGTTTGTAATCAATGATTTGAGGGCTTGTGAGACTTTCTTTAGGTTTAGGCGGGATATGCCCTGCCTAGTAGTGGAGCTATGGAAATTTGGCAATCAAGGTGAAGTTTGTTAGGAAAATGATTAGTCAGAACATGCTCTAGTATGATTTGAACATCGATGAACCCTAAGTTTTGACATTTGATTGGCTTGCTAGTCATTTGGTTGATTGAGCTTCCCTTGTCATAGTGCATCATGGATTTGACATTCCAAACACTCATTTGGGCTTGTTTGCATAATTCAGTGAACTTGTGAATTTGCACACATCCCAATCAGGTGTAAAGAAAAAAGAAATTTCTTATTGCAAGTTTATTATGTGGATTGGTGACTTTATGAGCAAAAAGCTAGTGATTATGAACATTTGTGGAATGTTCCTAAGTTCTTAAGGGAGCTACTTGAGAGCTGGTTATTATGGCTTGAGTGAGACAGATTTATGATATCAGCAAGGTTTTTCCTTTTCAAGTGATTGTTAATAGTTGACTGAAGTCCCTTGGGATTCACCTTAAAAACCAATGATGATGGATTTAGAGATTGGGTATAGTTATAACAAAAAGTGGAGAAACAAATTACAAATCGGTGCACCAAGTGGCTCTCTATTGGAGGGCATCTCACACTAAAGGTCAGACAAAAAAAAACACATACCTAATGGACAAATGTAGCAAAATACGCAGAGACATGGATTTATTCACCAAAACAAAACCATATGCACTAGAGAAAAGAGTGTTCACCATGTTACTGCTTGAAATAGATTCCTTTTGACGTTGGTCAGCTCCAAACTTCACATGTGTAGGTTGGCCCTAAGTCTCATATGCATAGGTCAACTTCGAATATGCCTCTATTCATTGTTTTGCTCACTCAGTCCTCAACTTTTGCCACTGTTGTTGTGGATTTTTACACACAAATAGACATGCTTAAGGATTCCAAAGCACTTTGTTTAGTGCCCCCCTCAAACGCTGGAAAATGCTTAGAATAGACCCCATTATATTGTTGTAACCTTTGACCTTAATATGTCCTTTATGATTGAAGCCAAACTTAGCATATTGATGTATATTTTGCCTTCTTCACATCTAGACCTACTTCCAAATCAAGGGAGTGCTCTTCATGTATTGCTATTATAGTAAATTTCTTGTGGGTGTTCTTGATACTCTGCATATATTTATCCATTTATCCACTTATCCACTTTATGTTCCCAGATGAGTTTATTTTTCATATAACCCGTAATGACGTTGTTACTAAGAAACCATGCCACCTATGTATAGAGCCTAGGTTAGAGTATTTGCAACTTCTAGCAGTTTAACTCCGCAGTGTAGGTTCCATGGAAGCCCTAGCTAGAGACTGCTAGCTAAAGTTAAACTTATATATTGATCATATCTATATCCCGAAGGTACTAAGTAGATATGCAAGTAGGGAAACCTTATGGAATGACCTATTTTAGTTATAAAAATAAATAAATTTGTGTGCTCCTATGTTAGGGCGAACCCGTAAAAATGAGGTTGTTGCTAAGAATAAATGCCAAATGCAGGAGCACATAGTAAGAAGCTGCCGCAGAGCCAACTCCCCTAGTTCCATCCATATTGGCAACTGCTTGTTCCATTAAACAACGCCTGGTGTTGGGCCATTCCCATTCAAAGAGATTGAGAAGTCTTATCCTTTGGTTCTCTTTCATCTTGGCCCTTCTTGTTATTATGTTGGGTTTGGGATGAGGTTTAGTGAGGATATCACCACCATCTTCCTCCCCTTCTACAAATTGTCTTTGCACTGGTGCTCTTGTACCTTTTGCTCATGTTCCATTTGTCCTCCTTCCTCTTCCCCTTTGCTTGCTTGGGTATGGAAGATTCCTTAATCCTATTTCCTTTGGAACCTTCCTTTCCCTCCAATCTCTTCCGGTTCAGAAACCCTAGCCCTGATCCTAGGGTTTTGGTGATGATTTTTCCTCCCTTTTTGTCATCTTCTCAACCAAACCAAAATATCATTTTCTGCTAAACCACTTATGTGCAAGATAGACGAAACTTATTTGTTAATTTTAGGATGATGAATGCATTTTCTTGAAATGCCTTGATGAAAATTATTGGACACCTTGAATGAAACGTAGCACCAACGTGAATGGCATACTATATTTTAGTCTGGGAAAATATTTTTATGACATACTATATTTTAGTGTGGGCAAATATTTTTATGACATACTATATTTTAGTCTGGGAAAATATTTTCATTCTTAGAATGACTATCCTGATTTAACACCATTGGACCTTTAAAATAGATAAGGACACTTTTTGAAAGAAATTGTTTTGTGGTTGAGTTATTAACCTGCAAAATGGGTTGTGAATATCTAAACCCAGTGAAACCTATTGACATACTAAATCCATAAGTTTTGTTATTGTTGTAATGAGGTTCTTCTTCCCACTTGAAGTAGAAGAATGCCTCTTATCTTTACATAATATTCCCATCAATGAAAGCATTAGGTATATTTAGAGGGTTATTAATAAGTAATAAATATTGCAAGAGCATGATGGTGTGTCGTCTCTTCTGTACCTCCACTGAAAGTGTGTTTTGGTGTGGTTTTCAGGTGACTTTCTCAGTAAATGGTGTCATTATGTTGACTTTTCTTTCAATCCTCAAGGCATTTATTTAGGTAAGTATCAGTTGACTTCTATAAGCATCCTCCCTTTACAACCCATCTCCATAATTGTAGCTCTTAAGGTGTCAAGTTTTACTTGAGAGTTCTGTTAATAATATTGATTTCATGAACATAGTATGGTTGCTTTAATATGCCTTTTTGGAGAAATATGCATATGTTTGTTTGTTGCAAACACTTTATATATAGGTGTAGCATCCCAACACAGTCTCCAATCTCTTCTCTTACTAGTCTGTGATGCTCAATGCTTTTGCAATTCAAAATTTCATCCTATTCTCATTTATGTATTTGATTTACATTTTTCGGTGTCTACAACGTTTACAAGGTAGTTGAAGCTAGAAAAGGAAGCATGTTTCTTGCATTAGCGATGGTAAGTTCTGATTCAAGGTTAATTTTTTCAATGAATGACTTTCCAACACTATGGACAAGCTCACGTATGGTAGAACATATTTCCATTTCTATTTTCATCTCATTTTTTTTATCTATTTTTACTGATATAGGAAGTGGTTTTGCTGTCCAACTTTTCCCCTTCTTTGCGCTTTTAGGAGGAGTTTTTATATGGTATGCATGAAACTACCATTTACCATATGGGGAAAATATTAATAATGTATTGCATCTTATGTAAAATATGGGTACAACTAGTTCCATACAATGGGCCTTAAAGTTTAATTTACATAGAAATACATGAGAACTTGCTTATTAAATTATCTATGTACTTTGTTCCCTAGTACAGGGGCATGTTGTCTCCCTCTGATGTGTTGTGTAGTCAGCCTCATCTTTTGTTGGTGGGAACTGGATTTGCCTTTGGATATTTAGTGGTAAGTCGATGTTGGTCACTAAGGTTCAGAGTTGGAGCTGACTTTCCCTTTGGCTTATGTATTGTCTGAGAGTTGATATTGCCATGGATTTGCACAAATAGTGATAGAAACACAATTTTGTATCCTTTGACCTGTTATATAGTTGTTAATTGCAATAGTAATAACTACACTAGCCTTTGACGATTATATTTTTATAGTCATCTGCTTCAAAATGCTTACCTCATTCTATGTTTATGATGGATGATTTACAGGGACGATTGATTTTGGCACATGTAATGTCCCCTCCCATCATACTAGCATGATAGAGAGAAACATGATGCTAAAGCTGGGCATCTAGCCCCATGAACTTTTAAATAAGCATTCACATAATATAAAAAGACATATGGAAATGTATAATTATAAGAAAACACAATGGAAGTAATTTCAATTACACATCCATCATACATTCAAGATATTCATCAAATAAATAATTGCAAAGTTAACACAAGAGAGTACTTACCTTATAACAAAGTAGTCCCAAGCAACTGGCTATGCAACTGCAACGTTCCACCCAACCATAAGCCAGTTGTGATCATCAATATCTCAACACACTGCCACCCCCAAGATAGGCATGATCTCTACAAGGAATCAGGGAACAACAGACTCACACATAGCCCAAAGATACACCCAATCAGCCAAGCCAAGCTACAGTTGGGTTTATCAGGCTGTTAGGCAATGGAAGGAAGAATTGCTAAGCTAGTGGGATCATCCATAGAGATATGGGCACCCTCTGCAAGATCTATCTAGCTTGCTCCCCACAATACCTACACACCTGGAACAATGAAGTATTCCCTTCACTAATACACAGTCCCTCAGGCCATACCTTCCATTCTAGTGTTCTTCAAGGTGTGCATAGAAGAGCAACCAACCCTTTTGATACTCTTGAGAGGTTACCTCCTCACTAGGTTTATCAAGCCAATTCTGGTCCACTTCCATTCCTAATTCTTGCTCATAATTTCCATCCAACACAGGGATGCACCCTACAACAAAACACAAGTGCTGAAAAATGTGGGCAACCAAAACGAACTGGTAGTTGGGGAATAAACCCTAGGAGGGAAAATTCATTTTCAGAAAACGTTTTTCTGCATTTTAGGGGCAAAAATGACCTCTATAAACCCCCAAAACGTGACTCCCTTTCTCTTAGCCACTATGTAACACAAAAATGAGCTCCCAGCTATGGAAAAAATACAGGAAATTGGTAAAAAGCATGATGGGGAAAGCCCAGCTAGCTCAGACTGCGTGAGAGAGGAAAAACTATGGGTTTAGAATGGCTTTGGGCACCATTTCATGGGTGTTTTCTTGCCCCAGAAGCAAAAGTACGTTTTTCTAGGTTGATGGCTTGCCCATGCATGAAATTGGCTGCCATACCTCTTCATTCCCAAGGCATTAACTGCCTCAACCAATTTCTGGAAGAATTAAATGATTGGGTGCATAACCCAAAACAGGTAGTTGGTGGTTTAAGGGTTTTTTAATTGACACATGGATTAACACCATTGGCTCAAGGGTTTGAATAATTTTCCTCCCTATTCCTTGTAGAATCATGCCCCTATCTCTTTGTTGCATTGCATTGCTAGTTGTGGGTTTTTCATTAAAATTTGTATTTACATGATGTCTTAGTTTACATTGTGCCTATCTAGCACAAGAACCATAGGCATCTATTTTTTAATTTTCGATACATAAAATGCTAAATCAATGGTGGGGCCTTGGCCTTGAGCTCCTCACCATGATTAAATAACAATATTTACATCATTTACGATTAAATGCAAAGGGGTTCAAAATGGGGACATTACAACACATTTAATATGTGATGAACCCAAGGGCTTAAAAACTGGCATGTGCATGGTATATTTTCATAAAATTAGATTGTTAAATTCAAGAGTAGTCTTTTGCTCTAGCCTTCAGCAATCAAACATGGCACCTTGCTAGCTGTGAAAAATAGTTTTCCTTGGCTTCTTTGGATATTGTTTCTTTTTGTTTTCTAATTTTAAAGAGTTTGTTATTTGTACAGTCGTTATTATTCCTTCATCTTGCAATTGCAAATGCTCTTTCTGCAAAACTTTTAGGTGGGTATGTCTTATTAACTCTAGTTGGTGTATGTGGTAAAAGTTATTTTTTAGTTTATAAAACAATTTTCTGATTAAAATTATTAATTTGTTGAGAAAATAATTTGCAGGGTTAGTGAGACATGTAAGCTTATTGTTGATGATGTTATTTTCTGTAGAACTCCCCTCATTGATGAGCAATTGCTGCTTCTTAGATTATGTGCTTTTACAAGTAG
Organism: Larix kaempferi; assembly: GCA_027924585.1. NCBI lineage: Eukaryota > Viridiplantae > Streptophyta > Pinopsida > Pinales > Pinaceae > Larix > Larix kaempferi. Next base: position 14,622,711 of record BSBM01000047.1, on the reverse strand, counting down.
TAGACCCAAATCCACATCTCTATTTCAACAGACATCAGAACTTGAAGATATGTTTGGCATTTTATTTGTGGCATATTTCTACATCTATACTTGACCATGTTTAATTCATTGTTCGACTGGTTGTAGTTATTCTTTACATGCACTTTGTCATTGGTGTCATTAATGAGATAACAACTACTTTATCAATTCGGTGCTTTAGGTAAAGGTTGCTAGTTTACTGAATTAGATATTAATACTTGGCCAAATCGAAGGTTTATTGCTTTGAACATTATTATATTGTTGATTTGCAGGATAATAAGGAAGGAAGCTTGAGAAGGTACAATCCAAGTCGCTTTTGTGCCAGGTGGAATTCTTTTTTATCGTATTGAAGCTACTTTTTGCTATAATTTGGGCCTTGGTAGACAATTATAGAAGCAAACTATCCTCAATCATAATTTATGGAGTCTACCGTCATAAGAAACCCAAGTATGGTACACTACAGGTTCTATCACATATTTATAGATATTTTATTTGGGATAAATTACCCTAATTGCAGTGGCTGGGCACATAGTGTTGGCTGAGAAGGCCCATGTTGAAGCAACTTTTAAGGTAAGCATTGACCACAGAAGTATACTGTGCAATGCCCAAATTCAAACCAGCATCCTGTAAATCCCTAAATACTTTTTTTGCTCTCTCAGGCTCTTCACCCTTTCCATATGAATCCAAAAAGCATATGCATTGTTGCAGGACTAGGCTCAATGCCTGAGTTTTTCATCTCACCTAAGATGTGATGCAATCTGATTCTATCTTGAAGAGTGTCCTCTGGGAAGTTTTCATTATGCGTCGACTATCTCACCCTAACAAACTCCCCTTGATAGATGTTTTTCGGAATAGCATTGAAGATGCATAGATGGGAATATTCAAAGTTAATGATATCCTGGACAAACAATCAAATCAATATCAATGCTTGAACTGCCTTCATACTAAACCAATCTCCTATTTGGGTATATGCATTATCTATCTCATGCTTCCAACACAATTAATTAAGTTCCAGATTTCATAAGAGAACAAAATAGTTTCTTAGAAACAAATACTCCACCCCAACGAATCATCCCACAGATCTCATCTTGGTTCTATAAGGATTTCAAATCCCAAAGGAATCAAATCCATTAGCATAATATGAAGCTTAAAAGTGGATGAACAAATCACTTACCTTCAATACATCTTCAACTATGATTATACCCCTTTTTGCAATTCAACGCAAATGTCAACTCCAGCATTAGACTACCATGATCCCAATATCCCTTCAATGCACTATCAAAGGTGCCTGCCCACACATTTGATTTGCATATAGCATCGTGATTGCACCAGACTCATGCTTTCCCCTGCCTTTTTTCTTTTTGTTCCTCATGACCAACTTAAAATCCTCAGTATTGCTTCTTTTCCCCATGATTATAAGGAGCATAGACACTTTTTTATTTCAAAGGAGTGGTCATATTGAGAGTGTCTCCTATGTGGGTTGATCCAGTGATCAATAAGCATCTAGTGGAATGTTTTAGCAGCATCAAATTCTGGATAGATAATATTCTATTGTTATAATTTTATAAATAGTATTTTTTAAAATTTCTCCACTGCTATTTAATTAATTATTAATTTTATTTTGTAATTTCATCAAATATAATTAATTAATTTTTAGCAAGTACCTTAGTATTGACAATAATCCAATTAATTGTGTAGTTTTCTTGTTCCAAGGGATGGCCTATAGATGAAGAAGTTTATATTTTTATTCCATTGCTTGGTTTTTAAAATTAAAATGGGATAGTCTAGGTATGTATGTTGTTACTTCTAAATGCATGAGATTTTCAGCCCAAGTCGATATTGATTATGTGTAGGTCATATCTGCTCATACTGAAGACCATAAAATAGTCTGTTGAAATGCGTAATTGTGTATGACACCACGGGTTATATGTTTGCTTTTTGAGTCACACAATCCACAGGTTAGGTATGGAGAAACTATAACAGTTGGTGTTTCTTGTGCTGGTACATGATTGAGTGAAGCCATTTCACTACTAGAGCCTCTGACATTAGATGTACTTGATTTTGTTCGTCAAGGAGCTCTTATAGCAATGGCTATGGTTCTTGTTCAGACAAATGAATCACATGAACAACAAGTAGGTAACTTCAGGTATGTTCTCCCTTGGACTTTACAATGGCTAATGAGTACTACATAGAACTTCAAATTTTAAAAGAAAATAGTCCAACAGTTCACCAAATTGTTTTCAAAATGTTGGTCTATACTATAGTGCAATTTTCACTCTGTTCAAATGCTTCATGCCATTGTTTCAGGCGTCAATTGGAGAAGATAATTCTTGATAAGCACAAGAACACCATGAGTAACATGGGTGCAATTATGGCTTCTTGTATTTTAGATGCAAGAGGTAGAAATGTAACTATTAAAAAAATTTCCACGTCAAAACATGATAGAATGACTGTTGTTATTGGAATGGTAGTCTTCACACAATTTGGTATCCACTTATCTATTTTTTGAGTCTGTCTTTCGCACCAACTGCTTTTACTGGGATTAAATATGACTTGAAGACCCCAAAGTTTGAATTTATATCTGATGCAAAACCTTCATTTTTTTACTATCCTCGCCCCTCCCGCAACTACCTCAGCTGCAAAGCTACCAACAACTGTTTTGTAACCACTAGCAAGGGATAAAACCAGAGGAAAAAAAGAAGCAAATCATAAAACTACAGTTGAAAAATTATCTGGTGATGATGGTAATACATCTATATCTGCTAATGGTGGTGTAGGCTCTAGAAAGGGCTCAAACTCTAGTTATAAGGATGGCGAACCAATGCAAGTAATTAATGCTCCTGTTAAGGTGCTTGTTATAGGTCAAATCTGCACTTCTCCGTCCTGTGATCACCTTACCTTCTAGATCACACAAACAGACACAAAGGATTGAAGATCTAGATTGCCTTGGATGTTTTCCTGCTAGAAGTACACTCCTCACCTGAAAAGATTGCAGTTTCTCCTGCTTTTGCCACATGTACGCCCCTCTCTACATACAAGACCTACATACTGTACCCTAATCTCCTCAATGGAAACCAGCGTACACCTCCCAAAAAGTTGTAAATGCATTTTGTAAAGCATAAAAGTTGCTTCCTGTACACTGCTCTTGTTATATGAAACCCGTGTACATCTTAAGATGAAATCAAAATTATATTAATTTGACAAATTGGTATTAGTTGAAGTTGGTTCTACAACTTCCCCAACCTCCCAATTCAACCACCTCTCGATCTAAACTGCCTACCTTGTCCCATAAATACAAGGAGGATCCATGACAGGGGTTGGACTCATTATACTCAGAAGACTCACAATAGCCATAGAATCTTGAGGGAAGGCTTGAAGTATTGTTACACTGGAGGAAAGTCCCAAGTCAGAGTGAAGAGCAAGATCCCAGGATCCGGTTGCAGAAACATCTCTACACGTCAGGTATATTGTACTAATTTCATGTTTCTTTGACAATAAAAAGGTCGAAACACCCTTCCTGCCCCAAATATGATATCTATTAGATTGCATGTCTATTTGGTGTAATTCTTGATTATAACTGATGTTAGATTACTTTGTAATTTCATCATATGTTATATGGTCAAGATACGTTGAGGAAGGTATCTTTGTATTGCAGGTTTTCTAAGCAAGAAATCAAGCGGGAGATCAAGTGAAAGACCAAGCGAAAGCTAGGATCAAACTTCGAAAAAGTGGTATGTATTTCAATCCCAATCTATTTCTTTTGCAGTAACTAAATGCAGTATAATCAATGTGTTTACCTGTCAACCCCTCCCAGTTGGTAGTGTCCATCTCCTCACTATAGGGTAGAAATCTCGAACAACAGACTGGCGACTCCACTGGGGAGTAACTGTGTATTTCTTTGTGCCCTAGGAGACCTAGTTAAGTGTTCCTTCCAACCCTTGTTTCAGTTTTTGATTGTCTGAGGGGCCTTGTAGGTCTGTGTTCGTTGTTCCTTCTTGCTTAGTGTATGTCCATAGTCTGCTCCAAAGCCTGTTTGTACCCTGCTTAGGCATGTACGCTGGTCTCCCCTAGATACAGTAGCATTTGTTGGCTGATGTACGCCCCTCCCTGCACTGAACAGTAGCGCACACCTCCTAGTGTATGCTGGTTTCAACACTGCACAGTGGTGTATAATCCTATATTGTCCAGTTTGTTGTTAGGATTTGTTTCCAAGCTTTTGGTTTCTGTTCCAGCCTGTTGCTTTGCCTTCTTTACTGACCTTTGAGACCTTTCAGGTGTCCCTTGAGTCTTGTTGGCCTCTCCAATCTCTTTTAAGCTTATTTTTGCTTGCTTGAGTCTTTGTAAGTGTCTTCATTGCCTTCTAGCCTTTTCGAAGTTTGTGCACTTCTCCATTTTTGGTCTAGTTGTACACCTTGATCCTAGTTGCTAGTTGCAATCATGCAAACCTGTGTTTCTTAAGCGTTAGTTGTTTGTGGCAATGTTAGCACGCTTCCTTGGTCTCTTATCCTTCGATAAGGGTTTGACCTAGTTTGAAATCCTTAGGATTGCTTTGGAGAGTTGCTTGGTTTAGTCACTTCCTGATTCTCTTTCAGTTTGAGTCCAAGTGAGTAGAAGCCCTCTAGTTTGCTTTCTTTCGAGTCTGTGTGCTTGGTAAGTTACCTTTTTGGTTCGCTTGCTTACTTTCTACTTGGCTTAGTCTTTTCCTTAGGGTTTTGATGCTTAGGAGAAGCCTTGTAGGTCTTCCTTTCTGCTTAAGAGTGTCTCTTTTCCCTTTTTTTTATGCTTTGTTTCCAAGTCTCAAGTTTTTCTTTTGCAAAAACTTGGTAAGTCAAGTCTTCTTCAGATCAGTTGATTTGTTTTTGTGAGCCATTTAGCTGTTAGTTTTACCCACACACTTTTGCATTTAGGTCTTGCTTGCACTTTTACAGTTTCTTTTTCTTGCACAATTATCAGAAAAAGCAAAAAATTGTTTTAAGTAGCTTAGTAGTAAGGTCTAGCATTGCTTTGAAGTAGCGTAGCTTACTTCGAAATATCAAAAGAAAATACAAAAATATATTTTAGGATTGCCTAGTTTTCGATTTCTGAAAGAATACAAATGGAAAAGAGAAAAATTTTGTGAATTTGAAAGCTTTTGCACTTTACTTTCATAAACAAACCATTCCACACACCGCACTACAACCTTTGAGTAACAAGTGGAATTATTAATAAAATTTATTAGCAACATTTTCTTTTTAGGAATACATGACATCAACTAGCTTAGGCTAGAGTTTCGAGCTTAAATCACCTTAAACTACTCAGAACTGGCTTCATTACTCAAAAATCATAGTACAACTTTCATTTAGGTAAATCCATCTATATCAAATAGTCCTGGGAAACTCTACTTAAACCAGAGCTAAGCACGAGGCCGTGGGAGACTAGAATTGTTGAGGATATCCCTTCAATTTCCTTTTGACCATAAACCAGAGTTGATTCCCGTATGGGGGTCCTTTCGAACTTCGAGCTTTGCTACCCTGCCCATGCGTTTCCACTAGGCTAACGACTGTCCCCCCAAGTTATTTCGTATTGATGGTAGCCTTAGTATCAGACCTTTAGAGCTCTACAGAGGTAGAGTGGGCGGTTATTCCCACTTCACCTCGGACAGACGTGGAAGGTAACCCTCTAGCAGTAATCCTGAGAAGGCGGTTTTGTGATTCAAGCACCTGCACCCAGTGGACCTCCAGAGGACGCCATGTAACGAACCGTCGATACTCTATTAGTCTGTTCTAGGCCCTGATCATCCCAAACTTGCTTCCGAGTGTATTTTCCATTGTTTTCCTTGTTTGATTACCTAGGACCTTTTTTAGTGGTGTCCTCTTTGTGCCATTTGTTTCTAGTTGGCCTTAGATTTTTCTGGTTTGTTGAGTCAGAAACTATGGAAAGCATCCCTGTGAGCACCAATCAAGGGACCCCTGTTGAAGGGGCTCCTTGTGCTTTTCCATTCATTGGAAACATTGATACTCCCTTAATGGCTACTTTGAATCTTCCGGATTCACTATAGGGCTACCGGTTTGGTTGTTTTCCACTCTGAATGCCTTGCATGCTCCTGATGCTTCGCAAGTAAGCACTTCACATCAAGAGCATCAAAACCCTATGCCTCCTTCGCCAGTAACATCTTCTCCTCCTCCTTCTACCTCATGTGGTGAAAGTAGTAATACTAGTAACCAGCAATCTAAAAGGAATAGACGGAGGAAGAATAGGAAGAAGATGCCAAAGCAAGCGGGTAGCCACCTAGCCTCTGCAAGTCATGCTGGGGGCACCAACCTAGCCTCTGAAGTTCATGCTGGAGGTACCTACCCAGCCTCTGGATGTCATGCTGGGAGAAAAATTTCAGTCACTGCAAATGATACTGAAAGCATGTCTTCAACCACTGTTGCTCATGTTGAGGACATGTCATTGATCATTGCGGGTCATATTAATGACAAGTCACCAGTTCCTGTGAGTCACACTGGAGACATTGAATCAACCACTACAAGTCATGCTGAGAAAGTTGACATTGTTGACAAACCTAATAAACAGAAGCTTAAGTTCCCTTGTAAGTTTTGTGAGGGAGACCATCTTACTCACTGGTGCCCTGCTATTCCAGAGGTGCAAAGAGTGTGGTCCATAGTTCAAAAGTCTTTTTCTTCTGAGCAACTAGCCAATGCAAGTCATGCTAGGGGCAAGCTGTCATCCAATGCTATTCATGCTGAGAGTAATGTTGTTGTTACGGAGTGTAAGCGTATAGGACGCAAGCCAAAGTTCCCTTGCCAACTTTCTAAGGGAGATCACCTTACTCACCGGTGCCCTGCTATTCCAGAGGTACGAAGAGTGTGGCCCATGTCTGAAGGATCCTCTGCTCCTGAATTGTCTATAGATTCCCAACAGCCTGATCAACCTTTGGTTGATAAATTGGTTGAACCAATGCAATCTTTGGTCAACCCCATTCTTCCTTTGGAGAGTGAAGAGATCGAATCGATGCAATCTTCAACTAATCCCTGTAAAATTATTCACAGCAAATCTAATGAACAAGTAAATCAATCACAACAGATGAATATAGAAAATATGGTGTAAAACTGTGCAAAACATGCAGCAGTGCTCAATATCCCAATAAGGGTGAATGAATTACAATAGAATACAATATCTGTCAATGAACAATTCAAATTGACTAAGTAGGCCATTCGAATCACTGAATGGAGTAGCTTGACTCCAACTAGGAGTCCTCATCATCAATCGGTGATGGTCATCAATGCACAAGAACCAGTCATCCAGGGGTCAATCTGAGTCTAACTGAGTGTGTCATGTGTAATTGAAGTGTGTAGCACTGATTAAGGGAAGGAGGCTCAGTGGGGGGCGCATGGGAGACTAACTGAAGTCAGAACAAGTCATCTAGTCAAACTGGTGGTCCAACGGAAGTGAAACAGTCAGTCGGGAGTGAAACTAGCCTCAAATCAGGGAGAATCGGAGCTAACTGAATGTAACTGAAGTGGAACTGCAGTGGTAGGTGAACAAGTGCGCCCTTCTCTGGTAGTAGGTGAGAAGTGGGCGCCTTTCAGCCTAGGAGGGCTAAAACTCTGAAGGAAGTGTCTCCCGGGTGCTAGAATAAGGTGGCTAAGGTGCTGGAGGCATCAAACTGGTGACTGGGATGCATGCAAAGTGCATGCAAGTGCATGCAAACCCTAGAATTTGCATGCAAACCCTAATTGCATGCAAGATCCTGAAAAAGATGATGTGGATATCCGAACAATCCCATCAGTCCTTCAAGGACTGATGCATCTGTCCCTGAAGTCTTCTGCATTACCAGTTTGGATGTCTCTGAAAATGGGGGCACGGCATCTGTGCCGAGTAAACCCCTACCAAGATCTGGGATCATTTCCTTTGATTGGAATAGTCTAAATGGGCCTCGCCTTCCTTCTTCTTCACCTTTCCAGATAAAGGTTGATATCGGCAACCATACGGTTCACTGATGTGTTGTAGATGAAGGAGCCTTGGTTAGTATCTTATCCCCTTATGCTTGGAGAGATTTAGGTTTCTCTAACCTTGTTATAGCTATTAATTGGCCATTGACCTTCAACAGAAGACCTAGTGAACCGTTGGGATTCCTCCCTCAGGTACCTGCTACTTTGAGTGGAAAAACAATCTTAGTTGATTTTATGGTTTTAAATGACCCCATGGATTTTGATATGATCCTTGGACGTGATTACGTATATGCTAGGCATGTTGTGGTGTCTAGGCTCTTTCTTGTGATTCATATTCCTAAAAATGGAAGCATTGTCACTATCAATCAACTTAAATTTGTTGATCCCTCTTATTATCCAACTATAGACCAAGTATGTTCCTCTTCAATAGGCACTACCATGTCACAATAAAATTATGTGGCATATTGTTCCTTGAGTCCAATTGCTACTGAGAAGAAGCCTCTGAATTTATGCTTACCTTCTCAGGACTGGGTCCCGGTAATTGACCAAGTGATTACTGAATCTGAATGTTTAGACATGCATTCCATCTGGGATAATATGCTTCCTTCTGATGAAGTTTTCCTAGAGTCTATAATGTAGTCTTTCATTCATTTGGACATTGATTCACTTACAAGTAGTCTTCCACCTTTCCTTCGATCTCGTTAAAAATAGTAAGGAAGCCAGGAGCATTCTTCCACCTTCACTCGTTAAAAACAGTAAGGAGTCTGCGAGCATTCTTTCACCTTCACTTCGAGCTCGTTAAAAGTAGTAAGGAGACTAAGAGAATTTCTTCCATCTTCACTTGGAGCGTGTTAAAAATAGTAAGGAATTTATGAGCATTTTTGTGTATATCCTTTGAGCTCATTAAAAACAGTAAGGAGGTGACGAGTTTACTTTTTCGGGCTCGTTAAAACCTTACGAAAAAGATCTTTATAGAGTTCTTTCACTCTCTTCTTTGACTCCTTAAATATGACAAGATTGTCGAGCAAACTTGGCCTCTTCAAGCTCGTTAAAGGAATTGAAGGTCCATCAACTTAGGTATAAGTTTAACCCGTTTATGGACCTTTGCGGATTACATACGAAAAATGAATACTCTAGTAATCCGTGGCTAGAAGAGTTCTCCTCTCATTGTTTTATAATTTTTCGGGGGAGGGGACTAACTATACGAAAAAGGCCTTTTGCAGCCTCTCTTTAGGGTTTTCAGGCTCTCTAATCATGAAAACACCAAGCAAGCATTCACCTATTCATGCTTAATGTGAAATCCACGAGAGGGTAAACCAAGGATTGTTTAAGTTTTTCAGACTATATGCAGGAAAACACCAGCGAGCATTAACCTACTTGGGCTTGATATTAGAAGCCATGAGTAGGTGTATGGAGTTATTGTTTAAGTTTTTCAGACTCCTTAAAATTGAAAACACCGGTGATCAAGAACAAATCTCGGCTCAATATTAAAATCTAGAGATCAGTACTATGGAGTATTCTTCTATCTCTTCTTTGAACTTTGTAAACAATGAAGAAGGTCTTGAGTCTTCCTCCCATTGGCTCGTTAAAATTATTACATGGTTGGACCTATTGAGTTTTCTATTTTTCTTGGACTCATTAAATAAACAAGATGAACATTCTTTTATAAAAAAGAATAAGGGATAAGAAGGGTGTATCACATCTCTTTCAGTTTCAATGGCAGTTTAAGTCAGTCATATCTTTGAACACAACACCTACTTGAGTCTTTCAGGTCAGTTGGGTTTTAGTTTTTGACCCTAGGGTGAACCTGATCTCCAATTTTTTACTCCCCTGGTTGGTTATTCTTCCAACCATGTGGAGGGTCTGTTATGTATCCTACATTGCAGACTTATATCATTCCCCATTATGTTTAAAACTGCCTAAGTCACTTTGTGTCGTGCTCACTGTTCAAGGATACAGCCTGTGTCGGCCATTCTGCAGTTTACCTTGACTTCATGTGTCGGCCATCCTGGTGTCAGTTTGTTTCATCTTATCACTCGTTCTACTCCACATCGACTCATACCTATGAGTGTTCCTCGTGTTGGATGATGGAGGATGCATTAATGCCTCCCTTCCATCAGACTTCTTCCCATTGACCTCATCTCATTATGATCTGGGAACGAAGTTTATAGTTTCGGTTAGTACCTTGGGGATTGCAGTCATCAGTGGCAGTTTCTCTCGATGTTGAATAAATGGGAATACATCAATATCTCTTATTTGACAGGTTCCTCAAGTGTTCGACTTCAAGTCCTCTTATTCATACTTGTTGGATCGTACTAAGTACCTTGGACCCCATTATCATTATCGATGGAAGTCCTCGCATTTGTTAATGATATACATTAATGACCGCTAATCAAATGATACCCCCCATGTTCGACTTCAGCTCATTTATTCGCATGGTTAGGGTTTGTACCTTGGGTTGTTTTGGATGAAGACCTTGGGATGATGATAGCATCACCATATTTATGTTATCCCCAAGCTGCGCAAGATTTAGCCTCACTCATTTCGGCTCTTTCTGAGACATAGATCCAACTTGTTGTTATGGCTATGATCTCTCTATTGACATGGATCCACACTTGTATTTTAGTGGCTATGCTCTATATATACATCTCCTAGTTATGTATCGAAGATCATGTTACGCATCTATATGATGTCAAGATTGTAATTAATAGCTGACCTTGATTGTTGTTTCAGGTGTTTTTTTGTGACTTGGTTCTGAGGTTTCTTGCTCCTCCTTTGACTTGGACTTATAATGTATTTCGGCCATCATTTCCCTCTGGCCTCACACATTAGGGGGCATCTGTTATAGGTCAAATCTGCACTTCTCCATCCCGTGATCACCTTGCCTTGTAGATCACACAAAAGGATACAAAGGATTGAAGAGCTAGATTTCCTTAGATGTTTTGCTACTAGAAGTACACTCCTCACCTGAAAAGATTGCAGTTTCTCCTGCTTTTGCCACATGTATGCCGCTCTCTGCATACAAGACCTGCATACTGTACCCTACTCTCCTCAAGAGTAACCAGTGTACACCTCCCAAAATGTTGTAAACGCATGCTGTAAAGCATAAAAGTTGCTTCTTGTATGCTGCTCTTGTTATATGAAACCCACGTACATCTTAAGATGAAATAAAAAATATATTAATTTGACGAATTGGGATTAGTTGAAGTTGGTTTTGCAACTTCCCCAACCTCCCAATTCAACCACCTCTCGATCTAAACTACCTACCTTGTCCCATAAATAAAAGGAGGATCCATGAGAGGGGTTAGAGTCATTATACTTAGAATACTGACAATAGCCATAGAATCTTGAGGGAAGTATTGAAGTATTGTTACGCTGGAGGAAAGTACCAAGTCAGAGTGAAGAGAAGGAGCCCAGGATCCGGTTGCAGAAACATCTCTACACGTCAGGTATATTGTGCTGATTTCATGTTTTTTTGACAGTAAAAAGGTCGAAATACCCTTCGTGTCCCAAATATGATCTCTATTAGATTACATGTTTATTTGATGTAATTCTTGATTATAGTTGACGTTAGATTACTTTGTAATTTCATCATATGTTATATGGTCAAGATATGCTGAGGAAGGTATCTTTGTATTGCAGGTTTGCTAAGCAGGAGATCAAGTGGGAGTCGAGTGAAAGACCAAGCGAAAGCTAGGATCAAACTTCGAAAAAGAGGTATGTCTTTCAATCCCAATCTATTTCTTTTGTAGTAAGTAGATGCAATATAATCAATGTGTTTACCTGTCAACCCCGCCCAATTGGTAGTGTCCATCTCCTCACTATAGGGTAGAAATACTGAACAACAGACTAGTGACTCTGGTGTTGAGTAACTGTGTATTTCTTTCTGCTCTAAAAGACCTAGTTAGGTGTTCCTTCCAGCCCTTGTTTCAATTTTTGATAGTCTGAGGGGCCTTGTAGGTCTGTGTTCTTTGTTCCTTCTTGTTTGACTCATTTCAGTAGTCTGTTACAAATACTGTTTGTACCCTTCTTAGGCATGTACGTTAGTCTCCCCTACATATAATAGCATTTGTTTGCTGATGTACGCCCCTCCCTGCACTGAACAGTAGTGTACACCTCCTGATGTATGTTGGTTTCAACAATGCACAATGGTGTATAATCCTGTAGTGTCTAGTTTGCTGTTAGGGTTTGTTTCCAAGCTTTTGGTTTCCGTTCCAGCCTGTTTCTTTGCCTTCTTTACTGACCCTTGAGACCTTTGATATCTCCCTTGAGTCTTGTTGGTCTCTCCAATATCGATCATCTTACATTTGTTGATCCCTCTTATTACCCAACTATAGACCAAGTATGTCCCCCGTGAGGAGGCACTACCATGTCACAATCAAATTATGTGGCATATTGTTCCTTGAGTCAAATTGCTATTAAGAAGAATCCTCTGAATTTATGCTTACCTTCTCGAGACTGGGTCCCGGCAATTGACCAGGTGACTACTCCATCTGAATGTTTAGACATGCGTTCCATCTAAGAGAATATACTTCCTTCTGACGAAGTTTTCCTAGAGTCTATAATGCAGTCTGCTATTCATTTGGACATTGATCCACTTACGAGTAGTCTTCCACCTTTCCTTTGAGCTCGTTAAAAACAGTAAGGAAGCCACGAGCATTCTTCCACCTTCACTCGTTAAAATTAGTAAGGAGGCTACGAGCATTCTTTCACCTTCACTTCGAGCTCGTTAAAAATAGTAAGGAGACTACGAGCATTTCTTCCATCTTCACTTCGAGCTCGTTAAAAATAGTAAGGAAGTTATGAGCATTTTTCTGTATCTCCTTTGAGCTCATTAAGAATAGTAAGGAGGTCACGAGTTTACTTTTTCGGGCTCGTTAAAAATTTACGAAAAAGATCTTTATAGAGTGTAACGTCCCCTTCCATCACTCCGTGCAAGGGAGGAAACGTTAACACACACCGGGCTTTTGTAAACTTAGCCCCACATATTTTTGCACATAAATTCTTAACATTTTAAAAACTTGTGTATGCAGATTCGACTTCAATAAAACACAGCGGAAATTAAACGTAATAACACACATGAGGACAAACCGAAGATGATTCTATATGCAAGGATTCAATCCCATTCCTATGCTATGCACAAACTTCATTTCAATTTCAACTTCATGAATAAATAACATTCAGATTTAGCACATTACAGAACACCAATTGTATATAATTTAATCCACAAAGAAATACTTATCTTGCAACGCAATGTCCAACGACTGGCTACGTGAGAGCAACGTTCCACCCAACCATAGATCTCTGTCCAGCCTGTATTCTTTCAGCTGAGAGATCACCCCCGAGCTGGGCTGTGTATCCACTAAGGAGGAACTAGATGGCTCCCTCACAGTCAGGATTTCACTCAGACAACCATGCTAAGCCAACACACAGTTGGGTTTTTCAAGCATGCAATGGGAAATGGAGAGGGATGCTAGTCCACTAAGCTCAATCCCAGAGCTAGTACTCATCAAGCTATTCGAACATCCACACTTGGATTTCTCACAGCTTTGTTCAGCAAATAACCCCAAATCCGTCACTGATTTTCTGGGCTATCCAAACTGGGTTTTCCCATGGCTTTTGGGGTAGCTATTGCTCCCAAATTCGCCCCCAAGGTTCCTACCAATGGATCCCCCATTGGATTTTTCTGTCCAATGCCAAATCGGGACGTTTTTGGCTTCCCAAAACGTGGGTTTCCTTCAAGTCGCGATTTCTGGTTTTTCTCATTGCTGGGAGCTCGTTTTTTTGGTTGGGAAAAGATGTCCCATACTTCCACAATGGAATGGGGATAAGGATGGAGCAACCCCCAAGATGTAGAGTGACTTGTGGGACAAGTCAAAAGAGCCCATACCTTCCCATACGAATTTCAGGGCTGCCCATACTCCATCAAAGTCATGGGCTGAAATCTCAACCACTTCCTTACAATTGGCATTAATGTCACCTAAGGAAGTCAAAGGGTTCACATAATGACAAATGGAAACCTATGGGTTACTCCCATAGCCCCCTCACCACTCCCTAGTGGATACACATGGCCCCTTCTCATTCGTTGCCTCCGTAGCCAGTTTTGGACATTTTATATTGCATGATGTCTAATTACATCCTATTACAATTTCCATGGCTTAAGAGCACATGGTATCAAAATATCAAATACTTGCCCTTTAAATAAACTTCAGGCTTTCCTCTAGCGGGGCCTTGGCCTTGAGCTCCACGCTAGGAAACATACATCACATGTACACATTATTTACATTAAAGGCTAATATATCCTAAGGGTCGAGTTGGGGGTATTACATAGAGTTGTTTCATGCTCTTGTTTGACTCTTTAAATATGACAATATTGCCGAGCAAAATTGGCCTCTTCAAGCTTGCTAAAGGAATTGAAGGTCGATCCGCTTAGGTATAAGTTTAACCCTTTTCCAGACCTTTGTGGATTACATACGAAAAAGGAATACTCTAGTCATCTGTGGCTAGAAGAGTTCTCCTCTCATTGTTTTGTACTTTTTCGGGGAAGGGGACTAACTATACGAAAAAGGCCTTTTGGAGCCTCTCTTTAGAGTTTTCAGGCTCTCTAAACATGAAAACACCAAGCGAGCATTCACCTACTCGCGCTTAATGTGAAATCCATGAGAGGGTAGACAAAGGATTGTTTATGTTTTTCAGACTCTATAAACAGGAAAACACCGGTGAGCATTAACCTGCTTTGGCTCGATATTAAAATCCACAAGTAGGTGTATGGAGTTATTGTTTAAGTTTTTCAGACTCCTTAAAATTGAAAACACCGCCGAGCAAGAACAAATCTCGGCTCGATATTAAAATCCAGAGATCAGTACTATGGAGTATTCTTCTATCTCTTCTTCAAACTCTGTAAACAATGAAGAAGGTCCCAAGTCTTCCTCCCATGGGCTCGTTAAAATTATGACATGGTTGGACCTATTGAGTTTTCTATTTTTCTTGGACTCATTAAATAAACAAGAAAAAAATTCTTTTATCAAAAAGAATAAGAGATAAGAAGGGTGTATCGCATCTCTTTCAATTTCAAAGGAAGTTTAAGTTAGTCATATCTTTAAACACAACACCTACTTGAGTCTTTCATGTCAGTTGGGTTTTAGCTTTTGACCCTAGGTTGAACCTAATCTCTGAGTTTTTACTCCCCCAGTTGGTTATTCTTCCAACCATGTGGAGGGTCTATTATGTCTCCTACATTGTAGACTTATATCATTCCCTGTTATGTTAAAAATTTCCTAAGTCACTTTGTGTCATGCTCACTATTCAAGGATACAACCTGTGTCAGCCATTCTGTAGTTTACCTTGACTTCATGTGTCGGCCATCCTGGTGTCATTTTGTTTCATCTTGTTACTCGTCCTACTCCACATCGGCTAATACCTATGAGTGTTCCTCGTTTTGGATGATGGAGGATGCATTAATGCCTCCCTTCCAATAGACTTCTTCCCATCGAGCTCAACTCATTATGCTCTAGGAACGAAGTTTAGAGTTTTGGCTAGTTCCTTGGGGATTGCAGTCATCAGTGGCAATTTCCCTTGCTATTGAATAAATGGAAATACATCAATGTCTCTTATTCGACAAGTTCCTCAATTGTTCGACTTCAAGTCCTCTTATTCACACTTGTTGGATCGTACTAGGTACCTTGGACCCCATTATCATTATCGATGGAAGTCCTCGCATTTGTTAACAGTATACATTAATGACCGGTAATCAAACGATACCCCCCATGTTCGAATTTAGCTTATTTATTTGCATGGTTAGGGTTTGAACCTTGGGTTGTTTTGGATGAAGACCTTGGGACGATGATAGCATCACCATATTTATGTTATCCCCAAGTTGCACAAGACTGAGCCTCACTCATTTCGGCTCTTTCTGAGGCATAGATCTAGCTTGTTGTTATGGCAATGATCTCTCTATTGACATGGATCCATGCTTGTATTTTAGTGGCCATGCTCTATATATACATCTCCTAGTTATGTATCAGAGATCATGTTACACATCTATATGATGTCAAGATTGTAATTGCTAATTGACCTTGATTGTTGTTTCAGGTGTTTTTTTGTGACTTGGTTCTGCGGTTTCTTGCTCCTCCTTTGACTTGGATTTATAATGTATTTCAGCCATCATTTCCCTCTGACCTCACACATTAGGGGGAATCTGTTATAGGTCAAATCTGCACTTCTCTGTCCCGTGATCACCTTTCCTTGTAGATCACACAAAAGGACACAAAGGATTGAAGAGCTATATTGCCTTGGATGTTTTACTGCTAGAAGTACACTCCTCACCTAAAAATATTGCAGTTTCTCCTGCTTTTTCCACATGTACGCCCCTCTCTGCATACAAGACCTGCATACTGTACCCTACTCTCCTCAAGGGAAACCTACGTACACCTCCCAAAAAGTTGTAAACGCATGTTGTAAAGCATAGAAGTTGCTTCTTGTACGCTGCTCTTGTTATATGAAACCCGCATACATCTTAAGATGAAATCAAAAATATATTAATTTCACAAATTGGGATTAGTTGAAGTTGGTTCTGCAACTTCCACAACCTCCCAATTCAACCACCTCTCGATCTAAACTGCCTACCTTGTCCCATAAATACAAATAGTAACCATGAGAGGGGTTAGACTCATTATAGTCAGAAGTCTCACAATAGCCATAGAATCTTGAGGGAAGGTTTGAAGTATTGTTATGCTAGAGGAAAGTCCCAAGTCAGAGTGAAGAGCAGGAGCCTAGGATCCGGTTGTAGAAATATCTCTACACGTCAAGTATATTGTACTAATTTCATGTTTCTTTAACAATAAAAAGGTCAAAACACCCTTCCTGTCCCAAATATGATATCTATTAGATTGCATGTCTATTTGGTGTAATTCTTGATTATAGTTTCAATGTTAGATTACTTTTTAATTTCATCATATGCTATATGGTCAACATACGCCGAGGAAGGTATCTTTGTATTGCAAGTTTGCTAAGCAGGAGATCAAGTGAAAGACGAAGTGAAAGTTAGGATCAAACTTCGAAAAATAGGTATGTCTTTCAATCCCAATCTATTTCTTTTACAGTAACTAAATGCAGTATAATCAATGTGTTTACCTATCAACCCCACCCAGTTGGTAGTGTCCATCTCCTCACTATAGGGTAGAAATCCCCAACAAAAGTGCTTTTTTTTAAGAGGGGTTTCTTTTAAAAATGAACTATAAAAGTACTAAATAACATATTGGTGGCATTTAATATAGTGATAATGGTGATTTTTGTTTGTTTGTTTCTCAGTTTAGTTGTTTTTTGGTAAATAGTAATGTTCTTCCTCCTATTCTGATTTGATAATGGTCCTTTGGATCCAAATTTGGAGATTATTATTGATAACAAAAGGCTAAAAATTTGATTCATCCTATGCATAAATCATCCCAGATTTTTTATCTGGTGTCTTGTACATTACTGCAGATGTAGTCACTAGTGCTCTTAAGCGGTACCACTGTCAGCCCATATTTACATAAATCAAAATAAATATCCACACATCCTCTGTCTCGGACAAATGACATTCCACCCACCTGTACCCCTCTCCTAACCTTACCTCCAACTCCTTAGTCCAAATCTTCCCTACCATCCATATTCCTCATTTGGGTCTATGGGTACTACCATTTATGCTAATGGTTTGATGCATGTTGGAACAACTGCAGACAATTTCCTAAGAGAAAATTTGGTGATGCAGTTGTGCTTTTATATTTACAATAAGTTTAATTTCACATTAACTGTGTTTCTTCCAGAATTTTGTATTTTTATATTGATATTTTATGGTTTTGATCTATTGTGTTACCAGGAATGGCTCAGCAGAGCCACAAATTGGGAAAAGTTTAGTGCTACAACTAGCATTGCGAGTCATTTATAGGGGTCATTCATAGGGGTCATCTTAAACAGGGTCATTCTTTGATGGCTCCTTACCTTCCATAGAATGGTGCTAGTGGAGGTGGAAGTCCCTTTTCTGAGGGTGGATCCCTATATTCCTTGGGACTTATACATGCAAACCATGGAGGAGGGATCAAGCAGTTCCTTCATGAAATCTTAAGCAACGGAAATCTTGAAGTAAGTATCTCCTTTGGTAACATATATTCACTATTTTATAATAAAAATTTTGATTCACCCTATTTCCATAGATTGTTGTAGTCTCAAAGGGAGCCCTTACAGATGTGATGTCATTTTTAAAGGTAATTTAACATGGTGAAGTAACATAGAACTCTCTTTGAATATTTTCTACTTGAATCTATCAAAATATTCTTATTTCTTGGATCTACCTAGAAGATATGATCCCAATTTAAAAATGATATGCAAGGAATTGGATCTTGGAATAGCCCTTATAGTTTATGGAAGAGAAGAATAGGAAGATACACTTACTGAACAAATGACAAGGGATCAGGAATCTATTTTGCGATATGGTGGAATGTATGCACTTGCATTGGCATATGGTGGAACAACCAATAAGAAGGTTGTCCAATTCCTTCTACACTTTGTTGTCTCAGATGTCAGCGATGATGTGAGAAGAACTGCAGTGTTGGACCTTGGGTTTTTTTTATACTAAGAACCTGAGCAGGTTAATTTTCTTTCCATGTTTTTGATTCAATGCTTTCTTATTGATTTCAAAATCTAAACCATCTTGATAGGAATATATTTTTTTGGTCAAAATCACGAGTGGAATTATTTCACACGAATACATAGGCAGCATTACTATTGTTTCTATATTCCTACATTGATTTGATGAATTTCCTTGTATTTTCATAGACACCACAGGTTTTATCTTTGCTTTCTGAGTCACACAATCCACATGTTAGGTATAGAGAAACTATAGCAGTTGGTGTTTCTTGTGCTGGTACATGATTGAGTGAACACATTTCACTGCTAGAGCCTCTGACATTAGATGTAGTTGATTTTGTTCGTCAAGGAGCTCTTATAGCAATGGCTATGGTTCTTGTTCAGACAAATGAATTACATAAACCACAAGTAGGTAACTTCAGGTATGTTCTCCCTTGGAATTTACAATGGCTAATGAGTACTACATAGAACTTCAAATTTTAAAAGAAAATAGTCCAATAGTTCACCAAATTGTTTTCAAAATGTTGGTCTATACTATAGTGCAATTTTCACTCTGTTCAAATGCTTCATGCCATTGTTTCAGGTGCCAATTGGAGAAGATAATTCTTGATAAGCATGAGAACACCATGAGTAACATGGGTGCAATTATGGTTTCTTGTATTTTAGATGCAGAAGGTAGAAATGTAACTATTAAAAAAATTTCCACGTCAAAACATGATAGAATGACTGTTGTTATTGGAATGGCAGTCTTCACACAATTTGGGTATTGGAATTTGGTATCCACTTATCTATTTTTTGAGTCTGTCTTTCGCACCAACTGCTTTTATTGGGATTAAATATGACTTTAATACCCCAAAGTTTGAATTTATATATGATGCAAAACCTTCATTGTTTGACTACCCTCGCCCCTCTCGCAACTACCGCAGCTTCAAAGCTACCAACAACTGTTTTGTTAACACCAGCAAGGGATAAAACCATTGGAAAAACCGAAGCAGATCATAAAACTACAGTTGAAAAATTATCTGGTGATGATGGTAATACATCTATATCTGGTAATGGTGGTGCAGGCCAAGGAAAATTTTAGTGGCAAAATTTAGCCCATGGGCTATTTTTCCAAAAAATGATTCGTTAATTTTCATTTTTTAAAGCCCCATTTCGCCCAATTTTGATGGGGTCAACTTTTTTCACTCTAAAAATCACCAAATTACTATATAAAGTATATAAAATCCTTATAAATTGAAATAATTTTAGAAAAATATCGCCAAATATTTTATAGTTGACATTTTAAGAATTGGTAAGATTCACCAAGGTTTATACACTTTTAAATAAGTATGGGTCCTTAAAATCATCCATGGTGCAGGCTATGGAAAGGTCCCAAACTCTACTTATAAGGATGGCGAACCAATGCAGGTAATTAATGTTCCTGTTAAGGTGCTTTTTGTTAAGAGGGGTTTCTTTTAAAAATGAACCATAAAAGTACTAAATAACATATTGGTGGCATTTAATATAGGGACAATGGTGATTTTTGTTTGTTTGTTTCTCTATTTACTTGTTTTTTGGTAAATAGTAATGTTCTTCCTCCT
This sequence comes from Larix kaempferi, assembly GCA_027924585.1. NCBI lineage: Eukaryota > Viridiplantae > Streptophyta > Pinopsida > Pinales > Pinaceae > Larix > Larix kaempferi. Next base: position 14,602,553 of record BSBM01000047.1, on the reverse strand, counting down.
AGTCTGATTTGATAATGGTCATTTGGATCCAAATTTGGAGATTATTATTGATAACAAAAGGCTAAAAATTGGATTCATCCTATGCATAAATCATCCCCGATTTTTTATCCGGTGTCTTGTACATTACTGCAGATGCAGTCGCTAGTGCTCTTGAGTAGTACCACTGTCATCCCATATTTACATAAATCAAAATAAATATCTGCACATCCTCTGTCTTGGACAAATGACATTCCACCCACCCGTACTCGTCTCCTAACCATACCTCCAACTCCTTAGTCCAATTCTTCCCTACCATCCATCTTCCTCATTTGGGTCTATGGGTACTACCATTTATGCCAATGCTTTGATGCATGTTGGAACAACTGCAGACACTTTCCTAAGAGAAAATTTGGTGATGCAGTTGTGCTTTTATATTTACAATAAGTTTAATTTCACATTAACTATGTTTCTTACATAATTTTGTATTTTTATATTGATATTTTATGGTTTTGATCTGTTGTGTTACCAAGAATGGCTAAGCAAAGGCACAAATTGGGAAAAGTTCAGTGCTACAGCTAGCTTGGGAGTCATTCACAGGGGTCATCTTCAACAAGGTTGTTCTTTGATGGCTCCTTAACTTCTATAGAATGGTGCTAGTGGAGGTGGAAGTCCATTTTCTAAGGGTGAATCCCTATATTCCTTTGGACTTATACATGCAAACCATGGAGGAGGGATCAAGCAGTTCCTTCATGAAATATTAAGTAGTGTAAATCTTGAAGTAAGTATCTCCTTTGGTTACATATATGCACTATTTTATAATAAAAATTTTGATTCACCCTATTTCCACAGATTTTTTACTCTCAAAGGGAGACCTTACAGATGTGATTTAATTTTTACAGGTAATTTAACATGGTGAAGTAACATAGAACTCTCTTTGAATATTTTTCTACTTGAAGCTATCAAAATAGTCTTATTGCTTGGATCTACCTAAAAGATATTATCCCAATTTAAAAATGATATGCATGGGTTTGGATCTTGGAATAGCCCTTATTGTTTATGGAAGGGAAGAAGAGGTAGATACACTTACTGAACAAATGACAAGGGATCAAGATCCTATTTTGCGATATGGTGGAATGTATGCACTCGCCTTGGCGTACGGTGGAACAACCAATAACAAGGCTATCCGATTCCTTCTACACTTTTTTGTCTCAGATGTCAGTGATGATGTGAGAAGAACTACAATGTTTGACCTTGGATTTGTTTTATACTCAAAACCTGAGCAGGTTAATTTTCTTTCCATGTTTCTGATTCAATTCTTTCTTATTGATTTCAAAATCTAAACCATCTTTACAGAAATATATTTTTTTGGTCAAAATCACGAGTGGAATTATTTAAGACTAATACATAGGTAGCATTACTATTGTTTCTATATTCCTACGTTGATTTGACGAATTTCCTTGTATTTTCACAGACACCATGGGTTATATATTTTCTTTCTGAGTCACACAATCCACATATTATGTATGGAGAAACTATAGCAGTTTGTGTTTCTTGTGTTGGTACATGATTGAGTGAAGCCATTTCACTACTAGAACCTCTAACATTAGATGTAGTTGATTTTGTTTGTCAAGGAGCTCTTATAGCAATGGCTATGGTTCTTGTTCAGACAAATGAATCACATGAACCACAAGTAGGTAACTTCAGGTATGTTCTCCCTTGGAATTTACAATGGCTAATGATTACTACATAGAACTTCAAATTTTAAAAGAAAATAGTCCAACAGTTCACCAAATTATTTTCAAAATGTTGGTCTATACTATAGTGTAATTTTCACTCTGTTCAAATTCTTCATGCCATTGTTTCAGGCGTTAATTGGAGAAGATAATTCTTGATAAGCATGAGAAAACCATGAGTAACATGGGTGCAATTATGGTTTCTTGTATTTTAGATGCAAGAGGTATAAATGTAACTATTAAAAAAATTTCCAGGTGAAAACATGATAGGATGACTGTTGTTATTGGAATGGCAGTCTTCACACAATTTGGGTATTGGAATTTGGTATCCACTTCTCTATTTTTTGAGTTTGTCTTTCGCATCAACTGCTTTTATTGGGCTTAAATATTACTTGAAGACCCCAAAGTTTGAATTTATATCTGATGCAAAACCTTCATTGTTTGACTACCCTAGCCCCTCCCGCAACTACCTCAGCTGCAAAGCTACCAACAACTATTTTGTCAACACCAGCAAGGGATCAAACCAGAGGAAAAAAAGAAGCAGATCATAAATCTACAGTTGAAAAATTATCTGGTCATGATGGTAATACATCTATATCTGCTAATGGTAGTGCAGGATCTGGAAAGGGCCCAAACTCTAGTTATAAGGATGGCAAACCAATGCAGGTAAGTAATGTTCCCGTTAAGATGCTTTTTGTTAAGATGGGTTTCTTTTAAAAATGAACCATAAAAGTACTAAATAACATATTGGTGGCATTTAATACAGGGATAATGGTGATTTTTGTTTGTTTGTTTCTCAGTTTACTTGTTTTTTGGTAAATAGTAATGTTCTTCCTCCTATTCTGATTTGATAATGGTCATTTGGATCCAAATTTGGAGATTATTATTGATAACAAAAGGCTAAAAATTTGATTCCTCTTTTGCATAAATCATCCCAGATTTTGTATCCAGTGTCTTGTACATTACTTCAGATGCAGTCGCTAGTGCTCTTAAGCAGTAGCATTGTCAACCCATATTTACATAAATCAAAATAAATATCCACACATCCTCTATCTCAGACAAATGACATTCCACCCACCCATACCCCTCTCGTAACCATACCTCCAAATCCTTAGTCCAATTCTTCCCTACCATCCATCTTCCTCATTTGGGTCTATGGGTACTACCATTTATGCCAATGCTTTGATGCAAGTTGGAACAACTGCAGACACTTTCCTAAGAGAAAAGTTGGTGATGCAGTTGTGCTTTTATATTTACAATAAGTTTAATTTCACATTAACTGTGTTTCTTCTAGAATTTTGTATTTTTATATTGATATTTTATGGTTTTGATATGTTGTGTTACTAGGAATGGTTGAGCAGAGCCACAAATTGGGAAACGTTCAGTGCTACAGTTGGCTTGGGATTCATTCACATGGGTCATTCACAAGGGTCATCTTCAACAAGGTTGTTCTTTGATGGCTTCTTACCTTCCATAGAATGGTGCTAGTGGAGTTGGAAGTCCCTTTTCTGAGGGTAGATCCCTATATTCCTTGGGACTTATAAATGCAAACCATGGAGGATGGATCAAGCAGTTCCTTCATGAAATCTTAAGAAGCGGAAATATTGAAGTAAGTATCTCCTTTAGTTACATATATGCACTATTTTATAATAAAAATTTTGATTCACCCTATTTCCGCAGATTTTTTTACTCTCTAAGGGAGCCCTTATAGATGTGATGTAATTTTTACAGGTAATTTAACATGTTGAAGTAACATAGAACTCTCTTTGAATATGTAGGGGTTTGGATCTTGGAATAGCCCTTATTGTTTATGGAAGGGAAGAAGAGGTAGATACACTTACTTAACAAATGATAAGGGATCATGATAGCCGTTTTTTAATGATCATCATTGATCCAGTAGTTACATCTATATTTTCATTTTTTTCTATAATCAATTTGACATTCTGGAATTGTTTTTCAAATATAAAAATATCTATTATATAAAAAACACTCCCAGAAGATTTTGAAAATTATGCTTCTTGCTCCCGCTCCCATGCCCGTTCTATCCGCTTGAATAAATTTATTTTAAAGAAAGATTGAATTTGCATTGTGATTGAGGGAAGTGAGGGGCTTTAAGGGTGCTAGCTCAATGGTAGAGCACCTGCCTTATAGGCAGGAGGTTGGTGGTTCGATTCCACCGTGCCTTATTTATATTCTTAAACCACTAAAAAGAGATAAATGACTAAAAAAATGACCAAAATTTGCATATAAATGACCACCAATACAACATGAGAGATAAGTGACCAAAATATGCATATAAATGACAAGTTTTGAGTTGGCGATCGCTGGTAGAAAATTAGCGGTCATTTATCACGTGACAAAAAATTTGGTCATTAATTGTGACAATTAATGACCAAATATATTACCAAATTAATGACCAAATATACGACCAAATATATAACCACAAGATAAGCTATAAATGACCAAGCTAAATATGACCAAGCTAAATATGGCCACATATTTGCTACCAGTGGTCACCAACTCAAAAATTGTCATTTATATGCGGATTTTGGTCACTTATTTCTCATTTTGTACTAGTGGTTGCTCAACTCACGCATTCAAAGTAATATACAAAAACAAATTTACTAACTTTGTTTTAAAAAAATTGTTTATGTAAAGAACATTCAATATCTATTTTGTAGGTAATGGAAGGAGTAGACACATCTTCCGAGGATGGATCCCATCATAATAATCATGAACAAGAAAATGTTAATGAATAAAATATATACATGGAACTTGTTAGCTTTTGAGAATTTACTTAAATCTGATCTAGGATCTTAACTGAGAGAACAACATGTACAACATATCAATCATAGACACAATAATGCAAGCACACAAGAGACATAGAGTTTACTTGGGGAAAACCATAAAGGTGAAAAACCCCAATAACTTCCTCAGAGATAGATAGAGAAATGATACAACCCAAGCATAAGAGATAGACATCTCCTAGTAGCAGCTTCTCCTCCTCCACAAGTGCGCCACTCTCCCAAGTGTGTGTGAGAATAGAATGATCAAATAGACTTCCTCCTGCACTCTATTTATACTTGACTTGACTTTCCTAATAACCTTTACTAGGTCGGCCTTAAATTAACCACATACATAATGCTGACTGGGCCGACACCCAATAGGGTGGTTTAATAACCCTTCGACCCACATGACTTATACAGGGCCGACCCCAACAAGGTGGTCTAATAACCCATCAAGTATAAGTTACGACACTTACAATATAAATGACGACACTTCCGTATAGAGGAATAATAACATCTTTGTAGGAATACAAACACTTCCGTATAGAGGAATAATACCATCTCTATAGGAGTACAATATACATATATGAAATACATGGGTGAAATACATTCCGAAGTTACATATACATCAACACTCCCTCTTAACTAGGAATGTATTTCTCGACACAAGTCTTCTAGCACAAGTCTTCTTCTCTGGATCATCATCAATGAATCATCATCCTTGAATCATCATCATCGTCACTGCTGCTACTATCTCAATCAATATCTGAATCTACTCATCATAGGAAGTTCTATAGAGCCAATCCTTTTTCATACTGGATGTAGGCCCACCATCTGTAGGTCTTCATGATCACTGGCCATACTGTGGAATCCTTAGGACTTATTACGTGCGTCACAAAACCTGGCTGCAAGATCTGAGGCTGTTATGAGCACACAGCTCTACCTGTCGGATCTCCCAGGAGCACATTACATGTGACTGTCACAAAACCTTAAAAGAGTCTCTTGACTAGCAAGAACACTAAAGAGCATCTGAGGCCTTTTTCATCCTGTCTAGATCTCTAGGACTTATTACATGTGACCCCCACCACAAAACCTTAAAAGAGTGTCTTATCAAGGAAGAACCCTAAAGAGCATCTGAGGCCTTTTTCATCCTGTCCAGTTCTCAAGGACTTATTACATGTGGTCATGGAAATGCCTCGAAAGAGCATCTGAGGCCTTTTTTCATCTTGTCCAGATCTCCCAGGTATACTTACAAGCCATAGGAAAAAACCTCGAAAGAGCGTTTTCCAGATCTCCCAGGGAGCTATTATATGCCAGCGGCAAAACCTAGCAAGAGAATATGCAAACCTCCCAGGGCGTTATTATATGTCCTCCCAAAGCAAAACCTCGAAAGAGCATTTGCCAGATCTCCCAGGGAGCTATTATATGCCAGCAGCAAAACCTAGCAAGAGAATATGCAAACCTCCCAAGCCGCTATTATATGCTTATCTACACAACCTGTCCATGGCCACAGAGTATCAACCTGATACTCACCATACATCATCCTGATGTATAGATGATCATCCTGATCATCATCACTGCATCGTCCTGATGCATGTCATCTGGAGCAACATCCTGAAGCTCATCATCCATGATCATCCTGATTATACAATGCTTCCACCTAATGCATACACAGTATCTGCCTGATACATATAATCATGCATGATCTACCTGATCATACAATGTATCCACCTGATACATATACAAATACATGATCCACCTGATCATACCTGATACATATCAACATACATGATCTACTTGATCATACAATGTATCCACCTGATACATATACAAATACATACACATGATCCAACTGATCATATCCAACATTCAACATGATGCATACATACATAAACGATCCAACTGATCATATCCAACATCCAACATGATGCATACATACATAAATGATCCAACTGATCATATCCAGCATCCAACATGATGCATATACATATACAGAGCAGTAACTGGAGCATCATCCTGATGCTCATCATCCAGTGCTTACATCCACAGCCATGTGAAGGATCCTCCTTCCAACAAGCTTGGAATGGATTCAGCAAATGTCTCCATCACTTCTTCCTCGAAGTGTCATCGATCTGAAGAACACAAAGCCTCTCTATGAAGTACTCGAACTTCACTCTGGATAGTGGCTTCGTCAGCACATCTACAATCTTATCATCCGTCGCAACATACAGAAGCTTCATTGCTCCTCTCTGTACCATATCCCTGATATAGTGATATTTGATCTCTATGTGTTTCGACCTGTCGTGGAACACCGGGTTCTTAGACAGCTTCACAAAACTCTCATTGTCACAAAAGATACCAGTAGCCTCCAACGAGAGATCAAATAACTCATACAGTAGCTTCCTAAGCCATACTGCCTCACAATTAGCCGAACAAACTGCAACATACCCTGCTTCAGCTGTACTCAGTGCTACTTAGGACTGCTTCCTGCTAAACCAAGAGATCACACCTGATCCCATACTGAAGCAACACCCAGAAGTGCTCTTCCTATTTACAGCACTGCTTGCCCAATTTGAATCAACATAACTGTGCATGTTAAACTTTTGATTCGCATCATACTTGAGCCCATACTCAATTGTACCCTTTAGGTACCTCAGAATATGCTTTATAGCAACCAGGTGAACACTCCTCAGATCAGTCAAGAACTAGCTCAATGTGTTCACCGCAAAGAAAATATCTGGTCTTGTCTTCGTCAAGTACATCAAGGAACCAATCATCTGATGATACATAGTGACATCAACCAACTTAGATGAAGAATCACACAGAAGCTTCAGGTTCGATGCCATAGGTGTGGCCATGGCGTTGTAGTCCATCATCCCGAACCTCTTTAGGATCTCTATTGCATACTTCCCTTGTCCAAGGAAGATCACATCTTCACTCTGCCACACCTCCATGCCTAGAAAATAGTGTATCATCCCCAAGTCCTTCAACTCGAACTTGGCAGCAAGCTTCCGCTGTGTGTCGGCAATCAATCTATCTTCACCTGTAATAAACAGGTCATCCACATACAAAAGTAGTATCACTGGATTGCCTTCCTCAACCTTGTAGTAAAGGTTGGAATCCACTTTACTCTTGGTAAAGCCCAAACTAGATAGAAAGCTGTCTATCCTACCATACCAAGTTCTGCACATATATGACTTCCTGTCATGTGTCTCAAAACCAAGTGGCTACTCCACATACACTTCCTCTTCGACTACACCATTCGAGAAAGTTGTCTTGACATCCATCTGGTGTATATTCCATTTCATCACTGTAGCCAGAGCAAGTACTGATCTGATGGAAGTGTGCCTGGCTATAGGTGTAGAAGTCTCTTCATACTCAATCCATTTTTCTAGGAGAAGCCACGAGCTACAAATCTCGTTTTGTATTTCTCCATGCTACCATTTGGAACATGCTTGATCTTATAGATCCATTTGGAAGTCACAACAGACTTCCCTTCAGGTCTTGGGATTGCATCCCAAACATCATTCTTCATGATCGAATGGTACTCCTTGATCATGGCATTCTTCCTGAATCGTGGGAACTTCAATATATTCAATATCTTCAATAGATAACTTTGTTGCTGAAACAAATGTTGTAGTCCTTTTGTAGGTGCTCAAATACGATCTTTCCTACAAAACAACTTAAATTGCATGATTAGAAACTTCTCATAGTTTTTTCAGAACAAAATCTTACACATAAAGAAATATGTCATACAGTCATGTAATTATTTTAGCCAATGCTTCAATACAACATTCATCCATATCCTGTAACTTTCTAGATTCCTTCCAATCTCTACCAGAACATTGTTAAGAGTTTGCACTACTCCCAACATGTCATCAAAGAGGTTTCATTCTAGATAAGTAGCAATGGAATGTTGTATAGTGCCATAGGCCACTTATCTATCACATGCATATTAGTAGTATACTGTTCATCAATGCAACTATTCTAATATGCATAATACACAACCTAATTCTAGGGACATCGGTATATACATCATTGAACAATATTATTTAAACAATCAAATATGCAAGAAATGATCATTCAAATACTTATCTTTGTTTGTTTGTTGGGTTGACTCCCTCTCAGTTCTTGCTTCCTTTTTGCAACTCCATTATGATGTGGATTGTGAGAAGTGGTCAACTCCATCTGAATATCTGCATCCTTGCAGAAACTACTGGAGTGTGCTCCCTCTTGATCTTTGCTTCCTGGATTACCTTTCCTTGAACTTATATCCATCCTCGATCACTATGCATGCTTACAAGAATCATTATTGTGATATCCTCGAGATCTCCTACATAATCATACATTTATTAGTATATTCTCAATACTATCAAAACACAATAATATTAAGCATGTATAGTCATGATCATTTCAAACAGAAATAATAAGCATTAGTATTCAAGGACTCTTATGGTTAGTTATAAATTAAAGTAAGAAACATAATATGTCTACACCCGTGATTACTCAAACCTATACTTTCATGACTCTTCTGGTTAAGAAACATAATATGCATACACCCATGATTATTCAAACCTATGAATAATCATTATCAATCATGCCATGTATACTTTACACAAGGTAGGATTCTATCTTGATATAGGAAAAACATACCTGGATTAATATGTTAGTTGGTTATTGTCTAACATACCTACATGATGTCTTCTTGTTCTCTTGAGTGACTTGTGCTACTAACCTGCATATCTCATAAGTTAACCATTGTAGAACCAAGTTATACATACCTCGTAAGTAGATCTTCTATGTGATCCATGACAATGGATGAATCTTTGTCTTCATGTCACGATGATCATATGTTCTTGAAGTAGAACATGATTTGTCTTTCTTGGTGTAGCTTTCATGTTAGCGAACAACATAAACTTCATACAACATCACAATGCATTAGTAAATCATAAGTGTCAAAAACCATAATCTATTATGCATTCATAATTTTATTAAGGTGATACGACAAGTCTAAAATTAACCAAGATTGTACTAATCGTAATAATATTAAGACAAACATATCGTAAGCTTAATTATGAACAAAATTCGAAACATACGTGAATGAGTCATACCTGTCGAGATTGCTTGTAATCTTCTTATGTAAGGCCTCAACCTCATCTCCCTCTGAAACAGTAACTTCTTCACTTATGCAGGTGACCAATCCATTCTATTCTAGGATTAACCCAATCCACTTGATTTGCAGGAACTGGATCTAGAGCTAGATTAGGGTTTGTCAGAGAAATCCTAAAAAATCAAACTTTGAATTTCAAACTTCTGAAAGGATAGAAAGATGTGCCTTGAAGAGCTGATCAAGCCAATATATTCAGAATTTGAAAACTGCAAAGTTTCACCCCTCAATTTTGCCTTTGAAACTTCTAGATTCACTAGACATGACCCTGAACTAGGGTTTGATAAAGCCCACCCTTCTGCCCAATCAAAAGGTTCGATCCAAATCTCTAAGCTTCTATTTTCCATTTTTTTTATCAAAGTCCTGAACTAGGGTTTGATCAAGCCCACACTTCTGACCAACCAAAAATTCTGATCTTGGTCTCTAAATTTCGATTTTGATGAGTAGCATTCAATCGTGGCCTCCGATTACAAAAATTCCATATTTCTCCGAAACCCTAAATTCTCGAAGCCATGAATGAAGGTGCTAAAAAATCATTATGTTTTGACAGAAATATGTACCTGATTGTTTCTGGTGTAACTCCAAACTTTCCAATCCACAAGGTCTGAAATTTCTACTTGTGGTAGCCGGACCTGTCATCTTTCCAACCCCATAGGTCTGACCTCAATTGGATTTTCTAAGAGATAGTTATGCCAAGTGTCACAGCGTGACCTATTTATGGGATAAAACATGCGAGCAAACTTGTACTACATGCCACATGTCACTAGTTCAGTTTCGGCCTCTGAAAAGGTTACCTGAGAAAGTACAATCCGTGCACTACCTGTTACATTTTACAAAATTTCATTTGAAGCTTCCTAGCCCAAGTTATGACCTTTTTTCCTAGGTCACCTATTTATGACTCAAATCTAGAAGAGGTAGACACCCCATATTGTACAGATCATAAAACACAAAGTACAACGAATTAGAAGTTTTTCTTTGGACACAAGGTACATGGGTATCTGATATTCGACCTGTAAAAGTTTCAGATCGGAAAACTTCGTGAAAATGGATTTATATCGAAAGTGCTACGATGACTTGTTTTTTCTATATCAAGCCCTAGCATCGCAAGTGCAACAAGTGTCATACATGCCATACCATGCCTTCTTTTAGGCTAGCTCTGATACCATTTTAGTTTTTTAGAATTTACTTAAATCTGATCTTGGATCTTAACTGAGAGAACAACATGTACAACATATCTACAGCATATCAATCATGGACACAATAATGCAAGCACACAAGAGACATAGAGTTTACTTGGGGAAAACCATAAAGGTGAAAAACCCCAATAACTTCCTCAGAGATAGATAGAGCAATGATACAAACCAAGCATAAGAGATAGACATATCCTAGCAATAGCTTCTCCTCCACAAATGCACCACTCTCCCAAGTGTGTGTGAGAATAGAATGATCAAATAGAGTGCCTCCTGCAAGCTATTTATACTTGACTTGACTTGCCTAATAACCTTTACTATGTCGGCCTTAACTTAACCACATAACATAATGCTAACTGGGCCAACACCCAATAGGGTGGTCTAATAACCCTTTAACCCACATGGCCGACCCCCACTAGGGTGGTCTAATAACCCATCAAGTATAAGTTACGACACTTACAATATAAATGACGACACTTCCGTATAGAGGAATAATAACATCTCTATAGGAATACAAACACTTTTGTATAGAGGAATAACACCATCTATATAGGAGTACAATATACATATATGAAATACATGGGTGAAATACATTCCGAAGTTACATATACATCAATAGAACTAAATGATCACTCATCATAACTACTTCGAACTATTAAAGATTTAAAGGTTGAATTGCAGAATGTTAAAGGCGATAATGGAAGAATCTTAAAAGCACAGGAAGAACTAAATCAAGTGTTGCTAGATAAATTACATAGTGAAGGAAGGGATAGAAGAAGAGAAACTGAATATGAATATGGAACTATCTCTTACAGACGTAAAGTCAAAAAGTTAAAATTCTTCGATAAGGAAAGTAAATCATCCTAAAAAACTAATGGTAAATCACATAAAAAGAAACATAAGTATTCCAGTGATAGTAGTGATAGTGATTGCAACCCTAAAAAGAGAAAATCCCTATGAAGAAATATAAGGAGTTTAAAAAGATAAAACCGCCAATGTTTAATGGAGAGATAGAAAAGGGAGAAGAAGCCGAAGCAAGGCTGTCTGCGATGAAGAAATACTTCCAAATCTATAATTACTCAGACAGGTTGAAAGCTAAAATGGCTATTTATAATCTAACGTGGAAGGCTTATATATGGTGGTAGGATATAAAAAGGGTGAAAAACATTAAAGAAAAGAATATAACTTGGAGTACTTTTAAGAGATATTTTAAAAGGAAATTTATGTCTCAACAATAATATGAAGAAAAGGTTAAAGAATTCTATGATTTAAAGCTAGGCTCTATGAACATGAAAGAACTAACCAGTAAATTCTTAATTCTACTAATATATGTACCTTATATCATCGATGAAAAGCCTAAGATACAAATATTTCTAAGTTGTTTGCCTTTTAACATCAAGGACATAATTGAATATGATAACCCGAAAACCCTTGAGGAAGCAATGAGGAAGGCTAACTTCTATTACGAACATAAAAGAAATAGAAGGGAAAGTGTACCAAGCTGGAAGGTTAAAAGACCAAATAATTTCAAACAAAGAAGAAATTTTTTAAAATTTAACAGAAGTGTTGGAAATAATAATTCTCGGAATGATCCTAACACAAATTTTCAGGGAACAAATTTTAAATGAAATGCATAGTAGAATTATACAGTAGCAAGAAACAGAGACATACCTAACAATTATGTTAAAAATAATGAACAAAGAGAACGAGTTAAATGTTTGGATTTCCAGGGACCACATTATGCAAAGGACTGTCCCAATAGAAAAAGAAACTTCAGCAACGTGCATACAGTTCAGGAAGAGGCAACAGTTGGTGACTTAGCAAATGAGATGCCAAGAATAAATCCAACTTTGGAGAATCGACAGGATGATCACCAGACATCAATGGTTTAAATAGAAGGTATGATCAAGAACAAACCAATATCTATTTTAATTGACCCAGGTGCTAGTTTAAGCTATGTATCACCTAGTATAGTAGAAAGTTGTAAATTGCATTTGGAAAAGTTTGAAAAATCTTGGTTGGTTCAGTTAGCTACAGGAACCAAGAGAAAGGTAGTTAATTATGTGAAAGATTGTTTGTTACAACGTATTTTTCCACCTTGTGAGCATCAACACTCATTGGCCTTCAATATTCATTTTATTGACTCAGATCAATTATTTGTCCTCCAGGAACCATTATTCCCTATTTTTGTTCCTGTACGCTATCTATTCCACTATACCTAGTGTATACTCAGGCTTTACCAATCTAGCCCACGTGCATCGAGTTATATGGTAAAAAGCAGTAAAAACTCTATTTTCACTTCCAAAAAGCGGTCTTAGGGTGACCTTTGGCACTCCATGCACCCCGAAACGACTCGATTCGACCTTTCACCTACCTTTGGAGGGTTATATATTAAGATCTTATGGTGTATGGAAGGGAGGAGAAACAAAGAGCACCATAAATCTATTGGGATTTTGTCGTGACTTGAGTCTACATACATTCATCCTTGTTGTTGTGAACTTCTTATGTTCACCTACCAAACGCCTTCATAGTTTGAGTTTGCCATTGCATGAGGGATTGAAGTGGCGGAGGCACAAGTGGAGGGACCTAGTTCTTGGTTCACATGGGTTGCCGGCAAGAGGTTGTATCATGTACTTCTTGTTATCATTAATGGAAATACTCATTTCTCGTCCAATTGATCTAGTAAATGTTGTTTAATTACATTGGGTTACATTTGCTTATTATATCATGGACCATGCTATTGATTATGCTAATGTCTTTCATATATTATATGCACTTTCTTGTATTTGTTGTTGAGACTAAGCTGCAGGGTCAAATGTAGATATTGAAAGCTCAACGTGGATCTACATCAAACATCCGGTTGAAGGATGGTCTTTTCTCCATATCTTAGAATTTTCATTTATATAGCATTGTTTTGAGAATTGAGTAGATTTCTAGCAATCATCTGTTTGTTGTGGTTTTCCCCATACCATAGGAAGTTTTTCTACATAATAGAAATGGCGAATCCACTAGGGAGGAACCTCCATTTTGGGGATTTTTAGGTATTTTTCCTTATTTTGAGTTGATGTTTGTCAAGCTTCTGTGTCATTGACTGGCCATTGGGTTCTGTATTAGAAAAATTGATTTTTCTGGGCTGTTTGATTCATTTTTGGCTCATTTACCTTTCCCTGTACACGGTCTAGCCTTGTTTTTCCCGAGTCCCACTATTGTCAGTACAGTAGCCAACATACAGATGCTATTGTTCTATGAACAGTTGCGTACAACTCCGAGATTGTCTTGTTTATGACCTTTGGTTGTTGTTGGGTTGGTTTTGAGTATTCCTCAGTCTTGGTAGTCCTGTTTCCTAACTGTTACATGCTCTTTTATTAACCAGAAACTCCTCTTTCTTTTGATTTTTGAGGTTTGTGGTTTCCCACCATTTTTTGTTTTTATAGCTCATTAACTTGGCTGAGTCTTACTTTCTTGGGATTTGCTGGGTTGTCTGCTTTGCATGCTCTGCATTTCTTTTATGAAAAGTTTGATTTTGCTTGCTTTTTTTTCATTTCATTTATATTGAAAAAATACAAAAACATTGTTTTTCATTTTCCTTTCATTTATAAGCAAAAATAAAAAAATATTTGCTTTATGTTTCTGCATTTTGCATCAGACTGCTTGTGTTTTCATCTAGCACTTGCTTGTGCATTGAAATTATAAAGAGATTGCATTTTTTATTTCCGAAAGAACCATTGGATTGACTGTCATACTAGTGGCATGCTTTTTATTGATAGATGGGTCTAGTGCTTTTCAATTGTGCATATCATTGAGTCTCTTCACATCATTAGTTTCATGACCATATCCTTTGAGTAATTAAATCCATTAAAATTAGCGCTTAATCTTAAAATTGATTAGAAATGATTTTCTCTTTTATAGGGTGCACCAACTAGCATAGGTTTAGAGTCTTGGAATAGATCATTGTGAGTTAAAAATCCAAGACTATTAAACGAAACATTATGTGTCTGAACAGGGAGTGGTGAAACCCATGGTATACATCAGTGTTATCAAAAATCTCTACTCAAACCAGAGTTAAGCACGAGGTCACCGAAGGCTGGTTGGGGAGATAGCCCTCCAATACTAGCTGAACGTGGGAGATATTTCCAGGACTTGTTTGTGTACGGGGTTCTTGGGGGATTTGGACCTCTTGAGTTTTGGGCTTAGCTACCCTTTCCATACGACGGATCCCACCTATGACTGTCCGCCTGAGCATTGGTTATACATGGTGGCCTTAGTTGCTTTACCTAGGTATCACATAGGAAATTTGTTGTGGTTATTCTACGATTGTCTTGAGTCAGATAGGGGTTGGACAACATAGTTGCTGTTGTATAGGGATTTGACCCTGTGCACGCAGTGAAGTCTGGGAGCCCTTATAATTGATTCTATTACCTCCAGTTATAGTTTGGGAGTCTCAAGCCTCTCCTAGGAGAGACATACCAGTTGTAGTGTCGGGAGGTACCTTGAGCCTATCATGTTTGTGTGCATTTGGCTGTAGTTTCTTTAAGTGAGTTCTCTTTGACACTTTAGTTGGGTCGTTAGGAGACATTGTTTTTATTGAATTTTTGAATTCATTGTGGAGCGAGGTTCGCCTTTCTATCGATCTCTTCGTTTGGATGTTTTACCGGATGATGAGTTATCACGTCCCTTTTACAAGAGACACCGAAGGACTACCGCCGGTCCTATTGATACTTCTCACAAGATTCAGGAAGCTTACATTATGACTACTACATCTGGCACAGCGGGAATTCCCGTGACTCCGTCGGGTGATATTGAAAGAAACACTGCTCCTTCCACTCCTTGGGGAGGTTGGGAGGGAGGTTCACCACCACACGTCACTCCTACTGGGTTTGGGACGAATACACCCACGGATACAAACCCATTTGATGGTACATACTCACATGGTTTCCGATATGGGATGCCATATCTTAATGATACAACAATCCATTTGACCATGACTCCTTTCTCTTTTGGTATGCCCAGTTTTAATACGAATGTTACGTCCACTACGTCCAGTAGTCATGCTAACTCTAGCCTTAGTGCTGGGGGCACTGCTCCCTCTAGGGGAACTTCACCCTCTTTATCCGCATATCGGTTTGCGAGTGGTCATATCCCTTCATCTATTCCAAATGTTGGAGGAGGGCCACCTCCTAGGACTACACGTAGTTTCGGTGGGAACTCTTTCCATAATACGACTCATATTCCACCTTTTAACCCACATGCCTCTACGCATACACCCATACCAACGACCACATTTGCTAACCTGAATTTCCCTCCTAATATAGGGGGTGGTGACATACCCTTTACTTATGGTCGTCACATGACTTCTCCTACTACGAATAGTACTTATAGACCCCATAATTATGGTGGTAACCCTTATTACAACACAGGCGGTTCTGGCCCTTGTTACAACCCTCCTCACTGTGGTGCCTACAACACACATATACCTACGTACCCTTACACGTGTTAGGTTGGGGGAGGTTACCATCCCTATGGTCATTGTCATGGTTTATATCATCCTTTAGGTCCACAAGGTCAGCCTCTTTTGGGAGCTTATAAACAAGCTTTGTAGCCAGCGCTCCCGTTTCGTTCTCGTTTGAATCTACCAGATCTTTCGAAGCTCACAAATGATCCTGTGTGTGAGGATTATAATTGGCCTCTAGTCCCTACTAAGATACCTTCTGACATTCCAAAGTTCGAAGGGAAGAATGGTGAGGATCCAGGTGATCATGTTACTAATTTTCACTTATGGTGCTCCTCAAATTGCTTAAATCATGACTCTATTCATTTCAGAATATTTCAACTCACCCTCACGGGGGAAGCCGCGAAATGGTATGTTGAGTTGCCAGGGGGCACTTACAGGAGTTTTAATGATTTGGCCTTGGTTTTGCTAGATCACTTTCAACTGCCAGTTCACTATGATACTGGCACTGAAATCTTATCTACCTTCTGCTAGGACAAAGCCACACACATATCTGATCACATTCAAGAGTGGCATCGACCGAAGAGGCTAGTGAAATCCAACCATTAGAGGAAATTTGGGGACTAAAATGAGCCTTATAAGAAAACAAGCCATCATATAAAAAAACAAGCCAACCATAATTTCTTGATGAAATGGAATTCAAGAACAAATATAATTTCAATCAAATGAGTCAACCATAATGGTTGACTTGAGATATTTGTCATAACAAAACTATTTTTTTTGTTTGTATTTTCAACATATCTTCCTGGGGTTTTACTCAAATTTCAAGCAGGAGCACTCGTTAGATGCATAATTAAATTTTGCATCCAACGAGTACCTACACTGCATACTTTTGATGGACCTCGCTGCCCCAAAAACAAGAAATACCTGAAAAATGTGATGATGATGTCATCATCACGTATTTTCAGGTATTTCTTAATTTTGGGGTAGTGGGCTCCATTAAAAGTATGAAGTGGGGGTACTTGTTGGATGCATAATTTAATCATGCATCTAATGAGTGCTACCGCTCGAAATTTGAGTAAAAACATCGAGAAATATGTTGAAAATACGAACAAAAAATTAGATTTTTTCCTTGATTCCTCCAAAATTAATAAATATTATTTTATTAATTTAACTATTATTTTATTATTTTACTTAGGAGGCCCATTTTAGACCTAAAATTTCCTCTAATGATTCCTCCATACTTTTTGTTGGAATGGTTCCTTAAGTCTTCGCTTCCCTACATTTCAAAGGACGCTTCGGTGTCCGGCATTATGACTGAGGAGCAAGCTATTTTCAAATCCCAGCAGCTAGACCTAGTCTATGCTTCGTCTGGTATCCTATACGATATTACTCCTGATGCACCAAGATCATGTCATGATCCCAAGCCTGTTCCTGGACAACATGTTGATGGCATCATTGGATCCATGAGTACTCGTCCCGTAGATTTGGATACAAATCAAATGCAAAATTTGTCTATTAACAAATCTACCCTCAGATAGGTTCACACCTTGTCCACTTCCACCCGATCATCCGATGTTCACACTATACAATCGGCGAACCCATCAGGTAACCAGCAACCTGGTGGAAAGAAGAAGAAAAGAAATAATCATAGGGGTGGAAATAATGGGTGCAATAGAAATAATCCTAGAAAAGAAAACGCTAACCGTCCTTGGGATGGCAGAAATGCTGGTGGGGACCATAAACCTAGATGTAAGAGGAAATTTCCTTGCAAACTTTTTTCAGAAGATCACCTTACCCATTTGTGTCCTCGAATTGAAGAATCTTCGAAGCATCTTGAACAGAGCCCAACTTTGTTGAAAGATCCCCTTCCTCATCACCAAAATATGGCTTCGAGTGCTTCCATCGCTGGTTATGGGACTAACAAAACTTCAACGTACTCTTCTCATGCGAGTGGATTTGGATGCATGAACATCGTTAAATCTGAGCTTAGTATTTCTACTCACCAACGCAATTATGATGCACCACAAATGAATATGGGGATTGAGCCCCCTCCTCCTAATTCTTCTTTGCATATCAAGAAGCCTACTACTATGCCATGGATACCGAAAGGTGTTCTTAAGTGCTCAATGCATAATCCCAATGCCCGAGCAGCCCAAAACTACTCCATTGTAGAAGATTTGGGCCAAACTCTGTGTGCCATGTCATCTCTTGAGGTTCTCCAGGCATGTCCTTTGCAGAGGAACGCCCTTTTATGTGCTTTGGAAGTCCAGGATCAGGGTAGCCCTAACGTTATTAAATTCGACACTACTAATGTCCAGCCTCGCTTGCCTTATCATGTGGCTTTTCAAGTCCATGTTAGGTGCTTACAAAAAATCGTTAAATGTGCGGTGGTTGACAAAGGTGCTTCCACCTCAGTGATGTCGTTGGATTGTTGGAAAGCTCTTGTCTATCCTCCCTTGTCAAAATATATGACCATGTTTATTGCGTTTGATGGTCGGTTGTTTAGGCCACATGGTATTCTCCCTTGCCTTGAGGTCCACTTGGGTGGGAAACCCATGCCTATTGAAGTTGAGGTGGTTGATGCGCCCATCAACTAAAACCTTTTACTGGGTAGGAATTGGATCTACGCAATAAGAGCGATCGGGTACTCTATGTTTAGAGTTATTTGCTTTCCTCATGAAGGAAAAATTGTGACAAATGATCAGCTAAATTTCTCTAGTTCCAATACTGTAGCATCGCTGAGAACTGTTGTTTCCCAGATCGAAAATTCTCAGCCGGAAACTAGGAATATTGGTGTAGGATTGTATTCCTCTTTGATGGGATCATTTGAATTTTTTACACCAATCTTCTTCATTAGAACCATTTCTGATAGTGCGCCTACCTCATTGAATAATGTACCTTTCTGGACCTCATACTTTGGTGATCCGTGGACTTTACCATCCACGAGTTCCCCGTTTGGAGACATTTCACACATTGGAATTGCTATGCCATTATCTACAGCCAAGCTTGCATACTGTGATATTCAACAAGCCACTATAGAGCCATATTTCTCCTCTTCACGGATAGAGGAAGAAGATCCTGTTATGATGCCCGCGTGGGCAGCCGAATCATCTTGCTCGCACGATTTTCTTGATGGTACTTTACCTTCGAATGAAGCTATCATTGAGGCCATGAGTGGTAGTGATAGGCCTTGGCAAGATTTGCATCATCGCTCTTATTTTCTTCCCAACCTTGACCTTCTTGACCGAGAAAAGTTTAGGTCGACTCTTGCAGAGAAAGTTGATCACCCTCTGGCTCCTTTGGAATCACATGGTATTTATGTGGAGGGGAATATGGCTAATATCTCCCCAACCATTCCAATAAACATTTCTTGCACACCCGAAAAGATTGAAAATGTTTATATCGGTGCTAATTGTTCTCCCAATGAGATTCGCATATACACCGAGTTGTTCAAGGAATTTCGGAATGTTTTCGCCTGGTCATATGAGGAGATACTAGGAATAGACCCTAGCATTGTCAAGTATGAGATTAAGACATATCCTAATGTTAAGCTAGTTCAACAACATCTTCGTGTTGTGAATCATAGGAAGGAAGCCATGATTAAGGCAGAGGTGGAGAAACTACTCAAAGCTAGTTTCATCTACTCGGTTCCCCTTACCGAATGGGTTTCAAATCCTGTTCCTGTGGATAAGAAGCAGGGAACCATCTGTGTATGTACAGATTTTAGATATATGAATCGAGCATGTCCAAAAGATGGCTTTCCCACTCCATTCATAGATTAAATCATGGATGCATGTGCGGAAGCGAGGTATTTTCGTTTAGGGATGGTTTCTCAGGATATAATCAGATCGAGATTAAACCCAAGGATCAACATAAAACTACTTTTATATGTCCTTGGGGTACATTTGCATACCAGAAGTTGCCCTTCAGCCTTAAAAATGCCAGAGCGACTTTTCAGCGTGCACTGACATATGCTTTTCATGACCTTAAGCCCATAGTGGAGGCTTACTTGGATGATCTTGCTGGCCATTCTCGTAAGAGAGTGGACCACCTCGAGCACCTACGCCTCATTTTCGAAAGATGTCGGTGTTACAAGATTCGTTTGAACCCCAACAAGTGCATCTTTGTCATGAAGACAGGTCGCCTTATAAGGTTTATATTTTCCAAAGAGGTTATAAGAGTCGATCCTCTAAATTTTGAGGCAATACTTCAGTTGCCTCCCCCACGTAACTTAATTAAGCTTCAGAGCCTCCAAGGGAGACCCACTTTCTTACGATGCTTTATTGTGAATTATGCCGATCTTACCAAAGGTTTCACGCGACTTTTGAAGAAGGACACTCCATTTATCTTGGATGAGTGAGCCCAGCAATATTTTGACGCCTTGAAGAAAGCTTTTGTATCGGCCCCTCTACTTAGTCCAATCGACTTTGCTATAGACTTTTAGCTTTATGTGGCCGCGTCTCAAGAGACGATTGGTATGGTATTGTTAGTTTTTCATCATTTAATTCAATATGAGCTAGGATCTTAACTGAGAGAATAACATGTAGAACATATCAAACATAAGAGACAAGAGACAAGAGACACAAAGCATTTCACCGGGGAAACCATAAAGGAGAAAACCCCGCAACTTCCTCAGAGATAGAATGAGCACCAATACAAAATCTTAAAACAAGAGATAGTCTCCTAGCAGCTTATCCTTCTCCACTTGTGCGCACTCCTCCTCTCTCTCACTAATGCTAAGTGAGTGAGTGTGTGAATGGATAAATAGAGAGGTTCTCCTCTCTATTTATACTTTACCTTTACTTTCCTTTTACTCTAACTGGGCCGACCTCCCTAGGAGAGTCTAATAACCCATTACCAATTGTCACTGGGCCGACCCCACTACAGGAGTCTAATAACCCATGAAAGACACAACTTCATGGTCTAATTCCCCATTATACATGGGAGGATGGACCTCAATGACTTTACATGACCCAAGTACAATAATGAACTCTCCGACCAAAGGAATAAACATCTCCATCGGAGGTAGACCAATAAAATACAAATATAATATAAAATATACAAGTGAATACATTCCAAAGTTACAAATACATCAACACTCCCTCTTAACTAGGAAGGTATTCTCTTGACATAGGAATCAATACATATAGGAACATGTTTTCAATACTGGAGCTGGAACATCGTCACTAGATCACTGGAGCATCATCATCACTGCTGATGTACTTGTCATCTTGATCACTGGTGCTATCTCTCAATTATTCTCATCATAGGAAGTTCTATAGAGCCAATCCTTTTTCATGCTAGATGTAGGCCTAGCCACCATGTAGGTCTTCATCATCTCTATGATCAGGCCCTCCAGTGGAATCTCAGGGCAGATTATGTGCATCTTGCAAAACCTCGAAAGAGCATCCCAGGACTGATTACGTGCGAAGCACAACCTACAAGATCTCCCAGGGCACTATTATATGCAAGCAGGAAAAACCTTGAAAGAGCATCTCATGACTGATTATGTGCTAAGCACAACCTACAAGATCTCCCAAAGCGCTATTATATGCCATGAACAAAACCTCGAAACAACATCCCAGGACTAATTACAAGCTTCCTTCTCAACCTATAGGATCTCCCAGGACTGATTATATGCTATCAGGAAAAACCTTGAAAGAGCATTCCAGGACTGATTATGAGCTTCCTGCTCAACCTATAGGATCTCCTAGGGCTGATTACATGCCACCGCACAACCGTTAAGATCTCCCAAGGAGCTATTATATGTCCCTCCAAGCAAAACCTTGAAAGAGCATCTTCCAGATCTCCCAGGGAGCTATTATATGCCATCGGAAAAACCTCGAAAGAGTATATGCAAATATCCCAGGGTGCTATTATATGCTATAGCACAACCTAACCAGATATCCATGGCCACGACCTCGGAGCATCACCTGAATTATCATCACACAACACTTACATCCATAGCCATGGGAGGACCAACCTACCACCATGCTTGGAAAGGCTCCTGCATCTGTGTCCCATCACTTCCTCTTGGAAGTATCTTCAATCTGAAGAACACCAAGCCTCTCTCTAAAATACTCGAACTTCACCCTGGCTAGTGGCTTGGTCAACACATCTGCTATCTGCTCGTCCGTCACAACATACAAGAGCTTCACTACTCCTCTCTGCAACATATCCCTGATATAGTGATACTTGATCTCAATATGCTTCGACTTGCCATGGAACACCGTGTTAGCACTCAAATTGTGCTAAGTTCTATGCAAGATTTCGTGGGAATGAAGGTGCTTCATGGTCACCAAAATCCCCAAAGGGAGAACCAGCTCTTGGACCACATCCCCACGAACATAGGAATCAGAGGTCAGCGTAAGGAGAATCAGTTAGAGGAATAGAAGATTCGAGGGAGATCCAGAGGTCCATGATGATGAGAGGGCGACGGGGTAATGTGGCAGAAACAAATGAAAATATGTATGGATGGTTCAAATCAAATGCCCCAAAGATCGATGGCCCCGAGCGCATGGCGCAAATGAAGTTGTGGGAGATCTAACGCATGGGCGGGTGTGAGTCGGCAAGCAAGTTCTTAAAGCAATTGATGACGAAGATCAACGGGAGGAAAGATCTATGGTGTACAGGCATCGTGCTGATCTAACTTGCGGGAAATGTGTCATGTTTCAAATCACCGCGGTTAGAGTAAGCGTCATGCATCTTTCAACGGTGCAGATCTACCAGAGGAAAATCAACGGCCTAAGATGACCACGCTGATTTTTCTCGTGGGTAAGTTAACCGCGTCTCAAATCGCCACGGTCAGTAAAGTTAAGTCCATCATACGGTTAGGATTTGAGCAAGAAAGGAGATTAATGGTTGAAGTATTTCGAATATCTAAGTGGATATTGAAGTTGTGTATGATTTGATTGGGATCTGCGGGATATCGGAAAGTAGATCTATGGCGGAGAAAGGCCAACCAGGAGGGACGGCTGATGTGGCTTCACCACCGTCACACCTGGAGGGGTGATATGGTATTTAGCATTATAAAAACTGGGTATGTACAAAGACTTGAACTCCACCTTATTGGATGCGTTGGAAAGCAAAAGAACCTGATCCCCCAAAGCAGACCAGCCAACTAGAAGCTCATGAAGATTGTCCAGGTGTCGGATCACCAGGTTGGTTTGTTTTTCTCTTTTCCTGTGAAGTTGTTTGAATGGCTGAAGTAAGAGATTCCCCTGGTGCCGAATCTCCAATCACTGGTCCCGGTTGGAAGACAAGGATGGTGACATATGTGACACCATACTAGTCAACATCTCCATAGATATGGCCAAGGAGAGGTTGGAGGTTATAAGAGGCAGAAGAATAGAAATCCATAAGGTCTATCAGTCCTTCTTTCATCTGTTCACCACCAACCAGACCCCAAATTGCCCTGAATTAATTGAGTGGTGTGCCACAAATTATTCCTCAGAACAGAGAGCGATCCTAGATGCCTCAGGCTCTAAGACTCTCTGCTCAGTGGAAGACCGGAATGTTAGAAAGGTCTTAGCCGTTCCCCATGAATTCGGTTAAAAAAAACTAGGGTGTCGAATGGAGGACCTAGTTCAATACTTTCGCCTAGCCCCAAACGAACTCAAACAGAGCTTTTACCATGATGCCCTATTACCTAATCCGTCCTTCCCAGGTTCAGTTTTCCTTGACGAGGCCAGTTTGTTCAGTCATGAGTCTAAATGGATAATCTCCATGATATCCCAGTTTTTAGGGTTAGATAGTGACCAATACATCTCAAAAACATTGATCAGTCTGATGTTCATTTTAAGTACCTGTCTAGTAGAACAAACAAACCCAGATTCATTTGTCCAGATTGCATGTCTAAGGTTTGATGATGCCCTAGCTGAAAGTATTCACTCCCAGTTAGTTGACTTCCCTAAGACAAGGACCTTTAGATTCCAGTCTTATTTACTGAAGATGTTCTTAAAAGCAGTTGAAGACAACGTACAGGTACCTGGGCTGAAAATTACAAGAGAGATGCATTCAGATTACATACTTTTCATGAATAACTTAATGGCACAGGTTTATCACATCTTTTTTCAGGAGAATTTGCTTAGAGTACTCCCAGAAATGAAGGATTTGCTACAGCCCCCTATGGAGAAAGGGATTGGGGGTTTGTTTTTGCTAAAATAGGGAACTGTAATTAGAGTGTATGGATTTTCACACCCACCATATGTACTCCCTGCATTTTTGACAGCCAGGTTGTTCCATTTGGATTTCATAAGGCAGAAATTGACAGCTGAACGTGAACATTTTATAGATATCAAGAAGTTATCTGACTTAGCTTTCCCTTGGACAGTGGGTTCTTTTGTAATCAAACACAAAAAAACCCTCTCAGGGATTAAAAGGATAATGAGAGACCTAGGACTCCCTTCCAAGGCTGCAATGAACTATGATCCACATCACATAATCTCAGAAAGAAGGAAGGCAATTGACAGAAAGGGATATGAGCATTTTGAGATGGCTGGAATTCCTGAGAGAGCCAATTGGTTAGAATATATTGATCAAGGACCAATGGACATTGATGCTTCAGAGGACTCTCAAACTCTGAGATTCCTTTTTCAGGGAGGCACATCTTCACCAAGCAGATCATCTGGTAAAGCTCCTAAAGGGCCAACAAACTTATCTCTTGACAATATTCCAGAAAAAACCAATACTTCAGGGGTAATTAGCCCTATGGAGGTATATAGTGACTCTGAAAGAGCTACAAAGAGGCAAAAGATGGAGGGTGATGATCAACAAATAGTGAAGATACAAGAAGAGAAACCTAAGAAAAAGCAGGTTAGGTTTCTCATGCCTTGTTATGAAGTAAAAGAGCATGTATTTGGAAAACCACCCAAAGGACCTACAGGATCAAGTATCAGTAGGGCCCAGCTGTTGGAAGAATATGATGAAAATGCTGATAACATAGTAGCAGAAGCTAAGCTGTACTCTGAGGTAAGGAAGATATCCAAGAAAGAAGTGGCCTTGGGTACTAGGAAAAATCTGGCCCAGAACACATTGAGCCTTGCCATGGCCACCAAGAGCAAAGCTATAGAGGTAAAGTATAACCTGGAAGACATCCCTATCCCTGATATAATGAATCTACACAAAGAGACATGGGAAGTCATCTATAATAGGCTGCTGAAGCTTGCAATAGAACTATCAAAAGTGTAGACAAATAAGTCCAGAGTCCAAAAAGAGTTGGGGCTCAAGAAAGCAGAAAATAAGTCTCTGAAAGTGCAGGCAAAGAAACATCAAACACAGTTGCTGGAAAATGAGACCGAAGAGGATAAAAAGAAAAACATCCAAGAGTTGTTGAATGAAAAATATCAAGATATTTTGTCATTAAAAAAGCATCTAAAGATCCCCACCACTCAGTTGGCAAATAGTTTTGAGATAGCGGAGCTAGAAGAAGAGAAGGAAAAGTTGAAAGGGTAGTTGTTAGACTATAAAGCCAAATTGGTGGAGTTTGGAAATAGGGAAAAGAAGCTGAAGTTTGACATGACCTTTGTGGAGACCAATGCAAACTCGTGGAAATCCCAGTTTGAAGAGTTGGACAGGAAAGTGAAGAAAAAGGAAAAGGAAATAGAACAAGAGGCCTCATCCTCCATTGGAGTTGGAGATTTTTCCTTGATAGGGAAAATAGCTAATGCCAATTTGGAGGATGTTGGGGTGATCCAATTAAAGAATCAAGTTGCCAATCTGAAAACTTTGAAGGATACTGCAGAATGCCAAAAGGAGGCTTGGGAAACTAAGTACCAGGAGACGCAGTCAGAGCTTGATAGTTTGAAGGAACAGGTGATAGGACGGAAGGTGTTACCGGAAGCCAGGAAAATCATATGGGATGATATCATAAAGCAGGTTGAAGATCTAAGGCTCTACCTAAATTTTATAATGGATAAAGGAGTAGTGGTGAAATTGGCCCAGCAAGGTGTAATAGTGGTGAAGCAGAGATTGAACAAAAAGCCTTTGCAGCATGCCCAAAATGCAGTTGAGTTCTTAGGTCGCCTTTCAGAGGAACAAGCTACAACTGCAAACATCCAGGGCATGGTATCCATAATCATAGGAGATAAGAAGATAATTAGTAAATATCAGCAAATGCAAGTTGTCCAATTAGGGATAGATATCATATCGAAGCAGGAACAACTCTTTAAAGAAGCCTTTGATCCTCTGTTCAAAAAGGGCCTGCCTCCCTTATGGGATTAGAATGAAGTCATGCTTACAAGAGATGAATACAAGTCTAAGTTGTGGGACTGCAGGATGAATGAAGAGGACTTCATCAGCATAGATACACCCTTAACAAGCGGCAAAGTGGTGGATACACTGAAAGATGACTTCGAACTAGCAGCAACTT
Organism: Larix kaempferi; assembly: GCA_027924585.1. Taxonomy (NCBI): domain Eukaryota; kingdom Viridiplantae; phylum Streptophyta; class Pinopsida; order Pinales; family Pinaceae; genus Larix; species Larix kaempferi. The sequence continues at coordinate 14,575,877 of BSBM01000047.1, read as the reverse complement.
TTAGAGAATCCAGATCTCTTCATGATGGCTATTCGTACACTGAACACACTGAGCTGAGGATATTACTCAAAGAGCTTTCCTCCCAGGATTTACCCTCGCCCGAGCAATGGAAGCTGGTCGAGAAGTATGGGAAAGCAAGGTTAAAGATGGGAGCGTGAAAGGATGCAGTGAAGTCAGAAAGCAAGAAGCATGGACGGATCCCGGATTTGATGAATAGTGAAAGCAATTCAGCTGAAAGCAGCTACATAACTGCAATTTTTGTATTTTGTATTTTGTTTAAATGTAATTTGGCAATGTAATGAAATGGCCACGCAATTGTAAATGAAAGTTAATCCTGCCTCGTAGATATTTTGTTTTGTAATAGTGACAACAAACAATGCCTCAATTTGGTTGTTAGATAGGTGTCATATGGTTGTAACTATTTACTATTCAGAAGGAGCCGAGCCTAGTGCTCGAAGACATCTATAAATACATTTGTAATCGAAGGCACAAGGGCTGAAAATATTATTTGAAAGCTTTTGGTATTTTGAGGATTAGTCTGTAAGACATTTTTGAGCTATTTTAATAAAGTTTGCAGAGCCGAAGCCTGCGTTTTGACAAGGATTATTGTGTAATTGATCTGGTAGTCTGTATTTTCCCTTTTCCCATGTGAAATTGTGTTTCTCTCTTTGTTATTCCATTTTGTGTTATTTCTTTCATGCCTGGATCAGGGTAATGGTTAAGTGGAATTCATAGGAGTTATGCTCTTCTTAGCTTTTTCCAAGCATTTCACCAACACATTCTGCTAAAGTTGATGTAGGATTCATCTTGGTATGCCTTACATTGATGGGTTGTTTCTTTCCTCTTCTGTTCCACAAATTGAATCTCTTTGACTACTAGTTGCTTGCTACCTTGCCCTTGTAAATGTGTTTGCAGAACCTTTGTGAATGATGTTTTCATATTTTGTTAAATATGACTCCATTGCCCAAACGAAGTTCATATGTTTTCAACCAAACAGTGCTTGAATAATTTTCGTTCCAAACAGAAATATGATTTTCTGTATAATTGTTGTAATTGAATATCTTGGCCGTGAATGCTGGTGTTTCCTTTTCATTATTGACAATCTTGATTATTCCATTCCTTTCATGAGATTTTAGAGAGATCCCTCTCTATCTGTGTTACATCAGTAGCACAGGCCAAAGATTGGTTAGTGGTTACCTAGAATTACCCTCTTTCAGCCTTGGGGGTCAATTTCGGTGTTAACAAATTGGTGCCATTGACGGGGACCATGATTGTTTTATCAATCCCTGGGAGAATGACATATACGTCCAAATTTCAAAGAACAAGAGAAATCTGTGAGGGAAAATAGAGGTTTCCGCAATTTTCAAGAAGGTTGAAGAATTTTTCCCTCGCGACTCCACTTACAAAGATTAGACAATTCAAGAAGACTCCACTGGAGAAAGATTAGTATGCAAAAACATACTACTAAAGGAATTCCAAAGGCATCCTGGCCTCAAGAAAGATCCATACAAGAGGTAATCCTTTCCCTGAAATCCTGTTTGGAGTAGATAACCCTGCAAGTTTACTTAGATGTAGAACTGTGAAATATCGGGCTAGTGCTCCTAGCATCGAGACTATTTCTTTTTTAGAGGATGCATCTGTTTTTCAGGAATTGGATCTAGAGATTGATATTAGCAAACCTTTGTCAAGAACAAAATCTGAATCATACCTAAGCCTAGGCGAAGAATCTATGAATAATTTTGAATCATATCTTTTAGACCCTGTGTGGTTTGATTATAAAAATCTTGCCAAAGTTGAAGGCAATAAGCCCAGTTTTCATATCACTCAAGCCCATACTACAGTCCCTCCACAAGCTCAGAATCCACCTAGACCCATGGCTACCAGATTTACACCTTTGGTCCTGCCTACTTCTTTGCATGAACTCCCTCAGAACTACGCTCAAAGAATTGTCTCTTATAATGGAGAGGGAGACTAGTTAGCCAAATAGCATGTTGATTGATTTGAGGATTTTGTAGATCTTGAGGAATTGGACCACGATGACGCTAAAATGAGATTGTTTGCCCAAAGCCTATTTGGAGAGCCCAAGAAATGGTTCAGACAGCTACCCAATGCTTCCATAGCAGATTTTACATCTTTTAAAGTATTGTTTCTAGAAATATGGGAAACAATGGGGAGTCCTTCCATAGTCTTATCCCAGCATAATCACTTAAAGAAAGGCGGATTTGAATCAGTCCATGAGTTTTCTACCAGATTCATCAAGGCCTATAATTCTATTCCTAATGATCTAAAACCCTCGGTAGGCGCTGCAAAGCTCTACTATGTAGATGCATTTGATGGAGATTTCTCATGCATATTAAGAGAAAGAAAATCTGCCTCCCTGCCTGCTATGCTGAAAGATTCCATGGAGGTTGAAGCCAACATGATGGCTTTTGGGAAAAAAAAGGGCAAGACTGAAGCAGATAGGAAGAAGCAAGAAACCAAAGCCTCTTCTAGTGATGCTAAATTTGATACCATGATGAGAACTATTGAGAGATTGATGGATAGGTTAGCCATGGAAAATAAGCCTCTTGTTAGGGAACAACCTGAAAATCAGATAAGGAACCCTAGCTTTAGAAGTCCACCTCCTCCAAGAAATCCAAGAAATCAAGAAGACCACCAGATAAGGCCCCCCTTCCCTGAGAATTTTATAGATGAAGAGGGACCTGAAAACCCTGCTGCTGACCAGATACATCTCTTCGACACCCTAGAACATGAAGTGTTAATTTTTCAGAATTTACTTCAATCTGATCTAGGATCTTAACTGAGAGAACAACATGTACAGAATATCTACAGCATATCAATCATGGACACAATAATGCAAGCACACAAGAGACACAGAATTTACTTGGGGAAAACCATAAAGGTGAAAAACCCCAATAACTTCCTCAGAGATAGATAGAGCAATGATACAACCCAAGCATAAGAGATAGACATCTCCTAGCAGTAGCTTCTCCTCCTCCACAAGTGTGCCACTATCCTAAGAGTGTGAGAGAGAATAGAATGATGAAATAGAGTGCCTCCCGCACTCTATTTATACTGGACTTGACTTGCCTAATAACCTTTACTAGGTCGGCCTTAACTTAACCACATAATGTAATGCTGACTAGGCCGACACCCAATAGGGTGGTCTAATAACCCTTTAACCCACATGGACGACCCCCAATAGAGTGGTCTAATAACCTTTCGACCCACATGACTTATACAAGGCCGACCCCAAAACGTTGGTCTAATAACCCATCAAGTATAAGTTACGACACTTACAATATAAATGACGACACTTCCGTATAGAGGAATAATAATATCTCTATAGGAATACAAACACTTCCATATAGAGTAATAATACCATCTCTATAGGAGTACAATATACATATATGAAATACATTCCGAAGTTTCATATACATCAACACTCCCTCTTAACTAGGAAGGTATTTCTTGACACAGGTCTTCTAGCACAATTCTTCTTCTCAGGATCATCATCACTAGATAATTGTCATCGAGTCATCGTCATCGTCACTGCTACTATCTCAATCAATCTCTGAATCTACTCGTCATAGGAAGTTCTATAGAGCCAGTCCTTTTTTATACTGGATGTAGGCCCACCACCTGCAAGTCTTCATCATCAATGGCCATACTGTGGGTCCCAGGACTGATTACGTGCGTCAACAAAACCTAGCACAGACTATAGGTTCTTTTACATGTTGACCTTCACAAAACCTACTCAGAGCATCCCAGGATGTTATGAGCAAACTGCTCTACCTGTCTAGATCTCAATAGAGCATCCTAGGATGTTACGAGCACACCGCTCTACCTGTCCAGATTTTAAAGGATCTTTTCTATGTGAACTTTCGCAAAACCTACTCAGAGCATCCTAATGCAACCTATAGGATCTCGATAGAGCAACCCAGCATGTTACGAGCACACTACTCTACCTGTCCGGTTTTTAAAGGATCTTTTCTATGTGAAACTATAGCAAAACCTACTCAGAGCATCCTAGCACAGACTATAAGATCTCGATAGAGCAACCCAGGATGTTACGAGCACACTGCTCCACCTGTCTGATTTTTAAAGGATTTTTTCTATGCTACCTGTAGAAAAACCTCGAAAGAGAATCCTAGCACAGACTATAGGATCTCCCATGATCTTTTCTATGCTACCTGTACAACCTGTCCATGGCCACAAAGTATCAAACCGATACTCACCATACATCATCTTGATGTACATCATCACATGATCAACCTGATCATCATCATAACATTAACCTGATGCGTATCATCTGGAGAGACATCCTGAAGCTCGTCATCTGTGATCATCCCGATCATCATAGCATCAACCTGATGCATATCATCTAGAGCAACATCCTGAAGCTCATCATCTGTGATCACCCTGATCAAACAATATATCCATCTGATGCATACACATTATCTACCTGATACATATCATAGATAATCCACCTGATCATACAATGCATCCATCTAATATACATAAGTACATGATCACACTGATCATACAAGTATCCACCTGATACATACATAAGTACATGATCACACTGATCATATAAGTATCCACCTGATACATATACAAATACATGATCTACTTGATCATATCTAGCATCAACATGATGCGTACATACATACATATAAATGATTCAACTGATCATATCCAGCATCCAGCATGATGCGTACATACATACATATAAATGATCCAACTGATCATATCCAACATCCAACATGATGCATATAGAGTATTAACTAGAGCATCGTCTTGATGCTCATCATCCAGCGCTTACATCCATATCCATGTGAAGGATCCTCCTTCCAACATTCTTGGAATGGCTTCAGCAAATTTCTCCATCACTTCTTCATCGAAGTGTCATCGATCTGAAGAAAACCAAGCATCTCTCTGAAGTACTTGAACTTCACTCTAGCTAGTGGTTTCATCAGTACATCTGCAATCTGCTCATCTGTCGCAACATACAGGAGCTTCACTGCTCCTCTTTGCACCATATCCCTGATATAGTGATATTTGATCTCAATGTGCTTCGACCTATCGTGGAACACCGGGTTCTCAGATAACTTCACACAACTCTGGTTGTCACAAAAGATACCAGTAGCCTCCAGCGGGAGATCAAATAACTCAGACAGTAGCTTTCGGAGCCATACTACCTCACAACTAGCTGAACATGCTACAACATAATCAGCCTCGGCTGTACTCAGTGCTACATAAGACTGCTTCATGCTAAACCAAGAGATCACACCTGATCCCATACTAAAGCAACACCCAAATGTGCTCTTCCTATCTGCAGTACTGCATGCCCAATCCGAATCAACATAACCTTGCAGGTTAAACTTTTGATTCGCATCATACTTGAGCCCATAGTCAACTGTACCCTTCAGGTACCTCAGAATATGCTTTATAGCAACTAGCTGAACACTCCTCGGATCCCTCAGGAACTGGCTCAATGTGTTCACCGCAAAGAAAATATCTGGTCTCATGTTCATCAAGTACATCAAGGACCCAATCGTCTGACGATACATAGTGATATCAACTGGCTCAGATGAAGCATCACACAGAAGCTATAGGTTTGATTCCATAGGTGTGGCCATGGCCTTGCAGTCTATCATCCCGAACCTCTTCAGGATCTCTAGTGCATACTTCCCTTGTCCAAGGAAGATCCCATCTATACTCTGCCACACCTCCATGCCTAGAAAATAGTGCATCGTCCAGAAGTTCTTCATCTCGAACTCGGCAGCAAGCTTCCGCTACGTTTCGACAATCAATCTATCTTCACCTATAATAAACAGGTCATCCACATACAAAAGTAGTATCACTGGATTGCCTTCCTCAACCTTGTAGTAAAGGTTGGAATCTGCTTTACTCTTGGTAAAGCCCAAACTAGATAGAAAGTTGTCTATCCTACCATACCAAGTTCTGCACATATATGACTCCCTGTCATGTGTCTCAAAACCAAGTGGCTGCTCCACATACACTTCTTCTTCAACTACACCATTCAAGAAAGCTGTCTTGAAATCCATCTGGTGTATATTCCATTTCATCACTGCAGCCAAAGCAAGTACGGATCTAATGGAAGTGTATCTGGCTACAGGAGCAAAAGTCTCTACGCTACCACCTGCAACATGCTTGATCTTGTAGATCCTCTTGGAAGTAACTACGGACTCCTCTTCAGGTCTTGGGACTGCATCCCAAACATCTTCATGATCGACTGGTACTCCTCGATCATGGCATTCTTCCTAGATCCTGGGAACTTCAATATCTTCAATAATTTCAATAGATAACTTTGTTGCTGAACAAATGTTGTAGTCCTTCTTTTGTAGGTGATGGTATACGATCTTTCCTACACAACAAGTTAAATTGTATGATTAGAAAAAATCTCATAGTTTTCAGAACAAATGCTTACACATAAAGAAATATGTCATACAGTCATGCAATTATCTTAGCCAATGCTTTAATACAACATTTATCCATCTCCTGTAACTTTCTAGATGCCTTCCAATCTCTACTAGAACATTGTTAAGAGTGTGCACAGCTCCCAACATGTCAGCAAAGAGGTTTCATTCTAGATAAGTAGCAATGCAATGTTGTACAGTGCCATAGGCCACTTACCCATGGATATTAGTAGTATATTGTTCATCAATGCAACTATGCATAATACACAACCTAATTCTAGGAACATGAGTATATACATTATTGAACAATATTATTTAAACAATAAAATATGCAAGGAATGATAATTCAAATACTTATCTTTCTTTGTTCGTTGGGTTGACTCCCTCTTAGTCTTTGCTTCTTTTCTACAACTCCATTCTGATGTGGATTGTGAGAAGTGGTCAACTCCCTCTGAATATCTGCATCCTTGCAGAAACTACTGAAGTGTGCTCCTTCTTGATCTTTGCTTCCTTGCAGGAAACAACTGGAGTGTGCTCCCTCTTGATCTTTGCTTCCTTGCAGGAACAACTGAAGTGTGCTCCCTCTTGATCTTTGCTTCCTGGATTACCTGTCCTTGAACTTATATCCATCACTATGCATGTTTATTAGTATCATCATTGTGTTATCTGAGAGGTCTCATACATAATCACACATTCATTAGTATAATCTTAATACTATCAAAACACAATAATCTTAAATATGTATAGTCATGATCATTTCAAACACAGATTATAAACATTAGTATTCAAGGTTTCAGGGAAGTCTTCTTTTACTCATGCATATTCTTATTTGATCATTGGACTCTTCTGGTTAGTTAAATCATCAATCAAGATAAGAGACATAAAATGCATAAACCCTTGATTACTTAAATTTCTAACTTTATGAATAAACATAACCAATCCTACCAAGTATACTTATATAAGGGATCCTAACACAAGGTAGGATTCTAACTTGATATAGGAAAAAAATACCTGGATTACTATGTTAGCTGGTTATGTCTAACCTACCTGCATGATGTCTTCTAGTTCTCTTCAATGACTTGTGCTAATAACCTGCATATCTCATAAGTTAACCATTATAGAAGCAAGTTATACATACCTTGTAAATAGATCTTCTAAGTGATCCATGACAATGGATGAATCTTTGTCCTCATGATCATATGTTCTTGAACTAGAACATGATTTGTCTTTCTTGGTGTACCTTTCATGTTAGCGGACAACATAAACCTCATACAACACCATAATTCATTAGTACAATCATAAGTGTCAACACCCTAATCAATGAATATCTTCTATCATGCATTCATAATTTTATTAAGGTGATATGACAAGTCTAAATTTAATCCAGATTGTACTAACCGTAATAGCATGAAGATAAACATACCATAAACTTAATCATGAAAAAATATTGAAACATACCTGGATAAGTCATACCTGTCGAGATTGCTTGTAATCTTCTTATGTAAGGCCTTAGCCTCATCTCCCTCTGAAACAGGAACTTCTTCACTTATGCAGGTGACCAATCCATTCTCTTCTAGGATTAACCCAATCCACTTGATTTGCAGGAACTGGATCTGGAGTTGGATTAGGGTTTGTCATAGAAACCCTAAAAATTCAAACTTTGAATTTCAAACTTCCAAAAGGATAGAAATATGTGCCTTGATGAGATGATCAAGCTGGTATACTCAGAATTTGAAAACTGCAAAGTTTCACTCCTCAAATTTGCCTTTGAAACTTCTGGATTCACCACACATGACCCCAAACTAGGGTTTGATAAAGTCCACCCTTCTGTGCAATCAAAAGGTTCGATCCAAATCTCTAAGCTTCTAGTTTTCTGAGGAGCTTCCAGCCATGGTCACAGATTTCAAAAATTCTCATTTTTGCAGAAGCCCTAACTTTCCACTTTTCCAATCAAAGTCCCGAACTAGGGTCTGATCAAGCCCGGCCTTCTGCCCAACCAAAAATCCTGATCTTGGTCTCTAAATTTCGATTTTGATGAGTAGCATTCAGTCGTAGTCTCCGATTACAAAAATTCCAACTTTCTCCGAAACCCTAAATTCCGAAAGCCATGGATGAAGGTGCTAACAAATAATTCTGTTTTGACATAAATATGTACCTGATTGTTTCTGGTGTAACTCTGAAATTTTCTATCCACAGGGTCTGAAAATTTTTCCTATGATATCCCACCTGTCATATTTCCAACCCCATAGGTCTAACCTCAAATGGATTCTCTGAGAGAGAGTTATTCCAAGTGTCGCAACGTGACCTGTTTATGGGATAAAACAGGAGAGTGAAATTGTATGGCATGCCACATGTCACTAGTTTAGTTTCGGCCTCTGAAAATGTTACCTGAGAATGCACAGTCCGTGTACTACCTGTCACATTTTACGAAATTTCATTTGGAGCTTTCTAGCCCAAGTTATGACCTTTTTTCCAAGGTCACCTGTTTATGACTGAGATCTGGAAGAGGCCGAAACCCTATATTGTACAGATCGTAAATCATAAAATAAAACGAATTAGAGGTTGTCCTTTGGAAAAAAGGTACATGGGGATCTTAGATTCGCCTTGTACGATTTTCAGACCCTGAAACCTTTCCAAAATGTATTTATAGAGAAAGTTCTACGATGACTGGTTTTTGCTATATCAAGCCCTAGCATCGCAAGTGCAACAAGTGTCATACATGCCATACCATGCCTTCTTTCAAGCTAGCTCTGATACCATGTTAATTTTTCAGAATTTACATCAATCTGATCTAGGATCTCAACTAAGAGAAAAACATGTACAGCATATCAATAATGGACACAATAATGCAAGCACACAAGAGACACAGAGTTTACTTGGGGAAAACCATAAAGGTGAAAAACCCCAATAACTTCCTCATAGATATATAGAGCAATGATACAACCCAAGCATAAGAGATAGAAATCTCCTAGAAGTAGCTTCTCCTCGTCCACAAGTGCGCCACTCTCCCAAGAGTGTGATAGAGAATATAATGATGAAATAGAGTGCCTCCCGCACTCTACTTATACTTGACTTGACTTGCCTAATAACCTTTACTAGGTCGGCCTTAACTTAACCACATAACATAATGCTGACTGGGCCGACACCCAATAGGGTGGTCTAATAACCCTTTGACCCACATGGCCGACCGCCAATAGGGTGGTCTAATAACCCTTCGACCCACATGACTTATACAGGGCCGACCCCAACAAGGTGGTCTAATAACCCATCAAGTATAAGTTACGACACTTACAATATAAATGAAGACACTTCCGTATAGAGGAATAATATCTCTATAGGAATACAAACACTTTCGTATAGAGGAATGATACCATCTCTATAGGAGTACAATATACATATATGAAATACATTCCGAAGTTACATATACATCAACACAAAGTTCATTTGACTGAAAAGGAGCATGATTTTTTCACCAAGGGAAATGTTGATAAAGCTGCATAATTCGATTCTGAACAGTATCAAATGGGATACATGAATGCTTTGGATGATATCCAAAGAAAGATGAAGTTGAGAAACAGAGAAATACCAATAACTGAAGGGAAGTCTGCTCAGATTCAACCCCCTAAGACTCAACAGAATATGGATAAGATAAAAGAAAAACAACTAGAGGATGTTGCATAGAAAATCTTAGAAGATAGGGGGTAGCATTCTAAAGAAGGTATGCAACTAGAAGTCACTGAAGTAGGGAAGCCAGCTTCAATATTCAGCTTGAAGAATGAACTATCTAAGGTAAAGATCTCTATCCCCTTGAATGAGCTGTTAAGAAACAATGAATATAGGGAAGAGATAAATATCCTAGTAAAGGGGCAGGTAGGAAATACACAAGACATGTTGGAAGTGACAAATGATGCCCCCACTATAATATTTGGTTCCAAACTGGAGGATCCAGATGATGAAGAAGTCCCTCCCTTTTATTTTAGTCTAAATATCCATGATAAGTTTTTACACAACGCCCTGATAGATTCTGGGGCTTCACACAACTTGATGCCAAAGTCAAGGGTAGACCAGTTGGGGTTAGAAGTCACTAGACCCTACAAAGACCTATATTCTTTTGATTCCAGAAAGGTACCCTGTTTAGGTCTGATTAAAGATGTGGTAGTAACCCTTGCCCAGATCCCAGCGAAGAGCATCATGATGGACATAGTAGTGGTTGATTTTCCTGCTAAGTTTGGGATGCTGTTATCAAGATCTTGGGTAAAAAAGCTAAAAGGAACCATGTAGATGGACTTATCTTATGCTACTATACCACTTTTTGGAAGCAATAGGAAGTTATACAGAGAGAAAAGGATGGCTTATGTGGTCAGTAGTGACAACAAACCTGAAAATCACCCTATATTTGCTGTGGATACAGACATACATTCCTCTATCCTTTTCAATGATGGTCCACATACTGATCATATACCCCCATTTTTCCATGAAGTTAAGGAAGATAAGGAGTTTGCAGCAAGCTATGAGGCCTCAGAGAAGCAGAGAAATAAGGAAGGGCTGTGGAAAATGTATTTTGATGGGTCACTGAGTAAAAATGGAGTTGGGGCTGGGGTTTGGATCATACCTCTAGACCAAGAATCTAGAGCCCTATCCTATAAATTGACATTTGAATGTACAAACAATGTAGTTGAGTATGAAGCTCTACTTTTAGGACTGAGAGCTCTGTAACATCTCGGAGCCAGAAGAGTACATGTATTTGGAGATTTAGAGCTGGTGGTGAACCAGGTAAATGATAGTTATCAGGAAAAACATTGCAGGATGAGGGCTTATAGAAACGAGGCGTGGGACATGCTTGGAAATTGTTTCGACAAACATAAGATCTGGGAAATTCCGAGGTGTGAAAATCAAATAGAAGACTCCTTGGCCACTACTGCTGGTGGTTTTAAAACTCCCATTTTTTCCCAAGAGAAATATAAGGTTGAAGTAATAAACAGACCTTCCATCCCAGACAATTCCAAGTATTAGCAAGTGTTTGAAGATGATCTACAAATTAAAAGATTTTTAGAACTATCTCATGGGTTTGCTAATGTCCATATTGATACAGAAAATGAAAATGTAGAAGGTCTGATGGACCAGGAACAGTCAGAAAGCGAAGAAAATGAAAATAAGGGTTGGAAGAATACGTTGGGAGGCAAAGACATTGTCCAGTTAAAAATCAACCATATTCCCAAGGGATTAATACCTTTGGAAAAGCTCTTTGATCAAAATGATGTGGCAAAGAATCCCCAATTCGAACCTCCCAAGGAAACTGTAGAAGATCAGAATTTGGGTTCTATTGGGGAACCTCAGATGGTGAAATTGTCTAAAAAGTTGGAGACTAAGAGGAAAGAGTAGTATGTTGATTTGATGAAAAAATATTCTGATGCCTTTTCCTGGAGCTATGAAGAGTTAAAGGAGTATGATACCTCAATAATCCAGCATTCTATCCCAATCTGGCATGGGGAAAAACCTTTCAAACAGAAGTTGAGAAGAATGAATCCTAAGTTGGTACCGGTAATAGAAAAAGAGATCAAGAGGTTGTTTGACGCAAATATTATTGTAACTTTGAGATTCTCTCAATGGGTAGCGAACCTAGTTCCTGTAAGAAAAAAGAATGGAGAGATTATAATCTGTATAGACTTCAGGAACTTGAAAGATAATTACCCTCTGCCAAAAATGCAACACATCTTGTAGAAGGTAGTAGGAGTAGAAAGGATTTCTACGATGGATGGTTTCTATGGGTATAATCAGATCAAAGTTAGTCTAGAAGATCAAGAAAAGACTGTTTTTACCACTCCATGGGGCACTTTCATGTATGCTAAGGTGCCTTTTGGATTGATGAATGCTGGAGCTACCTTCCAGAGAGAGATGGACATTTCCTTTGCTGAAGAAAAATATAAGTTCGTAGTGGTGTACATGGACAACATAACAGTATATTCAAAGTATGATAACAAGCATCTAAAACACCTAGAATGGGTCTTGTTGTTGCTGCAACATCCTTCCCCAAAATTTTAAATATATTTCGGGCCCTTCCTTCTGCACGTTTTGTAACAAGTGTTTTCCTTGTCTTTCAAACTTATTTTTTCTCTTTAACCTGGCAAAATTTCAATACTTGCTTCCAAAATTTTTCCCATTTTTTTTTTCTCTAAGGAAAAGTTACCTTTTCTCTTCGGCGCAATTTTTAGCCTTAACTCTGTCATCCTTTAGCACAATTTTGACCATAAGTCTTCCGCTTGTTGGCGCAAGTCCTAAACATAAAACCTTTAGTCTTCGATGCATTTTTTTAGTCTTGACTTTGCCTCCTTTGGCGCAAGTTTAGACATAATTATGCCGCTTCGGTGGTAATTGCAATTCTTTGTTGGTGCGTTTTCAAATTTTTTATGTCTCTCGTGCGTTTTTTTTTTTGAACTTAAAAAAAAATCCGCTAAGTCACGCAAAATCTAAAATTAAACCAACCGCCTTTAGCGCAATTAAGAAGCCCGTTCTGGTGCAGATCGTAATCCTATCTCAGCCACCTTGGTGCAATTGCTAACATTATTTGTTTGGGCCCTTCGGTGCTGGTTTTAACCCTAAAAGGGACATGGACACGAAAACCCTTTGAATCTTTTTTGACTCGTTCGCGCATCTTTCATCGGCGAAAATGTTGTGACTAAATCTTCCGCCGGCATGGAGAACTTATCCCTTTAGCGCCCGCCATCATAGTCGCGCCTCATCCTTGGACGCAGCCCCGAGCTCAATTCTTGGTGCAAGTCTTAATGTTACAATCGCAAGCTTAGCATGGAGCTTAATCTTGCGATCGCCACTTTGGGTGCAAAGAATTATTTAAAGCCAACCTTGTCTTGTTTTCTTTTACAAATCTATAGGAAGCTCTGTATTTTTTGTTGATTTCTGCATACTCCTTATTTGTATTGCCTTGCTCACCGCAGGTTTGTCATGCATAGAAGGTCTGCAAGGAAGAAGGAGCAGCACGGGTCAAATCAGATCTGCACAAGCATGAGATTGAATCAAAGGTAGCAATATCTGTTCGGAGCAAAATTATCTTGAGAGAGCCCAGTCAATAAGCCATCGATATCCAAAGTGTTGATGGCCCAACAACCACAAGTGAGCCAGTTGGTTGGGATGAGTCAACAAGCCAGCAGAAAGAAGCCAAATGAAATAGATAAAATATCAGAATTCTTATTTGTCTTAACGTGAGGAAGAGCTGAAATTCCTTTATTGTATAAATGCTTTAAAAGACAACTGTCTCTATTTTTGTCTGATATGGAAGGCTCTCCACGAATCTATGGGTTTTGTAATTGTGCACTAAAGGAAAAATTAGAAGGTTCTAGAAGTTAGGGTACACCTATCAGCTCAAGCAGTAATTATAAAATCTATAAAAAGATGAACAGAAGAGAGAATAAGGGCTTTTTGCAGGTGAAAGAAATTTTCTTCATTGTACGTGAACTACTTTGCTACTTGCTCCAAGAACTGGATTTTTCCTAATGAAAGCCTGGAGAGGACGTTTTTTCCTGGAAATGTGTGTTGAATGTTTGTTAGACTATTCCTGTACCATTCGTATACTACTATGAGATCTTTCTTTACTATTATGAATTATTTCTGTGTGATGAATGATATTTCTATTTTCTTGTACTATGATGTCTCTCTTAAATGAGTAATGGAATGTATTCAGTGAATTAAAGCTATCTTTAATAGCTTTTATATTCTACTGTAGGCACATCTTTATGATTAAATGGCTATTTGGGTGATCTTTGGGTGTTTCTTCCAGTTTATTACTCATCTCTATAGTTTGCTCCTTGCAAGGATAGGTTAAATTTGCTTATACAGTTTTAGATTAATTTAGATTAGCTACCTACATTTAGCTTAGGGCACTTGCATTTCATCTTTAAAATTAAAATAACAAAAATGGTGGATCGGGCTGCAACCGGTGAAAAGATTGAGAATCTTTAAATCTTACGGTAGCTGGAACCGTTAAATGGATGGATTCCCCACACCAAGCAGTGAGCGATCTAATTGGGATTACCTACTGGGGAGAATCCCTTGCTGATTGACGCTGCGATTTTTGAGGCATCAACAGTTTTGGTGCTAGAAGGAGGGCCTGAACCAATGCATGGATGGTAGAGGAGATTCGTCCATGAGAAGAAATTCCCCTGAAAACCCCCATGAAATAGCTTTTCCAGACATTTCAGTTCTGGGATCAAGAAATCAAGATAATCTTAATTATGAAACAGAACAACAAGAAACACTATATGTTGTCCCATTCGAAGAGGTAAACCATTTTAGAAGACACACTCTCTCTTATGTTAGAAGCCTCAGAGGATTAGACACTATCCCTTTGCTTCCTAGAATAAGAGCTCCTAGAAGAGAAACGCAATACACAGGAGACTCTGTCTTAGTTGAAAGCTTGGAAGAATTGTTAGATCTGTCCTTAGGAGACATCACAGAACCTTTTGCAGAAATCAGACCTGAGACTCTTCTAAGTCTGGAATAACAATACATTCCACAACATACCCCTCAAAATTTACCACCGCATACACCTGCGCACTCTCCCCGGAAAGTCATGGCAGTGCCTGCATGGAGAGCAAGAGGAGCACTAAATTTAGTTAGGCCTTTCCACGATCTGCCCAAGAATCCTGAGAAAGTGTTGCCTAAGTATGATCCTGGTAAAGGGATCTTCGCTGAGGATCATCTCAAAAGATTTTACCTAGCTCTGAATCTTTTGAATGTAGAACATGAAGACGTAGTCTGTCGCTTGTTCCCTTATACCTTTGAACCTAAAGTATCCTCCTGGTATTTCAGTTTGCAGGCTAGTTCCATAGCAAATTGGGAGGATTTTGAAACATGTTTTCTAAATAAATATGGGAACCAAAAAACAGTAGCCACTCTCATGAAAGAGTTGTTGTCCATGAGAATGGAGAAGGAAAAGGTGCAAGAGTTTAATCAAAGATTTACCACTCTCTTAAACCACTTCAATGATGCCACTAAGCTAGCAGAAGAATGTTTAGTAGAGTATTACACAACAGCTCTTGACCCACCTTTAGCCATGTTTGTCAAAAGGACCAAGAAAACCACTTTGATAGAAAACTTTGAAGAGTCTAAGAAAGTGGAAGAAGAGGCAGCCAACATTGCCAAACATTCCTTTGATTTGGAAGCAAAACCAGCAGCTGCTAAAAATCCTCTGTTGTTAAAAGGAACAAAGAAGAGCCCACCATGGATCTAGAGAACATGGTGAAGATGATGCAAAAACTTTCTAACAAAATTGTAGATCTAGAGAAAGATAAAGCAGCTAGCTCTTCTAGGCCACCATTCAAGCCTTTATATAAGAAAAGAGAAGAGAATGTACAACCAACTCCACCGATGACTAATTCTTCTATTTTAAACTTAAACGAAGTCGGCATGGATCATTTTTGTACTTTCCACCAGGAACAACTCTCAGAAAAGAGCTTCCCACAGTGGATAAATTATATGAGTCTAGTGATGAATCAAATGTTAGATGTACAACTTATTGACCAAACCGATCCTCAGGAAGAGGAAGCACCTGAGCAGGACCAACCCACTCCCGACACAACAATGATTCTTTGGGATTGGACTCCTGCACAAGAACTCTCATTTGATGATATAGCTGATGAATTTTAGACAACATCTATTAATGTCACTACTAGAAGTAAAGGCCTAGTTCCTGATCAAACTCTGGATACCCCTAAGGTTAAATCTTTGAATCAAATGCTGAAGCGAAATATACCTGTCATCCTACCCCAGCCTAAAATAAACCCTGCAGCTGCAAAAGATTCAAATATAGAACCTGATAAACAGCTGAAAGTTCTTTTAGACAAGGATGAAAGTCGACCAAAAATTTCAAAAGAATGTGGTATAGGTTATGATATAATCGAAGATATTGAAAAGGTTAAGGCAAATGTCTCCATATTTGACATGTGCTGCCTACCCCAGCAAAGAGTGAAATTAATGGAAGATTTCAATCCTAAAGCCAACGCTTTGCCTGAAAACATAGAAGAAAATCCTGAGATAAACGAAGCTAGCATTAGTGGCAAGTTCAAATCACATACTCTGCCCTTTCTATTAACCTTTGAAATCTTTAATCATAATGTGCACAACTGCTTGGTGGACTCGGGGGCTAGTTTGAATGTTATGCCTTTGTCAATTTGTAAAAAAATCAATGGATAGTCAATCCCATCCCCATCCCAAATTATACAGTAGGATAGAACTGCAGTCAAAATTATTGGTGAATTGAAAGATGTTCTTATCAGATTGTTAGCTGACTCCTGAGTATGTCAATTCGTTGATATAATGGTAATTGATATACCCGAGGCTTATGGTTTGATCTTGAGTAGGGACTGGTCTACAAAACTAAACAGATATTTCGCAACAGATTGGTCTCATTTGTGGCTTCCTTACTAGAATAGGAAAAACCATATCAAGATATTGAAAGAACCCCACATGAAACAAAATGTGACTCAGTTAGAGGAAAAGAATGAAGTTGTAGCTTTCTCGTCTTCAATATTAGGGAATTATTTCTTAGAGATTGAACCAGGTAATTCTCAATCAGAAGAAATTATCCATGAATTAGATAAACAGTCCAATCTCCTTCATTTTTCTCGGACTAATGATATCGATTGTAACATATTTAGCTTAGTCACTGACTTAGATCATAGAGATACTAACTTAGTTAAATCAAACAATGTTTTTTGGACTTTATACTTTGATGGTTCCAAGACTCTGGAAGGATCCGGAGCTGGTTGTATTCTAGTGGATCCTGAAAGTAACAAGTACTTCTTGTCCTGTAGATTAGAATTTGAGTGTACTAATAACACTGCTGAATATGAAGCTTTAGTCCAAGGATTGAAGAAAGCCATCGGTTTGAATGTTAAGTACCTGAAAGTTTTTGGTGACTCAGAAATAGTTGTAAGATAGGTAAGAGATACCATTCACTGTCTTTCACCTCATTTGAAAGGGTATCAGGCTGAGGTATGGGATTTAATAACACATTTTGATGCTTTCAATATAAAATCTGTTCCTAGATTGCTAAATGCTGCGGCTGATTTATTAGCAACTTCTGCTTCCAGATTGGTGCCGACTAATAACAAATGTTCAATTGAACTGGTTTTCAGGCCTTCTGTCCTAGACAATATCACAAATTTCGGAGTTTTTGATGATGATGATTAGATCATTAGTTTTCTAACAAATGAAGACATGTTCCAAGAAGCTGTGATAGACGAAGAAGAGCATGATGCTGTTTTACAAAAGAAAGATGTGGCTAAAGGAAATTTCATCCCCAAAGGGGTGAGGTCACTTGAAATGCTGTTTGATCTGCAGAGCAAGTTCAAAAGGCCAGCAAATACTAAAACCAATAGCTCATCGATGCAACACGAATTGGTAACTCTGGGCACCGAAGCTAAACCAAAATTTGTTAACCTTGGTAAATATTGTTCACCGGGAGAAAGAGATAAGTTCATCAAGCTTTTTTGACAATATAAGGATGTTTTTTCATGGACGTATGAAGATTTGAAAACATATGACACCCGCATTATTTAGCATATCATACCAATGAAAGTAGGTGTCAAGCCATTTCGGCAGCAATTAAGGAGGATGCACCCTACTCTCGAACCTTTGATTCAAAAGGAATTGAAGAAGTTATTTGATGCTAAGATAATTTTTAAGGTCCGGCATTCCGAGTGCGTTGCTAACCTAGTTCCTGTAAGAAAGAAGTCAGGAGAGATAAGATTATGTGTTGAATTTAGAAATCTGAACAGAGCTTCAGATAAAGATAACTATCCCGTCCCTTCAATGGAACAAATTCTCCAGATGGTATCAGGATCAGAATCCTTCTCCCTTCTTGATGGTTTCTCTAGTTACAATCAAGTATTAATAGCTGAAGAGGACCGTCTTAAAACTACTTTCCGCACCAAGTGGGGAACTTTCGCATACTGAAGAATGCCATTCGGCCTAATAAACGCAGCAACCACATTCCAACAAGCAATCGACATCGCCTTCTAAGGATTGGACGGTCATTGTGTTGTCGTATATCTAGATGATGTGATCGTTTTTTCAAAGAAAAGAGAAGACCATGTTGTTCATTTAAAGAATATTTTTTATTGTTGTCGAAAATATGGTATCTCTTTAAACCCCAAGAAGAGTGTGTTTGTTGTTCTTGAAGGTAAACTTTTGGGTCATATCATTTCAAAAAAGGGAATTTCAATAGATCAAGAGAGAGTTCAAGTTATCAATAAAATTCCCATGCCCCATAGCAAAAACTCCATGCATTCATTTATGGGCACTATCAATTTTTTCCAAAGATTTGTCCCCGATTTTGCTCAAACTGTTAAACCTTTGCAGCAAATGGTCAAGCAAAGTACACAGTTCAAATGGAAAGAATTAGAAAAGGATGCATTCAGAGATATTAAAGCAGCCATAGCTAATGCTCCTTCTTTAAGAAGCCCAGATTTTGAGAAAGATTTTATCTTGTATACTTTTGCTGCAGATGACTCTCTCGCAACTGTTGTTGAATATTGTAACTTCTAAGAATACTATATTTGTACTTTATTATTCGGGAGATGTTTCATCCCTCCGAGGTGATCCTATTATGTATCCAGAGATGTTTATTCCTCCGATGAATTGTGGTAACCAGGGTTCTTAGATCCACCATGTGGGGGTCGACCCTAAGTTAATTAATTAGGGGTTATTAGACTTCATTGGGAGAGGTCGGCCCCATAAGGGAATTAGTCAGTTAGGAACTAGTATAAGTAGAGGAGATTGCTCCTCACTTATCTCACACTTTCTCATCTCAGAAAGTAGCACACTTGTGTTTGAGAGGTCTGCATAGGAGGTAGGGAAGGAGGTCAAGTCTTGGAGCACATCTTGTATTTTGGTTGATCATCTTATTGAGGAAAGCTTTGCTGGGTTTTCTACCCCATGAGGGTTTCCCAGGGTAAAATCTTTGTCTATATTGTGATTATGTTTCTTTTAGTGATATTGCTAGTCAAATTAGTTTAAACTTAACATGGTATCAGAGCTAGCCTGAATAGAACATCTTTCACAAGGTGAAATTATATTTCTCTCTCTCTCTCCCAAAATTAGGTTTTCTGCAAAATCTAGTATTTTTGGATTCTGGTTGCATGGATGAATAAACCTTCTAAATATCTATCTTTTGAGCCCTGGATCGAGGTTTTTGGTTGGGTAGAACTCCAGGAAAGTCAAACCCTAGTTTTACCAAAAGTGAGATAAACCAAAAATTTTGTTGCAGATCCAGAAAAGTGAAAAGGTAAAGTTTCCTGGTAAGTACTACTCTATCTCTTATCTCTTGGACTCCCCCAAGAGAAGATGGCTCCAAGCACTAAGCTTGAAGACAAGATTGAAGGTATAGAGAATTTCCAGGCATGGAAATACATAATTAGTTTCATTTTTGAAGAGAATGATCTTGCTCAATATATCAAGGATGAAGTTGCAGAACCTAAAGAAGATGAAGCCAAAGAGAAGCATAGAAAGGATTTGATCAGGGAAAAGAGAATCATAGCTGATTCTATTAAAGACCACTTGATTCCCAAAGTGGCTTCCAAGAAGACCCCAAAAGAAATGTATGATTCCCTAGGAAGAATGTATGAAGGAAAGAACATCAATAGGAAGATGAACCTAAGAACTCAGTTGAAGAGTACCAATATGCACAAAGGAGAATCCATTCAAGACTACTTCTCAAGGGTCTCCCAAATCAAGGAACAACTAGATGCCATTGGTGATACTCTTGATTAAGATGAACTTGTGATGACTTCTCTAAATGGTCTCACTAGACCTTGGGAGTCATTTATACAAACTGTGTGTGCCATAAAAGAAAGTATGAAGTTTGATGTAGTATGGGAGGATTGTGTTCAAGAAGAAGCTAGGGTAGCCAACAGAGAAGACCTTCTCAAGGAGGATGACCAAGCCTTGGCTACACAGACTAAGAGAAGGAGGAATCAATCTTACTTTAAGAAGGATAATCACAAGGAGTCTCAATCTCCACAAAGATTTCAGAAGAAAGGAAGAAGAAAGTTCTCTTCTTTCCAATGTTTCAATTGTCATAAAGAAGGACACATTGCTAGATTTTGTCCTTCAAAGAAGAAGAAAATTCTTCACTATAAAATACATCAAGCACATCTTGCAAAAGATGATAGTGATGATGAAGAAGAAGAAGAGGAAGTAAGGCCTCATAGGAAAATATCTAAAAGAGATGAAGAAGAAGAAGAAAGGCCCCTCCCTAGGAAAAGATTTAGAAAGAATGAAGAAGAAAATGCAGAAGAGTATGTTCTATTTTCTGCACTCTCTGGATCTGTGTCTCCTAGAGAAGATACATGGCTCATTGATAGTGGTGCTTCAAAGGAAATGACAGGTCAAAAGAAAACTCTCTCAAGACTTGAAGAAAAGTCTTCTCCACAAAAGGTATCTCTAGGAGATGATTATCAATATCCCATCAAGGGAATTGGTGAAGCAAGCTACAAGCTTGATTCTGGAACACCTTTAAAGATGAAAGAAATTTTATATGTAGCAAGTTTGAAGAAGAACCTACTTTCTATCTCAGCACTAGATAAGAAAGGTTTTAAAATTGCATTTATTGATGGACAAGTAGTTATGTGGCCCAAAGGAAAATCAATTGGGGATGCAATTGTTATTGGTGAAGAAGAAGGAGGTCTCTACAAACTCAAGGGTCACCCAGAAGCTTCCCTTGTCCATGAAACCACTAGCCCCAGTGAGCTATGGCATAGAAGGCTTGCTCACATTAACTACAAGGCCCTACCCTATGTGAGCAAGGTGGTCATAGGATTACCAGACTTAAATATTGACCATAATGGCTCATGCAAAGGATGTGAAAAAGGGAAGAATGTCAAGAACCCCTTTCCAAAGAGTGAAACAAAGACTAAGAACATTCTAGAGTTAATAAACTCAGATGTATGTGGACCAATGCCCACCACATCCCTAAGTGGGTTTGAATACTATCTGACATTCATTGATGACTATTCAAGGAAGACTTGGATATACTTTCTAAAAGGAAATAATGCAGTCTTTGGAAAATTCAAAGAGTTCAAGGCCTTAATAGAAAATCTCTCAGAAAAGAAAATCAAGATTCTCAGAACAGATAATGGCAGAGAATATACATCAAAGGACTTTGAAGAATTTTGTAAGGAAGCTGAAATCAAGAGGGAACTAACCACTCCCTACAATCCCCAACAAAATGGGGTTGCTGAAAGAAAGAATAGAACCATTATGGAAGTTGTAAAGACTATGATACATGACCAAGATCTACCCATGTATCTATGGGCTGAAGCAGCTAGGATAGCAGTCTATGTACAAAATAGACTATCCCATAGTTCTCTTGAATTTAAGACTCCAAAAGAAGTATTCACAGGAAAGAAGCTTGAGGCAAGTCATCTTAAAATATTTGGATGTCCAGTGTACATTCACATTCCAAAAGAAAAGAGAACCAAGTTGGATCCTTCTAGTAAGAAGGGAATATTTGTTGGATATTGTGAATCATCCAAAGCTTTTAGAATTTACATACCAGGTTTTCATCATATGGAAATAAGTAGAGATGTAACATTTGATGAAGAAACAGCTCTCAAGAAATCTAGGAAGTGCCAACTTGAAGAAATCTATGAAGAAGATACATCTCCTAGAATCACAAAAGCTATACCCATCCCTAAAGATGATGCACCAGAGGACCATGACATGTTAGAACCGTAAGAACCACCCATTACAAATTTATCTAGAAAAAGAAGGCTAGCATGGGCTAGAGACATTATTCAAGGAACTAAAAAATATGGAGCTCCTGAAGGCTTCACTAGAGAAAGAAAGAAACCAAAGCTAGTATCCAACTATGTGTCCTTGATGTGTGATCTTGTGGATCAACAACCTACTAGCTATGAAGAGGCAGCTCAGAAGAAAGAGTGGGTAGAAGAAATGACAGAAGAATACCATTCAATAATGAAAAATGATGTTTGGTATATAGTTCCCAAACCAAAAGATAAAAGTGTGGTTTCTTCCAAATGGATATTCAAGATAAAACATGCTGCAGATGGTAGCATTGAAAAATATAAGGCAAGATTTGTAGCCAGAGGATTCTCTCAGAAAGAGGGAATTGACTATGAAGAAACATTTGCACTAGTTGCTAGGTACACTTATATTATAACTATCATGGCACTTGCATCCATGTTGAAGTGGAAATTACACCAGATGGATGTTAAGACAACCTTCCTAAATGGTGTGATTGAAGAAGAAGTGTACATAGAACAACCACAAGGATTTGAGGCTAAAGATGGAAGAACACATGTATGCAAGCTGAAAAAGGATTTGTATGGATTAAAGCAAGCTCCCATATCTTGGTACGGAAGGATTGACAGTTTCTTAACAAGCATGGGCTTTACCAAGAGTAAAGCTGATCCTAATCTTTACCTCAAAGTTATGGATGATGAACCTGTTATATCACTATTGTATGTAGATGATCTATTTCTAATTATCGAATGCAAGAAGAAGCTTTCTTCAGAATTTGAAATGAAGGATCTTGGATTAATGCACTATTTCTTAGGTCTAGAAGTATGGCAAGAACCAAAAAGAATCTTTTTAAATCAAGGCAAGTATGCTGTGGGGATTCTAAAAAGATTCAATAGGTTGGAGTGTAAAGCCATGGCCACTCCCATGGAATCCAACTTGAAGTTATTAATTAATGACTCATCAGAATTAGAGGATGTGACTCTATATAGACAAATCATTGGGTCATTGATGTATTTAACAAATACCAGACCAGATATATGCTTTGCTATAAATACCCTGATTCAATATCTAGTAGAATCTAGAAAGGTTCACTTAATAGTTGCAAAGCATGTAATGAGGTATCTAAAGGGTACATTTGATTTTGGTCTATATTATCTTGGAAGTCATGAACTTAGATTACATGGTTACTCAGATTCTGATTGGGTAGGAAGTGTTTCAGACAAAAAGAGTACATCAGGTGGATGTTATGGTCTTGGATCTGCCATGATCTCATGGTTCAGCAAGAAAGAATCTAGTGTGGGTCTCAGTACTGCTGAAGCAGAGTACATAGCTTCCTGCTTTGCTAGTTGTGAAGCGGTGTGGCTTTGGAAACTATTATCTGGAGTGTTTGACTTAGAAATGGATCCCACTGTGATCATGTGTTACAATCAAAGTTGTATTAAAATGATAGAAAATCTAGTATTCCATGATAAGTCAAAACACATAGAGATCCAATATTTCTATATACGAGATATGGTGCAGAGAGGATCTATTAAGCTCGAGTATGTGAGAACTGAGGAACAAATTGCTGATATATTGACCAAACCTCTATCTCGAGTGAAATTTGAATATTTCCGAGGCAAGCTTGGTGTAGTTCAAAAGGACCCTCCTCGAAAGGGGGAGTGATATAGTCACTGATGATGAGATTTTCCTCATCGACAGCAATGTCGATGATGAGGATACCTGTTTATTACACCCAGATATTTATGTATGCTTAGATTACTTAGATTTAGGATACTTATACTTAGAATACTTGTATTACTTGTTTTTTTTATGTATTCATGCGGATGCTTGTTTATGTATACATGTATTGATGAGGATACTTGTTTATGTATACATGTATTGATAACGATACTTGCTTTTATATTGATGTATTGATGAGGATACATTTTTTGATGATATGTATACATGTATTGATGAGGATATATGTGGAGATTGTATCGTCCCTGGACTTCGGTCCCTTGAATTGATCCGTAGACTTATGTCTTCAAGAATGAAGTCCTTAGTGGACAGGTGGGGATTGTATCATCCCCGGACTTCGGTCCCTTGAATTGATCCGTAGACATCTGTCTTCGAGAATGAAGTCCTTAGTGGATAGGTGGGGATTGTATCGTCCCCAGACTTCGGTCCCTTGAATTGATCCATAGACATGTGTCTTTGAGAATGAAGTCCTTAGTGGATAGGTGGGGATTGTATCATCCTCGGACTTTGGTCCCTTGAATTGATCCATAGACATGTGCCTTTGAGAATGAAGTCCTTAGTGGACAGGTGGGGATTGTATTGTACCTGGACTACGGTCCCTTGAATTGATCCGTAGACGTATGTATCTGAGAAATTGTCCTTAGACTCTGTCTAAGTTGACGAGAGGATTGTATCATCCCTAGGCATGATGAGGTGTCTTAAATGATCCGTAGATGTATGTCTCTGAGAAGTGGTCCTTAGACTTTGTCTAAGTTGACGAGAGGATTGTATCATCCCTAGGCATGATGAGGTGTCTTAAATGATCCATAGACGTATGTCTCTGAGAAGTGGTCCTTAGAATCTGTCTAAGTTGACGAGAGGATTGTATCATCCCTAGGCATGATGAGGTGTCTTAAATGAGCCGTAGATAGAGGTCTCTGAGAATTGAATGATAGGACTGGATCATCCTTGGACCTCTATTCAAAAGGTACATGATAGGACTGGATCATCCGTACACCTCAGTTCAAAAGGTACATGATAGGACTGGATTGTCCCTGAACCTTGGTTCAAAAGGTACATGAAAGGATTGTATCATCCATGGACCTATGTCCTAATGAGAGTAGGATTGATCATCCTATAATATGATCATGTGATGATGATGATGATGATCGTGTGATGACGATGCTGATGATAGTGCGATGATAATGCTGACAATCGTGTGATGATGATGCTGATGATAGTGTAAGGACAATGCTGATGATTGTGCGATGATGATGTTGATGATTGTGTGATGACGATGCTGATGATAATGTGATGACGATGCTGATGATCGTGTGATGACGATGATGATGATGTTAATATTCCATTAACTGGTTGAGTTACTAATGATGATGTATTGAAGAAAGCTTCCGATGATTTATAGATGTATCATGTATGATGTAGTCGATGACTCCTTGCTCCTGCAGATGTTGTTATAATATCCTTCTCGTTAAGGGGGAGTGTTGAATATTTAACTTCTAAGAATATTATATTTGTACTTTATTATTCCGAAGATGTTTCATCCCTCCGAGGTGATCCTATTATGTATCCGGAGATGTTTATTCCTCCGATGAATTGTGGTAACTAGGGTTATTAGATCCACCATGTGGGGGTCGGCCCTGAGTTAATTAATTAGGGGTTATTAGACTTCATTGGGATAGGTCGACCCATAAGGGAATTAGTCAGTCGGGAACTAGTATAAGTAGAGGAGATTGCTCCTCACTTATCTCACACTTGCTCAGCTCATAAAGTATTGCACTTGTTTTTGAGAGGTCTATATAGGAGATAGAGAAGGAGGTCAAGTCTTGGAGCACATCTTGTATTTTGGTTGATCACCTTATTGAGGAAAGCTTTGCTGGGTTTTCTACCCCATGAGGGTTTCCCAAGGTAAAATCTTTGTCTATCTTGTGATTATGTTTCTTTTAGTGATATTGCTAGTCAACTTAGTTTAAACTTAACAACCGTGCTCACGCAAAAGATAGAATTAGGAGACGAATACCCAATCTCGTTTATGAGCACTGGTCTGCAAGGTGCTGAAATGAACTATCCTGTTGTCGACAAACAGGCGTATGCTGTGTTCAAAGTAGTAAAACAGTTCAGACCATATATTCTTAAGAACAGAACCAAAGTTATAGTTCCCCACCCAGCTGTCAGATCCCTTTTCGTTCAAAAGGAGTTGGGAGAAAGAAGGGGAAATTGGGTCATAGCTCGTCAAGAATATGACTTAGAATTTAAATTAGCCACCATCATTAAAGGACAAGGCCTATGTAAATTGCTTACTGAACATCCAATTGATGAAGAACAGGATTGGAAGAGTGAAGTCGAGCTGAATTCAGTCGAAGTATGTCCCATTTTCACAGCTCCTGAATCATGGTATAGGGATTTAGTGCATTATTTGCAGCAAGGGTACCTACCAGAACACTGGAGTTCCAAGCAAAGAAGGGCGTTCCATTTAAAATCAACATCTTATCAGATCATTGATGGAATACTTTTCAGAAAAAATTATGATGGATTTTTTCTCAGATGCTTAGAGAAAGAAGATGCAAGTAAAGTCGTCAAAGAGTTACACGATGGCCCTGCTAGTGGACATTATTCAGGGGAGATGACAACTCACAAAATACTGAGAGTTGGCTATTACTGGCCCACTTTATTCCAGGATGCCCATACTTATGCACGGAACTATGATGTATGCCAAAGGAGCACTAGAAAATTACCTAAGGTAGCAGGACCCTTACAGTCGATTATCATCTCAGAACCTTTCGAACAGTGGGGTATAGATGTCATCGGAGAGATAAAGACAAATTCTTCTTTGCAACATCGATACATCCTAACAGCCAATGACTATTTCACCAGATGGACAGAGACTTCCCCATTGC
Organism: Larix kaempferi; assembly: GCA_027924585.1. Lineage (NCBI taxonomy): Eukaryota > Viridiplantae > Streptophyta > Pinopsida > Pinales > Pinaceae > Larix > Larix kaempferi. The sequence goes on along the minus strand of BSBM01000047.1, from coordinate 14,549,023 downwards.
GCAACATGAATGAAGATGCAGTCATCAGTTTCTTGAAAGAGAACATCATAACCAGGTTTGGGGTTCCAATTTCCCTATTATTTGATGATGCCACTTATTTCTCATCTTTTAAAATAAATGAATTTGTTTATGAAAGGGGAATTAAATTGCATTATTCGACCAATTACTACCCCCAGGGAAATGGACTAGTTGAATCTTCGAACAAGAACCTTATCTGAATTCTCAAGAAGACTGTGATTGAAAATCAGCAAACCTGGCATATAGCTCTCCCAAATGCCTTATGGGAATATAGGGTGACTCCAAAGAATGCATTAGGGGTTTCCCCTTACACACTTGTCTATGGAAAGGAAGCCATCCTCCCTTCCAACATTTTACTTCCATCCTTGCAGTTGTCCCAAGCCTCTCGAGGGTCTGGTAGTCAGGTTTTACAATCCAGGATTGACACCCTGCTTCAACTTGAAGAAGCCCGGCAGAAAGCGAAGAACCAATTCCACCAACACCAAGATATAGTCAAAATATGGTTTGATAAAAGGAACTCTGGTAAAAGAAGTTTTGAAGTAGGATATTTAGTTCTAAAATGGGACCATCCTCACGAAGGAAAGGGAATGCACATGAAATTCCAACACTTGTGGGTAGGCCCTTACCAAATTTCTGCAAAGCTCGGCCCATCCAGTTACAAGCTAACAGACCTCCAGGGAGAGGAAGTAACCCTTCCCCTCAACGGCCTTGCCTTGAAACAATACTTTGCATAGTCTCGTTGAGGTTTTCTGTACATAAATAAAGGCTTTGTTATTTTCCGTTTTCCCTTTCCCCTTTCCTTTGTATAGAATTTTCCTGTAGCCCTGCATTTTGGCCCTTTGTGAATATAGATCTCTTAAGAAATCTCACAACTCATGAAGTTGGAAATGTACCCTCAAAAGAAAGTTTATCTATGCATTTTGGCTTTGCTGATCGTTTTCCAGAATGAAGAGATCCTGTTCTATTGGTCACATTAACCCCTGTTTAATAACAGAAATTCATGATTATCTTTATCACAATCTTCGGGCTCCAACCACCCTCACATTTATAAGCGTCTCAAGAAGATTGCTGTAGTTAGACCCATAGAAAGGAAGCACATCTCGAAGGCATAGGGTATTAAAATGACTCCATGCTGCAAATCTAAAGCCAAAAGAGATTATAATCAAGAGTCTGTTTTCTAGAAAATCTCGCCTCCATTAAAGCATGGCTGAGAAAAATAAAGACTTTTAATTTAAGCAGCCACACCAAAATTCCCAATAGAGTCCTTCTCTGTCCGTGATCACGCGAAACGAAGAAAATATCCTGCTCACACAAAAGGACATCAATGGATTGAAGAACTCAAGCAAATGGCTAAGCCTTAATGAAATTTTCCTTGAGTACTCACACGACAAAAGTCACTAATTAAAGAACATCCAAAAGGATGCAAGCAACATGGGAATGAGGAACAAGAGAATATTGTCTAAGAGATGTTGTTACAATCCTATGGAGTCCGATGACAGTGGTCGTCTGAAACATGGATCTTCTAAATATGAACCCCATATTTTGGCCCTTGGAGAGTTTTAAGGATGTCTTTATTGAAGCTCCCCTTTCCTAAAATTTCCTATGGAGGAGAGAGAGTTTTTCAGAGATCTATGTTTCCCAGCGATTTGCCAATTGTTGTTGCTGCAACCTCCTTTCCCAACATTTTAAAGATATTTGGGGCCCCTCCTTCTGCACGTTTTGTAACAAGTGTTTTCCTTGTCTTTCAGGCTTATTTTTTCTCTTTATCCTCGCAAAATTTCAACACTTGCTTTTCAAAAGCTTTCCCATTTTTTTTTCTCTAAGGCAAAGTTACCTTTTCTCTTTGGCGCAATTTTTAGCCTTAACTCTATCGCCTTTTAGCGCAATTTTGACCATAAGTCTTCCGCTTGTTGGCGCAAGTCCTAAACATAAAACCTTTAGTCTTCGACACATTTTTTTAGTCTTAACTCTGCCTCCTTCGGCGCAAGTTTAGACATAATTATTCCGCTTCAGCGGTAATCGCAATTCTTTGTTGGGGCGTTTTCAAATTTTTTATGTCTCTCGTGCGTTTTTGTTTTGACCTTTAAAAAAAATCCTCTAAGTCGCGCAAAATCTAAAATTAAACTGGCAGCCTTTAGCACAATTAAGAAGCTCGTTCTGGCGTAGATCGTAATCCTATCTCGGCCACGTTTGCGCAATTGCTAACATTATTTGTTTGGGCACTTTGGTGCTGGTTTTAACCCTAAAAGGGATGCCGACACGAAAACCCTTTGAATCTTTTTCAAATCGTTGGCACATCTTTCATCGGTGCAAATGTTGTGACTAAATATTCCACCAATGTAGAGAACTTATCCCTTTAGCGCCCGCCATCATAGCCGCACCTCATCCTTGGATGCAGCCCCAAGCTCAATTCTTGGCACAAATCTTAATGTTACAATCTCCGCCTTAGCGCGGAGCTTAATCTTGCAATCGCCACTTTGGGTGCGAAGAATTATTTAAAGCCAACCCTGTCTTGTTTTCTTTTACAAATCTGTAGGAAGCTTTGCATTTTTTGCTGCTTTCTGCATACTCCTTATTTGTATTACCTCACTCCCCGCAGGTTTGTCATGCATAGAAGGTTTGCAAGGAAGAAAGAGCAACATGAGTCAAATCATATCTGTCCAAGCATGAGATTGCATCAAAGGAAAAAATATCTGTTCGGAGCAAAATTATCTTGAGAGAGCCCAGTCAATGGGCCGTCCATATCCAAAGTGTTGATGGCCCAGCAACCACAAGCGATCCAGTTGGTTGGGATGAGTTAGCAAGCAAGTAGAGAGAAGCCAAATGAAATAGATAAAATATCATAATTCTTATTTCTCTTAACATGAGGAAGAGCTTAAATTCCTTTATTGTATAAATGATTTAAAAGACATTTGTCTTTGTTTTTGACTCATATGGAAGGCTCTCCACAAACCTGTGGGTTTTGTAATTGTGCACTAAAGGACAAATTAGAAGGTTCTAGAAGTTAGGGTGCACCTGTCAGCTCAAGTAGCAATTGTAAAATCTATAAAGAGATGAACAGAAGAGAGAATAAGGGCTTTTTGTAGGTGAAAGAAATTTTCTTCCTTGTATGTGAACTACTTTGCTACTTGCTCCAAGAACTGGATTTTGCCTAATGAAAGCCTGGAGAGGACGTTTTTGCCTGGAAATGTGTGCTAAATGTTTGTTGGACTATTCTTGTAGCATTCATATACTACTATGAGATCTTTCTTTACTATTATGAATTATTTCTGTGTGATGAATGGTCTTTCTATTTTCTTGTACTATGATGTCTCTCTTAAATGAGTAATGGAATGTATTCAGTGAATTAAAGCTATCTTTAATAGTTGTTATATTCTGCTGTAGGCACATCTTTATGATTAAATGGCTATCTGTGTGATCTTTAGGTGTTTCTTTGCAGTCTATTACTCATCTCTACGGTTTGCTCCTTGCAAGCATAGGTTAAATTTGCTTATACAGTTTTAGATTAATTTAGATTAGTTACTTGCATATAGCTCAGGGCACTTGCATTTCATCTTTAAAATTAAAATCACAAAAACGGTGGATCGGACTGCAACCAGTGCAAGGATTAAGAATCTTTAAATCTTACGGTAGCCAGAACCGTTAACCGGATGGATTCCCCACACAAAACGGTGAGCGATCTAATTGGGCTTGCTTACCGGGGAGAAGGCCTTGCTACTTGATGCTGTGATTTTCGGGACATCAACAGGTCTTTAAGAAATGCATAAAATATGGTATCTCCCTCAACCCAAAGAAATCTCATTTTGATTTAGAAGAAGCTAAACTCCTAGGGCATATCATATCCAAAGAAGGTATCAAGATTGACCCTCAGAGGGTTAGTGACATCCATAAAGTTGGAGAGCCAGGGAGCAAAAAAGAGGTGCAGTCTTTCATTGGACAAGTTGGTTTTCTGAGAAGGTTCATTCCTAGTTTCACTGAAATTATGATGAGTATCACTAATTTGCTAAGAAAGGAAAGCTAAATAAAATGGATGGAGGAAGCTAGAGATTATTTCAAGGGGATCAAGAGTGCTATCACTGAGGCCCCTGTATTAGCCTGCCTCGATTTTTCTAAATATTTTCTGATTTTTTCTTATGCTTCTGAGCATACAGTGGCAGGAGTGCTGCTACAAAAGAATGACCAAAATGTAGAACAACCAATTGCTTTTTTCAGTAGGGTGCTGAGAGATGCAGAGCTGAAATATGACATCATGGAGAAACATGCTTATGCCTTGATCAAATCACTAAAGGATTTCATGATTTACATACTCCACTCACATATCATCGCCCATGTACCAAATAGTGTTGTGAAAGGTATCCTTACCCAAGCAGATCCTAAAGGTAGAAGGCTGAAATGGATTGCTGTATTACTAGAATATGACTTAGAAATAAGGCCTACAAAACTAGTGAAAGGGCAGGGATTAGCAAAATTGATGACCATGGTCGATTGTGATTCCTTGCAGATGAATTTTTTAGAAGAGTAATCGTAGTAGCTAGACACTGAAGTACAGATTAGTCCAGAATTTTCTGCATCCCCTTGGTACATTGATAATGTTAATGTGTTGCAAAATTTACAAGCTCCTCTAGGATTAAGCAAGTGTAGGTATAGGGCTGTGAAATTAAAAGCTGCGAAATATTGTATTATGAGTCAATTCTTGTGCTGGAAGGACCCCGGAGGTGTGTTGCTAAATTGTCTATTGGAGGAGGAAGCTAAGCATACTAAGAAAGAATTTCATAAGGGAGATTGTGGCGGACATCATTCTTGGAAAGTAACAATAAATAAGATATTGAGGGTCCGTTTCTATTGGCCTACCATGTTCACAGATGTGTATAAAGAAACTGTTGCTTTTCACCAATGTCAAATTTTTTAAGGAAAGAGGAAAGTTGTCTCACTACCCCTTCACCCAGTCATAGTAGAAGCTCCTTTTCAACAATGGGGACTAGATTTAATTGGGGAAATAAACCCTAACTCTTCTGGGAAGCATAGGTGGATATTCACAGCTACTTATTACTTCACAAAATGGATAGAAGCTATACCTACCAGGAATGCAACAGAAAATGTTATTATGGAGTTTCTGGAGGATAACATCATATCTAGGTTTGGATGCCCCAAAAGAAATGTGACTGATAATGCGCCTGCCTTTTGTTCTAAGAAGATGATTATTTTTTTTCACAAATAGCATATCAGTCTGAATCACTCTACAACCTATTACCCTGAGGGAAATGGTTTGGCAGAATCCTCCAATAAAATCCTAATGAAGATCATAAAGAAATTATTGGAAGAAAATAAGAGGACGTGGCACACTAAGCTGAAGTATGCTCTATGGGTTGATAGAATAAGCACTAAAAGGGCAATTGGGATGTCTCCTTTCCAGTTGGTATATGGGGTTGAAGTGGTTTTTCCAGTTTATTTAGGGTTACCAGTCATGAGGTTGCTGCAAGGGTTGGAAGAAGAACTGTATCATATGCAAAGAAGAGTGAATAAGATAATTGAATTAAATGAGTTGAGAACTGAAGCCTATGACAGATTGCAAGGACATCAAGAAAAGATGAAAGAGGCATTCGATAAGAAGAGCAAGGAAGATCAATTTCAGGTGAATGACCTGGTTCTGAAATGGGACTACCCAAGAGAAGACAAACATGGTAAATTTTACCACATGTGGATGGGGCCATACATTATTGCTACACATTGAGGAATAAATTCTTTTATCCTAGAGGAGGAAGATGGATCTGCCTGGTTAGGAGGTCCAATTAATGGAAGATTCTTGAAATATTACCTGTCCTGAGTAAAAGCAGGTAACCCATGTACCATACCCTGTATGTATACATTTTTCTTTATATTTTACAATTGTCTTGAGGTTTTGATGACAGAACCAAAAGGATTTAAATCCCGAAGTAAAGGCCCTAAAATATGGAAGGGAGCCATGGGTTTTGTTGTGTTCAGTAAAAATGTGCAGTAAGGCACAATTTAGTTTTCAGTTTTCAGAGAATTTCTCCCCCTCTGGGTTAGAAATTCCCAATGGATCAGGCACTTAGTCTACGGGTGTTCTTCGCTACCTCGCTCGGAGGATAGCATCCCCGTTGGAGTTAGTTGTTAGCACTCAAATTGCGGTAAGTTCTATGCCAGAATTCATGGGAATGAAGGTTCTTCACGGTCGTCAAAATATCCGAAGGGAGAACCAGCTCTCGGACCACATCCCCATGAATAGAGGAATCAGAGGTCAGCGTAAGGAGAATCAGTTCGAGGAATAGAATATTTGGGGGAGATCTAGAGGTCCATTATGATCATAGGGCTAATGACAGGCTAATGCGCCAGAAACAAATGAAAATATGTATGGATTGTCAGATCAAACGCCTCGAATATCGACGGCCCTGAGCACATGGCGCAAATGAAGTTGTGGGCGATCTAACACATGGGTGGGCATGAGCCGGCGGGCAAGTCCTTAAAGCAATTGGCGGGGAAGATCAGCGGGAGGAAAGCTCTACAGTGTACAACCACCGCGCTGATCTAACTTGCGCGAAATGTGTCATGTTTCAAATTGCTGCGGTCGGAGTAAGCATCATGCATCTGTCAATGGTGTAGATCTACCAGAGGAAAATCAATGGCCTAAGATAACCACACGGATTTTTCTTGTGGGTAAGTTAACCGCATCTCAAATCGCCGTGGTCGGTAAAGTTAAGGCCATCATATGGTCAGGATTTGAGCAAGAAAGGAGATCAACGGCTGAAGTATTTCGAAGATCTAAATGGATATTGAAGTCATGTACGATTTGATTGGTAGCCGCGGGAGATCGGAAAGTAGATCTAGGGTGGAGAAAGGCCAACCAGGAGGGACATCTGATGTGGCTTCACCACTGTCACACCTGGAGGAGTGATATGGTATTTAGCATTATAAAACCGGGTATGTACAAAGACTTCAACTCCACCTATATTAGATGCATTGGAAAGCGAAAGAACCTGATCCCCCATAGGAGACCAGCCAACTAGAAGCTCAAGAAGATTGTCCAGGTGTCGGATCACCAGGTTGGTTTTTTTTTCTATTTTCTCGTGAAGTTGTTTGAATGGATAAAGTAAGAGATTCCCCTAGTGCCGAATCTCCAATCACTGGTCCCTAGTTGGAAGACAAGGATGGTGACATATGCGACAGCATAATGGTCAAAATCTCCATAGATATGGCCAAGGAGAGGTTGGAGCTTATAAGAGGCAGAAGAATAGATGTCCATAAGGTCTATCAATCCTTCTTTCATCTGTTCACCACCACCCAGTCCCCAAATTTCCCTGAATTCATTGAGTGGTGTGCCAAAAATTATTCCTCAGAACAGAGAGCGATCCTAGATGCCTCAGGCTCTATGACCCTCTACTCGGTGGAAGCCCCGATTGTTAGAAAGGCCTTAGCCATTCCCCATGAATTCGGTAAAAAATCCCTAGGGTATCGAATGGAGGACCTGGTTCAATACTTTCATCTAGCCCCAAACAAACTCAAACAGAGCTTTTACCGTGATGCCCTATTACCAAATGCATCCTTCCCAGATTCAGTTTTCCCTGACGAGGCCAGTTTGTTCAGAGATGATTCTAAATGGATAATGTCCATGATATCCCATTTTTTAGGGTTAGATAGTGAGCAATACGTCTTGGAAACATTGATCAGTCTGATGTTTGTCTTAAGTACCTATCCAGTAGAACAAACAGACCCAGATTCATTTGTCCAGATTGCATGTCTAAGGTTTGATGATGCCCTAGCTGAAAGTATTCACTCCCAGTTAGTTGAGTTCCCTAAGACAAGGACCTTTAGATTCCAGTATTATTTACTGAAGATGTTATTAACAACAGTTGAAGACAACTTACAGGTACCTGGGCTAAAAATTACAAGAGAGATGTATTCAAATTACATACTTTTCATGACTAACTTGATGGCATGGGTTTATCACATCTTTTTTCAGGAGAATTTGCCTAGAGTACTCCCAGAAATGAAGGATTTGCTACAGCCCCCTATGGAGAAATAGATTAGGGACTAGTTTTTGCTACAACAGGGAACTATAATTAGAGTGTATGGATTTTCACACCCACCATATGTACTCCCTGCATTTTTTACACCCAAGTTGTTCCATTTGGAATTCATAAGGCAGAAACTGACAGCTAAATGTGAACATTTTATAGATATCAAGAAGTTATCTGAAGTAGCTTTCCCCTGGATAGTGGGTTCTTTTGTAATCAAACACAAAACAACCCTCTCAGGGATTGAAAGGATAATGAGAGACCTAGGACTCCATTCCAAGGCTGCAATGAACTATGATCCACATCACATAATCTCAGAAAGAAGGAAGGCAGTTGATAGAAAAGGATATGAGCATTTTGAGATGGATGGAATGCCTAAGAGAGCCAATTGGTTAGAATATATTGATCAAGGACCAATGGACATTGATGCTTTGGAGGAATCTCAAACTCTGAGATTCCTTTTTCAGGGAGGCACATCTTCAACAAGAAGATCACCTGGTAAAGCTCCTACAGGGCGAACAGACTTATCTCTTGACAATATTCCAGAAAAAACCAGTACTTCAGGGGTCATTAGCCCTATGGAGGTAGATAGTGACTCTGAAAGAGCTGCAAAGAGGAAAAAGGTTGAGGGTGATGATCAGCAAATAATGAAAATACAAGAAGAGAAAACTAAGAAAAAGCAGGTTCGGTTTCTCATGCCTCATTATGAAGTAAAAGCGCATGTATTTGGAAAACCACCCAAAGGACCTACAGGATCAAGTATCAGTAGGGCCCAGCTATTGGAAGAATATGATGAAAATGTTGATAACATAGTAGCAGAAGCTAAGTTGTACTCTGAGGTAAGGAAGATATCCAAGAAAGAAGTGGCCTTGGTTACTAGAAGAAATCTGGCCCAGAACACATTGAGCCTAGCCATTGCCAATAAGAGAAAAGCTATAGAGGTAAAGTATAACCTAGAAGACATCCCTATCCCTGATATAATCAATCTACACAAAGAGACAGGGGAAGTCATCTATAATAGGTTGCTGAAGCTTGCAATAGAACTATCAAAAGTGTAGACGAATAAGTCCAGAGTCCAGAAATAGTTGGGGCTCGAGAAAGCATAAAATAAGTCTCTGAAAGCATAAGCAAAGAAACATCAAACACAATTGTTGGCAAATGAGACCAAAGAGGATAAAAAGAAAAACATCCAAGAGTTGCTGAATGAAAAAGATTAAGAGATCCTGTCATTAAAAAAGCAGCTAAAAATCCCCACCACTTAGTTTGCAAATAGTTCTAAAATAGCAGAGCTAGAAGAAGAGAAGGAAAAGTTGAAAGGGGAGTTGTTAGACTGTAAAGCCAAATTGGTGGAGTTTGGAGATAGGAAAAATAAGTTGAAGTTTGACATGACCTTTGTGGAGACCAGTGCAAACTCATGGAAATCCCAGTGTGAAGAATTGGACAGAAAAGTGAAGAAAAAGGAAAAGGAAATAGAACAAGAGGCCTCAGCCTCCATTGCAGCCGGATATTTTTCCTTGATAGGGAAAATAGCTAATTCTAGCTTGGAGGATGCTGAGGTGATCCAATTAAAGAAGCAAGTTGCCAATATGAAAACTTTGAAGGATACTACAGAAGGCCAAAAGGAGGCTTGGGAAACAAGGTACCAAGAGACGCAGTCAGAGTTTGATAGTTTAAAGGAACAGGTGATAGGATGGAAGGTGTTACTGGAAGCTAGAAAAATCATATGGGATGATATCATAAAGCAAGCTGAAGATCTAAGGCCCTACCTAAATTTTATAATGGATAAAGGAGTAGTGGTGAAATTGGCCCAGCAAGGTGTAAGAGTGGTGAAGGAGAGATTGAACAAAAATCCTTTGTAGCATGCCCAGAATGCAGTTGAGTTCTTAGGTGGCCTTTCAAAGGAAAAAGCTACAACTGCAAACATCCAAGATAGGGTATCCATAATCGTAGGAGCTAAGAAGATAATTAGTAGATATCAGCAAATGCAATTTGTCCAATCAGGGATAGATATCATATCGAAGTAGGTACAACTCTTTAAATAAGCCTTTGATCCTCTGTTCAAAAAGGGCCTACCTACCTTCTGGGGTGAGAATGAATTCATGCTTACAAGAGATGAATACCGGTCTAAGTTGTGGGACTGCAGGATGAATGAAGAGGACTTCATCAACATAGATACACCCTTAACAGGCGACACAGTGGTTGATACACTGAAAGATGACTTTGCACTAGCAGCAACTTTTAGAGAAGCCAAAACTCTTCATGTTGGCTATTCGTACATTGAACACACTGAGTTGAGGATATTACTCAAAGAGCTCGCCTCCCAGGATTTACCCTCACCCGAGCAATGGAACCTGGAAGAGAAGTATGGGAAAGCAAAGTTAAAGATGGGAGCGTGAAAGGATGCAGTGAAGTCAGAAAGCAGGCAGCATGGACGGATCCCAGATTTGATGAGCAGTGAAAGCAATTCAGCTGAAAGCAGCTACATAACTGCAATTTTTGTATTTTGTATTTTGTTTAAAAGTAATTTGGCCATGTAATGAAACAACCATGCAATTTTAAATGGTAGTTAAGCCTGCCTCGTAGATATTTTGTTTTGTAATAGTGACAGCAAACAATGCCTCGATTTGGCTGTTAGATAGGTGTCATATGGTTGTAAATGTTTTATGTTCAGAAGGAGCCGAGCCTAGTGCTCGAAGACATATATAAATAAATTTGTAATCGAAGGCACAAGGGTTGAAAATATTATTTGAAATCTTTTGGTATTTTGAGGATTAGTCTGTAAGACATTTTTGAGCTATTTTAATAAAGTTTGCAAAGCCGAAGCCTTTGACAAGGATTCTTGTGTAATTGGTCTGGTAGTCTGTATTTTCCTTTTTCCCATGTGAAATTGTGTTTCTCTCTTTGTTATTCCATTCTGTTTTATTTCTTTCATGCTTGGATCAGGGTAACAGTTAAGTGGAATTCATAGGAGTTATGCTCTGCTTAGCTTTTTCCAAGTATTTCACCAACACATTCTAATAAAGTTGATGTAGGATTCATCTTGGTATGCCTTACATTGATGGGCTGTTTCTTTCCTCTTCCGTTCCACAAATTAAATCGCTTTGAATACTAACTGCTTGCTACCTTGCCCTTGTAAATACATTTGCAGAACCTTTGTAAATGATGTTTTCAGAGTTTGTTAAATATGAATCCATTGCCCAAACTAAGTTCATATGTTTTCAACCAAACAGTGCTTGAATCATTTTCGTTCCAAACAGAAATCTGATCTTCTGTATAATTGTTGTAATTGAATATCTTGTCCGTGAATGCTGGTGTTTCTTTTTCATTATTGACAATCTTGATTATTCCATCCCTTTCATGAGATTTTAGAGAGAGCCCTCTCTGTCTGTGTTGGGTCAGTAGCACAGGCCAAAGATTGGTTATTGGTTACCCAGATTAACCTCTTTCAGTCTTGGGTGTCAATTTCAGTGTTAACACACTGGGTTCTCAGACAACTTCACACAACTCTGATTGTCACAGGAGATACAAGTAGCATCCAACTGGAGATCAAACAAATCTGGCAGTAGCTTCCTTATCCATACTACCACACAACTTCCCGAACAAGCTGAGACATACTCTGCTTCGGCTGTACTTAGTGCTATGCATGATTGCTTCCTGCTAAACCAAGAGATCACACTTGATCCCATACAGAAGCATCACCCTAAATTTCTCTTCCTATCTGCAGCACTACCTGCCCAATCTGAATCAACATAACCCTCCAGGTTAAACTTTTGATTCGCATCATACTTGAGCCCATAATCAACCGTACCATTTAGGTACCTCAGAATATGCTTTACAACAATCATGTGAACATGTCTAGGATCCGTCAGGAACTGGCTCAAAGTGTTCACAACAAAGCAAATATCTGGTCTTGTGACAACATCCCAGACATCATTCTTCATGATCGACTAGTACTCCTCGATCATGGCATCCTTCCATTACTGCATCCTGGATCCTGGGAACTACAAATTCTTCAATATATTCAGTAGGTAGTTTTCTTGAACTTCGTTGCTGGAACAAATGTTGTTGTCATTCTTTTGTAGGTGATTGTACATGATCTTTCCTACAAGTCAAATTCAATTGCATGATTAGAAACTTATCATAGTTTTCAGAATAAAATCTTACACATAAGGACATATGTCATACAGTCATGCAATTATCTTAGCCAATAAAACATTTATCCATATCTTGTAACTTTCTAGACGCCTTCCATCTCTACCAGAACATTGTTAAGAATGTGCACTACTCCAACATGTCAGCAAAGAGGTTTCAATCTAGATAACTAGCAATGGAGTGTTGTACAGTACCATAGGCCACTTACCCATTATTTGCATATTAGTAGTATCTTGTTCATTAATGCAACTTTTCTAACATGCATAATATACATCCTAAATCTAAGAACATAAGTATGTACATGACTGAACAACATCATTTAAGTAATCATATATACAATAAATGACAATTCAAATACTTATCTCTGTTTGGTTGTAGGGTGGATTCCCTCTCAATATTTGCTTCCTTCCAGGAACTACTGGAGTGTGCTCCCTCTTGATCTTTGCTTCCTGGAGTGTTCTCCCTCTTGATCTTTGCTTCCTTTATGATATCATCATGATTATATGTCTTTGAACTTCTATCCATCCTGGACCACTATGCATGCTTAAGTGTGCACTAGTGTCATCATTGTGTCATCCACAATATCTCATACATAATCAAACATTCATTAGTATAATCTCAAATCATTATGATTCTAAATAATATTAAACATGTATGGTCATGATCATTTCATACACAGTTAATTTATCACAAGCGTTAGTATTCAAGGTTCCAAGGAGTACTTCTTTTACTCATGCATATTCTTATTTGACCATAGGACTCTTCTAGTTTTTCATATCATTAATCAAACTAAGAATCATAATATGCATAAACCCATGATTACTCAAACTTATAATTATCAATCATACAAAATTATACTTATATGATATCCTAACACAACGTAGGATTCTAACTCAATATAGTAAAACATACCTGGATTATCATGCTTGTTAGTTATGTCTAACATACCCACATAATGTATTCTTTGTTCTCTTCAATGATTTAGAGAGATTGTGCTAGTAACCTACATATCTCATAAGTTAAGCATTGTAGAACCAAATTATACATACCTTGTAAGTAGAGCTTCTATGTGATCAATGACTATGGATGAGTCTCTGTCTTCATCTCACCATGGTCATATATTCTTGATCTAGAACTTGACTTGTCTTTCTTGATGTACCTTTCATGTTAGCAGACAACATCATCCTCATACAACACCACAAGTGCATTAGTACAGTCATAAGTGTCATAACCCTAATCAATGAATGTCTTCTATCATTCACATGCATTCATACTTTTACTAACGTGATAAGACAATTCTAAAATTAATCAAGATTGTACTAACCTCAATAATATGAAGACAAATATATCATAATCTTAATCCTCAAATAAATGAAACAAATTTCAAAACATACCTACATCTCCTCAAGTCATACCTGTCGAGATTTATGTTCTTTCGTTCAAACAGCTTGGTCAAGGAATCAAATATCTCCTTGGGTGTCTTTAGAGAAGACATATGTGGTATGAGATGGTCTTTGGTAAAATCTGCAATGATCCTCTTGGCCTTGACCAAGTTCTTCTTATGTAAGGCCTTAGCCTCATCTCCCTCTGGAAATAGAACTTATTCACTTATGTAGGTGTCCAATTCATTCTCTTCTAGGATCAACCCAATCAACTTTGATTTGATAAAACTGGATCTGGAGCTAGCTAAGGTTTGATAGAGAAACCCTAAAAATCCAAACTTGGAATTTCAAACTTCTGTCTAGACAGGGAGATGCAATTGACTGAGGCGAGCAAGCTAGTGTGCTCAAATTTTGAAAACTCCAAAAATTGACCCTTCAAAAATGACCTGCGAGTTTTGGATCTAAACTTCTGTCAAATTCTAGTTTTCTGGTTTTTTTGGTTTTCTGGTCCAAAACCCGAACTAGGGTTTGATAGATCCCGGGGTTCTCCCCAACTAAAAACTTTGATCTTGGTCTCCAAATTTTGATTTTTCTTAGGAGAGCAATCCTGTGCTGAGATCAGTCCAAAATTCCACTTCTGTCAAAATCCCTAATTTCCCGCAGTAGTGACAAGCCAAAAATGAAGATGCTCAGAATCCAATTCTATTTTGATAGAAAGATATGCCATATTGTTTCTAGTGCATCTCTGAAATTTCGGATCCTCAGGGTCTGAAACTACGGTGGTAGACTGACCCGTCATCTTTCCAACCCCACATATCTGAGCTTCAATGGATTCTCCATGAGAGAGATATGCTAAGTGACGTGACTTGACATGTTTATGGGATAAAACAACATATCTAACTTGTACGGAGTGCCACATGTCACTGTTTCAACTTCGGCATCTAAAAATTGGACCTGTGAAACTACAGTCTGTGCCTTAACTACCACTTTTTACAAAACTCCATTTGGAGCTTCCTAGTCTGAGATATGACCTTTGTTCCTAGGTCACTTGTTTAGGGATGCATTCTGGAAGAGGCAGAAACCATAACTTGTACGGATCATATCTCACAAAGCACAATGAATCTAAGGCTGAAATCTTTACATAGGGTACATCCATGTCTGAGATTCAGCCTGTAAAAATTTTAGATCCTAACCCTTCTCCAAAACGGATTTATAGCGAAAGTTCCAGAATGACTAGTTTTTACTATACCAAGCCCTAGCTTCCAATTTGTCGCAAGTGAAACAAGTATCATAAATTGCATACAATGCCTTCCTTCAGGATAGCTCTGATACCATGTTATTTTTTAATCATTTAATTCAATATGATCTAGGACCTTAACTAAGAGAATAACATGTACAACATATCAAACATAAAAGACAAGAGACAAGAGACGTAAAGCATTTCACCGGGGAAACCATAAAGGAGAAAATCCCACAACTTCCTCAAAGATAGAATGAGCACCAATAGAAAACCCACAAACAAGAGATAGTATCCTAGCAGCTTCTCCTCCTCCACTTGTGCACACTCCTCCTCTCTCTCATTAATGTAAAGTGAGTGGGTGTGTGAATCGATAAATAGAGAGGTGCTCCTCTCTATTTATACTTAATTACCTTTACTTTCCTTTTACTCTAACTGGGCTGACCTCCCTTATGAGAGTCTAATAACCCATTACACTTGTCACTGAGCCGACCCTGCTAGGGGAGTCTAATAACCCATGGAAGACACAACTCTAGGCTCTAATGCCCTGTCATATGTGGGAGGATGGACCTAATGACTTTACATGACCCAAGTACAATAATGACTTCTCCGACTGGAGGAATAAACATCTCCGTTGGTGGTACAACAATAAAATACAAATACAATATAAAATATACAAGTGAATACATTCTGAAGTTACAAATACATCAGCACGTCTTAATTTAGGTGGATGATGTGCTCCAAGAGCATGTTTTTTACTACCTTAGTCAAAATTTAGTAAACGTTGAGCTGAGATACTCTCACGTGGAGAAATTGTCACTAGCGACTGTTCATGCATTCCAATGTTTACGGCATTACATTCTGCTCAGGAAAACCACTTTTATAGCACACGTCAATCCATTTCAGTTGGTGCTCTCAGGACACCTAATTGGAGGGAAGTATAATAAGTGGATTGTTATTCTTTAGGAGTTTGATCTTGATTTTGCTTTGGCGAAATCAATGAAGTCCTTGGTTTTTGTTGAGCTCATGTCAGATTTCCAAAGACTTGATGAGGATATAGTCCATGAAGACTCTTTTGTGGATAGACATTTATTTCTTATCTCGTCAATAGACCCTTGGTATGGGGATATCATCATATATCTCCAAACTCTAAAGTTCCCTTTGCATTATTCATGAGATGAACGATGACGTGTGAGACATCACGCTAATAACTATGTCACTGTTGGTGACACTTTGTATCGTCAGGGAAAAGAATCCATCCTCTTTCGTTGTTTAACTCATGAAGAAGCAGAGTTAGTGCTTAATGACTGCCATGGTGGGGTGTGTGGTGGTCACTTATCTAGGTTTGTGACATCCCAACGTATCATGCGAGCATGTTACTTCTGGCCTTCGATCTTCAAAGATTGTATGAACATCGTGAAGAGATGTCACCCTTACCAAGTTTTTTCTCAGAATGTACACTTGCATCCTGCGCTCCTTCATCCCGTTGTCACCGTCGGTCCCTTCACCAAGTGGGAGGTGGATTTCATGGATTGCAAACAAGTTTCGGCTGGGGGGCATCACCATATTATTATGGCCGTGGACTACTTTTCCAAATGGGATGAGGCCATACTGACCATAAAAGTCGATGGTTCTACTGCAGCCCGCTTCGTATTCAATCAGATTATCACTCGATTCGGTATCCCGAAAGAGATTGTCACTGACCATGGTAGTCACTTACAAAAAAAAACAATGGCGGATTGATCACTTAAGCTTGGGTTTTGTCAATATCATTCATCTTCTTACTACCCCCAAGAGAATGGTTAGGTTGAGGCAGTAAATAAGTCCTTAAAGACCATTCTCCAATGTACCATTCAACAAAGCAAGAGCAACTGGCATATTATGTTGTATCCTTCTTTGTGGGCGTATCGAACCACAGTTAAGACTACCACCGGTTTCTCACCATTTCAGCTAGTACATGTTGTGGATTCTATCTTTCCGATTGAATGCGAAATCCCTTCATTGAAACTAGCCATAGAGCTCCTTCCTGACACCTCAGATGTTGACCAACGGTTGGTCAACCTTGAGCAACTTTCTGAGCAGCGTCGAGATGTCACCGTCGCTATAGATGCCAACAAACGTCATGTTAAGGTTCAGTATGTTAGGTCTATCCGTCCCCAAAAATATGCTGAAGGTGACTTGGTCCTCTTTTATGATAAAGCTAAGGAACCCCTGGATGCAGGCAATTTTAACCCTATGTGGCATGACCCTTACATAGTGAGGCATGTCCTTCAGAAAGGATCCTACGAATTCGAAGACTATGAGGGAAATGCCTTCAAGGAGCCTAGAAATGGGCTCTACCTCAAGCGGAATTATGCTTGAGCTTCTAGCTCGAGCTGATACTTTTGTATACTATTGTATAGTTTCCTTTGTACATATTTTAGATTTCTTTTGATTGTCTGGGTCTACTGATTCACTTACATTTGGTTGACAGATGTCAGCGGAATCTCCTGTGTTCTTTGGATTCGCAGATGGTGCTAGCTGTCATACGCAGAGACTCGCTTCTATTGCGTGGGTTATTTATTCCCCTGGCCATCATATTGTGTCTTCGAGAGGTGCTTGTCTCGGTCCTACATCCAACAATGTGGCTGAGTATAGTGTCATTGTTGAGCTACTTCGTGATGCCATTTTGCATGGTATCCAGTCTTTAGAAGTCCGCCTAGATTCGCAATTGGTTGTGTCTCAATTGAATGGACAGTACCGTGTGAGGGATCCTACATTACTACACAGGTTCTTAAGGGTAAGACTCTTGGAGCATCAATTTGACTTTATTGCATACATTCATGTTCCAAGACGTTTTAATCATGTACATGATGCATATGCTAATTATGGCCTAGATTGGAATTTGTCTCATCAATAAAAGAAGCACACAAATAAACATCCATTCACACATTTGTACATACACAATAGCAGAACCGGAGAATCATAGTTTGTCATAAATAATATGTCCAAAATCTGGTGTCACAGTACAAAACTGGAGCCCGTAGCTCTCAAAAATATACATAGCCGATACAAAAATATAGGACTTTATGGCATATAATCCCAACATGGAGGCCTCAGTGCCTTGGCAGGATGTGTCTGAACATAATAATGCACTACATTTTCTATGCACCATAGTAATCACACCTAGGTACATGGTACTCCTACAACATGTCGCTGCCTCGCCTCTGGGAGATGCTATACCTCTATGACCGGTACTTTGGTAGTCATGCAGGTCAAGTTGACCTGTACTGTCTCTAACGTGCACTCTGATGTAGAGGCAACCACCTCTCCATCCCTGCCTCGACGATGATTTCACGGGAATCCTTGTGGTCTTCGCGGACCAGCATCTTAGAGAAAACAATCATATGTTAACATGTGATACTACACCAAAAACATTTTTGCATTCACTTATAATAAAAAATACAAAAAAATTACATATTCCAAAAAGAGTAACTTACCGATCTCTCTGAATGCGGTCCCTGGGGGGAGCGGCATGTCACGGTCACCATGATAGTCGATCCCCTCATATGGGTAGTCATCGATGGCGATGACCTGCCATGCCCACTAGTGGAAAAACTCCTCAGAATATGAGGAGGCCTATCGGCCACCCCCATACCGCGCAGTATCTTAGACCACCAAGTCTAGGTTGGATCTTAGAGACTTTGCGGAGGGACTTCAACCCTCAAACTCAAACTTGGAACTCTCTCAAAGAAGAAACCGCAGAGTATGCTGCCAAAACCAAATTTTTTGTCCTGTCCAAGTTTGCACTCTGTTAACTGGCTCCTCATAGTAACCAGTAACATTGTGCACCAGTCGTACACTGTATGTCTCATACACTCTATTGCGTATACCAACGTCCTTGAAGCTTGATGTAGAGCAGTTGAACCTAATATTCTCTCTAGCATAAGAACTATTATCTTCATACTCAGGCTCGCAATGGACTCAATGGGAATCTAACTACCCACCTTTTGGGTACCAGGAAGGAAATACAGGTCTACGTAATCACTAATCGTGATCCCACCACCTACATTGCGGGACCCGAGGCTAGCCACATCCCCTCAGTGGGACAAACCTATGATAAAGTTGATATCCTCCACCTCTAATGGAAGTGGTTGACCATCCAGGTCAAAGTTCTACGCATATGCATCCCAAGAATCAAACAGCTTGCGGAGCAATTGGTTTTGGGCCCTTAAACCCCCAATGCTCCAAAACTTATAGAGACCACATGCTTGTAACGCTTGTTGGGCAGGTAAATATTGGTGTACTCATTCATCAACAGCATCATGTTCTCTCTCTCTCCACTCTAGGACCATCCTAAAGGAAAAAAAAAAAGAATTTTTTAGCATTCATGCATTTAAAAACCATCCTCACGGCCTTGTACACGGTAAAAAATGTGGGCAGTTGCGTCTGTACACAGTCAATGCATGCGTTGACCGCGTCCAGGAATCCCTATCCGCGACCCACGAAGTAGTAGCTTGCGTACAACGCCAAGGAGATGTAGATCTTGGAAAAGATAAAATTTTAACCATTAAAACATGAAATAAAAACCATGAATTTGAAGAGGGGGATGATACTACTAACCTGCTCCAGACGGCGCATGGATTCAAAGCCCGTAGCTCCCAGAATCAGCGACTGAAGATTGAGGTGAAAACTAACCAAAAACCACTATTTTTCGTGAAATGTGAAAATGGAATGGTAATAGTAATTTCTTTTTACTATTTATAAGTTTTAAAACCCACTTTCCTATAGTTTTTACCGTTTTAAGCTGTTTTGGACTAATATGTCATCTTGGAGTACCTTTTTGAACATATTTTTTCTGGCGAGAGTAGATTTTTTTACTGTTTCGCGCCTACGGAAGGTATATTTTACACCCATCATATAGGTTAGATGTCATTTTCGCCTTCATTTTGCATTTGATCTTTGACCATTTTTCATTAACCCTAGGTGTGAACCCACTTTTTAACCGACACGAAACCTTCACACTGTTATAGAAGTGTCGTTATTTGGTGGTAGGGCTTGTCCAACCATGGGTTCCCTAGTTAAATCCTTTTTATGTCTTTTGGCTCCCATGTTGTTGTCTCTCCTTAGGATTGGGAGTCTTTTGTAGTTACGCCATGACTTTGCGATCAAGACTCATACTCTACTTTGTCTTATTCTGGCCATCTCCCATAAGGACTCCCCCATTTATGTCAATTTGTGATTGCATTGCATCATCTTCCTTAATGCTTGAGGCTTGTGCCGGCTCCCACTTACTCAATTATTAGCCAGGTTCTTGAGCACTTTCCCTTTCGAGCCAAGCAAAGCTTTCATTTTTCTTTCACAATTTGATGACCCTTTACCCTGAGGGAACACCCCCCTCGAGTGTCCACATCTTGCACATGCTTCCTTGCATTGATCATAGGTATGTTGCACTACTTGGCACTAGTTTGCTTGCTATTTGACACTCGTTCCCTCACCTGTTGCACTATAAACAATTTTATTCTTTTTCAAGCTTTCACAATATAAAAAAGACCAAAAAATTAAAAAATTTAAAAACGTCGAATAGGAAAATCTTTACTACTTCTTGTTGGTAGTTGTCATGTCGCCTTTGAACAGAGCATTCACTCCACTCCACTCATTATGAGTCGTTACTATAGTAGGACCTTAGGAGCTATACTCGTTTATCATATTTGATTCCACCAGCTGGTTAAGCTTCGAGTCATTATGGAGCCCTTTGTTGATGCTTCCTGCATCACACAGTGTTATCATCATCTAGTACTTGAGTCTATGCTTCCTGAGTCTATCCATCTGCTCATGCTCTTGTTCAAAGGAAGTTATGAAACCAAAGTCGGCCACTCCAAAGATCTCTTGACTGTTGCATGTCGGTCACCCTTATTGAGTCAGTCTATTCTATTCATCTGAGTTCTTCCAAATCTTTCAGCGTAGCTGTTACCGCATGGTGGTTGATGGGGGATGCATTAATTCCCTCCTTTAAGCGAGTTTCATTCCGTCGACTTCAACTCATTTATTCTAGAATTGAGACTTAGATTTTGTTGAGTACCTTGAGGCTTGAAGTCATTAGTGGTAAGTTCTCTTGCCATCGACAGTTTTGGGAATACATCAATGTCCCCTGATCGATGGATTCATCTTAGTGTTCGACCTAAACACCTATATTCATACTCTGATGATTGTACTTTGTGCCTTGATGCCCATTTTCATTATTGGTGCGTTATCTCACATCTGTTAATGGTATACATAATTGACCGGTAATCAGACGATGTCACATCAGGTTTGACTTCAACACCTGTATTCACTTGATGGGACTTGCATCATAGATTATTTGTGTAGAAGACCCCAGACACTAGTGGCATTCAGTATGCTACTCATGATCGTGATTGTACTTATGAGATGTCATTTATCATACATCAATAGTTTGTATCTTTAGTTTGCACCAGTTGTTTCCTTTTCAGCAGGAGACTGTATCTTACTGTGTATGGGTCATCTATGACCACCTATGACATGTATTCATTATGTATTGCCTATTCATGGCCATTGTATTAGATTGTTGTAATGTAACGACATGTATCCATAGATATTATTGTGTTATGACTAGTGGGATACTCCTTCCATTTGTGTCTCCATCACTCCACTTCTGAGATTATAATGTATTTCGACCATCGTAGTACCTTCTCTGACCTCACACATTAGGGGGCATATGTTACAGCGTACTTTTCCACCTTGTGAGCATCAACACTCATTGGCCTTCAGTATTCATTTCATTGAATCAGATCAATTATTTGTCCTTCAGGAACCATTGTTTCCCTATTTTTGTTTCTATACACTAGCTGTTCCACTATACCTAGCGTATACACAGGTTGTACCAATCTATCCCACATACATCGAAGTATATGGTAAAAAACATTAAAAACTCTATTTTCACTTCCAAAAAGCGGTCTTAGGGTGCCCTTTGGCCCTCCATGCACCCTAAAACAACTCAATTCGACCTTTCACCTACCTTTGGAGGGTTATATATTGAGCTCTTATGGTGTATGGAAGGGAGGAGAAAGAGAGAGCACCGTAACTCTATTGGATTTTTTACGTGACTTGAGTCTACATCCATTGATCCTTGTTGTTGTGAACTTCTTATGTTCATGTACGAAACTCCTTCATAGTTTGAGTTTTCCATTGCATGGGGGATTGAAGTGGTGGAGGAACAAGTGGAGGGACCTAGTGCTTGGTTCATATCGGTTAGCGGAAAGAGGTTGTATCATGTACTTCTTGTTATCATTAATCGAAATACTCATTTTCTCATCCAATTAATCTTGTAAATGTTGTTTAATTACATCGGGTTACATTTGCTTATTATATCATGGACCATGCTATTGATTATGCTAATGTATTTCATATATTATATGCACTTGCTTGTATTTGTTGTTGAGACTAAGCTGTAGGGTCAAGTGTAGAGATTGAAAGCTCAATGGGGATCTTCTTCAAACATCTGGTTGAAGGTTGGTCTTTTCTCCATATCTTAGGATTTTCATTTATATAGCATTCTTTTGATAATTGAGTATATTTCTAGCAGTCATTTGTCTATTGTGGTCTACCCCATACCATAGGAAGTTTTTCTCTGTAATATTGTGAACTGTTTATGATTCAATTTAAGACCCAAGTAAAATTGAATGTGTTACCTCTAGGGTCATATGATGTTTTAATAGGCATGGACTGGATGGAAAAGCATAGAGTAGTTTTGAATTGCTTTGAGAAAACATTTACTTGCTTGAATGAAAAAGGAGAAACAACCGTAGTAAAAGGTATTCCTAGGAAGGTTTCTCTTAGACAGATTTCTTCTTTGCAAATGAAAAAGGATGCACTTAAAGGTTGTAAAGTTTTTGATGTACAAGTAATAAATGATGAACACTTGAGTAAAGAGGATAAATTAAAAGTTGAAGACATACCAATCTTAAAATAATTTTCATATGTATTCTTGGAAGAGATTCTAGGTTTACCTCTGAAAAGAGAATTGGATTTTACTATTGAATTGGTACCTGGAGCTCTACCAAACTCAAAGGCTCCTTACGGGATGAATATCGTAGAGCTTAATGAATTAAAACTACAGTTAAAGGAGTTAATAGATGAAAATTACATAAGACCAAGTGTGTCTCCTTGGGGAGCACCTGTCATATTCGTTAAAAAGAAAGATGGTACCTTACGCATGTGTATAGATTATCGTCAGTTAAACAAAATGACAATTAAAAACAGATATATATTGCCCCGCATAGATGATCTTTTTGATCAAGTATGTGGAGCAATGATATTCTCAAAAATAGACTTGTGATCGGGATATCATCAAGTAAGAATTAAAGACGAAGATATATTTAAGACTGCATTTATAACCCGTTACAGGCATTATGAATTTGTAGCTATGCCTTTTGGGATAACGAACGCTCCAGTAGTTTTTATGTGCTTAATGAATAATGTTGTACATAAATATTTGAAGAAGTTCATAATTGTTTTCATTGATGACATACTAATTTATTCAAAAACAAAGGAAGAACATGATGAACATTTGTAGATAATTTTACAACTGTTAAGAGAACATAAATTATACGCTAAATTTAGCAAGTGTGAATTATTTAAAGATAAGATATAGTATTTAGGTCATGTGATATCCAAGGATTGAATCTCAGTCGACCCGCTTAAAATAAGAGCAATAAATGCATGGCCTGTCCCTAAAGATGTAACGAATGTATGATCATTCGTGGGAATTACCGGCTATTACCGAAAATTCATAGAAGGATTTTTTAGAATTGCGAATCCTATAACATCATTACAGAAAAAGGGGAAAATTTTTGTGTGGGATGTAAAATGTGAAAAAATCTTTAAAAAGTTAAAAGAACTATTAACTATTGCAGCCATCTTAAAAATAGCAGATCCAAACAAAGACTTCATTGTATTCTCTGATGCATGCAATGAAGGCTTGGGTGGATTTTTAACGCAAGAAGGTCACGTAATAGCATATGAATCAAGAAAGTTAAAAATACATGAAAAGAATTATGGTAACTATGATTTAGATTTGGTTGCCGCAATATATGCTTTAAAAATGTGGCGCCATCATCTAATCGGTAGAAGATTTTTATTAATGATTGATAAAAAAAGGTCTAAAATATCTGTTGGAACAACAAAATATGAACACGAGGCAAGCTAGGTGATTAGATTTCCTTAGCAAATATGATTTCGAGATCAAACATATAAAAGGAAAAAAAAACAAGGTGGCTGATGCCTTAAGCATAAATGCAAAGTTGAAGTTTATGGCCGTTGTTAGCAGCTATAAAACAAATTTGGAAACTAAGTTTGAAGATGGGATGAAAATTGATAAAAATTATCAGAAGTTACAAGAAAAGTTGCAGAAAATGAATCTAAAAATATAAAAACAGATTTCAGATTGAATGAAAGGGTCTAATGCTGTATGAAAACAGATTATATGTACCTAACGTACTAGAAATTAAATTGCTAATTTTAAATGAAGTACATAAAAGTCCTTATTCAGGACATCATGGTTACCAAAAGATGATAACGATGTTAAGAAAATATTTTTTTTTCCTAACATGAAGAATGCAGTGGCTAAATACATAGCTAGGTGTATTGAATGCTAGCAAGTTAAGGATGAGCATCAACACCCAGCTGGTTTATTACAGCCATTACCAATTCCACATTGGAAATGGGAAATTATCAACATTGATTTTATAACATGACCACCTAAAAATCAGAAGCAAAATGATTATGTGATGGTAGTAGTGGAGAAACTTAGAAAGGAAGCTCACTTTATACCTATCAAAACTACTTATAAGGCTGCTAATATTGGTGGTGTTTATGAAGCAAGTTTTTCGTTTGCATGGAATTCCTAAAGTAATAATTTCTGATAGAGATTCTAAATTTACTGGTAATTTCTGAAAGTCATTGTTTAAAGGTTTGGACACTAAATTAAATTTTATCACATCTTTTCATCCGCAAACAGATGGACAAACTGAAAGAGTAAATCAGATTTTAGAGGATATGTTAAGAATGTATGTTAGAGATAAGCCAAACAAGTGGGAAGAATATATGCACTTAGTTGAATTTGCGTATAACAATCATTATCAAGCTTCAACTAAACTTAGTCCTTTTGAAATAATGTATGGTTGTAAGTGTAATACTCCCATTTCATGGAGTAATCCGGTTGACAGATTGATGTTAGGACCTGAGTTGTTGAAAGAAATGGAACTAACGGTGAAACAGGTACAAAGCAATCTGAAAATTGCACAAGACAGACAAAAGAGTCATGTAGACCTTAAAAGAAATCAGAAAGAACTCCAAGTAGGTGAGCATGTCTTTGTCAAGTTAAAACCCAGAGAAAGCTCTTTTAAGGTGGGGAGTTCTGCTAAATTAGCACCCAGGTATTGTGGACCATTTGAGATATTGTCAAGAGTTAGACCAATGGCTTATCAGTTAGATTTGCCACCTAATATCAAAATACATAATGTATTTCATATTTCTATTTTGAAAAAGTATGTACATGATGCTACTCATGTAATCGATTGGAATGATATACAGGTGGAACCAGAAGGATATTTTCAGATGGAACTGGATTGTATCCTTTTCAGGAGAGAAATTTTACTCTGGAATCGCACCATTGGATAGGTAAAGGTGCAATGGAAAGACCTTAGTCTAGATGAAGCAACCTAGGAATTGGAGAGTCATATGCGGGCAACATATCCAATTTTATTCCAGGAAGACTCAGATGATACTTAAGCAACATCGAGGACGATGTTGAACTTAAGAGGGGGTGTTTGTAACCTACCTAGAACTTGAAACACTTTATGTTGTGGAAAACATTACATTAAAAGTTATTGTAAATTTTTATGTTGTTGACCAAGGATGGTCAAGGATGACTGTAATTAAATATTTTTATTATGTAATAATCAAAATAGGAGACACCTATCCAAAGAAGACTGTTGAAGAGTGTTGACTGACCCATTAGGAGGAATGAATTGGTGTAGAAGGAGAATTGACAAGTGGCAGCAACTGCACTCACTTTCTATCTAATGCAGGAAGCAACTTCCCTAAAAATGTGGTCATGTTCCGCAAGGAAGGTGGAACTGAGCAGGTTGATCATTAAATGATTAAAATGACCCAAAGACCTTGGAAATATTTATATCCATCGAATGAGTAGGAGGCTCACTAGTTTATGCCTTGCGGATGGCTGCATATTGAAAGGTTAAGCACACAAGAGGATTCGATGAGGGGAAAGCTAAAGTGAGTTGCTAGTGTAAGGACCGCAAGTTTATCTTGCCGAGTTGTAGAGAGTGTATTGCCTACAATTCTTTATGATTGCTGAGACACAAAGAGACTATTACATGCTTCTACACAGTGTCTTCGTCCTCGTGGTTCAGTGAACATGGTCGAGGGTCCTGAAGCAAGTAATCTTGGCTGCTCCTAGAAGACGATTGGGAGGAATGATCTTCTTTGGGTGTTTGTCCACCTCAATAGTTAACAGGTTCTACATTGTTCTGGTTTATTCGCTTCTAAATAGTTCTGTATATTTAGGAAAGATTTTATTCTTAAGTTATTAGAATTTTAATGCTCTTAGATATCTATTTAGCTGTTAAATTTTATCATATACAAAACTGGTAATTACATTCCATATATAAGTCTATAGGATTAGAATTGAAATATAGAATAATGAAATATAAATCTTCTCTATGATTTTCCTTTCACCGAAGTGATGTTCTATAGTACAGAGAGTTTGTTTAAATAGGTAGATTATAAATGATCTCAATAGTATAAGTAGAATGTTGATTTTATTATATATAGGCATATAAATTATATACTGTAAATAATACATAGAAATTACTGAAAACCTAGAAATTTATATTCTATAATATCATTATTTTTATATAGTACTTACCAAAATAGAATAGTAATTATTTACAAACATTAGATAGATAAACCTAAGAATCAAATGAACATCTTTCTTAAAAACATAGTATAATACATGTATAAATATGAAAACTAAACAAGTCTCTAATTAATAGACTTATCACAGGCTAGGGTTTTACTCGTATTTATGTTGGAACTGAATCCCTTCATCATCATCTAACCAAATCAACTTAATCAATTTGAACAAGCAAGTAATATTAGTTACATCATAAACAACCTAACAGATCTCAATCCACAGTGTAAAACAAATATCATATATTATACGTAACTAGGGAAACAAAAATATACTAATCTATGCAACAATAGTAATAACATAATTACCATCCATTAAATAATGTCCCAGTTTTAAATTGGAGAATCATATTTTTCACTACGAGGGCATTGCCCAAATTTATAAACATTTCTCTACTTGCCACGATTTCCCTCATATTTCTTAATAAACAAATGACAAGTAATTAAAAACCAGATTAAAATACAATTTGAGGTTCGAGACCAATGAGGGTTCACCCTCCAATACATATGTCAATACATATGGACATGAGTAGGCTCATTATCAAAACAACCTTCATATCATCCAAAACATAAAACAAACCCTAAGTTTTAGAACACGTGTAGTATTAAACTAAGCTGAGATCTAAATAAAAATTGAATACATATAACTGAGTTACATCACCATCATCGACATGGCCGTAATGCTTTAAGAAATTATTAAACCTACTGCGTATTTGCAAGTAGGGCTTCACTTGAATATTATTAAAACAATGTTTTCATATAAAAAACTAGAAGTATTGTTATACAACGAACTGAGGCATAGCTAGGGCTCTGCCCAAATAAACAAATACTTATACATTAGCTTTGTAAACATAATCAAAATTTTAGACAAAGCCGAGACATCATTTGACAGAGCCATTGCTGGCTTAAAAAAATTATAGTTAGGTTATCTTCCACATTAGTATACATATTTTTTATGATCTCCAATACAAGTCAACGATAATTAAACGCTCACTTGGAGAACAAGAACATCATGTCATTTATGCATTCGATTTCGAAAGCTAAGTAAGCCCAGGGTCATCACCAGAACCCCTTTTAAACAAAAGAAGATAATCAACATTACAAACTAAGAAATCATACTACGACAATGAGAACATACGATTATCTATAAATGAAAAATTAAATACCGACATCGATACAAGAGATCAATTATTATAATCAATACAGTAAAAGAGGTCCATTATCAGTTTTTTTAATGCTTCGAGGACATATTAAATAAGCATCGATTTTGTAAATAAACAAGTGTCGTCAATGAATACAAAATACAGTTAAGCAGTTAACAAATTATGAAGTATTCCTTAAGCATGATTCTAGATATTATGGGCAGTTATACTATATATATATATATATATATATAATTATTTTTATGGATTTTTGCACTTGTTACATTTTCCTAAGTCCATTTAGGCTAGTTTTAGGTGCAAAACAAGCTGAGTGGCTATTTTGGAAGGCCAATATTTTCTTGACCATAGATTTTTTTTCAAAATGGAGCCAGCTTTCAAGTGCATAAATTATCCACCCACAAGCCGATGCTTTCCTAAAAAAAATTACCCTCACGGATGAGAAATGGTGGGATTTTCCCAATGCTACTTAAGCCCTTTTTTTAAATACTTAACAATTTTTCCAATGGTGAGCATTGTTCTTTTAGGGTGAAAAAAAAGATGAATTGTTGTTTTGGCCGGAAAATATCAATTTTACCAGAGACTTTGTTTAAAAAATAAGTCAATTTTCAAGGGAATAAATCATCCACCTAACAACTTTTTCTCTCATAAATTTTTTATCCATCAAAGGTGAGAAATGGCGGGCATTTTCCTAAGGCCATTTAGGCCAGTTTTAGATGCAAAACAGGTTGAGTGGCTTTTTTGGCAGGCCAATATTTTCTTTACCAGAGACCTTTTTTCAAAAATGAGCCAGTAGTCATGTTCATAAGTCATCCACCTGCAAGCGGAAGCTTTCCTAAAACAATTATACCTCACAAGTGGGAAATGGTGGGAATTTTCCCAAGCCTAATTAAGCCCTTTTTTTCAATACTTAACCAATTTTTCCAATGGTGAGCATTTTTATGGGAGGTTGCAAAACAAGATGAATGGTTGTTTTGGGAGGAAAATATCTCATTGACCAGAGACTTTCTTTAAAAAATTATTCAATGGTAAAGCGAACAGATTTTCTGGAAGGCTGCAAAATGGCATAAATTTGGATTTTTATTGCACAACATTTTGTTACTTAGAGTGCAAAATTACAAGTAAAATTTGAGTGTAAAATTACATTTATGTTATATTTCAGTTGTTTTTAATTAGAGAAATTATGTCTAAAATCTAATGCCAATATTGATTGTTTTTGTTTATTTTGTAGACTATCTCATCAATGGATCATTCAAATGAGCCATCTCAACAAAATATTCCTCGAAAAAGAGGTCGACGTAAGGGTCTAGATTACTCAAAACTTACAAATTTGGAACCATGTGACATTGTCCTTCAATTCACTCGTTGTAGAGGTAAAAATACTACGTAATGTGTTGCTCTACATGGACAATGTCGAGGACTTGAAGATCAGAACTCCATGCCACAAAATGAGTCCAGAATTTTCCCTCAAACAACAAGAAATCATCCAACCATTCTTCAAACTCAATGTCCTCAATGTAAGCAACCGATGACAAACAACAATGTTGCTGGACAACATAGGAAACCTTTGTCTCCAATTGCAGTTGAAGGGAATGTTAATGCAAAAGGTGGAAACATTTATGAAAGAATGAACTCTATTCTAGAGAATGTGAGGGTCCCATTACATGCTTCTATGACATTGAATGCTCAGTTGCAAAATAAAAATTTGAACCAAAGAAAGAACCCAATTTTGCAGAATGAGGCCCTACTTTTCCCTCAAAGATCAGTGATTGATGCTACTGTTGTTACAGATCACTCTAAGCAAAGTGTAGATTGTGTTTCTCAACAACCTAGGGAGCCGTTGACTGCATTTACTGATGAAGGGAATGAAAGTGTAGATCCCAATGGGAAGCAATTGGAACATGAACCTCTTATGAACTTGGATGCAACTAGAAGGCATGAAACAATTGAACTAATTTCATTTCATGAACAAATGGACATAAATGCAACTACAAAAAATCAAAATTCTACAATTGATCAAGTTGTAGCAGAAATGCCATAAGGGTTTTCAACAAATGAAATTATGCATGCTAAGAGAAGGTCACTAGGAAACCACTTAAGGACATCCATATTGCATATTAAGAAGTGGTCGAGATGGTATTATAACCACAGACTAAAGCAGCGGAAGACAAAATTTAAAGAAATTGGGAGATGGTTTTCTGGAAAATCACTTGAAGATGTA
The DNA here is from genome assembly GCA_027924585.1 of Larix kaempferi. Taxonomy (NCBI): domain Eukaryota; kingdom Viridiplantae; phylum Streptophyta; class Pinopsida; order Pinales; family Pinaceae; genus Larix; species Larix kaempferi. The sequence goes on along the minus strand of BSBM01000047.1, from coordinate 14,518,832 downwards.
GTTGAGAATTACATTATTGTTGGAATTGGGTACTTCATGAGAAAAAACTATGATGAAGAATCTAAAATTGAGTATGTTATTGAACATCTAGATGGATTCCTTGATAAAATTAGATCAATTGTTGTGGCAGATATTTGTAAGGATTTTATCCCAAGGAACATTGATTCAGTATTTATCAAATTAAGCATGGCTCATAAGGATTTGCAATGTCTGAAGAGAATCGATGATCATGGTGTACTAACGGGGGTTAATCCAACATCATTTTTTAGCGAAATGAAAAAGTGGAGCAAAGAAGCTGAGGATATTGATATGGTTTGGGAGAGAATTGATGGTTTCACATATGGAGTTAGGGTCAATCAACTAAAGTCATATGCTTCCTTTATGGTTGAATTGTTTGAAAAGAGGTCTGGAACTACAGTCAATGAAGTTTCTTTCAAACTTGGTATTGATTCTCATGTACATTATGATCGAGGTCAGAAGGTGTGTGAGATATTATTCGAGTTACTAGAAGAGAATGGCTTGATGTCTTGTGTAAGCCTTCAAAAATGGGATGGAAAAGAAGAATATAGACAAGTTTTAGCACATGCTATTGATCCTGAAAATGAGGAGAACATAATTAAATAGATAAATAAGGTTTGAGAAGATGGCATCACTATGGTTTATGGAAGGGTTGTGAAAATTAATTTGTTTGAGTGTCATGATCTAGTGGCCATACGTAGTTTAGTATGCAATAATAGTGTTTCTCTAATGAAAAATAATTTGTGTCCTTTGTGCACATGCCATAAAAAAGCGATACACATGGTTACAAATGAAATTACCATTGGAGAAGGAGATACTACCCGTAGTGTTTCTGAATGTTATGCAATGTCAACAGAATTTCTCCTTGTAAGCTATGCAAATTTATTACAAGTTTTGAAATTTATGTTTATATCTTGCCAAAACTTTCCTAATCTAACTATGTCCTTGAAATTTACTATAGGAATTGAATCTCGCTTCAGAACCAAGCAAAGGATGGGAATAATATTTAGATGATCATATTATCAGAATTCAACCAACCTTATCTGGTAGAAAGATGAATATTGTGAAGAACTATCCCATTGATATAAGAAATGATGAAAATGTACACACTTTCATGATTGGATCTTAACTAGAAATTAAGCTTCTTAGTATTTAAATAATTCCTATCTTCAAAAACTATTGGTTCCAATTATAGTTGAAACCTGGCTGAGTGGCCAAGCTTGTATATCGTTCTGGCCATGCTGGGATCAGAACAATTTTGAAGTTGTTTTGTGAAATTCAAAGAATTTCACAAGATTATGACAAGGTACATCCAACTAGAGTCGTGGAGAAAATAAAATTGTTCAAATTTGGGAGGAGATTGAGAAAATTGGTGTTCCATGGGAGAACCATACCATCATAAAAGCCAACAATACAATGATCTTAACTATGGGAAATCAGATGAATCAGCATCAAACAAGATCCTCATTCGACATGAGGGAATTTTAAAGGTTTGATAATTATGTTAACATATCAATTATATTTTATGTGGGCCTTGAATAACAATAAATTATGTTTTTATTATGTTTTGACTATTGTTGAATGGCTCTCGGTGTTAATTACTTTTAAAATAGAATTTAGTATTTATTCATATGCACTGAAACTTATGTATTGTTTCTAGGTTATTCAAGGCCTACAGGATGAATAGAAGAATAAAAAGATGGTGACAATGTGGAAGTGTTATAAAAAATTCCACATGTTTCAACTACAAGGGTGTAGGGGGGATGATGTATATGCATATTAGATAAGGTACCTCGGTTTCATCATATTGTCTAGTTTGAATGGTGGTATCATTTCATTCATGACAAACAATTTGATCCACTGTCATTGCAGGATTGGATTCTTGCAAGTGAGTTGATGTGGTTGTGTTCTTGTTTTTTAGGAGATGAGATGGTTTCTTATATGCATGTCCAAGGGACGCATGCTCTTGAGATGACACATTATATTCGTCCATATACATTGGGACGTTTAAAGAATGAATTAATGGAGCGTAATCATAGAGAAATGAAAAATTTGAATAGCAACCAAGGAGGAAGAACAAGAATCCATAAGGTCAATAGAAGCACATTTGAACATGATAGAATGTGTCTTGTAAATGAGATGAGAGCACGATTTCCAAGCCTGTTATGACATCAGAAGGTACTTTCCAAAAGTTTAGACAAAGAAGATTCTTGCCTTCAAATATTAAAAGTCAACTTCGTGTTGAATATGATAACTCAAGAAATCAATCGAAGGGAACTGCAACACAATTGAAATCATGTTTCCCTGATGTCACTTGTCAAAAAGTGGAAAAAAAATTTAAATTATGGGAAAAACAATCTAAGAAATCATTGATTGCACCACCAACAATAATTTTGTCCTAATTTTATATGTTATCTTGTTTGATTTTCAGTTTATAGTGTGAGGATTCATAATGTGTGTGTTTAATTATTGATATGCCCTCCTGTTAGAAAAACAGGATCGCAGAGCAATAGCAATAAACATAAATGCAAATATAATCACACATACACATTACAAGAGAGACACAGATATATCGTGGTTAACCCAACATGGGCTATGTCCACACTGAAGTTTCCAGACCCTATTATTATGCCATCTAGTAAAGTGAAGGGATACAACCTGCAGCATAGCCGTTGCACTTCCTCTTTACTGTCTCACAGTCTCTCTTCTTGATCTCAGAGATTTTTACAATGCATAATACCTAATACATCAACCCTATCCGTTTTATAATGTCTTTTTTTTATAAGGGGAATACAATGGGAAAATACCACGGGTTACTCAAAACCATGGGCCTGAAAACTGTTGGCGAAAACAACCCCAAAAAATTTTCTTGGGGGTGTTGCCCCTGAACCCCCATTTCTCAGGGACTCCACCCCCGCACCCTGGTAACTCGGGGGCGTTTCCCCCGAACCCCAAGGTTGGGGAATGAGTGTACAGTCCTCTGAGCTGCACGGCTAAGACAATATCATCTATGAGATTGGAAGATCTGGCTCCACAACCAACAATCTCCCACTTGGAGACTCATCACAACAACTCCACCGCTGCTGTACTTGTTGGAACTTGGACTTGGAAACTTTCTCATCTTCACCTTCATGCTAGAAGGCCAACTGAAACCGAGTAGGAACTCAGTTTCTCTCTGGTTAGTGTGTATCTTTTTCAGCTTCAATAGTTCATCTTCCAGAACAGAGCATCTGAAATGGTACTTGAGATGTATATGTTTAATCCTGGAATGGAATGCTAAGTTCTTTGCAATATGAGTGGCACTCTGGCTGTCACTATACAACCTACTATCCTTCTGCTTCTTACCCAATTCCTCTATAAACCTCTGCAACCAAATCATCTCTTTACTAGCCTCTGTAACAGCAACATACTCTGCTTCCATTGTTGAAAGTGCAACAACCTTTTGCAGTTTCAAAATCCAACTTACTGCTATTCCACCTACAATAAACACATACCATGTGGTGCTCCTACTACTATCCTTATCACCTACCATATATGCATCAACATATCCTTGTAGAACAGTGTCTGAACCTCCAAAACATAATGCCTGAGCGGTAGTACCTCTCAAATACCTAAGAATCCACTATACTGCCTTCCAATGTTCTTTACCTTGATTGTTCATATATTTGCTCACAACTCCCATTGCTTGTGCAATATCTGGTCTTGTGCACACCATGGCATACGCCAAGCTGCCAATTGTTGATTGATAGGGAATGTTGGACATGTAATCTGTCTCTTCCTGTGTCTTAGGACAAATTTCCTTACTTAGATTGAAATGGCTGGCCAAAGGTGTACTAACTAGTTTTGCATTCTGCATTCTAAACCTGTCCAACACATTTTGTATGTACTCACTCTGAGACAATGTCAATTTGCAATTTTTCCTGTCTCTCATTATTCTCATACCAAGGATTTGCTTTGCAGCACCCAAATCCTTCATCACAAACGAATTAGCTAGCTTCCTTTTGAGTACATGTATATCCTGCATGTTAGACCCTGCAACAAGCATGTCATCCACATACAATAACAAGATAATATATCTTTCATTGTCTAGCTTCTTGAAATTAACACAGTGGTCAGAATGACATCTACTATAACCTTGTTCTTTCATAAACTTGTCAAATTTTAAATACCACTTCCTTGGAGCTTGCTTCAAGTCATACAAACTCTTTTTCAACCTGCATACCAAGTTCTCCTTACCTTTGACCTCATACCCTTGTGGCTGCTGCATATATATCTCTTCCTCCAAATGCCCATCCAGAAAGGTTGTTTTTACATCTAATTGTTCAATATGCAAATCTTCAACCGCCACTAGATTTAAGATAGTCCTAATTGAAGTCATCTTAATAACAGGAGAAAATATTTCATCAATGTCTATACCTTTCTTTTGTGCAAACCCCTTTACAACAAGTCTGGCCTTGTACCGCTTCTTACCTCCTTCTTCTTGCTTCAACCTGTAAATCCATTTGTTCTGCAATGCTCTTTTACCAGCAACAAAATGAACCAAATCCCAAGTCTAGCTTCCTACTAATGAGTCCATCTCCTCATTCATGCCTTCCTCCCACTTCTTTCTAGTTTCCACCTGCATTGCTTGTTCATAACATTCTAGCTCACTAGCATCAGCCATCAAACAATAATACATTGAAGGAGAGTATCATTTAGGGAGTCTACTTAACCTAGTAGATCTTCTTGTAGTTGTAGGAGTTTCAAGTACTTTCTATTGTTCTTGATTTTCTGGCACCTTTGGAACTTCATTTTCTTTAATTTTGTCAAGTACTGTGTACTCTGTGTTTTCCTTTTCCTGTTTCTTTCTCTGCAACTGATATTTATACATGACGTTTTCATTGAATATCACATCTCTACTCCTAATGATTTTGTTATTTTCATAATCCCATAAGTGATAACCAAAATCTTCAACCCAATATCCAATAAAGGTACATTTCTTGGATTTAGCTTGAACCTTTGTTCTATTATCTTTATCAATATGGACAAATGCTTCACAACCAAACATTCTTAGAAATGAGTAGTTTACCTTTTTACCTTTCCATAACTCCTCTGGAATACCTCCATCCAAAACACTTGAAGGTCCTTTGTTTATTAAATAAACAACAGTATTTACAACATCTTCCCAAAACTGTAATGGAAACCCTGCATGCAATCTCATACACCTTGCACGCTCCATGATCGTTCTGTTCATCCTTTCAGAGACACCATTTTCTTGTGGCATTCCTGGGACTGTCTTCTCTCTACGAATCCCATGGTATGAACAGTAACTATCAAACTTCTTGCCGCAGTACTCACCTCCATTATCAGATCTGAGGCCCTTCAACCTTTTTCCCGTCTCATTCTCAACCAAAGCTTTCCACTTCTTAAAAGTAGCAAACACATCATATTTCTGTATGATGCAATAAACCCAAGTTTTCCTAGTTGCATCATCAATAAATGTAACATAATAATGAGAGCCACCAAGAGATTGTACCTGAGCTGGTCCCTATACAACTGTATGCTCTAACTCCAACTTTTCATTCTTCTTCTATTTCACAACCCTGAGAAATATGACTCTCTTACATTTTCCATAAACACAGTTCTCATAGAATTTCAAACTTACCTGCTTTAAATATGGCAGCAACTTCCTTGAGTGGAGAATCTGCATCCCCTTCTCACTCATGTGGCCAAGCCTATGACACCACAATGTTGTATCTGTTCCTGTGGAAGCTAAAGAGATAGAATGGTCAGTATTATGAGGACATAAATACAACGTACCTACCTTGTCTTTTTTTTCTATTACCATTGATCCTTTAGTGATATTCCACCACGTTTCTCCAAACATAGATAGACAGCCACCATCTCCCAATTGCCCTGTTGAGATTAGATTTCTTTTCATAGTAGGAATATGCCTTACATCTTTCAACAGCCAATCAGTTTCATTCTTATCTTTTATCCATACCTTACCCATTCCAACAATTTTACATGGCTCATCATCACCCAATAAAAGATGTCCAAAATCGCCTGGAACATAATCATGAAAGTATTTCCTATGGGATGTAGCATGACATGAAGCCCCTAAATCTACTACCTAATAATCACTAGTATTATCTAATGCAAGAATCAAATCATCTTGTAACACATCAACTGCTACATTTGCTTCCTGGGTAGTTTCCTGTTGTGTATCACCTTTGTTCTTTATAGATCTGCAGTCTTTCTTCAGATGTCCTTTCTTTCCACAGTTCCAACACTCTATCTTTCCCAGTCTAGACTTGGATCTGCCCATTTTAGAATTTCCACGATTACCTTGGCTCTTTCCTCTCTCCTTTTGTCTTCCCCTGCTCTCCATGTTCAATGCATTACATCATGTCTCACCTATGCTTTTCTTCGCATTTCCTTGCTAAGAATAACACCGATAACATCATCAAATTTCAAGGTGTTTGAACCAAAGATAGAGTTACTTATAGCCATGACCAAGTTATTCCAGCTTTTTGGAAATGAACACGAGATTAGAAGAGCCCTAACCTCATCATCAAAGTTCACACTTACATAACTTAGTTGATTTGTAACCGTATTAAACTCATTTAAATGATCAGTAACATATCCACCTTCAGACATCTTCATATTAAATAAACGCTTCATTAGAAATACCTTCTTGGAGGCCGAGGGTTTTTCATATAGCTTACCAGTGTGCTCATCAAACCCTTTGTTGTCATTCCTTTTGAGATATTGAAAGCCACTGACGAAGCCAGGCTCAGCCGTATTGTTCCCAGAGCCTTTCTGTTAAGAACCTCCCATTCTTCGTCCTTCATGGCCACTGGCTACTTTGCTCTTCCTCCCAACTGCAGGAATAGATCCTTCCAGTGCAGATATTCCTCCATTTGCATCTTAAAAAACTGGAAGTTTTGGCCATTAAACTTTTTGTCCTTACACTTTCCTTCTTCTGCCATTGCTCCCATTCGAACCAAAAACCCTAGTTTTTTACGGGTTTATCTGCCAAATAGACCTTCAGCTTTGATACCAATTGTTAGAAAAACAGGATTGCAGAGCAATAACAATAAACATAAATGCAAATATAATCACACATACACATTACAAGAGAGACACATATATGTTTTGGTTCACCCAACCAAGATGGGCTATGTCCACATTGAAGTTGCTAGTCCTTATTATTATACCATCCAGTAACGTGAAGGGATACAACCTGCAACACAGTCGCTGGACTTCCTCTTCACTGTCTCACACTCTCTCTTCTTGATCTCAGAGATCTTTAAAATGCATAATACCTAATACATCAACCCTAGCCATGTTATCATGTCTTTCTTTTATAAGGGAAATACAATGGGAAAATACCACGGGTTACCCAAAACCATGGGCCCGAAAACCATTGGTTACCCAAAACCATGGGGAATGAGTGTATAGTCCTCTGAGGTGCATGGCTGAGATAATATCATCTATGAGACTGGAAGATCTGGCTCCACAACCAACACCTCCTAGCTCAATAACTATCTTCCGAGTTCAAAACCAATCAACAAATATGGAGAAGAGGATTATCGTGATTCACATCGTTTTGGAAAGCACAAGGAAGAAAATGGTGTTAAAACAAAAAGACAACCAGTATTTCCCTCCAATACTGAGTATTATATTTATTCAATTCATTACATATCTGCATGTATTTGTCAATCTAGTTGATTTGTGGTTGAGGTTACAACTTTTGCTCGAAGTCTAACTTTGTCCACCTCACTGATCGCAGGAAATGAGCCAGTCCGGTGTGATCAAACACAACAAATTAAAGGTGAACTTGGTTCCGATACCCTAATGATGTCTGGTGAAAATAACAATAAAACTTTGGGTCTTTCATCATCAACAAAAGAGGCATTGGAGACTAGTCAAATACAAGAATTGAATGGAGCAACTACTCTTGATATGGCATTGATAGAATCTATGATTCATAACATAAGGTGTCTTTCATCCTAAATAAATGGGGCATCTCAAAGTATTGATGAAAAATAAATTCAAGGGACACCTCTTCGCATCCAAGTGATGGAAGCTAACATTCATATTAAAACTGGTATTGGTAAACCAAGTATGAGACAACCAAAAAAGAGAAAATTCCAAAGTGATCATAAAGAAACATTTTATGCAAAGTGGTGAAGAACATAACATTCGTAATGAAATGGAATTCCTATGGTATTAATGTTGATGTATATGTAACTTCGGAATGTATTTCACATATATGTATATTGTATTACTATAGAGATGGTATTATTCCTCTATAAGGAAGTGTCGTCATTTATATTGTAAGTGTCGTAACTTATACTTGATGGGTTATTAGACCACCTTGTTTGGGGTCGGCCCTGTATAAGTCATGTGGGTCAAAGGGTTATTAGACCACCCTATTGGGGGTCGGCCATGTGGGTCAAAGGGTTATTAGACCACCCTATTGGGGGTCGGCCCACTCAGCATTATGTTATGTGGTAAAGTTCGAGCCTACATGAGTTAGGTAAAAAGGCAAGTCAAGTCAAGTATAAATAGAGTGCGGGAGGCACTCTATTTACTCACTCACTTCACACACATGCTCTCAAGGAGGAGAGGCGCACTTATGGAGGAGGAGGATTGCTGCTAGGTTATGGATATCTCTCTTGGTTGGTTGTATCATTGCTCTATCTATCTCTGAGGAAGTTATTGGGGTTTTTCACCTTTATGGTTTTCCCCAAGTAAATCTTTGTGTCTCTTGTGTGCTTGCATTATTGTCTCCATGATTGATATGCTGTAGATATGCTGTACATGTTGTTCTCTCAGTTAAGATCCTAGATCATATTGAAGTAAATTCAGAAAATTTAACATGGTATCAGAGCTAGCCTGAAAGAAGGCATGATATGGCATGTATGACACTTGTTGCACTTACGATGCTAGGGCTTGATATAGAAAAAAACCAGTCATCGTAGCACTTTCGCTATAAATCCGTTTTAACGAAGTTTTCGGATCTGAAATTGTTACAGGACAAAGCTAAGATCTCCAGGTATCTTGTGTCCAAAGGACAACCTCTAATTCATTGTAGTTTGTGATTTATGATCTGTACAATATAGGGTTTCTGCCTCTTCCAGATCTGAGTCAAAATCAGGTGACCTTGGGAAAAAGGTCATAACTTGGGCTAGGAAGATCCAAATGAAATTTCGTAAAAAGTGACAGGTATTACACAGGCCGTGCTATCTCAGAAAACTTTTTCAGAGGCCGAAGGTCAAACAGTGACACGTGGCACGCCGTACAAGTTCGCTCTCCTGTATTTTCCCAAAACAGGTCATGTTGCGACACTTGCCATAACTCTCTCTCAGAGAATCCAATTGAGGTCAGACCTGTCAGGATGGAAAGATAACAGGCCGATCTATCTCATAAAACTTTTTCAGAGGCCGAAGTTAAAACAGTGACACGTGGCACGCCGTACAAGTTCGCTCTCCTGTTTTATCCCAAAACAGGTCACGTTGCGACATTTGGCATAACTCTCTCTCAGAGAATCCAATTGAGGTCAGACCTGTCAGGATGGAAAGATAACAGGTCAGGCTATGTCAGGAAACGTTTTCAGACCCTGTGGATCAAAAATTTCGGAGCTACATCAGAAACAATCAGGTACATATTTCTGTCAAAACAGAATTATTTTTTTGGTACCTTCATTCATGGCTTCCGGAATTTAGGGCTTTGGAGAAAGTTAGAATTTTTGTAATCGGAGACCACGGCTGGATGCTACTCATCAAAATAGAAATTTAGAGACCAAGATCAGAATTTTTGGTTGGGCAGAAGGCCGGGCTTGATTAGACCCTAGTTCGGGACTTTGATCAGAAAAGTGGAAAATTAGGGCTTCTGTAAAAATGGGAATTTTTGAAATCTGTAACCACGGCTGGAAGCTCCTCAGAAAAATAGAAGCTTAGAGCTTTGGATCAAACATTTTGATGGGGCAAAAGAGTGGGCTTCATCAAACCCCAGTTCAGGGTCACGTCCAGTGAATCTGGAAGTTTCAAAGGCAAAATTGAGGAGTGAAACTTTGCAGTTTTCAAATTCTGAATATACCAGTTTGATCAGCTCATCAAGGCGCATATTTCTATCCTTTCGAAAGTTTGAAATTCAAAGTTTGAATTTTTGGGGTTTCTCTGACAAACCCATATCCAGCTCCAGGTCCAGTTCTTGCAAATCAAGTGGATTGGGTTAATCCTAGAAGAAGATGGATTGATCATCTGCATAAGTAAAGAAGTTCCTGTTTCAGAAGGAGATGAGGCTAAGGCCTTACATAAGAAGATTTCAAGCGATCTCGACAGGTATGAATCATCGAGGTATGTTTTGAGATTTGTTCATGATTAAGTTTATGGTATGTTTGTCTTCATGTTATTACGGTTAGTACAATTTTGATTTTAGATTTGTCGTATAACCTTAACAAAATTATGAATGCATGATAGAAGATATTCATTGGTTAGGGTGTTGACACTTATGATTGTACTAATGCATTATGGTGTTGTATGAGGTTTATGTTGTCTACTAACATGAAAGGTACACCAAGAAACACAAATCATGTTCTGTTCCAAGAACATATGATCATGATAACATGAGGACAAAGATTCATCCATTCTCATGGATCTCATAGAAGATCCATTTACGAGGTATGTATAACTTGGTTTTGTAATAGTTAACTTATGAGATATACAGGTTACTAGCACAAGTCATTGAAGAAGAACAAGAAGACATCATGTGAGTATGTTAGACATAAATAGCTAGCATGCTAATCCAGGTATGTTTTTCCTATATCAAGATAGAATCCTACCTTGTGTTAGGATCTTATACTATTGTTGATAATAATTATTCATGAAGTCATAGGTTTGAATAATCATGATTGTATGCATCTTATGTTTCTTACCATAATTGATGGTATGACTAACCAGAAGAATCATGATGGTATAGGTTTGAATAATCACAGGTTTTATGGATTTTATATCTCTTATCTTGATTGATGATTCAACTAACCTGAATAGTCATAGGTTTGAGTAATTACAGGTTTAGACATGTTATGATTCTTATGATTTGACTAACCATAAGACTCCTACATAAATCTTGAATGCTAATGCTTATTATTTCTGTTTGAAATGATCATGACTATACATGCTTGAGATTATTGTGTTTTAATAGTATACTAATGAATGCATGATTTTATATGAGATCACAAGGATAACACATTCATGATACTAATAAGCATGCATAGGGACCTAGGATGAATATGAGATTCAAGAACAGGTAATCCAGGAAGCAAAGATCAAGATGGAGTACATTCCAGTGGTTTATGCAAGGATGCAGATATTCAGAGGGAGTTGACCATCTCTCTACATCCCACAACAGAAAGGTGTAGAAGAAGCTACTTCAGATTAGGACTCCAGCAGCTCCTGCAAGGAAGCAAAGACTCAGAGGGAGTCCACCCAACGAACAAACAAAGATAAGTATTTGAATTGTCATTTCTTAAATAATACTGTTCAATAATGTATATACTGATGTTCCTAGAATTAGGTTGTGTATTATGCATATTAGAATAATTGCATTAATGAATAGTATACTCCTAATATGCATGGGTAAGTGGCCTATGGCACTGTACAACATTCCATTGCTACTTATCTAGTATGAAACCTCTTTGCTGACATGTTGGGAGTTGTGCACACTCTTAACAATGTTCTGGTAGAGATTGGAAGGCATCTAGAAAGTTACGGAATATGGATAAATGTTGTATTGAAGCATTGGCTAAGATAATTGCATGACTGTATGACATATTTATTTATGTGTAAGAATTTGTTCTGAAAACTATGAGATGTTTTCTAATCATGCAATTTAACCTGTTGTGTAGGAAAGATCGTATGCCATCTCCTACAAAAGAAGAACTACAATATTTGTTCAGCAACAAATTTATTTATTGAAGATATTGAAGTTCCCAGGATCTGGGATGAAGAAATGGAATGCCATGATCCGTCGATCATGAAGAATGATGTTTGGGATGTAGTCCCAAGATGTGAAGGGAAGTTTGTTATGACTTCCAAATGGAACTATCAGTTCAAGCATGTTGCAGATGGCAGCATTGAGAAATATAAAAGTGATGAAATAGAAGATACACCAGATGGATTCAAGACAGCTTTCTTGAATAGTGTAGTTGAAGAAGAAGTGTATGTGGAGCAGCCACTTGGTTCTGAGACACATGATAGGAAATCATATATGTGCAGAACTTGGTATGGTGAAGATAGATTGATTGCCGACATGCAGCGGAAGCTTACTATCGAGTTCGAGATGAAGAACTTGGGGATGATGCACTATTTGGTTTTGGCATGGAGGTGTGGCAGAGTGCAGAAGGAATCTTCCTTGGACAAGGGAAGTATGCACTAGAGATCCTGAAGAGGTTCAGGATGATGGATTGCAAGGCCATGACCACACCTATGGCATCGAATCTGAAGCTTCTTTATGATGCTTCATCTGAGCCAGTTGATGTTTCTATGTATCGTCAGATTATTGGGTCCTTGATGTACCTGACGAACACGAGACCAGACATTTGCTTTGCTGTGAACACATTGAGCCAGTTCCTGATGGATCCGAGGAGTGTTCACCTGGTTGCTGTAAAGCATGTTCTGAGGTACCTGAAGGGTACAGTGGATTATGGGCTCAGATATGAGGTGAATCAAAAGTTTAACCTGCAGGGTTATGTTGATTCAGATTGGGCTGGCAGTGCTGCAGATAGGAAGAGCACATCTGGGTGTTGCTTCAGTATGGGATCAGGTGTGATCTCTTGGTTTAGCAGGAAGCAATCCTGCATAGCACTGAGTACAGCTGAGGCAGAGTATGTTGCAGCCTGTTCAGCTAGTTGTGAGGCAGTATGGCTATGGAAGCTACTGTCTGAGTTATTTGATCTCCCGTTGGAGGCTACTGGTATCTTCTGTGATAACCAGAGTTGTGTGAAGCTTTTCGAGAACCCAGTGTTTCATGACAGGTCGAAACACATAGAGATCAAATATCACTATATCAGGGATATGGTGCAGAGAGGAGCTGTGAAGCTCCTGTATGTTGCGACGGACGAGCAGATTGCAGATGTGCTGACGAAGCCACTAGCCAGGTTGAAGTTCGAGTACTTCAGAGAGAGGCTTGGCGTTCTCTAGATCGAGGACACTTCGAGGAAGAAGTGATGGACACATTTGCTGAAGCCATTCCAAGCATGTTGGAAGGAGGATCCTTCACATGGCTGTGGATGTAAGCGCTGGATGATGAACATCAGGATGATGTTCTAGTTTCTGCTGGATATGATCAGTTGGATCATTTTATGTACGCATCATGTTGGATGCTGGATATGATCAGTTGGATCATTTTATGTATGTATGTACGCATCATGTTGGATGCTGGATATGATCAGTTGGATCATGTGTATGTATTTTATATGCATCATGTTGGATGCTTGGACCATGTATCTGTATATGTATCAGGTGAATACATTGTATGATCAGGTGGATCATGTATGATGATATGTATCATGTATTTGTATCAGGTGGATACATTGATGATCAGGAGGATCATGTATGATGACATGCAGCAGGATGTTGCAGTGATGATCAGGATGATCATAGATGATGAGCTTCAGGATGTTGCTCCAGATGACATGCAGCAGGATGTTGCAGTGATGATCAGGATGATCATAGATGACGAGCTTCAGGATGTTGCTCCAGATGACATGCAGCAGGATGTTGCAGTGATGATCAGGATGATCATAGATGATGAGCTTCAGGATGTTGCTCCAGATGACATGCAGCAGGATGTTGCAGTGATGATCAGGATGATCATAGATGACGAGCTTCAGGATGTTGCTCCAGATGACATGCAGCAGGATGTTGCAGTGATGATCAGGATGATCATAGATGACGAGCTTCAGGATGTTGCTCCAGATGACATGCAGCAGGACGTTGCAGTGATGATGATCAGGATGATCATGGATACATCACGATGATGTATGGTGAGTATCAGGTTGATACTCTGTGGCCGTGGATCAGGTTGTGCAGATGAGCATGTAATTCGTTGCCCTGGGATATTTGCAGATGGTCTTGCGAGGTTTTGCCTATGGCATGTAATTCGTTGCCCTGGGACATCTGTCAAATGCTCTTTCGAGGTTTTGCTCTGGGAGGACATGTAATTCGTTGCCCTGGGAGATCTGCAGATAGTCTTGCGAGGTTTTGCCTATGGCATGTAATTCGTTGCCCTGGGATATCTGGCAGATGCTCTTGCGAGGTTTTGTCCTATGGCATGTAATCCGTTTCCCTGGGAGATCCTATAGGTAGAGCAGTATGCTCGTAACAGCCTGGGATGCTCTTGCGAGGTTTTGCCATGACCACATGTAATTCGTTGCCCTGGGAGATCCTATAGGTAGAGCAGTATGCTCGTAACAGCCTGGGATGCTCTTGCGAGGTTTTGTGGTGAGGTCACATGTAATTCGTTGCCCTGGGAGATCCTATAGGTAGAGCAGTATGCTCGTAACAGCCTGGGATGCTCTTGCGAGGTTTTGTGACGCACGTAAAAGTCCTGAGGATTCCACAGTATGGCCAGTGATGACGAAGACCTGCAGGTGGTGGGCCTACATCCAGTATGAAAAAGGACTGGCTCTGTAGAACTTCCTATGATGAGTAGATTCAGAGATTGATTGAGATAGCAGCAGCAGTGACGATGATGATGACTCGATGACGATTATCCAGTGACGATGATCTAGAGAAGATGACTTGTGCTAGAAGAACTGTGCTGAGAAATACCTTCCTAGTTAAGAGGGAGTGTTGATGTATATGTAACTTCGGAATGTATTTCACATATATGTATATTGTATTACTATAGAGATGGTATTATTCCTCTATAAGGAAGTGTCGTCATTTATATTGTAAGTGTCGTAACTTATACTTGATGGGTTATTAGACCACCTTGTTTGGGGTCGGCCCTGTATAAGTCATGTGGGTCAAAGGGTTATTAGACCACCCTATTGGGGGTCGGCCATGTGGGTCAAAGGGTTATTAGACCACCCTATTGGGGGTCGGCCCACTCAGCATTATGTTATGTGGTAAAGTTCGAGCCTACATGAGTTAGGTAAAAAGGCAAGTCAAGTCAAGTATAAATAGAGTGCGGGAGGCACTCTATTTACTCACTCACTTCACACACATGCTCTCAAGGAGGAGAGGCGCACTTATGGAGGAGGAGGATTGCTGCTAGGTTATGGATATCTCTCTTGGTTGGTTGTATCATTGCTCTATCTATCTCTGAGGAAGTTATTGGGGTTTTTCACCTTTATGGTTTTCCCCAAGTAAATCTTTGTGTCTCTTGTGTGCTTGCATTATTGTCTCCATGATTGATATGCTGTAGATATGCTGTACATGTTGTTCTCTCAGTTAAGATCCTAGATCATATTGAAGTAAATTCAGAAAATTTAACAATTAATGTATTAAGAGACATATTTTGATGATATTTTGGAGGTTAGAGATATCTTCAAGATTGTTGGATATAGTTATGAAAAGGTCTAATATTGTATGCACCTATAAGCATTGTATTGCGATTTCTCTCAAGAAATAAAATCTTGGAGTTTTCTAAGGAAAAAAAAACCATTCGTTGAGATTTCATCATAAATTCATTTTATTTTCGCTGCGTTCTGTTACATGTGTAGTTATCATTTTTTTAACCCAAGAAAAGAACAATATAATTGTTATTTAATAGAAATGAAATCGAGCACAAATGTCCATTGTTACTGTCGAAATTCACCAAGTCATCATAGCCAATATATGAAAAAGGATATTAAAAATATTTGGATAGTTGCAAATGCTCTAAAAAATTCCTTGTGTATAATCAATGGAATATTATTTTCTATCACCCACAAATGTAAAGTGACAGAAACAGTAAGAACTAAAAATAATTTTTCATTATCTGCCGATAAGTACAAAACTCTATCATACAAAAATGCATTTTTCATTATCTGTTGATAAATACAAGACTCCATCACACAAAAATGCATTTTTTATTGTCTGTTGATAAATATAAAACATGATCATACAAAAATGGGTTTTCCATTATCTATCGATAAATACATATATACAATGATTTATACATGTCTAGAATGTTTATGAGATGGTTGCAATCCCTCCTCTTGAGAAGAAGACAGATATGTATCATCTCTATTGCCTTTCGTAGAAGACTCTAATTCTTCTGGAGCTGTAGGAGGCACGTTTTGTAATTTGTTTTCAAGCTCTTTAACTTTCTCTATAACTTTTTTAAATTTCCAAGCAAAAAACTTTTTTCTTCCATCAGTCTGTTCAACATTTCCACATTTTTATTATACTTCGTTGATTCCTGTTTTCCTTGACTTCCAATTGTTGTCTCGTATTTTTCAATTGATTGGTAACTTCATTCAATTCAGCTTTTGGATTCTATATTTCTTTCTCATGCTCTTTTTTGCCTCAAATCTCTCTCGTTGGGAAGGAAATGAATTGCCATCATTGCAGCAGCTGGACCTTGTAATTCTTTCTTCAAATCTGCAATTGTGGAATTAAGTGTTTGAATTTCCCTATCACATCCCAAATGCTAAAATTTTTGGTCGTCGAAGAGTTTTTATTCCAAATCTCTTAATTTCGCATCTTTTCAAGCCATCTTCTCTTTCATTTCTTTATATAATGGTGATGAAGCAAACACATCACCTAGTGCAATGCTTGTTGAGAAGAACTCTTGTAGCATGTTCTCTCAATTTTCTAAGGACTTCTCTCACTCTTCTAAGGATATTGTACCCGTATGTGTTTTTTTCCTTCTACCCTTACCCTCGTCTCCTTTGGTACCCTTACCTTCACCCTCACCACCTTCTTCACTGTAATTTTTTTTCCTCTCCTTTGGTTTTTAAGTTCCAGTGATTCAGAGATTCTTTCAAACCTTTTTTCTCTCAACTTATCAGCTTGCTTAGAAATGTTTTTTGTCAAACTGGAAATTAATGATTCTAATTCTCCAAATTTTTGTTCATGGCTTCCCTCCCACTCTTTCATATTCAACTGATATTCTTGTATTAAGTTTTCATTTTCTTTAATTTTCTTATCCAATACTTGTCAATGACCCATTTCTATCCTTATAGGTGGTACATTGAAAACAGGTGGTCGTTTTTCCAACTATTCTTTAAGTTCAATCACTTCAACATTAGCTTTTTCCAAAGCCTCTTTATACACAACCCTCACTGAATCAATTTCATTTTCAGCTTCATCAGTGATTTTGTCTACTTCTTTGGATAATAGTTCAACCATTTCTTCTTTCCCTTTTATAATTATGTTCGCTTTGAAGTGATTGTCCACAACTATATTTTGCAACACTGCTATTTGTTTCATTAATTCTATAAGACTATTATCTTTTATCACGCCCTCTTCCTCCCAATTTCATATATAGGAATCTTGTTCCTTGAAATGCTCCATTTTATCATATAGGATGAACACATATCTACTATCAATGATGGAATGTCTAAATGCATAGTGGAATCCCTTGAATCAAATTTGAAAAAACTATCATAGTCAATTGCCAACTGTTTAGGAGGAATTCTATCAAGAAATTCTTGAGGAATAGAAAAGTTAGCAATAGTTTGTTCCATTTCGTTGTCTGTCAGCTCCTCTTAATTACCTCCATCTGCATGTCCATGTAAATCTTTCAAAGTTGTGGCATCATGAACTACATACATGGTGAAAAAATCAGAAGACTGTACTCGTAATTTTTCATAGTGCATAGGAGTTTGTACTGGCAATTCCTTGTTCTGTTTAGGAGGATGTATTGGTAATTCCCCACGGTGTTCAATATATTGTACTAGTTCCTCATTCTATTTAGGATACTATACTGACAATGCCTCATTATGTTCCCTTCTATTATATTTCCTAACGTATGTTTTATGAACAGGTGGTTTTGTCAAAGATATATTTTCATGCTAGTTGATATCACAAATCTATGTTTCAGTAGCATGGGGTCGACATAAATCAATTTTTTTAAGTGTTCCTGGGAAACTAAATTTAACATTCCTGAATTG
Organism: Larix kaempferi; assembly: GCA_027924585.1. Lineage (NCBI taxonomy): Eukaryota > Viridiplantae > Streptophyta > Pinopsida > Pinales > Pinaceae > Larix > Larix kaempferi. Next base: position 14,500,720 of record BSBM01000047.1, on the reverse strand, counting down.
GCTCTCTTGCAGGGAAGAGTGGGTTTTCTTATCCAATATATAAGGAATATCTGTAGGTATATCTTCAACCCAATGTATCACTACCCTCATACATTCATCTGTAATGTCCTGCCTCTGATGATTCAGAATCTCCCTAAGGACAATATGAATCAATGTTTTGTATATTTCAGGAGGGAAATATTGCATTCTTAGAACATTCATCGAAACAAATATTCCTCTCCCACAAATTTTATTGGCCATCTAGCTCTTCTCATGTTTCCAGGTTTTCTAAGAGCTTAAAATCGCTTTCGCTCTGCATGGAATATTTGTAGCTGGGGAAACCAAATCAAGGTTAAGGTTTAACCGCTTCCCAAAAATTATGAATTTCATATTCCCAACATCATATTTCAAAATTGCCTCATTTATCTCATGATCAACATAATAGAACATTCCAAACAAAAAGTCAAAAACTTATGCTTTCCTTAGGATAGTTTCCACACATGGTGGCCAAATCTTTGCATCTCTCCATGCATCATAATACTCCTGGAATTTTTTTACTGTTACCCTATCATATGTGGACGCCTATGTTTCAACTGCGGTTGCAGAGGAGGATGCCCCCATTTCAACTGCGCCCTTGGTAGAGGACGCACCTATTTCATGTTCGACAATGGTTTTCTAGGTTTGAAGCAGAAGTGATGCACACAGATTGTATTCCTGGCTCACAAATTATGTCCACACAGAGTATTTAGCCAACAAAACGTAGGGATTGAATGTATTTCTAGATCATAATTCATGACTTGGGCATGCATTTGCCCCTATGTTGACATCTGACTTATAAGATTTTTTCAGGCCTTGTCATCGGAGGGAATTTTATAAATTGGTTGTACTTTGACATAAAAAAGTGCATAAACATAAGCTATCACTTGTTATAAATGGGTTCTACTTTGGTATTTTATAAATTGGTTGTACTTTGACATAAAAAAGTGCATAAACATAAGCTATCACTTCTTAGTACTTAGCCATTTTTACTGAAGGGCTGAATTTTTTGGTATGGTACAAATTAGGTTAATTGGTTGTTTTGGAAGGCCATTATCTTCTTGGACATTGAATTTTTATCACAAATAAGTAGATGGTCAAGTGCATAAACCATCCACCTGAAATCTTATGCCATATGAATTTGTTTATCCCTCAAAGGTGAGAAATTGTGGGCATTTTCTTGAGGCCATTTAGGCCAGTTTTAGGTGCAAAACTGGCTGAGTGGCTGTTTTGGCAGGCCAATATATTCTTGAACAGATCCTATTTTCCAAGAATAATACTATATTCAAGTGCATTGGTGATCCAACTACAGGATGGTGCCTTCAGAATAACTTTATCTCTCTCATTTAGGAAATGTCAGTCATTTTCGCATAGCCACTTGAGCCATATTTTCAGTACTTAGCCATTTTTTCCAGTGGCGAGCATTTTCCGGAATGGTGCAAAAGAGGTTGATTGGATATTTTGGCAAGCCATTATCTTCTTGGCCATAGAAATTTTATCGAGAAGGAGTAAATGGTCAAGTGCATAAATCCTCCACCTAGAAGCTTATGTTGTCAGAATAATTTAATCCCTCATTGATGAGAACTAGTGGGCATTTTCCTAACACCATTTAGTCCAGTTTTAAGTGCAAAAAAGGTTGAGTGGATGTTTTTTCCGGCCAATATATTATTGAACAGAGACTTTTTTCCATGAATGAGACTATATTTAGGTGCATTAGTCATCCACCTACAGGATGGTATCCTTAGAATAATTATCTCTCTCTCTATGAGGAAATGGCAGTCATTTTTCCAAAGCCACTTAAGCCATATTTTCAGTACCTAGCAATTTTTTCCAAAGGGGAGCATAATATGGTAGGGTGCAAAAAAGGTTGATTGGCTATTTTGGAAGGCCATTATCTTCTTGGCCATAGACCTTTTATCGAGAATGATTCAATGGTCAAGTGTGTAAATCCTTCACCTAAAAGCTTATGTTGTCAGAATAACTTAATCCCTCACTTGGTGGTCATTTTGCTAAGGCCATATACACCAATTTTAAGTGAAAAAAAGGCTAAGTGGATGTTTTGGCAGACCAATATATTCTTGACTAGAGACGTTTTTCCAATACTAAGACTATTTTTAGGTGCATTAGTCATCCACCTACAGGATAGTGCCCTTAGAATAATTATCTCTCTCTCTCTCTGTGAGGAAATGGCGGTCTTTTTCCAAATCCACTTGAGCCATATTTTCAGTACTTAGCCATTTTTTCAAAAGGGGAGCATAATATGGCAGGGTCCAAAAAATGTTGATTGGCTATTTTCATAGGCCATTATCTTCTTGGACATAGATCTTTTATCGAGAATGAGTCAATGGTCAAGTGTGTAAGTCCTCCAACTGAAAGCTTATGTTCTCAGAATAATTTAATCCCTCACTGGTGAGAATTGGTGGGCATTTTCCTAAGGCCATTTAGGACAGTTTTAAGTGCAAAAAAGGTTGATTGGATGTTTTGGCAAGCCAATATATTCTTGACTAGAGACATTTTTTCCAAGCCTTAGACTATATTCAGGTGCATTCGTCATCCACCTACACGATGGTGCCCGTAGAATAATTATCTCTCTCTCTCTGAGAAAATGAAGGTCCTTTTCCCGAAGCCACTTCAGACATATTTTCAGTACTTAGCAAATTTTGCTAAAGAGGAGCATAATTTGGCAGGGTGCAAAAAAGGTTGATTGGTTGTTTTGGCATGCCATTATATTCTTGGACATATACCTTTTTTTCGAGAGTGAGTCAATGGTCAAGTGTGTATATCCTCCAACTGAAATCTTATGTTGACAGAATAATTTAATCCCTCACTGGTGAGAACTGGTGGGCATTTTCCTAAGGCCATTTAGGGAAGTTTTAAGTACAAAAAAGGCTGAGTCGATATTTTGGCAGGCCAATATATTCTTGACCAGAGAATTTTTTCCAATGCTAAGACTATATTCATGATCCGGATTTTATGAGCAGAATGAAATGAATACAGATTATTATCAGATGCTTAACACAAAATAACAGAGATACAGTAAAACTGGTTTTCTATTCAATAAGGAAATAAGCTAGAACTGTAAAATGCAGCGGAAAACAAGCTTGCTGGAATGGTGGCGGCTTATCTCTGAGAAGAGATGTGACGGCTGCGCTCCTTTCCCAAGAAGATGGTTACAATGAGGCTCTCAAGGCCTTTTACAATAAATAGGAATGTCAAAAAACCTAGACATCCAAAAACCTAATCCTAGGAGATGAAGCGCCAAAAGTCATGTGGGCCCCGTTTGGGTAAGTTAGTACATCAACTTCCCGGGGTCGTAACTTTTGCATACGATCTCCGTTTGGGGCGCTCGGTAGCCCGTTTGAAAGGTATATCCGATATTTACAACTTTTGACTGGGGCCAAATGGGTGCCAAAGGCTATGCACCCCAAATTGCCAAAAAAGGTCGTTTAGGGCCTCAAAATGGCCCCGGAAGTTCAAGACCCGAAAAATTGCTAAAAATAGTACAATACCAAAATTGCCATAAAACTGTTTTGAGCCAGTTGGAAAGGTGGGTGGCCACCAATATCCACCTGGATCAATCCTCCCTCCTTAGGAAGCAATGGTCTCCATTGCGTTGAGTTCCCCCATAAGATGAGGAAATTTCTGCTGAATTTGGCCTCGAGTGAGCCACTTGCTTTGGTGCAGGAGTTGCCCTGCTTTAACAACTCGATAAAGCTGGATCCTTTGATGTCGAGTGCCCTTGATCTGTGTGTCTGCAATATGATCACTGGATGCTTGTTGTAGGCAGTCAGGGTTGAGCTCTGTTGGTGTCAACTTCTCTGCTATCTCTGAGGTGTCTAATAGTGGTGGGAAATATGGCCGAAGGAGAGCCACATTGAAGAATGGATGCAGAACCAGGAAGGGGGGAATGTTGAACTCAAAAGCATTGTCACCCACCACCTTGGTGATGGTGTACGGCCCATAACGGAGTGGGAAAAGCTTTCGATGGGGCCCTGTAAGGTGTTCTTTCTGCAAATGCAACCAAACTTTGTCGCCCACCTGAAACTTATGTGGCACCCGATGTTGATCATGGCGCTGCTTGTACTTGGCATTAGACTTCTGTAGAATATCCTGAACCTATTGGCGGATATGCTGAATCCGTTCAATGAACCGGGCGGCTTTGTCAACTTCTCGGGACGATTCGGCCGAGGTGGTCGCAAGGGGAAATGCAACATCCATGGGGCCCAATGGTTGGAATCCCAACCCCACCTGAAAGGGGCTGTGGTCAGTTGAGCTATGCAGGGCTCGGTTGTAGCTATGCTGGACAAAGGGGAGACTCTCATCCCATGTGTGGGGGTGTGTTGAATTATACATGCGCAGGATATGTACGACCATTCGGTTGACGATCTCCGTTTGTCCATCGGTCTGGGGGTGGAAGGTAGTGGATTTGGTGAGCTTGGTATCCAGCAGTGACCAGAGGCTTGACCAGAATGAGCTAAGGAACCGACTATCACGATCTGAGATAATGGTCTGTGGGATCCCAAAATGTACCCATACTCGTTCAAAGAAGAGCTTGGTGTTCGGATATCCATCATCTATTTCGGGATACATATCTATTTCAGGATCATCTATTTCGGGATACATATCTACTTCAGGATCTTGCATGATCTATTTCAGGATATGCAGTCCAGTCACCAGTTTGATGCCTCCAGCACCTTATCCACCTTCTTCTAGCACCCGGGAGCCACTTTCCACAGAGTTTTAGCCCTCCTAAGCTGAAAGGCGCCCTCTTCTCACCTACTGACTGAGAAGGGCGCACTTGCTCACCTACCACTGCAGATTCACTCCAGTTACATTCAGTTAGCTCCGATTCTGATTGATTTCACTCCGATTTCACTCCTGACTGACTGTTTCACCTCCGATTGACCTCCAGTTCGATTAGGTGACTTGCTCTGACTCCAGTTAGCCTCCCATGCGCCCCCACTGAGCCTCCAGATCCTATATCAGTGCTACACACTTCAGTTACATTTATTATGATCAGTTAGACTCAGCTTGACACCTGGATGACTGTTTGTTGTGATTGATGAGCAACACCGATGATTGATGAGGACTCCTAGATTGAGTCAAGCTACTCCATTCAGTGATTCGAATGACCTCCTTAGGCAATTCGAATTGCTCTGTTCATTGTAACAGTTTGTATTGTAATTCATTCACCCTTTCTGGGATAGAGAGCACTGCTGCATGTTTTGCACAGTTTTGCACCATTTCTTCTATGTTCATCTGTTGTGACTGATTTATTTGTTCATTAGATCTGCTGTGACTAACTTTACATGGTATCAGAGCCATTGCAGGGACAAGATCTCTTTTCTACAGGTGTTTATACAAGAAGATTTGACTGAATTGCTAAAAATTGCAAAAAGTTTGGCATGAGATATCTCAAGGGCATTCGCTCCTGTGCATGCAAAGCTTGAAAAATACTCCAATACCACTCCAGAAGCTTGAGTTACCACATAATTCCTGGATCTGATACATTGGACCTATTCAACATTGCTTGAAATCCAATCCCAGGTGTGATGCAACTCTCAAAGGGTGGATTGTTCGACCTTATTGTGATTGTTCTTATGTGATTTGCAGGTTAATTATCTCCTCCAAGTGCACTCGCTACATTCTGCATGCAAGCTTCCCTACAGCATCTCCATTCGCTATAGTCTGCATGCAAGCTTCTTCTTCATCATTTGACTCGCTCCTAGCAATGGAATACTCTTCTTCAAAGCCTATCCTCACCCCATTCAATTATTTTGATTGGAAAGATGATATGGAGATCATATTACGTTCAAAAGGATACTACCGAGTCACTCTTGGTCTTGAATTGGAGCCAAACAATGTGGCAGAAAGAACCAAACACTACAATAAGCTTGATGAAGCTTACGGTCTTCTTTGTCTCTCCATCTCCAAGGATCTTCACTTCCATCTCAGCGGATTGAAGACTCCAAAAGCCATATGGGAGCAACTTGAGACACTATTCGGCAAGCAGGATGAGCTTAGGGCTTTTCAATTAGAGAATGAATTGATTGGCCTTAATCCTGAGAATTTCGAGAGCATCAATGAATTCTTCACAAAATTCAAGAACTTGAACTTGCAATTGAAGAACAGTGGTGTTATCAAAGAGGATAAACAGTTGATCCTCTCCATTCTAAGCAAGCTTGGGAAAGATTATTCGGTATTTGTCTCCACTTTCAATTCCGGTCGGCTAACTACCCCGAATTGGAAGATGCCTACCTTGAATGCCTTCATTGAGTCCGTTACGAAAGAGCATGACAAGTTGATTCAAATGGGGTCCATAAGATCCAAAGATTCAGCCCTATTTGTTCAAGGACCCAAGATTTCGAATGGTAAAGGAAAGCTAAAGAAGGAGAAGCCCAAATTCGAGCCTCACAAGCAAAAAGACAAAGGCAAGCAAACGGATGCACCATCCAGTTCGAAATCCAAGCAAAAGGGCAAAGAAGGTAACCAAAAATCTAAATGTACTTATTGTAACCGTGGCTTTCATCCCGAAAGTTCATGTATGAAGAAGACTATAGATCAAATGGCCCTCCTTTTGGAAAAGAACAACATAACCCTTCCTGACGGTGCAAGGAAGAAGGATCGGAATGACGATCATGAAAGAGGACAAGCACTCATGGCAACGGTTTCGAAGCCCACTCTCTTGATAGATTCGGGTGCATCAAATCATATGGCTGCAAATATTGATTCTTTTTCCTCATTCGATCCAAACAGCTCCATCCCCATCCATTTGGGAGATGACTCAAAAATTTCTTCAAAGGGCAAAGGTACGATTCATGTAGATCATGGATGCTTTCAGAATGTTCTCTATGTGCCTTCCTTAGCTTCGAATCTCCTTTCTGTGTATCAAATGACACATACTGGTGATCCAAAGAAAGTCACATTCAGCCCTAATACAGTTGAAATTTCTGATATCAAAAGTGGAAGACTAGTTGCGGTTGGAAAGGCAAACCACACTGCTAAATGTTATGAGTTTTCGCACTTTATTCCGCTTGCAAAGCCCACTGCTCTTCGCACACATGGTAATGAGGTTAGTAGGCTTTGGCATGAAAGATTTGGACATCTAAATTATAAGTATTTGCTGCTGCTATCAAATAAATCCATGGTTGATGGGCTTCCACAACTCCGTTCCTCGAAGGGAATATGCTCCGGTTGCATTATTGGGAAGCACCCCGAGCACAGATTCGACCGCGGCAAGGCTAGCAGAGCCTCTACTATTTTGGGATTGATCCATTCTGATATCAGCGGTCCGCTGCCCCATATGTCATTAAATGGTTCAAGGTATGTTTTGACATTTATTGATGATTATTCTCGCTTTACATGGGTATTCTTTCTCAAAAACAAGTCAGAAGTGCTTGGAAAATTCAAGGATTTTAAGGCTTCTGTTGAGACCACCACTGAGAGCAAGATCAAAGCTCTTAGATCTGATAATGGTGGGGAATATATCAAGTCCGAGTTGCTGCAACTTTGTGCCCAAAGCGGAATCAAGATCCAACATACATTTCCCTACACACCCCAGCAGAACGGTGTAGCGGAAAGGAAAAACCGGTCACTGAAAGAGATGGCTACATGCATGATTGAATCAAAAGGTTTGGCTGCAAATCTTTGGGCTGAAGCAATCAATGTTGCTGCATATATACAGAACCGTGTTCCACATTCATCCGTGAAAGGTATGACTCCTTTCGAAGCATTCTTTGGTCACAAACCGGATGTGTCAAATTTGAGAGTTTTTGGCTCTACTGCATGGGCTAGAATTCCTTCTGAGAAGAGACGAGCTTTGGATCCACAAAGTATCGAGTGCATATTGATAGGATATGGGGAAGAATCAAAATCATATAAACTCATGGATATCAGATCTAAAAAGATATTCATAGAGCGTAGTGTGCAGTTTGAAGAACCGCTTCAAGAATTGCAACTAGTTGAGGAGAAAACTGCCGATTCACCGCCTTCACCAGAAGAAGATTCGAGCAGCGATAATGAAGGTATGAGTTCTGATATTTCTGATATTGTAGCAGCATATGATGATCATGACATATCAGGTTCGGAATCCGACCATTCAGATCCCCCTCAGTTACCAAAGTGGGCCCAAAATACTCTACAATCTGCTGGTTCGAATCTTGGAAATCCTGCTGATCCGAGACGAACAAGAGGAGACTTTCAAAGGGCAGGTATGGCTCTTTCTATTGCTGATCCATTTCTTCCTGAGATTTGTTATTTGATGGCTGGTTCAGATCCCCAATCATATTATTCAGCCCATCGAGATCCGAGATGGAAAGATGCCATGGATGAAGAGTACAGTTCTCTTCAAAAGAACAATACATGGGAGCTAGTTTCTCTTCCACCTGGAAGAAAATTAGTGAAGTGTAAATGGGTCTACCGTACTAAAGTTGCTGCTGATGGCACTATCAGCAAATATAAAGCAAGGTTGGTGGCAAAAGGTTTTTCCCAAGTCCAAGGAGTGGACTACACAGAGACCTTTGCACCGGTTGCAAAGATGGATTCCATCCGCCTTGTTTTAGCTATTGCCGCATCCAAGCACTGGGAGGTGCATCACATGGATGTGAAGAGTGCATTTTTACATGGAGACCTTGCTGAAGAGGTCTATATGCAGCAGCCAGAGGGTTATACATCAGATCCATCATTGGTTTGCAGATTGAAGAAGTCTTTGTACGGGTTAAAACAGGCCCCAAGAGCTTGGTACGCAAAGATGGACTCCTTCCTTCTTTCTCAGAATTTCCAAAGATGCAAATCTGATCCGAATGTCTATCTTCAGCGAGTTAAAGGTAATTTGTTGGTTATTGTACTTTATGTTGATGATCTTCTTATTACTGGTAGCACACTTACTTCAATAAACAAGCTAAAAACTGCCCTAAATCTAGCTTTTGACATGAGCGATTTGGGCTTGCTGAGTCACTTTTTGGGCTTGGAGATAGCTCAAAATTTCGATGGGATCACTATATCTTAGCAAAAATATGCTTCCGACCTGTTATTGAAGTTTAATATGGCTGAATGTAAGGCAGCCCCATTCCCATTCCTCTCAGGAATCAGTCTTGAGGAGGGAGATTCCACACCGCTTGCAGATTGCAGTATGTATCGACAGTTGATTGGTTCACTACTTTATTTGACACATTCACGGCCTGATATCTCATATGCCGTGAGTGCCGTGTCAAGATATATGCAGCAGCCACATGAGCTTCATTGGCGGGCAGCCAAGCGGATCTTGCAGTATGTGCAAGGTACGAGACAGTTTGGCATACATTATGCTGCAGATTCTGAGCTAGATTTCATTGGTTTTACTGATTCAGATTGGGCAGGTGATAGCATTGATCGGAAGTCCACTTCCGGTTATGTTTTCATGATTGGTCATGGTGCTATTTGCTGGTCCAGCAAAAAGCAAGCAGCCATTGCACTTTCTTCAGCAGAGGCAGAGTATCGAGGGGCAGTCAATGCCTGCATTCAGGCAGTTTGGTTGCAGGGTATTCTTTCCGAGTTTGGTTTTGGTGGCACTACTTCGACTGTCCTATTTTGTGACAATCAAAGTGCTATCAAGATCTCCACAGATCCAGTTCAGCGGCAGAGGACCAAGCACATTGAGATTCATATGCATTACATTCGACAGTTGGTGCATGACCGCACCATCATTCTGCAATATTGCCCTACCGATGAGCAAATTGCAGACATCTTCACCAAGAGCTTCACTGAGAAGAAGTTCTCTTACCTCCGTTCACTGTTGGGGGTGAGTTCCATCATGGTGGAGACAGATTGATTCATTATTATGCTTTAGACTTGAGGGGGGGCTTTCTTCCCACTGGGTTTTCCCTCTTTCCTCACTTAGTTTATTTTTCAGCATTTTTTGGATTATTGTATTGGGGTGACCTTTGGTCTTAGTTACCAGGGCCCCACATTATTTTAGTTGGCACATCATAGTCTAGCTTGAGGGGGGGTGTTCGGATATCCATCATCTATTTCGGGATACATATCTATTTCAGGATCATCTATTTCGGGATACATATCTACTTCAGGATCTTGCATGATCTATTTCAGGATATGCAGTCCAGTCACCAGTTTGATGCCTCCAGCACCTTATCCACCTTCTTCTAGCACCCGGGAGCCACTTTCCACAGAGTTTTAGCCCTCCTAAGCTGAAAGGCGCCCTCTTCTCACCTACTGACTGAGAAGGGCGCACTTGCTCACCTACCACTGCAGATTCACTCCAGTTACATTCAGTTAGCTCCGATTCTGATTGATTTCACTCCGATTTCACTCCTGACTGACTGTTTCACCTCCGATTGACCTCCAGTTCGATTAGGTGACTTGCTCTGACTCCAGTTAGCCTCCCATGCGCCCCCACTGAGCCTCCAGATCCTATATCAGTGCTACACACTTCAGTTACATTTATTATGATCAGTTAGACTCAGCTTGACACCTGGATGACTGTTTGTTGTGATTGATGAGCAACACCGATGATTGATGAGGACTCCTAGATTGAGTCAAGCTACTCCATTCAGTGATTCGAATGACCTCCTTAGGCAATTCGAATTGCTCTGTTCATTGTAACAGTTTGTATTGTAATTCATTCACCCTTTCTGGGATAGAGAGCACTGCTGCATGTTTTGCACAGTTTTGCACCATTTCTTCTATGTTCATCTGTTGTGACTGATTTATTTGTTCATTAGATCTGCTGTGACTAACTTTACACTTGGCAGTGGCTTCTGCTGTGATGTTCTTCTTGCAAGCGGCTAGAATCGCCATCTTGGAAAAGCGATCAACAACCACGAAAACACAGTCGTTTCCCCTCTTGGTGGATGGGAGGCCCGACATGTAGTCCATTGAGATGGATTCCCACGGCCTATCAGGAGTAGGCAGAGGGGTGTATAGGCCCTGTTTCTTAGTGGTCGGTTTTGCAATAGCGCAAGCGGTGCAGGACCTGATATACTTGCCGACATCCTGTCGAAGTTTCGGCAAGTAGAAATGTTTCTACAACACTGCCACTGTCTTTTCGACGCCAAAGTGTCCTGCCACCTGACTATAGTGAGCTTCCCAAATAAGCTTCGCATGCTCGCTTGATGGAACGCAGAGATGGCCCAGATGACACAACAACCCGTCCTGAAGATGGAAATTAGCAACCACTGAGTTGGTGCCCAACATTTGATAGGTGGCGGAGAAGTCAGGGTCTGTCTCATAGAGGTGGGGCCATCCGGAGGTCTCGTGGCCACAAGAGTCTAGCACCGTGGTAAGTTCCACGACTGGAGGTCGACTGAGGCAGTCAACAAATCGGTTGGTACTCCCTGTTTTATATTTGATGTTGAGGTGGAACTGCTGTAAATATGTTGACCACTTCTGATGGCGGTCATTCTGCAACTTTCCTTGGGTCTGCATGAACTGTAGTGGCTTGTGATCAGTGTCGATGACTGTCTCCTTCCCAAGAATGTAATGTCTCCACTGGCCGCAGGCTTGTACAATGGAGTACATTTCTTTGTCATAGGTAGGGTACTTGCGGACAGCATCTGATAGTGTCTCACTATGATATGCCACAGGGTGGCCGTGTTGAGTGAGAACGGCACCCACAGCATAATCTGAAGCATCTGTCTCGATCTCAAAGGGATGTTGCAGGTTCGGTAATGAGAGTACCAGCGATGAGCACAAACGCTTCTTCAAGTCATCGAAGGCTTGTTGTTGGGACGGGCCCCACATGAATTTTGCCTTACCACCACCCCTGGTCACTTGGCTGAGGGCCCATGCGATATGAGAGAATCCCAGCACGAACCGGCGATAGAAATTGGCGAGGCCCAAGAAGCTCTGAAGTTCAGTGAGCGTGGTTGGGGCTGGCCAGTCAAGGATGACCTGGATCTTGGCTGGATCCACATGCACACCATGTCAATCAACGATGTAGCCTAAGTAATGGACCCTGTCCATGCCGAAGGAGCATTTTTCCAAGTTTGCATATAGTTTGTGCTTCCGCAGGGTGTGCAGAACCTGCTGAATATGCTGCAAGTGTTCCTCCCAAGTATTGCTATAGATGAGGATGTCATCCAGATACACCACTACAAAATTGTTGGTGAAAGGTCGTAGGATATCGTCCATCATCCTCATAAAAGTTGCTGGAGCATTTGTCAAACCAAAAGGCATGACCAGCCATTCAAAAAGACCTTCTTTTGACTTGAAGGCAGTCTTCCATACATCTGTCTGTTCTATTGGGACCTGGTGGTAGCTAGACTTCAGATCAATCTTACTGAAGTATTTGGCCCCCATGAGCTGATCAAGGAGGTCTTCAATTCAGGGAATCGGGTACCGGTTACGGACTGTGATTTTATTCAGGGCCTGGTAATCAATGCAGAGTTGCCAGGTCCCATCTTTCTTCTGCACCAGTACGATTGGGCTCCCACAAGGTGATGAACTGGGACGGATGTGCCCCTTGTGGAGAAATTCTTGGATCTGCCTCTTGATCTCCTCATTTTCCAACAGAGAGAGGTGATAGACTGGCCCATTGGGTAGCGGTGCACCTGGGGTCAGATCGATGGGATGCTTGACTTGGCAGTGCAGAGGTACCCCGGTTGGAGAGGAGAAGATATCTGAGTATCCTTCCACCACCTTATCCACTTGCTTCTGTTGTGTGGATAGATCGGTTGTGGAGGCCCGGGATGTGGCTGTGATCTTTATTTCACTCTGAGAGTGAATCACGAAGAAGACAAATTTCCCAGTCTGAGAGATGACCTTCCTGCATTGCTTGGCAAAGATCAAGGAAATAGAAGTAGGAGGGACTGCCTCGGGTATCCTATACAATTTCCTGTTCAAAGAAATAATAACACTACGAGGCCTAGACTCATATACAGCATGACGTTTCCATAAATAAGGTTGGCCCAAAAGAACATCCGAAACTTCAAGAGGAGCAACATCACATAATACCTCGTCCTTGAAGGGCTTGATGCCGTATGGCAGTCGGCACTGTTGGCTGACGCGGAGGTCGCTTCCTTTGCGGAGCCATCCAATGGTGTAGGGTTGTGGTTGCGGCGTTGTTGGAAGGGCCAGGTGCTTGGTGACCTCTGCTGAGATGAGATTCTTCTGGCTACCGCTATCAATGATGAAATGCAGTGGGGTGCCTTTTACCCAAATCTGTGAATGGAAGAGGCGTTCTCCTTCTTCTGGCTCGTCTGGTTCATCAGGTTGGAGCTTGGTGGTAGCAATGTTAGCACTGGGTTCCGCGTCAATGATTCGTCTTCCCCTTTCTGGTTCAAACTCAGAGTCAGAACCCGCATCTGATTCAGATGCTTTCACTTCGGCCACCAACGACTGCTTTGAGCGGCAATCAGCAGTGTTATTCCAAGGGCTCTTAGGGAAGTCACACCACTTCCCGGTATCTTTCTTTGTTTTTTCGGTGTCCTTCTTTGCTTGCGGCTTGGATTGGTTTTCCTGATACTGTCCATCTTTGCTCTGTCCTTTATTCTGTGGGTTGGGGCCGCCCTTTCCTGTCTTTTACTATGAAGGGTTCCCAGGCCCAAATTGCTGTGTCTTTTGTTTGAGCTTTTGCTCGATTTTGATGGCATATCGGTAGGCTGCGCCCAAGGAAGAGATGTCCAGAAATTCCATTTCGGTCTGGATGTATCTATGCAAACCACCGCGATACTTGAGCGGCAGATGTCGTTCTGAATCTTTGATACCCAGCTTGGTGCGCAAGGTATGGAAGATATTTGTGAACTCTGGCACTACTTGGTCTCTTTCTTGTCGCAGTGCGGTCCATTTGGTATACAAGTCGTCATAACTTCCAACAGGGTAGTATTGTTCCTTAATAGCATCCCTAAAGGATTCCCAGGTGGTCGTGACTGAAAATAATGAGGCTTCTTCTGTGTCCTTTTGCTCGCAGAATGTTTCCCACCAATCTTTGACATGGGGAACGGCTTTGAGGAGTGCAAAAGTAATCTTTTCTTTATTCGAAAAGTTATGGACAGAAAAATACCCTTCTAGTAGATTCAACCACTTATCTACAGCATCTGCGTCTATCTGTCCTTCAAATATAGGGATATCGAAGTTGATTTGTACCTTGAAGGGGGCGGCGCCTCCACTCGAGGAAGATGCGTCGCTTGTTGGTAGTCGCCGAAGGATTTGCGCGAAATTATCCATCATCTCGTTCCTCTGCTGCGTGAGGGATTCCTCAAGCAACATTTTGATAGGATCTCCTGTACCGTCATCTTTCTTTTCTCCTGCCATGAGAGGTCGCTTGGGCGTGCGAGAGCTTTTGTCCTCAAGAGAAACAAGCTCGAGACCCAATTCTTTGTACCCCAACCTCGTTGGGGACATGCATTAAGACGATAAGGAGCATACCGCTCTGATACCACTGATCCGGATTTTATGAGCAGAACCAAATGAATACAGATTATTATCAGATGCTTAACACAAAATAACAGAGATACAGTAAAACTGGTTTTCTATTCAATAAGGAAATAAGCTAGAACTGTAAAATGCAGCGGAAAACAAGCTTGCTGGAATGGTGGCGGCTTATCTTTGAGAAGAGATGTGACGGCTGCGCTCCTTTCCCAAGAAGATGGTTACAATGAGGCTCTTAAGGCCTTTTACAATAAACAAGAATGTCAAAAACCCTAGACATCCAAAAACCTAACCCTAGGAGATGAAGCGCCAAAAGTCATGTGGGCCCCGTTTGGGTAAGTTAGTACATCAACTTCCCGGGGTCGTAACTTTTGCATACAATTTCCATTTGGGGCGCTCAGTAGCCCGTTGGAAAGGTCTATCCGATATTTACAACTTTCGATTGGGGCCAATTGTGTGCCAGGGGCAACCATTTGGGCCCCTAAATTACCAAAAAAGGTCGTTTAGGGCCTCAAAATGGCCCCGGAAGTTCAGGACCTGAAAAACTGCTAAAAATAGTACAATACCAAAATTGCCATAAAACTATTTTGAGCCAGTTGGAAAGGTGGGTGGCCACCAATATCCACCTGGATCAATTCAGGTGCATTAGTAATCCACCTACACGATGGTACCCTCTGAATAACTTCTCTCCGTCAGTGAGAAAATGGCGGTCATTTTCCCAAAGCCCCTTGAGCCATATTTTTAGTACTTAGCCATTGTTTTTAGTGGCAATAGCTTAGCCAAATTCACTGGTATTTGCGAATATGAAAATTTTAAAAAATAGAGAATAAGAGAACTCACATTTTGCAATTTGAATCACTCAAACATGTTCATTTTTTAGCATTAATTCAATATACTCTAGGATCTTTACTGAGAGAATAACATGTACAACATATCAAGTATAACAATGCATATCAATCACCCCAAGCAATCACATGAGACAATAGACACACAGAGTTTCACTAGGGAAAACCATAAAGGTGAAAAACCCCACAACTTCCTCAGAGATAGAAAGAGCAATGATACAACCAAAGTACAAGAGATAGTCTTCTACTAGTAGCTACTCCTCCTCAACTAGTGCGCCACTTTCCGAGTGATGTAGGAGTGAATAATGAGATGATAAAATAGAGATCTCCCTCTCTCTATTTATACTTGTCCTAACTTTCCTATTACACTAGCAGGGTCAACCTCTCTAGAAGAGTCCAATAACCCATGGTTACATTAATCCGGGCCAACCCCACACTTCGTGGTCTAATAACCCATCGCAGCAAGTTACGACACTTGCGACCCTTGTTAATACAAATGATGACACTTCTGTATAGAGGAATAATAACATCTCTATAGGATTATAATAGACATAGGTGAAACACATTCCGAAGTTACATATACATCAACAGTCCCTCTTAACTAGGAAGGTATTTCTCGAAACAGATCTGCTAGCACAAGTCTTCTTCTCTAGATCATCGTCACTGGATCGAATCATTGTGATCGTCACGGCTGCTGCTATCTGTAAAATTAGTCACAACAGATCTAATGAACAAGTAAATCAATCACAACATATGAACATAGAAAATATGGTGTAAAACTGTGCAAAACATGCATCAGTGCTCAATATCCCAATAAGGGTGAATGATTACAATAGAATACAGTAACAATGACTGAGAAATTCGAATTGCCTAAGGAGGTAATTTGAATCAATGAATGGAGTAGCTTGACTCCAACTAGGAGTCCTCATCATCTATTAGCGGTGGTCATCAATGCACAAGAACCAGTCATCTAGGTGTCAAGTTGAGTCTAACTGAGTGTGTCAAGTGTAACTGAAGTGTGTAGCATTGATATAGGGAAGTGGGCTCAGTGGAGGGCGCATGGGAGGCTAACTGAAGTCAGAACAAGTCATCTAGTCAATATGGATGTCCAACGGAAGTGAAATAGTCAATTCAGAGTGAAACTAGCGTCAAATCAGGGAGAATCGGAGCTAACTGAGTGTAACTGAAGTGGAACTGCAGTGGTAGGTGAAGAAGTGCGCCCTTCTCTGGCAGTAGGTGAGAAGTGGGTGCCTTTCTGACTAGGAGGGATAAAACTATGAAGTAAGTGGCTCCCGGGTGCTAGAATAAGGTGGTTAAGGTGCTGGAGGCATCAACCTGGTGACTGGGATGCATGCAAAGTGCATGCAAACCCTAGAATTTGCATGCAAATCCTAATTGCATGCAAGATCCTGAAAAAGATGATGTGGATATCCGAACACCCCCCCTCAAGCTAGACTATGATGTGCAAAAAATAATGTGGGGCCCTGGTAACTAAGACCAAAGGTCACCCCAATATAATAATCCAAAAAAATGTTGAAAATAAACTAAGTGAGGAAAGAGGGAAAACCCAGTGGGAAGAAAGCCCCCCCTCAAGCTAAAGCATAATAATGGATCAATCTATCTCCACCATGATGGAACTCACCCCCAACAGTGAACGGAGGTAAGAGAACTTCTTCTCAGTGAAGCTCTTGGTGAAGATGTCTGCAATTTGCTCATCAGTAGGGCAATATTGCAGAATGATGGTGCGATCATGCACCAACTGT
The DNA here is from genome assembly GCA_027924585.1 of Larix kaempferi. Lineage (NCBI taxonomy): Eukaryota > Viridiplantae > Streptophyta > Pinopsida > Pinales > Pinaceae > Larix > Larix kaempferi. The sequence goes on along the minus strand of BSBM01000047.1, from coordinate 14,483,733 downwards.
CGAATGTAATGCATATGAATCTCAATGTGTTTGGTCCTCTGGCGCTGAACTGGATCTGTGGAGATCTTGATAGCACTTTGATTTTCACAAAATAGGACAGCCGAAGTAGTGCCACCAAAACCAAACTCGGAAAGAATACCCTGCAACCAAACTGCCTGTATGCAGGCATTGACTGCTCTGCCTCTGCTAAAGAAAGTGCAATGGCTGCTTGATTTTTGCTGGACCAGCAAATAGCACCATGACCAATCATGAAAACATAACCGGAAGTGGACTTCCGATCAATGCTATCACCTGCCCAATCTGAATCAGTAAAACCAATGAAATCAAGCTCAGAATCTGCCGCATAATGTATGCCAAAATGTTTCGTACCTTGCACATACTGCAAGATCCGCTTGGCTGCCTGCCAATGAATCTCATGGGGCTGCTGCTTATACCTTGACATGGCACTCATGGCATATGAAATATCAGGCCTTGAGTGTTTCAAATAAAGTAGTGAACCAATCAACTGTCTATACATACTGCAATCTGCAAGTGGTGTAGAATCTCCCTCCTCAAGACTGATTCCTGAGAGGAATGGGAATGGGGCTGCCTTACATTCAGCCATATTAAACTTCAATAATAGGTTGTAAGCATATTTTTGCTGAGATATAGTGATCCCATCAAAATTTTGAGCTATCTCCAAGCCCAAAAAGTGACTCAGCAAGCCCAAATCGCTCATGTCAAAAGCTAGATTTAAGGCAGTTTTTAGCTTGTTTATTGAAGTAAGAGTGCTACCAGTAATGAGAAGATCATCAACATAAAGTACAATAACCAACAAATTACCTTTAACTCGCTGAAGATACACATTCGGATCAGATTTGCATCTTTGGAAATTCTGAGAAAGAAGGAAGGAGTCCATCTTTGCGTACCAAGCTCTTGGGGCCTGTTTTAACCCATACAAAGATTTCTTCAATCTGCAAACTAATGATGGATCTAATGTGTAGCCCTCTGGTTGTCGCATATATACCTCTTCAGCAAGGTCTCCATGTATAAATGCACTCTTCACATCCATGTGGTGCACTTCCCAGTGCTTGGATGCGGAAATAGCCAAAAGAAGGCGGACGGAATCCATCTTTGCAACCGGTGCAAAGGTCTCAGTGTAGTCCACTCCTTGGACATGGGAGAAACTTTTGCCACCAAACTTGCTTTGTATTTGCTGATAGACCCATCAGTAGCAACTTTTGTGCGGTAGACCCATTTACACTTCACTAATTTTCTTCCAGGTGGAAGAGAAACTAGCTCCCATGTATTGTTCTTTTGAAGACAACTGTACTCTTCATCCATGGCACTTTGCCATCTTGGATCTCGGTGGGAAGAATAGTATGATGTGGGATCTGAACCAGCCATCAAATAACAAATCTCAAGAAGTAATGGATCAGCAATATAAAGAGCCATACCTGCTCTTTGAAAGTCTGCTCTTGTTCGTCTCGGATCAACAGGATTTCTAAGGTTCGAACCAGTAGATTGAAGAGTGTTTTGGGCCCACTTTGGTAACTGAGGAGGATCATAATGGTCGGATTCCGAACCTGATATGTCATTATCATCATGTGCTGCTAAAATATTAGAAATATCATAACTCATACCTTCATTATCGATGCACGGATCTTCTTCTGGTGAAGGCGGTGAATCGGCAGTCTCTTCCTCGACTAGTTGCAATTCTTGAAGCGGTTCTTCAAATTGCACACTGCGCTCTATGAATTTATTTTTAGATCTGATATCCATCAGTTTATATGCTTTTGATTCTTCCCCATATCCTATCAGTATGCACTCAATACTTTGTGGATCCAAAGCTCGTCTCTTCTTGGAAGGAATTCTAGCCCATGCATTAGAGCCAAAAACTCTCAAATTTGACACATCCGGTTTGTGACCAAAGAATGCTTCGAAAGGAGTCATACCTTTCATGGATGAATGTGGAACATGGTTTTGTATGTATGCAGCAACATTGATTGCTTCAGCCCAAATATTTGCAGTCAAACCTTTTGATTCAATCATGCATGTAGCCATCCCTTTCAGTGATCGATTTTTCCTTTCCGCTACACCGTTCTGCTGGGGTGTGTAGGGAACTGTATGTTGGATCTGAATTCAGCTTTGGGCACAAAGTTGCAGCAACTCAACCTTGATATATTCTCCACCATTATCAGATCTAAGAGCTTTGATCTTGCTCTCAGTGGCAGTCTCAATAGAAGCCTTAAAATCCTTGAATTTTCCAAGCACTTCTAACTTGTTTTTGAGAAAGAATTGTTGAATATTGTAACTTCTAAGAATATTATATTTGTACATTGTTATTCCGAAGATGTTTCATCCCTCCGAGGTAACCCTATTATGTATCCAGAGATGTTTATTCCTCTGAGGGTTTGTGGTATCTAGGGTTATTAGACCCACCATGTGGGGGTCGGCCCTCATCTTGTATTTTAGGGGTTATTAGACTTCTCCAGGAGAGGTCGGCCCCATTAGGTATTTTAGTCAGTGAGGAGTTAGTATAAATAGAGGAGGTGAACTCCTCATTAGACACACTCACTCACTTGTGAAAGATAGCGCACTTGTCTGGGAGATCTGCTAAGGAGACAAAGAAGGAGGGAGCACATCTTGTATTTTGGTTAATCATCTTATTGAGGGAAGCTTTGCTGGGTTTTCTACCCCATAAGGGTTTCCCAGGGTATATTCTGTGTCTATCTTGTGATTATGTTTCTTTCAGTGATCTTGCTAGTCTATTTGGTTTAAACTTAACATTGTATCAGAGCTAGAATAAATAGGACATCTTTCACAAGGTAAGAATCTCTCTCTCTCTCTCTGGTGAAGTTTAGGGTTTCAATAGAAAGTTAATATTTTTGAAATCTGATTACATGGCTGGATAGCCCTTCTCCAGACCTTTCTTTTGAACCCTAGATCGAACTTTTTGGTTGGGTAGAACTCCGGGAAAGTCAAACCCTAATTCTACCAAAAGTGCGATAAGTGAGAAATTGGTTTCAGCAGAAAGTTAATATTTTTGAAATATGATTACATAGCTGGATATCCCTTCTCAAGACCTTTCTTTTGAACCCTAGATCGAACTTTTTGGTTGGGTAGAACTCCGGGAAAGTGAAACCCTAATTCTACCAAAAGTGCGATAAATGAGAAATTGGTTTCAGCAGAAAATTGGTATGTTTTGAAAACTGACTACATGACTGGATAGCCCTTCTCAAGACCATTCTTTTGAGCCCTAGATCAAATTTTTTGGTTGGGTAGAACTCCGGAAAAGTCCAACCCTAATTCTATCAAAAGTGCGATAAAACCAGAAATTCTGTCCCAGAATCCGGAAAAGCAAAAAGGTAATATTTCCAGGTAAGTACTACTCTGTCTCTTGGACTCCCCCAAGAGAAGATGGCTCCAAATACTAAGCTTGAAGACAAGCTAGAAGGTATAGAGAATTTCCGGGCATGGAAATACAGAATTGGTGTCATACTTGAAGAGAATGATCTTGCTCATTATATCAAGGATGAAGTTGCAGAACCGGAAGGACATGAAGCCAAAGAGAAGCATAGGAAGGATTTGATTATGGAAAAGAGAATCATAGCTGATTCTATTAAAGACCACTTGATTCCCTAAGTGACCTCTAAGAAGACTCCAAAGGAAATGTATGATGCCCTAGGAAGGATGTATGAAGGAAAGAACATCAATAGGAAGATGAATCTAAGGACTCAGTTGAAGAGCACCAACATGCACAAAGGAGAGTCCATTCAAGACTACTTCTCAAGGGTCTATCTAATCAAGGAGCAACTAGATGCCATTGGTGATACTCTTGATGAAGATGAACTTGTGATGACTGCTCTAAATGGTCTCACTAGACCTTGGGAATCATTCATACAAACCATGTGTGCCAGAAAAGAAAGCATGAATTTTGATATAGTATGGGAGGATTGTGTTCAAGAAGAAGCTAGGGTAGCTAACAGAGAAGCTCTTCTCAAAGAAGATGATCAAGCTTTGGCCACCCACACCAAAAGAGGAAAAAGGGGTCACTTCAGGAAAGTGAACCACAAGAGGCCTCAACCCTCTCATAGATTCAAAAGGAAAGGAGGATCAAATTCAGAAAGAGACATCTCCACAGTCCAATGTTTTAATTGTCTTAAGCTAGGACACTATGCTAGAGACTGTACCCTACCAGAAAAGAAGAAGAAAAGGTTTGTTCACAAAAGACATCATGCACATGTGGCAGAAGATGATAGTGAAGAAGAAGAAGAAGAAGAAGTGGAGGAAAGGCCTCAAAAGAAAAGATCTAAAGTAAAGAAAGAAGATCCAGAAGAATATGTCTTATTTTCTACACTCTCTGGATCTGTGTCTCCTGGTGAAGGCAGATGGCTCATTGACAGTGGTGCTTCAAAGCACATGACAGGTCATAAGGAAACTCTCTCCAGGATCGAAGAGAAGTCTTCACCCCAAAAGGTATCTCTAGGAGATGATTATCAATATCCCATCAAGGGAATTGGTGAAGCAAGCTACAAGCTTGATTCTGGAACACCCTTGAAAATGAAAGAAATTTTATATGTACCAGGTTTAAAGAAGAACCTACTCTCTATCTCTGCACTAGATAAGAAAGGTTTTAGAGTGGCTTTCATAGATGGACAAGTACTCATGTGGTCCAAACGAAAATCAATTAAAGATGCAGTTATCATTGGTGAAGAAGAAGGAGGTCTCTACAAACTCAAGGGTCATCCAGAAGCTGCCCTTGCTCATGAAGTTTCTAGCCCCAGTGAGTTATGGCATAAAAGATTAGCTCACATTAACTACAAAGCCTTACCCTATGTAAGCAAGGTGGTCATAGGATTACCAAACTTGAAGGCTGATCATGATGGCTCATGTAAAGGATGTAAGAAAGGGAAGAATGTCAAGAACCCCTTTCCAAAGAGTGAAACAAAGACTAAGAACATTTTGGAGCTAATACACTCAGATGTATGTGGACCAATGCCCACCACTTCTCTAAGTGGATTTGAATACTATCTTTCATTCATCGATGACTATTCAAGGAAAACTTGGATATACTTCCTAAAAGGTAAGAATGAAGTCTTTGGAAAATTCAAAGAGTTCAAGGCTCTAATAGAAAATCTCTCAGAAAAGAGAATCAAGATTCTCATAACAGATAATGGTGGAGAATACACTTCAAAGGACTTTGAAGACTTTTGTAAAGAAGCTGGAATTAAAAGAGAACTAACCACTCCCTACAATCCCCAAGAAAATGGGGTGGCTGAGAGGAAAAATAGGACTATCATGGAAGCTGTGAAGACTATGATACATGACCAAGATCTTCCCTTGTATCTATGGGCTGAAGCAGCTAAAACAACAGTATATGTGCAAAATAGACTATCTCATAGTGCTCTTGATTTCAAAACTCTAGAAGAGGTGTTTACAGGAAAGAAACATGAGGTAAGTCATCTTAAAATACTTGGGTGTCCTGTGTACATCCACATTCCAAAAGAAAAGAGAACCAAGTTGGATCCTTCTGGTAAGAAGGGGATATTTGTTGGTTATTGTGAATCATCCAAAGCCTTCAGAATCTACATACCAGGTTTTCATCATATAGAAATAAGTAGAGATGTATCATTTGATGAAGAATCCGCTCTCAAGAAATCCAGGAAATGCCAACTTGAAGAAATCTATGAAGAAGATACATCTCCTAGGACCACAGGGGCTGTACACATCCCTGAGGATGATTCACTAGAGGATCATGACATGTTGGAACCACAAGAACTTCCAATCACAGATTTATCTAAGAAAAGAAGGCCAGCATGGGCTAGAGATATTATTCAAGGAGCTGAAAGATATGGAGCTCCTGAAGGTTCCACTAGAGAAAGAAAGAAACCAAAGCTAGTGTCCAACTATATGGCTTTGATGTGTGATCTTGTGGATCAACAACCTACTAGCTATGAAGAGGCATCTCAGAAGAAAGAATGGGTAGAAGCAATGACAGAAGAATATCAGTCAATAATGAAAAATGATGTTTGGGATATAGTTCCCAAACCGAAAGATAAAAGTGTGGTTTCTTCCAAATGGATTTTCAAGATAAAACATGCTGCAGATGGTAGCATTGAAAAATATAAGGCAAGATTTGTAGCCAGAGGATTCTCTTAGAAAGAGGGAATTGACTATGAAGAAACATTTGCACCAGTTGCTAGATATACTTCAATAAGAACCATCATGGCACTTGCATCCATGATGAAGTGGAAATTGCACCAAATGGATGTTAAAACAGCTTTTCTAAATGGTGTAATTGAAGAAGAAGTATACATTGAACAGCCACAAGGGTTTGAGGTTAAAGATGGCATTATATGGGTTGAAGCAAGCCCCCAGGGCCTGGTACGGAAGGATTGACAAATTCTTAACTAGCATGGGTTTTACCAAGAGTAAAGCTGATCCAAATCTTTATCTCAAAGTAATGGATGACGAACCAGTTATACTGTTATTATATGTAGACGATCTATTTCTAACCGGAAATGAGAAACAGATCCTTGAAAGCAAGAAGAAGCTTTCTTCAGAATTCGAGATGAAAGATCTTGGATTAATGCACTACTTCTTAGGTCTAGAAGTATGGCAAGAACCAAAAGGAATCTTTTTAAATCAAGGAAAGTATGCTGTGGAAATTCTAAAGAGGTTTGATATGTTGGAGTGTAAATCCATGGCCACTCCCATGGAATCCAACTTAAAGTTATTGGTTAATGATACATCGGAACTAGTGGACCTAACCCTATATAGACAAATCATTGGGTCATTAATGTATTTGACAAATACTAGGCCAGATATATGCTTTGCTGTAAATACCCTAATTCAGTATCTTGTAGAACCCAGAAAGGTTCATTTAATAGCTGCAAAGCATGTAATGAGGTACCTAAAAGGTACGTTAGATTTTGGTCTGTATTATCTTAGAGGTCATGAACTTAGATTACATGGTTACTCAGATTCTGATTTGGCAGGAAGTGTCTCAGACAGAAAAAGTACATCAGGTGGATGTTATGGTCTTGGATCTGCCATGTTCTCATGGTTCAGCAAGAAACAAACCAGTGTGGCCCTCAGTACTGCTGAAGCAGAATATATAGCTACTTGCTCTGCCAGCTGTGAAGCAGTATGGCTCCGAAAACTATTATCTGAAGTATTTGACTTAGAAATGGATCCCACTGTGATTATGTGTGATAATCAAAGCAGCATCAAGATGACAGAAAATCCTGTGTTCCATGATAAGTCAAAACACATAGAGATCCGTTACTTTTATATTCGATATATGGTGCAGAGGGGAGCTATCAAGCTTGAGTATGTGAGCACTGAAGATCAAATTGTTGATATCTTGAACAAACCTCTATCTCGAGTGAAGTTTGAATACTTCCGAGACAAGCTTGGTGTAGTTCAAAAGGACCCTCCTCGAAAGGGGGAGTAGTATGATCTCTGATGACAAGCTTGTCTCATCAATGATGAGGCTACCCAGTCACTACACCTAGTTACTTAGAAATATTTAAATTTAGGACTACTTAGTTTTACTTATATATATGCTTTTGATGACATATATGATAGATGTATACATGCTGTTGATGTTAGATGTATTAGTGAGAATACATGCTAGATGTATACATGTTGTTGATGTTATATGTATTAGTGAGAATACATGCTTTTGACGATAGGTGTATACATGCTGTTGATATTAGATGTATTAGTGAGAATACATGCTAGATGTATACATGCTATTGATGTTATATGTATTAGTGAGAATACATGCTTTTGATGATAGGTGTATACATGCTGTTGATGTTAGATGTATTAGTGAGAATACATGCTAGATGTATACATGCTGTTGATGTTATATGCATTAGTGAGAATACATGATTTTGATGATAGATGTATACATGATGTTAGATGTATTAGTGAGAATACATGCCTTTGATGATAAACGTATATATGTTGTTGATGTTAGATACATGTATTTACTTGTATGATTGAGGATACTTGTATTAATGAGAATACAGGTAGGGGATTGCATTGTCTCCTGACTGAGGTCCCAGAATTGAGCCGTAGACTTGGTCTCCGATAATGAAGTCCTGAATGAATAGGTAGGGGATTGCATCGTCCCCGGACTGAGGTCCCAGAATTGAGTCGTAGAATTGGTCTCCGATAATGAAGTCCTGAATGAACAGGTAGGGGATTGCATCGTCCCCAGACTGAGGTCCCAAAATTGAGCCGTAGACTGGGTCTCCGATAATGAAGTCCTGAATGAACTGGTAGGGGATTGCATCGTCCCCGGACTGAGGTCCCAGAATTGAGCCATAGACTGGGTCTTCGATAATGAAGTCCTGGATGAATAGGTAGGGGATTGCATCGTCCCCGGACTGAGGTCCCAGAATTGAGCCGTAGACTGGGTCTCCAATAATGAAGTCCTGAATGAACAGGTAGGGGATTGCATCGTCCCCGGACTGAGGTCCCAGAATTGAGTCATAGACTGGGTCTCCGATAATGAAGTCCTGAATGAACAGGTAGGGGATTGCATTGTCCCCGGACTGAGGTCCCAGAATTGATCCGTAGACTGATGTCTCCGAGAACTAAAGATCGGATTGTATCATCCATGGACCTATGTCCTAAAGAGAGCAGGATTGATCATCCTTGAACATGATCGTGTGATGACAATGCTGATGATCATATGGTGATGATACTGATGATCGTATGGTGACGATGCTGATGATCGTGTGATGACGATGTTGATGATCGTATGGTGACGATGCTGATGATCGTGTGATGACGACGCTGATGACGATGCTGATGATCATGTGATGACGATGCCGATGATCGTATGATGACGATGCTGATGATCGTGTGATGACGATGTTGATGATCGTATGGTGACGATGCCGATGATCGTGTGATGACGATTCTGATGATCGTATGATGACGATGCTGATGACGATACTGATGATCATGTGACAACGATGCTGATGATCGTGTGACAATAATGCCGATGATGTTAGTGTTCTAGTAACTGGTTGAGTTACTGATGATTATGAATTGAAGAAAGCTTTCGATGATTTATAGATGTATCATGTATGATGTAGTCGATGACTCCTTGCTCCTGCAGATGTTGTTATAATATCCTTCTCGTTAAGGGGGAGTGTTGAATATTGTAACTTCTAAGAATATTATATTTGTACATTATTATTCCAGAGATGTTTCATCCCTCCGAGGTAACCCTATTATGTATCCGGAGATGTTTATTCCTCTGAGGGTTTGTGGTATCTAGGGTTATTAGACCCACCATGTGGGGGTCGGCCCTCATCTTGTATTTTAGGGGTTATTAGACTTCTCCAGGAGAGGTCAGCCCCATTAGGTATTTTAGTCAGTGAGGAGTTAGTATAAATAGAGGAGGTGAAATCCTCATTAGACACACTCACTCACTTGTGAAAGATAGCGCACTTGTCTGGGAGATCTGCTAAGGAGACAAAGAAGGAGGGAGCACATCTTGTATTTTGGTTGATCATCTTATTGAGGAAAGCTTTGCTGGGTTTTCTACCCCATGAGGGTTTCCCAGGGTATATTCTGTGTCTATCTTGTGATTATGTTTCTTTCAGTGATCTTGCTAGTCTATTTGGTTTAAACTTAACAAGAATACCCATGTAAAGCGGGAAAAATCATCAATAAATGTCAAAACATACCTTGAACCATTTAATGACGTATGGGGCAGTGGACCACTGATATCAGAATGTATCAACCCCAAAACTGTAGAATCTTTTCTAGCTTTTCCGCGGTCGAATCTGTGCTCGGGGTGCTTCCCAATAATTCAACCAGTGCATATTCCCTTCGAGTAACGGAGTTGTGGAAGACCATATACCATGGAATTGTTTGATAGCAGCAGCAAATACTTATAATTAAGATCTCCAAATATTTCATGCCAAAGCCTACTAACCTCATTACCATGTGTGCGAAGAGCGGCGGGCTTTGTAAGTGGAATAAAGTGTGAAAACTCATAGCATTTTGCAGTGTCGTTTGCCTTTCCGACTACAACAAGTCTTCCACTTTTGATATCAGAAATTTCAACTGTATTAGGGCTGAATGTAACTTGCTTCGGTTCACCAGTGTGTCTCATTTGATACACAGAAAGAAGATTTGAAGCCAAGGAAGGCATATAGAGAACATTCTGAAAGCTTCCATGATCTACATGAATCGTACCTTTGCCCTTTGAAGAAATTTTTGAGTCATCTCCCAAATGGATGGGGATGGAGCTATTTGGATCAAATGAAGAAAAAAAATCAATATTTGCAGCCATATGATTCGATGCACCTGAATCTATCAAGAGAGTAGTGGGCTTCGAAACAGTTGCCATGAGTGCTTGTCCTCTTTCATGATCATCATTCCTATCCTTCTTTCTTGCACCGTTAGGAAGAGTTATGTTGTTCTTTTCCAAAAGGAGGGCCATTTGATCTATAGTTTTCTTCATACATGAACTTTCAGGATGAAAGCCACGGTTGCAATAAGTACATTTAGATTTTTGGTTACCTTCTTTGCCCTTTTGCTTGAACTTTGAACTGGATGGTGCATCCATTTGTTTTCCTTTCTCTCTTTGCTTGTGAGGTTCAAATTTGGGCTTCTCCTTCTTTTGCTTTCCTTTACCATTCGAGATCTTGGGTCCTTGAACATATAGGGCTGAATATTTGGAGCTTATGGACCCCATTTGAATCAAATTGTCATGCTCTTTTGTGACGGACTCAATGAAGGAATTCAAGGTAGGCATCTTCCAATTCGGGATAGTTAGCCAACCGGAATTGAAAGTAGAGACAAATACCGAATAATCTTTACCAAGCTTACTAAGAATGGAGAGGATCAATTGTTTATCCTCTTTGATAACTCCACTGTTCTTCAACTGCAATTTCAAGTTCTTGAATTTTGTGAAGAATTCATTAATGGTCTCGAAATTCTCAAGACTAAGGGTAATCAATTCATTCTCTAATTGAAAAGCCCTAATCTCATCCTGCTTGCCAAATAGTGTTTCAAGTTGCTCCCATATAGCTTTTGGAGTGTTCAATCCGCTGAGATGGAAGTGAAGATCTTTGGAGATGGAGAGATAAAGAAGACTATAAGCTTCATCAAGCTTGTTGTAGTGTTTAGTTCTATCTGACAAGTTGTTTGGCTCCAATTCAAGACCAAGAGTGACTCGGTAGTAACCTTTTGAACGTAATATGATCTCCATATCATCTTTCCAATCAAAATAATTGAATGGGGTGAGGATAGGCTTTGAAGAAGAGTATTCCATTGCTAGGAGCGAGTGCACACTGATGTAGAGAAGCTTGCAAGGGCAGAGTAGCGAATGCAAATGATGGAGACAATAACCTACAAATCACAATAAACCAAGAACAATGAGGTCGAACAATCCACCCTTTTAGAGTTGCATCACACCTGGGATTGGAGATCAAACAATGTTGAATGGGTCCAATGTATCAGATCCAGGATTTATGTGGAAACTCAAGCTTTTGGAGTGTTATTGGATGTATTTTCAAGCTTTGCATGCACAGGCGTGAATGCCCTTGAGATCTTTCATGCCAAAACTTTTTGCAATTTTTGAGCAATTCACTCAAATCTTCTTGTAGAAACACCTGTAGAAAAGAGATCTTGTCCCTGCAATGTTTCTGATAGCATGTAAAATTAGTCACAGCAGATCTAATGAACAAGTAAATCAATCACAATAGATGAACATAGAAAATATGGTGTAAAACTGTGCAAAACATGCATCAGTGCTCAATATCCCAATAAGGGTGAATGATTACAATAGAATACAGTAACAATGACTGAGCAATTCGAATTGCCTAAGGAGGTCATTCGAATCACTGAATAGAGTAGCTTGACTCCAATTAGGAGTCCTCATCATCAATCAGTGGTGGTCATCAAGGCACAAGAACCAGTCATCCAGGCGTCAAGCTGAGTCGAACTGAGTGTGTCATGTGTAACTGAAGTGTGTAGCACTAATATAGGGAAGTGGGCTCAGTGGAGGGCACATGGGAGGCTAACTGACATTAGAACGAGTCATCTAGTCAATCTGGAGGTCCAACAGAAGTGAAATAGTCAGTCGGGAGTGAAACTAGCCTCAAATCAGGGAGAATCGGAGCTAACTGAGTGTAACTGAAGTGGTAGGTGAAAAAGTGCGCCCTTCTCTGGTAGTAGGTGAGAAGTGGGTGCCTTTCTGACTAGGAGGGCTAAAACTATGAAGTAAGTGGCTCTCAGGTGCTAGAATAAGGTGGCTAAGGTGCTGGAGGCATCAACCTGGTGACTGGGATGCATGCAAAGTGCATGCAAACCCTAGAATTTGCATGCAAACCATAATTGCATGCAAGATCCTGAAAAAGATGATGTGGATATCCGAACACTATCTCAATCAATCTCCAATCTACTCGTCATAGAAAGTTCTACAGAGCCATTCCTTTTCCATACTGGATGTAGGCCCACCACCTGCAGGTCTTCATCATCACTGGCCATACTGTGGAATCATCAGGACTTATTACGTGCATCACAATGCGTAGAAAGAGTATTCGATGACCATTTATGTGCCGAAGCACGACTGACAAGATCTCCCAGGTCCACTTACATGTGACTGCCACAAAACCTTAAAAGAGTGTCTAGCATAGCAAGAACTCTAAAGAGCATCCGAGACCTTTTACGTGACTAGCATAACCTGTCTGGATCTCCAGGACGTATTACATGTGACCCCGACCACAAAACCTTAAAAGAGTGTCAATCAAGAACTCTAAAGAGCATCTGAGGCCTTTTACGTGACTAGCACAACTTGTCCAGATCTCTAGGACTTATTACATGTGGTCATGGCAATGCCTCAAAAGAGCATCCCAGGCTGTTACGAGCACACAACTCTACCTGTTGGATCTCCCAAGTCTACTTATATGCCATAGGACAATGCCTCGAAAGAACATCCCAGGATGTTACAAGCACACAGCTCTACCTGTCAGATCGCCCAGGTTTACTTATATGTCCTCTAGAGAAATCCCTCGAAAGAGCATCCCAGGCTGTTACGAGCACACAGCTCTACCTGTCAGATCTCCCATGTCTACTTATATGGTCATCTACACAACCTTTCCACGGCCACAGAGTATCATCCTGATACTCACCATACATCATCCTGATGTACATCAACCTGATGTACATTAACACATGATCATCCTGATCATCATCATAGCATCATCTTGATACATATAATTTGGAGAAACATCCTGAAGCTTGTCATCCATGATCATCCTGATCATACTGTGCATCCACCTGATGCATACCAAGTATCTACCTGATGCATATTATCATACATGATCTACCTGATCATACAATGTATCCACCTGATACATACACAAATAACAAGCATCCAACATGATGCATATACATATACATGATCCATATGATCATAACAAGCATCCAACATGATGCATATACATATACATGATCCAACTGATCATAACAAGCATTCAACATGATGCATATACATATACATGATCCAACTGATCATAACAAGCATCCAACATGATGCATATACATAAACATGATCCAGCTGATCATAACAGGAATCCAACATGATACATATACCTAGTAGTAACTAGAGCATCGTCCTGATGCTCATCATCTAGCGCTTACATCCACAGCCATGTGAGGGATCCTCCTCTCACCATGCTTGGAATGGCTCTAGTAAATGTGTCCATCACTTCTTCCTTGAAGTGTCATCAATCTGAAGAACACCAAGCCTCTCTCTGAAGTACTCAAAATTCACTCTGGCTAGTGGTTTCGTCAGCACATCTACAACCTGCTCATCCCTCGCAACATACAGAAGATTCACTGCTCCTCTCTGCACCATATCCCTGATATAGTGATATTTGATCTTAGTGTTCTTTGACCTGTCGTGGAACACTGGGTTCTCAGATAGCTTCACACAACTCTGGTTGTCACAAAAGATACCAGTAGCCTCCAATGGGTGATCAAATAACTTAGACAGTAGATTCTGGAGCCATACTGCCTCACAAATAGCCGAACAAGCTTCAACATACTCTGCTTCGGCTATACTTAGTCCTACACAAGACTACTTCCTTCTAAACCAAGAGAACACACCTGATCCCATATTAAAACAACACCCTGAAGTGCTCTTCCTATCTACTGCATTGCCTGTCCAGTCTGAATCAACATAACCATGTAGGTTAAACTTTTGATTCGCATCATACTTGAGCCCATAATCAACTATACCCTTCAGGTACCTTAGAATATGCTTTATAGCAATCAGGTGAATACTCCTCGGATCTGTTAGGAAGTGGCTCAATGTGTTCACGCAAAGCAAATATCTGGTCTCGGGTTCGTCAAGTACATCAAGGACCCAATCATCTGACGATACATAGTGACATCAACCTACTCAGATTAAGAATCACACATAAGCTTCAAGTTCGATGCCATGGGTGTGGCCATGGCCTTGCAGTCCATCATCCCGAACCTCTTCAAGATCTCTACTGCATACTTTTCTTGTCCAAGGAAGATCCCATCTGCACTCTGCCACACCTCCATGCCTAGAAATAGTGCATCATCCCCAAGTCCTTCATCTCGAACTCGGCAGCAAGATTCCTCTTGGTATCAACAATCAAACTACTTCTCCTATAACAAATAGGTCATCCACATACAGAAGTAGTATAACTGGATTGCCTTCCTCAACCTTGTAGTAAAGGTTGGAATCTACTTTACTTTTGGTAATTCCCAAACTGGATAGAAAGCTGTCCATCCTGCCATACCAAGTCCTAGGAGCTTGCTTTAAGCCATACAAGGCTTTCTTCAACCTGCACACATATGACTCTCTGTCATGTGTCTCAAAACCAAGTGGCTACTCCACATACACTTCCTCCTCGACTACACCATTCAAGAAAGTTGTCTTGATATCCATCTGGTGTATCTTCCATTTTATCACTGCAACCAGAGCAAGTACTAATCTGATAGAAGTGTACCTAGCTACAGGAGCAAAATTTTCTTCATAGTCTATCCCCTCTTTCTGGGAGAAGCCACGAGCTACAAATCTTGCTTTGTATTTCTCTATGCTACCATCTGCAGCATGCTTGATCTTGTACATCCACTTGGAAGTCACAATTGACTTCTCTTCAGGTCTTGGGACTACATCCCAAACATCATTCTTCATGATTGAATGATATTCCTCGACCATGGCATCCTTCCATTCTTTCTTTTCCTCTTCTTCTTCATAACTGGAAGGTTCTTTGTTCATAATGTCACAGAGTAAGGAAACATAACTGGTGTGTGATCTAGTTCTCTTCCTTGGTATGTGTTCTTCTTCTGGAATGCCATACCTTTTTGCATCTTGAATGAGCTCTCTAGCCCATACAAGTTTTCTCTTGTGAGAGTGATTCTCATGGGGTGGATCTATAGGTTCTTGTAGATCTTTAATTTCATGATCTGCTTCTAGAATTGCTTCAGTCATGGTAGTGTCTTGAAATCTAGTTTCCTTTGGTTCTTCATGATCTTCAACAGGTGCCTTTCTTGACTTGATGAAAGCTGAGTCTTCATCAAATGTTACATCCTTGCTGACATCAATCTTCTTGAACCCTGGAAAGTATATTCTGTAAGCCTTCGAGCTTTCACTGTACCCGACAAAGATACCCCTCTTTCCTGAAGGATCTAGCTTTGTTCTCTTTTCCTTTGGAACATGAGTGTATACTAGACAACCAAATATTCTGAGATGGCTGACTTCAGGTTTCTTACCAGAGAAGACTTCTTTTGGTGTTTTGTTGTCCAATATCTTGTGAGGTGTTTTATTCTTCACATACACAGCTGTCTTGGTTGCTTCTACCCATAAATGCATAGGACGATCCTAGTCATGCAGCATTGCCTGTGGCACTTCCATGATTGTTCTATTCTTTCTTTCTGCAACTTCATTTTGTTGTGGATTGTAGGGAGCAGTCAACTCCCTCTTAATCCCTGAATCACTGCATAGTTTCTTGAAATCACCTTAAGTGAATTCTCCACCATTGTCGGATCTGAATGTCATGATCTTCTTCTCAGTTTGATTCTCCATCAAGGCTTTGAATTCCTTGAACTTATCAAATACTTGATCTTTGTTCTTCAAGAAGTAGACCCAAGTCTTCCTAGAGAAATCATCAATGAAAGAGACATAGTATACATACCCACTCAGAGAACTGGATGACATCGGACCGCATACATTGGAGTGGATAATTTCCAAGATTCCTTTTGCTTTGCTTTCACTGCTTGGAAATGCCTTCTTAATGTTCTTTCCTTTTGCACATCCTTTGCAAACACCTTCATGCTTTGAGTTGATTTCAGGAATACCCTCTACAACTTTGCTTGTAATTGGTAGTGCTCTATAGTGCACATGTGCAATCCTTCTATGCCAAAGTTCACTTGGCTCCATGGATTCATGTACCATGGCATGTTCAGGTTGTCCGTTCTCATTGTATGTGAAGCATCTGAGATCTTTTTTATCTTTATGGTGATGGTGGTATGGAGGTCTTCTGTTATGAGATGATTCCTTCTTGAACTTACCTTTCCTAGTATGTGATATGAGATCTTGATCTTCACTTCCCATCTTTTCTTCTCGGGCTACAAGCCTAGCCTCTTCTTGTGAGCATTTCTCCCACAGTCTACTGAAGGAGATCAACTTACTTCTTGCACATATTCCTTGAATGAAGGAATCCCATGACCTAGGTAGGCCATTCAAAGTGGTCATAACAATTTCACCATTCTCCACTACTTCATCCACAACTTCAAGTTTTTCCTTGATCTGAGAGACCTTAGAGAAATAGGATTGAATGGTCTCTCCATTCTGAAGCTTTACCCCTTTCAATTGATTTCATAGAGTCATCTTCCGATTTATGTTGTTCCCTTCAAATAACTTGGTTAGGGAATCAAACATATCCTTGGGTGTCTTTAGAGATGACACATGTGGTATGAGATGGTCTTTGATAGAATCAACAATGATCATCTTTGACTTGACGAAGTTCTTCTTATGCAAGGCTTTCCTTGATGAGTAGAGTCAATATACCTTGCTTCTTTTCCAAAATCTATGGAGAGAAACACAATAAACAAGAAACCCTAGTTTTCGCCACTGCACAATGTCTTCTTCTCAGGTTCGCTCTGATACCATGTTAATTTTCTAGCATTAATTCAATATAATCTAGGATCTTTACTGAGAGAATAAGATGTACAACATATCAAGTATAACAAATCATATCAATTACACCAAGCAATCACATGATACAATAGACACATAGAGTTTCACTGGGGAAAACCATAAAGGTGAAAAACCCCACAACTTCCTCAAAGATAGAAAGAGAAATGATACAACCAAAGTACAAGAGATAGTCTTCTACTAGAAGCTACTCCTCCTCAACTAGTGCGCCACTTTCCGAGTGATGTAGGAGTGAATAATGAGATGATCAAATAGAGATCTCCCACTCTCTATTTATAGTTGTCCTGACATTCCTATTACACTAGCAGGGCCGACTACTCTAGAAGAGTCTAATAACCCATGGTTACATTAATCCAGGCTGACCCCACACTTGGTGGTCTAATAACCCATCACAGCAAGTTACGACACTTGTCAATACAAATGACGACACTTCCGTATAGAGGAATAATAACATCTCTAAAGGAGTACAATATACATAGGTGAAATACATTCCGAAGTTACATATACATCAACAAAACATGCCAAAAATTGAACCCTATTTTCAAGGCTTATTTTTCAGTATTTTTATACAATAGCAATTTTTAGGATAGATTGAAAATATTGAATAGTGGATTAGTGGTGACTTTTAATACACATCATGTTCAACTCGTATCATTCAATTGGACTATGTAACGTTCTTACTAGCACATGAGGAATGTTTTTATTTATGTATTAGATTAAATAATATGAATTTGGTCCATGGATAAAAAAGGTAAAACACCACTCATTTTTCCTCGGAAATAAGCCTATTATATTTCAAGCCGAAATATAATACATTCTTCAACAATATGTAAATTGGTCTATCAAAATACCCCAAGCTTCTTCAAGAGACTCAAAGTTCAAAATGATCAACACATTTAACGATGGAGCAACTACTATAGAACCAGAGTGCATGTACATATACATTGCACTTCATTTAAATGTCATAAATAAATATTATCTACATAACTAAATAATAATAAGGGAGAAAAAATATTTAGACGAGTCCAGAGTTAATTTAGATGGTTTTCCCCACAAACATGAAGAAAAATCCACTTTTGTAAGGTTTTTTCTCTTTTGAAAAGTTCTACTCTATATTTTATGCAAGTGCAGATCCTCACAGGCATGTTTTGATGATTATGTGAGACTAAAATAAGTAGCTTTTAGGACAAAAAAAAGACAGTACAAAACCATCTTCTCAATATCCCACAAGCTACAAAATGTACATTATCTATTCAAACATTCAAATTTCATATATAAAGAAAAATTTCATGGAAAAGAAAAACCATTTATAACATAACAGTAAAATACCAAAAACAATTTAATGCAAGAAATAAATAATTCATATATACTAAATAATATAATTCACCATACATATTACACCAAACACTATAACAATTTACTAACGGAAGGAAAAATGTTTACAAATCCATAACACTGATGGACAGGGTCCCATTGGTGTGAATCCCATGAAAAGTGTACTCTTACATGAGGTTGTAGGTTATTAGACAAATAGCAAAATCTAAATTTTGGTCCCACTCTCCATTTACCAAGAGGCTGAGTCTGATCACTTGAGTCTCAAGTTGGATGATATCTATCAGGAAAGGTTTGCCATGTATATAAAACTGCCTCCTTAAGATTCTCATAGCCTTCTATGCCGAACGATAGTGAATTATTCTTCTTTACAATCCTAGGAGGCACATAATGCATTGCAATTAGTTCAAATGTAACCATGAAACTTTCACCTGAACAAGGAATTTACACATATTGTTCACTGGGCATAATGTGTCGAGACCTTATGTGATTGAAAAATTTGTAGGAAAGAAGATGAATATTGTGATGATGTACTCGATTGGGCTGCAATACTCCGATATATGATGGCAATGTATTGTGTGTTCCATACTCTATAGAGGCATCTAATATAGTAGTCACAACTTCATTGTCACATTTTGTTGCAAGAAGTTGAAAATTGGTGTGATTATCATCATTTGTAGCAATAAACCAACAAAAAACAGATTCTCCTTTTCGACTGTTAGTGCCCCACCTTTTAATAGAGCTCACAGTAAAGAAAACATCAAAAATGCCTACAACACAACATAATATAACATTAGATACTATAAATAAAATTTTCATATATGAGTTGAAGAATATATATTAAAAAATACACATGTATACTCACTATCAATTATTTCAGTTGGTATCAACAAAGCTAGTTTTGAGTAAAACAACTCATGTGGATGAAAATTCACACCTTTAGGAATATAGTGGCCTCTACCAAAAACATCTACATGATTTTCAAATATTCTTACCCAACAAAATGTTCCACCAGTTGAAACATCTACTAGACAATCCAACACTTCTATAGGATATGGAATTTTCAATGACTCATCTTCATATATTCCACGCAATTTTTCATAATAAATATGGACATACACACCTTCCTTTATGGTAAAATCAAATGGATTTGTGTTGCACACCAATAGCCCATCCATTTGAATGAATTTCTTTCTCCCAATATTCAAAAAATGATCATTTTGGGTCAATAGGGGAGTCACATCTGAACAAGATCCCATATAAAACCCTCGCTTGATGACTGTAGTGGAATGTTTTGTATGATTTTCATGTGGCCAACTTGAAGATAATTGTGATTTTATTTCAGAAATTGAAGGACGTTTCAACGTAAGCTTGCCACTTTCATCTGCATACACCATTTGAACAGGAAGAACATCATCCATAACATGTGTCCATGTGTCATTGGTACTATTAGTGTAAATAATTGGATCATCCCCACAAGGATCCACCATTGCCAAATCTACTTTTCTTGTATGCGACTCATCTATAACTTTGCAGATAATGATTTCTTCTAAACCATTTTGTCCTTTAAGAACAACAATTGTCTCAAATTTTGGAGAATTTCCCTTAACATACTAGATAGTTTAATGACATCGGAGTTGATAAGGTATATCCCTATCATTAGGTTGGTTGTCAACATCATTACCACTGGATACATCATCATCACTCCAACAATCCGTTTTTGCAAGTCTATATAAATTCCATGACTTTTATTGCTGTATAACCAATTGTTGCTTCATTTTTCATCTCTTTTCTCATTCAACATCCTCTTCAACAAGTATTTGAAAAGATTCTTCCACAATCTCTGGAGGAAATGACTTACATTCTTTATGTGGCAACAGATTAGGGTTTGTATTGAACATGATCAAATTTATAAGAAGTAAAATTCTGCAATCATGATAGGAAGCCGAAATTTCCTAAACAGTTACACATGATCTCTTAATTGGAAATCAACACAGAAAAAATAGAGTTTTTATAAAGGCATAATATTAATAGTATATAAATTCTAACCTTTCGTAAAAACCTTCGATTTCTTTTCCCCTTCCAACCAAGATTTTAGATTCGCATCCAGATGGTCCAAACTGATATTTGCATCAAATAATAAAGGGTGAATTTAATTACTCTACATATACAGTATTTGATAAATCATTTTATAGACTGCTTAAATACAAAAATTGCAGGGTAAGAATGTAAATTTTTTTAAGCACAAAAATATGAAAACAAATTCTTACCAGTTGTATCACTATACCATTGATTTTTCTCAGAGTAATTTAAGGCGGTCTAGTTTGGTTTGATAAGAGAGAGTATGGGTTTAATCAATTGAACAATAAGCAGTCCATCACTACACTAGTCGATCAACAAAAAAAGTAAAAAACAATATTGTCAGTCGGTCACTTGTAACATCTCCAATGAATAGATTAATATTTAATGAATGAATTGCCTTGAAAAGATTTTTTTCATTATATAAAAGAATTTCATAATACATAGTATTGATGAGGACCAATAATTAAACTGCATAATCATGCATTACGCGTCTTACCCCTTCTATAAATTGGAAGAGAAATAAGACATACTTACAAATGTAAAGAGTCTCCTAGTGCTTATAAGAGTGAAACTACCTATTATAAAAAAAACCTATATCATCTTGTATCTCCTTTCAAAACGCGCACAATGCTTAATAATAAGGACTTACTTTGACAAACCGATAACAATGTAAGTCATAGAACAAATCAATCTAGTTTGAAATATTAATACCCTTAACTTGAACATATTCAAAATTTCTTACCCAATTGTGATGAACTTAAACGTTTGTGACAACACATAACTACATCAATGAAATAATTATATGCACAACATAATAGTTAGGAATCATTTGTTGCAATTTAATTTCTTAACAAAGGCATCCAATTATATTTTGACAAAACACCATCCATATCATACATAAGAAGAGACACAAAAACACATGTATACGTGGTTCACCCCCTCCTTGGGCTACGTCTACCAAACCGTTGGATCTTTTATTATTCAAACCAAGTTACAACAATAGTCTCAAAGATCCAAAACCTAGATCTCATAAATTTCATGTCCGCACATCATTAGAACTCAGCATCATGCATAAGGATGCTCGACCATATATAAGATAAAATTTGATATCCACAATACAGCCTAGTAAAAACCCCATAACTTCTATTTCTATCCATAAATTTCATTTGTCCTATATGCCTTTCTATAGTTAAGTAAAACTTTACATTAGGCCGACATAACTTCGATATTAGCTCAACTAAGATTAACTTGTTTACAAGGTAGATTCAAGCCAAAAACTCCAATTGAGTTTTAAGTCCGAAAATCAAGTCTAATATAACACTTAATGTCGGTTGTTATTAACTGTCACAAGATATACCTTCAACTCAAAGATTTGCAGAGATCAAAATTGATAAAAGATGTGTGCAGTGATTGTAACAAGCTCTGTCTAGGTCATGCCCCAATATAAAACTGATGCGGCAAACGCCAGCGGTAACCTGGAAATTAATTTTTAGGAACAAAGTTTATCTCTACAACTAAGATCAAGATCATATGGAATGACATAGTCATTTCTCCTACATCATAATGCATATAATAGGGGAGTACCTCATACAGAGATTAACAATGCAGTGAAAAGCATGCAGATGTTACAAGATTAAGATCCGTTTCCGTTTGCATTTTCCCTAATTCTCATAATGCAAAACGACACAGATGTACATCGGTAGAGATTTAGCAATGCCTGGAATAACATGCAAATGCTAAAGGACTAAGATCAATCTATGCTCCTAAATCAGAATGCATAACAACGATAAATATGTGCAGGGTAGAAACACTATCTACTCGATCAAAAGAACACAGCCACCTATTCAAAAAATAACACGGGAGTTCGAAACAACAAGTCCATGGAAGGATAAACCACACATGGTCCAAACTCCTGTAGGTTATGAAAAGGAAACTACACACAGCCCTGGAACTGAGATCAATCTATGCTCCTAAATCAGAATGCATAACAACGATAAATATGCGCAGGGTAGAAACACGATTCAGGCAAGGAGGAACATCATACGATAAGATCACAGGAGGTCGATATCTAGGATTTACTAAGTATGAAAACATATACCTACGCTGACGAAATAAGGCGCTGGTTAGCTAAAGAAATTCACCTCGGAGACACAGAGCTCTGGCTCAGGGTTTCCATGCAACTATTGAAGCACTCATGATACTGCGAGGATATTCCTTTTGCTACCGAAATTACTACGGAAGCCTTTAATCCATGAGAAGCGCATCAATGAGGAGCCATTTGAGGATCGATTTCATCGACCTGGGACAGAAATACGTTAGGTTCTAGGATGTGAGGTAGAAAAAAGGTTTCCCCGTGAGGTAGAAGCAATATACACATGGAGAGGCATCCACTTCAAGGATCACGCGATAAACTATTAAACAATATAACAAGCCGACTAATGATCACATGGAAAATTTCTTAAGGGTTTAAACTCTCTACTATACGCAGTAAGAAAAATGAGTAGTTAACAACTTGCAGCATAGTATGCAATACAAACTATGCTCATGCAGTATGCATAGATCCAATTCTAGGAAGCATTACCTGTCATGACTTATTAATAGTTTAGATTTCCCAGAGTTTTCAACTCTGTTCACGAGTAAGGTAGATGGAACTTATACGGATCATAGATATATCTGATAATGCCATTATCCAATATCTATGCGTATTTATAAATATATGACTGTATCTAAACATTAACTGGGATATGCGAATACCTTCACGTCATTGTAGACATCGATCTCATCCTTTCCGCATGGGTAGAGATCTTTATACAAATAAATAAATAATTAAGAAAATGCTATTTGTTTCAGTCAAAGGATAGCTTACCTCAACAACGGATGTTCTATTTTATCGCAGGGGGCCCCTTTCAATTCCGTGGCATTGTTAGGTTTTCACCTTCTCCGTTAGATCCATACAATCTTCCCATTCTCCTCTCAGTCAGAGGTCACTGCTGGAGAAACCAGTCTCCTATCACAGTGGTTTTCCCGAGTATTCTCCCTGTCTAGAACACAAGATCTGCCATGAATAAAACTACTCTTTTCGCAATGCACCCTTCTTCTCATTTTTCCCCCTTTTCTCACTGGAAGCGCATCCCCATTAAAAGTAATCCTCTACTTCGTAACCTCCCCAAATCTAACAACAACTGGCAGCTTCAAAGGAATTGGAGTTCCACTCAGTTTACAAGTGGTAGTTAGTATGAACTTTGCGTTCCCTTCCAAGAGACAAATTTCCGGAAATCGCTCTATTACAACCACTAAATCATTTTGTTTAATTCAATAATATATTCTTCTCCCTTGGAATAATACATGCGCCATCTTATGGTTGAGTAGGTACGTAACAAATCCCTACTGCATATAATATACAACAAAAAGGGTAACCTATTAAGTAAATTAGTTTCCATTCATTCGATCCTATGCATCTTTAGGAGTTCATAATCTAATGCATATATTTCATATATGTGATAATTAACTCCTACTCTCCATTTCCTACCCACATTAAAATAATATTATTGATAATATTTAGTTAGTGGTACTTTTTAGCTTCTTTCCTACTTAAGGGTCTATTAAGGGTACTTCATGTCACTCCTCTTGGAGTTAAGAACTTCCTAATAACCAGATACAAATTAGTTAGTTCCTCGAAGTTAAATATTGGCATGCGGCGACTAGTCATTTATCTTTCACGTAGGATGATTACCTTATCACTTAAGGTATTAGATATGTCATTTTTTTACCACTTCTCGAGTGTTCTTAGGATTTGGATGACCCACCATCATGATTCATCCTCTTCCTAGTGGATTTGGCTATCGTCGGCTAGTTGTGTCGCTGCCCTCAATCTCTCAAGTTTACAACTTACAACTTAGGTATTTAACACATCGCTTACAAGTTCTTATGGCGGGGCCTTGGCCTTGGGCTCCTCGCCAGACGCAATTACAATTTACATCTAATTTGCAATATACATTTATCAACTAATAGGGAAAGAAGGAGGGATATCACATCACTAAACCATCAATTTTTTAATCAGATTTCAATGCAATCAATTTTGGTTTGATCACAGACCCGTTGATGGGTTCATATAGTTTGTTCAAGAAGGGTAAGAATGTAAAATTTTCTAAGCACAAAAAATCTAAAAAGTAAAAATACTTAACAGTCGTATCACCACTCAGACGATTTTGCTCAGAGGATATCAACGCAGTACGATTTGGTTTGATAAGAGAGTTGGTGCGTTGAAGGTTCGAACAGGGTTAGATCTAAAAGAAGACACGAGTTCGAATATTTTGTTCAGAGTAAGATATAAAACAAAATATGTAATTTTTGTAAGATATAGAGGGTTCCTCTATAATGCATATTTTGTAAGCAATAGAATGTTCCTCTTTACTTACAATAGGCTCTGAAAAAAAAAAACATCTTCGAAAATATACAACCTAGGGCACAAAAAAATGGAAAAAACATACTCTTACCAATCGATCACGATAGCATCAATTTTCTTCAGAGGATTTCAACGCGATCCGGTTTGGTTTGATCATAGACTGAGTTTGTTGATAGGTGCATAGATTTTGTTCAAGCAAGGTAGATTCAATACAAATGTGTATTTGGTTTCATAACATATTTTGGGTCTGGGTAAACCTGATATTTTGGGGCAAAACAAAAAATATGAAAATGGAGCGATTTTTCCATTGATACTCGGTTTTGAAAATTTTGAATTAACCCCACATCGTATCATGTGCCAAACTCCACATTGTATCTTGTGCAACCAGAAAAAAAATTTGGGGGAAATAGGGGTTTGACTAAATACTTGATTAGTGATGTTAATTAAATTTTAATTAATTTTTAATCCATTTCTTATTTATGATACATTTTGGGGGTGGTAATATCTTATGGTTGGCTATGGTTAACCATGGTTATTCATGGTTGAGTATGGTTATTCATGGTTAACTATGATGAATGATGGATGACCATGCTTAACTATGGTTGACCATATGAGTGACGCTGGCTGATCCTTTGGTTGATTATTGTTGCCTATTATTAGCCAACGATGGTTGACCTTAGATGAATATGGTTGATTATGGTTGACCATACTTGGTTAACCATGGTTGTTCATGGTACACTATGGTTGATCATGGTACACCATGGTTTTTCATGGTTGATAACAGTGATTAAGGAAGGGACGAGGGTGCCATTTTGATTGTTAACAATGGTTGACCATAGTTCACTATACAAGGCCATGGTTGACGATGGTTGACAATGGTTTCTCATGGTTGACTATAGTCAATAATGGTTGAACATGGTTGACTATGATTGAGTATTGTTGACTATGGTTTTCCTTGGTAGCCTATGGTTAACCAAAGGCAACCATGGTTGACTATGGTTGACTTTGGTTGCCTTTACTTAACTATAGTAAACCATGGTTGACTTTGGTCAACCATGGGTTAGTATGGTTGACCAAAGTGAACCATGGTTTACTATGGTTGACTATCATTGACCAAGGTCATCCATATTAATTGATGGATGACCATGGTGGACCATAGTTAACCATGGTTGACTATGGTTGACTTTGGTTGCCTTTACTTAACTATAGTAAACCGTGGTTGACTTTGGTTAACCATGGGTTAGTATGGTTGACCAAAGTGAACCATGGTTTACTATGGTTGACTATCATTGACCAAGGTCATCCATATTAATTGATGGATGACCATGGTGGACCATAGTTAACCATGGTTTATTATGGATAATCCTAGTTAGTCAACCATGGTTGAATATGGCTGACTATGGTCGACAATTGTTGATTATGGTTGAACACAGTATGCTATGGTTAGCCCTAGTTGGTTGACCATGGTTATTCATGGTTAACTATGGTTGACTATGATGAACAATGGAGAACCATGCCTAACACTGGTTGACTGAATGGATGACTATGGTTGACTATTGTTGACTATTCCTAGCCAACTATGGTTGACCTTAGTTGAATATGTGTCACATACCCAAGTTCAAGACATTTTATGTTATTGAGAAAACATTATGTTTTATTTTTATTGTAAATTTTTATGACTATTGACCAAGTTGGGTCATGGATGACTGTAATTAATTAATTTGAATATTTTATTATTAATAAATAAAAGTGGAGATAAATATCCAAACGAGACTCTTGAATGAGTGTTCACTGACCCACTAGGGGGAATGGACTATGGTGGAGAGCAAATCGACACTTGGAAGCATCCTCAACTCACTTCTAACTATTTCAAGGGGAAACTTCCCTACTTTTGTGGTCATGTTCCCAAAGAAAGTGGAATTGAGCAAGTTGCTCATTTACTAAAATAAACTGACCAAAAGACCTAGGCATGCTATTTATCTATCCATCAAATTCAGCAGGAGGCTGTTCATTCTTACCTTGTGATAATTTATGAGCACAAGAGATTTGATGAGGGGAAATTTAGAAGTGTTTGAGTGAGATAAGATTGCATTCTGAACTAGTGTAGCCACATTGCTGAGTTCAATATTGCTAAAGGAAGGAAGTGCTACTGCTGAGTTGCAAGGGAATTTATTCCATTATTCATCATAGCATCTTTGTCCTAGTGGTTCAGTGAATAGGCTCGGGGGTCCTAAGGCAAGTAGCTTGGCTATATTTAGGAAATTGGTTGGGTGGAATGGGCTCCTTTGGCTGTTTGTTTCTTCTTCTACAGTTTCAGGTTCATATTGTGTTATCTTCTTTACTTCTGTCATGTTAGTAAATTAAATAGGAATGTATTTGTTAGCAGTTCTTCTCATTTAATTTAAGATATTATGCCTTAGTTAATGAACATTTTACTTCTGTAAATTATTAATGTTGAAATAAATGCAGTATAAATGATGTGGTTAAAATGATAAAATGATTGATTATAAAATTAATTTCCTGCATTTTTCCACACACTGTAAACAATTCCGTACTCTAGTACAAGAAAGGATAGTTAAAATAGATCAGAATGATGTTGTGGAATGAATAGATGTTAATGAATTATTTTATAGACAGAGCTATAATACTACAGTACTATATTATGGTTTGAGTTCAGTAGATATCTTAGAGTTTAATGATAGAAAACTATAGTATATATAGAATTCCATTGTTTATGCTTCTTATTCAAATCTTATCCTTTATTTATGCACAACATCAAGAGGTTGGGTGGTAAACAACTGCAACAACCTCCGAAAAAACCTTTAGAAAACCCTTACAAACAAACTAGTCAAAGTTCCATTCTCGGATACAACGCGTATGGTTCCTACCAGGTACTTCACATTGTAAAAGTATTGCTCTTATGACTAGTTTCAGGCAAAGGGGTCACACCATCGAGACCCAGGAAGACAATAGCAAGAAATAATCACAAACCCGTAAAACTAAAAGGCCTATCGGCCGCGTCCTCCAACTTGCTCATGCAAATGCATGCTGAAGCATAGGGTTCGACGGTAGTGTAGTGGTGAATATTAAGGTTTAGACCAAAAACCAAGAACACCCAGATCTACGGTGAGGATCGAGCCACCAGTGCTTATGATGATACACCTACCAAAACTACATTTAATTGCATTTATCACCATTATCAACCTTATTGAATGAGCATGTCAACGCAGAGATCCAACTAGGACTCTACCACACCAACTAGGATACAGCATGATGACGATTACACTGCTGAGTTAAAAACTATAACCTTTTTATCCAAGTAATCCACGTGATGTTGCCACGAGAATAGCCATTCGGCCTTCCACTACAAACCGCAGTTATGGAAACATTTATTATCATAGCTTGATTCAAGTGCCTGCCAACGCACATTCAATTATGGAGTTAAAAACCATATTGCATTGGGATAGACCATAAGCTAGAGTTAAGGTTATAATCCATGGATTCATATGTTTGGTTTGACATTAGTTGTATTGGCATTTTTGTATATAACTTCTCTCTATGAATAGCATTTATGCATATAGTTTCTAGCATTAAGCTATATATATTTATAAAGTTCATACATTGGTTCATATCACATATTCATACCCTTATAGTATTCACATTAGAACATGGAAAGTATTGTCTAGTCATACTATATCCCTAGTGCAAAGTCAAAAGTATTATAATTCAAATGTATTTCAATATCATTCCTATAGTTAATTTAATAGGATGATTATCCATTATGTGGATATTAATATGTACTAAAATATACGTCCATCATACAAATTGCACATGCAGTAAGTGGCTAAATGAGATTAAATAGTTGAAGCACTGATTTGTATAGCGAACTTTTATAATCATGACATAGCAAAATGTGATCAAATTCATGTCAACATATTACTTGAGTAGTTTTGCAGAGTAGGTATTCTTCTACATACTCTTATTGATAACGTAAAAGATCACCATAGTGCCATTAGATAAACTTAAATACTTTTGAAAGCTATTATTGAAATTTCTCTGTCTTACCTGTTCATTGCAATAGAATTTAGGAGCGTTAGCTAGCGATAGCTAAGTAAGCATCGGGGCTATCCAAGGACCCCCTTCATTTCATCAAAACAATGTTTAGTATCTAGAAACCAACTTTATGTTTTAGAACGAAGAATTTATGACAAGTTTTCTGAACGATAAATACTTAATGTAAGTTTGCAAATTCCGTAACATCCAGCAGTTCAATGACGATACATTACATAACAACGTTTCATTACACTGGTTAAAGATAGCAGAAACAACAACAAATAATTTGTTTATAGGAACATAAACCATTATACCTTACAACAAATATTGAATATGTTGTTATTAGGCTTGTTTTAATTAAGAACACATAAGTATGCTTAAGTTAACATTTAATATTTCTACACAGCATTTGTAAGTAGTTAATGCTACTTGAAAAATTTTAAATTTTTAGTGAACTTTCAGGGATGTTACATGTGGTATCAGAGCGCAAGCTCAAATACTAGGCCTGAAGTGGCTCATGCGTGCAAATGAAAATCTATAACAGAATTACAAATCAGTGATTTAATTTATTTTCTTTGCAGCTTCACCAATTATAATTTGAGTCTGCAGGTACAGAAGGACCAATAGAGTCAGCTGAGGACAGGTCCCTTAATAACAAACATCTAAATAATGAACGATGACACATAAATACAGAAATTTTTTTTGTCTAATTGAATGATAATTCATCTGAATTATTAAGGACTGTAAAAGATTTAAAGATTGAGATAAAAACAATTAAGGAAGAAAACAAACGAATCTTGAAAGCTCAAGAGGAGCTGAATCACATCCCGCTAAATAATCTTCATAAAAATGATCAAGATAAGGAAACAAAAAATAATGTTGGATCTGGAACAATGTCCTATCCAAGTAAGGATAAAAAGATAAAATTGACTAATTATGACAACAGTTCATCGTCTGAATTTGATGAAAGGGCACACAGGAAAAAGTGTAAGTATTCTAGTGACAGTAGTGACAGTGACTGCTACACTAAGAAAAAGAAGTACAACCCCTACGAAGAAATTTTTGGCGAGTTTAAAAAGACCAAACCTCCCACTTTTAATGGAGAAATAGAAAAGAGCGAGACAACTGAAGCATGGTTGTCTGGTATGAACAAATATTTCCAAATTTATAATTACTCAAGTCATCTAAAAACTAAAATGGCAATTTATAACTTAACTGGAAAAGAGGACATCTGGTGGCAAGATCTGAAAAGAGTTAAAGGTTCAAAAGAGAAAAGTGTAAATTGGAGTAATTTTAAGAAATACTTTAAAAGAAAATTTCTGTCAGAACAGTATTATGAGGAATGAGTTAAGGATTTTTATGAGTTAAATATGGGTTCCATGGATATGAGAGAGTTGTGCAACAAGTTCCTGAATTTATTAAGGTATGTGCCCTATTTCGTTGAAGAAAATCCTAAGTTACAGAGGTTGCTGATCTATTTTCCCTCTCACATAAAAGAAAGAATTGAGTATGATAGTCGTCGAACTCTTGAAGAGGCCATGAGAAAGGAAAATATCTATTTTGAACAAAATAAGAGAAGAGAAGGCATACCAAGCTGGAAAGAAAAAAGGCCTAACAACTTTGAGCAAAGGAAGAAGCAGTTTTCTTTTAATCGTAATTTTGGTAATAATAATTCACGTAATTATTCTAACAAAAAGTTTTCAGGAAATAATGCAGCAAGTAATACACAGTCAAAATTTACAGCTACAAGGAAAAGTGAACCACCTAAAAAATCTGTTAAAATTAATGAACAAAAAGAACTTGTAAAGTGTTGGGAATGTCAGGGACCTCACTATGCATCGAGCTGTCCACTCCGAAAGAAGGCTGTCAACAACATACATACTGTACAAGAGGACGCTACTACTAGTGACATAGCAAGGGAGATGCCCAGAATAAATGCAGCTTTGGAGAACAGGCAAGTAGATCATCAAACTTCCATGGTTGAAGTGGAAGGTATGTTAAAAGATAAACATGTTTCCATTTTGATTGATCCAGGAGCAAGTCTTCGCTATATTTCACCTGATTTAGTTAAATGTTGCAATCTGAAAGTAGAAAAGTTTGATAAATCATGGTTGGTTCAATTAGCTACTGGCACAAAAAGAAAGGTGACTGATTATGTAAAAGAATGTGAATTGTTTATGAATCAGTTTAAGACTCATGTTAAACTGAATGTGTTACCTTTAGGTTTTTATGACGTTCTGATTGGAATGGATTGGTTAGAAAAGCATAGAGTTGTATTAAATTGCTTTGAAAATACTTTTACTTCTTTAAATAATGCATTTGAAACTGTAACAGTAAAAGGGATTCCTAGAAATATTTATTTTATGCAAATTTTTGCATTACAAGTTAAGAAAGTTGTTCGAAACGGGTGTAAGTTGTTTGTTGTAAACATAATTAATAATGAACAGTCCACTAACGAAGATAAGTTAAAGTTGGAAGACATACCCATTCTTAAGGAATTTTTTGATGTATTCTCGGAAGAGATTCCAGGACTACCTCCAAAAAGGGAACTCAATTTCACCATTGAGTTAGTACCAGGAGTGGTACCAAACTCAAAGGCTCCTTACAGAATGAATATTCTGGAGCTTAATGAACTTAAGTCGCAGCTTAAAGAATTGATTGATAAAAACTATATAAGGCCCAGTGTGTCTTCGTGGGGAGCCCCTGTAATTATTGTTAAAAAGAAGGACGGAACTATGCATTTATGCATAGATTATCGTCAGCTTAATAAGATGACTATAAAGAATAGGTATCCTCTGCCCCGCATTGACGATGTGTTTGATCAACTACGCGGTGCAACAATATTCTCTAAAATAGATTTAAGGTCGAGGTACCACCAGGTTAGAATTAAAGACGAGGACATCTTTAAGACTGCGTTTCGAACTTGTTATGGGCACTACGAATTCGTGGTTATTCCTTTCGGGCTGACCAACGCTCTTGCAGTCTTCATGTGTTTAATGAATAACGTATTAAATAAGTACTTGGATAAATTTGTAGTGGTTTATATTGATGACATTCTAGTTTATTCCAAGACGAAAGAGGAACATGACGAACATTTAAAAATAATTTTACAAGTGTTAAGGGAACACCAACTGTATGCTAAGTTCATCAAATGTGATTTTTATAAAGATAAAATTTAGTACTTAGGGCATGTGATATCCAAGGATGGGATTGCAGTAGACCCAGACAAGATAAAATCAATTAATGAATGGCCTGCCCCGAAAGATGTGACTAGCGTACGATCTTTTATGGGAATCACAGGTTACTATCGTAAGTTTATCGAAGGATTTTCTAGGATAGCAAATCCTATAACTTCTTTACAAAATAAAGGTAATAAATTTGTATGGGATAAAAAATATGAAGAAATCTTTAAGAAACTAAAAGAGTTATTAACAACAACACCTATTTTAAAAATTGTTGATTCTAACAAGGATTTCATTGTATGCATGGATGCGTGCAATGATGAACTTAGTGGGGTCTTAAAACATGAAGCTCACGCAATTGCATATGAGTCTCGGAAGTTAAAGATTCATGAAAAGAACTATGCAACTTATCACCTAGAGTTGGCTGCTGTAATACATGCATTAAAAATGTGGAGACATCATTTAATTGGAAGGAAATTTATCCTAATGAATGATAATAAAGGGTTAAAATACTTATTGGATCAACCGAATCTTAATGCAAGGCAAGCTAGGTGGCTAGATTTCCTTAGCAAGTACGATTTTGTGATTCAGCACATTAAAGGAAAGGAAAATAAGGTTGTTGATACCTTAGGTAGAAATGAAAAAGTAAGTTTTCTTTAAGCAATCAACACTTATAAAACTGATCTGGAAAATCAGATTAAGCAAAGAATCGAAATGGATGTAAAATATCAGAATTTACTCACTAAAATTGCTGAAGATAATGCTGAAAATTGTATAAAAGATTACAGAATTGACGAAAGAGGGTTACTTCTATATAAAAACAGACTTTATGTTCCTAATGTTGCTGAAATTAAGTTGTTGATTTTGAATGAATTGCATAAAAGTCCATACTCAGCACACTCTGGTTACCAAAAGATGATAACTATGCTACGAAAAGATTATTTTTGGCCATGTATGAAAAGTGAAGTAGTTGAATATATTGCTAGGTGTATCATAGAGTGTCAGCAAGTAAATGTTGAACACCAACACCAACCTAGATTGTTGCAGCCACTACCTATTCCATATTGGAAGTGTGACATAATTAATATTGATTTTATTACTAGATTTACCTAAAAAACAAAAAACAGAATGATTCCATCATGGTAGTTGTGGACAATCTCAGCAAAGAAGCCCATTTAATACTTGTTAAGACAACTCACAAGGCTACTAACATTGCTGAAATTTTTATGAAGCAGATTTTTCCTTTGCATGGTATTCCGAAAGTTATCATTTCTAATAGAGACTCAAAGTTTATAGGAAATTTCTGGAAATATTTATTTAAAGTTTTAGATACTACTTTGAATTTTAGTACATCATTTCACCCACAAACAGATGGGTAGACTGAAAGAGTTAATCGAATTCTTGAGGACATGCTAAGAATGTATGTTAGAGATCAGCGTGGTAAATGGGAGGATTATTTACATCTTGCTTAATTTGCTTATAATAACCATTATCAAGCTTCAACAAAGCTTAGTCCCTTTGAAATTTTATATGGCAGAAAATGCAATACTCTTATCTCTTGGAGTAATCCAGTTGACAGGTTAATGTTAGGACCTGATTTGTTAAGAGAATTGGAACTAACCGTGAAACAGGTTCAAGGCAATTTGAAAATTGCACAAGATAGACAGAAAATTCAGGTAGATCTAAAATGAACTCAGAAAGAGTTTCAGGTTGTTGAACATATGTTCCTCAAGGTAAAACCTAAGAATAGTCCCCTAAGACTGGGAAGTTGTGCTAAATTAGCACCAATGTATTGTGGACCTTTTGAAATCTTTTCCAGGGTAGGACCAGTAGCATATCAGTTGGCATTGCCACCAAATCTTAAAGTACACAATGTATTGCACATCTCTCTTTTGAAATAGTATGTGTAGATTACTACTAATTTGATTAATTGAAATGATGTATAGGCGGAACCAGAAAGAGATTTTCTGGTGGAACCGGACTATATCCTTGACAATAGGGAAAGTTTGCTTCATAACCGTACCATTGGACAAGTTAAGGTGCAGTGGAAGCACCTTAGTCTGGAGGAAGCAACTTGGAAATTGGAAAGTAATATGCGGGTGGCATATCCAATGTTGTTCTAGGAGGAACAAGAGGATTTTGAATAAGGAAACATCGAGGACGATGTTGAAATTAAGAGGGGTGTTTGTCACATACCCAAGTTTAAGACATTTTATGTTATTGAGAAAACATTATGTTTTATTTTTATTGTAAAGTTTTATGACTATTGACCAAGTGGGGTCATGGATGACTTTAATTATTTACTTTAAATATTTTATTATTAATAAATAAAAGTGGAGACAAATATCCAAAGGAGAATGTTGAATGAGTGTTCACTGACCCACTAGGGGGGAATCGACAGTGGTGGAGAGAAAATCGACACTTGGCAGCATCCTCAACTGACTTCTAACTGTTGCAGGGGGCAATTTCCCTACTTTTGTGGTCATGTTCCCCAAGAAAGTGGGATTGAGCAGGTGGCTCATTTACTGAAATAAACTAACCAAAAGACATAGGCAAGCTATTTATCTATCCATCAAATTCAGCAGGAGGTTGTTCATTCTTACCTTGTGATAGTTTCTGAGCACAAGAGATTTTATGAGGGGAAAGTTAGAAGTGTTTAAGTGAGATAAGACTGCATTCTGATCTAGTGTAGCCACATTGCTGAGTTCAATATTGCTAAAGCCAGGAAGTGCTACTGCTAAGTACTGTTCGGATATCCACATCATCTTTTTCAGGATCTTGCATGCAATTAGGGTTTGCATGCAAATTCTAGTGTTTGCATGCACTTTGCATGCATCCCAGTCACCAGGTAGATGCCTCCAGCACCTTAGCCACCTTATTCTAGCACCTGGGAGCCACTTACTTCAGAGTTTTAGCCCTCCTAGTCTGAAAGGTGCCCACTTCTCACCTACTGCCAGAGAAGGGCGCACTTCTTCACCTACCACTGCAGTTCCACTTCAGTTACACTCAGTTAGCACGGATTCTCCCTGATTTGAGGCTAGTTTCACTCCCAACTGACTGTTTCACTTCCGTTGGACCTCTAGATTGACTAGATGACTTGTTCTGACTTGAGTTAGCCTCCCATGCACCCCCCACTGAGCCTCCTTCCCTTAATCAGTGCTACACACTTCAGTTACACATGTTACACTCAGTTAGACTCAGATTGACACCTGGATGACTGGTTCTTGTGCATTGATGACCACTACTGATTGATGATGAGGACTCCTAGTTGGAGTCAAGCTACTCCATTCAGTGATTCAAATGACCTCCTTAGTCAATTCAAATTGCTCAGTCATTGTTACTGTATTGTATTGTAATTATTCACCCTCATTGGGATATTGAGCACTGCTGCATGTTTTGCACAGTTTTACACCATATTTTCTATGTTCATCTGTTGTGATTGATTTACTTGTTCATTAGATCTGCTGTGACTAATTTTACATGGTATCAGAGCCATTGCAGGGACAAGATCTCTTTTCTACAGGTGGTTCTAGAAGAAGATTTGACTGAATTGCTCAAAAACTGCAAAATTTTTAGCATGAAATATCTCAAGGGCATTCGCTCCTGTGCATGCAAAGCTTGAAAATACATCCAATACCACTCTAGAAGCTTGAGTTTCCACATAATTCCTAGATCTGATACATTGGACCCATTCAACATTGTTTGATCTCCAATCCCAGGTGTGATGCAACTCTAAAAGGGTGGATTGTTCAACCTCATTGTTCTTTGTTTATTGTGATTTGCAGGTTATTGTCTCCATCATTTGCACTCACTACACTGCCCTTGCAAGCTCCTCTACATCAGTGTGCACTCGCTCCTAGCAATGGAAT
The DNA here is from genome assembly GCA_027924585.1 of Larix kaempferi. Classification (NCBI taxonomy): domain Eukaryota; kingdom Viridiplantae; phylum Streptophyta; class Pinopsida; order Pinales; family Pinaceae; genus Larix; species Larix kaempferi. The sequence continues at coordinate 14,447,595 of BSBM01000047.1, read as the reverse complement.
ACTCTTCTTCAAAGCCTATCCTCACCCCATTAAATTATTTTGATTGGAAAGATGATATGGAGATCATATTACATTCAAAAGGTTACTACCGAGTCACTCTTGGTCTTGAATTGGAGCCAAACAATCTGTCAGATAGAACCAAACACTACAACAAGCTTGATGAAGCTTATGGTCTTCTTTGTCTCTCCATCTCCAAAGATCTTCACTTCCATCTCAGCGGATTGAAGACTCCAAAAGCTATATGGGAGCAACTTGAAACACTATTTGGCAAGCAGGACGAGCTTAGGGCTTTTCAATTAGAGAATGAATTGAATACCCTTAGTCCTGAGAATTTCGAGACCATAAATGAATTCTTCACAAAATTCAAGAACTTGAAATTGCAGTTGAAGAACAATGGAGTTATCAAAGAGGATAAACAATTGATCCTCTCCATTCTCAGCAAGCTTGGTAAAAATTATTCGGTATTTGTCTCTACTTTCAATTCCGGTCGGCTAACTACCCCGAATTGGAAGATGCCTACCTTGAATGCCTTCATTGAGTCCGTCACAAAAGAGCATGGCAAGTTGATTCAAATGGGGTCCATAATCTCCAAATATTCAGCCCTATATCTTCAAGGACCCAAGATCTTGAATGGAAAAGGAAAGCAAAAGAAGGAGAAGCCCAAATTCAAGCCTCACAAGCAAAGAGAGAAAGGCAAACAGACGGATGCACCATCCAGTTCAAAGTTCAAGCAAAAGGGCAAAGAAGGTAACCAAAAATCTAAATGTACCTATTGTAACCGTGGCTTTCATCCCGAAAGTTCATGTATGAAGAAGACTATAGATCAAATGGCCCTCCTTTTGGAAAAGAACAACATAACTCTTCCAGGCGGTGCAAGGAAGAAGGATAAGAATGATGATCATGAAAGAGGACAAGCACTCATGGCAACGGTTTCAAAGCCCACTACTCTCTTGATAGATTCAAGTGCATCAAATCATATGGCTGCAAATATTGATTCTTTTTCTTCATTCGATCCAAACAGCTCCATCCCCATCCATTTGGGAGATGACTCAAAAATTTATTCAAAGGGAAAAGGTATGATTCATGTAGATCATGGAAGCTTTCAGAATGTTCTCTATGTGCCTTCCTTGGCTTCAAATCTCCTTTCTGTGTATCAAATGACACACACTGGTGAACCGAAGCAAGTTACATTCAGCCCTAATACAGTTGAAATTTCTGATATCAAAACTGGAAGACTTGTTGCAGTCGAAAAGGCAAACCACACTGCAAAATGCTATGAGTTTTCACACTTTATTCCTCTTGCAAAGCCCACTGCTCTTCGCACACATGGTAATGAGGTTAGTAGGCTTTGGAATGAAAGATTTGGACATCTTAATTATAAGTATTTGCTACTGTTATCAAACAAATCCATGGTAGATGGTCTTCCACAACTCCGTTCCTCGAAGGGAATATGCACTGGTTGCATCATTGGGAAGCACCCTGAGCACAGATTCGACTGCGGCAAAGCTAGCAGAGCTTCTACAGTTTTGGGGTTGATCCATTCTGATATCAGTGGTCTACTGCCCCATATGTCATTAAATAGTTCAAGGTATGTTTTGACATTTATCGATGATTTTTCCCGCTTTACATGGGTATTCTTTCTCAAAAACAAGTCAGAAGTGCGTGGAAAATTCAAGGATTTTAAGGCTTCTGTTGAGACCGCCACTGAGAGCAAGATCAAAGCTCTTAGATATGATAATGGTGGAGAATATACTAAGTCCGAGTTGCTACAACTTTGGGCCCAAAGCGGAATTCAGATCCATCATACAGTTCCCTACACACCCCAGCAGAACGGTGTAGCGGAAAGGAAAAATCGGTCACTGAAAGAGATGGCTACATGCATGATTGAATCAAAAGGTGTGGCTGCAAATCTTTGGGCTGAAGCAATCAATGTTGCTGCATACATACAGAACTATGTTCCACATTCATCCATGAAAGGTATGACTCCTTTCGAAGCATTCTTTGGTCACAAACCGGATGTGTCAAATTTGAGAGTTTTTGGCTCTACTGCATGGGCTAGAATTCCTTCCGAGAAGAGACGAGCTTTGGATCCACAAAGTACAGAGTGCATACTGATAGGATATGGGGAAGAATCAAAAGCATGTAAAATCATGGATATCAGATCTAAAATGATATTGATAGAGCGCAGTGTGCAATTTGAAGAACCGCTTCAAGAATTGCAACTAGTCGAGGAAAAGACTGCCGATTCACCGCCTTCACCAGAAGAAGATCCATGCAGTGATAATGAAGGTATGAGTTCTGATATTTCTGATATTGTAGTAGCATATGCTGACCATGACATATCAGGTTCGGAATCCAACCATTATGATCCTCCTCAGTTACCAAAGTGGGCCCAAAACACTCTTCAATCTGCTGGTTCAAACCTTGGAAATCCTGCTGATCCGAGACGAACAAGAGCAGACTTTCAAAGAGCAGGTATGGCTCTTTCTATTGCTGATCCATTACTTCTTGAGATTTCTTATTTGATGTCTGGTTTAGATCCCACATCATACTATTCTTCCCACCGAGATCCGAGATGGCAAAGTGCCATGGATGAAGAGTACAGTCCTCTTCAAAAGAACAACACATGGGAGCTAGTTTCTCTTCCACCTAGAAGAAAATTAGTAAAGTGTAAATGGGTCTACCACACTAAAGTTGCTGCTGATGGCTCTATAAGCAAACACAAAGCAAGGTTGGTGGCAAAAGGTTTCTCCCAAGTTCAAGGAGTGGACTACACTGAGACCTTTGCATCGGTTGCAAAGATGGATTCCATCCGCCTTGTTTTGGCTATTTCCGCATCTAAGCACTGGGAAGTGCACCACATGGATGTGAAGAGTGCATTTCTACATGGAGACCTTTCTGAAGAGGTATATATGCAGCAGCCAGAGGGCTATACATCAGATCCATCAATAGTTTGCAGATTGAAGAAATCTTTGTACGGGTTAAAACAGGCCCCAAGAGCTTGGTATGCAAAGATGGACTCCTTCCTTCTTTCTCAGAATTTCCAAAGATGCAAATCTGATCCGAATGTGTATCTTCAGCGAGTTAAATGCAATTTGTTGGTTATTGTACTTTATGTTGATGATCTTCTCATTACTGGTAGCACTCTTACTTCAATAAACAAGCTAAAAACTGCCTTAAATCTAGCTTTTGACATGAGCGATTTGGGCTTGCTGAGTCACTTTTTGGGCTTGGAGATAGCTCAAAATTTTGATGGGATCACTATATCTCAGCAAAAATATTCTTTCAACCTGTTATTGAAGTTTAATATGGCTGAATGTAAGGCAGCCCCATTCCCATTCCTCTCAGGAATCAGTCTTGAGGAGGGAGATTCTACACCGCTTGCAGATTGCAGTATGTATCGACAGTTGATTGGTTCACTACTTTATTTGACACACTCAAGGCTTGATATTTCATATGCCGTGAGTGCCGTGTCAAGGTATACGCAGCAGCCACATGAGCTTCATTAGCGAGCAGCCAAGTGGATCTTGCAGTATGTGCAAGGTACGAGATAGTTTGGCATACATTATGCGGCAGATTCTGAGCTTGATTTCATTGGTTTTACTGATTCATATTGGGTAGGTGATAGCATTGATCGGAAGTCCACTTCCGGTTATGTTTTCATGATTGGTCATGGTGCTATTTTCTAGTCCAGCAAAAAGCAAGCAGCCATTGCACTTTCTTCAGCAGAGGCAGAGTATCGAGGGGCAGTCAATGCCTGCATTCAGGCAGTTTGGTTGCAGGGTATTCTTTCCGAGTTTGGTTTTGGTGGCACTACTTCGATTGTACTATTTTGTGACAATCAAAGTGCTATCAAGATCTCCACAGATCCAGTTCAGTGGCAGAGGACCAAACACATTGAGATTCATATGCATTACATTAGACAGTTGGTGCATAACCGCACCATCATTCTGCAATATTGCCCTACTGATGACCAAATCGCAGACATCTTCACCAAGAGCTTCACTCAGAAGAAGTTCTCTTACCTCCATTCATTGTTGGGGGTGAGTTCCATCATGGTGGAGACAGATTGATTCATTATTATGCTTTAGCTTGAGGGGGGGGCTTTCTTCCCACTGGGTTTTCCCTCTTTCCTCACTTAGTTTATTTTCAACATTTTTTTGGATTATTGTATTGGGGTGACCTTTGGTCTTATTTACCAGGGCCCCACATTATTTTTTTGCACATCATAGTCTAGCTTGAGGGGGGGTGTTCAGATATCCACATCATCTTTTTCAGGATCTTGCATGCAATTAGGGTTTGCATGCAAATTATAAGGTTTGCATGCAGTTTGCATGCATCCCAGTCACTAGGTTGATGCCTCCAGCACCTTAGCCACCTTATTCTAGCACCTGAGAGCCACTTACTTCACAGTTTTAGCCCTCCTAGTCTGAAAGGTGCCCACTTCTCACATACTGCCAGAGAAGGGCGCACTTCTTCACCTACCACTGCAGTTCCACTTCAGTTACACTCAGTTAGCTCCGATTCTCCCTGATTTGAGGCTAGTTTCACTCCCGACTGACTGTTTCACTTCCGTTGGACCTCCATATTGACTAGATGGCTTGTTCTGACTTCAGTTAGCGTCCCATGCACCCCCCACTGAGCCTCCTTCCCTTAATCAGTGCTACACACTTCAGTTACACATGTTACACTCAGTTAGACTCAGATTGACACCTGGATGACTCGTTCTTGTGCATTGATGACCACTACTGATTGATGATGAGGACTCCTAGTTGGAGTCAAGCTACTCCATTCAGTGATTCGAATGAACTCCTTAGTCAATTCGAATTGCTCAGTCATTGTTACTGTATTGTATTGTAATTATTCACCCTCATTGGGATATTAAGCATTGCTACATGTTTTGCACAGTTTTACACCATATTTTCTATGTTCAACTGTTGTGATATATTTACTTGTTCATTAGATCTGTTGTGACTAATTTTACAAGTACTACTGCTGAGTTGCAAGGGAATTTATTCCATTATTCCACACAGCATCTTCGTCCCAGTGGTTCAGTGAATAGGCTCGGGGGTCCTAAGTCAAGTAGCTTGGCTGTCTTTAGGAAATTGGTTGGGTGGAATGGGCTCCTTTGGCTGTTTGTTTCATCTTCTATAGTTTTAGGTTCATATTGTGTTATCTTCTTTTCTTCTGGCATGTTAATAAATTAAATAGGAATGTATTTGTTAGCAGTTCTTCTCATTTAATCTAAGATACTCTGCCTTAGTTAATGATCATTTTACTTCTGTAAATTATTACTGTTGAAATAAATGCAGTATAAATGATGTGGTTAAAATGATAGAATGATTGATTATAAATTACTTTCCCTCTTTTCTCCACACACTGTAAAGAGTGTCGTACTCGAGTACAGGAAAGGATAGTTAAAATAGATCAGAATGATGTTGTGGAATGAATAGATGTGAGTGAATTATTTTATAGACAGAGCTATAATACTGCAGTACTATATTATGGTTTAATTTCAGTAGTTATCTTAGAGTTTAATGATAGAAAAGTATAGTATATCTAGAATTCCATTGTTTATGCTTCTTATTCAAATCTTATCCTTTATTTATACACAGCATGTTATTTCTAAATATTTTTCTGTCTTAACTATAGCTTTTTCAGTTATTCGAAAAACAAAATAAATTATTTCAAATACTTCTCTCAAAGACTCAAAGCATTATTTTATTTTCTAAACAAAATATTTCATTAAATTCTACTTTACAAAGATTGTGTTGTAAACAGACTAACGACTCCTTAAAAACTGGATGAGTAACCAGGGTTCGAAACCCTTCACAAAATATTAATACTCTACAGTTCAGACAGTAAGAGTTACTATTCAGCCATTACCGCTTTAAAAACAAAAACCTAAATATTATAACATCTCACATCACAACGACGAGCCTTGCCCTAAGTTTCTTTTAGTTTTTGCAAACATATACGTAGATGCCGAAGGCATGCTTTCAAAACATTCATCCATTTTACACTTACAAGAAAACTAAAACGATTGTAAAACATTTCATTCTTTTATTCTTTGTTTAGCCGAAGCTAGTGTTGAAATGAAGGCTCAACCCTAAAACAATAACTCAGAACATTACGTCCTTTTTACATTCATTCTATCAAAATCCTATGACAAGAATCGTTCGATTAAGTCAAACAAGCAACACAGGGTTTTATATCAAAACTCATTTAAGTCTACCAACATTGAGATTTATCAACAGTAAATTTTAAACAGTAACCGAAACAAAATTCCTTTGGAAGTGTTGCGAGCTACATCTCTAGGATCAAATCCCTCTTAAAACGAAAGCCCTATGGCTTGAGTTTTTTCTTTACAAACATCAGAATAACCATGACTAACGCCTTCAAATCTTGGCGAGACAAACTATAAGTTTAAATCAACTCTCAGCATAAAACAACAAACTCACATGGTGCCAAGGAAACCCCTGAAGGATGTCACCGAGGCTTGCCATGCCTTCAAGCGTCCAGCTCTTTGTGAGCCACCCTTCCAACATCATACTCAAGAATAAACCTACCAAGGCACCATTACCTTAAGGTTAAAACTGGAAAACGAAAGCTTGAACAAAAGACATTACCGAAAGTCATCTTTTCGAAATACTATTCTTTAAAACATTTTACATTACCTAACATCGGTTTTCCAACACTATAAGTTTTTGCCCAAACCAAAACAATTAAAACTCCAAGAAGAAAACGTTGTAGATTCTCAAATGCCGAACCTACCAGAACTATAGAAACTCAACGAACACTCTCAACATTATGGTGGAGTCAACCTCTGCAACTCTCAAGAGGTTGGGTGGTAAACAACTGCAACAACCTCCAAAAAAAGATTCAGAAAACCCTTACCAACAAACCACTCAAAGTTCCATTCTCGGATACAAGATGTATGGTTCCAACAAGGTACTTCACATTGTAAAAGTATTCCTCTTATGACTAGTTTCAGGAAAAGAGGTCACACCATCGAGACCTAGGAAGACAATAGCAAGAAATAATTACAAACATGTAAAACTACAAGGCCTGTCGGCCTCCTCCGCCAACTTGCTCATGCAAATGAATGCTGAAGCATAGGGTTCGACGGTAGTGTAGTGGCGAAGATTAGGGTTTAGACCAAAAACCAAGAACACTCAGATCTACGTTGAGGATCCAACCACCACTGCTTATGATGATACACCTACCAAAAATGCATTTAATTGCATTTATCACCACTGTTAACCTTATTGAATGAGCATGTCAAGGTAGAGATCTAGCTAGGAATCTACCACACCAACTCGGATACAGCACGATGATGATTACACTGTTGAGTTCAAAACTATCACATTTTTATCCACATAATCCACGTGATGGTGCCACGAGAATAGCCATTCGGCCTTCCACTACAAACCGCAGTTATGGAAACTATTATTATCATAGCTAATTCAAGTACCTGTAAATGCACATTCAATTACGGAGTTAAAAACCATAGTGCATTAGGATAGACCATAAGCTAGAGTTAGTGTTATAATCCATGGATTCATATGCTTGGTTTGACATTAGTTGTATTGGCATTTTTGTATATAACTTCTCTCTATGCATAGCATTTATGCATATAGTTTCAAGCATTAAGCTATATATATATATATAAAGTTCATACATTGGTTCATATCACATATTCATACCCTTATAGTATGCACATTAGAACATGGAAAGTATTGTCTAGTCATACTATATCCCTAGTGCATAGTGAAAAGTATTATAATTCAAATGTATTTCAATATCGCTCCTATAGTTAATTTAATAGGATGATTATCCATTATGTGGATATTAATATGTACTAAAATATACGTCCATCATCCAAATTGCAAATGGAGTAAGTGGCTAAATGAGATTAAATAGTTGAATCAATGATTTGTATAGCGAACTTTTATAATCACGACATAGCAAAATGTGATCAAATTAATGTCAACATATTACTTGAATAGTTTTGTAGAGTAGGTATTCTTCTACATACTCTTATTGATAACGTAAAAGATCATCATAGTGCTATTAGATAAACTGAAATACTTTTGAAAGCTATTATTGAAATTTCTCTGTCTTACCTGTTCATTGCAATAGAATTTAGGAGCATTAGCTAGCGATAGCTAAGTAAGCATCGGGGCTATCCAAGGACCCCCTTCATTTCATCAAAACAATGTTTAGTATCTAGAAACCAACTTCATGTTTTAGAACGAAGAATTTATGATAGGTTTTCTGAACGATAAATACTTAATGTAAGTTTGCAAATTCCATAACATCCGGCAGTTCAGTGATGATACATTACATAACAACGTTTCATTACACTGGTTAAAGATAGCAGAAACAACAACAGATAATTTGTTTATAGGAACATAAACCATTATACCTTACCACAGATATTGAATATGTTGTTATTAGGCTTGTTTTAATTAAGAACACATAAGCATGCTTAAGTTAACATTTAATATTTATACACAGCATTGGTAAGCAGTTAATGCTACTTGAAAATTTTAAAATTTTTGGTGAACTTTCAGGGATATTACATATGGTATCAGAGCGCAAGCTCAAATACTAGGCCTGAAGTGGCTCATGCACGCAAATGAAAATCTATAACATAATTACAAATTAGTGATTTAATTTATTTTGTTTGCAGCTTCACCAATTATAATTTGAGTCTAAAGGTATGCAAGGACCAATAGAGTTGGCTGAGGATAGGTCCCTTAATAACAAACATCTAAATAATGAACGAGGACACATAAATACAGAAAATTTATTTGTCTAATTGAATGATAATTCATCTGAATTATTAAGGACTGTAAAAGATTTAAAGATTGAGACAAAAACATCTGAAAAGAGGACATCTGGTGGCAAGATCTGAAAAGAGTTAAAGGTTCAAAAGAGAAAAGTGTAAATTGGAGTAATTTTAAGAAATACTTTAAAAGAAAATTTCTGTCAGAACAGTATTATGAGGAACGAGTTAAGGATTTTTATGAGTTAAATCTGGGTTCCATGGATATGAGAGAGTTGTGTAGCAAGTTTCTGAATTTATTAAGGTGTGTGCCCTATTTCGTTGAAGCAACTCCCAAGGTACGGAGGTTGCTGAGTTGTTTTCCCTCTCACATAAAAGACATAATTGAGTATGATAGTCGTCGAAATCTTGAAGAGGCCATGAGAAAGGAAAATATCTATTTTGAACAAAATAAGAGAAGAGAAGGCATACCAAGATGGAAAGCAAAAAGGCCTAACAACTTTGAGCAAATGAAGAAGCAGTTTTCTTTTAATCGTAATTTTGGTAATAATAATTCACGTAATTATTCTAACAGAAAGTTTTCAGGAAATAATGCAGCAAGTAATACACAGTCAATATTTACAGCTACAAGGAAAAGTGAACCACCTAAAAAATTTGTTTAAATTAATGAACAAAAAGAACTTGTAAAGTGTTGGGAATGTCAGGGACCTCACTATGCATCGAGCTGTCCACTCCGAAAGAAGGCTGTCAACAACATACATACTGTACAAGAGGACGCTACTACCATTGACTTAGCAAGGGAGATGCCCTAAATAAATGCAGCTTTGGAGAACAGGAAAGCAGATCATCAAACTCCCATGGTTGAAGTGGAAGGTATGTTAAAAGATAAACATGTTTCCATTTTGATTGATCCAGGAGCAAGTCTTAGCTATATTTCACCCGATTTAGTTAAATGTTGCAATCTGAACGTAGAAAAGTTTGATAAATCATGGTTGGTTCAATTAGCTACTGGCAAAAAAAGAAAGCTGACTAATTATGTAAAAGAATGTGAATTGTTGATAAATCAGTTTAAGACTCATGTTAAACTGAATGTGTTACCTTTAGGTTTTTATGACGTTCTGATTGGAATGGATTGGTTAGAAAAGCATAGAGTTGTATTAAATTGCTTTGAAAAGACTTTTACTTGTTTAAATAATGCATTTGAAACTACAACAGTAAAAGGGATTCCTAGAAAGATTTATGTTATGCAAATTTTTGCATTACAAGTTAAGAAAGTTGTTCGAAAGGGGTGTAAGTTGTTTGTTGTAAACATAATTAATAATGAATAGTCCAATAACAAAGATAAGTTAAAGCTGGAAGACATACCCATTCTTAAGGAATTTTTTGATGTATTCTCGGAAGAGATTCCAGGACTACCTCCGAAAAGGGAGCTCGATTTCACCATTGAGTTAGTACCAGGAGTGGTACCAAACTCAAAGGCTCCTTATAGAATGAATATTCTAGAGCTTAATGAACTTAAGTCGCAGCTTAAAGAATTGATTGATAAAAATTATATAAGGCCCAATGTGTCTCCGTGGGGAGCCCCTATAATTTTTGTTAAAAAGAAGGACGGAACTATGCATTTATGCATAGATTATCATCAGCTTAATAAGATGACTATAAAGAACAGGTATCCTCTGCCCTGCATTGACGATCTGTTTGATCAACTACGCAGTGCAACAATATTCTCTAAAATAGATTTAAGGTCGAGGTACCACCAGGTTAGAATTAAAGACGAGGACATCTTTAAGACTGCGTTTTGAACTTGTTATGGGCACTACGAGTTCGTGGTTATGCCTTTCGGGTTGACAAACGCTCCCGCAGTCTTCATGTTTTTAATGAATAATGTATTACATAAGTACTTGGATAAATTTGTAGAGGTTTTTATTGATGACATTCTAGTTTATTCCAAGACGAAAGAGGAACATGACAAACATTTAAAAATAATTTTACAAGTGTTAAGGGAACACCAATTGTATGCTAAGTTCATCAAATGTGATTTTTATAAAGATAAAATTCAATACTTAGGGCATGTGATATCCAAGGATGGGATTGCAGTAGACCCAGACAAGATAAAATCAATTAATGAATGGCTTTCCCCGAAAGACATGACTAGCATACGATCTATTATGGGAATCACAGGTTACTATCGTAAGTTTATTGAAGGATTTTCTAGGATAGCAAATCCTATAACTTCTTTACAAAAGAAAGGTAAGAAATTTGTATGGGGTAAAAAATATGAAGAAATCTTTAAGAAACTAAAAGAGTTATTAACAGCAGCACCTATTTTAAAAATTGTTGATTCTAACAAGGATTTCATTGTATGCACGGATGCGTGCAATGACGAACTTAGCGGGGTCTTAACACATGAAGGTCACGCAATTGCATATGAGTCTCGGAAGTTAAAGATTCATGAAAAGAACTATGCAACTTATCACCTAGAGTTGGATGCTGTAATACATGCATTAACAATGTGGCGACATCATTTAATTGGAAGGAAATTTATCCTAATGAATGATAATAAAGGGTTAAAATACTTATTGGATCAACCGAATCTGAATTCAAGGCAAGCTAGGTGGCTAGATTTCCTTAGCGAGTACGATTTTGTGATTCAGCACATTAAAGGAAAGGAAAATAAGGTTGCTGATACCTTAAGTAGAAATGCAAAAGTAAGTTTTGTTTAAGCAATCAGCACTTATAAAACTCATCTGAAAAATCAGATTAAGCAAAGAATCGGAATGGATGTCAAATATCAGAATTTACTCACTAAAATTGCTGAAGATAAAGCTGAAAATTGTATAAAAGATTACTGAATTGACGAAAGAGGGTTACTTCTGTATAAAAACAGACTTTATGTTCCTAATGTTGCTGAAATTAAGTTGTTGATTTTGAATGAATTGCATAAACATCCATACTCAGCACACCCTGGTTACCAAAAGATGATAACTATGCTGCGAAAAGATTATTTTTGGCCATGTATAAAAAGTGAAGTAGTTGAATATATTGCTAGGTGTATCATAGAGTGTCAGCAAGTAAAGGATGAACGCCAACACCCAACTAGATTGTTGCAGCCACTACCTATTCCATATTGGAAGTGTGACATAATTAATATTGATTTTATTACTAGATTTACCTAAAAAACAAAAATAGAATGATTCCATCATGGTAGTTGTGGACAATCTCAGCAAAGAAGCCCATTTAATACCTGTTAAGACAACTCACAAGGCTACTAACATTGCTGAAATTTTTATGAAGTAGATTTTTCCTTTGCATGGTATTCCGAAAGTTATCATTTCTAATAGAGACTCAAAGTTTATAGGAAATTTCTGGAAATATTTATTTAAAGTTTTAGATACTACTTTGAATTTTAGTACATCATTTCTCCCACAAACAAATCGGTAGACTGAAAGAGTTAATCAAATTCTTGAGGACATGCTAAGAATGTATGTTAGAGATCAGCGTGGTAAATGGGAGGATTATTTACATCTTGCTGAATTTGCTTATAATAACCATTATCAAGATTCAACAAAGCTTAGTCGCTTTGAAATTTTATATGGCAGAAAATGCAATACTCATATCTCTTTGAGTAATCCAGTTGACAGGTTAATGTTAGGACTTGATTTGTTAAGAGAATTGGAACTAACCGTGAAACAGGTTCAAGGCAATTGTAAAATTGCACAAGATAGACAGAAAATTCAGGCAGATCTAAAATGAACTCAGAAAGAGTTTAAGGTTGGTGAACATATGTTCCTCAAGGTAAAACCTAAGAAGAGTTCCCTAAGACTGGGAAGTTGTTCTAAATTAGCACTAAGGTATTGTGGACCTTTTGAAATGTTGTCCAGGGTAGGACCAATAGCACATCAGTTGTCATTGCCACCAAATCTTAAAGTACACAATGTATTGCACATCTCTCTTTTGAAATAGTATGTGCAGATTACTACTAATTTGATTAATTGAAATGATGTACAGGTGGAACCAGAAGGAGATTTTCTGGTGGAAAAGGACTATATCCTCGACAACAGGGAAATTTTGCTTCGTAACCATATCATTGGACAAGTTAAGGTGCAGTGGAAGCACCTTAGTCCGGAGGAAGCAACTTGGGAATTGGAAAGTAATATGCGGGTGGCATATCCAATGTTGTTCCAGGAGGAACAAGAGGATTTTGAATAAGGAAACATCGAGGACGATGTTTAAATTAAGAGGGGGTGTTTGTCACATACCCAAGTTTAAGACATTTTATGTTATTGAGAAAACATTATGTTTTATTTTTATTGTAAAGTTTTATGACTATTGACCAAGTGGGGTCATGGATGACTTTAATTAGTTACTTTAAATATTTTATTATTAATAAATAAAAGTGGAGACAAATATCCAAAGGAGAATGTTGAATGAGTGTTCACTGACCCACTAGGGGGGAATCGACTGTGGTGGAGAGAAAATCAACAGTTGGCAACATCCTCAACTGACTTCTCACTATTGCACGGGGCAACTTCCCTACTTTTGTGGTCATGTTCCCCAAGAAAGTGGGATTGAGCAGGTGGCTCATTTACTGAAATAAACTGACCAAAAGACATAGGCATGCTACTTATCTATCCATCAAATTCAGCAGGAGATTGTTCATTCTTACCTTGTGATAGTTTCTGAGCACAAGAGATTTTATGAGGGGAAAGTTAGAAGTGTTTGAGTGAGATAAGACCGCATTCTGAACTAGTGCAGCCACATTGCTGAGTTCAATATTGCTAAAGCCAGGAAGTGCTACTGCTAAGTACTACTGCTGAGTTGCAAGGGAATTTATTCCATTATTCCACACAGCATCTTCGTCCTAGTGGTTCAGTGAACAAGCTTGGGGGTCCTAAGTCAAGTAGCTTGGCTGTCTTTAGGAAATTGGTTGGGTGGAATGGGCTCCTTTTGCTGTTTGTTTCATCTTCTACAGTTTCAGGTTCATATTGTGTTATCGTCTTTACTTCTGCCATGTTAATAAATTAAATACGAATGTATTTGTTAGCAGTTCTTCTCATTTAATCTAAGATACTCTACCTTAGTTAATGAACATTTTACTTCTGTAAATTATTACTATTGAAATAAATGCAATATAAATGATGTGGTTAAAATGATAGAATGATTGATTATAAAATTACTTTCCTTCTTTTCTCCACACACTATAAAGAGTGTCGTACTCTAGTACAGGAAAGGATAGTTAAAATAGATCAGAATGATGTTGTGGAATGAATAGATGTGAGTGAATTATTTTATAGACAGAGCTATAATACTGCAGTACTATATTATGGTTTCAGTTCAGTAGTTATCTTAGAGTTTAATGATAGAAAAATACAGTATATCTAGAATTCCATTGTTTATGCTTCTTATTCAAATCTTATCCTTTATTTATACACAACATGTTATTTCTAAATATTTTTCTGTCTTAACTATAGCTTTTTCAGTTATTCGAAAACAAAATAAATTATTTCAAATACTTCTCTCAAAGACTCAAAGCATTATTTTCTTTTCTAAACAAAATATTTCATTAAATTCTACTTTACAAAGATTGTGTTGTAAACAGAGTAACGACTCCTTAAATACCAGATGAGTAACCAGGGTTTGAAACCCTTCAAAAAAATATTAATACTGTATAGTTCAGACAGTAAGAGTTACTATTCAGCCATTACAGCTTTAAAAACAAAAACCTAAATATTATAACATCTCACATCACAACGACAAGCCTTGCCCTAAGTTTCTTTTAGTTTTTGCAAACATACACCTAGATGCCGAAGGCATGCTTTCAAAACATTCATCCATTTTACACTTACAAGAAAACTAAAACGACAGTAAAATATTTCATTATTTTATTCTTTGTTTAGCCGAAGCGAGTGTTGAAATGAAGGCTCAACCCTAAAACAATAACTCAAAACATTACGTCCTTTTTACATTCATTCCATCAAAATCCTATGAAAAGAATCGTTCGATTAAGTCAAACAAGCAACATAGGGTTTTATATCAAAATTCATTTAAGTCTACCAACATTGAGATTTATCAACAGTAAATTTGAAATAGTAACCGAAACCAAATTCCTTTGGAAGTGTTGCGAGCTACATCTCTAGGATCAAAGCCCTCTTAAAATGAAATCCCTATGGCTTGAGTTTTTTCTTTACAAACATCAGAATAACCATGACTGACACGTTCGAATCTCGGCGAGACAAACTATAAGTTTAAATCAACTCTCAGCATAAAACAACAAACTGACATGGTGCCAAGGAAACCCGTGAAGGATGTCACCGAGGCTTGCCGTGCCTTCAAGCATCCAGGTCTTTGCGAGCCACCCTTCCAACATCATACTCAAGAATAAACCTAGCAAGGCACCATTACCTTAAGGTTAAAATTGGAAAACGAATGCTTGAACAAAAGACATTACCGAAAGTCATCTTTTTGAAATACTATTCTTTAAAACATTTTACATTACCTAACATCGGCTTTCCAACTCTGCAAGTTTGTGCCCAAACCACAACAATTAAAACTCCAAGAAGAAAACGTTCTAGATTCGCAAATGTCGAACCTACCAGAACTATAGAAACTCAACGAACACTCTCAACATTATGGTGGAGTCAACCTCTGCAACTCTCAAGAGGTTGGGTGGTAAACAACTGCAGCAACCTCCAAAAAAAGCTTCAGAAAACCCTTACCAGCAAACTAGTCGAAGTTCCATTCTCGGATACAAGATGTATGGTTCCAACAAGGTACTTCAGATTGTAAAAGTATTGCTCTTATGACTAGTTTCAGGAAAAGAGGTCACACCATCGAGACCTAGGAAGACAATAGCAAGAAATAATTACAAACCTGTAAAACTACAAGGCCTGTCGGCCTCCTCCTCCAACTTGCTCATGCAAATGAATGCTGAAGCATAGGGTTCGACGGTAGTGTAGTCACAAAGATTAGGGTTTAGACCAAAAACCAAGAACACTCAGATCTACGTTGATGATCCAACCACCAGTGCTTATGATGATACACCTACCAAAAATGCATTTAACTGCATTTATCACCACTGTCAACCTTATTGAATGAGCATGTCGACGTAGAGATCTAGCTAGGACTCTACCACACTAACTCGGATACAGCACGATGACGATTACACTGCTGAGTTCAAAACTATCACATTTTTATCCAAGTAATCCACGTGATGTTGCCACAAGAACAGCCATTCGGCCTTCCACTACAAACTGCAGTTATGGAAACTATTATTATCATAGCTCAATTCAAGTACCTACAAACGCACATTCAATTACGGAGTTAAAAACCATAGTGCATTGGGATAGACCATAAGATAGAGTTAGCGTTATAGTCCATGGATTCATATGCTTGGTTTGACATTAGTTGTATTGGCATTTTTGTATATAACTTCTCTCTATGCATAGCATTTATGCATATAGTTTCAATCATTAAGCTATATATATATATATATATATATAAAGTTCATACATTGGTTCATATCACATATTCATACCCTTATAGTATGCACATTAGAACATGGAAAGTATTGTATAGTCATACTATATCCCTATTGCATAGTGAAAAGTATTATAATTCAAATGTATTTCAATATCACTCCTATAGTTAATTTAATAGGATGATTATCCATTATGTGGATATTAATATGTACTAAAATATATGTCCATCGTCCAAATTGCACATCGAGTAAGTGGCTAAATGAGATTAAATAGTTGAAGCAATGATTTGTATAGCGAACTTTTATAATCACGACATAGCAAAAGGTGGTCAAATTAATGTCAACATATTACCTGAGTAGTTTTGTACAGTAGGTATTCTTCTACAGACTCTTATTGATAACGTAAAAGATCACCATAGTGCTGTTAGATAAACTGAAATACTTTTGAAAGATGTTATTGAAATTTCTCTGTCTTACCTGTTCATTGCAATAGAATTCAGGAGCTTTAGCTAGCGATAGCTAAGTAAGCATCGGGGCTATCCAAGGACCCCCTTCACATCATCAAAACAACGTTTAGTATCTAGTAACCAACTTGATGTTTTACAACGAAGAATTTATGACAGGTTTTCTGAATGATAAATACTTAATGTAAGTTTGAGAATTCCGTAACATCTGGACCGTTCAATGACGATACATTACATAACGAAGTTTCATTACACTGGTTAAAGATAGAAGAAACAACAACAAATAATTCGTTTATAAGAACATAAACCATTAGACCTTATGACAGTTATTGAAGATGTTGTTATTAGGCTTGTTTTAATTAAGAACGCATAAGTATGCTTAAGTTAACCTTGAATGCTTCTGCACAGCATTCATAAGCAGTTAATGATACTTGAAAATTTTTAAATTTTTAGTGAATTTTCGGGGATGTTACAATATGGTTGACTATCATTAAATATAGTTGGTTGACCATGGTTGTTCATGGAAGACTATGGTTGTTCATGGTTCTCCATTTTTTTTCATGGTTAACCATAGTTCACTATGGTTGACCATAGTTCAACTATGGTCAACTATGGTTGACCATAGTTGACCATGGTTATTCATCATTGACCATGGTTGACTATGGTTTCTTGTAATATCCCGAATTTTGGATTAACTATTCTTATGTTATATTGGGCCACGGCCCCAGCACATATGAGTTATTTTGAGTATTGGGCATAAGCCCTAGTAGACATGATTTATTCTTTTATATATATATATTGACATACTAGGCATGGACCTTGAATGACTTCTTTATTGAGTATGTACTGGGCAAGGAGGCCTTAATGTTTTGATTATTTTCTTTAGCATATGATGTGGGTTCCAGCCCTAATATACTGAGATGATCTTTTCGTTACTTACTGTGCAGAGCTATGATTTACATGATTGACTTATGTGGTGTGTTGAGCATGGACTCAGAAACACACAAATGACCTATGTACTAGGCATAAGCCTCGATGTACTTAGAAGAATGATTATGTATTCGTAGTAAGCCCTGATGTACATTGAGGGTTGGGTATAAGCCCTGGAGCACTCCAAGCTTGATAAATGAATAATGGATCCGAGGCCACTTAAATATTCTAGATGTGCCTCACAACCACATTCTAGCACTAGTGTTGATCAGGAGGCTCTGGAATTGCACTAGCGTAATGCCCATGTGAGAGTGTTGATTTAAAAGCTCTGAAGAGCACTCGGGGTTACTAGATCTCAAAAGTATTTAGTCGGAAAGACTCTGAATAGAACTTCTATTTTCATCACATTTATTTAATTTGGTTAAATGAATCATCTTCTATCTATCATCAAGTACTGCGATAACTACCATGTTAAAACGAGGGAATCCAACATGCAAGAGAGAGACCTAGAGGTTCCTATCCAAACCTACCAAAAGACCGTCCAAAGAGTCGGAGCTTATCCTTAATTTAAAAAAAGAAGTAGCATGAGAGATACATAAATGATTAAAAGGAAATTACCATCATTTAAGTATACGAATGACTAAAGAATAGTCTTATATAATGACATGCCTAAAAGTCTCAAAGTTAGTATTTTTATTAAAGGCACTAATAATTGCATATTATTATAAAATATATATATATATTGCATAGAGGTTATGCATAGGATGACTACCATCTTATCCTACTAGTAATATGTATTATTAATAATGTTATTAATATTAAGTATGAAATATAATTATTATTGTTATTGTTATGAAAAGATTAATTTAAAAACACTTCTAGTTAAAACAAATGAAAAGTCATAGTTCAACAAGGACTAGATATTTAGTAAAAAAACCTTTTAAATATTATTTAATTTAAAGAAACTAAATAATTATTCCAACATCTATAATTGAAAACTCGCCTACATAAAGAGGGAAGATCCCAAGAGTGGGGGATCATAATCTTTTTTCATTATCATTCTCTTATGGTAATCAGAGAGAATTTTCTGCTCCAAGAACTGAAGCAATCCCACGTAATTTTCCAGATTTGAACCAACAATGAACCTAGGGCCTCTATCTCTTATTGCATGTTGGAACCAGCTTGGGGGGGTCCAGTTAGAATCAGGAACGGTTTAAGGGTCATGGTTGGGAGGAATATGGTAGTCCCAAAGTTATCTAGTTAAAATATTTTGCTACAGGTCAGCCCAGTCTAAAGCCTTCTGCATTAATTATTTGACCGAGTGTCCAGGTCTTGCAGAGGAGTGTAGTGCCCCTCCTAGGCACTCGGTCTCTATTCCATTTAACAGAACATACCTAGTTTTTCCCTTTCTATTTCTGGAAGAAAACAAAAGATTCAACCGTCTATGTTTCTGTTATTTATATGTTTATAAGGCTCTGCAATCAAATAACATAGACTTAAGACTATCCTTTTAGCTCTGTTCTTCTAACATGCATAACTGAAGTAAAAGAAAACACAATTTATTTAAGCTGGTTCAGTAAAATACCTAAATCCGTCGGTTTGCAGTAAGGTAAGAAAATTCCCGAAGTGGGTTCTGTAGGTTACCTTAACAACCCAAAATGATGTGTCCACCGTGCCAATCAGCTATCATCTTGCTGACCCTAGGAAATCAACGGATTTCCTAGCCCCCGAGCCCACGGACCGATAATCTCGAGAGCAACCTTCCTTAGTTTCTTTCCATAGTTCCATGGTAATCATTCGCTGAGTTAACCCCCTCCTCAGACTTTCTTTTGAGTTTCCCACCTCCTCAAAGCTTCGAGTTAACCCCCTCCTCGTCATCGAGTTAACCCCCTCCTCGGCGTTCCTCCTTTTTCTCCAAACACTAAGTGTTCCTCTCCTTCAAAACCAACCCCCTTACTACAAGGTAAAACTCCTCTTTATAGAAAACTTTTCCTCCATAATTTCATAGCTTCCTTATCACTCCACCGCCCTAGCTGTTGTGGTCTTTTGGAAGTACAAACCATTAATGCATCCCCTTTTAAGGTAAAAAGGTGGATTATATATTATTTTATATCATCCGAATTTCTCTCTAGTAATGGAATTATTCCATAATTTATTCAAACATATCCTTTTTATTCACTTGGAATGATTCCGTCCGTTAATTAAATTAATAATTTATTTAATAAATTTATTATTAATCAACCCACTATGCTTTATAAAAGGGATTATTATCATTATTATTATTAATTAAATAATAATATTAATAACAATAATAATTAATAATAACAGTAATTAAATTGATTGTGAATAGTAATTAAATTATTTATTTGTTTAATTGATAAGTGTCAACATAGTACCCTTGGGTATAAATAGGGAAATATACTTAATGGTTTATTTAATCATAATCAACAATGATAGAGTACACTCTTCCAGTATTAGTGTTTAACTATCATACTTCATATTGGTGACACATTCACTTGAGGATACTTGCAATTAATGACACTTATTTTAACCGTTCATTACCATGTTCACACACAAAGACTAATTAACTTCTTTTACACGTTAGAACTCGACAATCTTTTACTAATTAAGTCATTCAGTAAATACTTAATTAAGTTATCTATGATAACTTATAACATTGTTAAATCTTGATAAGTATGTTGTAAACCAATATTATTGCGCATGTGCATAATGTGCATGCGTGGCCAGCGTATGCACAAGACGGACATGTACTATAAGCATACGTCATATTTCCTATGCATAATAGCTAATTAATACTAATAATACTTTATGCAAACTGAACAAGTATACATTCATTATAATATTACTAAAACATCATCGGTTGTTTTATCAGTTAACCTTTAAGATTTCATTTCATTGTTCTTATGATTACATTTGTTTAATCAATCAGGTGCAAGGAAAGCTACTTACTACCACTAACTCAAGATCGACGAATACCCAACCCTCATCAGTACTATCATATCCTCCCATCCTAACCTACGTCCACATCCTCCCTATCCTTCCTCTGCTAGTACAAAAGTGGATGTCGGACTCATCGACCTGACCACATAGAACTTGAGAGCGATAGCGTCAGCTGTACAGCGGACCTATCCTTCCCTAGTAGGAATCCGACCATCGTCATCACAACTACATGGGGAGCGTGTCTCGGCACGGCCCTCCCACGACCTCGGGTATCATAGGAACATAGGGTGGGAAACACATCCATCCCTCTCAACATACCGGGCCTATGCCCTTATCAAATCATACTCTGCTGCTATCGAGATTATCGGTCCATGTCATCGTATCATCGATTTCGGGTTGCTAAGGTTTACTGCATGGATAGGTTCTTCTCTGTATATCAGATCAAGTATCCAGCTATCCCATAGCCCTTCCGTCCTGTAGGTTAGTATTTCGCAAATACACATTTTATAACAAGCATTTTCATTCGATCACCAATTGATCCATATCATCAACATCATTTATTTCACGTCACAATCTTATCGCATCATAGGTATGTATGGAATATAACAGTTCTATCAATTTCATCATAAAAGCAATGAATCTCATGATAACCATAACTTAATAACTGCATGAATATAGTGACATCTTAAACATAGTAGCAACATATCATCATGTCTAACATGTCGGAAATATAGTTCATTCTGTCTAGTTGAGTCGAACAGATAACAAGCAAATAAAGTGAAAGGTGTCTACTTATAAACACACCTAGTCAAAATATGGGGCGTTACAAGGAGGATCAAGCCTCAAGATCACCAAGTATGAACTACAATCCTCTATTTCAATTTATAAAATAAGTTAGGATTATTGCTTTTGGAATTATGTTACAACACTTCATTTCTCAATTATCTATGATGTTATTTCTTTCATAAAATAAAGGCCATAGAGCATGGACTCTTGGGTCTCCCATTATAGGGTCCAGGGTTCCCTTAGAATTAAATTTACATTTATGTTTTAAACCAAGATTTTTAAACTAAACAAACTAGAGGTCTAGCAGGGCTAGCCGAGCTAGCC
Source organism: Larix kaempferi (assembly GCA_027924585.1). Taxonomy (NCBI): domain Eukaryota; kingdom Viridiplantae; phylum Streptophyta; class Pinopsida; order Pinales; family Pinaceae; genus Larix; species Larix kaempferi. Next base: position 14,425,862 of record BSBM01000047.1, on the reverse strand, counting down.
TGTGTTAGACACGAAGGTCAACCAATCACCCTAGGAAACCTAAATCGTTACCTGAACTGATACCTGCGCTTCTGAAAAATTGTTATTGTTTTTTAGGGCATTTATTTTTATTTTTGAATAGTCTCACTGTATTTTTCATTTTTTTTAAAACTATAATTTGGGTCAGTCTCTCTTCTATTTACAGCGTTAACCTTTCAGGTTAAAATTCAGGGTTCCATCCTTAAAAATTTATTTATGATTGAACTAAAACCAGAGTATTATTTATCCTACCTTCGTTTTAAACATGGCAGGAAATCGCAAATAAGGATAGAGGCGTATCATCTTAAATAAACATCACATTACAGTTTACAACCTACAGTATCTGAGACATTGCCTACAAATCTAGCTATACATTATCCTTAGGAACATTCCCTATCTACCATAGCTAAAAATGCAGACAAGTATACTTGCAATATGACTTCATTAATCATAGATTTCAGAAATATAGACATTGCATCAAAACGTTTACACATTTCACAAGAAAACCCTAATGGGCATCCTTTCCTTGACAAGGATCGAACCCCCATCAAAACGAAATGGAGACTTTTATCATTTAACACATTCTTTTAGCACATCAAGAAGCAGGTCAATCGGTCGATTCCCATTATCGATTCCATAAAAACCTTGCTATCTTATAATCCCCGGAAGTGTAGTATTAAGGCACAGACTCATTTTCTCCAACAAACAAATGCACAACATCTAGGGTTACATCCTATCATTTAAACACATGAGTATTTACAAAGCCAAATATTCAGCTATTCACCCTGCAAAACAAAACGATTGACTTTCCCTTACGAAACAAATTGATAGTCACAAGTCGAGATATCAAATCTCAGGAGCAACTTAACTACCTAGACTTTTAAACAAACTAGATATTAGATAGAGGCACCACCAGCGTCAACAAATATAGGATTTCCATTTAAAAATACCAAAACGACTGCCTTCAGGATAGAACAACGACAGCAAATGCATAGATGAAATAGACATGAATATGAACCATATATAGAAATACACAGAAGCCCACCACTTTTACATATCATCAACACATGTTCAATGTTCAATATAAAACGTAGACTTGTAGTTCTTTTCAAACCCAAGTTTTACATTGTAAGCTTTATATCCTGTTACAAAACCTTAAGAATCTTCATACAGCCAAATGGCCATAAATTATACACTAAAGCCATAAACCCTCTAGGGCCATTTTCCCATTAAAATAGATACCTTTAATACATGCTCCAGCCAACGATGGCCTCTCAGGAACTCCAAAATAAGATTACAGTGAACCCAAAAGGGATTAGCGAAGTTCCTCATAGTAACTACAAACAACACCCCTCCATAGATGCGAGAGGCAAGGATAAGGGTTGGTAAGACCTAAACTTACCACTTTCATTTCCAATGTAGTCAAGAATGCTAGTCACCAGCTAGTAAGCCACACAGAGAAGGACCACCATCAACCACCAACCCAGCAAACAATCACTACGAGATTAAACCCTGAGATAACTACCAAGTTCTGGATAAAACATAGAATAAATGTAGCATTGGAAGGATTAGTCATTACCTGAACACTGTCAATTATATTCATCACCTCTTCAACAAAAACATCAACTGGTGCGCTGACCATGAGTGTCGCTCAGGTCAAAACACGAAACCCTCCAGGCGCAATAAGGGACTACCCAGAACCAAGTGAGATGGAGGACCACATTTGCAAGTGTAAAATCCCTATATTGAAACCCCCCCCCTTGCCAGCTTGTCACCAAAACCAAATCGCCATCTTATGTGGTATTTAATACTCCACCTAATGCCATTTAATAGTTTAAATTTTTATCCAAGCGCTATAGTGGGGAGTCGTATAGGTATCAACGACATGGTGGTATCAAACATTTTTATCCCAAGTTTTTTCTCTTAACCTTAGCCTTTACACTTTAACCTTGTGACATTGCTAGCACATGGTGATAGGGTTATTATTGGAGAAATCCCTCATGAAGGTACCTGGATACATATGGAGAAATACATTAGCAATTTGCTAAGTAAGACAGGAATCCCCAAAGCTTACCCTTACCTCTCAACAGCTCTGCCGGGGTACGTTTATTCATGGAACACTAGGTTCCTCTCATGTACCTCAAACTTCCATCAACAAAGGATATCATGCCTGAAGAGACCAGTTAAACATTACAAACTCAAACATACATGTAAAATCTTGAAAGCAAGGGAAGGACCTTAGGTGCAATTATAAACATGCCTTAATATTTCAAATACATCATCTAACTTATAGTATTGCTTCCGCAAAATTAAATTTACTGAACAAGAACTACTCTGTCTTACTTCTTTTGTTTAGTTGACACAACTTGCCAGTGTTGAAGTTAATTTAGAATGCATCATCTGTTTTAGGCAAGTTAACGGTAAGGAGAAATTTTTTTAAAATTTTGATTTGTTTTAGGGACATTACATTTCTCATGGTTGAATATAGTAAAAAATGGTTGAGCATGGTCGCTTATGGTTGATTATGATTGACTATGATTATTCATAGTTGATTTTAGTTGGATATCGTCAATAATGGTTTACTATAGTTATTAAAGATTAAATATGGTTTATAGTGGTTGTTCATGATGACCATGGTTGATTATGGTTGTTCATGGATGACCATGGTTGTTCATATTTGGTTGGCTCTCATTGGCTATTGTCAATGATGGTTTACTATAGTTATTAATGGTTGACTATGGTTGACGGTGGTTATTCATGACTGTCTATGATTAATTGTGGTTGATTACAATTAAATAACCATAATCAATCATAGTCAGTCATCAACAACCATGGTTAACCATGGTTGTTGATGAATTCCTATGATTGATTATGGTTATTCATGGATGAGCATGGATGTTCATGGTTGAATGTGGTCAACCATGGTTGAATATGGATGACCCTATTTGGTTGACCAAGGATGATTTTGATTGACCATGGATGATTATGGTTGACCATGGTTGACTATGACTGACCCTAGTTGGTTGAACAGGGATCTTCATGGTTAACCATTGCTGACCATAACTTACCATGCTCGACTATGTTTGACCATGGTTGACTATGATCCACCATGGTTGACTATGGATAACCCTAGTTGGTTAACCATGGTTATTCATGGTTTACTATGGTTGTTCATGGTTTCCCATCACTCTTCATGGTTGACCATGGTGTACCATGGTTGGTTATGGTTAACCGTGGTTATTCAGGGTTGACCATGGGTGACTATGGCTGACCATTGTTAACTATGGTCATTCATGGTTGACTATGGTGAATGACGGATGACAATGCTTAACTATGGTTGACCTTATGGCTGACCATGTTAATCCCTTTGGTTGAATATTGTTAACTATTGTTAGCCAACTATGATTGACCTTAATTGAATATGGTTGACTATGGTTTACCATAGTTGGTTAACCATGGTTATTCATGCCACGCTATGGTTTTTCATGGTTCACCATGGTTTTCCATGGTTGACCATAGTTGACTATAGTTTATCATGGTTATTCATGGTTGAAAATGGTTGCTCATGGTTGACTATAATCAATAATGGTTGACTATGGTTAACCATGGTTGTACATGGGTAACTATGGTTGACCATGGTTTCCAATGGTTGACTATGGCTAGTCATGGATGGGCATGGTTTTTCATGGTTCACTATGGTTGTTCATGGTTGATTGTTGATTTTCATGGTTGACTATAGTTGACTTTAAGTAGTAGACCAGGGTTGAGTATCGATGATTATGGTTGAACCGAGTTGGTCGACCACGGTTGAGTATGGTTGATTATGGTTGATTATGGCTAACTATTGTTAATTATGGTCGACCATGGTTGACTATAAACCATGGTGGACTTAAATCCATAGGTGACTTCAATCTATAGTTGAATTCAATCCATGGTTGACTTCAATCCATGGTTGAATTTGATCCATGGTTGAATTTGATCCACGATTGATTTCGATCGAATGTTGACTCCAATCCTTGGTTGAATCCAATCCATGGTTATCTTCAATCCATGGTTAACTTTAATCCGTGGTCGAATTCAAACCAAGTTTGAATTCAATCCATCTTTGACGTTAATCCAATGTCAACTTCAATCAAAGGTTGTCTTAAATCCATAGATTCATTTAAATCAAGGTTGGATTCAATCCATCATTGACTTCAATCTAAGAGTGATTTCAATTCACGATTGACCTCAATCCATGGTTAACTTCAATCCATAGTTTACTCCAATATAACCTTCAGTTCAATCCAAGGTTGACTTCAATCCACGAGTAGCTTGAATACAAGGATGATCTCAAGCTTGACTTCAATCCAAGTTTGTCTAAAAGGTTGACTTCAATCCAAGGTTGACTTCAATAAAAGGTTGACTTCAATCCGCGATTGAGTTCTGAATCCAAAGTTGACTCTATACCATGGTTGAATTCATTCCATTAATAATATTATTAACATTATTGACTTCAATCCATTATTGACTTTAAACCATGGTTGACTTTAATACAAGGTTGACTTTAATCCAAGGTTGACTTCAATCCATAGTTTCATTTTAAGCAAGGTTGGATTCAATCCATGATTACTTCAATCTAAGGGTGACTCCAATCCAAGGTTGACCTCAATCCATGGTTGACTTGAGTTCATAGTTGAATACAGTCCAAGGTTCAATTCATTCTAAGTGTGGCTTCAATCCACAGGTAACTCCAATCTAAGACTGACTTCAATATTAACTTCAATTGAAGGTTGTAACAAAGGTTGACTTTAATCCAAGGTTGACTTCAGTCCTAGATTGAATTGAATTCAAGGTTGACATGAATCCATGGTTGAATTTAATCCAAGGTTGAATTCAATCCAATAGTTGACCTCAGTCCATTAATCATATTAACATTAATGACTTCAATACATGGTTGAATTTAATACATGGTTGACTTCAATCTATTGTTGAATTTCAAGCAAGGTTGACTTCAATGCATAATTGATTTTAAGCAAGGTTGACTTCAATCAATAGTGGAATTTTAAGCAAGGTTGACTTCAATTCACAGTTGAATTTTAGGGAAAGGTTCATTTCAATCCAAGGTTAACTTCATTACATGGTTGAATTTAATCCATAGTTGACTTCAATCGATTATTAAGTTTTAAGCAAGGTTGACTTTGAACCATGGTTGACTTCAATTCATAGCGGACTTTAAACAATAGTTGAATTTTATGCAAAGCACAATTCAATTTGAGGTTGACTTCAATCCAATGTTGACATTAATCCATGCTTGACTTTAATCCATGGTTGACTTCAATCCATTGTTGAATTCCATCCAATGTTGTCTTCCATCCAAGGTTGACTTCAATCAGTGGTTGACTTCAATAAATGGTTAACTTCAATCCAACGTTGACTTCAATCCATGGGTGACTTCATTCAATAATTGAATTCTATCCATAGTTGACTTCAATCCAAGGTTGACTTCAATCCATAGTTGACTTTGAACCAAGCTTGAATGCAATCCAACGTTGGCTTCATTCAATAATTGAATTATCTGTATAATTGACTTCAATGCAAGGTTAACTTCAATCCATAGTTGACTTTGAACCAAGCTTGACTGCAATCAAAGGTTGACTTCAATCCATGGTTTAATTCAATCCAAGGTTGACTTCAATCCATGGTTTAATTCAATCCAAGGTTGACTATGGTTGATGATGTGTAATTATGTTTTTTATGGTTGACCATGGTTGACTATGATCAAGTCAAGGAAACGATGGTTGAGTATAGTTGACTATGTTTGAATCATATTGACCATGGTTGACCATGTTGAATTTTGGGTGTGTGACAATAACATGTTGATGAAGGGTGATGTCATAATGCCAATGTTTTTCTAGCATTATGAAGACTAAAACAATCCCATATGGTTAAGTTGTATTGTGGCATGTTTTTAATGTTGTTAATGATATTATTAATGTTAATATTCATGTTAATGTTAATATTATTGTTTCCAAACATTAACATCAATGTTAATTAAGCAACAATAATTCTAGAGGGCTATGTTAATGTCAATATTATGTCAAATCGTGAAAATGAAAGAGTAATAACTCTATAGGGTTATCTTATGGTTGAGGTTGATATTAATGTTTATTGATATTCTTTTTAATGTTGCTATTATTGTTAATATCAATGTTTTCAATGCTAACAACAAAGTTATTATTAATGTTGCTAGAATATTTATAATGTTAATATTAATAATATTTTTATAATAATGAACTATTAAAGATATTATTAAAGTTAATAATGCTAATATTAATATTAATGTTAAACATTACTAATATTAACAGTAATGTAATTATTAAAACTAGTGCAATTATTCATAGTAATGTAATGACTAAAACCAATGTGATTATTCATACTAATGTAATGATTAAAACTGATGTGTAATGTAATTTTTAAACTAATAGCAATGTGATTATTAATACTAATGTAATTATTAAAACTAATGTGATTATTAATACTAATGTAATTAAAAGTAATGTAATTATTAATATTAATGTAATTATTAAAATTGATATTGTTAAATATTAAAACTAATGTAATTATTAAAATTGATATTGCTAGTTATTAAAACTAATGTAATTATTAATATTAATGTTACAAGTTACTAATATTAATGTTAATATAGTTATTAAAACTAATATTAATATTAATGTTAAACATTACTAATATTAATGTAATGTAATTATTAAAATTAGAGTTATTATTCCTCTAACATACATTCAATTATGATATGATCGTAAGAATTATAGACTCTATTGTATTATTGCATTCCTCCTTTGGGAGATGTCATTGATGTAATTGATATTGTAAGAGTCAATGTAAAATCCTAACTGATTAGGTCGACCCGGAAAGATCTAGAAAGAATATTTTATTGTAAAGAGTATAGGTCGGCCCAGTTAGGTGACTTAGAGCTGACCTAGTTAGTAAAAGGTTAAACAAAAGTAGATTATAAATAGAGGATGACTTGCTCATTTGTATTCACTCATCTCACTCACACAATTTTGCATAGGAGAGAGAGAAGTTCACACAAGTGGAAGAGAAGATGATTTTGTGTTGGAGTTTATCTTTGTACATTTTGAATTCTATATTGAGGAAGTTTGTCGTGGTTTTCTCCCTTGTGGTTTCCCTGAGATAAATATTGTGTTCATTGTGTTTGTTGTGCTTGTATATATTTCAGTGACAGATTGTTTAGTGTTATTATGCTAAACAAGTAGAAAAATTAACATGGTCTTAGAGTAGTCCTAAAATAAAACATTGTGCAGCCTCCGTAACTGCAGAAACTAGGGCTTCTTGTTATGGGATCTCCCTCCATATATCAACTGAAAAAGAGGATGCATCTTACTTGCCTCACTAGGGTGCATCTTTCTGTCGAAGGAGATTTCAATTCTAAGAATTTTGACTTTTGGGTCCCCCACTACAGCCCGTGAGAACTAGGGCATGAATTTTTTGGATCATCTTCTCATATAATTGGGAGAAGGAGTACTTTGCTCAACTTGCCTTGACGAAGTGAATTTTCTCATCCAATCAGTTTTCCAAAATTTCGAAGTTGGAAAATTAGGGTTTCTCTGAAAAACACTAGGTCAAGGTAGAAGCAATTTTCAGAAGGACAACTTTTCTGATAAGTCTCAAATCTATTCTATTTATATTTAAGGTTTTCATATTATCAAGATGAAAAAAATACCAAGCTTGATGAGAAGCTTGAGGGAGCTGAGGACTTCAGGGAATGGAAATATAGAGTCATGCTCATTCTTGAAGAACATGACCTATAAGAATTTATAAAGGAAGCACTTACAGAACCATAGGGATATGAAGCCAAAGCAAGGCATAAGAAGAACATGGTCAAGGAAAAGAGGATCATAAATGATTCCATCAAATATCGCTTGATCCCTCAAGTGTCTTCAAAGAAGACTCCAAAAGATATGTTTGATGCCTTGAACAACCTGTTTGAAGGAAAGAACATTAATAGGAAGATGACCTTGAGAAATCAACTCAAGGGAGCCTAGATTTTGAAGTCTGAGTCCATGCACTCATACTTCTCCAGAGTGTCCTATATCAAAGAAAAATTAGAAGCTATTGGAGACACTATAGAAGATGTTGAAGTTGTGATGACCACTCTGAATGGTTTCCCTAGATATTGGAAACCATTTGTTCATGGAATATGTGCTAGAAAGAAACTGAGCTAGTTCAGACAACTATGGGAAGAGTGTGTGCAAAAGGAAGAGAGAATAACAGTGAGAGAGAAGAAACTAAATGACAATGTAGATCAATATTTGGGAACTTATGCCAAACGTGGAAGGAAAAGGAAGAATGATGTACGTTTCCGTGAGGACTCTCCAAGAAGATCTCAAGGACCTCAAAAGATAAAGAAGTTCAAGAGAGACCTATCTTCAGTTGAATGTTAGTCCTGTCACAAGAGACAACACATTGCGAGATATTTTCCACTCAAATATGGAAAACATAAGAAGCAGAAGAAGAGATTTCATGCTCATGCACTGGAAAATAATGAGTATGATGAAGAAGTGAAAACCAGAGAAGATGAAGACTCCAGTGAGGAGTATGTACTAATATCAACCCTCACTGGTTCAGTATCTCATGAAAGTGATACTTGGATAGTAGATAGTGGAGCTTCAAAAAATATGACGGGATACAAAGAATCCCTCTCACATATAATACAGAAGGAATCTCCACATAAGGTAAAGCTTGGAGATGGCTATCAATATCCCATCAAAGAAATGGGAGAAGCCTCTCACAAATTCGACGTTGGAAAGTCCATAAACATGAAGGATGTACTTTATGTACCAGTTTTGAACAAGAAACTTCTATCTATTTCAACATTAGATAACAAAGGTCTTCGAATTGCATTTATAGATAGTGAAGTTCTTATGTGGACAAAGGGGAAGACTATCAATGATGCAGTAGTCGTTGGAGTAGAAGAAGGAGGATTGTACAAGCTTAAGGGTCGTGAATATGCAACACTAATGACTAGAACCATGAGCCCCTGTGAACTATGGAATAGAAGACTAGCTCATGTACACTACAAAGCCTTACCAATAGTAAGTAAGGTGGTGATTGTACTACTAGAAATCCAGGTTGATCATGAAGGAGTATGAAAAGGATGTGCTCAAGGAAAAAAGTACGAAGAATCCATTTGCAAGAAGTGACAAAGAATCTAAAGGTAGTATGGATATTATTCACTCACACATTTGTGGACCTATGTCCACCACTTCATTAAACATGTATGTTTACTATGGTTCTTTTATTGTTGATTACTCCTGCAAAACATGGATTTATTTTCTGAAAAATAAGAATGAAGTCTTTGAAAGGTTTAAGGAATTTAAATCTCTTGTATAAAACCTCTCTGAAAAGAAGATAAAGATACTAAGGACAGTTAATGGAGGGGAATACACTTCAAGAAAATTCAAATATTTATGTAAACAAGCAGCGATTAAGAGGGATCTTACTATTCCCTACAATCCACAACATAATGGTGTAGCTGAAAGGAAGAATGGAACCATCACGGAAGCAGTGAAGGCTATGATCCATGATCAAGACTTACCCATGCATCTATGGGAAGAAGCAACTAGAACCACAGTATATGTACGTAATAGAATCTCTCACTGTGCTCTTGGAAATAAGACCCCAAAAGAGATGTTTACCGGTATGAAGCCTAAAGTCAGTCATCTAAATATATTTAGATGTCCAGTATTTATCCACATTTCAAAAGAGAAGAGATCGAAGTTGGAACCTTTACGAAAGAAGGGAATATTTGTGGGTTATAGTGAGTAGTAAAATTCTTACCGTATCTACATCCTAGGATTCCACTAGATTGATCTTGGACGGGATGTTACATTTGATGAAGACGCAACCTTCAACAAATCCAATAAAAATCATGAGTATGAATAGGAGCATGAAGCTCCTAGAGTTACAGAAATTAATAATGCACTAGATAGAAATGTTGAAGAAGAACCTATTCCAGAAGATCATGATATGACAGAACCTCACAGACCTGAGAAAACACCTCAAGAGGAAAATCCATGGAAGAGAAGACCATCTTGGGCACAAGAATTAATACAATATGTAGGAAGATATGGTGCTCCAGAAGGAAGCAAGATACCAAGGACATATTCCAGTTATGTAGTCTTGATGTACAAGAACCCACATAATGGAGTGGAGCACACTATTAGGGTCTCCTGCAAGGAGACTAGGATCAAGAGAGATCCTACCAAACAAACAAAGATAAGTATTTGAATTGTTGTTCACATATTTATCTTCCTGGATTTAATATGTGTATTATGCATGTTAGAATGTTTGAATTGATGAAAAAAATATGCATGTGATGGGTAAGTGGCCTATGGTGGCGTACAACATGGGCGATTGCTACTTATCTAGAATGAAACCTCTTTGCTGACATATTGGGAGTAGTGCACACTCTTAATAATTTTCTAGTAGATATGGAAGGCATATAGAAAGTTACCGTATGAATATAGGATATGGATGAATGTTGTGGCTAAGATAGTTGCACGTCTACGTGAACTTGTCATTATTAATATGCTTTGGAAACTATGAAATGTTTCTAACCATCCAACTGAACTTCACTTGTAGGAAATATCATGTACAATCACCTACAAATGAAGAATGATGAGATTTACATAGAACAAGACTTATGAAATCAAGAAGTACAAAGCAATGGTTCTCTCAGAAAGAGGGAGTCGACTATGACAAGATGTTTCTCTAATGGCCTAACATAGTGGTGTATATTACACCATATAGATTGTGGAATCGAAGTAGAAGACGATATCGAGAAACCTCCAGGACTCAAGACTCTCTACAAAGAACCACATGTGTGCATATTGAAGAAGAATTTGTACGGGCTCAAAAGGCACCTATGGAATAGGATGATCACCTAGAGTGATGATGATGATTGGAGCTTCTTCCAATGAAGGAGCAACATCCAAAATGACCTCCCTCGAAAGAGGGAGTAGTTCTAGTCCTTAGGGACAGATGTTAGTCCAAGGGTGATTAAAGAAAAGTACTTGCCGACTGATAGAGTTCCAGTCCTTACGTGACTGATGCTTGTCTAGAGGTGACTGATTCTGGTCCAAGGGTGACTAAATATTAGTACTTGACGACTGATAGAGTTCGAGTTCTTAGGTGGCTGATGCCTATCTAGAGGTGACTGATGTTGGTCCAAGGGTGACTGAAGATCCGTACTTGCCGACTGATAGAGTTCTAGTCCTTAGGTGACTGATGGTGGTCCAAAAGTGATGGATGCCAGTCCGAGGGTGACCGAGGATTAGTACCTGCCGACTGATAGAGTTCCAACCCTAATGTGATAGATGTCAGTCCAGACATGACTGATGCCGATCCAAGGGGGACTGAACAAAAGTACTTTTCGACTGATAGAGTTCCATTCCTTAGGTGAGTGTTGTCGATCTAGAAGTGACTGATGCCGGTCCAAGTGTGGCTAAATATCAATACTTGCTGAATGATAGAGTTTTGGTTCTTAGGTGACTGATGCCAATCCAGGGGTGTATGAAGATCAGTACTTGCTAACTGATAGTGTTCCACTATCTTGTTTTACTAATGATTGATATTGTTGTTCTAGTATTTTTTTTATTGATGGTTGATGATGATGCTCTAGTAGAGGATGTTGCTAATGATGTTCCAATAGAGGATGTTGTTAATGATGTTCCAGTAGAGGATGTTGTTGACGATGTTCCAGCAGAGGATGTTTTTGCTGCTGATGTTCCAGCAGAGGATGTTGTTGATGATGATGTTCTAGCATAGGATGTTGCTGATGATGTTCCAAAAAAGGATGTTGCTGATGATGATGTTCCAACAGAGGATGTTGCTGATGATGTTCCAGTAGAGGATGTTGTTGACGATGTTCCAGTAAAGGATGGTGTTGATGATGATGTTACAATAGAGGATGTTGATGATGATGGTACAAAAGAGGATAATGTTGATGATGATGTTCCAGCAGAGTATGTTGCTGATAATGTTCCAACAAAGGATGTTGTTGATGATGATGTTCCAGCAGATGATGATTTTGTTGATGATGTTCTAGTAAGAGGATGTTGCTGCTACTGCTGCTGATGATGATGATGATATTCAAGTAGACAATGATAATGATGCTGATGCTGATGATGCTGATGACAATATTCCAATAGATAATGATAATGATGTTGATGAGGATGTTCCAACAGATGATACGCAAGGCATATGATGATCCAAAACTTCCTACTACATATAGAGATTCATAAGTCAGTTGTGCAGTTGTTGATGTTTCCCACAAAATACCTTCCTAGTTAAGAGGGAGTGTTAAAGAAATGTAACTACAAAAGCTATTCTAGATGTATTTGTCTATTGTATTATTGCATTCCTCCTTCGGGAGATTTCATTGATGTAATTGATATTGTAAGAGTCATTAAAAGAGTCAATGTAAAAACCTAACTGATTAGGTCGGTCTGGAAAGATCTAGAAAGAATATTTTATTGTAAAGAGTACAGGTTGGCCCAGCTAGGTGATTTAGAGCCGACCTAGTTAGTAAAAGTTCAATTCAAAAGTAGAATATAAATAGAGGATGGGTTGCTCATTTGTATTCACTCATCTCACTCACACAAGTCCGCATAGGAGAGAGAGAGAAGTTCGTACAAGTGGAAGAGAAGCTGATTTTATCTTGGGGTTTATCTTTGTACTTTGTAAATTCTATATTGAGGAATTTTGTCGGGGTTTTCTCCCTTGTGGCTTTCCCGAGAGAAATATTGTGTTCATTTTGTTTGTTGTGCTTGTATTTCTTTCAGTGATAGATTGTTTAATGTTTTTATGCTAAACAAGTAGAAAAATTAACACTCCCAAAGTGACAATGACACTATGATGTAGTGACTCATACACATGATGCTTACACATATATCGCTACCCTAAAAAAACATGGTAGACTTCAACTGGGGCCACATCACACAGTACCTTGTCTTTGAAAGGCTTGATTCCATATGGTAGATAACACTTATGGCTGACACATATATCTCGTCCCTAACTTATCCAACCAATGGTGTATGGATGCGGGTGTGTTCATGTCAATAGCTCCAATATCTTGATGAATTATTTTGAGATGAGGTTCTTTTGGTTGCTTTTGTCAAAAAAAAATGTGGATGGTTCCCTTCAACCACATTTGTGAGTGGAATAGGAACTCTTCCTCCTCTGACCCTTCTATTTCCTCTAGCTAAATCCACGTGGTAGTGACAGTGACATTGGGTTCTGCATCAATGATCCACTTCCTCATGTCTACAATTGTGATATTGGGTTCTGAATCAAAGTCAGAACCGAGATCTGATTCTAAATCTTTGATCTCGACCAACAATGACTACTTTGAGAAACATCCATCACTTTTATTCCAAGGGTTTTTGTGGAACTTGCACCACTTCCTCGAGCCCTTATTTTTCTTTTTGTTACCCTTTTTTTCTTGTGGTTTGGATTGGTTGTCCCAGAGTTGGTTTTCCTAACTCCGTCCTTTGTTTTGTGATGGAGGGTTTTTTTTTGCCTTGCTTCTGTAGTGGATTTGTCAAAATTCTTGCTTGTTCTTTTGTTGAAAATTCTTCTCAATTTCGACAACACACTGATAAGTGGCTCTGAGTGAAGACATTTCAACACTACAAAAATCTAACCCTTTATCGAGGGTTAAGGCTTGTAGGGGTCTTGAAAAAACCACCTCCAAAATATTTTTAGATCTTTTGGGGCAGTTTTTGAACCCCGCCCCAAAATTCATGAAAATTGAACTTTTGGTGGTGGTTTTTTAACAACTGCCTCTAAAAGTTTGATTCTCATGATTTTTAGAGGGGGTTTTAAAATGACCACCCCTAAATGTGTTTTTCAAGGTGGTTTGTTTAAAACCACCTCTAAAAGTCATGACAAATGAATTTTTGGAGGTGGTTTTCAACAACCACCTCTTAAAGTTTTATTTTTATGACTTTGGGGAGGGGAGTTTAAAACGATCGCCCCTAAATGTGGTTTTGAAGGAATTCTTTTGACAACCCCCCAAAAAGCCATGCAAATGTTACTTTTGGAGGTAGTATTTTAACAACCTCCTTGAAAAGTTCAATTCTCATGTCTTTTGGGAGGGGTTTAACAAGACCGCCCCTAAATATATATTTTTAAGGCATTTTTTGACAACCCCCTCCCTAAATGTCATGAGAATTTAACTTCTGGAGGTGGTTTTTTCAAACACCCCCACCTTAAAAGTCATAAAAATTTAACTTTTGGAGGCAGTTTTTTAAAACCCCTCCAAAAAGTCATGAGAATTGAACTTATGTAGGCAGTTGTTTACAACCTGTTAGAAAAACAGGATCGCAGAGCAATAACAATAAACATAAATGAAAATATAATCACACATACACATTACAAGAGAGACACAAATATATCATGGTTCACCCAAGATGGGCTACGTCCACACTAAAGTTGCCAGTCCTTATTATTATACCGTCCAGCAAAGTGAAGGGATACAACCTGCAGCACAGCCGCTGTACTTCCTCTTCACTATCTCACAATCTCTCTTCTTGATCTCAAAGATCTTTACAAAGCATAAAACCTAATACATCAAACCTATCCATGCTACAATGTCTTTCTTTTATAAGGGAAATAAAATGGGAAAATACCATAGGTTACCGAAAACCATGGGCCCGTAAATTGTTGGCAAAAATAGCCACAAAAAATTTTCTCGGGGGCGCTGCCCCTGAATGTTCGTGGGGCCTCTACCCCCGAACCCCAAGGTTGGGGAATGAATGTACAATCCTCTAAGGTGCACAACTGAGACAATATCATCTATGAGACTGGAAGATCTAGCTCCACAACCAACAATCTCCCACTTGGAGACTAGTTACAACAACTCCACCGCTGTTGTACTTGTTGGACCATGGACTTGGAAACTTTCTCATCTTCACCTTCATGCTAGAAGGCCAACTCAAACCGAGCAGGAACTCAGTTTCTCTCTGGTCACAGCCTTTGTGAACATGTCTGCAGGATTCTGGCTAATATGTATCTTTTCCAACTTCAATAGTTCATCTTCTAGAAGAGAGCATATGAAATGGTACTTGAGCTATATATCTTTAGTCCTAGAATGGAATGTTGAGTTATTTGCAAGATGAATGGAACTCTGAATGTCACTATACAACCTACTATCCTTCTGCTTCTTACCCACTTCCTCCATAAACCTCTACAACCAAATCATCTCTTTACTAGCCTCTATAACAACAACATTCTCTGCTTTTGTTGTTGAAAGTGCAACAACCTTTTGCAATCTTGAAATCCAACTTACAATTGTTCCACCTACAGTAAACACATACTTTTTGGTGCTCCTCTTGCTATCCTTATCACCAGTCATATCTGCATCAACATATCCTTGTAGAACAGTGTCTGAACCTCCAAAACATAATGCCTGAGTGGTAGTACCTCTCAAATACCTGATAATACACTGTACTGCCTTCCAATGTTCTTTACCTGGATTGTTCATATATCTGCTCACAACTCCCACTACATGTGCAATATCTGGTCTTGTGCACACCATGGCATACATCAAGTTGCCAACTGCTGATTGATAGGGAATCTTGGACATGTAATCTATCTCTTCCTATGTCTTGGGACACATTTCCTTACTTAGACTGAAATGGCTAGCCAAAGGTGTACTAACTAGTTTTGCATTCTGCATTCTGAACCTCTCCAACACCTTTTGTATGTACTCACCTTGAAACAATGTCAATTTTTTATTTTTCCTGTCTTTTGTTATTCTCATACCAAGGATTTGCTTTGCATCACCCATATCCTTCATCGAAAATGAATTACCTAACCTCCTTTTGAGTACATTTATATCCTGCATGTTAGACCCTGCAACAAGCATGTCATCCACATACAATAACAAGATAATATAACTTCCATTGTCTATCCTCTTGAAATAAACACAGTGGTCAGAATGACATCTACTCTAACCTTACAAGCCATACAAGCTCTTTTTCAACCTGCATACCATGCTCTCCTTACCTTTGACCTCATACCCTTGTGGTTGCTGCATATATATCTCTTCCTTCAAATCCCCATGGAGAAAGGCTATTTTACATCTAACTGTTCAATATGCAAATCTTCTACCGCCACTAAACTTAAGATAGTTCTAATTGAAGTCATCTTAAAAACAGGGGAAAATATTTTATCAAAATCTATACCTTTCCTATGTGCAAACCCCTTTACAACAAGTCTCGCCTTGTACCGCTTCTTACCTCCTTCTTCTTCCTTCAACCTGTAAATCCATTTGTTCTACAATGCTCTTTTACCACCAGGAAAATGAACCAAATCCCAATTCTGGTTTCCTACCAATGAGTGCATTTCCTCATCCATGCCTTGCTCCCACTTCTTTCTAGTTTCCACCTGCATTGTTTCTTCATAACACTCTGGTTCACCAGCATCAGTCATCAATAAATAATACATTGAAGGAGAGTATCATTCAGGGAGTCTACTTAATTTGGTAGATCTTCTTGCAGTTGCAGGAGTTTCAGGAACTTGCTGTTGTTCTTGATTTTCTGGCACCTTTGGAACTTCATTTTCTTTAATTTCATCAAGTATTGTGTACTCTGTGTTTTCCTTTTCCTGTTTCTTTCAATGCAACTGATCTTTATACATGACCTTTTCATTGAATATCACATCTCTACTCCTAATTATTTTGTTATTTTCATAATCCCATAAGCCATAACCAAAATCATCAACCCCATATCCAATAAAGGTACTTTTTTTGGATTTAGCTCCAAGCTTTGTTCTATTATCTTTAACAATATGGAAAAATGCTTCACAACCAAACATTCTAAAAAATAAGTAGTTTACCTTTTTACCCGTCCATGCCTCCTCTGGAATACCACCATCCAAAGCACTTGAAGGTCCTCTGTTTGTTAAATAAACAACAGTATTTACAGCATCCGCCCAAAACTGTAATGGAAACCCTACATGCAATCTCATACACCTTGCATGCTCCATGATCGTTCTGTTCATCCTTTCAGACACACCATTTTCTTGTGGTGTTCCTGGGACTGTCTTCTCTCTACGAATCCCATGGTATGAACAGTAACTATCAAACTCCTTGCAGCAGTACTCACCTCCATTATCAGATTTGAGACACTTCAACCTTTTACCTGTCTCATTCTCAACCAAAGCTTTCCACTTCTTAAAAGTAGAAAACACATCAGATTTCTGTCTAATGCAATTAACCCATGTTTTCCTAGTTGCATCATCAATAAATGTAACATAATAATGAGAGCCACCAAGATATTGTACCTGAGCCGGTCCCCATACATTTGTATGCACAATCTATAACTTTTCATTCTTCTTCTATTTCCCATCCCTGATAAATCTGACTCTCTTCTATTTTCCATAAACACAGTTCTCACAAAATTCAAAACTTACCTTCTTCAAATCTAGCAGCAACTTCCTTTAGTGGAGAACCTGCATCCCCTTCTCACTCATGTGGCCAAGCCTATGATGCCACAATGTTGTATATGTTCTTGTGGAAGTTAAAGAGATAGAATGGTAAGTATTAGGAGGACATAAATACAACGTACCTACCCTGTCTCCGTTTTCTATCACCGTTGATCCTTTAGTGATCTTCCACCACTTTTCTCCAAATGTAGATAGACAGGCGCCATCTCCCAACTACCTTGTTGAGATCAGCTTTCTTTTCATAGCAGGAATATGCCTTACATCTTTCAACATCCAATTAGTTCCATTCTTAACTTTTATCCATGCCTTACCCATTCCAACAATTTTACATGGCTAACCATCACCCAATAAAACATGTCCAAAATTGCCTAGAACATAATCATGAAAGTATTTCCTATGGGGTGTAGCATGACATGAAGCCCATGAATATACTACCCAATAATCACTAGTATTATCTAATACAAGAATCAAAGCATCTTGTAACACATCACCTATTACATTTGCTTCCCGGGTAGTTTCCTGCTGTGCATCTCCTTTCTTCTTTACAGATCTGCAGTCTTTCTTTATATGTCGTTTCTTTCCACAGTTCCATCACTCTACCTTTCCCAGTCTAGACTTGGATCTACCCATTTTAGAATTGCCACAATTACCTTGGCTCTTTCCTCTCTCCTTTTGTCTTCCCCTGCTCTCCATGGTCAACACATTACCTGATGTCTCACCTATGCTTTTTCTTCACATTTCCTCACTAAGAATAACACCAATAACATCATCAAATTTCAAGGTGTTTGAACCAGAGACAGATTTACTTACAACCATGACCAAGCTATTCCAACTTTCTGGAAATGAACACAAGATTAGAAGAGCCCTAACCTCATCATCAAAGTTCACACTTACAGAACTTAGTTGATTTGTAACCGTATTAAGCTCATTTAAATGATCAGTAACAGATCCACCTTCGGACATCTTCATATTAAATAAATGCTTCATTAGAAATACCTTGTTGGAGGCCGAGGGTTTTTCATACAGCTTACCCAATGCGCTCATCAAACCCTCCGTTGTCGTTTCTTTTGAGATATTGAAAGCCACCGACGAAGCCAGGCTCAGTCGTATTGTTCCCAGAGCGTTTCTGTCAAGAACCTCCGATTCTTCATCCTTCATGGCCGTCGGCTGCTTTGCTCTTCCTCCCAACAGTAGGAATAGATCCTTCTGGTACAGATAATCCTCCATTTTCATCTTCCATAACATGAAGTTTTGGCCGTTAAACTTCTCGACCTTAAACTTTCCTTCTTCTTCCATTGCTTCCACTCGGACTAGAAACCCTAGTTTCCTGCGGGTTTATCTGCCAAATAGACCTTCGGCTCTGATACCAATTGTTAGAAAAACAAGATCACAAAGCAATAACAATAAACAGAAATGCAAATATAATCACACATACAGATTACAAGAGAGACACAGATATATCGTGGTTCACCCAAGATGGGCTACGTCCACACTGAAGTTGCCAATCCTTATTATTATACCATCGAGCAAAGTGAAGGGATACAACCTGCAGTACAGCCGCTGCACTTTCTCTTCACTATCTCACAGTCTCTCTTCTTGATCTCATAGATCTTTACAATGCATAAAACCTAATACATCAACCCTAGCCATGTTACAATGTCTTTCTTTTATAAGGGAAATACAATGGGAAAATACCACAGGTTACCCAAAACCATGGGCCCGTAAACTGTTGGCGAAAACAGCCCCAAAAATTTTTCTCGGGAGCATTTCCCTCGAACCCCCATTTCTCGGGGGCGCTGCCCCCAAACCCACAACCCCCATAACTTGGGGGCATTTCGCCCAAACCCCAAGGTTTGGGAATGACTATACAGTCCTCTAAGGTGCACGACTGAGATAGTATCATCTATGAGATTGGAAGATCTGGCTCCACAACCAACACAACCTTCTCGTAAAGTCCAATTCTCATAAAAACGAATTTAGAGAAGGTTTAAAACAATTGCCCCTAAATATATTTTTCAAGGTGGTTTTTGACAACTTCCCAACAAGTAATGAGAATGTAACTTTTGGAGGCGGTATGTTAAAAACTGCCTCCATAAGTCAAATTCTCATGAATTTTAAGGGGGGGTTATAAAGAATACCCCTAGCTATTTTCAAGGTAGTGTTTTGAAAACCCCCTTAAAAGTAATGAGAATTGAACTTTTGGAGCTGATTTTGTTAAAAAAACCATCTCCAAAATCTTTGTTTTAGATACAGTTTATATATGTCTTGTTCTATTGTGGCAGTTGCATCATGTGTTTGGGGTTATACGGGGCACTGATATATAGATAGTGATATTGGTTTATGTTGGAAATATCATGACCAATAATGAGACAGGGGGGTCATTAATCAGTATTGGGCACTTTTTAACCAATTTATCCTTCAATTTAAATTATGTTAGCAACATTCATCATTAGTTATCATTCATGTATAAACATACCATAAACAGAAAGTAAACAATGCACATCACACAAGGATTTTACATGGAAACCCAGTGGGGACAAAAACCACAGAAACTTATCTTCAAAGTTTCAATGTTTACAAGCTAAGATTGAAGGAGAGTCCCACTGCTTGAATTTTAGGCTCCAACCTGATGGGATCTAGAACTCCCTATATGTTCCATCTCCAACTAGAAGCTTAGGTTCAAACATCTCCCTGAATATAAATATATATGAGAGAATATAAATGTGTCTTAATCAATGTATGTCACTATCTCTGTCACTGCCTATCATTGTACCTACCACTTCCTATCACTATCACTATCATTTTCACACACTGTCACACTATCACTATCATACCATAATCATAGTACCATATTGTCATCAATAAGCATAGAAACAATCATCCATATTCTTCATGCAAAAATATTAGGGTAAAACGCTAATTCAAGCCTAGAAACTGAAACCCTAGGTCATGCAAATTGAGGACTCTTGATAAAACTTGATAACCCTTGCAAATTAAAAATGTCCTTTATCTCCTCTTGATTGCACATAAGAAACTTGCTTGATTTGATGATGAAATCATGTAAAATGAAGGTGTATTTATACCCTTACAAGGAGATGTTTAACTTTTCATGAGTCCAACCTATAAATTTGATAAATACATATTGCAGGGGAATTTCACATATATTTATGTGCTCCATCATGTCCCTTAACCATAGGACCACTTACATACAAAATATTTTACATAAACAAGGATTTTTGTGCACATGAAGAGGGGCTTTGATACCCATAGGAGGGGATTTATGTCCATAAAATTGGATATACTTTCTTTGTCGCATGGATGATGATTTGTTGTATATTGTAGATATTTTTTTCCCTTACAAAATATGTGATTGACCTTTTCCATTGTCCCTTTCTTCTATTTTGACCTTTTATTTGTACTAGACCTTTGACATCAATGACAACTAGCTTGATCTTTAATTTGACATAAAACCTTGCTTGATATTTGACATCAAGGACAACCTTGTTCAACAATTTATATATAACTTTGACAAATATGACATATATAACTATTGTTTTACACACCCACACCCACACAACATGCCACACAAAGCATGATATTATTTATCATTAAAGCATATAATGACATTGTTAGATTTTATTCAAGAAGCTTGAGATACAAAATAATCAACCCGCCAAACGAGATAGGAACAACCTCGCTTTGCAACAAATTTTTGATATTGACAACTCATTGTAGTCTGAATAGATGTAATTTAATGTGATAACAACTAATATAGTGATAAAAAGCATCCTGCATCATGTTGAATAAGGTTTCCAATGATGTCAAACTCTATGTGTATATAACCTTGAAAGTGGTCCCCTTATGGTGTAGTGGTTACGCATGGCACTCACAGGAAGGCACTTTGTGTTGTACACATATGGAGCAAACCCCTAAAAATATTTCTAAGGTTTCCCCTAAGTAATGTTGGTAAGAAAGGTGAAGAAACCTCTAAATAAGGGTGTTGGGGTGACATGACCATAATGTTATGGTCACATAACTCATGGTGAAGAAGGCCCTAAGAAGCCCTTAAGTTACCCTTAAAATGCATGGAAGATTACCCTATCAAAATGAGTAAATATACCCTAAAAACATTTTACCTTAGAAAAGGATTAAAGTTATATTTAATATGAAATTAGAGAGAAAAAGGGTCATATTTAATATTTAAAATATTAAAGTGAAAAGTTCAACATGTTGAAAAGGAATTAATTTTATTTTAAAGACAAGCCAACCCCTTGAAAAAAAAAGATTCAAAGCTTGGACTAACCTTGTAAAAGGAATTAAATTCATACATTATATGTCATGTCCACAGATCCCTTAGTGTAAAAGGTTAACGTATGCACTTGTATAAATACAAATTAGGCTTCTCACTTTAAAAACATATAAATCACCTTTCTTATGATATTTTATATAATATCTTATGTGAAGGGAGACATGAATTAATGTGTAGGTTTGAAGTCTTAAGGAAAGTTTGTGAAGGAGTTTTGAAGTGTGATGAACCTCCAACAATTAATTAATGAAAATGCACGATATTTCAGAAATAACAGAACTCAGAATAGATTTATTGATCGTGGGCCACTTCGAGGGGGAAACCTCCTTTGAGCAAGCTCAATACAAATAACTTATGGATTCCTTCATTGGCCTCAGCACATACTTATATACTAAGTCTATGTGCCAATACTATGTATCAATAGCATGGAACAAATAATACTATGGGACGACTTACAAAGCATATGCACCCAATAGTATGGATCAATACCATGGAACATATAATAATATGGGATAACACAAACTATGGATCAATACCATGGAACACATAATACTACGAGACGACTTACAAAGCATATGCGTCCAACAAAAATATACTAATAGTAAAGAGAAGTGTTGACATGGGTTCCTAACATCCCGTCCCCCTTAGAAAAACCTTTGTCCTCAAAGCTTTAGATGTGGAAATTGATGCTGAATCTGAAGGAGTGGTTCCCATGTAGAATCCTCTAGTTGCATTCCATACCACTGAATTAAGACCTGTGTGATAGATCGAGAATGAAGATGACGAGTGCATCTATTGAGGATGGCCTCTGACTCCAAAAGGATGGATCCTTAGTTATCCAGTTCTGGTAAAATAGTTTGTCGTCTGGTATTGGTGCCAATAACTTTCGCGAGACAAGAGACATCGGATACTGGATGAATGTGGGAAGAAGGAGGAAGTTCCAATTTATAAGCAACAGACCCAATATTCTGAAGAACCTTATCGGAACCATAGATCATTGGAGCGAGCTTATGACGCCCTTTTAGTTTTAGGGAGGATTGCTTGGAAGGCTGTAGATGAAGAAAAACCATATCACCTGCTTGAAAAGTGTGCTCAGAATGGTGTTGATCGGCTTGTTGTTTCATTCGAATTCTTTCCATGTGAAGATTGTCCTGCAAAATGCGAAGAATCTGATAGTAGTTTCGAAGAACCGTGTCAATTTCCTGAACTAGTGAATTGTTGAGGATGTATGGAAGAAGAATTGGCGGTGCTTGACCATATATTGCTTCATATGGAGTCATTTTAGATGCAATATTGTACCACCATTCAACGAGAGGGAGCCACTTATCCCACTAAGGTTGTTGGTCGAAGGTGATGCAATGAAGATATTTTTCCAAACATTTATTGGTAATTTCAGTTAAATCATCTCTTTGTGGGTGACACCCTGAACTCATCTGTAGTTTGGTTCCAGTGTGGCGAAATAGTTCTGTCCAAAAATGATTGGTGAAAGTTGCATCGTGATCGGAGACAATGGAAGAAGGTATTTCATGAAGACGAAAGATATGGTCCAGGAAAATTTGTGCGACTAAGGAGGCTGTATAGTCTTGGTTGAGGGCACAAAATTGACTATATTTGTAGAGGTGAGCAACCACAACCAAAATCATTCTCTTCTCTCCATATTTAGGGTTCCCTTCAATGAAATCCATAGAAATATATGTCCAAATCCGTGTAGGGATGGGAAAGAGTTCGATAAATCTTGGAAGGAGTGTCGTTTCACCCTTGTTGAGCTCGAAAGTATCACATTCAGCCACCATCTATTGAATTGTACTTTTCATTCCCTGCCAAAAGAAGTTATGTTGTGCCCACTCATACATTTTGAGGAACCCAGAGTGCCCTGCCGGTGGAGAAGCATGGAGTTCGTAGAAGACATGCTGTTGAAGATATGTGCTTTGGGGAAGCACCAGATGACCCTTGTATCTCAGGAAGGCACCATCCCAAGAGTAATGCATTATAGTAGAAGGGTTGCTGGCCAACCATTGGATGATTTGAGATAATGAGGAGTCATTGACATAACCCTGTTGAACATATGGCAACCAATTTGGAATAGGCGTAGAAATAGCTGAAAGAGAAACTAGGTCATCAAATGTGCGAGAAAGAGAAGATGCCACTAGATTTTCCTTACCCTATTGTAATTGATCTCATAGGAATAACACATGAGTTTTCTAACCCATTTCTGTTCTGCTGAGGAGGGGACCCATTGTTCCAGGAAGTATTTCAGACTCTGATGATCAATCTTGATGCAGAAATAATTCCATAATAGGTATGGTCGCCACTTCTGTACTGCATGCAAAACAACCATCATTTCCTTCTCATATGTAGAGGTGGCTAAATTCTTACCGGCTGCATATCTATCCAAAATTTGTTGTAGATACAAAGGAGTAGTGGAGACCGTTGATGAGCGCATCTGAATGGAATGGAACTGAGCAATGACACCATGTAAATTATTCTTAAGGATCGTTTCCATGCGATGTGAACTGATGATGTAGAGAGACCCTAATTGTAAGCGTGTCAATGTGTGTTTTTTTCCATTGACTGAAAACTGCATCCAAAGTTCAGCAAAATCCCATAATATGGGGCCAAGTGTGCATAACCATTGAGTGCCCAAAACCACATCACATCCTCCTAAGGCCAAGGAAAACATGTGAGAGTGCAGGTTATAATATCCCATATAGATATGCACATTGCGACACTTCCCCTTGCAAGGTAAGGTGCCCCCATTGACAATCATGACTTCAAAGTTGGAGCAAGGATGGACAAAACAATCATCATGTTTGGTGATTCGAGGGTCAATGAAGTTATGAGTGCTACTAGATTCAATTAGTATTGTAAGAGGGAGCTTCTTGAAGTAACTCCTAACCTATATTGTTTGTGGGGTGGTGACTCTGGCCAAAGCATGGAGAGATATCTCTTTGTATTCGTCCTGAGACGGAGGGTCAGCAGGAGGTTGTTGAATGTCGACTTGATCATCTATTGTATCTAGAGCTTCTTCACTAAGTTCAGAGGCAGGCGGAGAATACACAGCTAAGAGATAGAGATTTTTCTCAACACATCTATGGTTCCGACTGAATTTGTCATCACAATTATAGCAAAACCCTTTTTCTCTACGTGCCCGCATATCTGCATCAGACAAATGCTTGATAGAAGTTGGTCGAGGAGCTGATGTGATGGGAGGTTGTTGGGAAACCATATTTCAGAATGGAACAAAAGTGGATTTGGAGTGTTGTTGGGATGTGATCTTGTCCTCCGCCAACCTATCCAACCCTAGTAATTCCATCATTGTGTTGGGACAGAACATTTTAACCTCTCATTGGATTGCATCCTTGAGACCACTGATAAGAAAATGTTAAATTTTTAGAATTTACTTCAATCTGATCTAGGATCTTAACTTAGAGAACAACATGTACAACAAATCTACAGCATATCAATCATGGACACAATAATGAAAGCGCACAAGAGACACAGAGTTTACTTAGGGAAAACCATAAAGGTAAAAAACCCCAATAACTTCCTCAGAGATAGATAGAGCAATGATACAACCAGAATACAAGAGATAGTCTTCTCCTAGTAGCAGAGCCTCCTCCTCCACAAGTGCTCCACTCTCCCAAGTGTGAGTGAGATAATAGAATGTGTAAAATGAGAGAGACACACTCTCTATTTATACACTAACTTGACTTGACCTTTACTCAACTAGGTCGGCCTCAACTTAACCACTTAACATAATGCTGACTGGGCTGACCCCCACTAGGGTGGTCTAATGACCCTTTCACCCACATGACTTATATAGGGCCGGCCCCAACAAGGTGGTCTAATAACCCATCAAGTATAAGTTACGACACTTACAATATAAATGACGATACTTCCGTAAAGAGGAATAATAGCATCTCTATAGGAATACAATATACATATATGTGAAATACATTCCGAAGTTACATATACATCAACACTCCCTCTTAACTAGGAAGGTATTTCTCAACACAGGTCTTCTAGCACAAGTCATCTTCTCTGGATCATCGTCACTGCTACTGCTATCTCAATCAATATCTAAATCTACTCATTATAGGAAGTTCTACAGAGCCAGTTCTTTTTCATATTGGATGTAGGCCCACCACCTGCAGGTCTTCATCATCACTGGCCATACTATGGAAATCTCAGGACTTATTACGTGCGTCACAAAACCTTAAAATAGTCTCTTGAATAGCAAGAACCCTAAGGAGCATTTGAGGCCTTTTTCATCCTGTCCAGATATCTAGGACTTATTACATGTGACCCCACCACAAAAACTCGAAAGAGAATCCCAGGACTGATTATGAGCACAAGGCTCAACCTATTGGATCTGCCAGGGCACAAATTACATGTGGTCACCACAAAACCTCGAAAGGGCATCCCAGGACTGATTACAAGCACAAGCCTCAACCTATCGGATCTCCCAGGGCACAAATTACATGTGGTCATGGAAAAACCTCGAAAGAGCATCCCAGGACTGATTACGAGCACACGGCTCAACCTATCGGATCTCCTAGGGCACAAATTACATGCCATAGGACAAAACCTCGAAAGAGCATCTGCCAGATATCCCAAGGCACAAATTACATGCCATAGGAAAAACCTAGAAAGGCTATCTGCAGATCTCCCAGGGCACAAATTATATGTCCTCCCAAGCAAAACCTTGAAAGAGCATTTGCCAGATATCCCAGGGTACAAATTACATGCCATAGGAAAAACCTCAAAAGACTATCTGGAAATCTCCCAGGGCACAAATTACATGCTTATCTACACAACCTGTTCCACGGCCACCGAGTATCAACCTGATACTCACCATACATCATCTTGATGTACACATGATCATCCCAATCATCATCATTGCAACATCCTATTGCATGTCATCTGGAGCAACATCCTAAAGCTCGTCATCCATGATCATCCTGATCATACAATGCATCTACCTGATGCATACCAAGTATCTACCTGATACATATCATCATACATGATCCACCTGATCATACAGTGTATCCACCTGATACAAATACAAATACATGATCCACCTGATCATACAATGTATCCACCTGATACATATATAGATACATGGTCCAAGCATCCAACATGATGCATATACAAAAATACATACAAGTGATCCAACTGATCATATCCAGCATCCAACATGATGTGTACATACATATAAATGATCCAACTGATCATATCCAACATCCAACATGATGCGTACATACATATAAATATAAATGATCCAACTGATCATATCCAGCATCCAACATGATACGTACATACATATACATATAAATGATCCAACTAATCATATACAGCATCCAACATGATGCATATACATAGCAGTAACTGGAGCATCGTCCTGATGCTCATCATCCAGTGCTTACATTCACAGCCATGTGAAGGATCCTCCTTCCAACATGCTTGGAATGGCTTCTGCAAATGTGTCCATAACTTTTTCCTCGAAGTGTCATCAATCTGAAGAACACCAAGCCTCTCCCTGAAGTACTTGAACTTCACCCTGGCTAGTGGCTTCATCAGCACATCTGCAATCTGCTCGTTCGTCGCAATGTATAGGAGCTTCATAGCTCCTCTCTGCACCATATCCCTGATACAATGATATTTGATCTCTATGTGTTTCGACCTGTCATGAAACACTGGGTTCTCGGACAGCTTCACACAACTCTGGTTATCACAAAAGATACCAGTAGCATCCAACGGGAGATCAAATAACTCAGACAGTAGCTTTCGAAGCCATACTGCCTCACAACTAGCTAAACAGGCTGCAACATACTCTGCCTCAGCTATACTCAGTTCTACGCAGGACTGCTTCCTGCAAAACCAAGAGATCACATTTGATCCCATACTGAAGCAGCATCTAGATGTGCTCTTCATATCTACAACACTGCCAACCCAATCTAAATCAACATAACCCTGTAGGTTAAACTTTTGATTCACTTCATACTTGAGCCCATAATCAACTGTACCCTTTAGGTACCTCAGAATATGCTTTACAGTAACCAGGTGAACATCTCTCGGATCCGTCAGGAACTGGCTCAATGTGTTCACCGGAAAGCAAATATATGGTCTTGTGTTCATCAGGTACATACAGGACCCAATCATCTGATGATACATTGTGACATCAACCGGATCAGATGAAGCATCACACAAAAGCTTCAGGTTCGATGCCATAGATGTGGCCATAGCCTTGCAGTCCATCATCCCGAACCTCGTCAGGATCTCTACTGCATACTTCCCTTGTCCAAGGAAGATTTCAATTGCACTCTGCCACACCTCCATGCCAAAAACAAATAGTGCATCATCCCCAAGTTCTTCAACTCGAACTTGGCAACAAGCTTGATCTTGTAGATCCCCTTGGAAGTCACTACAAACTCCCCTTCAGGTCTTGGGACTGCATCCCAAACATCTTTATGATCAACTGGTACTCCTTGATCATGGCATTCTTTCGAGATCCTGGGAACTTCAATATCTTCAATATTTTCAATAGATAACTTTGTTGTTGAACAAATGTTGTAGTCCTTCTTTTGTAGGTGATGGTATACGATCTTTCCTACACAACAAGTTAAATTCCATGATTAGAAAACATCTCATAGTTTTCAGAACAAATTCTTACACATAAAGAAATATGTCATATAGTCATGCAATTATCTTAGCCAGTGCTTCAATACAACATTTGTCCATATTCCGTAACTTTCTAGATGCCTTCCAATCTCTACCAGAACATTGTTAAGAGTGTGCACAACTCCTAACATGTCAGCAAAGAGGTTTCATTCTAGATAAGTAGCAATGGAATGTTGTACAGTGCCATAGGCCACTTACCCATGTATATTAGTAGTATATTGTTCATCAATGCAACTATTCTAATATGCATAGTACACAACCTAATTCTACGAACATAAGCATATACATCATTGAATAACATTATGTAGGAAATGACAATTCAAATACTTATCTTTGTTTGGTTGTTGGGTGGACTCCCTCTGAATCTTTTCAACTCCATTCTGATGTGGATTGTGAGAAGTGGCAAACTCCCTCTGAATATCTGCATCCTTGTAGAAACTACTGAAGTGTGCTCCTTTGCTTTCTTGCAGGAACAACTGGAGTGTGCTCCCTCTTGATCTTTGCTTCCTGGATTACCTGTCCTTGAACTTACATCCATCCTTAATCATTATGCATGCTTATTAGTATCATCATTGTGTTATCCTTGAGGACTCATACATAATCACACCTTTATTAGTATAATCTTAATACTATCAAAACACAATAATCTTAAACATGTATAGTCATGATAATTCACAGATAATAAACATTAGTATTCAAGGTTTCAAGGAAGTCTTCTTTTACTCATGCATATTCTTATTTGATCATAGAACTCTTCTGATTAGTTAAATCATCAATGCATAAACCCAAGATTACTCAAACCTATACCTTCATAATTCTTTTGGTTAGTCATATCATCAATTATGGTAAGAAACATAATATGCATACAGCCATGACTATTCAAACCTATGACTTCATGAATAATCATTATCAACAACACAACAGTATAAGATCCTAACACAAGGGGGGGGATTCTAGCTTGATATAGGAAAAACATACGTAGATTAGAATGCTAGCTAGTTATGTCTAACATACCCGCATAATGTCTTCTGGTTCTCTTCAGTGACTTGTGCTAGTAACCTGCATGTCTCATAGGTTAACCATTGTAGGACCAAGTTATACATACCTCGAAAGTAGATCTTCTATGAGATCCATGACAATGGATGAATCTTTGTCTTCATGTCACCATGATCATATGTTCTTGAAGTAGAACATGATTTGTCTTTCTTGGTGTACCTTTTATGTTAGCGAACAACATAAACCTCATACAACATCACAATGCATTAGTACATTCATAAGTGTCAAAACCTTAATCAATGAATATCTTCTATTAAGGTGATACGACAAGTCTAGTAATTAATCAAGATTGTACTGTAATGATATGAAGACAAACATATGATAAACTTAACCATGAAACATACCTTTAAGCCATACCTGTCAAGATTGCTTGTAATATTCTTATGGAAGGCCTTAGCCTCATCTCCCTCTGAGACAGGAACTTCTTCACTTATGCAGGTGACCAATCCATCTTCTTCTAGGATTAACCTAATCCACTTGATTTGCAAGAACTCGACCTGGACCTAGATTAGGGTTTGTCAAAGAAACCCCAAAAATTCAAACTTTGAATTTCAAACTTCTGAAAGGATAGAAATATGTGCCTTGATGAGCTGATCAAGTTGGTATATTCAGAATTTGAAAACTGCAAAGTTTCACCCCTTGAAATTGCCTTTTAGATTTCCGGATTCACTCAGGAGGACCCTGAATTAGGGTTTGGGTTTCTCGGAGCTTCACCCAACCAAAAGATTTGATTCAAAGCTCTAAGCTCCGATTTTTCTGAGGATCTTCCAGCCGTGGTCACATAATTCCAAATTTTCAATTTTTGTAGAAGCCCTAATTTTCTATCTTTCTGATCAAAGTCCTGAACTGGGGTTTGATCACGCCCGGCCTTCTGCCCAACCAAAAAATATGATCTTGGTCTCTAAATTTTGATTTTGATGAGTAGCATCCAGCCATGGTCTCCGATTAAAAAAAATCCAACTTTCTCTGAAGCCCTAAATTTCGGAAGCCATGAATGAAGGTGCTAAAAAATAATTATGTTTTGACAGAAATATGTACCTGATTTTTTCTGGTGTAACTCCAAACTTTTCGATCCACAGGGTCTAAAAATTTTTGTTGCGATAGCCCGACCTGTTATCTTTCCATCCCGACAAGTCTAGCCTCAATTGGATTCTCAGAGAGAGAGTTATGCCAAGTGTCGCAACGTGACCTATTTATGGGATAATACAGGAGAGTGAACTTGTATGGCATGCCACGTGTCACTGGTTCAACTTCGGCCTCTGAAAACTTTTCTTGAGATAGTACATTCTGTGTACTACCTGTCACATTTTACGAAATTTCATTTGGAGCTTCCTAGCCCATGTTATGACCTTTTTCCCAAGGTCACCTGCTTTTGACTCAGATCTGGAAGAGGCCGAAACCCTATATTGTACAGATCATAAATCACAAAGTACAATGAATTAGAGGTTTTCTGTTGGGAGAAAGGTACATGGGGATCTTATCTTCAACCTGTAAAAGTTTCAGATCCGAAACCTTTGCCAAAATGGATTTATAGCGAAAGTGCTACGATGACTGGTTTTTGCTATATCAAGCCCTAGCATCGTAAGTGCAACAAGTGTCATAACTAGGAGTTTTTTTTTTGTGAATGGGTAGAAAAAGAAAAACAGAATCTTCTTTAGTAAAGGAAAATTTGGATTTGGGAAAAACTCTGATGGATAATTAGGGTTTGACAAGGTTTTGGACACTTTCTAATGGGCAAGGAAGCAGAAAATGGGGATTTCAGAAGCGGGGTGAAAGAATGAGAAAATTGTCAAAAAGGGACAAAGAAGGAAAAATAGGAAATGGACACTGTGGCAAAATTTGAAGGAAATTCGGTGAAATCAAATAAGTTATGGAAAACCCTAAAAATAGACAGATATGAGATTTCTGGCTTCAAGATGTGGAATTTGGTATAGGGTCCTCAGGAATGAAATATGCAAAATGGGATGGTAGGGGTGTCAATGATTTTTCAAGGGAAATAAAGTTAAAACAAAGAAGATATGGAAAAAAAAACATTTTTTTTTTTTTTTGGAATGGATCTGCATTGGCGCAGAAGTGATATGCAACAGTTTTGGACAGATGTAATCAGTGATTTATCAACTGGAAATAGATATGGACCCCATTCCCAGATATGCACAACTTCCTAAAGGTTCATGGGATTCACTCGGCTACCAATGATGCCTAACGACTTGCATATTGGGGCAATACTCCTCATTCCATGGCTCAGGTTAAACTTATAACCGCTTTTCAAGAAACGACAACTCTTGGTTCACCTCATGGGTCAGAACTAGTCAATCAGGTAGGGGTCGTTTCCCTTTTCGCTAGTAGGTCCTCTCAATGGTCCAGCTACTTCGGGGTTCCTGTGGTACTCCTCACAATGAGTTTTAGCGCTATTCCCAAGTACTTCCCATAGTTAAGCAAATAAGGATTATTCCTAGATCCGAACCTACAATTGAAAGGAACAATACATATGCAGAATTTTTTTTGGGCAGAAATTCCACCCAACGAGCCGAAGAAAGTGCTTGGATATTAGATGTGAGGAGCCTCCAACAATTAATTAATGAAAATGCACGATCTATCATAAATAATGGAACTTGGAAAATATTTATTGATCACGGGCCACTTCGAGGGGGAAACCTGCTTTGAGAAAGCTCAATACAAATAACTTCTAGATGCCTTCATTGGCCTCAACACATACTTATATACTAAGTCTATGCGCCAATACTATAGATCAATACCATGGAACATATAATACTACGGGACGACTTAAAAAGCATATGCGTCCAATACTACGGATCAATACCATGGAACATATAATACTACGAGACGACTTACAAAGCATATGCGTGCAACAACAATATACTAACAAAGTAAAGAGAAGGGTTGACACGGGTTCCTAACAGTAAGTCTCTCTCATGTGACAACATAAGGTATAATATATTAGCATAAAGGTTTACCTTTAATTGAGGTGCAAATTGGTTGTATATAGAATGTCAAAGGAATATCAATATGGGGTTGAAGAGTTCATAGAGTTTTCTACAAGTAAGTTAGAGGATAAGAATACCACGAGATGCCCTTGCAAAAAATGTTGCAATGTTGCAGTACTAACATTTGAGGAAGTACGAGAACACGACGATTCATGCTAAAATGAGTTCATATAAAATTTGTTTTTTCCATAGAGAGAGGGATGCTAGTAACCTTATAGGTGGCAGAGCCCTTCTCCCCACAAAAGAAATAACCTTCACTGCATTGAGTAGGAAACAATGGACTGTATCATGGAGACCAAGATGAAGAGCACCCACCAACAATACATACAAATATATTGGATGATCAAAGTAGGATAACTTCTTCACCAATCCAAGTGGTTTACAAGGAATTATTCCATAGGAATTCCTCACATCTATTGTAGGAAATTAACAAAATGGGTGCTATCTAGGGAAGTCTAAATAATGGCATAGTTATTAGTTGTATTTTGTGTCATGAATGTTTTATGGATAAATTTGGTATTTCATTTTTTTTGAGGTAGATATGCAAAATGGATAGGGAATTGACTTAATTTTCTAATGTTATATCAAATTAGCTAAAGAAGAACCAAAATAGATCATCATGTGAAATGTTATGGTTCTTGCAAGCATCCACTTTTTGGGATAACTGAAATTTGTCCAACTCAATGTTCGCACTCAACCCTAATTAAGATAGGGTTAAGATTGTTACATTATATTTTTTTGCTTCTGAGTTTATTTTGGCATCATTATAAAATGTAGTTTTAGCCTCTTGTCATTATTTTTTTGTTAATAATCATAGCCATGGCATCCCTTCTTAGGGATAGCCTACAACAATTATACCAATTTTGTATTTTTGTATATATTATAGTTTTTTTAACCATTTGATTCATTAACATTGATTAGTTTTTAGTATGATACTCTACTTTCTTGTGTCCTTTCAATTTTTTACTTTATTAATAAAAAAACATTTCCAAGATAATGAAACAATTTACTTATATTCCACTATGAAACATCATTCATAAGCCAAATGAAAGTTGTTGCTATTGAGATATTGTAACTTCAAAGAATATTATATTTGTACTTTATTATTCCGGAGATGTTTCATTCCTCCGTGAAGATCTTATTGTATATCCGGAGATGTTTATTCCTCCGTCGGAATGTGGTAACTCGGGTTATTAGACTTCCCCAGTGGGGGTCGGCCCCTGTATGTGTTATGTGGGTCAAAGGGTTATTAGACCACCCTAGAGGGGTCGGCCCAGTCAGTTGTAGTGGGGTATTTAACCCATTGGTTAGAAACGAGCCTACGTGTACTTGTGTAAAAGATATGTCAGAGTAGTGTATAAATAGAGGAGGTGTGTTCCTCATTTGACACACTCACTAACTTGAGGATAGCGCACTTGTGGAGGAGAGGTCTGCTATTGTGGAGGAGGAGATCATGTCTCAGGGTTTCATCTTTGTATATTGCTGGTCATCTATATTGAGGAAGCTTTACTGGGTTTTCTACCCCATGAGGGTTTCCCAGGATAAATTTGTGTCTCTTGTGTTTATGGTGTGCTTGTTGTTTCTTCAGTGATCCTGTATATGCTATTATTGTGAAATGGAATGCAATGATGCTATTTTATGTCTTAGCATATTAAATCTTAACATGGTATCAGAGCTAACCCGAAGGAAGGCAAGGTATGGCACTTACGACACTTGCTTTACTTACGACAATTTGAAGGTTAGGGTTTTACATAGCAAAAACCAGTCATCGTGGAACTTTCACTATAAATACATTTATGCGAAGGTTCAAGGTCTGAAAAGTTTACAGGTCGAAGATAACATCCCCAGGTACCTTGTGTCCAAAGGGAACCCTCAGATTCCTTGTACTTTATGAGTTATGATCAGTACAAGTTAGGGTTTCTGCCTCTTCCAGATCTCAGTCAAAATCAGGTCACCTTGGAAAAAAGGTCATAACTTGTGCTAGGAACCTCCAAATGAAATTTCGTAAAAAGTGACAGGTAGTACACAGAATGTACTATCTCCAGACACTTTTTTAGAGGCCGAAGGTGAACTATTGACACGTGGCACGCCGTACAAGTTCGCTCTCATGTTTTATCCCATAACAGGTCACGTTGCGACACTTGACATAACTCTCTCTCAGAGAGTCCAATTGAGGTCAGACCTGTCAAGATCGAAATATAACAGGGCGAAATATCTCAAGAAAATTTTTCAGAGGCCGAAGTTCAAACAGTGACACGTGGCATGCCATACAAGTTCGCTCTCCTATTTTATCCCATAAACAGGTCACGTTGCGACACTTGGCATAACTCTCTCTCAGAAAATCCAATTGAGGTCAAACCTGTCAAGATGGAAAGATGACAAGTCAAGCTACTGCAGAAAAAGTTTTCAGACCTTGTGGAGCAGAAATTTCAGAGTTATAGCAGAAACAATCAGGTGCATATTTCTGTCAAAACAGAATTATTTTTGGAGCACCTTTATTCATGGCTTCCAGAATTTAGGGTTTCAGAGAAAGTTAGAATTTTTGGAATCGGAGTCCATGGCTGAATGCTACTCAGGAAAATTGAAATTTAGAGACCAAGATCGAATTTTTGGTTGGGTAGAAGACCGGGCTTCATCAAACCCTAGTTCGGGTTCCTGTCCAGAAGATCCAGAAGTTTCGAACGCAATTTTGAGGGGTCAAATTTTGGAGATTTCAAAATTGAAGAATGCTAGGTTGATCAGCTCAGCAAGACACATTCTTCCATCCATTCAAAAGTGTGAAAGATCTCAGATTTATGCATTACTTCCTAGGTCCGGAAGTATGGCAAGGCTCAGAAGGAATCTTTCTCAACCAAGGAAAGTATGCTAAGAAATATTAAAAGGACTTGATGTGTTGGTATGGCCACTCTTGAAGTTGTTAGCAGATGACTCATCAGAGTTAGTGGATAGAACTCTGTATAGACAAAATATTGAGTCATTGATGTGTCTAACGAATACTAGGTCAGATATATGCTTTGCTGTGAACACCTTGAGTCAGTATCTAGAGGAAACTAGATGTGTTCACGTGATAAGCTGCAAATCATGTGATACGGTACCTAAAGGATACAATAGACTTTGATCTATGTTATCTTGGAGGTCATGAACTCCATTTACATGGTTACTCAGATTCTGATTGGGCAGGAAGTGTATCAGACAGGAAGAGCACATGAAGAGGATGTTATTGTCTGGGATCAGCCATGATCTCGTGGTTGAGCAGGAAACAATCTAGTGTGGCTCTTAGCACAAGCAGAATATATGGCTGCTTGCTCTGCTAATTGTGAAGCGGTATGGCTTCAGAATTGACTTAGAGATGGACCCAACTATGATCCTATGTGACAAACAGAGTTGTACCAAAATGGCAGAGAATCCAGTGTTCCATGATAAGTCAAAGCACATAGAGATCTAACGTTTCTATATACAAGATATGGTTAATGTTTGAATTCAATGCACTAACCTCTACCGATCCAATGTACTAACCAAACCTCTACCTCAAGTAAAGTTTTCCAAGACAAACTTAAGATAGTTAATAAGGACCCTCCTCGAAAGGGGGAGTGATGTGATCACTTATGATGAGATTTCCCGCATCGACAGTGAGGTCAATGATGTGGTTACCTATATTGGTGATGCCGACAGAGAGGTTGGTGGATGGTCCTTAGACAGAGTCTAAGGTGACAAGGGGATTGCATCATCCTTGAACACATGTTCTAAAGAGAGCCGTAGACGTATGTCTTCGAGAATGAAGTCCTTGGTGGACATGATAGGATTGCATCATCCTCAAGAGAACAGTAGACGTATGTCTTCGAGAATGAAGTCCTTGGTGGACATGATAGGATTGCATCATCCTCAAGAGAGTCGTAGACGTATGTCTTCGAGAATGAAGTCCTTGGTGGACATGATAGGATTGCATCATCCTCAAGAGAGCCGTAGACGTATGTCTCCGAGAATGAAGTCCTTAGTGGACAAGTGAGGATTGAGTCATCCTTGGACGTGGTCCTAAATGTACGGTTGAGGATTGAGTCATCCTTGGACGTGGTCCTAAATGTACGGTTGAGGATTGAGTCATCCTTGGACGTGGTCCTAAATGTACGGTTGAGGATTGAGTCATCCTTGGACGTGGTCCTAAATGTACGGTTGAGGATTAAATCATCCTTGGACAGTAAATCCAGTAATTCCAAAAGGAAGGATAGTCCTAAATGAATTGAGTGGATTAAATCATCCTTGGACAGTAAATCCAGTAATTCCGAAAGGAAGGATAGTCCTAAATGAATTGAGTGGATTAAATCATCCTTGGACAGTAAATCCAGTAATTCCGAAAGGAAGGATAGTCCTAAATGAATTGAGTGGATTAAATCATCCTTGGACAGTAAATCCAGTAATTTCGAAAGGAAGGATAGTCCTAAATGAATTGAGTGGATTAAATCATCCTTGGACAGTAAATCCAGTAATTCCGAAAGGAAGGATAGTCCTAAATGAATTGAGTGGATTAAATCATCCTTGGACAGTAAATCCAGTAATTCCGAAAGGAAGGATAGTCCTAAATGAATTGAGTGGATTAAATCATCCTTGGACACTAAATCCAGTAATTCCGAAAGGAAGGATATTCCTAAATGAATTGAGTGGATTAAATCATCCTTGGACAGTAAATCCAGTAATTCCGAAAGGAAGGATAGTCCTAAATGAGATTGAGTGGACTAATCATCCTGTAAATAGATTGGGATTGCCTCGTCCCTAGACATGGTGAGATGTATTAAAGTGATAAGGACTAATTATCTTGTAAATAGATTGGGATTGCCTCGTCCCTAGACATGGTGAGATGTCTTAAAGTGATAAGGACTAATCATCCTGTAAATAGATTGGGATTGCCTCGTCCCTAGACATGGTGAGATGTCTTAAAGTGATAAGGACTAATCATCCTGTAAATAGATTGGGATTGCTTCGTCCCTAGACATGGTGAAATGTCTTAAAGTGATAAGGACTAATCATCCTGTAAATAGATTGGGATTGCCTCGTCCCTAGACATGGTGAGATGTCTTAAAGTGATAAGGACTAATCATCCTATAAATAGATTGGGATTTCCTCGTCCCTAGACATGGTGAGATGTCTTAAAGTGATAAGGACTAATCATCCTGTAAATAGAT
The DNA here is from genome assembly GCA_027924585.1 of Larix kaempferi. Taxonomy (NCBI): domain Eukaryota; kingdom Viridiplantae; phylum Streptophyta; class Pinopsida; order Pinales; family Pinaceae; genus Larix; species Larix kaempferi. The sequence goes on along the minus strand of BSBM01000047.1, from coordinate 14,388,087 downwards.
TGGGATTGCCTCGTCCCTAGACATGGTGAGGTGTCTTAAAGTGATAAGGATTGATCATCCTGTAAGTTGATCAGGATTGCATCATCCATAGACATGAGAGTTGTCTTAAACAAAGAGGGACTGATCATCCCGTAAGCGGATCAGGATTGTATCATCCTTGGACCTATGTCCTAAAGTGAGAGGGATTGATCATCCCGTAATTGGATCTTGTGTGTTGCAGGGTATGCTGCTATTGTGTATACTTGTATTGATGAGGATACTTGTATTGATGATATGTATACTTGTATTGATGAGGATACTTGTATTGATGATATGTATACTTGTATTGATGAGGATACTTGTATTGATGATGTGTATACTTGTATTGATGAGGATACTTGTATTGATGATGTGTATACTTGTATTGATGAGGATACTTGAATTGATGATGTATACTTGTATTGATGAGGATACTTGTATTAATGATATTTATACTTGTATTGATGATGTTGTTGATCATGATGATCTAGATGACGATGTTGTTGATCGTGATGATCTAGATGACGATGCTGCTGATCGTGATGATCTAGATGATGATGCTGCTGATTGTGATGATCTAGATGACGATGCTGCTGATCGTGTGATGACGATGCTGATGATCATGTGATGACGATGCTGATGATCGTGTGATGACGATGCTGATGATCATGTGATGACGATGCTGATGATCATGTGATGACGATGCTGATGATCGTGTGATGACGATGCTGATGATTGTAATGCTAATGACGATGCTGATGATCGTGTGATGACGATGCTGATGATCGTGAGATGATGATGCTGATGATCGTGAGGATCCAGATGTTGATGTTCTAGTATTGAAGATGTTCCAGTAACTGCTTGAGTTACTGATGATGTTGAGAAAGCTTCCAATGATTTATAGATGTATCATGTATGATGTTGATGACTCCTTGCTCGTGCAGATGCTGTTATAATATCCTTCTCGTTAAGGGGGAGGGTTGAGATATTGTAACTTCAATGAATATTATATTTGTACTTTATTATTCCGGAGATGTTTCATTCCTCCGTGAAGATCTTATTGTATATCCGGAGATGTTTATTCCTCCGTCGGAATGTGGTAACTCGGGTTATTAGACCACCCTAGAGGGGTCGGCCCAGTCAGTTGTAGTGGGGTATTTAACCCATTGGTTAAAAACGAGCCTACGTGTACTTGTGTAAAAGATATGTCAGAGTAGTGTATAAATAGAGGAGGTGTGTTCCTCATTTGACACACTCACTAACTTGAGGATAGCGCACTTGTGGAGGAGAGGACTGCTATTGTGGAGGAGGAGATCATGTCTCAGGGTTTCATCTTTGTATATTGCTGGTCATCTATATTGAGGAAGCTTTACTGGGTTTTCTACCCCATGAGGGTTTCCCAGGATAAATTTGTGTCTCTTGTGTTTATGCTGTGCTTGTTGTTTCTTCAGTGATCCTGTATATGTTATTATTGTGAAATGGAATGCAATGCTTCTATTTTATGTCTTAGCATATTAAATCTTAACAGTTGCATTATGTAATATGCAATGTATCGCTAACCACTAGTAATGTGTCCTTGGGCTTGAATGTTGTCATATGAATATCTTATGGGTCAACATGGACCTAATGGCATCTGAACTTCATGTTGTTTTTAATGAATTTTTGTGCTCCCTTTAATTTGTTGAGATTCATGAAGTGAGGGAGTCAAAATACATTTTGTGTACACTGCTATCAATACCAATTGAGCTAACAATAAGATGGCGGGTTTTTTTGAGTGGGAGTGTGTGAAAAAAAACAATAGGACATACCTATCTTGTGGTGTCTTGGAATTGGTTCTATGACTTTAAAATTTTCTCTCCTCATGTGTGTTATCCTACAATGGTTGTGAATGTTGGACTATAATACCATGTAAGTCCCAACATACCATGATATTATGCTAATGGGGGTAGTAACAAGGAAGTGGTGTATCCTACTAACATGATGGTTTATCAATTGTTGGGTAAGTATGTGTTGGTGTATTTTTGGTGCAAGGGTGTAATGAAAAACGTACTCTAATTTATTGTGTTACTGGATATAGTGATCAAATAAAATGGAAATAAATAAAGGAACAAAAAGGAAGCTAATGTTATTCTACTATAAATCCTAGATAATTCTTGCAAATGGAAGTTCCAACTTGGTAGACTACAATGATTAGAAAATTAAGTGGTGAAAGATAAGAAATGCCAACATAACATACGTTGGAATATGGATGAATGGTGTGACCTAAAAGGCTTTATTTCTGGTTAAATTCATAAAGGTATGGGGGTAATGATGGTTAAATAAGACTAATCAAACAATTTTAATGAAGACGAGGGTTTCACAAGGTCCACACATACTCAATACCACGTTTTCACAAGGTCCACACATACTCACTACCACGTTTTATAGGTATAGGAGCTTTAATGAGTTGGAAAAATAACTATTTTAATTTTTTACTTAAACAATATAACAAGGATATTGAGGAATATCTTGTGTGTTGTGCACAAAACATAAGGAGAAATATGCATCCTTAACAATTAGGTTACTTGATGGTTTGAATAAACTTGACAAGGTATAAATGACGTCATATGATGATGGAAATGGGTGCATAATGGTGGTTTGGACTTGATGTTTCTGAGTAGAAGTACTCAAATTAATAACGTGAACAAAATTAGGGTGATTACAACATGCTTTCTTGATTAAAATTCCCTACCCCTTCTATGGGATGTGTTGTGTGGGTGCATGTAAGACAACAATTGGATACACTTATCTTTTGGATTCTTGGAATTGCTTTTATGTCTATAAAATGTCTTCTTGTTTTTGTTATCTCACATTGGTTGTGGAATCATATAAGTCTTAACATATGATGATACTTATGCTAATGATGACATCAATAAAGGAGTAGTGTCTCCTACTAATACAATGGTTTGTTGGTTCTCGGGTGAGTATGACTGCTTGCTTGGGTTCCCTTCCTCCTAGGTGGGATATGTTGTGCGGGTGCATGTATGTGAAACAATATTTAGACATTCCTATCTTGTGGCATCATGGAATTGCTTTCACATTTAAAAAATATTTTCTCGTTTTGTGTGTTATCCCACATTGTTTGTGAATTATGCTACTTTTCTACAACATATAAGTCCCAACATACCTCAATGCTTATACCAATGGGGGAAACCACAAGGGAGTAAAGTCTCATACTAATATAATGGTTGATTGGCTTCAAGGTGAACATGCCTTATGCATTCCCCTCAATGAGACACATTATGTAAAATAATAATCAAATATGCCTATCTTATGATATATAAAGATAAGAATTATTTCAATGATTTTAAAATCTGCTCTCCCCTTGTGCATTATCCCACATTGATTGTAAAGGCTAGTCCATGATAACATATAATTCCCAACACTATGATGATCCTTGTTTCAAAGAGGGAAAGCATAAAAGAGTGATATCTCTTACTAATATAATGGTTACATACACATAAGTGGAATCATGCCGACACTATGCCTATCTTTACCATTAAATTATTACTAGATCTTTTTGGACATTTAAAAATAGACATCTAAAAAGGTGGCCAACGTGGTATTTCCACAATATAAGATTATCTTTCATCTCTCTTATGGTGCAATATATATATATATATATATATATATCATCTACGCTACCATTAATCAAAGCTAGTGTGTGGGGTTTCGCAGAGGGAGGGAAATTTTGGAGGCGGGCACGAACAACTTCATTATGGATAGGTAGTTTTTGGATCTTCAAAAGCCTTTTGACTTGTTACATGATTTTTTATTTGGAAGCAGTATAAAGGTTTAGGTTTTATGATCAGTAGGATTTGATTAATGGAGGATACCTTATTTAAGAACCTCGATTTGAGTTCTGACCATCAACCCTTTTCAAATGAAGATGAGACCCCTCTATCAAGTTCAGGTATAGTGGCCTCTGCAACAATTCCTAATTTAAACAAAAATAGTAGCTTGAAACCCTTCAAAGAAGAGAAAAAATCAAGTGTGGCTGAAGATAGCCATGTTTGCTTAATGGGTCTCCAAGGAGAGCATGTGGAACCCTCCATAGCTCTTTATCAGGGTTCCAAGGGAGGGCTCTCTACTGATCTTAATGATTTTAGTACAGAGATTGCAGAGAACTCCATGCCCATTGAGATCAGTGAAGCAAGAGAAGCTGAGGTTGGATTATTCTTCTTTTACATTCTTTTGATCTCACACACAATCCTTAATGGGATTGGATCCCTGGCTAACCTGATGGAAATAAAATTTTAACCTGGTGGAAATACAATTTTGAACCCTCACAATATTTCAACCTTGGAAGACACGGTTAAAGCATTAAGCCATTATCATCTAATAACGTGTTAAAGCTTGCAGTGCCTGGCCTGAAATCACTCCATGGTTTTCTGTATATATTCACATCTTTCCGATTGTCTCCTAGCAATCAATAGTTCAACATTTTGGAGAATTTTACCTGCATTATGCAGGTATATACCCTGTTGAAGAATTTTCAACGTTTTATCTCATGTAAACGAAATTCATATTCCCACCCTGTCTGTAATTTCCTTGACTGTATGCGATGCTTGGTTTTCCCAAATTGAACTAAGGACAGTCGCACTTGTATATGGATATGGCTACATTAATTCCACTTTTGGGTTCAGGCATAAGCATAAGCAATTCGACTTACAAGGGCCAGCGGTTAAGGCTTATGTCCAGAAGGTTAAGAAGGTCTACACTTATTTAATAATATCAGTCTAAATTTCATTTAGTGCCATTTAATAGATGCATTAGTTCATTGCCATGATAATGAATGGGATTAGGAATAGAGGGTGTGAATATTGCTTGTGTTCTTGTGCAATGCAGGTGGGATGGGCATTTCGGTTTCAATAGAATACAATTGTCTTCAGGCAAGGTCAATGGGATGTATTATGACAATGTTAGACATAATATAATAGAGTTGGGTTATGATTGTTGAGATTTAATATGCTAAGATAGAGAATATCAGTATTACATTCCATTTCACAACAATAGGATATGCAGGATCACTGAAAGAACAACAAGCACAACATAAACACGAGAGACACAGATTTATCCGGGGAAACCCTAATGGGGTAGAAAACCCAACAAGGATTCCTCAATATAGATTACCAGCAAATACAAATATGTAATCCACAAACATGAGATCCTTCTGCTCCATAGAAGATCTCTCTCTCACCTATGCACTGATCACAAGTGAGTGAATGAATGTTAAATGAGGAACACACCTCCTCTATTTATACACAACTCCGACTTGACTTTTACACTAACTAGGTCGGCCCCAACTTAACCACTTAACATAATGTGACAGGGCCGACCCCACTAGGGTGGTCTAATAACCCTTTAACCCACATGACTCATATAGGGTCGACCCCCACTAGGAAAGTCTAATAACCCAAGTTACCGCATTCCCCACGGAGGAATAAAACATCTCCGGATATACAATAAGGTCTTCATGGAGAAATGAAACATCTCCAGAATAATAAAGTGCAAATATAATATTCTTAGAAGTTACAATATCTCAACACTCCCCCTTAACGAGAAGGATATTATAACAACATCTGCACGAGCAAGGATTCATCAAATACATGATACATGATACATCTATAAATCATTCGAAGCTTTCTTCATACATCATCAGTAACTCAACCAATTACTATAACATATTTAAGATCTTCAATACTGGGTGCTCATCTTCTGCAGCACTCGAACAACTACCGTAACATCATCATCTCAATCAACAGCATCGTCATCTGGATCCTCTCGATCAGTAGCATCGTCATCTAGATCTCTCGATCAACATATGGATCCTCTCGCTCAACATCTGGATCCTTTGTTGATGTATATGTAACTTTGGAATGTATTTCATCTATGTATTTCATATATATTTATTGTACCCTTATAAGAGATGTGTTATTCCTCTATAAGGAAGTGTTGTCATGTGTATTGACAAGTGTCGCAAGTATGTGTACTTGCTAATGGGTTATTAGACCACCATGTGTGGGGTCGGCCTTGAAATATATATTATATGGTTGATGTACCTAGATAGACAAGTCAGCCCCATAAGGTCACTGGGAAAACAGGTTAAGTATAAATAGAGATCGGGAGATCTCTATTTGGATCATTCGGAAACTCATACTTCTCTCACTCAGAAAGTGGCGCAATAGTGAGGAGGAGGATCATCTACTACTAGGAGACTATCTCAGTGTATTTTGGTTGTACTTTGGTAGAGCCGTTGCTCTCTTTATCTCTGAGGAAGTTGTGGGGTTTTTCACCTTAGGGTTTTCCCCACGGAAACTCTGTGTCTCTTGTCTCTCATGCTTTTGATTCTTATGATGATTGTCATGCTTGTTATGATTGTTATGCATTGATATACTGTACATGTTATTCTCTTAGTAAAGATCCTAGAGTATTGTGAATTAATGCTCAAAATTTAACATGGTATCAGAGCTAACCTGAGAAGAAGACATTGTGCAGTGACGAAAACCAGGGTTTCTTGTTTATTGGTTTTCTCTCCATAGATTTTGGAAAAGCAGTATAGTAGATTGACTCTACTCATCAAGGAGAATCTCTCTGTTCAATCAGAATTCAATTCTGAGCATTTTTCAGATTTGGCCCTACAAATTAGGGTTTTCACAAAAATAGGAATTTCTGAAATTTGAAGACATAGCCGAAAACTCCTTGCAAAAATCGAAGTTTAGAGCTTTGGATCGATATTTTTGGCTGAGTAGATATCTGGGAAACTCAAACCCTAATTCAGGGCACTCCCGAGCGAACCCGGGAAGACAAAAAGGCAATTCTGAAGGACAAAGATTTGCTGATCTCAAATTTTGAATACACCAGGGTGATCAAATCATCAAGGCGCATCTTTCTATCCTTTTAGAAAGTTGAAATTCACATTTTGAATTTTTAGGGTTTTTTCGACAAACCCTAATCCGGGACCACACCCAGTTTTCAACATTTCAAGTGGTAAGACCTAAATCTTGTCTATTTCCATTTGAATTACTCTTTAAAATGTCTCACCACACCAAGCTTGAGGACAAGCTTGAAGGAGCTGATAACTTCCGAGCCTAGAAGTATAGGATTGGGTTAATCCTGGAAGAGAATGAGTTGGACTCATACATAAAAGAGGTCATCCCTATCCCAGAGGATGAAGAGGCTGAATTATTGCATAAGAAGAACTTGGTCAAGGCAAAGAGAATCATTGTTGATTCTATCAAAGACCATCTCATACCACATGTGTCATCTCTGAAGACACCCAAAGATATGTTTGACTCTTTAACCAAGCTATTTGAAGGGAAGAACATAAATCGGAAGATGACCCTATAGAGTCAATTGAAAGGGGTCAAGATGTTGAATGGAGAGACCATTCAATCTTACTTCTCCAAGGTCTCTCAGATCAAGGAACAACTTCAAGCTGTGGATGAAGTAGTGGACAATGGTGAAGTTGTTATGACCACTCTGAATGGCCTACCTAGCTCATGGGACTCCTTTATTCAAGGAATCTGTGCAAGAAAGAAATTGATCTCTTTCAGTGAACTGTGGGAGGAATGTGCTCAAGAAGAAGCCAGGCTTGTAGCTCGAGATGAGAAAATGGGAGGTGAAGATCAAGCTCTCGCAACTCATACCAAAAGAAGCAAGCTCAAGAAGGAGCACTCTCACTACAAGAAGTCCACTCACTATCATCAAAAGAATAAGAAGGATCTAAGGTGCTTCACATGCAATGAGAAGGGTCACTTTGCTTCAGATTGTCCCAAGAACAAAAGGGATAACAACAACAACTCTAGCAAGAAGAAGAAGGGCAGCAAAAGAGAGTTCCATGCTCATGCTGCCCAGGATGATGAACCTCCAAAGATGAAGGCTAGGGTAGAAAGTGATGATGACTCATCAAGTGAAGAAGAGTATGTTCTAATCTCTGCTCTCACAGGTACTATCTCCCATGGTTGTAATGATTGGTTAATTGACAATGGGGCTTCCAAACACATGACTGGGTTTAAGGAACTTTTGTAAACCTATCTGAACATGAATCACCTTATAAAGTGAAACTTGGGGATGATTATCAATAACCAATCAAAGGAAGTGGTGAAGCCTCCTACAACCTAGATTCTGGAAAATCTTTGAAGATGAAAGAAGTCTTTTATGTACCTGGGCTCAAGAAGAATATTCTCTCCATCTCTGCATTGGATGCAAAAGGCATGAGGGTTGCATTTGTGGATGGCCAAGTCCTAATGTGGCCAAAGGGAAAAACATTCGATGATGTCGTAGTGATTGGAGAACAAGAGGGAGGTTTGTATAAATTGAAGGGACAACCTGAACATACCATGGTACATGACTCCATGGAGCCAAGTGAACTTTGGCATAGAAGACTTGCACATATGCACTACAGGGCATTACCAATTGCAAGTAAGGTTGTAGAAGGTCTTCCTGAAATCAAGACCAAGCATGAAGGTGTTTGCAAAGGATGTGCAAAAGGAAAGAACATTAAGAAGGCATTTCCAAGAAGTGAAAGCAAGGCAAAAGATATCTTGGAAATCATCCACTCAGATGTATGCGGTCCTATGTCATCCAGTTCTCTGAGTGGGTATGTTTACTATGTCTCTTTTATTTATGACTTATCCAGGAAGACTTGGGTCTACTTCTTGAAGAACAGAGATGAGGTGTTTGATAAGTTCAAGGAATTCAAAACATTGATGGAGAATCAAACTGACAAGAAGATCAAAACATTCAAATCCGACAATGGTGGAGAATTCACGTCAGGTGACTTCAAGAAGCTTTGCAATGATTCAGGGATTAAGAGGGAGTTGAATGCTCCTTATAATCCAGAACAAAATGGAGTTGCAGAAAGAAATAACAGAACAAACATGGAAGCAACAAGGGCAATGCTGCATGACCAGGATCTACCTATGCATCTATGGGTAGAAGCAGCTAGAATAGCTGTATATGTGCATAACAGAACACCCCACAAGATATTGGACAACAAGACACCAGAAGAGGTCTTCTCTGGTAAGAAACCTGAAGTTAGCCATCTCAGAATATTTGGTTGTCTAATATACACTCATGTCCCAAAGGAAAAGAGGACCAAGCTAGATCCTTCAGGAAAGAAGGGTATCTTTGTGGGTTACAGTGAAAAATCGAAGGCTTACGGAATATACTTTCTAGGGTTCAAGAAGATTGATGTCAGCAGGGATGTGACATTTGATGAAAACTCAGCATTCATTAAATCAAGAAAGACACTTGTTGAAGTTTATGAAGTACCTAAGGAAACTAGATTTCAAGACACTACCATGACTGAAGCAATTCCAGATGTTGATCATGAAATTGAAGATCCGCAACAACCTGTAGATCCACCCCGTGAGAATAACTCTCACAAGAGGAAACCTGCATGGGCTAGAGAGCTCATTCAAGATGCAAAAATATTTGGCATTCCAGAAGAAGAACATAGAGCAAAGAAGAGAACCAGATCACATACCAGCTATGTTGCTTTACTCTATGACATTATGAACAAAGAACCTTCCAGTTATGAAGAAGCAGTAGAAAAGAAAGAATGGAAGGATGCCATGATCGAGGAATACTAATCAATAATGAATAATGATGTTTGGGATGTTGTCCCAAGACCTAAAGAGAAGTCTATTGTGACTTTCAAGTGGATCTACAAGATCAAGCATGCTGCAGATGGCAGCATAGAGAAATACAAGGCAAGATTCGTAGCTCGTGGATTCTCTCAGAAAGAGGGAATAGATTATGAAGAAACTTTTGCTCCTGTAGCCAGGTACACTTCCATCAGAATAGTACTTTCCCTGGCTGCAGTGATGAAATGGAAGATACACCAGATGGATGTCAAGACTACTTTCCTGAATGGTGTAGTTGAAGAGGAAGTGTATGTGGAGCAGCCACTCAGTTTTGAAATATATGACAAGGAGTCATATGTATGCAAATTGAAGAAAGCCTTGTATGGCTTGAAGCAAGCTCCCAGAACTTGGTACAGTAGGATGGACAGTTTCCTATCTAGTTTGGGCTTTACCAAGAGTAAAGCGGATTCCAACCTTTACTACAAGGTTGAGGAAGGGAATCCTGTGATTCTACTCCTGTATGTGGATGACTTATTTGTAACAGGAGATGACAGATTGATTGCAGACACTAAGAGGAAGCTTGCTGCCGAGTTTGATATGAAATAATTGTGAATGATGCACTATTTCCTAGGTATGGAGGTGTGGCAGAGTGCAGATGGGATCTTCCTTGGTCAAGGGAAGTACACAGTAGATATCCTGAAGAGATTCAGAATGATGGATTGCAAGGCCAGGGCCACACCTATGGCATCGCCTGAAGCTTCTATGTGATGCTTCATCTGAGCTAGTTGATATATCTATGTATTGTCAGATGATTGGGTCCTTGATATACCTGATGAACACGAGACCAGATATTTGCTTTGCTGTGAACACATTGAGTCAGTTCCTGACAGATCCGAGTAGTGTTCACCTAATTGTTGTAAAGCATATTTTGAGGTACCTGAAGGGTACATTTGATTATGGGCTCAAGTATGAAGCGAATCAAAAGTTTAACCTACAGGGTTATGTTGATTCAGATTGGGCAGGCAGTCCTGCAGATAGGAAGAGCACATCTGGGTGCTGCTTCAATATGGGATCAGGTGTGATCTCTTGGTTTAGCAGGAAGCAGTGCTACGTAGCACTAAGTACAGCTGAGGTAGAGTATGTTGCAGCTTGTTCAGCTAGTTGTGAGGCAGTATGGCTTCGGAAGCTACTGTTTGATTTATTTGATCTCCCATTGGATGCTACCGGTATCTTCTGTGATAACCAGAGTTGTTTGAAGTTGTCTGAGAACCCAGTGTTTCACAACAGGTCGAAACACATAGAGATCAAATATCACTATATCAGGGATATGGTCTAGAGAGGAGTAGTGAAACTCCTCTATGTTGCGACGGATGAGCAGATTGCAGATGTGTTGACGAAGCCATTAGCTAGAGTGAATTTCAAGTACTTTAGGGAGAGGCTTGGTGTTCTTTAGATCAATGACACTTCGAGGAAGAAGTGATGGAGACATTTACTGAAGCCATTCCAAGCATGTTGGAAGGAGGATCCTTCACATGCCTATGGATGTAAGCGCTGGATGATGAGCATCAGGATGATGTTCTAGTTTCTGCTCTGTATGATCAGTTGGATCATTTCCATTTGTGTATATATGCATCATGGTGATGCTGGATATGATCAGTTGGATCATTTATATGTATGTATGCATCATGTTGGACCATGTATCTATATTTGTATCAGGTTGATACAATGTATGATCAGGTAGATCATGTATGTTGATATGTATCAGGTATGATTAGATGGATCATGTATTTGTTTGTATCAGGTGGATACATTGTATGATGAGGTGGATCATGTATGATGATATGTATTAGGTAGATACTTGGTATGCATCAGGTGGATGCAGTGTATGATCAGGATGATCATAGATGACGAGCTTCAGGATGTTGCTCCATATGACATGCAGCAGGATGTTGTAGTGATGATGATCAGGATGATCATGTGTACATCGGGATGATGTATGGTGAGTATCAGGATGATACTTTGTGGCCATGGATCAGGTTGTGCAGATGAGCATGTCTGGAAGATCCTATAGGTCAGATTTGTGTACCCGTAATAGCCTGGGATGCTCTTTCGAGACATTGCTCTGGGAGGACATGTAATTTGTACCCTGGGATATTTCAGGTCGGAGTTGTGTACCCATAACATCCTGAGATGCTCTTGCGAGGTTTTGTCCTATGGCATGTAATTTGTGCCCTGGCAGATTTCAGGTTGGAGTTGTGTACCCGTAACATCCTGAGATGCTCTTTCGAGGTTTTTCGATAACCACATGTAATTTGTGCCCTGGGGAGATTTCAGGTCAGAGTTGTGTACCTGTAACATCCTGAGATGCTCTTGCTAGGTTTTGTGGTGACCACATGTAATTTGTGCCATGGGGAGATTTCAGGTTGGATTTGTGTACCCATAACATCCTGAGATGCTCTTGCTAGGTTTTGTGGTAGGGTCACATGTAATAAGTCCTGGAGATCCGGACAGGATGAAAAAGGCCTCAGATGCTCTTTAGGGTTCTTGCTAGGAAAGAGACTCTTTAAAGGTTTTGTGACGCACGTAATAAGTCCTGAGGATTCCCTAGTATGGAAAGTGATGACGAAGACCTGCAGGTGGTGGGCCTACATCCGGTATGAAAAAGTACTGGCTCTGTAGAACTTCCTATGATGAGTAGATTCAGAGATTGGTTGAGATAGCAGCATCAGTGATGATGACAATGATTCGAGGTTGATGCATCGATGACAATGATCCAAAGAAGAAGACTTGTGCTAGCAGATCTGTGTCGAGAAATAACTTCCTAGTTAAGAGGGAGTGTTGATGTATATGTAACTTCGAAATGTATTTCATCCATGTATTTCATATATATTTATTGTACCCTTATAAGAGATGTGTTATTCCTCTATAAGGAAGTGTCATCATGTGTATTGAAAAGTGTTGCAAGTATGTGTACTTGCCGATGGGTTATTAGACCACCATGTGTGGGGTCGGCCCTTAAATATATATTATATGGTTGATGTACCTAGATAGACAAGTCGGCCCCATAAGTACACTGGGAAAATAGGTTAAGTATAAATAGAGATCAGGAGATCTCTATTTGGATCATTCGGAAACTCATACTTCTCTCACTCAGAAAGTGGCACACTAGTGAGGAGGAGGATCATCTACTACTAGGAGACTATCTCAGTGTATTTTGGTTGTACTTTGGTTGAGCCATTGCTCTCTCTATCTTTGAGGAAGTTGTGGGGTTTTTCACCTTAGGGTTTTCCCCACGGAAACGTTGTGTCTCTTGTCTCTCATGCTTTTGATTCTTAAGATTATTGTCATGCTTGTTATGATTGTTATGCATTGATATACTGTACATGTTATTCTCTCAGTAAAGATCCTAGAGTATTGTGAATTAATGCTCAAAATTTAACATCCTCTTGATCAACATCTGGATCCTCTCGATCAACGACATCAACATAGCAGCATACTCCACAATGCACAAGATCCTATTATGGGATGATCAATCCCTCTCACTTTAGGGCATTGGTCCAAGGATGATACAATCCTAATCCACTTACAGGATGATCAATCCCTCTCAATTTAAGACATATCTCATGTCTATGGACGATGCAATCCAGATCAACTTATAGGATGATCAATCCTTATCCCTTTAAGACACCTCACCATGTCTAGGGATGATGCAAACCCGAATCAACTTACAGAATGATTAATCCTTATCACTTTAAGACACCTCACCATGTCTAGGGATGATGCAATCCCAAATCAACTTATAGGATGATTAATCGTTATCACTTTAAGACACCTCACCATGTCTAGGGACGATGCAATCCCGAATCAACTTACAGGATGATTAATCCTTATCAATTTAAGACACCTCACCATGTCGAGGGATGATGCAATCCTGAATCAACTTACAGGATGATTAATCCTTATCACTTTAGGACATGAGTCTGAGGATGATGCAATTCTGATCCACTTACGGGATGATCAATCCCTATCACTTTAGGACATGAGTCCAAGGATGATGCAATCCTGATCCACTTACGGGATGATCGATCCCTATCACTTTAGGACATGAGTCCAAGGATGATGCAATCCTGATCCACTTACAGGATGATCAATCCCTATCACTTTAGGACATGAGGCCAAGGATGATGCAATCGTGATCCACTTATGGGATGATCAATCCCTATCACTTTAGGACATGAGTCCAAGGACGATGCAATCATGATCCACTTATGAGATGATCAATCCATATCACTTTAGGATATAAGTCTAGGGATGATGCAATCCTGATCCACTTATGGGATGATCAATCCCTATCACTTTAGGACATAAGTTCAGGGATGATGCAATCCCAATAGTCCTCTTAGACAAAGTCTAAGTACCACTTCATCAACCTCATCGTCAGAACAGGTAACCTCATCATCAACCTCATCATTGGAACAGGTAACCTCATCATCAACCTCATCGTTGGAACATGTAACTTCATCATCGATATAGGTATTCTCATCATCGATACAAGTATCCATATCATCGATACAAGTATCCTCATCATCGACACAAGTATCCTCATCATAGACACAAGTATCCTCATCAACACAGGTATCCTCATCATTGACCTTACTGTCAATATAGGAAATCCCATCATTGATACAGGTATCCACATCGATACCAGTATCCAGATATCATCATCGCACTCCCCCTTTCGAGGAGGGTCCCTCTGAACGACACCAAGCTTGTCTCGGAAATACTCAAACTTTACTCGAGATAGGGGTTTGGTCAATATATCAGCAACTTGTTTGTCAATACTCACATACTCGAGCTTTATAGCTCCTTTCTGCACCATATCCCGTCTATAGAAATATCAGATCTCTATGTTCTTTGACTTATCATGGAACACTGGATTCTTATCCATCTTGATACAACTCTGGTTGTCACACAAAATCATAGTGGGGTCCATCTCTAAGTCAAACAATCATCATAATAGTTTTTGAAGCCATATCGCTTCACAACTAGCCGAGCAAGCAGCTATATATTCTGCTTCAGCTGTGCTAAAAGCCACACTAGACTGCTTCTTGCTAAACCACAAGATCATGGCAGATCCCAGACAATAACATCCGACCGATGTGCTCTTCCTATCTAATACACTACCTACCCAATCAACATCTGTGTAGCCATACAATCTGAAGTCATGATCTCCAAGATAATATAGACCAAATTCAATCGTACCCTTCAGGTACCTCATCACATGCTTTGTAGCTATTAAGTGAACACGTCTAGGTTCCACTAGATATTGATTCAAGGTGTTCAGATCAAAGCATATATCTGGCCTAGTGTTCGTCAGATACATCAATGACCCAATAATCTGTCCATTTAGAGTTACATCCACTAACTCTGATGAGTCATCATCTAACAGCTTCAAGTTGGAATCCATGGGAGTGGCCATTCCAACATATGATACCTTTTCAAGAATTACACAGCATACTTTCCCTAGTTGAGAAATATTCCTTCTGATCCTTGCCATACTTCCAGACCTAAAAAGTAATGCATCGATCCGAGATCTTTCATCTCAAATTCTGTAGCTAGCTTCTTCTTGCTTTCCATGATCTGTTTCTCATTCCCTGTCAGAAAGAGATCATCCACATATAGTAATAGTATGACAGGTTCATCATCCATAACCTTAAGGTAAAGGTTAGGATCATCTTTACTTATGGTAAAGCCCAAGCTTGTCAAGAAGTTCTCAATTCTGTGACTGAACATTATTCACACTTTGCATTGAGTGATGTTATGCATATCTATCAGTGTCATCTCTCCTAAGATAGGTCTACTGATATGAGCGTCAAGATCATTCGAACTCTATGGTGAGTTCCTTCTTGCATCCATCTAAGAGAAGAATGTCATTTGTATATAGACACCATCTTCAACCTTGTATCAAAGGTTGAAATATGCATCACCCATGGTGATCATTAAGCTCATCAAATGACTATCGATCATGGGTACCCGTATAGAGCTTTCTTCAATTCAATCCTGGGAGTTTTCTCAATTCGCACTTCTTCTTCAATTACACCATTAAGAGAATGATCTTATCTAGCCACTTGGAGAAAACATCTCGTCATAATCCTCTTTCTCTTTCTAAGAGAATCTTCTAGCCACAAGCCTTCTATAGTATGTTTGATTTGTGAATCTTCTTGTTGAACATCCATCACTTGTTCAGTGTTCATCATTCTTCATGATTTTTCCTACAAGTCAAAGTTAATTACATGATTAGTAATAATTCATAATCATCAAATCATATTGACATTTCAATGATAACCTATTATGCATACAGATATGATTCACACAGTTATGCAACTATCTTGACCAATACTTCGACACAACACTTTCCCATATCTTGTATGCATATAATGGTTATCTAGATGCCTTCCATCTCTACCAGAACATACTATCAAGAGCGTGCATATCTCTCAACATGTCAGCAAAGAGGTTTCATTCTAGATAAACAACAATGGAATGTTTTTCCAACTTACCCATCATATTCATATTAGTAGTATACTATTCAATGCCATATAAATGCTTACACTATGCATGATATATACAAATATGCATACAACTATTATGAGCAATATTATTGACTATTCAGATATTCAAATAACAACTCAAATACTTATATTTTATGTTTGTGTGGTTGCCTCCCGCTTGATCTCTATATGTCTTTGAACTTCTATTCATTCTGTACCACTATGCATCTTAAGTGTGCACTAGTGTCATCCTCATGATCTCATACATAAACATACATTCATTAGTATAATCTCAACACTATCAACACATTATAATTCTAAATAAACTTAAGTATGTATGGTCATGATCATTTTATACATAGGTATGCTTACCTAAGATCCTAACACAAAGTAGGATTCTAACTTGATATAGGAAAACATACCTTTGTTATCATGGTTATGTCTTAACATACCCAAGCAATATCTTCTTTGTTCTCTTTAATGATTTAGAGACCTTGTGCTAGAACTTGCATCTCTCATAAGTTAAGCATAGTAGAACAAAGTCATACATACCTCATCAGTAGAGCTTCTATGTGGTAAAAGACTATGGATGAGTCTTTGTCGTTATGTCATCATGGTCATAGAACTTGATTTATCTTTCTTGATGTACCTGTATCTTGTTAGCAGACAACATCATCCTCATAGAACACCACAAGTGCATTAGTACAATCATAAATGTAATAACCCTAATCAATGAATGTCTTCTATCATTCACATGCATTCATTATCAAAAAATCATGATTGTACTAACCTCAATAGCATGAAGACAAACATATTATGAATTTAATCAAGAATCAAATTTCAAAACATACATGTATTTCCTCAAGTCATACATGTCAATATTTATTGCAGTCTTCTTATGTAACGCCTTAGCCTCATCTCCCTCTAGAACTGGAACTTCTTCACTTATGCAGGTGTCCATTTCATTCTCTTCTAGGATTAACCCAATCCACTTTGATTTGCTAAAACTGGATCTGGAGTTCGATTAGGGTTTATCAGAGAAACCCTAAAAATTCAAACTTCGGATTTCAAACTTCTGAAAGGATGGAAATATGCGCCTTGCTGAGCTGATCAAGCTGGTATACTTCAATTTTGAAATCTCCAAAATTTGACCCCTCAAAATTGCCTTTGAAACTTTCGGATCTTCTAGACATGATCCCGAACTAGGGTTTGATAAAGCCTGGTCTTCTGCCCATCCAAAAGGTTCGATATTTTTTTCTAAACTTAGATTTTTCTGAGGATCTTCCACCCGTGGTCACAGATTTAAAAAATTCCAACTTTTGTAGAAGCCCTAGTTTTCCACCTTTCTGATCAAAATCCCGAACGAGGGTTTGATCAAGTCCGGCCTTCTGCCAAACAAACAAATTCAATCTTGGTCTCTAAAGTTCAATTTTGATGAGTAGAATCCATCCATGGTCTGCAATTCAAAGAATTCCAACTTTCTCCGAAACCCTAAATTCCCATAGCAGAGACAAGGCAAGCATGAAGGTGCTCAGAATCCAATTCTGTTTTGACAAAAATATGCACCTGATTTTTTATGGTGTGACTCAGCAATTACGAATCCAAAGGGTCTGAAACATCAGCCTGTGGTATCCTGGCCTATAATCTTTCCAACCCCACAGGTCTGACCTCAAATGGATTCTCTAAAAGAAATTTATGCCAAGTGTCACAACGTGACCTGTTTATGGGATAAAATAGGAGAGCTAACTTGTACGGAGTGCCACGTGTCACTGATTCATCTCTGACCTCTTCAAAGAGAAACTGTGAAACCAAAGTCCATTCCCTACCTGTCACTTATTACGAAATTTCCATTTGGAGCTTCCTAGCCCGAGATATGACCTTTTTTCCTAGGTCACCTATTTATGACTGAGATCTGGAAGAGGCAAAAACCCTAACTTGTACGGATCATAAATCACAAAGTACAACGAATATGATGTTCTCCTTTGGAAACAAGGTACAGGTGGATGTTTTCTACAACCTGTAAAATTTTTAGATCCTGAACCTTCACCAAAATTGATTTATAGTGAAAGTGCCACGATGACTTGTTTTTGCTATACAAAACCCTAACTTGCAAATTGTCGCAAGTGAGACAAGTGTCGTAAGTGCCATACATTGCATTCCTTCATGAAAGCTATGATACCATGTTAATATTTAATATGCTAAGATAGAGAATATGAGTATTACATTCCATTTCACAACAATAGAATATATAGGATCACTGAAAGAACAACAAGCACAACATAAACACAAGAGACATAGATTTATCCTGGGAAACCCTCATGGGGTAGAAAACCCAACAAATATTCCTCAATATAGATGACCCACAAATACAAAGATATAATCCACAAACATGATCTCCTTCTCCTCCATAGAATATCTCTCTCTCACCTATGCACCAATCACAAGTGAGTGAATGAATGTTAAATGAGGAACACACCTCCTCTATTTATACACAACTCCGACTTGATTTTTACAATAGCTAGGTCGGCCCCAACTTAACCACTTAACATAATGTGGCAAGGATGACCCCACTAGGGTTGTCTAATAACCCTTTAACCCACATGAATCATACAATGCTGACCCCCACTAGGGAAGTCTAATAAACCAAGTTACCACATTCTCCACGGAGGAATAAAACATCTCTGGATATACAATAAGGTCTTCACGAAGGAATGAAACATCTCTGGAATAATAAAGTACAAATATAATATTCTTAGAAGTTACCATATCTCAACAATGATTCATGTATATTCTTTGGATCTCACAAGCCTAGATGGGATTTGAGCATTGCCCAACCTGACAGAAAGAGAATTTTGAAGCCTCATGAGATTTGGACCATGACAAACTTGGGTAAGGCATGCAGTCTTTATAATCTAAAAACACTGGTGATGCCTAGAATAGAGTTGGGTTATGATAAATTATTCATGTATATTCTTTGGATCTCAGAAGCCTAGATGGGATTTGAGTGTTTCCCAACCTGGTAGAAAGAGAATGTTGAACCCTCATGAGATTTGGACCATGACAAACCTGGGTAAGGCATGCAGTCTTTATAATCTAAAAACACTAGTGATGCATAGGTGGGAAGTTGACAGTCCAAGTTTACAATCAACAATCTGAACACATGGATCGACCAAACAATCAAAGGTTGTCTCAAGAAGCATATATGGTATCCTCTTGGGCACAATAGTAAAATAAGATCTATATCTTTTTTGGCTTATTTGGGAAACTATCATTGTAAAACATTACAAATCTACAAATTTAAAAGACTATGTGGGCATAGTTCAATGATTTGTTTTTAAAATTGATGATCTCTTCTATCAGATGTTGAAGCTACGAAGCATCCTTGTTGTTTAAGCTAAGTGTTTGGTGTCAAATATGTTGGGGTTAATCCTAAGGCAGTCAAATCGCTTTGAAATTTTCAGTGAGGGTTTGTTATAGATATAACTTATTAGAGCGTGGCGAGTAAAGGAACCCTATGACATTTTGAACATGAGTTTGAATTACCAAATTTTCCATGTCAAATATGATTTACAAGAGCTGTATCTAGATATGTAGATTGCACCCATGAAGCTCCACAAAAGTTTTTTTAGCACTCCTAAAACAATTTGCAACCACTACATCAAGAGGTTAATCATGAAAATAGGATATATATTCTTTCATTACCAAAAGTAACTGCAAAAGCGGAATCTGCAAGGTTAATGAGCTTTAGCCAAGAACCATGGGCCGCACTCTCACCATTAGTGCTTGCCTCTACTCTCATTTCAACCACCACTCACATTCCTATTGATAAATGCCTTGTAGGACATGGCACTGCTGTCATTCTACTTACTGCTAAAGGATCCCAAGGTAAATATATAACATTTACACATTTCATTTCATGTTCAATTGCAAATCTGTTACGATCCCAACTACTGATCATGACATTATATAACATTTATACCTAATTTATTGCAAATTTGTTACGATGCCAACTACTAATCATTACATTTTATATATCATATATATAGTGAATCTAATGAAGCTTGGATCAATAGTGGTTATGCGAGACACCATGATTTCACTATTTAGGGTTCCATGCGACTTTCAGTGGATAGGCAGCTATAGCATGCTACCAACCACCTCAACCCCAGTCCCATTCAAGTCGTTAAACTATAGCCCGACTCTGATTTTGAGGCAAACATCCAAACAATCTATCAGTCATTGCGTCGAGAGGCGCTCTACAGCCCAGTATGAGGGAGATATTTTGAGCCGAGTGTTTGTCAATATTGTCGACCATAAATAAAATGTAATAATTAAAAGTAAAAAGTAATAATATGAGGGAGATCTTGTGAGTCGAGTGTTTGTTGATATTGTCGACCATAAATAAAATGTAATAATAAAAATTAAAAAGTAATAATATGAGGGAGATCTTGTGAGTCGAGTGTTTGTCGATATTGCCGGCCATAAATAAAATGTAATAATAAAAAGTAAAAAGTAATAATATGAGGGAGATCTTGTGAGTCTAGTGTTTGTCGATATTGTCGGCCATAAATAAAATGTAATAATAAAAAGTAAAAAGTAATAATATGAGGGAGATCTTGTAAAATCTACTTGAGTGCAATACCTGAGAAGAGGTTTGCACCTCGAGAGATTTGATCCCTCATCAGATTGGACTCACTCTAGTTTCCTCGATCCTCAAATTTTATTTCATAAAAATAAAATGAGTTTCGATTCTTCGACCAATATTGCTAATAATAAATTATATGAATTTGGTATTTGTCACTCAGCTTGAGATAATTCATATGTGATCCTCCATAATCACAATCACAATACTTGTATACAATATTCCATAATTCATGCATGCAATGGATAAGTATAGACAATACTCATTGTGGAGTGAATGGGTGGTAAAGGTTAATCACATCGATTGGATGCATTTCATGATACCAAAGAAGCTTAAGGATTGGAAACCAAGATTGGTTAGTGAAGTAAAAGGTGATAACTTTGATCATGAATGCAATATTATAGTAGTGGATGTTCTTTACTCAAGGGAAGACTTATTTGTTTTGGAAATTGATTTAGTGGCAGAGTGTCACAAAGGTAGATTTGCATATGAGCTGTTGAATTGTTGGGTTCAAGAAGAACAATTTGACATCATGGAGGAAGGAATATTTTGGGTGCCAAAATAATTTTTTATGGCGGATTTTATGAGGGATTGCCATGATTTGTTCCTAGTTGAGAACTTCATTAAAAGGGGAGTAAAGGTCCAACAAAATTTCACCCACACATACAAGCATATTAAAAGGTTAAAAGGTGAGGCTAGAAAGCACATGAAGGAATATTTTTCACCAAGATTCACCAAGCTTTATGTGAATCCAATTTCATTGAAATTACCTTGGGAAAGGAAGAGGAATGGATGGAATAAGGAAAATATTTTTTTCAATTTTGATCTCCACCTTGACCATCACCAATTTCAGATAAATGAAGAATTCCAATGTGACTATTCAAGACTTCTCAGCATGGGCACTGGCTTATTTGGGACACTTGAAGCATGCCACTAGAAATTTGGAAAGCATGTGTTTATTCTTTTGCATTACATGTGGACTCACTATGGGTTGTTGGAGAAGTCTTCTACTAGTTTGGGAGTTGCATTGCATGCTTGGAAATAATTTACATTGTTTGAGTGTGAAGTTGGAGGAATAAGGAAAATGTATCTTAATATCATGCTTCAGAAAGGTGAAGTTGATGTCTACATGGAGAGGATTCACTCCACCCTTATTTTTTCCATCTCCAAATATGTGCACAAGATATTGCAGCTCCATGAGAAGCATGATCCACACCATGAGAAGGATATGCTATCCCATATGTGTGTATTGGTTGAGTGCATATTTGAGGGTATGATTGGACTCAATGAGTGGCAGCAACAATTCTTTGCATGTGATTCTATGGATGGGATGATTCATAAAGATAAAAATATGACATTCATCCACTTTAAATTCCCTATCCACTTAATGCCCAAGTTGATCTTAAAGGAGGATATTTTGGGAGTTGTTCATGTTCTATTCTTAATTAGTGACCATGATTGTTTGGAGACTCACATGAGGGTGAGTAAGAGGTTTCCATGGAGGATGTAACACACCTATAACTTAACATTTTATGTTGTGGAAAAACATTATATTAAAAGTTATTGTAAAGTTTTATGTTGTTGACCAAGCATGGTCAAAGATGACTGCAATTGAATATTTTATTATTTTAATTATAAAAAGGAGAGACACATATCCAAAGGGACTATTGAAGAGTGGTCACTGACCTACTAGGAGGAATTACAAGTGTGGAATGCAAAATCTACAGCTGTCAGAAACAACATTTACTTTCCAGCTGATGCGGGAGGAATCCTCCCTCAAAAAGTGGTCATGTTCCCAAAAGATAGGGAAAAATGAGAAGGCGGCTCATTAATTACAAAACTGACCCAAATAACTAGGCAATCAATATAACCATCGAATGAGCAGGAGGATCACACACTAGATTTTGTGGATTTGTTGCATACTGAAAATTTAAGCACACAAAAGAATTCGATGAGGGGAGAGATTAAGTAGAACTGTAGTCAAGTGACTCACAAGAACAAAAGTTGCACAATAAATTTTCTGCACATTGTCTTCGTCCTGGTGGTTCAATTAACGGGCTCGGGGGTTCCATGGCAAGTGATTTGGCTATGCTTGAAGCAGGTTGGGAGGAACAGTGACCTTTGGAGTGTGTTGTCTCCTATTTGTTCAGGTTCCTCACTGTTTATTTTCTTACATATAAAATTTTAATTGTTGTAATGGTTAACTTACTGCTATGTTTTTATATATACTGTTAGTATTAATTTCATGTTAGTATTTAGATTATAATTTTATTAGTTATCAAGAATAAATGTTAAATGTATGTTAGCAAGTCATCATTGTTTTCAGTAAGGTTAGGTAATGTATGCAATAGAGTATTTAAATAGATCATATACATATAGCTACTTAGAGTATAAATATATTTATATGTACAAATAAAAATTTATCATCAAAACTCAAATACTATATTATGATCACAAAGTATCTCTGTTAGTCATATATTAAACCAATATATATATATATATATATATATAAACTTCACGGTATATTTGTATATTATAATCTACATGCAACATTTATTATAAAACTCGAATAAACCTTATAGAATTATAGAACACATCTCATACGATTACAATAAATTAAACAGAGATCAAATCTTCCTTCCATACAAAGGAAAGGTTGACAGACAAAGATAGTCAACCATTGTAAGCATAGAATAACCATACTTTAGCTACGAGCATGCATTAGGGTAAATAGGTTTTGTGATTTGGATCCTGATAAGAAACAAACAAATTCGGATTTACAGCATAACATAATCTTAGTAGGATTAAAATTCTTTAGATACAGTCGAGCTAAAATTCTAGAAACCAACTCTTGAAACGAATTTAAACAACAGAGCCATAGATGACCAATTTTTACAAAACAAATTTTAACATTATCATCAACAGAGCCATTATTGGCATAAGGGATTAAGGATTCATTGTAAAACAATATAATCGAATATAGTATTTACATTTAGGGATTTTCCCAAAATTAACAAACAAATGCATTATCATAGTAAACAAAACCATACATACAAATACCAGAAGCACGAATAGGGTCAAAATGCTAACACAGCCGTATTGAAAAATTGAATACTTAGCACAGGTCTAGGGCTTGAGACCCATAAGGGTTAAAATTCCAAGAAATACATATAAAAAAAGCTCAATATCGAATACATGCAGTCGAGGCACCTTTAGCTACATAACAAAACTTTGGCAGCGTTTTACAATGATGGAACCCTAGGTTCAACTTGTCATCAACGAAAGAATGACTTAACCCCATTCAAAAGCCAGAATTGCAACATTAAGATAAAGAAGCAGCTGCAGCAGTAGTAGCCAAGCCATACATGAATTTTATTTCAGAATAAAAAACAACATATCAAAACACCGAATTAGCATTGCTAATCTTTGAAATTTATAGAGAACAGAGGAAAAATCGCAATAGCTTTAAATACATTTAATTTATCCAAAAATTATTCAGTAAGGGTTTCAAACAAGCACTTTGGCCATAATGTACATCCATTCACACAGATTCCTTGGTCTAGAACAAAAGGGAATTCCAAATTTTTAAACATTAACTCTATAATCCATTATCTTTTTCCCGGAGTCCTATAAAACACTAAACATCTCATCCATCATCGCAGGAAGAATCAGAACATGAAGGTGTTTACCATATAATAGAGGGTGATTCATAAAACCCTTGTAACTTCCAACAAAGCCAGCCAAAACTATGTTCCATATTTTCAATTTTTCTTTTACACACCATAGAAACTGCAAGGGACCATAGAGTTCCAGAGTACACAGGTCTTACAAGGACCTTTAGAGCCATGTATGCACATGTCGAGCTTACTCAAACAAGCCAAGCCTCATTGAAGGGAAACCAACGAGACCCTCTTGCCATATAACAGAGGGCAGAGGTTAAACAACATAAATAATGGCAAATGATATTATGAAATAACTTCTACAAACTACAACCAATGCTAGGAATGGTTACAACTTACCTATAGTTTTCAACAATGCTACGAAGGAGCCTGTGATAGATCGGGCGCATCCCTTTTCCCCATTGCTTGAATGGCCGAGAACCCTCGGCTCTCTTCACCAAAATACAAACATAGAAGACTTGACCAATTTTGGAAAATGTGTTAGGGTATACCCCATAGCCAGGATGGAGAGCACTCATGAGACTCCACATGGGTGCATTAAATTCAACTCTACCTCCACTTTAGGCCATATCTTTACCCACTCTCTATAGTTGGAGAGTGAAACTTGTTTATTTCCAAGCGCCACATAAATTTTATCTTGTTGATTGTGTTGTTGGCTTGCTTAGGGTTTTTTTGGAAACCAGGGGGCTAGTTTTCCCTTAGGGCACCTGCAACCATGGAAGTCAGGCATGCCTTATCTCATATAAGCTAAGTAAGACCCGTAACTATGTAAACCTAACATCAATAATCGAGATTGTAAGCATAGATCTTAAAATTCTAGCATGACGAAGACATCTTTGTGGTAATACAAGTTCCAACATACAAACAGTAACTTGCAACAAGGCTAGCACATTACATCATCATTTAAAGCAAGTAATTTATCATATGGCTTAAAACAATTATGCAAGAGTAATAGTATACAAATCATTAATGGAGGTATCTTAATAAAAATATTAGTATCATATTACATTGAACTCATACTAGGTACAATAGACTAAGTCACGAGCATTATAGCTGAGTTTTAGCGTTGTTACTATCCTTGAAAGTTTATGTTGCAGAAGTGGTAGGTCTTAAATCAATTCAAACCCCCGTAACAATTTTTTCTTTATTGATGAGTTTTGTGAGTTCTTACAAAGGAGATCCAAAGAATATTCATTGGATCATATAGAGGAGTGCATCATATTCCAACACTATGTGATGGAGTATACTTTCTTGGTTGGCCATCTTGATTGGCAACAATAGTTTGGTGGCAATGTACAAGTTCTTCAACCCCATGTTTTTCATTGCTTGAGGACAAGCAATCTTGGGAGGGGAGAAATATCATGTTCCTTCCTAAGTGGTTACTCAATTAAGTCTTGAACCCTTTGAGTACCTAATGGTATATGAGAAAATAAAAGAAAGGAATTATTAATTATTTGGGATAAATTTTGGGGCTAGGCCTATAGTACTTAAATAATTAATAATTTTAATGTGAAATACTTTGTAATTATTTTTATTCACATGAATAATTAATTTTGGCACAAGCGTGATGCTTATGTGGCTAGGAGAGCGCATGAGGATATGGTGGACCACACTCACTCACTTGAGAAAAGATAGAAATGAGAATAAATAAGCTAAAAGCAACGTGGTAGCAAAAAGAAGGAAACTAGAAAAAGCAGTGAAAAACATGAAAGTGTATAAAGAAGGAAATCAAATAAAGTAGGAAAGTGCAGAAAAGCGGCTAGTATTGAAAAGTAGGAAACGACCAGAAAGAAAAGGAGGGCATAGTTTCTAAAAGAAGAAGAAAATCACAAATCAAGGAAGGTTGGAAAAGCAGGAAGGCTCCACAAAGCGAAGATGTTGCTAATTCTCTCTAAGGAAGGTGCACTCATCCACTCACACATGCCAATTACATTCTCATGAAGCCACCCAGTCTATGAAATAAGGACAGTGCACTCCTCTCACATCTTTTGGCCTCTTTGTGATTGAAAGCTCTGCTTATCAAGGTTGAGTGATGTGCCTCAACCAAGCTTGGGAGATGTGCCCCAATGATGTATGTGCTCCAGTTTTCTATGATCTAATCCATTGTTGTTGAGGTATGATCTACATGTATTTATCAAAATTCTATTGTTGAAGAATTCAAGCCATCAAGAAAATATCCTGATTTTTGGTTCATTTGGAGAGAGTTCTTAAGGAGATCCATCCAGAGGAGTAGAATCAGTTTGGTGAATGCACCCTATGAGCAGTCACTAATACATGGTGCGCCTTCCATGAGAATCCATCTTCTATTTGTTCATATATGTTGTGGATAGAGTGAAGACACCATCTCTTCTTCTCTTCTTAGAAGCATTATACTCATAGCATTGTATGAATTTCAAGATTAGAGACTCTTTAGGAAGTCTGGGATCAAAGAACCTCTATTTGATACTTAAAATCCTCTATTATTGTTTTCTATTGTACTTTAATTCATGTTCGAGTTATATTTATCATCAGAAGAAGGATTCGATATATTTAGAGGATGTTTGTACTCATATTTGTCAAGACTAGCTCTTTAGGCCTCATTAATTGACTAGTTTTGCAGTATTTGTGATTAAATGTTTTTTGGATGCTCATTTTAATTATGTCAGTCATATGAGGTTCTTAATTCAATGATGAATACCATCCATGTCTTATACTGAATATTCTCCAAACTACTGAGGCAATGAGACCTGAGTGCACATCCCCAAAATAGAAATATCCTCAAGAATTGAGTTTTGACAACTAAGAATACATCATATGTTGAGTGTCCATATGGATGCCAATCGATCTTGTTAGATTGCATGGGTAACTAGTCGTTATAACTATCGAGTCAATATAGGAATCACTGCTTGATACGAGGATCACTCAAAAGACGCTTGAGCTCAATTGAACATGGTGAGTAAAAAATCGTTGAGGAAGCATTGCATACCACCCCCCCACTATGTTGAAACTGAGTGGAAAAGTTGACGACAATGCATGTCACAGCCGATGGAGAAAGTATGGAGTATAAGCTAAAGGAGAGAAAGTTGCAAAATAAGATAAGAAGAAACACTCCAAAGTGGCCAACTCCAAGACTCTGCGAAACAAAGCAGTATAGGGAGGAAAATGCCTAGTGAAACTCCAAAGACTATCTACATGAGTGGCCCAAAATACACTACAGAAATGTGCAGAACGAGAGGTACCATAAAAATCCATCATAGACAACAATCCTTGATATGGGTTCTAGAAAATAAGGTCATTTTAGATACCCATTTACAAGTGAGGAATAAACATTTGTTCATTGAGCTCATTATGAGAAAAAAACAATCTCAAAAAAGCATATCAATGTGGTGTGCAACTAGTCGTTAGAAAGAGAGAAAAATACTCTTTGTAATGCATCAAGTGGTATGGAAAATGAGAAATTCAATGTAAAATATGGCAAAAAAAATTGTCAATATCCTCTATAAAATGAATTTAACAAATTAAAACAAATATGCCAAAAATGCCTCCAACTAGTAAAATATGCTGACTATGGGATTAGATCCCTTGTCTCCTCCATCATATACAATGACCCGCTTGCCGATTCTACTACATTAAAACATGAAATATGATGTCTAAGAAAGAATTATGAAGGTGTGCACAAGGTTTCATGGCCTCCAAAGGAACAAAAGGAAAGGTGCTAATAAACTAAAAGGATATCGCATGGGCCACCATAAATTCAACCATTCGCAATCTGCGATGCATACAAAACATATGTATATCCACCAATGTGGAGAAATATTGACCACCCGATCCAAGCAATGAAGGCATTTAAGAATGTGGATTTCAACACGCATCCAAATACCAACTCCACTACACAAACTATACATTGCACAAACTCGTATACAACTTCAATAAAGTGATGATGACCAAAAGTGCATGGATAACTACAAACGAACATGCATTCAGATCAAATATCCTTGACATTGAAATCAAGTCTCAATGAGATCGAAACTCTGGGCTGACAACCACAATTGTTGGTTGTGGAGTCCGATCTTCCCGATTTAGATGCCGTGTTTTAGACATGTTTGGATCCCAACACTTGATGGGGGGGTATGGGGGGGGCTTTCACCCCCACTACAATTTACAATGGTTCTAGGGTGGTGAGGTGACCAATAATTTGTGAGCCCCCTCCTGGCGGTGGTTTCAGGAAGTGCCCCCATAAAGAAAATTTTGGAAAAATTGGATTGTAAAATGTTGTAATTTCATAAGTCATAACTTGGTCAATAATGGGAAATTTAAGGGCCCATGGTATTGGGTAGCCCATGGTATTTTCCCATAGTAATCCCTCTTTAAATAGAAGGCATTGTAATGCAACTATGTATTATTGCATTGTATTGTATTAGGAAAAAAATCTATGTGATTGTGTGAGAAATACTGTGAGAAAGTGAACAGGAAGTTGCAGTGGATGTGCTATGGTTTGTATCCCTTCATTTATTGGATAGATTAATAAAAGGAATGGAAATTGATCTGTGGACGTAGCCCATATTAGTTGAACCACGTATATTGGAGTCTCTCTTGTATTTTTATCTTATGTGTTTTATTTATGTATTCTGTTTATTTTATTGCTCTGCAATCCTATTTTTTCTAAGAACAATCAAAAAATAAATGTGCAAGTATCTGGTGGAGCATTGATATTAGAGGCCATAGAAAGTGCAAAGGTGAGCATTGAAGTTATGGAAAAGAAGAGGAAATCGTTGTTGCGAGAGAATTGAAAAAACTTGGATTAAGATCTCTATTAGGGTTTCAAAGAGAAGAGCTATGAGAGATCCGTTGGAATTTCCATGGACCTATTAAACAGATCTATGGGAACAAACCATAATTTAAAATTCTCCAAAATTCAAAGGCACAAACCATAAGTAAACTTCTCCACCAATAGGGACTCCGACATGAACGATAGAATGAAGAGGTAAGACCAAAATCGATTCTACCACACCAAAATGTTATGGCAATCATCACGATGAAGGTCGTCGAGCCTTGAATGTGAGCCCCCTATGATCATTCATTCCATCTCACAAAGAGAACGTCATGATCTAATAAAGATATGAAAACAACGAATATGAAAACAAAATGGATCCATTATGCAATGAACAGAGATAGATATGAAATACCATTGGGGAAGAGATACTTGGTCTCTTCTATGGAATAAAACCCTTACAAATTCCACTACAATAAGATGTCTATAGGAAAACAAACCTAATAGACTTAATCAACTTGCTGCATCGAACTCCTGAAAACGTTGATGGAAGGACTCTTCATTTGTGAGGGCGAATCCATCTTGAAGAGATCCCACAAACGAGGATTGGAAACTCTCAATATGACTGGATTCAGAGTTTTCCTACGACAAAAATTTTCCCAAAAGAGTGGAAAAAATCAAATAAAAAAGGCATGGGACATATCCAACAAGGTTAGGAGA
Organism: Larix kaempferi; assembly: GCA_027924585.1. NCBI lineage: Eukaryota > Viridiplantae > Streptophyta > Pinopsida > Pinales > Pinaceae > Larix > Larix kaempferi. Next base: position 14,358,097 of record BSBM01000047.1, on the reverse strand, counting down.
ACCAAGTTAAAGAACCTACAATGGACATGATCCGGATTTATGCAGGAACACAACAGAATACACAAATACTCATAAAAACAAAGATGCAGCGGAAATAACACTTCATTTCATTGCTCAAAGAACTGAAACGTGTTTACATACAGGATGGAAATAAACTAGCTAGAGTGTTGGTAGCTAATCTTTGAGAAGAGATGTGGCCGCTACATGCCTCTGAACTCTGTGTTACAATGAGGCTCGAAGGCCTATATATTATTGAGAAACAAGGGAAACCCTACACATCTGAAAACCTTACCCTAGGTGGTGAAACGCCAGAATATGGGCCCCGTTGGGTAACTTGGTACATCAATTTCTCGGGGTCGTAGCTTTGGCATACTACCTCCGTTTGACGCACATGATACATCGTTAGAAATATCTATTCAAGGACTACATCCAAAAATAGAAAATAGCAAGCCCAGAACAGACTCATATTTGGTCGGGCATCACATGCTGAAAAAACGTCGTTTAGGGCCTCAAAACGGATCCGGAAGTTTAGGTCCCGAAAATTGCCAAAAATAGTAAATTGTGCTACAATTAAGGAAAATGAAAAACTGAAGAAACAATGGTGGGGGTCCAAGTGGACTAGGAGGGTGGCCACCAATATCCTCCTGGATCAGGACATATCTGAATGCTTAGTCATGTGTAAAAAAAAATCCTTGGAAATGATATTCTAAGGATCAAAATATAGCTCGTCCAACCTAAGATACTCCTCGGAATATAGTGGGAAACAACCATTTGTTTGTTCTATGTGATACCCAAAGTTCTGCTTGATACCCACAAACCACAGATCAAAACAATGCCTCAAAACAAGGCACAAATCTACAAAAGAAACAAAAAATTCGGCCTAGTTTGTAACATAGGCCATGATCCGCAAACAAGGAAAGAGAGTGGCCTACAACAACAGTAAAGGAAAAGGCAGGAGGTCCTATGCAACAACATCTCCCTTTTTTCCCAAGAATAGAAGAACAAAACCAAATCTTCCACGAAAGAATGAACGGATTCCAATATCTCGAGAAGAGGTTTGCATAACCTCTCTGGTACCATGTAAAGATCCAGGTTCTACCTTGGAACATGAATGAGAATCATGATAATAGAACATAAAATATATTAAAATTATTTGATGAATGCACAAGAGAGAGAATTAATTTATACTCTTGAGGAGGCCCAATGTTAACTAACAACTCGGCAAATGATAATTCCTACATAATCTTACAATAACAAATAGTTGGTTACATTGGAACATGGGCGGGGGGGGTAAACTTGTTACATAGCACGATCGTTCACAGGATATTAAAGAATATCGCTAAATTCACTAAATATTGGAAAATGCCCCCTTAAATTGTATTTTTGAAACCCCCTTCGAATATACCTTTCTAATTAAGAAAACCCCTAGTTTAACTAGATATTGCAGCTATCCATTTTTCTCAACCCATTTTTAATACCCCCTTTATATCATAATATCAAGTTGTAACAAATAGGATCCCTAACGCATATTAGTTTAAGAAAAAGGATGCTAAATAAAATAATAGTATAATGCTAATACTGATCCCACTGGGATTGTAGGGGTGATTGATTAATTTGTAGCGTTGGATAATGGAATACCCAATGAAATAGTAACGGGGAATGCAAAACGCGTAAAAGGAAACCCATTCAAGCTATCAATGTAACAAAGAATGTAAAAGACTCATATTCCAATGGTGAGTGCAATGTTTATAAAATATGAGAATTGCAAATGTTTCAAACCACAACTTGCCAATCTACCAAATTTATATCATGTAAATACAAGTATAGCAATAGAGAGCTCATGTGTTCTACAAGCTTAATAAATTAAATTCCACAAATTAAACTATATTTAAAAGGAAATGGAGGTTTTCTATCCTCCTTTTCTAGTTGTATATCGATAAGTAGATGATCATATAAGCCATTGTTTCCTACCCAATAGTTGTATCTTTCAACCTCCTCCACTAGTTTTTATACCATTAAGAATATATCCATCATCTTAGAGATGCTTGTTCTTCCATATTAGAACACAAACTAACATCTTAAGATTGAGTTCCTAAAATCAATCTTATGGACAACTAAGAGGGAGGCCATTGTCACCACGCCTAACCTGTTTTGTGTCTTTAGGCTATCTCTTCTCTAGATCAAAGGTGGAGTCCCTATGGTAGGATTACTAGAGATTAAGAATGGAATACATGGTGAAAGTGAAGAGTAATTGTAGAAAAACAAAGTGTTTTGTTTTTTGTAAAATATAAGGGTCATGAAGGAATTGGAGACTAGTGTTTTATGCAATGGGAAATGGGGTCAACCAAGGATTGGATGAGTATTTCTTTAGGAAGATTAGAAAGGGACAAGGTCCCAATGCACAAACCTAGATGCTATCTAGTGAATGGGATGATTTTAAAGATCACACAAAAGGAAATTTCTAGAGCAAAAGAAATTCAAATGGAAAGCTACATTGGAAGGCATGAAAAAACAAGATTTCTAGACATGAAAGATGGACCCATACTACACTTCCAATTGATACCAATCGCATAAAATATTTAAGATAGAATGCCTAATATTTCTTTACCACAATTCCATTAATAATTTGAAGATTTATTAAGCAACCAAGCACATGAGAAACATGAAAACCCTTCAATAGAGCACTAGCATCAACGATCCTACATGCCGATTGGGTATCCCTTATCCATTAAACTCAATACCTTAAGCCCTTGTCTCAATATTTTCGCTTTGCCTCCCCTCGAGTGCTTCTACATGAAATGTAATAAAATATACCATAGGTATTTGTATTGCCATATAACATAATTAATCCCCCTTGGTCTCTTAATACAGAGCAATATATTTTCTCATTTCCTTATCATAGTTTATTCCCCAAGATGAATGAACGTGATAGGATATTGCCTACCAATTGACCCAGAACTCCAACATTTTATAAATAGTAAAAGAATTAATTTTCATCACATAGTCATAACTTAATTCAGTCATTACAATACTTCATCTCTCTAAATAAAATAACATTAATTTTTTCTTATCTATGATTAAACATAATATTACTAAAAAATTATAGAGATCTCTACTTATATGAAATAAAGAGTAGACTTAACGATTAAGAATATGTATCTACTTTTTTATCTACTTTCTAAAGATTATACTTCCAAATTTGGAAAAAGATATGGTATGTACACCTTTATAAATTTTAATATTTAATTTGATGTTATATACCAAATTAATTGAACTTTTGAAAATAAATTATTATTATTATTACTATTTTTAACTACAGAAAGCATATTGAATTATAATATTTTTATAATATATGATATGCCCGTAAAACATAAACGTATATCATTATTACATTCATCTCACCAAGCCGTAATTTATTGATATAGTTTCCCTGACCAGATTTCCGTATAATAGTCTAAATTTGAACGGTACATTGGAAACATTATTAATGCATTGGTTCCCCAGGATGCTCGTCTGAATTTGCGATTGCACCTGCTGCATAATATAAAGCACAACTAACGTTCTGTGCGTTCATGTGGAACTTGCAAAGTGTGAGAATTCTTATTGTTAGAAATTTTTAGGTGTTTAGATATTATTTGATATTTTAGATTTTGTTGAGAGGATCAACAAAATTAAATACATTTTGTTATGATTTAAATGTTATGTTTAATGTTTATTCAATAGTATTTATTTTATGTTTATGTTAATTAGTTTAGTATTTATGTTAGTTTAATGTTTATATTAATTAGTTTAATGTTTATCCTTTGTTTAAAAATCAGTCATTTCCATAAAATTAAGTAGTTGACTATCTCAATTTATAAACCATTTTAAGATGACATTTTTAACTATCTCAATTTAATATAAACCATTTGAATAATGAAAACATATTTTTTTAGGCAATCTACATGGTTTTCACACAAATGCTTTTCCTAGATTGTAGGAGGATGAGACAAGTGTAGTGTCCATTGATTTTATGGCCGTATTTCAAAATTTGAAATAAACAATTACAAAAGAAAAAAAGAATACAAAAAATAACTAGTAGTTGATGCATGAATAACTAGTAGCTAATGAATCAATAACTCCTAATTGATGCATAGATAAGGAACTTCATGACACAAATAAGTATAAATAACTTATTACTTATTTGCGACACTTAACATGTAGCCTATGTCACAAATTAAGTCATTATGCTAATTTATTGGGCCGAGAAGCGCTCTACAGCCCAGTATGAGGGAGATCGTGTAACATGTAAGTGTTTGTCGAGTGTTTGTCTAGTAACAAAATAATACAAAGTAAACAAAAAAACTTAATACAAAGTAAAAAGTAATAAATATTATGTCGGCCATAAACAGAAAAGAATAAGACAAAATAAAAAGTAAATATGAAACTTAAACTAGAGAGTTTACTTTTTTACTTTTAATACAAATTAAAATGTAAATATGAGATTTTAGAATGCTTGTCAAGTAACAAAATAATACAAAGTAAATAAAAAAGAATAATACAAAGTAAAAAGTAATAAATATTATGTTGGACATAAACAAAAAAGAATTATACAAAGTAAAAAGTAAATATGAGACTTAAACTAGATACTTTTGAGGTATTGCACTCAAGGAGCTATTCAAAGAAATATTTGCACCTTGGGAAATTTGATCTCTCTGCGCTTGATAGAGTTTAGGATTTGTTTACTATTTCCATGGAAGTTAATCTTCCCATACATATTTTCCATATATATTGCCATTTGAAAACTACCAAAAGGTAGTTTGACCCTTTTCTCATAAAAGAAAATAATGAAGATAAGCATCATTATAAAATTATTTTATTCTTCAAGATGCTCAGCTGTTATTGCTATCAGCAGAATATGAACCGCAACTAACGTTCTCTGCGCTGCCGTGAAACGTGAAAAGCGTGAGTAGAGCCACTTCAAACTCTCGCCGGTGGAGACCCTTTGGTTTTCACTCAAACGCCATCTTACTTACCAAATTTAATATGAAACGTGCAGATACCAACCTCCAAAATAGGATGGAGACGTGTAGCAATAAGGTGTAGCGATATATGTAAATTATGGGATTGACTAGACTCATTTTCGTGTATCAAACGGTTGTTTTATGGAATTTGGTACTCAAAATATTATAATTTTGAAAATAATAATGGCAATTTTTGTAAGGTTAATTTTTTATCGAATTTGATGGTAGGAATTTATTTTGAAACTAAAATGGTTTAATGTTAGAAATTTTAAGGCCGGCGATAGAGTTCATAAGATTTACCGAAAATGGGAAACTATTTTCATAGTTAATTAGTATATTACAAAAATTGGACAAAGACACATAACTACCATGGCATGAGAAACTATTTTGATAGTTAATTATTATATTAAAAAAATACCAAAACATTGAATTCAGCAAGACACATAACTACCATGAAAATTTCAAACAAATAAGTACATTATCATAGTGGTGACTATGGAACCGTAGCAATAATATGAATAATTTAAGAATTGTACTCATGACTAGCCAAAACATTACTTGATGATTTTAATCGAGGTTTTAAATATTTGGACTTTCTTATGAAACCCAATGACCATGGTTTTAGAGATTAGATCTCGTCGGAAGAAAATATGGAGAAAATAAGCAGTGCTTGATTGAATAGATGGATTTCCATGGGGGGAGTCTCACTCTACTGAAGTTATAAGGTATATTGTCATTCGATATATTACATCCTAGTGAGGAAGGATGCTCGAGAAGATCAAGAATAAATGTTTTCACTTGTGCATAGGGTAGAAAAAAAGATGTTGTAGCCATTGTGTAATGGAAGAGAACAACAATGCCTAAGTTAGCTTGAGGCGAGGTTTTAAAAATGTGTATAACTTTGAAAATCACTTGCAAGATCAAGAAGAAATGTTTTCACTTGTGCATAGGTTAGAAAAAAAGATGGTGTAGCCATTGTGTAATGGAAGAGAGCAACAATGCCTAAGTTAGCTTGAGGCGGGGTTTTAAAAATGTGCATAACTTTGAAAATCACTTGCAGCAAAAACCTTTGCAGATTGATCACATAGGAAGCATTTTTGGCATATTGTGATAGTTCAACTAACTAAATATTCAAGATTGGAATTGATGCTCAACTAAATCTTTCTCCAAAGGCATGCATAATATGGAAGGTCAGTGGTTTTGTTTCTTCCCTCATTAGGAAATAGTTAGAATGTAGATTAGGAGATCAAAAAAGGGTAAGGTTGGGGTTCAATCCTTGGAATAGTTAGAATGTAGATCAGGAGATCAAAAAAGGGTAAGGTTGGGGTTCAATCCTTGGATTGGTTTAGAGGACACCTTCAACTGCCTCAATCTATTATGAACACTTTGAATAATCAAGGCATATTTTTGTGGGAAAATGTGGTTGATCCAAAAGCCACATGCATCTTTAGCAACAAGGATGGATGGGTGCTCACTCAAAATTCATGGTAATCGAAATGGTTTTTAAATAACATAATATATAGTTTATGTAGTTAATAGAATGCCACTTTTAATTAAGTATGCATGGACTTGTTCTCCACATCCCAAAGATGCTAATCTTGTAGTGGCATTGATAACACTGGTAAATAAAACCTCATCTGGATTCACATTTACCAACACCATTTTGAAATACATGTTAAGAGTAAACTCCTCACCATATCCATTATGGGCATTTCCTACGATCATTTCATTCCATTAGACTACATCCCATTCAAGCAACGTCAAATTGTATTTATGCATCTAATAAATTCCAACTAAGGCATTTGCAAGGTCTCAGTTAACATGCACTATTCCTCCTAGCAAACATGATTTGTTTAGTAAAGTAACCCATGCAACTGATTTGCCAATCTTTTCTTTTGTATAATCCACTTTCTTGAATTCTCCTTGATAGGCTTCTGTAAACTAGATTAAATGTTACCAAGTTGTTGGGTTGGTCCAATACTATCAAGAAAAATGTAGTCACCTTCAAAACCACATATTAGAATGTCTATCTAGAATGGCAATTTTCAGAACAAATCCAATAGTAGTAGAATTATCGCAATTCCTTCTACCACAGTAATCTGGCTCAATCGCACTTAAATTCTAAGGTTCGATGATATCATAGTGACATCACAACCATAGAATGAGATTTCCTAACATTTATAGAAGCCCATATTAAGTAATAATTTATTCCCTTTGGCATTTTATTCTTGTGGACCGATATCTTAAGGAATGGTTAACCGACCCTTCATCAAGTAGAGTATTCTCATGAAGGGGGAGCATGGTTAATGTTTGATCGACCCTTCCTTAAAGACAATATTCATGTTGTGTTTTATCTAGTGGAATGGTCAACTCAACCTATGTCAAGCATATTTTTCATGTAATGGGGACATTGGGGAAGGGTTGGTTCACACTTATTTAACTATGTTATTCACGTTGATGAGCATCGACTAGTAGGGTTGGTTATCCCATCCTCTAGAATATCTTCTCATAAAGGAAATTAGTGGGAAGCATTGACCAACCCTTCCTCAAATGTGGAATTCTGATTCATCGCAACAATGGAGAAGGGTTAGCCAAGCCTTCCTCAAATATGGTATTCACATTATCATTTACCTAGTCAAAGGGTGGGTTGGTCCTTCCCCAAGCATACTTTTCATGCAAGTTGTCTTGATTTTCGAAGGGTTGTTTGAACCTTCTTCTAGCATAGAATTGTCATGAAGTGGGAAAATGAAGAAGGGTCCGCAAACCCTTCCCCAGATGTGGTATTCACATCGCAATTTATCCAATGGAAGTATTGGACAATATTTCCTAAAATGGAGTCAAAATTGTTAAAAGGAACTATAGTAGATACATAGCATTGATTCAATGTTTTAAAGAAGTATATGGTTGTTCCAAGTAAGATACTCATTATTTGGGGTGGTTCACTAAGCTGCATCAAATAGGATACATTGCATAATTTATCATAACCTTTGACCAATTCACTGACCCTTCTTGAATAATGGTATTTGTGTCGATGGAGTTGCAGTGGAAGGGTAACCTAACCCTTCCTCAAGGATTTTTTTTTTGTAAGTGAGATCTTGAGTAAGCATTGGTCAATACATCATCTAGCTTAGTATTCTCATGGAAAGGGAGCAAAAAAAAGTACTAGAGGACCCTTTCTTAGGGATGATATTGAAATTGAGAAGTAACTATGGGAAGGGTTGGAGAACCCTTCCTCAAGAAATGTTTCCAAATAATGGGGGCTCCTAGGGAAGGGTCAGTTGACCCTTTCTACAACATTTTTTTGTCATGGAGGGGAACATGGAGAAGGGTTTGCTTAAGCATCCACAAATTCAATATTTGCATCATAGATTTCCTAGAGTAAAATTGTTGATCAATAATAGTTTTCACCTAATGGGCATCTAGGGAAAGGGTCAATTGACCCTCCCTCCAAAATATAATACTCATGGATAGAAAAACAAAGAAGGATTGATATACTCTCCCACAATTTTGGTATTCTCTTCATAGGGTATCTAGTGAAAGGTTCAAATTAACCCTTCCAAATGATGGCATTTAAATCTAGGGTTATCCAATGGAAGGATCAATTCACCATTCTTTGAGCATATTATTCACATTAAGGGGGAATCTAAGGAAAGGGTTGGTTAACCCTACTACCATAATAATATTCACAATGAAGCATTCTCATGGAACGATCAACCAATTCTTCCTCTATAATATAATTATTATTGAGGGTGATCCAAAGGAAGTGTCAACTCACCATTCCTTTAAAATTTAACATATTTAATTGATCATCTAATTCTTTCTCCAACAATAAATTATTATTGATTCGGGGTATTCCATTGAAGGGCAAGTAAATTCTTCAAATGGTGAATAATTCTTAATGAATTGGAGGTTCAAGAAGGATTGGATCAGTGTAATGCCCCCATATTTAACATTTAGTAATTAAACCCTAATGAGAATTAGCTTAGCACTTTTAATTGTTATGAGTGGTTGGACTTAGCAAAACTGATTAATGATGTTGTTATGTTGGCATATGGACCTTCTTATGTATAAACATTAAATGGAAATTATCATTTAATTTTAGTAATGGTGAAGATTACGTATTTCATTTGATTATGCATATTGGATGTGGAAGGTGGTAACTTGATATTAGTTTAAAACTATACATTGAGTATAGAATGAAGGTAATGTGATGTGAAAGAACATACATGGTTATTTTGATATCAGTTGTGAAATGTCTTGTCCCTTGAAATAGTTAGATATATTTATACATGAGACATGTATGCTGCTATCTAGCTAATACACAAATGGATCAACTGTGAGATAGTAGTGTATTATATGTTTTAATTACGATTGAGTTATGATTTGAAACACTAATATGACTTGCGATATTGATTTTCATGTTATTTAATAGTGAATTCAAATATTTCTACGACATGTGGGTGAGTGTGAGTTCTTACGGTAACTGCAACTTTCCCAAAGTGGTTTTTCAATGACGAGATCCCTTAGAACAATGATGGCATAGTATGGTTGATGTAGGGTGTTGACCCTAGTACTATGAGGGGGTGGAGGCATTTCACACCGTTTATCCCTCGAAACCCAGAGTCATGCGAGGCATGTGCTAAGCATGCTCCCCTAGATGTGTGATGACAACTAGTGGGGGCATGTTGGGGAATCTTGATGGATGCAGTTGACACTTCCTCTTAGGGGTTCTATATATGGTTAGGTCGGTATAGCCGATGCCATAATATATTCCAACAAAGGACAAGAGTGTGAGGTCAGGAGATGGAAGTAGTGGTGAATAGGTTTTTTTTTAGTACTTATCAAGAGGGATGGGACCAATGAGTGTTCTACGTTGTTATAAACCATTAAGATGATATGTTTGATTTCTTCATTAGGTTTATCAAATTTAGTTTAATCACTCTTGTATAAGTATGAATAATGAATAATGCATTGATTAAGTTGTTATGTTGTATGTTGTTTGCAAGTATATAATAATGATGCATCAAGGAAAATAAATGTTGGTTAATAGTACCCATGCTTAAGACGTGTGGTAGTTCCACCTACACGCTGATTCATGAGTACATTATTATGATTGGTTAGTTTATAAATACATTAGTATGATAACCTAGTTGATGATTGTTGAATTATAATCCATTTGTTGAAATTTATATGATTGTTGCATTATTATATGTCTCTAATGGATTAAGGAAGTGCTAGTAGGTATATGTGATATATAATAATAATAATAATAATAATAATAATATCAAGTTGAATCATTGAATATATTTAAGAGTCCAATGTATTTCATGAGTTATAAAAATAATATATCTACGCATATGTATGTATGATGCAATATTAAAATTGTTATGAGAATATTATTATATATGTATTATTGAGGTACTATGTGTATTAAAATAATTATGAGAATATTATTATATATATGCGTTATTGAGGTACTATGCGTGTACACCACTTATATTTAAATATGCATATTTATAGATGTGTGCACAAATAAAACATTACTTGTCTTGTGTATGGGATAAGAGTACCAATAAACGAGGGGATAAGTTTACGTGAACTCAAAGATACGATTAGCATATTGCATTTATTTATAGCATGTGGAATGACATTTAAGATATTTTATTATTATTTTTTTCCCAAACTTAATTTCATGATAGGATTGCCATAAATTGTCTTAATGATATCACATGAAGTAAGACTTGTACGTAAGATATTATAATTGAACTTAAATCAAACTTGTTGTATATGAAGAAAATAATTAATTGTTGTTTTATATTATTTTATTGAAAGAGGCGGTGGAGGAAGGTAGAGGCTTAATAATTAGTGAATGAAGATAGGACAAGGGGAGGCTTTTGTTGGGGTGGATTGGGTTTTTGATGGAAGAATTTGGGAAGTGTTGGATGAGTTCAAGAACTCACAAAATATACATAACTTACTTTGCATCATTGTTCTGTTCTCTAGGGGTCTCGAGCATGGAGGGCTAAGAGGCCATTTGGATGGGTTACTAGGGCTAGGAGCCCGCTAGGCTCCTAGTTGGCTGGGAGGAAAAACCGTGTTCCACTTTGGGGCAAGCTCCTCGATCAATTACATGTTTGTTGCATAAATTCAAAGGATTCACCTCAATCACCAAGAGAGGTATTCTTCTAGTTTAAGAGTTGTTAAGTTATGTCATTAACTATGTTGCAAAAATTACTAGTTTATTTATTACTCTTGGTTCAATTTCTATTTTTTTGCAAATTAAATTGTAGAAGTTAGTATATAAATTGTAAATAGAAGCAAAGGTAGATAATTAGGGAAATTGGTTGCTACAATGACCCTACACCATAATAATTTTATCAAAGGAAAACCTAGAGAGAGGTCTCTTTATCCATCCACTACATTAGTATCCTTGAGAAAGGGGATATTTGGTACTGTCATCAAGGGGTATCCATTAGGAGTGTTCGATGACCTATCCTCAAGCAAATTTAATAATGGGAATCACAAGGAAGGGTTAGTTAATCCTTTCTCCAATATTGTATTATCATGCGGGTGGAGCATAAAAAAGTTTTAGTTAACCCTTCCTAAAAGATGGTACTTGCATCATGGTTTACTTATAGGAAGGTTCGAATGACCCTTCATTAATAATAGTTTCTGAGTAATAGGAATCCCAATCAAGGATTGATTGGCCCTTCGTCTACCATAGAATTCTCATGGGGGTCAAGCATAGAGAAGGATTGATAATTTATGCTTCCTCAACAATGTTATAATTCTCATAGGGTATTCAATCGAAGGGTCAATCCCAAAATATGTTCTTCATTGTTAAGGATATATAGTTAACAGATTGATCAACCCTTCTTCAAACATATTATTCCAATAAGGTGGAATCCATGGAGAAGGTCATTCCATCCTTCCTTAAAGACATAATTATCATAGAGTGGTAGTCTAAGGAATAATTAGTTGACCATTCCTCCAACATATTGATTGTGACATAGGGAAAGGGTTAGATGATCCTACCTCCATCATTGAATTCTCATCGATGGTGATCCCAAGTGTTGGCCAGCCCTTCCCCCATAATAGTATTCCCAACGAAGGGGGATCATGGAAGGGTGAGACAATCCATTCATCGACATATAAATAGCATCTAGGGTGACCTTGAGAAAGGGTTAATCAATAATTCCTCCATAATACTATTCTATTCAATGGGTTTTTTGCAATGTTTTATTCAATAGTTTATCCACCATAATTCTTATTGAGGGGGATCTCACAAAAGGGTAGGTGTATTCCTCCAATGACAAAGAATTCTCCTTGAAAGAGAACTTTAGGAAGGATTGAAAGACCCTTCCTCTAGCATAGTATACTTGGTGAATTTGAAATCTTAAGGGTTTCTTGATCCTTCCATCACATTACTATTCTCTTTGAAGGGAAAATTTATATTAGCATTCGGGTATCAAGCAGGAGGGTTGGATGACCCTTACTTAAGATATTTCTTTTAATAATGGGGATCCCAAGGAAGGTTCGTTCAATCCTTTCTCTAGCATACAATTCTCATGGCATGATATCATGGATACCCGTCAATCAATCCTTCCTCGGGATAGTATTTACATTGTGGTTTAGAAATGGAAAGGCCCAATTAACCCTTCATCAATATATTTTTCGTGTAAGGTGAATCCTAGGGAATTGTTGACCTGCCCTTCCCCTAACATGTAATTCTCATGGAGGAGAAACATAGGAAAGGATTTGCCTACACTTACTTAATGATGGTATTCTTGTCTTTGGGCATCCAATGGAATGGTCCATTTACTCTTCCCAAAGGATCATATTTGCATCTAGGGGTATATAATGGAGGGATAAACTAACCCTTCACGAAGCGTAATATTCCCATTGAGGGGGTGTCTAAAGAAAGGGTTAGCCAACACTTCTTCTAACATAGTATTTCTATAAAGGGTAAGTTAGGGAGAGGGTTGATCAACCCTTCCTTCATCATAGAACGTTCATAAAGGGGTAGTCCAAGGTAGTGTTAGTTGATATTTCCTCATAAAGGGTGAGACAAGGAAAGGGTTGGCCACCCGTGCCTCCATCATGGAATTCTCATGGAGGGTGATCTTAGTAATGATGATTAATAGTATTCTTGATGAAGAGGGTACATGGAATGGTCATGTGTTGATTCCTCCAACATATTTAAGTATCAACCAAAGTGATCCCATGGAATGGTCAATTAACCCTTTATCTAGAATAATAATCTCATTCTATTGGCACTCAATTCCAAAAAGAAATCTATTAATTGAGCATTTTTAGAACGATTATGAAATATAAATAGAATAAAAAATGTCTACCACACCTTTATTTGTAAACATGTTTATGCTGACACCATGTTATAACGGAGACAACAATTCTTAGTATTGTATTCTACTTCACTTAAAAATTCTTGAAATACCTTTGTGCATCCAAGCAATATCGACGCACTTAACTCAGCATTTTAATATATGCGACATTCAACGTTCTCTTCTCGACAGGGCTGTCCCGATATGCAATGCAAGTCGCGCAATTTTGATGTGAACGCAGTCAGATGTGTTGCACCCTTTCTTACATGAAACCGGCAATCTTGGGCAGCCCAGCCCGTCCAAATTATCATTCTGAGAGTCGGTAAGATGTTTAAACAGGCGAAAAATGTCTGAAGCTATATCCAAACCTTGGATAATATCAGCTAATGGGCCTCCCACGTTGAGTATATCATTCAGAATCCAAAGGCACTTTTGAAGACCGTCGTAGTTATGCCGTTCTTACTCTTGGGCCTCCATCAGTTGTAATCCAATGAAAACACGTTTATCAGATGTCTCAACTGCAATTCATATTTTTTTCTCCCATGGTTACACCCATAACAAATCAAACATGGAGAGTATTAACCAGAATCCACCCCAAATGTTGTCCCTAACTTATGCATTGGACTGCTACAAGGGAAAGCTAGGGCATTTAAATGTAAATTGGAATTAAAAATGGATTTTAGGTTTTGTATGGATGAATATTTTATTAGTCTTCAAACAATTGGGTGAAGGAAAAGAAAGAAAACAATAATATATCATATATTCAGAGTCTTTACAAATATCAATACAAAGGACTTAGCATACTACCAGATTTTAAGCACATAGGACATTCATACATTCATGGTCTTCATTTTATAACAGTGCTACAATCTGAAAAAATAACAGAAAGCAGAAGAATTTTAGTTTAATGAACAAATAAAGCTTAAAGTCATTAAAACTGGAAATGAACAATTATGTAGCTCATAGAAATCTTCACTTTCAATCGAAAGCTAGCAGCAAAGTTGAAAAGGGGTACAATGTATTCATTTGCAAATGATCTGTGAACATTATATCTATATTACAATATGTAAAACTTAGAGTTTCTTCCGAGCTATCGACAGGCTAATCCAAAATTCGAACCCCTCTAAAACCTTAGTTTTCCTTTATATAACTTCCTCTTGACTCCTTTCTTTAGGGTTTCAAAACTTCTTTCATAACTAATAACCAACTTTTAAAAATCAAAATTAAAGAGTCTAAAATCATATCGATCTTGAGTCTAGACTTTATGAATGCTTTAACTGCTTGATAACAATATTTAACAAAACTTAACTACATATAATAACAAGTCTTCCTTTACAAATATACAAAATAAACTTAAGTTTGAAACTTCAAAATTCAGAAAATAATAAAGATGACTCTGCATTATTCATAATAGAGATAAAACTGGTCTTCGATCAGCTCGAGGCTGCATTTTGTTCCTGGTGGCATCAAGGGTACATTTATTTTGCTTCAAATCCTTAGTTTGGGGGAGGATCAACTCCTCGAATCTGTAGCATATCTTGAAGAATATGAGTGCCTAGTTCAATTAAAATACCTAGCTTATCATTATTGACCTTATGCTTCTTCCTTTCAAGTAAGCGTTCTCTTTTCTAGTATTTTTTCTGCCCCATAAGTTTTTCACTATTTTTCTTTAACCCTTGAGAGAATTTACACAATTTGTTGTATTTCATGAGAAACTTATTGTTTCAGAACAGAGCGTATGAAATGGTACTTGAGCTGTATATGTTTAGTCCTGGAATGGAATGTTGAGTTCTTTGCAAGATGAATGGCACTCTCGCTGTCACTATACAATCTGCTATCCGTCTGCCTCTTACTCACTTCCTCCATAAACCTCTGCAACCAAATCATCTCTTTACTAGCCTCTATAATGGCAACATACTCTGCTTCTGTTGTTGAAAGTGCAACAACCTTCTGTAGTTTTGAAATACAGCTTACTGCTGTTCCACCTACAGTAAACACATACCCTGTGGTGCTCCTCCTGCTATCCTTGTCACCTGCCATATCTGCATCAACATATCCCTGTAGAACAGTGTCTGAACCTCCAAAACATAATGCCTCAACGGTAGTACCTCTCAAATACCTGAGAATCCACTGTACTGCCTTCCAATGTTCTTTACTTGGATTGTTCATATATTTGCTCACAACTCCCACTGCATGTGCAATATCTGGTCTTGTGCACACCATGGCATACATCAAGCTGCTAACTGTTGATTGATAGGGAATCTTGGACATGTAATCTGTCTCTTCTTGTGTCTTGGGACACATTTCCTTACTTAGACTTAAATGGCTAGCCAAAGGTGTACTTACAGGTTTTGCATTCTGCATTCTGAACATCTCTAACACCTTTTGTATGTACTCACTTTGAGACAATGTCAATTTGCGATTTTTCCTGTCTCTTGTTATTCTCATACCAAGGATTTGCTTTGCAGCACCCAAATCCTTCATCACAAATGAATTAGCAAGCTTCCTTTTGAGTACATTTATATCCTGCATGTCAGACCCTGCAACAAGCATGTCATCCACATACAATAACAAGATAATATATCTTCCATTGTCTAGCTTCTTGAAATAAACACAGTGGTCAGAATGACATCTACTATAACCTTGTTCTGTCATAAACCTGTCAAAATTTAGATACCACTGCCTTGGAGCTTGCTTCAAGCCATACAAGCTCTTTTTCAACTTGCATACCAGATCCTCCTTACCTTTGACTTCATACCCTTGTGACTGCTGCATATATATTTCTTCCTCCAAATCCCCATGGAGGAAGGTTGTTTTTACATCTAACTGTTCAAGATGCAAATCTTCTACCGCCACTAGACTTAAGATAGTCCTAATTGAAGTCATCTTTACAACAGGAGAAAATATTTCATCAAAATCTATACCTTTCTTCTGTGCAAACCCCTTTACAACAAGTCTGGCCTTGTACCGCTTCTTACCTCCTTCTTCTTCCTTCAACCTGTAAATCCATTTGTTTTGCAATGCTTTTTTACCAGCAGGCAACTTAACCAAATCCCAAGTCTGGTTTCCTACCAATGAGTCCATCTCCTCATTCATGCCTTGCTCCCACTTCTTTCTAGTTTCCACCTGCATTGCTTCTTCATAACATTCTGGTTCACCAAAATCAGTCATCAATAAATAATACATTGAAGGAGAGTATCGTTCAGGGAGTTTACTTAACCTGGTAGATCTTCTTACAGTTGCAGGAGTTTCAGGTACTTGCTGCTGCTCTTGATTTTCTGGCACCTTCGGAACTTCATTTTCTTTAACTTCATCAAGTACTATGTACTCTATGCTTTCCTTTTCCTGTTTCTTTCCCTGCAACTGATCTTTATACATGACCTTTTCATTGAATATCACATCTCTACTTCTGATGATTTTGTTATTTTCATAATCCCATAAACGATAACCAAATTCATCAACCCCATATCCAATAAAGGTACATTTCTTGGATTTAGCTTCAAGCTTTGTTCTATTTTCTTTATCAATATGGACAAATGCTTCACAACCAAACGTTCTCAGAAATGAGTAGTTTACCTTTTTATCTATCCATGCTTCCTCTGGAATACCACCATCCAAAGCACTTGAAGGTCTTCTGTTTATTAAATAAACAACAGTATTTACAGCATCCACCCCAAACTGTAAGGGCAAACCTGCATGCAGTCGCATACACCTTGCACGCTCCATGATCATTCTGTTCATCCTTTCTGACACACCATTTTCCTGTGGTGTTCCTAGGACTGTCTTCTCTCTACGAATCCCATGATATGAACAGTAACTATCAAAATCCTTGCCGCAATACTAACCTCCATTATCAGATCTGAGACACTTCAATCTTTTTCCTTTCTCATTCTCAACCAAAGCTTTCCACTTCTTAAAAGTAGCAAATACATCAGATTTCTGTCTAATGCAATAAACCCAAGTTTTTCTAGTTGCATCATCAATAAATGTAACATAATAATGAGAGCCACCAAGAGATTGTACCTGAGCCGGTCCCCATACATCTGTATGCACAAGCTCTAATTTTTCATTCTTCTTCTGTTTCCCAACCCTGAGAAATTTGACTCTCTTCTGTTTTCCATAAACACAGTTTTCACATAATTCCAAACTTACTTGCTTCAAATCCGGCAGCAACTTCCTTGAGTGGAGAATTTGCCTCCCCTTCTCACTCATGTGGCCAAGCCTATGATGCCACAATGTTGTATCTGTTCATGTGGAAGCTAAAGAGATAGAATGGTCAGTATTATGAGGACATAAATACAACGTACCTACTCTGTCTCCTTTTGCTATCACCATTGATCCTTTAGTGATCTTCCACCACTTTTCTCCAAACGTAGATAAACAGCCGCCATCTCCCAACTTCCCTGTTGAGATCAGATTTCTTTTCATAGCAGGAATATGGCTAATATCTTTCAACAACCAATCAGTTCCATTCTTAACTTTTATCCATACCTTACCCATTCCAACAATTTTACATGGCTCATCATCACCCAATAAAACATGTCCAAAGTCGCCAGGAACATACTCATGAAAGTATTTCCTATGGGGTGTAGCATGACATGAAGCTCCTGAATCTACTACCCAATAATCACTAGTATTATCTAATGCAAGAATCAAAGCATCTTGTAACACATCACCTGCTACATTTGCTTCCTGGGTAGTCTCCTTCTGTGCATCTCCTTTCTTCTTTAGCGATTTGCAGTCTTTCTTCATATGTCCGTTCTTTCCACAGTTCCATCACTCTATCTTTCCCAGTCTAGACTTGGATCTTCCCATTTTCGACTTTCCACGATTACCTTGGCTCTTTCCTCTCTCCTTTTGTCTTCCCCTGCTCTCCATGGTCAACGCATTACCTGATGTCTCACCTGTGCTTTTTCTTCGCATTTCCTCGCTAAGAATAACACCAATAACATCATCAAATTTCAAGGTGTTTGAACCAAAGACAGAGTTACTTACAGCCATGACCAAGCTATTCCAGCTTTCTGGCAATGAACATAAGATTAGAAGAGCCCTAACCTCATCATCAAAGTTCACACTTACAGAACTTAGCTGATTTGTAACCGCATTAAACTCATTTAAATGATCAGTGATAGATCCACCTTCAAACATCATCATATTAAATAAACGCTTCATTAGAAATACCTTGTTGGAAGCCGAGGGTTTTTCATATAGCTTACCCAATGCTTTCATCAAACCCTCTATTGTCGTTTCTTTTGAGATATTGAAAGCCACCAACGAAGCGAGGCTCAACCGTATTGTTCCCAGTGCCTTTCTGTCAAGAACCACCCATTCTTCGTCCTTCATAGTCGTCGGCTGCTTTGCTTTTCCTGCCAACGGTAGGAATAGATCCTTCTGGTACAGATAGTCCTCCATTTGCATCTTCCATAACCCAAAACTTTCATTCTTCTGCCATTGCTCCCACTCGAACCAGAAACCCTAACTTCATGCGGGTTTGACTGCCAAATAGACCTTTGGCTTTGATACCAATTGTTAGAAAAACAGGATCACAGAGCAATAACAATAAACAGAAATGCAAATATAATCACACATACACATTACAAGAGAGACACAGATATATCGTGGTTCATCCAACTTGGGCTACGTCCACAATGAATTCTCCAGTCCTTATTATTATTACCGTCCAGCAAGGTGAAGGGATACAACCTGCAGCACAACCACTGCACTTCCTCTTCGCTGTTTCATAGTCTCTCTTCTGATCTCAGAGATCTTTACAATGCATAAAACCTAATACATCAACAACCCTAGTTGTATTACAATGTCTTTCTTTTATAAGGGAAATACAATGGGAAAATACCACGGGATACCCAAAACCATGGGCCCGCAAAATAGTTGGCGAAAACAGCCTCAAAATTTTCTTCGGGGGCGTTGCCCCCGAACCCCCGCCGGGGGACCGCTGGCCCCCAGACCCCCCAGCCAGGGGGGATGGTCCCCCCTAGAACCCCGTGGGGGGGCGATGCCCCCCCACACCCCCCCGCTGGGGTGAGTGTATAGTCCACCTACATATCATATAGAACTGGGGTACAAACACGGCTGATACAATATCATCTATGAGACAAGAAGATCTGGCTCCACAACCAACAATTGCATTCATTATTTGTCTTATTCAACCTGTCTTGTACATGTTTATTCTCGAGTTGCATCTCTTTAATCAAGCCTTTAGAGTTTTGCAATCTCTTTAATCAAGCCTTTAGACCTTTTCAATTTCTTTTCGAGCCTATGATTGACTTGAAAATTATCACCTTCAGGTTGTACTAAGCTGTCATCAACCATTTTTTCCAGCTTAGCAAAACTGAGACTTCTATCTCTGGTTGAACAACATTGTTAAATTTTACAGCATGTAAATCTTATTTTTCTTCAGAGGCCATGGTCATACAGGGACGATCCAAAGGTAAACAAGGGACTGCATCGATGGTTTTCTCCAAACTAGTCAACAATTCCGCCACTTTCTTTTCCACCTCCATAGATGAATCTAATCCTTCATTAACAACTTCTTGAAATTCATTAAGTTCCTGAAACTGCTCATTTTTTCTTGATTCCACAAATTTAGATTTTTCAATAGTACATGAATCCATTACTCCTTTATCTTTGTTAATTCTAGGAGTGACTCTTATCTGCGTAGGTATTAAAATCAAAGCTTTAACTCTTGGATTTTGGGGCTTCTCTAATTTTTAGTCTATTAGACTGTCTAAATTACAAATCTATCCTCCTCCCTTCAAGAAATAATGACTACTTCAAATTTTATAACACTATACTACACTCTGTAAGTTCGTGTAAGTTCATTTCAAGTTTTATTTTTTAACTAGAGTTCATAGGAATGAAATTTGAAAGTAACGGACATTTGCCATCCTTCCATAGATGACTTAATATTAATATTAATATTAATACAGAAAACATTAATGAAAATTGTAAATTGATTGTTATATAAAAATTTGTATAGGATTATATCGACTGTCTCACCTTTAATAATGTTAAACTTTTTATTTTGAATTAAGGGTGTAAAGTTGACTTCAAGCTATTTAAATATTTATTTTTCATAGTACTTTCGACTCGAGGTACTAGATACCAATTGATTTACGAACTCTAGCACCTTTCTATATGGAGAAAAATATTATAATATAAATTTAGTGTTTTCAAAATCTCAAGGTCTAACAAGAAGTTGTTTTACCATAACCGTTTTTTAATAGAAGTAGATGTATAAATGTAGTTTTAGGATATAGATGTAACATTTTTAGAATTTTCTTCTTGCAACAATACTTAGGAAAGTTAGTTATATAAAGAATTTCTTATAGATGCGTTACTAGGAGAATGAATGCATGGTATGGATGTAATAGAAATCATTCCAGCGGCTCCATTAAAACGACGAAATAATCGGTGCCAAAAAGTAGCATTATCATTCAGCAATGTTTTCAGTTTCACTATTGATGTTCCCGCAAGTGTTAGAATTTGGTTTTCATTCCACTCAGATTTTTTTTTTTACTTTGTGTTTTTATATTACAAGTCCTGAAACCTATTGTTTAAAATTTTACCCTTAAAAAATGCAATCTCTTAAAAAATATTATCCTTCAATAATTTAATTTTGTTGACTTTCTTCAAAATAATATTTATTTTCTTGACTTTTTTATAATAAAATTAAAATAATTAATATCTATCATGATAGATTAACTTAATTCTTTTTCCAGCAGAAAAAAACATACCCTTGTTATTCATATGAATCAAAAGGGACATGATTAACCAGTCTTTGAAAGACAAATTCTGATCTACAGCACAATACATGCAGACAAACCCAAATACGCATCATATACTTACTATAGTCAGCCAAAACTAGAAAAAAAAACAAATACAACAGAGAATATCACGGACCCACAACATCAACAAAACAGAGCATCAGATTACTCAAAGAATTTCATGGATCCAAAATTCAGAACCTGAGATTCAAAATATTTTTCCGAGATTAAGATGCCGAATTCACCACTGAGAGCTTGTTTGGAAATTTTATGAGCTAACTCGTTATGTTTCTGAAAGATGTGCTCAAGAGAAATGTTCCTGAATAATTGAATAGCAAATTTAATCCATTTGCACCAATGAGCCAGAGCTAACACCTTGAGGTTGTAGACACCCTGCGCCCATTTGATGGTAACTCTTGAGTCACCAAAGATCTTCACATCATCGATACCCAAGATGCTAGCTACTTTCAGAACGCACCATTAAGAAAGGAGCTCAGCCTTCATATTTTATCTATTACCACAATTAAGCCTCAGGGACAAATAATGGTATTCATTTAGTAATATTGCTCCATCAGCAGCACAAAGATAATTTTGGGCAGCACCATCGAAAAATAAAATTGGACAGTTAAAGAGGGGAGAAAATAAACCAATTTTCTTTAAAGCTTATGGCTCCATCTTGCTGAAAATGGACTGATAAATACTTTAAATCTGACCAGCCAATCTATGGAGACATGGTATCCATTCTTAAAAAACCAGCTTGTTCCTTGTATACCAGATCATCCATGAAATAATCAGCCGCAGCAAATGATGAGCTTTTACTTCCCTAAACCACAAAAGACAGCATAATTCAAAACTATCAAAACCCTAGTCCCGTGAAATGTTTAAAGCTAAACAAATAATTGTCCAAATAGCTCTAGTGAACGGACAGGTGACAAGAATATGGTTAGAGGTTTCAATATCGTTGATAAACAGAGCACAACGGCTAGGCCCATGCTAGCCGATACTGACCAAGTTCTCCGAGGACTTTAGTTTCCCTTTTAGGGAAAACCAACCGAAACACTTATACTTCAAAGGCATATTCCAAGCCCATAACCTCTTAAACCACCATTGCTAAGGGAAAAAGTTTCTTTAATGTATAATGGCCTTATAGGCAGATTTAGCTGTAATTTCTCTAGTACTAGGATTGCATGTCTATTTGATAACATCTCGGCCGTAATGGATTAACTTGATCCATATTCATTTTATTTATCTTTTTTGTACTAAAATAATATTATATAAAAATATAACTTAAAAGAATAAATATGAAGACACATCATAATATACAAAATTAAATAAACAATTAAGCATAAATAAATAACAAAAAATGGTTTTTTAATTTCACAGAATTATGCATATAAAAAGAGAACAAGAATATCACATAATTATTTTTTTTTCAAAATTGATATCATGAAATGGAGGTAAGAGTTATACTTGAATTGAATCAATATTCCCACTAAAAAGCTATATATCTATAGGTGAGTCTTGTAAATAAAAAATGCAAGACTCTACAAATTATAGCTCTATATGCCCTTTTTGTGTATATTATGTTTGAGTATCGTTTATTCTACAAATTGCATAGACTATTTTTATTCCAAATGTTGCACACAAATTTCATGTCTCTGAACCCATTATTTAGTACTTTCCTTCAATTAAATTCTACATCTCTCACTCAAATTGAACCATGAGAGAAATATAAGTGTAACGAACCTAATGTAATAACCCTAAAAATAGTTTAAAAAATTAAAATTTTCGGCTACTACAATAAAAGCTATTTTAGAGATGATGATTCGTAAATTAACTTCATCAATGATAAAAATAGTGCACTGGTACTTGTTTGTGACATTTAAGAGTTTCAGTTTCCTAAGTAACAAAGTCTTCACAAGTATTTATTCTTTTGGTTCTGCAGAAGTGATGTGTAGGGTAGCTAAATTAATTCTGTCGCAAGTATACCAATGCTAGAGTATGATAATAAAGATTTCCTTCCTTCCTTTTTTATGAAATCGTGTGTATATTTGTAAAAGTCTAAATTGGTAACTTTAGGTGAGATGGACCCTTTTTTATGAAAGTTGAGGCTCATGATGGGACACTAGTATTTCAAAGGGAAAAAGTACCCCCGACAGAGCTCCCGAGAGGTAAGGTCTAAGTATAGGGACTTCCGACTTACTTAGAGAGTCTCACTAATGCATTTTACTTGTAACTCTATTTTGTAGGTATGCCTATGAAGGCACTTACCTAGGGTATCTACTTCCAAGTCCTAACAATACTTAAGCCTAAAGAGTGTAATGGTTTAAGGGTTGACACTTTGAAATACTAGTTGGCTAACACCATTGCAAACAAACGAATCTCCACTATAGGGAACATGGTCAAGTATCGAAATAATGTGGATTTGGTGGTAGTATCAAATGCAGCATACCATTTCACATGGCCCTTGGTGTCAGTTATGCAGGAGGGTTTTTACTTTCGTTTCTACACTAGCAAATTTCATTTTCGTGGTTCATTTGGTTATGGTTACTTGTTCCTGCGTTTGAGAGGTCTATGCTCTGACCTGAGCTCCGCTCGGGGTCAGAGCACCTGTTGGTTGTTGGTTTTGATGATGTAGGGGAAGGTGAACGTGATAGGTAAAGTCCACATTTTATTTAAGTTCTTTTCTCCATTGATTTTACGCAGCACGAATTCTTACCTTTGCATTTAACTTCATGGTGGTGCTTTTGATGGTAGGTTAGGTACGTTTCTTCTCTACGTGGGTTGCTACCAGGTGGCCTGCACCCTTGGTGTTGGATGGCTTGGGGAAAGGTAAGTCCAGGTTTCCCAAACCCTTGCTCCTGCCTCTCGCATCTCTCGAGGGTGTATTTTTTTTTTATTTGGGATTTCGTGTTGCCTTTTGGCTCACTGTATTTTACTTGAGAAAATCCCAGAGGGGGGCACCTTTGGTTGGACCGGTTAATGGATGTACATAATGTAAGTTCTGGGGATAACCCTGAAGGGTTCTGGTTTTAATGTGGCATTTGGGTTATAGGTTATTATGGGGTTTCTATGTTGTGTAAATGGAGATACTACCCACATGTATTATATTGGAGTTTTGGAGAGTAATACAGTGACCTGCATTTTCTATTGAACTTTGAACATGTATTAATGAAATGTAAAAAGAAATGTTGAGCCTCTGCGTTTTCTTTATCGATTTTAAATGGCTAATTTTTATCTTCCCTCTATGTTTGGATATCGTTGCTGTTGTTCGGGAGGACCTCAGTTGAGTATTTTAAATGGACAATCGTAGTTCTGCTATCATCGTGTAAATGGATAAAATGTAGCTCTCTTTATTGAATGGGATAGCTAGTCTTAGACTGCAACCTCTGTACTGTTAGCTTCTAATAAGAGGATGCGTTGATAGGAAAAAATAACATAACCTTTAAGTTGGTTTACCGCTATGCCTGAGAAGTTTTAGTTTGGCTCTTCTTGCTACGTTTTCTGGTAGTTGCATTTAAAATAAGAAGAAAATGGTTTGTAGAGTGATTCGATCCCTTGTCCTACATTTGTATTTAATGAATGTCTGTATGCTATTGCTAAATGATATCGTAATGTTTTGTTGTATGTGGAAAGTAATACTATCCAGGATTCTTGGTTGAAATTTAGCTTTGTAAATACTCTTGCATGTTAAGTGAAAATGTGACCCTAGCTACTGTTCGTTTTGATTGCTTGAAAGAAAAAGGATCTGTATGGTAATTTACTATGTTGTTGGTAATTTGTAAGATAGTAGGATCTTCATGAAATTTTTATTGGGATTTGATCTTTTGACCGGTGTTTCGATGTGCTAAAAGAAATGTAGATAATTATAAGTAAATACTTCATTTGTTGTGGGATTCAATCCTTGAAATTCCTATTGCGTTTTCATTGTCATGGGTTGACTATTGGTTGAAATCGTAGCTAAGGGTTTTGAGGGGTTCGTTGATGTTTGAAAATATTGAAATAATATAAGACGTTCTCACTACTGTGTAATGTATTCGATATGGCTTTAGGAAGGATATTGTGGAACTTGTAACTTCTTTTTAAAAGCAAAGATCTCTAACATGGATGCATTTATCTTCCTAGGTTTTTATAAGGGTAACAGAACTGAAAACATAAATATAAGTTTGAAATCAATTTGACTACATACCACTGACAAGAATAAAAGAACTCTTTTGTCTAATTTGATAAATCAAGGACTCTAGGTTTACAAGTTGCATGGATATCTAGCAAAGGCTAGTTTGACTAGACCTGCTAGACATTATTCTAGTTTCTAAAACAAGTTTCTGAAATAAAACAATTTTGGGTATATGGTTTTATGCCTACAATAAAATCATCCCCGGAGCCTATGCCCTAAAGGCCCTTGCTCTATAAGAGGATTAAATGTTGTAAATGTTAGGGAAAAACAATACTATAATAATAAGACTAATTTAAATGCCTATCTGCCAACATAACTTTGAAATAGATGGTTTAATAATTCATACCTGGTTGTCTTGGGATTTGACCTACTCTTCTAGAAGCCTGCACACTCAAACAATAATTAGTACATCAACCTTTTTGCTTAGTTGACCTGTCAGAATGATTCTTTACCTGGATAAGTTTGGGGCTATCATGTTCCTCCCAACCATGACCGTAAAACCATTCCTGGTTCTATCTGGATCCCCCCGAGCTCGTTCCAACATGCAATAAGAGATAGAGATCCTAGGTTCACTACTGGTTCAGATCTGGAATTTCTTT
Source organism: Larix kaempferi (assembly GCA_027924585.1). Classification (NCBI taxonomy): domain Eukaryota; kingdom Viridiplantae; phylum Streptophyta; class Pinopsida; order Pinales; family Pinaceae; genus Larix; species Larix kaempferi. The sequence goes on along the minus strand of BSBM01000047.1, from coordinate 14,332,192 downwards.
ATGTGAGATTGCTTCAGATTCTTGGAGCAGAAAATTTCTCTCTAATTACCATAAGAGAATGATAATGAAAAAGAATGACCCCCACTCTTGGGATCTTCCCTCTTTACGTAGGGGATTCTTGAATTATGACTATTGAATATTTATTTAGGTTCTTTTAAATTAATATTTAAAAGATATTATTTTCTAAAATATCTAGTCCTCTTGAACTAGGACTTTTCATTTGTTTTAACTATAAGTGATTTTAATTTAATATTTTTATAATAATAATAATAACAATAATTATATTTCAACCTAATTATTAATACATTATTAACAATATTTAATAATGTAGCATCCCACTATGCATAAACTATATACAATAAATATATTTTATAAATAAATAATAACATCATCATTATTAAAGCTCTTAATAATAATATTTAGCCTTCAGACCTGTAACATCCCAAAAATCGCTAAAATTTAAAAAAATTTAATATAGCAAATTCATAGAGATAATGCTAACTGCAGAATGAAAGATGTTTAAATATTCATCTAATGGCAGCTTCACAATTTTATTTCAAAATATAAAAGACAACAGATTTATAATTTAAATGCGATATAACAATATCTATCTTTTTATGTTATAATGGTTCTAGTAATAAGTACTCATGACTTGTATGCATATTTTCTTAAGGGGTTCCTACAGGGTGCCCTTGGGTTTACTTAGCTTTGATAGCTAAAGCATTGGATTCTTTTCTTTCGCAGATCTGCAGGTAAGGTAATAGAGTAATTCCAGTATTTCAAGACAAGTTATAAGCTTCAGCTAATCATCCATGTTTTTAAGATAGATGTATATGCTACCGTACATGAAGATGTCGATGGTAGGTAATTATTTTTAACAATCTGTACCATCTTTAACCTAACACTTGCAAATGTAGCTAAAAATACTTTGCACCATACTTCTACTGAAATCATTAATATTGTTAAATTAGAAAAAAAAACAACCGTGTGATGATAATAGCATTGCTATGACTTGTAACGACGATGGCCTTCAAAAAGTCTTCAAGACATAATTCATGTACCTTAAATCATATATACTCTTATAATGCTATTTGATTGTGTTACTGTATGAATTAAGATGATAGTTTGTTTATGTATTAGTGACATCTATTAAAATGTCATAACACTCTATGGATTAATTGTTAGCGATATGATGTTTAACCATATGCAAACTTATAACTTAGCACTATATTCTATTGAGTGCATAATATGCTTATGAGTCTTAGCATTTGAATTTACATTATGTACATACTAAGTAATGCTAATTCTAACCTTCAAATTTGAAATGTGTATGCCCTATGCAACTAGGGACTTAACCTAGGAAACATAGATCTTATACGATATAATAGAGTTTAGATTTGATTTTTATTGTGGTTATAAATACAACCTATGGTTTGGTTTTGCAATATATAAATTGCTATGCGAAATGTAATGGAAACATGATATGCATAAACCTATGGTTTAACATGCAATGTACACAACCCTATGATTTATATCATGGTTGTAAATTTATAATGTGATGGTTTAAAACTATGATATGGTAATATCCTATAGTTTGAAACTGTATAGTTGTAATGAAATACCATGGTAGTAATAGCCGAGATCGTGACGTGTAATAACTTTGACACTGATATGAAATTAATGTTGTTGCAGTCGAGGGTCTGGCAGATGATATGTGAAATTCAGCATTAAATGCAACTCTGTGTGATGGTAGTGCCTTACCTCAATGGTTCCTATGTGTATCAGGTTCCACGTGAAGAAGTTGTAGAAATTGTTGGGACTTGCAGAGCTATGAGCTCCTCCCTGGTGATATGGAAATCCATCTGGACTTATTATTTAATGAAATATTTAATGGTAGGTGACCGTAGCTCTGTCCGAGTACTTGTGTGGCTTGGTTGGACAAATATCATTCGTTTATCTAACTTGTATCGATCATAGAGATCTTGAACCCTAAGGCATTCACTATACCTTATTTTTTGTTTGTTTTTCATTCATTTGGAGTTTTGGTTTCGGAGAGACGGCCAATAGGCCACTAGATAACAGGGTTTGATCTCGGGTCAATTCTTTTGATGATTCTGTAACTATGCACCTCTAGTTTTAATGGTGGAAACTTGTTATAAAATTGTATGGTTCAACAGGAGGAATAGGTGACAAAGCCTATGGCTTTAATCGTGTAGCAGGTTAGGGTTGTGAATTGGTGTTAAACTTGAGGTCTGAGCTATAATAGCTGAATGTTGCTTTTTTTGCATCGGCTGGAATATTGGAAGCGTCGCCCATCCATCTTTTTACTCTTACAAAGGTAATCTTGAATGTTTTCATGAATGTTGTTGCTTATGGTTACACTTGGTCTTTGTATAACATACATCTTGTAAATGTCATAACTGCATTATAGTTTATGTGGCAGGTGCTGCCACTATTGTGGAGTTTACAAAGCTAAAGCTTTTTGACAATTGTGGGTTCACTGAACTGGTAAGCCTCGGTGGAAAACACTTCGTAGGTTCTCCTGGCAGAATGGCCATCGTTGATGTTGAACCATTATGTGGTCATTGGAATGAGTTTCTAAGTTTTGAGTTAAACTGTATATGTTCTTTTGTCATCGAGAGTTTCAACTCTCTCGAGTTTTCAATACAAAAGAAATATTGCCAATCTGCATTGCTGTAGTTGTTTTTGTTTCATCATTTTGGGGCTTGGCCCATGAACAAAACTAGTGTCTCGTCAATTTAAAATGTGGATATGAAACTTTGTGTTTGGCAGACCTCTGCGTTTGAATTTGATGTATTACGAAGATCTAGTTTGTGTAGCTAAGCTTTAATACACCTGCTGCAATCATTTTCTTTAATGTCTATGAGGCTATGAAATATAAACAATGGAGATTTGTAAACTGGGTTTCATTTTGTCTGTTGTTATTGTCTCTTTATGACCGGTGAAACTTGAAAATGTAAATCAATGGAAATGGGTACTGGGTGATGTTTGAGAATAATAAAGGGACTGTGGTTTTACTAAACAATGCGTGGAAGTTTGTAACTAAGGAAGACTTCAATCTGTATGTAGTTCAATGATTGTAAAAGGTGCTACGTTTTCATTTCAAGTAAAGGGGTTTGTCCTTGCGTAGAAAAGTATAAATGCTAGGTTTGAATAGAAACAAGCTTCTGTTTTGTATAACAAGATAAAGAATGGAGACCTAGAAAATCTCTGTTAATGTTTTGTAAAAATATATAAATAATTATAATCTAGAAACTTTTTAAAGAAAATACAGTGAAATAAATGAGTTGTGATCTGTGTAGAGAAAAGATAAAGATGAAATATGATCGTCATCGTGAATCATTAGGGTTTAGGGTTTTGTGCAGTAAACTATGGAAAAGGCAGAAATAAACATAGACTTTGATTTGCAACTCTTTGGTATGTTAATAAACATTTACGAATTGAATAAATAAACAAACGATATTCTTTGATAAGAAATACATGGAAATCATAACATATAGAGCATAAATGATTTATTTATTTAATACAAACATTGTTATTCTAAATGGAATAGATTTACTGTTTTGATAAAATGAGATCAATATTGTAATGAATGCACATATGGGGAAAACCTTAGAATATACCAACTCAATTTAACCACTCACAGTAGGAAATTTTTAAAGAAATAAAATAGTGAAGTTATTCTCATCAATCTTGGCAATTTGCCTATCATATCATTCTCTATTTAAATTATCTCTGTACTAGAGTATGATGTTGTTCCTTTTTGCATGGGGAAAAATACAGAGACTCTTTTATTCAATCAAATTGATTTTATATAGAATTAATAAATCATTCAGGAAATTGAAATAAACTTATAAAATAAACAGTAAAAGCTAATAGATAACATAACTTTAAAATATAAAAAAAAAAAGATAAGACAATGGAACCTGTAGATGACGTAGGGCCAACAAACACCCAACTAGGCCTGTTCCTCCCAACCTGTTTCAAAAGAAGCAACTCAACTGCTGGCATCTAGTGAACCCTCGAGCCTGATTACTGATCCAATAAGTGGGTGGAATCTGTGTAGAAGCAAGGCACTCAAAAATGCCTTCTCCACTCAGCATCAACCTCCTGAAATAACATGCCTTCTCCACTCAGCATCAACCTCCTGAACTGAATAAGAGTTTGACAGACTCACAACATGATCAACAACATAGCATATCACCTCATCAAATCTCTTGGGTGCAAACACAGCAAAACCCCAAGGTAAATTTTCTCCTCAGGAAAAGTGATGAACCTTAGTTCAATATTTGATGGCTATTATATAGACTGCCTAGGTCTTTTAGTGGTTAGTTTGGAATAAATGAGCCTCAAGGTCGAGTCCCATCTTTTAGGGACTATGACCACATTTCAAGGGAGTTGTCCCATAACAACAACTAGTTAGTTGCATCATGATGCTGCTACTTGTCCATTGCCTTCTACCCCAGATTCCATTCCACCTAGTGGATCAGTAACCACTCTTTCAACAATCCTCTTAGGTGTTTGTCTCCTATTTTATTTATTTAATAATAATATAATGTGCAAATTACAGTCATCCTTGGACACTTGTCCAACATAAAACTTTACAATAAAAGTTATAATAATGTTTGTTAACACAAAATGTTTTCCAGCAAAAAGGGTATGTTACAAGACCTTTATGCATTTTGTTCACATAAGACTATTCCTAGTCAACCCATACTTTAAGGTGGGGTAATTATTTTTTAATTAAATATGTATCTTCTCATGATACTTCTTTTAACTTTTAAGGACAAGGTCCAATTCTTTGGACGATCTTTTGGTATGCTAGGATAGGCACCTCTAGTCTCTCTCTTGCATGTTGGATTCCCTCGTTTAACATGGTATTTCCCACAGTACTTGGTGATAGATGGAAAAGGATTTATTTAACCAATTCGAATAAATGTGATGAAAAGTAGAAGTGCTATTCAGAGTCGTCTCGACTCAACACATTGAGACTTAGTAACCCCGAGTGCTCTTGAGAGCTTCTAACTCAACACTCTGACATGGGTGTTATGCTAGTGCAATTTCAGAGCCTCTTGCTCAACACTAGTGCTAGAATGTGGTTGTGAGGCACATCTAGAATTTTTCACTCCCCTCGGATCTGGTATTCATTTATCAAGCTTCGACTGCTCCAAGGCTTATGCCCAACACTCAATGTACCTCAGGGATTACCCAGTACATAAACATTCTTCTAGGTACATCGGGGCTCATGCCCAGTACGTAGGTCATCTGTGTGTTTCTGAGTCCACGCTCAAAACACCACATAAGTGAGTCATGTAAAATCATAGCTCTGCAGAGTAAGTAACAAAAGATCATCTTAGTATATTAGGGTTTGTATCCACATCTATGCTAAAGAACATAATCAAAATATTAGGAACTCCCCACCCAATATACACTCAAATAAAGAAGTGAGTGACGGCCCATTCTTAGTATATCAATATATATATAAAAGAATAAATCATGTGTGCTAGGGCTTATGCCCAATACTCAAAATAACTCATATGCGCTCGGGCCATGGCCCAATTTAACATGAGAATAGTTGGTCCAAAATTCGGGATATTACACCCAAATTTCTAAATCAGTAATTTTGGTAAATTTTAAAAATTTTATTATAGACATTAACAATAAAATATGAGATATACTATTTTCTCTTAGCATAGAGTGAGATAATGTAATATACCAAAATCTTACATCACCCCTTTTCATGAAATTCCAAAATAAAGTTTTGAAATGTCTTACTCAATTTATAATCTAATTCTTTAATACTTTAATGAGATAAAATGTGAGACAATTTGATCATCAATTTAAGTTCCATACAATCCTTTAGTTTGTACCTTAGTATTAATATAATGAAGAACATTCCAAGTGCATATTCAAATAAAGAGATCTCAAATAGAGATGATGAATTTTTCCAATAATCTAACCTTTTTTTTAGTATCTTTTGCATTCTAATTAATTGCTAATGATTCCTTAGTAATAACTAATTCTTACAAAAACAAGTCCTCTTCCAATAATTTATAATAAGATGGTTTGTATTAGGGGTAGTGAAGTAACTGTCCTTGCAGCAATATAATGACTAAAAGATTTCCAACATTATGATCACATAGATACCCATTCCTACATATTCTCAATACAACCCACAATTTTATAGTAATTTTTACTAACTTGATTTAGAATTAGCATATGCATGGTTTGCGGTTTTAGAAGAACTTTTAAGATATATGCATTTAGTTTAATAACAAAACCATCACGTAAATGGCACACAATAACATGTAAGAGAGACCACACAAAGAGACCATGAACTTCACCACAAAAGATAAACATAAAGTACACATGTAAATGATACATACAAAAAAGACTTTTTTAACGTGGTTTACGTGATCTTGGGCTACGTCTTCAAAAAAGGTGGGCTACATCTTGCAACATGATTGTTGCCACCATTCTGAAATGATGGTATGTTCTTAATTTCGGTCACAATGGTAGATAGAAATATCGATCTAAACTATTCATGCATGTATCCAGTATCACTAGACAATTAGCAATTAAAAATTGCTTGATCCACACTATGCCCTCCTTCCTATATTAAGTATATTTGGATAAACCTTTAATTCTTACAACTAGTAACGACACCCTTGTCATATATTGCTCTATTTCCATATCGTATACAAGTATATTGCTAATCCCTTATATTTGAGACCACACCCTTGCTAACTGATATAAATTTCTTACCATAGGTCAATTTTGACATACTTAATAATTTCATACATGTATAAGTATTCAATTCTATAAAGGCATCCCATGTATTATAAAGTGTTATTCCCAATAATATATAGGTTATACTCTTACCAAATTAATTTTAACAAAAGGTAAACACCCCTTTACTTATATTTAAATTAACCTATATTAGTTTTGATTCGTACATTGAATGTTTATAAAAATATAATTTTATGCATTCTGTATTTCAACTAGGGTAAGATACCTTCCAAATTATATCGATCATAAATACCAATATATCAGAAGATCAGAAGAAATTTAAACAAATATCACAAATAAACAACTAGTCGTAGAGACAGCAGTCGTTGCGTAGAACGCTTCTAAACTACAATTCTGTAGCCAGGATGCATTAGATAAGTGGTGAGTCTAATGCATACAGGATATACTACCACAATTTGCAGTGGTAACATCTAAGTACTCAAAACATAAACAATTCAGTAGTAATCGAGTTAAAGACACATGTAAATGCAACTAAACATGGGGATAGCAGCGACCACACCAATCGCTCCTCAAAACTCGATTCTGTCACCAGAATGCGTAGGGTAGAACTATCGGCCAACACAATTGAACATACTAAGCATATAATAACCGAGACACACCTTAAAAACTCTAAAACAAAGAAGTGTAGCCTTAATAACCAACGTCAGAATGAGAAGTAAAATAATGGTGACGTGAGTTACTAAGGAAGGTCTCCAACTGTGGAAACTTAAGCAAACTGGGAGAAACTCGTCAGGGTATTACGATTTCTCCATAGTATTTAAACCACGGGGTTCCAAGAAACCTAAATCGAATTCAACAGATCTCACGGACTTGATTCGTCATAAGTGGGGATCGAGATGATACTCCAAATCTGCTTGAAATGAATAAACAACAAGAGGAGGAGAGCTCACGCCATTTCCAATCACATACTGTAATAACCGCTAAAATCAAGATCGCTTATACATACAACCTATAACAAATGGGGTCTTACACCAGAATTAGACAGGAACTTGCAGTCACAGAATGTGTAACTCTAATAACCAAATACAGCAGGTAATAATTGGATCAGAGATTTGTTTTAAAACCTTTTAGACGAAGGTCGTTTTGTTACCCTAGTCGCTTAAAGCAGCGCTATTGATATAGGGATTTAAACATCCATGATGTTATTTGACATGAAGATAGGTCGCTAATCGAATACACACACACGATTTATGCAGAGATCGGTTGTCAACGACCAACTCATGCATAGATCACATTTTTGACAGGTTTCTAAACCGGGGAAAAGATATAATAAACATAAAACGCAGAGAGAAAAAGGATCTAACTAAAACGCATGATTTTTGGGTTCCGAGACGTAGTCCGACTTTGAGAATGCGAAGCATTCTCAACTCAGCGTTTATCCAAACAGCAGGAAACTAGGTAGAGGAATTAGAGTAATCCATGTGCTTATATATATATATATATATAACTTACAATCACCTGAGTTTATCTTTCTATTTATGAGTATTCAATGTAGAGACTACATACCATAACCCGGAGTTTTACCATTCTATTCGACATCATTCCAAGCAGAGGGTATCCTACATCACAGTCAGAATCGCTACTGAAATGCGAATGATCTTCTGTTCGTGCTTCGTTGTTCCCTTGACGATTCTCGACTTGCACTCATCCTTGATATTCTTTACGCAGACAACCAAAATCATGCAACATCTACGGGCGTCTGCGAGATCCCATATCTCTATATTCCACCTACACGGGTCTACAATATTTCAATCGTAACGATTGCAGCATCCAAGGGACAGCTATCCCCTTCCAATCGATGCCCTTTTCTATTCTACGATGGAATATTTAACAAGCAGCGATCCACCCCAAACGGTGACAGCCTTCAATTTACCGAATGCCTCAACTGAAAATACCATCGCTCAACACTTGGCATAAAAAAGATACAAATGGCAAAACTTAGGTGAAATATGCCATAAGTGAAAACCTTGATGGCTTGTCTCCTTAGTGGAAGAGAGGCCGACAAGGTTCGTTGAAATGGTTTGTTGGCGCTAAACATGTCAATGCATGAGAGATGGGTTTAGGTTCTTAAATGGGAGGCATAACCCCATAAAAGATTAACAATCTTTTAGATAGAATTCTTCTAAGCCCCAAATAAACATTATCCCTTAGTTTTGATTATAAGCATTTGATGTTCCTCGACATCAAAAGATACACCGATCATCTTCATCCTCTTATATTTAGGTATGTATATATACGAGAATGCTTTTATTTTGAAGTGCGCCCCCTTTTTGATACAAAATAAATAAATATATTATATTGTTTATTTATTATTATTATTTTTTAATACCGACTTATAGATTGTGTAAGTAACATATAAATAATAAAATTCCCACCATGTGCTATTTAGAACAACTAAACACATGTATATATACATATATATCCCTTATTTATATATATAAATAATGTTTCACAATCATTTATTAACCTTTTCATTTACAAACAAGACACATATATATCTAATTTTATATAATATTTATTTAATAGTTATCATAACTATTTATTTAACTTTCATAACTCTATAAGATGCACACGTCATATTCATTATGTACATATATAAATATATATATGATATCCACCACTATATATAGATATCTACAAATATATATAAAATCTATCTTTATGGATTTAATCATAATAGGATTAGAATAACTTAGGCCATAGTATCTTAACTAGATTTTTTTTTGTTTTTTTTTAAAGATGAATACTAATCCTACTAGGACGAACTCATATCTCCACCCTTCATAATTCAATATGATAAGTCTTATAGGTGGGTTTTGTTACTTATTGTTTAGTCGCATTATCATTATTTTAATCTTCTAGGCTTAAACTAAGACTTATAAACATGACACTAGCTCAAGGTTAACTGGTGGGTCCTTGGCCTTGAGCTCCTCACTAGGACTGCTTACACAATCATAATTACATTTACAAAAATAATAACAATAGCCGTCAAATTGGAGGGATGTTACAATAAGAGATGTTCATTTCAATTTCAATGGGAGTTGGAGAATTAACCAATACTCTTTGAGTCAGAATCTATATAGATTACTGAAATTATGTGATAAATCATTGCATACAGTGATGCTATTTAAAATTATTAAAAAATAAACAGACATACCCAAAAAAATAGTTCAAACATTACTTCTGATAATGCAAATAAGCTTCTGTCTCCAAGGTTGTGCAACTCCCAACTTCCAACTCCCAAAGTTGTTGTAGCATGCTAATACAAACAATGAGCATTGATGTCACCTACCCAAATTTCGACACTATTTATTTTATTGCAAAAATATTATATTAAATTATAATTATGAATTTTTGTAAATATGACAAAATATTGGTCAAGGATGATTGTAATTACTCATTATTATTATTTAATAAATTGAAATAGGAGACAGACACCCAAGGAAACTGTTATATGAGTGTTCAGTGACCCACTAGGAGGAATGGAAGTTGTTGGAAGGCATGGGACAGATGTCAACATTTGCACTCCACCACTAGCTGTTGGTTATGGGACCACTACCCATAAATTTGTGGCATTATCCCCCAGGTGAGTGGAAGAGAGCTGATGGCTCATTAATGACCAGGTTAACCACTAAAAGGCCTAGGAAGCCTAGATAAGGCAATTCGAATTGAGCAGGCAGCTATACATTATTTTCTGCATAAATAATTCCTCAAGTGTATCAGGTGATCACTAAGAGATTCGAATAGGGAGGCTAAGTGGAAGTGCATTGTGAGGCTGCTGAAATATTCTAAGAAAATAACTAGAGGTGCTGGTGCAGGTCTCTTTGACTTCTAATTCTATATGACTCGATGAACTACTTTGCTGCTTCAAATGGATTGACCTAAAGCTTCTATAAATTATTCTTCCTAGTGTTTTAGTGAACAGGCTCGAGGGTCCTAAGAAAAGTAACTTGGTTGTCTTTAGGAATAGGTTGGGTGGAACAGGCTCCTTCGGTTGTTTGTTTCTCCTACAGTCAATCAAGTTCTACTGTTATGTCTTATTGTTTACCGTTAAATGATTTTCTGCATTGTAGATTTATTATATACAGTTATACAGAAGAAACTGTTTCAATTTCTAACTTAAAGATGGTATGTTTTAAGGATGGTTAAGTAAATAAGACGAATGATTAAAATATTTTCTGTATTTTTTTCATATTGTTTTCTATATGGTAATCTAGTATAGAAAAGCAGAATTAATATAGATGAATGAAGGGTAGAATGCCAAGTGATTAGATAGATTAAAACTCTAGGGTTTGTTTTAAGTTCTGCCATTTCAATTATATGTCGAAAACTCGGGAAATAGAACAACATATCATAAACAAATGTATAGCATTTCTTCTACTTAATAATAAAAGAAAAATACTTTATTTCTGCACACATCTAGATTTTCAAATTAACTCTATCTATTTCAGATGATAATACTATGCATTCCATTATTATAAATCCAATGGTTTCAGGCATTTGTATTCTAGAATTTTTAACAGCTACAATTATTCTTATATACAGAGTTGTTACTTACAAACGAAAAATAGACACTTATTCTCCTCATCCCTAAATATTACTCTCTTATTTGTAGTACTCATTTGTCATATTCTTATTTAGTATTAACTATAATCATTAAATTTAAACACATTCATTATAAATAGAATCCTAACTCTATACTATTGTTTTTTTTTAACTTTCATTTACAAAACCTTCAACATAGAATTGAAACCCTAAATAGGGAAAACAAATCATTACAGTTTCCAGATAGATTACGATTTTATGCTCAAATATCATTGGATACTTACATGAACTTTAAATGAAAACAAAACATAGAAGTACTTAAACACTAGATCTAGTTCCAAGTCGATGAAACAAAAACCTGGAGTTGGCTCTCGACCATTAACCAAACATTAGCATAGTCTTTTGTTAATGCAGTAAAAGACAAAACTACGAAATGAAACCTGCAGGGTAGGGTTTCGACGGTTGGAACAAGGTCGAACCCTATGGCATATAGCCATTATAAACTCGTAACAGTTCAAGTTGCACAACATCATCTTCCAAGCTCAAATTTAAAACAATACGAGCACAGGGTATATCTGTCGAGAGGTATGTAACCTACAGCTATCGGTCGAAGTCCATATTCGTTTTTTCTACAAAAAATTATCAACTTATACAAACAAAACTCCTTTCCATATTCAAACAAAATTATAAACATTAACACCAGACTTTCTAGGTTTTGAGGAAACGAGTTAACCGTCGGCTCTCGGTTATTTTCACATTTATCAATATAGTCAAACCATTGATAGAGTTTACATTGAAAACCTTTCAATGTCCCTAAACCACATAAGGTTCATTCCTCTAAACAACCACATTGTAAAAATAAGATCACGGTCATTTTTTAAATGCCGCAGCAAAACATTATTGGGCCAAATAACAACATAAACTGAGGATTTATCCTCTTACAATATTGTTCAAAAAAAATCTTAAACTCGGCCATTACCCTTGTAAGGGACAAAATTTTCCAACTCTCGTCAAACTGTAAACACTGGCCAAATCATGTCAAAGGAGAACCTACGAGGGAGGAACCGCCAAGGCTTACCAAGTAAGTGAAGCAACAATAATCCACCAAGATTTTGAACTCTGTAAACTACCGATGAAGAATGCACCTACCACAAAATCCAGAGCGAGGTTAAATGAAGAAACACGCAGAGTTTAAACTTGAAAACCGCTATCATTTACATAACCGAAGACATTACCTTAATTAACGCAGTTCTGGAGTTAGAAATAACTTCAGAAGACAAGACATCGAAGCCATCTACTGGTTGCAAAGAATAAGCGTTAGAACCCAAAGAACAACCACTCGTATCTAGGAAAATCGAACTCCGATTCAACTTTGCAAACTGACAGAAAAACCTTACAAAATACTTCAAAAAATGTATCATGGTTCGGCTCTACATAGAATACAGAGCATGGAATCATATAAATTCTTCCCTTATAGGTCCAAGGGTCAAAATAGAGGAAGGAGTCCTCCAAGCAACCAACTTCCAAACCCTACATTTTAGCAGGCTATCTGCCTCTCTACATTGCCACTAACACACAAAATGAAAGCCGAGAAACATTTCATCAAATAGGTAGTGGTGAGTTTAGGGTTGAAGTCCCAAAATTGAGACAGATCTAAATCAATGGGTGAGATTTGAGGCAGCTTAGCACCACATTCTACAAAGCATTCAAGCACTAGTGTGCCATTAATAACCTTACCATCGTAAGTCCATCTCATAGGTGATTCACATAACAACCATGCATAACTTGGTTACTAGCAGTGCCATCTACCAAGTTTCCATGTGAAGTTGGCTACGTTGATAAGACAGCAGTACATTCCACCACGAAGGTTAGCCAGGAGTATTAATACCTGGACGGGACACATTTAACCTGCCAACTCATCACTACAATGAATTTATTACCTGCCAATACGTGTTAGTATGTTGGTCTAGTGTATCAAGTTTAATATCATATAATATCCTTGGTTATAGTCATTAAAACATATGGTAGCAGTTAGGGTTAGAACATATGGTACATTCCATCTTCCTAGTGGTGGTCTTTCGAATACACAGTTCATAATATATATTTATAGTTAACAAATGACTAAGGTCGTATTACATATAAGGGTTTGATACTTAGTGTATAGTTTAGGATGTAATAATTGTAAACATTGTAATAATTGTTATATTGGTTTATCAATTCACAAAGTTGCACATTATATTATAATGCATAAATATTATAATAGAAGGACACAATCCTATAAGTATAGTAAATTCACATTAGAACTATGATGATAATATCATAAAAGATGATACAATATTAGTATAATTCTATATGCATTTTTTTTAATGGAGAATTATAGGAGCTACTATAGTTATTTGATTACTTCAAATAAATTCGTGTGTACATTAGATTCCAGCACTGTTAAACTTGTAAACCAACACGTTAACAAGAAGTAGGATAAAGACCCATACCTTCCATAACTTCATGCAAGAAAGTACTAAGAGTTTTCACAATAATATTGACGATGAATTGAAAAACATATTTACTCTTAACACTTGACTATCGTATTATTCTTACTTGCATTTCTGCAAAATGAAACATATTCAAATGCTTTAGCTACACATAGCTAAGTAAACCTCAAGTTACCTCATAGGACCCCTTCATCACCATTTAAAAGAAAATAGTCAGTAGTTTCCAAGAAAACTATATCACAGTATAAACTTAACTATAGCATGTAGATTACAAATAAACACAGGTAGATATATTGAAGTACCTTGCACTATGAAGTTTAATTTGTTGTTATCATAATTCATCATTAGTTAAAACATTAGTAATTATTTCATTTTCCACATTAGCAATTTCAGCATTTATTGCTACTTTAAAAATTTTAAATTTTTGTGAAATTACGGGATGTTACATTTGGTATCAGAGCTCATGTTAGAACTCTCGGCCTAAAAATGCCCAAAGAACACGCAACAGAAAATTTATGAGAGAAAAAATCCTTACTAATTAAATTATTTTGTTATACAGAAAATTGTTTTCTAAAGTTACAGGTATGGAAGGATCAACTGAACACATGGAGGATAGATTTCAACCAAACAGTCATAGTACGGGACAACATTATGAAGAAGAAGTCCATGGTGAATTGAATGACAATTCATCAGAACTATTACGTGCATTTTAGGAGTTAAAAGCATAAATCAAATTTGTAAAATAAGACAATGAGAGAATTCTTAAGGCACAAGAGGAACTTAACCAAGTACTTTTCGATCAGTGCCCAACTAATGAACAGGATATAGCGATTGAAAATACCTCCAACATTGAAGGCTTACCTCATCGAGACAGGGGTAATAAAATGAAAATTGATGATGTGAATAGTATTTCAACATCATTAGAAGCTGCCAATGAAAAACGCAAAAAGAAACGTAATTACTCAAGTGATAGCAACAAAGAAGATTACAAACCCGAAAGAAAAAGCCACAAATAGTATGAACAGATTTCTGGGGAGTTCAAAAATGTAAAACCCCCAACCTTCAATGGTGAAACTGAGAAAGGAGAGACAACTAAAGCATGGCTATCCAGCATGAAGAAATACTTTCAAATCTATGATTATTCAGAATCATTAAAAGCAAAGATGGTGATATACAACTTGATTGGTAAGGAAGACATCTGGTGGCAAGACATCAAAAGAGTGAAGGGCATCAAGGACAAAGATGTAGATTGGAGAACTTTTAAATGGTACTTCAAGAAGAAATTCCTATCTGAACAATATTACGAAGAAAAGTGTAAGGAATTTTATGATCTAAAATTGGGAACCATTAACATGAAAGAGCTGAAAAACAAATTTTTGAATTTGCTAAGGTATGTGCCATATCTTGTGGAGGAGCCAAATATTCATAGGTATCTGAGTTTCCTACCTTTCAACATCAAGGAGAGAATAGAGTATGACAATCCAAAAACCTTAGAAGAAGCCATGAGGAAAGCAACCTCTTGCTATGATACAAACCAAAAAAGAGAAGGGATATCTAACTGGAAAAATCATAAACCCAACAATTTTGAGCTGAAAAAAAAGAATTTCAGGTTCAATGGAAATTCTGGGTTTCAAAAGAAAAACTTTCCAAATCGAAATTTCCAAGGAAACAGTCTCGTAAATAATCAATAGTAGAATTTTACAGCTCCTAGAAATACACCGAGTGTTACCAGAACTAAGGACCAAAGGGCACCTATAAAGTGTTTTGAATGCCAAGGTCCTCATTATGCTTCAAAATGCCCCAAAAGGAAGCGGGCAGCCAATAATATTCACTCCATACAAAATGAACCTACTGTGGGAGACTTGGCAAGAGACATGCCTAGAATTAATGCAGCTCTAGACAAGAGGCAAGCTGAGTATCAAGTCTCTATGGTAGAGATTGAAGGTATGCTACAAAACCATCCAATTTCTATTTTGATTGATCCAGGCGCTAGCCTGAGTTATATATCTCCTGATATTGTGGAAAATTTTAATTTGAAAACAAAAAAATTAAATAAATCCTGGTTAGTTGGACTAGCAACAGGAACAAAATGAAAAGTGTCCGATTTTGTTGAAAGTTGTGTTTTATCTATGAATCAGTTAAGGACACAAACCAAATTAAATGTTTTACCTTTAGGATCCTATGACATCTTAATTGGAATGGACTGATTAGAATCCCATCATGTTATTCTGAATTGTTATGAGAAAATTTTTACTTGTTTAAATGATGAAGGAGAAATAGTAGAAGTAAAAGGTATTCCTAGAAAGACATCACTTAGACATATTTTAGCTATGCAAGTAAAAAGAGTTGTAATAAAAGGATGTAAGATGTTCGCAGTAAATTTAGTACATGAGGAGTCAATTACAAAAGAGGACAAACTGAAACTAGAAGATATACCTGTCCTAAAATAATTCCAAGATGTTTTTCCAGAAGAGATCCCAAGGTTACACCAAAAGAGAGATCTAGATTTTACTATTGAACTAATACTGGGTGCGGTACCAAACTCTAAAACTCCATATAGGATGAATATACTGAAATTAAATGAGTTGAAATCACAGTTGAAGGAACTGATTGATAAAAACTATATAAGACATAGTGTGTCTCCTTGGGGAGCACCTGTTATTTTTGTTAAGAAGAAGGATGGCATTTTAAGAATCTGCATAGATTATCGCCAACTGAATAAGATGACATTCAAGAATCGATATCTGTTTATCCGCATAGATGATATATTTGATCAACTGTGTGGAGCAACGATATTTTCAAAGATTGATTTGAGGTCAGGGTATCATCAGGTTCGTGTGAAGGAAGAGGATATTTTTAAAACAACATTTAGAACTCGCTATGCACATTACGAGTTTGTAGTCATGCCATTTGGATTGACTAATGCCCCGACAATAATTATCTGCTTAATGAACAATATTCTGCACAAATATTTGGATAAGTTAGCCATTGTGTTCATAGATGACATCCTATTATATTCTAAAAGTAAGGAAGAACATAGCAAACATATGCATATTATTTTACAAGTTCTGAGAGATCATCGGTTATATTCTAAGTTTAGTAAGTGTGACTTTGACAAGGATAAGATTCAATATTTAGGACACATAATCTCTAAGTACGGAATTTCGGTTGATCCCGATAAGATAAAAGCCATTAATGAATGGCCGGTTCCTAAAGATGTGACAGACATTCGATCATTTATGGGGATTACAAGATATTATAGAAAATTCATAGAAGGTTTCTCAAAGATTGCAAACCCCATAACCTCCTTACAGAAGAAAGGGAAGAAGTTTGTATGGGATCAAAAGTGTGTAGACAATTTTAAAAAATTGAAGGGATTACTAAATGCAGCACCTATTCTGAGAATTGCAGATCCTAATAAAGGTTTTATAGTATGCACCAACCCATGTAATGACGGACTTAGTGGAGTCCTAACATAAGAAGGACATGCTATTGCATATGAGCTAGAAAGCTGAAAATACATGAGAAAAAATACTCTACTTATGATCTAGAATTATTAGCAGTAATACATACCCTGGAAATGTGGCGTCACCATCTTATTGGCAAAACATTTTCTTTGATGACAGATAACATGGCGTTGAAGTATTTACTAGATCAATCGAAATTGAATGCTAGACAGGCTAGATGGCTAACCTTTCTAAGTGAATATGATTTTGAAATTTAGCATATAAAGGGTAAAGAGAACAAGTTTGCTAATGCTTTAAATCATAATGCAAAATTAAATTTTATTTCAACCATAAGCACATATACAACAGATTTGGAAAATCAGATTTTTGAAGGGATTAAAACAGATGAAGAATATAGAAAATTACATGAAATGACAGCAAGAAATAATTCTAAAAATTCTATGGCAAAATTCAAGTTAAGAGAAAATGGTTTGTTGCTGTACAAAAATAGATTATATGTGCCCAATGTATCAAAGATAAAAAAATTTGATTTTAGATGAGATGCACAAAATTCATTATTCTGGCCATCCAGGTTATCAGAAAACCATCACTATGTTATGGAAAGAGTATTATTGGCCCAGAATGAAGGATGAAGTAGTAGAATATATAGCTAAATGCTTTGACTGTCAAAAGGTAAAATTTGAACATCAGCATCCGGCTGGGCTGTTATAGCCATTACCTATACCTAGCTGGAAATGGGAGATCATAAGTATATATTTTGTTACTGGAATACCCAAGAATCATAAAAAAAAGATTCCATCATGTTGGTAGTGGATAAACTCAACAAGGTAGCACATTTTATACCAGTAAAAACTACTCATAAGGCTCCAGACATTGCATAAATTTTCATGAAACAGATTTTTCGACAGCCTGGAATACCAAAAGTGATAGTTTTAGATCGTGATTCTAAGTTTACTGGAAACTTCTGGAGATCTTTGTTTAAAGGGTTGAATACACCCTTAAACTTCAGCACAACATTTCATCCACAAACGGATGGACAGACAGAAAGAGTGAATAAGATATTGGAAGACATGCTATGGATGTATGTTAAGGATCAGCTTGGTAAGTGAGAGGACTACTTGCATTTAGCAGAATTTGCATATAACAACCATTATCATGCATCAGCCAGGCTTAGCCATTTCGAAATTCTTTATGGTAGGAAATGCAATACACCAGTTTCTTGGAATGATCCAGTTAATAGAGTTATTTTAGGACCTGAATTGTTGAAGGAAAGAGAACTAACTATGCAACAAGTACAAATAAATATTAAAGTTGCCCAATATAGGAAGAAAAGTCAAGCATATCTTAAAATGACTCATAAAGAGTTCCAGGTTGGTGAACATGTTTTCATTAAGGTAAGTCCAAATAAGAGTTCATTAAGACTGGGAAGCTGTGCCAAGTTGGCACCCAAGTATTGTGGTCCTTTCGAAAATTTTTCAAGGGTTGGACCCGTGGCATATCAACTAGCTTTACCACCAAATCTAAAAATACATAATGTTTTTCATATTTTAGTTTTAAAGAAACATGTGCATGATGCTACTCATGTTATAAATTGGAATGATGCACAGGTGGAACACGATGGCGATTTTTAGGTGGAACTGGACTGTATCCTTGAAAGGAGGGAAACTCTACTCCGGAATCGCACCATTAGGCAGGTAAAGGTGCAATGGAAACACCTTAGCCCAGAAGAGGCAACCTGGGAGTTTGAGAGTAGTATGCGGGCAGCTTACGCAACTTTGTTTCAGCAATAGTCAGAGAGTGAATAAACAACATCGAGGACGATGTTGAGACTTAAGGGGGGGTGTATGTAACCTACCCAAATTTTGAGACTATTTATTTTATTGCAAAAACATTATATTAAATTATAATTAAAAAGTTTTGTAATTATGACCAAATATTGGTCAAGGATGATTGTAATTACTAATTATTATTATTTAATAAATTAAAATAAGAGACAAACGCCCAAGGAAACTGTTAAATGAGTGTTCACTGACTCACTAGGAGGAATGGAAGCTGTTAGAAGGGATGGGATAGATGTTAGCATTTGCACTCACCACTAGCTATTGGTTATGGGACAACTACCCCTAAATTTGTGGCATTATCCTCCAGGTGGGTGGAAGAGAGATGATGGCTCATTAATGACCAGGTTAACCACTGAAAGGCCTAGGAAGCCTTGATAAGGCAATTCGAATTGTGTAGGAAACTCTACATTATTTTCTGCAGAAATAATTCCTCAAGTGTATCAGGTGATCACTAAGAGATTCGAATAGGGAGGCTAAGTGGAAGTGCATTGCGAGGCTGCTGAAATATTCTGAGGAAATAACCAGAGGTGCTGGTGCAGGTCTCTTTGAATGCTAAGTCTATATGAATGGATGAACTACTTTGCTGCTTCAAGTGGATTGACCTAAAGCTTCTATAGATTCTTCTCCCTAGTGGTTCAGTGAACAGGATCGGGCGTCCTAAGGCAGGTAATTTGACTATCTTCAGGAATAGGTTGGGTGGAACAGGCTCCTTGGGTTGTTTGTTTCTCCTACAGTCAATCAGGTTCTACTGTTCTGTCTTATTGTTTACAGTTAAATGATTTTATGCATTGTAGATTTATTAGATACAATTATACAGAAGAAACTGTTTCAATTTCTGGCTTAAAGATGCAATGTTTTAAGGATGGTTAAGTAAATAAGACAAATGATTAAAATCTTTTCTATATTTTTCCCATGTTTTTTTCTGTATAGTACTCTACTACAGAAAATAAGAATTAATATAGATTAATGAAGGGCGGAATGCCAAGTGATTAGATAGATTAAAAGTATAGGATTTCTTTTAAATTCTGCCATTTCAATTATATGTCTAAAACTCAGGAAATAGAACAGCATTTCATAAACAGATGTATAGCATTTCTTCTACATCATAATAAAAGAAAAACACTTTATTTCTGCACAGATCTAGATTTTCAAATTAACTCTATCTATTTCGGATGATAATACTATGCATTCCATTATTATAAATCCAATGGTTTCAAGCATTTGTATTCTAGAATTTTTAACAACTCCAATTATTCTTATATACAGAGGTCTTACTTACAAACAAAAAATAGACACTTATTCTTCTCATCCCTAAATATTACTATCTTATTTGTAGTACTCATTTCTCATATTCTGATTTAGTATTAACTATAATCATTAAATTTAAACACATTCATTATAAATAGAATCCTAACTATGTACTATTGTTTTTTTTTTAACTTTCTTTTACAAAACCTTCAACATAGAATCGAAACCCTAAATAGGGAAAACAAATCATTACAGTTTCCAGATAGATTACGATTTTATGCTCAAATATCATGGGATACTTACACGAACTTTAAATGAAACAAAACATAGAATTACTTAAACACTAGATCTAGTTCCAAGTCAACAAAACAAAAGCATGGAGTTGGCTCTCGGCCATTAACCAAACATTAGCATAGTCTTTTGTTAACGCAGTAAAAGACAAAACTACCAAACGAAACCTATAGGGTAGGGTTTCGATGGTTGGAACAAGGTTGAACCCTATGGCATATAGCCATTATAAACTCATAATAGTTCAAGTTGCACAACATCATCTTCCAAGCTCAAATTTAAAACAATATGAGCACAGGGTATATCTGTCGAGAGGTATGTAACATACAGCTCTCGGCCGAAGTCCACATTCGTTTTTTCTAAACCAAATTATCAACTTATACAAACAAAACTTCATTTCCATATTCAAACGAAATTATAAACATTAACACCAAACTTTCCAGGTTTTGAGAAAACGACTTAACCCTTGGCTCTCAGTTATTTTCACATTTATCAATATAGTCAAACCATTGACAGATTTTACATTGAAAACCATTCAAGGTCCCTAAACCACATAAGGTTCATTCCTCTAAACAACCACATCTTAAAAATAAGATCACAGTCATTTTTTAAACGTCACAGCAAAACATTAATGGGACAAATAGCAACATAAATTGAGGATTTATCCTCTTACAATATTGTTCAAAACAAATCTTAAACTCAGCCATTACCCTTGTTAGGGACACAATTTTCCAACTCTCGTCAAACTCTAAACGTTGGCCAAATCATGCCAAAGGACAACGTACGAGGGAGGAACCACCGAGGCTTACAAAGTAAGTGGAGCAATAGTAATCCACCAAGCTTTCTAACTCTATAAAGTACCAACGAAGAATGCACCTGCCACAAAAACTAGAGCGAGGTTAAATGAAGAAGCACGTAGAGTTTAAACTTGAAAATCACTATCATTTGCATAACCGAAGACATTACCTTAATTAATGTAGTTTTGGAGTTAGAAATACCTTTAGGAGACAAGACGTTGAAGCCATATACCAGTTGCAGAGAATAGGCGTTAGAACCCAAAGAACAACCACTCGTAGCTAGGAAGACAGAACTCTCGATCAACTTTGCAAACTGACAGAAAAACCTTACAAACTACTTCAAAACCTGTATCGTGGTTCGGCTCTACAAAGAATACAGAGCCTGGAATCATATAAATTCTTCCCTTGCAAGTCCAAGGGTCGAAACGGAGGAAGGATTCCTCCAAACAACCAACTTCGAAAACCTACGTTTTAGCAGGTTGTGTGCCTCTCTACATTGCCACTAACACACGAAATGAAAGTTGAGAAACACTTCATCGAAGAGATAGTGGTGAGTTTAGGGTTGAAGTCACAAAATCGAGATAGATCTAAATCAACGGGCAAGATTTGAGCCAGCTTAGCACCACATTCTATGAAGCATTCAAGCATTAATGTGCCATTAATAACCTTACCATCGTAAGTCCAACTCAGAGGTGATTCGCATAACAACCATGCATAACTCGGTTACAAGCAGTGCCATCTACCAAGTTTCCACCTGAAGTTGGCTACATTGATAATCCAACAGTACATTCCACCACGAAGGTTAGCTAGGAGTATTAATACTTGGACGGGACACATTTAACCTCCCAACACATGACTACAACGGATTTAATACCTGCCAATACCGTGTTAGTATGTTGGTCTAGTGTATTAAGTTTAATATCATATAATATCCTTGGTTATAGGCATTAAAACATAAGGTAGTAGTTAGGGTTACAACATATGGTACATTCCATCTTCCTAGTGATGGTCTTTCAAATACACAGTTCATAATACATATTTATAGTTAACAAATGACTAAGGTCATATTACATATAAGGGTTTGATACTTAGTGTATAGTTTAGGATGTAATAATTGTAAACATTTTAATAATTGTTATATTGCTTTATCAATTCACAAAGTTGCACATTATATTATAATGCATACATATTATAATAGAAGGACACAATCCTATAAGTATAGTAAATTCACATTAGAACTATGATGATAATATCATAAAAGACGATACATTATTAGTATAATTCTATATGCATTTTTTTTAATGGATAATTATAGGAGCTACTATAGTTATTTGATTACTTCAAATAAATTAGTGTGTACATTGGATTCCAACAATGTTAAACTTGTAAACCAGCACGTTAACAAGAAGTAAGATAAAGACCCATACCTTCCATAACTTCATGCAAGAAAGTAGTAAGAGTTTTCACAATAATATTGATGATGAATTGAAAAACATATTTACTCTTAACACTTGATTGTCGTATTATTCTTATGTGTGTTTCTGCACAATGAAACATATTCAAATTCTTTAGCTAAACATATATAAATAAACCTCATGGTACCTTGTAGGACCCCTTCATTACCAGTTAAATGCAAACAATGAGTAGTTGCGAAGAAAACTATATCATAGTATAAACGTAACTACATCATGTAGATTACAAATAAACACAAGCAGATCTATTGAAGTACCTTGAGCTATGAAATTTAATTTGTTGTTATCATAATTCATCATTAGTTAAAAAAATAGTAATTATTTCATTTTCCGCATTAGCAATTTCAGGATTTATTGCTAGATAATTTTTTATTTTTTGTGAAATTACGGGATGTTACAATTGAGCACTGAAATTTGTAGATTCTAGACCCTCATTGCACTAAAAGAAAATTAAAAAATAATGGAGAAATCATTGGGTTAAATGAGTTTTTCTGTTTTTAGGAAAAATGAATACAACTTGCAAATGGAAAAGCATGGAAATAAATTTAATTTAATAGATATTTCTATTTATTTAGTGAATGTATGCTTTGGAAGTTGGAATTTAGAAAGTACAGTTTAATGAATCAATGCAATTTGCAAATGGAAAGACATGGAAATAATTTTAATTTAATAGATTTTTTTAATTTATTTAGTTATTATATGCTTTGAAAGTTGGAATTTAGAAAGTATAGTTTTGTATAACATAAATATATTAATCAATTAGTAATTCAACGACATTTTAGAAATGTTGTTGTCCTTTAAAAAATAGTTTTTATTTATTTAGTGAATATATGCTTTGGAAGTTAGAATTTAGAAAGTATAGTTTTTTACAACATAAATATATTAATAGTACGAGTAAATTAATAATATAATGACACTTTAAGAGTTTTGTTGTCCTTAATAGTAGTACAATATAATGACTGTTTAGAGATTTTATTGCCTTTCAAAAATACTTTTTAAAAATTGTATTACCCTTCACAAAAATACTGTTAACCGTATTCCCACTATAGATGGTAAACGGGAAAAGTGATTAATTAAATGCATTCAAATTTGAATTTTGGTGCATGTATATCATGCGTGCGTTTTCTATTCTACAAATATATCTTATTTATTTATAAGACTTTTGATATTCGATAAATTTACATAATTTTGTAATTTTTAACATTTTAATAATTAGATAGTTTTACTAAAATATTTTATCTACACATGTTATGTTTATATTTGTTATTAAGAAATACTTATTTCCATATTTGTGTTTACTACATGTGTAATTTGTTTTAAGATAAATTATTGAAAATAAAAACTTAACACTAAATTGTAAAATCACTTTTTCAATATAATTTTTTAAAAATAATTATAAAACACAAATAGAATTTAGAATGTTTATCAAACCTCTATTTTTAAATATGTTTATAATTCACCATTTTATTTTTAAATATATTTATACTTCACCATTTTGTGGCCATAACCGTAAGAAAATGATCTAAGTACAAACTCTATAATGAATAAAAGTGTTTAGACTAGAGAAACCCTTAATTTTATACTTGAATAATTCATAATTACATCGATTGGTGTTTAGATATTATCTGATGTTTTGGACTTTTTTGAGTGAATCAACAAGATTAACTTGAGTGTAACAAGTGTATAATGTGGATTCATTTCATGCTCATCGTATCTTGTTATGCTCAAATGCATATTGATTAAAAAAAAAGTCAGCTAAAAAAAACCATACTCTTGATATTCAAGAGTGAATCAAATAGTACAATTATACCATCGCTAATCAAAATGACTCACGACCCAAAAAAAAATTCAAGATAGATATACTGTCATAGTCCAAAAATTACAACTAACATAGGCCTATACAACAAAAAGAGACCATTTAAACAGTACTGAAATCAATGAAAAAAACTATATGTCAAATATTTTTATAGTACCCCACTCCTCTAGCTTAGTGTCAAAGTATTCCTCCCAAAACTATAACGCCTTCGTCGCCATCATATGTCGCCTTAGATAAGTTCTCCACCAAGATGTTATGCTGTTTGTAAATGTGCTCAAAAGAAATGTCACTAAACAGCTTGATTTTTTCTTTGGTTCTGTAGCGCCAATGATATAGTTGTTCCACATTCAGATTGACCCCCCCCTTCCCCCCGAGCGCATTTAGTAGTAACCCTTGAATCTCCAAATACGAGCAATTCATAAAGACCCGACAAAGGACACACCAGAGGGCGAGAAGTTCATCCTTGTGTTAGTGCCAATGCCACAATTCATCTTGAGCGTGTAGTAGTGGTTCTTGTTGATATAAATGACACCTCCAGCTCCACAAACATCATTCTTGGATGCCCCGTAAAAAAAAGGTAACATGTTTCTCATGAGAAAAAGCAAAGGTACTCTCTTGACTGTTAGAATCTGAAACGCTAACATTGCCATAATCCTTTAGTGCGAATACAATTATGTTAAAGACACACTGAATGATGGGAATCTTGTCATCGAAAACAGCTTCATTCCGTGCACGCCAAACCACCCAAGAGATAATCGCTGGCAGCAATGGAAAGCATTCACATTCCTGGTACAAGTAAAGAGAACAATCAACAAATAGACCGGTCCCCCAGTTTGTTTTTAAATGGAGGTGATGAATAATTTGAAGCGAAACTGATCGAGTGAAATCACACTCCACAAAAATACTTTGGGGTCTTTTTTTTCGCCAAATGGAGATGGTGGGATCACGGCCGGATGAGAAATTGGGTTGAGGCAAGGCTTGGGCTTACTTGTACACAAGGAAATCATTTCTTGAGGCATGCTTGAGGCAAGAGGTTTCGTGGTGAAGTGGGTTTCCATTCGATCATAGTCCAGAGATAGTGCTCATTGAAAGCCAATTGTTACCATTAGCACTCACCGAGTTGTTACCAATAGCCTTGGGAGACTCTAAGCCTCCAGGGCCTGTTATAGGCCCTTGATAGGCCTTGGGGGCTTGAATACCCAACCACTCATGCCTATTACACGCCTTGGGAGGTTTAGTCAGCCTCTTGGAGCTTGTTATATGCCCTGGGAGCTTGGATACCTAGCCCACAACAGGCTCAGTCAGCGATTGAAGAACCGCAACATTCAATCTAAATGTTGTACTATGTGCATTGGCTCTAGTGACATACAAGAAGTGATCTCCTATCTCTTCATTAGACCATTAGATGTTGCAAATCATAATGATATGTGGTTGAGTAATTGCATTGTGGGTGAAGTAATGTGCATCCACAATATACATCGAAAGAAGCAAGGTGCATTGTATAATGCATGTGGGGTCATAAGAGGGGTATCATATCAATATACTAGGTAGAAATATAAAGGGGTATAAAAAATGTTAATGAAAAAATTGATACATACAATATCTAGTGAAAATAGGGGTTTTTTTAAATTGGGAAGGCATATTGGGAGGGGGTTAAAAGAAATGATTTTGGAAGTTATTTTCCAATATTTAGTGAAATTAAGGGTATGGTTTCATATGCTACAAACCAACGTGCTATGTAAGAGGTTTATTTAGTGAATCCCCTCTCGTTTTAAGCTCTCCCCGAAAAGCATGCCAAGATTGTTATCCCAAGTTGATTAACATTATATTAATTAGTTTAATGTTTATGATACTTTAATGTTTATATTAATTTGTTTAATGTTTAACATTTATTTAACAACCAACCATCTCCACAAAACTAAGTGATTGACTACCCACCCATCAATTTACTTGTAATTATTGGGTTGCTGAAACAAACAAGATAAAGACCTGGTTGCCTTGCTGAAAGTAAAAATTTTATCAACCAAATCACAAATAAAAAATTTTATCAACCAAATCCCAAATACAAGAAGCTTTTGATAAGCTCATTTTTTAAATATGCTAACCTATCAAATGAGAACCATACATATTTCTCATTGTTTGAATATTTTATCATTGTGTGTGCGTCGATGTAAGAATGTACTGTAACAATTCTTGAAATACCTTTAGGCAAGCAACATTCACACACTTTACTACTTATTTTATGATATGTGATATTCAACGCTCTGTACTTTTAGACAGGGCTGTCACGATATGTAATGCAAGTCTTGCAATTCTGATGTGACCGCAGTCAGATGTGTTGCACCCTTTCTTACATGATGAAACTGGCAAACTTGGGCAGCCAAGCCCGTCCAAATTATCATTCTGAGAGTCGGTAAGATGTTTAAACAGACGAAAAATGTGTGAAAATATGTCCAAACCTGGGATAGTATCAGCTAATGGGCTTCCCGCGTTGAGAATATCATTCAGAACCCAAAGACCATTTTCAATACCGTCGTAGTTATGCCGTTCTTGCTCTTGGGCCTCCATCAGTTGTAAATCAATAAAACCACGTTTATCAGATCTCTCAACTGCTCTACCAATGCAGATAATTACAGCATGACTCAATATTTTGATCGCATCGAATTTTAAATTTGATGAAAAGCTCCACGCTCTTCGCAGAATGGCAATCCCGTAATTCAAATCTTCACTACTGATATCTGTTGCTTGGTAACGAGATAATTTATTTAGGGCAACCGTAACCCATAGAGTAGGCCGGTGGCGACGACTGATTTTAGAGACGTGCCCACTTTCCACAGCGTTCTCACCAGATATTTCAGTAAATAATCGTAATACAATAGACTGGATTTTCAGACACCTCTTATTGTTATAATAAGCTTCACTGAGAATGCTTACAAGCGCTTGAAACACCGAATTTCCCATTGATTTTTCTCCCACGAAGTTAGAGGATCTGAGGCCAATGACGTCAATAGCCCTCACAATTTCCTTACAAACAGCTCAAATGGCTTCCTTGAACTCTTTTTCTTCTTGGCTGTCGTCTTCTGTTGAATCGGTGTCAAGAAGTTCTTGGGTTTGAAGAATGAGTTTGTGTAAATATCCGAAACCATTTAAACTTCTGAATGTTTGTATGTTCTTTTCATGATACTGACAATAGAGACGTGATGAATTTTAAGGAACAAGCTACGGCTTTCTATTCACATAAAAGTTCATAATAACAATGGACCCAACGCCTGAACTTAGACTTATCACATGCTAAACTTAGACTTTTTAACTTAGACTTAATTGACTCTCTATGTCTTTGTTCTAACTAAGACTCATCTAACTGCTGATGTCAACAAGGAGTAATTATCGCTAACACTCTCCCTTAATTACAACCGCTAAACATACTATTTAATTGTAGCTAAGAACATAAAAAAAATTGCCTGCTGGTCTATGTCTCAGCTAGGCTTAGAGAACATCTTCATCTTGACTTTCTTTGCTGCAATGTGCTGATGCAACGTCTTCTCATACTTCCCACTCCAAACTTTGAAGCTTTCAATGCTTTTCTTCTTCTTTGTGCTCCAGACTTTAAACTTTGGATATCTCTTCTTGTTATTGCATGGATTTTTCTTTTTTCCATGGCTCTCGTTGAAAAAGTGGTGATCTACAACATCTTCAATGCTTCCTACAAAATACTTGTTGCATGTTTCTTCCTCCAACTTTTCAACTGGGTACGTAGCATATCTTGCTTCTTCTTCAGATTCTGCTACTACAGAATGTAAGTTGTCATCTACAACTTCTTTTGGCTTTGCAAGCCAATCCTCAATGAATGCCAAATCTTCTTCGAAACTGGTTACTTTAGCTTCGTCCTCCTCAGTTGTTACTACTACAAAGACATCTTCCACTTGATCATCACTTTCAAGTAGGGTTACCATTCCAAACAACAACTCATTAATGAGTTTCTTTTGTTGTAGCACTGTCACTCTTTCTTCATAAGAAAGGTGTTCACCATCATACTCTGGTTCAAGTTCTTCAACCTCTATTGCTAAGAGGTTAACAACTTGCCTATTCGACATCTGCTGAGGCTCATTGAGGACTATGGACTTCTTCGCTTGAGTCCACATCCTTCCTTCCTTATCGCTCCCTAAAAAAATATAGGATTTGCTTCGCATTCCCTTAATGCAAGATTTCCCCAAATCTAGCAATCTGAACTCTTTCTTTCAATTTCAAGGCTATGGCCTTTTACTTTCATGCAAGGGTTTCGAACTTCACATGGCATTAATCTTCAAAAAATAAAATAGAGCTTTTCACACTTTCTTACTTTTCATATAATCCAAAATAAGAACTTCACGGCTCTTTTCCTTCACGACTGGTCTTCACTCCAGCGATTTTCTTCTCATTGATTGTTGAACGGGTGGCTAGATTCTCATGCAATTCCAAAACATATGCATACCTTCAAACCCTCAACAACGGATTTGATTTTCGCTTTGATGGTCTTCACCAATTATCTTGGTGCATATTTCTTCACGGAAAACGGATCAACCTTCTCTTGACGGATCAGATCCCGGGCTTTCTCTTTGCACAGCTCCAATTTTGATTTTTCCCTTCACGGAAATTTCTCACGGTGGAATTTTTTTCTTCTACAGAGCTTTCGCTTTCCTTGATGCGGCTATCCTCCTATGTGGATTGGGCTCACCTCCCTGTGAGCATTGAGACGACTCGTCCTTAAACAACGATTTCTACACGAACGGTCGCCTCCACGATTTGCCCCTTCACGGCTGGCAAAAATGTATTGAATCTCCTCAACACGATCTCCGGACGGACTTGCAGCGGATTTTACGCGCAGCGATCCAATAGTTGGCTCTGCACAAATTTTCGTGGGTCTCCAGTGATTATCGCGTTTAGACCTATAGGGTAGGCCGCGATAATTCCTCAAAAATTTACCTCGTATGTCCAGTAACTACCGTGCTCTGGCCTATTGGTAGGTCACGATAGTCCCGAAATTACCACGTTATAATTATTCTCTGCAGATTCTTACAGAGGATTCTCTCCAATGGCACAACTCTTGGCCGGTCTTGCCTCCTCTAAGGTAGTCTTGCCTCTTCACTGCTATGTTCAACAAAGAAATCCTTCAAGGACCAATATCTCACGCAAATCATTCACTTCATGCGGATTTCTTACCTGGGAGCAATCTAGATCTGGCTCCTCCTTGAAAATTATGACGGCAATGGTTACTTCACGCTTTTCTCACAGCTGGAGAATAACTCAGGTAGATCTGCAGGCGGATGGTTTTCTCTCTGACGACAATCTTCTCCACGATCTCTTCACTGCTCTGTTCAATAGATGCAATATTCCACCATTGATATCTCACGCGGATTTGACTTTCACTATTTTCTCCATAGCTTAACCGACGGCTAGCTGCTTTCTTCAAACTCTCCAACAGCGATGGGAGTTTTTTTCACAGCTCCAACAATCTCTCTTATTTGCTGGGCATAATAGCACGATTTTCTCTCAGGCGTCAATCTTCTCCATGATCTCCAATATCTGCATTGATCTTCTACATTCAGCAGCTACACTCTCCTCCGACAGCTTATCTGCATTGATATTCTCCTTCGGTAGCTACACACTCCTCTACGATCAAGATTTATAAGATTTATAGCTGCAATATTACCTTTCGTGGATTTGGAACGGATCCTCTAGACAAATGTCTCTTCACGGATCTTTGAGCTCTGGTTGCAACCGCTTCAGAATTTGCAAGTGGATCTACTCCTTTTCAATGAAGAGATAGATGGAACCTCCTTCAATATAGAAGCTTGGCTGCCTTCTTCACACTCTCCAACTGCGGTTTCTCTAGCAGCGATTTCACCTCTGGTGGATTGGGAAGGCTCCTCAAGACTATTGTCTTGTCTTCACGGATCAAATCTTGTCTTCACGACTTGCGGATCAGATCCTAGCTGCTATCTTCATGCTTTCCAACAACGGTTGGAGTTTCTTCATGAATTTGCTTTAGATCTGCATGCTTTCCAACAACGGTTGAAGTTTCTTCACGAATTTGCTTCAGATCTGCATTGTTTCCAACAACGGTTGGAGTTTTTTCACGAATTTGCTTCAGATCCGCATGCTTTCCAACAACGGTTGGAGTTTCTTCACGAATTTGTTTTAGATCTGCATGCTTTCCAACAACGGTTGGAGTTTCTTCATGAATTTGCTTCAGATCTGCAGATCTAAAAGATTTCTCAGGTCGATTTCAGTCTTGTGCATCAGACTCAACCTGGATCTCTATCCAATTTCTTGGATCAATTCTCTCACTTGATTGGTGAAAGACCTTGGCTTGGATCGAACGATCTCTGCCTTCTTCACTATGGAAGAATACAACACACTTGGATCTGTTCTTGGATCAATATGCTCTACAAGAGGCTTAATCAAGATCTGATACCATGATGAATTTTAAGGAACAAGCTACGGCTTTCTATTCACATAAAAGTTCATAATAACAATGGACCCGAAGGCCTGAATATATAGACGTATCACATGCTAAATTTAGACTTTTTAACTTAGACTTAACTCACTGTCTATGTCTTAGTTCTAACTAAGACTCATCTAACTTCTTGTTAGGAAGTGAGCATCTAACTGATGTCAACAAGGAGTAATTATCTCTAACAAGATGCAGTAGATTGATTTTCTTCCTCAATTACATCGAACGCTGCAGCATCTACAGAAAATTCATGAAGTTTAATGTACTGCACATTTATTCCCTCATGTCTGTCAGCGGGATGACGCTCTTGATATGGAACCATTGTCTAGTGAAGGGATTTTGGGCATGGCACGTAGTTTCCCAAATGGTCTCCAGATTTTTCCTATTGTAGATGGCTTGAGTCGGATCTTGATCAATCGGTAATCTGACCGGATCGTAAACAAAATCGCCGGTGATTATGTCTATGTACTTCCCAATGTTGGCCACATTTGTTGAATCTTCCTCTATTCTTTGTTCCATCTGTAGTAACTCAGTGTACTCTCTAATGTCACAGTCTATGTTTTGTAGAAATTTAGCAGAAAACTTCGAAGCTAGATTACATAAAATATTGCAGCGTAGCATATCAAAACTTAAACGAAAGATATGTTCACAACTTCACTTAAGTTAGATCAATATAAATAGTTGTGTACATTACTTTTGTATAGTAGTGTTGCTAAAGTTTAGGAAGGTTTAGCCGACCCCATTTTAAAATCTATCAAGCACCAAGCAGCTAGAGGGATCCAATTTCTTGAGGTGTATTTCTTTTCTAAAATTTAAACTCAGGAAATTTGATCTCTCTTGATTGATTATAGATCCATGTTTTTATTTTATAAAGGAACATCTATTTTTTAATTACTTTTCATAATATTTTATTTTATGAACCAACATGGATTTCCTTTAAATACTTTTTATAGTTTAATTTTTTATTTTATGAGCCCACATGAAATTTTTTAATTATTTTTTAACTATTTTGTTAGTAACAAAAGTTATATCATCACGATGTAACGTTACATCACACATGTTACAACATCTCCCGCATACTGGGCTGTAGAGCACCTTGTTTCAGTCCTCTGTGTGCAAAAATAGTTGATATAGGTAGATCGACGTAAATCAACAATCGATTTCCTGTTGCAAGAAGGATTCGTAACTTATTATTATTATTTAAAAATATGTATTTATAAATGAAAACATAGAAAATAAATAATACAAATAAATAGATAATAAATAAATAAATAAAATTAAATAATTATTTATAATATAAGGTCAATTATTTATATTATGTTTTTGCATGGTTGACTTCCATGCATAGTTGACTTCAAAACAAGGTTGACTTTGAAACATAACTTACCTCAATCCATAGATAATAATAGTCGAAGATTAACTTCAATTCAAAGTTGACTTTTAAGTACGGTGGTTGACTATAATCCAAGGATGACTTCAATTCAAGGTTCTTTGACTCTAACCCATAGTTGACTTTAATCAATGTTGACTTCAATCCAAGTCGACTTTAATCTATGTTTGTCTTTAATCACCATGTTCACTTTAATCAAATATTTTCATATAAAACATTTGTTGTTTTTTGTCTTATGTATAACCATGAATGAGATGAGACGTAGATTTATGTCAATGTTATAGGACCAAATAATTATTTTAGATTTAAAGTTGCGTTTAACCCATTTCTTTAAGGATTTATATGTTTCCATAAATATACTAGTTCAATATTTTCTACAATATTTGATTTGATTTCATAGTTTAGTTTTAAGCAAGGTTTACTTCAAACCAAGGTTGACTTCAATCCAAGGTTGTCTTGAATCCATGGTTGAATTCAATCCAAGGTTGACTTCAATCCATGGTTGAGTTCAACCCAATGTTGACTTAAAGGTTGACTTCAATCCATGGTTGAATTTAATCCAAGGCTCACTTCATTTCATGGTTGAGTTCAACCCATAGTTGGGTTCAATCTAGGGTTGACTTCAATCCATAGTTTCCTTTTAAGCAATGTTGAGTTCACTCTAAGTTTGCCTCCAATATGAGATTGATTTCAATCCATGCTTGACTTCAATCAAAGGTTGAATTCAATCCAAAGTTGACTTCAATCTCAGGTTAACTTCAAGGTTGAATTGAAGGTTGGCTTCGGTTCAAGGTTGACTTCAATCAAAGAATTATTTCAATCCAAGGTAAACTTCAGTCCAAGCTTGACTTTGAACCATGGTTGACTTCAATCCACAACGACACTTTTGCAAGTTGTTGATTAACTTTGAACCATGGTTGGTTGAATGTAATCAAAGGCTGATTTCAATTCATGGTTGAGTTCAACCCATAGTTTGCTTCAATCTAGGGTTGAATTCAATCCATAATTTCCTTTTAAGCAAAGTTGATTTCACTCCAAGGTTGACTCCAATCTGAGATTGATTTCAATCCATGCTTGACTTCAATCAAAGGTTGAATTCAATCCAAAGTTGACTTCAATCTGAGGTTAACTTCAAGGTTGAATTTAAGGTTAACTTCAATGTTGACTTCAATTCAAGGTTGACTTCTATATAGTAGTTTTATTAACGCTTAGGAAGGTCCAACCGACCTATTATTATTTAGTATGTTTTCAAAATATTGCCATTAGATTTGAGCGGGTTGAAATCAAAGATTATAAATTTCAAAATATATTGCATTTGATGTTTTTTATCGTGAAATAGGTATGGTTTAATCAAAGAACTCGTCACATTTAATGTAGTATTTCCCATATTAATGAAAGAACAAAGGGCATTTTATGAAGTATTACTTAGGGTTGAATGTTTAGTCACATAACAACATAAATTTAATATATAATGTTTAATTATAATATAGTTAGAAATTTGTGAATTGAGTTTAGTATGGTTAATTGGAATGAATGATTATTATTCTATTTATTATTTCGTGCCAAAGTAGAGATATACTAATCGTTGATTAGTCAAAGTGCATTAGTTTCATTTTTTACTTAAATATTTTTCAATGTTGTATAATGTTTGTTATAATTTTAATATTAATTATAATATTTTGAAAAACAAAAATACCTTTAACAATTTTTAAAAAACTATATTTTGATTTTTCAATTGGTTTAGTATAGTTGTGATGGGACATAAATCCCTGATGGAGTGATTTTTATTTTCAGATTTTAAAAATAAATAAATAAAATTTTTAAAACAAAAATTTATAAAAGTGCCAAATGTTATGTATAGTACTTTGTTACATTAAATATGATTAGAGTGCAAAGTGAGGTGACATTACACGGCCACATTGGAATGTGGAGCACCATGAATATCGTGACTCATGATCAGAATTCCCCCTTCAATAGTTCATTCAAGGGGAGTTGGTAGTTAAGAAAAGCACAGAGTATTAACTACATTTAAATCAAAAACTTTACTCCATATATGGCGGCAAATGTTCTTTTTATGACACAAATAATTCTTCGCACATTTCAAATCTCCGAAAGGGCTATAATGTGATTCTCAAGTATTGTGTAGGGCTTGAGGAGTTGTCTGTTAAGCAGTTGAGAGGTTTAGATGACAAGAATATTGAGGGAGCTCTTCAATGGACAGTATTTCGGACCCCTGATCACTGGATCGAAGAACCTGCATACTCTCAAGTTGTTTTGGTGTTCGGGGGATTGGGATAAACTGCTTTAGGTGATCACTGATCATGTGAGTAGGCTAGTTGAGGTGCATCTGGAGTCCATGTGAGTGATCATGGCCTGATGGTCATTTCAAGGTGCACAGGATTGGAGGTCTTGCATCTGATGAAGACTCCAGAGTGCATGAACGATAGGCTTGCTGCAATTGCCAACAATTGCAAGAATCTGAGGAAGGTACACATAGATGGTTGGAAGACAAATCAGATAGGAGATGATGGGCTTATTGCTGTGGGGAGGAAGGGTCATAATTTAAAGGAGTTAGTTTTGATCGGATTGAATCTGACCGCAACGAGCTTGAGTCCTCTAGCTTCCAATTTCTAGGTCTTGGAAAGCTTGGCACTCTCTGTCATTGAAACAATCGGGCATCCAGAGATTTCTTGTATCAATGTGAAATGTTTTTCTTTGAAGAAGCTCTGCATCACCAACCCCCATCGTCACCACCACCGCCACCCAGTGAATATGCATCACCCAGTGTGACCAACTATATACAAATGCAGGTCTGTGGTGGTGGTAGTGGGGGGGATACTCATAAGGTTTATCCAGAACCCCTTGCAACCCACAAAGAGGTGGTTGCAGAAAGAGACTTGTTTCTCGCCATGCTCATAAAGTTCCATGCCGCTCTCGGGACCATATTATCGTACATGTTTCTTGATCCTCGTCTCTCTATTTTTTATGATTTTTGTTTGCATTTCTATATGCATTTCTGTATTGGTTCTTTTGGTAACTACTTATCATTCATTTTGTCGGGTATTTATGGGAAATGTAGAAGGACGTTGCAGTTATTTATTTGGCTACTGCCAAGACTAGAAGGCTCTGGACATCTTCTTAGTGTCAAGCTCATTAAAATAGCAAAGTGGTATATCCCTTGTTAATGATTTCATTCTTGTTGAAGTTTTCATCCCTCATTGAAGGTTTTGTTCAACCTTTATATGGTTATCTCTTCCAATAGCACCTGCAGTAGACCTATTGAAGGCCTCCATATGACCTCATACTTTCCTCTACTCTTTCCAAGATTCATTTCGTGGAGTTCCAAAAGAGTTTCCCTAGTCTTAAAATAAAAGAAGAATAGTATGATTTTTTTGTTAGGATGCTTTTGGTCAACACGAGTTAAAAGAAGAATAGTATGATTTTTTTGGTAGCATGTTTCTGGTTAGCACAAGTTAAAAGAATAATGGTATGATTTTTTGTTAGCATGTTTCTGGTCAATAGAAGTCAACAGGCATGTGGACTTGTGAAAGCAAGCCTTTGGCTAAGCTCCCATCACTGGGGTATCTATTTTAACAATTTATCCTAGGACTTGACCTCGCCACAACTGTTGTTGCAAGCACTTGTATACAACAAACACAAGCACACGAACAAGTGTTTCCTAGGTTAGATTGAACCTTGTATACAACAAACATGAGCAAAGGCACAAGCATTGCCTAAGTGTTATACACCGAGAATTAATAATTTTTTTTTTAATTCTGCCGAGAAAATTACTTTAACTACTATTTTTATTATTTTAGTATTTTTGGCAGAAAGTAAAAAATAAAACAATTTGTAATAAATCATTTTTATTTAATAAAATATGTTGAAAAGGGGACAGAAGTGGAAATATCTGTTGAAGAGTGTTTGCTGACCCACAAGAGGAAAAGACAAGTGGCTGAGGCCACTGAGTGAGAACTCAAGATGTAGGAGGCATCGTCCCTAAAAATCAGATCACAACTCTTAGTTGAGTGCTAAAGAGAAGGCATCTCATAAATGACCAAGTGCTGAGAAAAATACTATATATTGGTATGTCCATGAGTAGCAGGAGGCTAGCATTGGACATAGATTGAATCTAAGAATGCAAGAGATGGCGCATTGAAGGATTTTGCTCTCGTGGTTCAACGAACAGGCTTAGGGGTTCTGGAGCAAGTAACTTGGCTGCTCTGGAAGTTGGTTGGGAGGAACAACTCTTCTACTTTTGTTTTCCCAACAGTGGTGCCAGGTTCTTATTTATGTTCAATTTTATAGTAAAATGTTTATTTTAGATTTGTACTCATTAAGTTAAAACCTAGTATGCATCAAGTAGTCTACTTATTTATCAAATATACATTATTTTAAAATGATAAAGGATTATTAGGAAAGCTTCTTAGATCAGGTACCCAAATATGAGTTAGGATTCCCTTACGGGAATATTATACGGAGAATCGAAAAGTCTATTTAATCGACTAGTAACAAAACTATATATGTTCTTTCTATGTGACCAATTTAGCAATATAATCCTGCACCCTTTCCCTATATTATTATTATTTTATTCTAGAATTTGAAACTTTAATGGTTTAAGTTCTCTAATCATGTTAGCTAAGTCTTTTTATCTTTGGTTTTGAAAAAAAATAGGAATTATATGTTGAGACAGGCAGGTTAGCACCAAATTATATACATTATAGGAATTATTGTTCCGATTTAGTATGTACAAATTCTGTTGTTTTATCCTTACCTTTGTTGGATCAAGATCCATCATATTCCTAGATTAAGTATCCATGGCATCTAGGGTTTGTAAAATTAGTCACAACAGATCTATTGAACAAGTAAATCAATCACAATGATGTAAAAAAAATTGGAGTAAAAACTGCGCAAGAGAGATGCATCAGTGCTCTATAACTCAAAATAGTTATAATACAATACAATATTGTCACAATGAATGAGCAATTCGAATTAACCAAGGAGGTCATTCGAATCTATTGCATGGAATAGCTTGGCTCCAACTAGGAGTCTCATCATCAGATCAATGGAGTCATCAATGCACAAGTAACAGTCAACCAGGTGTCAAACTGAGTCTAATTGAGTGTGGTAGGTGTAGCTAGAACATGTAGGCACTAACTGAATGAAGGAGGCTGAGTGGAGGGCACATGAGGAGCTAACTGGAGTCAGAATAGGTAGTCTAGTCTCACTAGAGGTCCATCGGAGTGATAAAATCAGTTGAGAGTCAGTCTAGACTCAAATCAAGGAAAGAACTCAACTAACTGAAGTGAACTGGAGTGGTAGGTGAGAAAAGGTGCCCTTCTCAAGTGGTAGGTGAGAAGTGGGAGCCTCCCTAGCTAGGAGCAATACAACTGAATGGAAATAAGCTCCCGAGTGCTTGTAGACTGGGGACTAGGTGCTGGATGCATCAAACTAGTGACTGGGATGCATCCAAATGCATACATGCAAACTGCATGCAAAGTACATAACTAAATGATGAGATATCCTAACACCCCCCCTCAAGCTATAGTATGATGTAAAAAATAATAACTGAATAGGGCCCTAGTTATTAAGACCAAAGTTTGCCCCAATATAATAATCCAAAAATGCTAGAAATAAATCTAAGTGAGGAAAGAAGGGAAAACCCAATGGGAAGAAATCCCCCCCCTCAAACTGAACATAGAAGGATCTAATCTGTCTCCACCATGATGGAAATCACTCCCAATAGTGAATGGAGGTAAGAGAACTTTTTCTCAGTGAAGCTCTTGGTGAAGATGTCTGCAATTTGCTCATCGGTAGGGAAATATTGCAGAATAATGGTGCGATCATGCACAAGCTCTCGGATGTAGTGCATGTGAATATCAATGTGCTTGGTCCTCTACCGCTGAACTGGATCTGTGGAGATATTGATAGCACTTTGACTGTCACAAAATATGACAGTCGAAGTACTTCTAGCAAAATCAAACTTGGAAAGAATACCTTGCAACCAAACTGCATGAATGCAGGCATTGACTGCCCCTCGATACTCTGCCTCTGCTGAAGAAAGTGAAATGGTTTCCTTCTTTTTGCTTGACCATCAAATAGGGCCATGGCCAATCATGAAAAC
Organism: Larix kaempferi; assembly: GCA_027924585.1. Taxonomy (NCBI): domain Eukaryota; kingdom Viridiplantae; phylum Streptophyta; class Pinopsida; order Pinales; family Pinaceae; genus Larix; species Larix kaempferi. The sequence goes on along the minus strand of BSBM01000047.1, from coordinate 14,293,388 downwards.
ATATATGGAATTGGACTTCTGATTAATGCTATCACCCTCCCAATATGAATCAGTGAAACCAATGAAATCTAGCTCAGGATCTGTAGCATAGTGTATGCTAAAATGTCTCGTACCTTGCACATATTTCAATATCTTTTTGGCTACACACCAATGAATATCATGGGGATTCTGCATATATGTTGATACAACACTCATGGAATAAGAAATATCAGGCCTTGAGTGTATCAAGTATAGTAGTGAACCAATCAAATGTCGATACATAGTGCAATCTACAAGCGATGTAGAATTTCTCTCCTCAAGACTGATTCCTGAGAGGAATGGGAATGGAGCTGGCTTACATTCTGGCATATTAAATTTTAATAGCAGGTCTGAATCATACTTTTGCTAAGATAATGTGATCCTATCAAAATTTTGAGCTATCTCCAAGCCCAAAAATTGCTTTAGGAAGCCCAAATCACTCATGTCAAAAGCTAGATGTAAGGCAGTTTTTAGCTTGTTGATTGTAAGGAGACTGCTACCAGTAATGAGAAGATCATCAACATAAAGAACATTAATCAAAAAATTAATTTTATCCTGCTGTAGATACACATTTGGATCAAATTTGCATATTTTGAAATTCTGAGAAAGAAGGAAGGAGTCCATCTTTGCATACCAAGCTCTTGGGGCCTATTTTAATCCATATAAAGATTTCTTCAATCTGCAAACTAATGATGGATATGATATGTATCCTTCTGGATGCTTCATATATATTTCTTCGTTTATATCTCCATGTAGAAAAGCACTCTTCACATCCATATGGTTCACTTCCCAGTGCTTGGATGCGGAAATAGCCAAAACTAGGCGGATGGAATCCATCTTTGCAACCGGTGTAAAAGTATCAGTGTATTCCACTCCTTGGAATTGGGAGGAACCTTTTTCCACCAGCCTAGCTTTGTATTTTCTAATAGATCTATCAGCAACAACCCTCGTGCGTTATACCCATTTACATTGGAATAATTTTCTTCTAGGTGGAAGAGAAGCTAGCTCCCATGTAGCATTCTTTTGAAGAGAACTGTACTCTTCATCCATGGCGGTTTTCCATCTCGGATATTGATGGGCATGATAATATGATATAGGATCTAAACCTATCATCAAAAATAATTTCTCAGATATCAAAGTATCAGAGAAAGAAAGATCCATACCAGCTCTTTGAAAGTCTGCTCGAGTCCTCCTTAGATGAACAAGATTTCCAATGTTTGGACCACCAAAATCGAGTGTATTTTGGGCCCACTTTAGAAAGTGTGGAGGCACAACTGGATCAGCTTCTGAACCTGATATATTATGTTCATCAAAGTCTGATAAAATATCAAAAATATCAGAACCAATACTTTCATCATCTTCTTCAAATTCTTCTTCTGGTGGAGGCGTTGAATCGATAGTTTCTTCCTCGACTAACTCTAGATTTTGAAGTGGTTCTTCAAACTTGACACTTCGCTCAATGAATATATTTTTGGATCTAATATCCATGAGTTTGTATCCCTTTTATTCTTCAGCATATCCCAATAGGATGCATTCAACACTTTGCGGATCCAAAGATCTTCTCCTTTTAGACGGAATTCTAGCCCAAGTGGTTGAGCCAAAAACCCTGAAATTTGACGCATCAGGTTTGTGACCTGTGTAAGCTTCGAAAGGTGTAACATCAATCAAAGATTAATTTGGAACCCTGTTTTGAATGTATGCAGTAAAATTCATGGCCTCATCCCAAAGGTTTTCAACCAAACCTTTTGATTCAATCATATAGATTGCCATCTCTTTCAGTGATCTGCTCCTCCTTTCCACTACACCGTTCATCTGAGGTGTGTAGGGAACTGTGTACTCGATCTGAATGTCACTTTCAGCAAAAAGTTGCAGCATATCTGTTTTGATCTATTCACCTCCATTATAAGATCTAAGAGCTTCGATCTTCCTTTTAGTAGCAGTCTCAACAGAAGCCTTTAAAAACTTGAATTTTTCTAGTACTTCCGACTTGTTTTTGAGGAAGAAAACACATGTACATCTTGAAAAGTCGTCGATGAATGTCAGAACATACCTTTATCCATTCATAGATGTATGTGGAAGCGGATCGCTGATATGAGAATGTATTAGCCCCAAAATAGTAGAATCTCTGCTAGCTTTGCCTTGGTCAAATTTGTGCTTGGGGTGCTTCCCAATGATACAACCTTTGCATATTCCCTTCGAGGATTTGATCGTCGGAAGGCCATCAACCATGGAATTTTTCTGTAGTAGCTACAAATATTTATAATTTAGGTGTCCAAATCTCTCATGGCAAATCCCACTGACCTCATTGCCATGTGTGAGAAGAGCAGTGGGCTTGTCTTGTAGCAGAAAGTGAGACAACTCATAATCTTGTGCAGTGTGATTTGCTTTTCCAAACGCAATATGTTTTCCACTTTGAATATAAGAAATTTCAACTTTGTTAGGGAAGAATACAAATTTATTTGGTGTACCAGTGTGATTCATCTGATAAAGGAAAAGAAGATTCGAAGCTAAGGAAGGCACATAGAGAACATTGTGAAAACTGCCATGCTCTAAATGAATGCTACCTTTGCCCTTTGATGAAATCTGAGAGTCATCCCCCATATGGATGGGAATGGTTCTTGACGGATCATAATCTGATAGAGAATCTTTATTTGCAGCCATGTGGTTCAAACCTCTAGAATCAATGAGAAGAGTGGAGGAATTTGAAACTGTTGCCATGAGTGCATGACCTCTTTCAGGATGATCATTTTTTTTCTTCTTCCTTGTACCACCAGGAAGGGTTATGTTGTTTTTCTCCAAGAGAAGTGCCATTTGATATGTTTTCTTATTCATGCATGAGCTTTCAGGATGATAGCCTCTGCTGTAATAAGAACATTTTGAATTCTCTTTGGTCTATTTGCCTTTTTGCTTGTTTCTTGAACCGGATGGCTCATCTGCTTCCTTGTTTTTCTCTCTTTGCTTGGACGGATCAAAATTTGGCTTCTCTTTCTTTTGCTTCCCTTTTCCATTCATAGCTTTGGATCCTCCAGCAAATAATGCTTGGTATTTGGATCATATGGTCCCCATTTGAATGAGTTTATTATGCTCCTTCGTCACGGATTCAATGAAGGCACTTAAGGTAGGCATTTTCCAATTCGAAATTGTGAGCTTTCCGAAATTGAATGTAGAGACAAATCCTGAATAATATTTTCCAAGTTTTGAAAGAATAGAAAGAATCAATTGTTTATCATCTTTTACAACTCCACTTCGCTTCAATAGGAATACCAAGTGCTTGAATTTGGTGAAGAAATCATTTATGGTATCGAAATTCTCAGGATTTAGGGCAATCAATTCATTTTCCAATTAAAAAGACCACATGTCATCTTGCTTACCAAAAATCTTTTCGAGTTTCTCCCATACTTCCTTTGGAGTAGTCAATCCACTAAGGTGAAAGTGAAGATCCTTGGAAATATTGAGGCAAAGCATCCAATTTGTTGAAGTGCTTCGATTTCTCAATGAGTGTATTAGGCTCAACTTCAAGGCCCATGGTGACTTTGTAGTACCCTTTTGAGTGCAACATAATCTGCATGTCATTCTTCCATTCAAAATAATTGAAGGGAGTGAGAAGCTTTGAAGAAGAAGAATCCATCTCAATGATAGCAAATTCTAATGGAGGAGTGATAAAGCCTGCAAATCACAAGAAAACAAGAACTATAAGGTTGAACAATCCACCCTTTTAGAGTTGCATCACACCCGGCATAGGAGGTCAAGAAAGCTTGAAGATCCAATGATTCATGTCCAGGAATTCTGTGGAAAGCACAAGCTTCTAGAGTGGATTAGATAGAAATTTTAGCCTTGTATGCACATGGACAAATGCACATGAGGTTTTGCATGCCGTTGTGTAGTATTTTGAGCAAATTCACTCAATTATTCATGTAGAACACCTGCAGAAGAAAAATCTTGTCCCTACCATGGCTTTGATACCATGTAAAATTAGTCACAACATATCTATTGAACAAGTAAATCAATCACAGTGATGTAAAACAAATTGGAGTAAAAACTATGCAAGAGAGATGCATCAATGCTCTATAACTCAGAATAGTGAGAATACAATACAATAGTATGACAATGAATGAGAAATTCGATTTAACCAAGGAGGTCATTCGAATCTACTGCATGGAATAACTTGGATCCAACTAGGAGTCTCATCATCAGATCGGTAGAGTCATCAATGCACAAGTAGTGGTCAACCAGTTGTCAAACTGAGTCTAACTTAGTGTGGTAGGTGTAACTAGAACATGTATGCACTAACTAAATGAAAGATGATCAGTGGAGGGCGCATAAAGAGCTAACTGGAGTCAGAATAGGCAGTCTAGTCTCACTAGAGGTCCATCAGAGTGATACAATCAGTTGAGAGTTAGTCTAGCCTCAAATCAAGGAAAGAATTCAACTAACTGAAGTGAACTAGAGTGGTAGGTGAGAAAAGGCACCCTTCTCAAGTGGTAGGTGAGAAGTGGGAGCCTCCCTGGCTAGGAGGGCTAAAACTGAATGGAAATAAGCTCCCGGATGCTGGCAGACTGCGGACTAGGTGCTGGAGGCATCAAACTGGTGACTGGGATGTATGTGGATGCATGCATGCATGCAAAGTACATAGCTAAATGATGAGATATCCTAACAGGGTTTTTATGTTTTTTTTTATGCCTTATTAAATCTATTTTTGTTACTTCTACATATGTTTTGTAACAAAAATCTAAGTAGCATATCCTATTTTCTTTATATACATCTTTCTTCAATTTACTTTTTAGGTAAAAGCTTTTTTCCATCATTACAGAACAATTATGGATAGATCTGATTGCAATGCGATTACTAAACAAGATAATCATATAAGCTGTATATGGATTATGTCCACATTGTAAACTCTTGAATGATTAAATAATTCATCCACGCAATCAGGGTATTCATAATTTAACCATGAATCTAATGCAAAAACACAATGCACTAATTAATAATTTTCCTAAACAGATCTAAGACGATCGAGACATTAGATTGCGAGTCAAACCCTATCGAAAAACTTTATAAATATCTTGTTGTTGTTGTGCAGACAACCAATTTATCTAAACATTAACAAAACAAGAATTTCTTTAAAAGGCACACACAAACAGTGTGTTAACCTGGAGTTTTGGTTGCACTATGCTAATGCTTCTCAAATATTTAAATATATTTAATTCGTTAATGAAAAACCTTATTACAAATACGAAACAAATTTCGTAATGAAACGTTTAAAATCTGTGATTGTACTCGCAATACCCTCCCGGTCAAAAAATCATTTTTATAACCGGAGTTACAACCATAGGATAAAGTAACTTATCTCTAAACTCCAAGAGTTGGAAACCCTTTAGCTTGTCCAAAATCCTGCGAGGTTTACCTAACCACAAATGAAGAATGTTATAGTTAGAAACCCTAGAACATATTTTGAAGAAGTGTAATTCTTTTGCAAAGTAGGGAAAATGGGTTACCTGGGCGTCTTATGACGCAGGCATCGGAAGTGATGACCCTATTGCCGATCCAACCAACGCTTCCTTCTACAAACAAAAGAAAATAATTAGTAAATAAATAAATAAAAGAAATATGTATATTAAAAACTTTGAAGGAAACCTACACGAAACTGAAGTTGGTGTTTTCATGTTGTAGAGTGGCTCGGGCACATTACCTTACCTTTTTCTGTGGTTAATACTTGAGCCAAAGGTCCTCTCCTCCTTTGTAACCCTTATCACTCCCAACCAGTTTAAATATTGAGATTCACTTTCAAACTTTGGTCTTCAATAACAAAAAAAAAGAAACAAATAAAATTACACTCAAATGCCGACGGAGGATGTGGGATTTCTTACCTTGTTAAGGGTGGCTCAAGGCAACCCGAGAAGTTGCATTGAGCGCAGCTACATGCAGAGGCACAATGGAATCCTCCCACTCCTTCTTTTATTTACCTCGACGAACAACCAAAAACAATCAACATGATCATCGTTTTCCCACTATAGTTCTAGAGAGTTCTGCAAAGTACCCTGGCGGTTATAGAGCCATCTTCTTCAGAGCTCGCAGACCAAAAAACTTACAATAAAGGAGGCTAAGACATCCAAAAAATACATTTTAAATCTTTATAAAACCCTTCTTCATCCTCCTGTCCAAGTGGACGCTGGAGATCAACTCTCAGCTCAGGCTATAAAGCCTGGTTGCGCTGTCAACTCACAGCTTGGTTGGATTTTAATATTCATCTTTAAGAACAAGGTACGAGCCTTTAAATTCATTAACCACCATTTTTTAAACGTTTAAGAAATCCACCCTTTTATCTATGGCTTTAGACCTTCAACCCTTCCATATTAACACCTCGTATCACCACTGTTGCGTTCATGGTAACAAGTCGTGAGCCTATGGTTTGATTCATGGCCCCTCCTAGTATTATAATATTTTTCCTTAGGACTAAACCTCTTACCTAGGTTCCCCTTCAAAACTTACTTGCATCTTAGTTATGGGACAAATATATAAAACAAAACAATGTATAGCTTAGAAAACATCACTTCGGTTAGTTTGTCAAAAATGCCATTTAAATGTTAAGTTTTCTCTACCTCTTGGGCGACTTGCCTTTTGATTTGTTTAATTACTTAGAATTAGTTTTCCAACTTGCTAAATCTTAAGAATAGAAATGAATTGCATGGAATATCCTTATAATGATTTAAGATTATACATGTGATTTTTTTTTTTAAATTATGGATTTTGAGTTTCATTACATTATGGTATCAGAGCATGGCTACAACACTTGGCCTGAACCAACCCAATAATTAAAACAGCTGATAAAAACAAAAAACTAATGTTGTTATTTTATTTCCTGGTTTGACTCTCTTACTAAATAGGAAGAGACGAAACTGTATTTTGCAAGAAGACTATGGAAAAATTCAAGATGCCTGAAGGGGACGAATCAACTCCTCGAATACCGGTGAACACTGAAGGAGGTGAAATCTACGTAAATTTGAATGAAAGTAGAACCGACAACCCGTCGGAATTACAATAGACTTCCAAAGAATTAAGGTCATAATTAAAAGGAGTTAGGGATGAAAACTAACGCATTATGAAATCACAAGAAGAGCTAAATAATATTCTATTAGCTAAAATACATAGTAATGAAAAATATAAAAATAAAAAAGCTAAAGAAGATAAGCCAAAAGTTACACCTCCTAAGCGTAAGGGAAGAAAACTGGAATTTTCTAGCCATGGGACTGAAACTTCGAGTGAAGAATAACAAAAACAATAACGTCAACATTCTAGCAAAAGTAGAAATAGTCATAAAGATAAAAAGAAGTACAGACCCTATGAAGAAATTTCAGGAGAATTCAAAAAAATTATGTAATATCCTGAATTTTGACTAACTATTTCTGATGTTATATATTGGGCTTAAAGCCCCAACACATATGATTTGTTTCGATTACTGGGCATAAGCCCTAGTGCACATGATTTATTCTTTTATAGACTGAAATATTGGGCATGGACCATGACTAACTTCATTATTGAGTATATACTCGGAAAGGAAGCCCTAATAGTTTGATTTATGTTTCCATCATATGATTTGGGTACAGACCCTAATATACTGTGGAGAGTTATGAATTACATGAGTGACTTATATGGTGTGTTGAGTGTGGACTCAGGAACACATGGATGAACTACATACTGGGTATAATCCCCAGTGCATCTAGACGATTTTATTATGTATTGGGTGTAAACCCCGACGTACATTGAGTGTTAGGCATAAGCCCTGGAGAACTCCAAGCGTGATAAATGAATACCGGATCCGAGGCCACTTGAAATATTCTAGATGTGCTTCACAACCACATTCTAGTACTAGTGTTGAGAAGGATGCTCTAGAATTGCACTAGTGGAATGCCCATGTGAAGAGTGTTGACTTAAAGCTCCGAAGAGCACTCGGGGTTACTTCATCTTAAAAGTGTCGAGTCAAGAAGACTTTGAATAGAACTTCTATTCATCACGATTATTTAAACTGGTTAAATGAATCATTTGTCTATCTATCATCAAGTACTACGGAAACTACCATGTTAAACGAGGGAATCCAACATTGAAGAGAGAGGTCTAGAGGTACCTAACCAAGCCAACTATCCAAGCTTACCATAACAAAAATATTGAATAACTAAATTTAATTATTCTTATGGGAATAACATACATAAAGGCTAAGCATAAAATATCTCTCTAAAGTGGATATTATTATTAGTAATATTAATAATAATATTATTATTACTTTCCTAAAGAAAAACATTTCTTATATATGCATATAATTATTGCATATAGGTTATGCATGAAAGGACTCTCACATTAATATATACTATTAAGTTATTAATAGTATTATTATTTATTGTTAAATTTAGTAATAACACACACACACACACACACACACACATATATATATTATTTATAAAATAACTTAAGTTACACCTAATTAACAAAGTCAAACTCCTAGTTGAACTAGGAGTAAATAATTTGTGAAATATCTTTTAAAGATATTAGAATTCAAATTTAATTAAAATATTATTATTTTTTGAACAGCTATAATCTGTCCAAAACAGAATTCACCTATAAAAAGAGGGTAGATCCCAAGAGAAGGACATCTTTTCTTCTATTATCATTCTCTTATGGTAACATGAGAGAAACTCTTTGCAGAAATATAGCAGCCCACCATAATTTTTCAGAACTAATCAGCAAGCTACCTTGGGGCCTCTACTTCTATTTGCATGTTGGAACCAGTTCGGGGGGATCCAGATAGGACCAGGAATGGTCTAAGGTTCATGGTTGGGAGTAACATGGTAGTTCCAAAGTTATCTAGTTAAGACTATCCTACAGGTCAACCATATTTATCCAGTTGTTTCCATTAATTAGTGTTTGGTTGTGCAGGTCCTGCAAAGAAGGCTTCAACTACAAGAACTAGGTATGAACTAAGATTTCCCATAAAGCTTAAATTAAATCTAGGAATTCAAGATAGGTTTTTATTATGCAATAAATTATGTTTTCTGCACTTGATAATTTGATTTCCTTTCAGTCATGGAGTAAGGGCCAAATGGCATGGACTCCCAAGTTTATATTTTTCCTAGGCCAACAATTAAATTATTTTCTGTAGTTCTTTTAAAGCGTCTTTGCCCTAATATTTCAGAGGTCTAGGAGGGATAGCTTCACTAGCCTATGCTAGACAACATACTTTTCCAATTAAAGTAATTAGAATCCCAAAACTTTTTAACTGACTTATCTGAGCCTTTAAACCCTATTGAATGAAATCGCTTTTATCCTTATAAACCCAATGTTTGCACTATATAGTAATTTCTTAAATTGTATTAATTAAACTATGGTTTAAATATTTCCTTCTTATTTCTTAGAACCAAACCAAACCACTAATAACAAAATGTAGAACCAGGATCGAAACTCTCTGCGCAAACATTAAGAAATCACAGCCTTAAAGTTTGTACACTTTAAACAATGACAATGTTGATTTCTTTCTTAGTCAATGTAATATCCCAACTTTTTGACTAACTATGTTACGATCTTATATCGGGTCATGGCCCCAGTATGTGTGATGTATTCTGTTTGACATAGCATTAGTTTATTTTGATTTATTCCTTCATGAGTTGATATATTGGGCATGGACCCTGGTTTGTCTTCATTATTGATATATGCGGGACAGGAAAGCCCGAATGAATAAACTATGTTGCATTATATGAGAATTGGTTACAAATTATGAGATACTAAGATTATTCCTTTTGTTACATTATACTGTGCAGAGCATGATTTACATGGTTGATTATTTAATGTGTTGAGCATGGACTCAGAAACACACGAGTGGCCTATATACTGGGCTTAAGCCCCGATGTATTTAGAGGATTCTATTTCATACTGGGCCTAAGCCCCAATGTATGTTGAGTGTTGGGAATGGACCCTGGAGCACTTCAAGCTTGAATGAAATGATTATCGGATCCAAGGCCACTTAATATCCTAGATGTGCCTCACAACCACATTCTAGCTCTAGTGTTGAGCATAAGCTCTTGAATTGCACTAGCGTAACGCCCATGTGAGAGTGTTGAGTTAAAAAGCTCGGAAGAGCACTCGGGGTTACTAAATCTCATGTGTTGAGTCAAGACGACTCTGAATAGCACTTACGTGTCTTATCGAAACTATTTCAACTTGATTAAATAAATCTTATTATCATCACCTACTGCGGGAACTACCATGTTAAAATGAGGGAACCTGACATGCAAAAGAAGAGACTACAGGTGCCCTGCCAGCTACTGAATCCGTCCACAGAAGTGGACCCCTTTCATTAAAAAGAATTAAAAGAAGCATTATGTGAAACAAAATGCTTAATGGATCCCAAATCTAAGTATTAGTAACTAGGAGTTTCAATATATATAATATTGATTAGTTTTATTATATATACCTATGCTTAAGTGGGCTGCCAATTACAATTTATTATTTATTAATATTTGGATAGGATTGTAATTGTTATTATTATTATTATTATTATTATTATTATTATAAAAATATTAAAGATCAAAAACACTTTGGTAAAACAAAGTGAGACCTCCTAGTTTCAAAAATAACTAGCAATTAAATAAACAAATATTGTTTTTATAAATTAAATTGTTTTAAATAAACCAGTAATTTCCAACAGTCATAATTCAAGATTTGTCCTACTTAAGGAGGATAGACCCAAAAGTTTGGGGATCTTTTTCTTTTAGTATTATTATGCCAAGAAGAACTCTCTGCTCAAGGAAGTGAACTCTGTCCATAGATTTTGAGATCTGAACTAGCTACACACCTAGGGCCTCTACTTCTGAGTTTGCATGTCAGAACCAGCTCGGGGGGATTCATACTGAACTAGGAAGGGTTGTAGAATCATGGTTGGGAGGAATGTGGTAGTCCCAAAGTCATCCAATCCAAGATCAATTATCAGGTCAGCTAAGAGTCAGTATTTTCCCTAACTAGTTGGCTGAGTGTGCAGGTCAGTATCAGCAAGAACAAGTTACCAGGATTAGCAGGTCATCATCAGCAGGACAAGCTACAGAGATCAATAGGTATGATTAATTATAAAACCCTCCTACGTTTTATATCCCTGTATAATTGCCATGTTAAAATAACGATGTTCTTATTATTAGTTTTTAAATCAAGTTTTCCAGAATCGAATGGCATTCCCAGCAGGACTAGCCAGCTAGTCTTTGCTAGTCATTTATATTGCTTAGATTGTTAGAACAGGGAAATCGTTGATCCGAACTCAGAAAAATATTGACAGTATTTTATTTCACTTATCTAAACCCTTGTTTTAGATCATCAACAAAATCGCCCAGTTACAGAAATCAAACCATAACAGAAATCGTTGAACAACATATAAACCATTCGAAATTCCAACTATACAAACCACAACAAAAGAAAATGCAGACATCATTGTTTATTATAAATATTCTCCATATATTTCAATTTGTACCCAAGACTGATTTTATTGCACATTTTCTCTTCCGATCTATTTTTCATTTTTCTTCTGAAACCATACATACCATATTTAAAAACAAACATACCAAATATGACAAAGATCGTATATAGAGTATTGTCCCATTTACATTTTTATACCCACTCCATCAATAACCTTATGCTAATCAAATAGACAGACCCGAGACCTTTTCCATTTCTTTTCGATATAAAAACCTAAGATAGTCATCTACAGGAAACCTTCAAGTTTCATTTCAAATCAACAAGAAGACGTAGGAATAAGTTATTCTCTAGGGCCAGAGTCTCATAAACATCAAATGCAGAGATCAATCATAAATAAGAGGCATAGAGTTGTAAAATTTCACAGATTGATACCTACTCAGACATGATTCAATCATAACAATTTTACATTATAAATCGACAGCATTTAGAAATTCCCGAAGGTCACAACCATAGATGCCTAATGAAAGCAGAGGTCAAAAGTCAAACCCCACGACTCTCTCATGCTCCAAAACTAGTAGGGATTCCCTACAGGGGTCATAGTCACCAACAACAAAGAAACAAAATGCTGAGTACAACTAGGAAACCCTCCTCATGTAAGTAACTATTATATCCATGCCACTAGTATGATAAGCGAGGTCTACTAACCCCAGTACAGAGACAGAGGCGTAGAAAGCCCTCATGGATATCCTATATTTTCTTCAGAGGCAATACGTTGTTTACACAACAACACCCTAGCAACTTTTCAACATAGTAGCAAGTCCAACTTAAATCAACACACAACCACAGTTATATTTTACAAGCAACAGGCGCCAACGGCCCTTTATAATGTCTACATTGTCTGTACAGTGGTTTACAAAAATATTGAGGAAACCCATAACATTAGAACTCTTAAAGTTTTAGCTTGAGTGCTTAAATACACACAGGAAAAATAGAAATGTACCATTCGAAATCCTTATAGCTATACAGGAGTCATATCCAATGAAAGAGCATTTATTTTGTTTACAAGATTTCTCAGAACCAAATAACCGGTGAAACCCAGCTGCTACATAATCCTTCTATAACATAGTCCCAGTTCCCATTTAGCTATTTAAGTTACATTGAAATCCAATACTGCCTAGTCTAGGCAATAGGCGACTATTTAGACCTCCCCAAAGTGAATCATTAAGCCAATGGCTTACGGAGGTCTCTTTCAGAAGAAAACCAGGCCAAATGCATACATACAACCCCAGAGCTGCAGGAGATAGGGCACGAATGGGTAAGCAAGACTTACCACTTACCATAGACACATCTACGGCAACTCGAACCTCCGCAGCTCCCATACTAAAACAATTATCCCCGTCATAAGCAACATACAATATCAGATAAGTCCAACCCTGTGTTGCAAATCGCAGAAGAGAGGAAACTGTCATTTGAAATTAGAGATTTTCATCCATACTTGTAAAGTAAGCAAGACCACCTTACGCCATAGTCAAATTCACTAGTTGCCAAGTATGCTGACCACAAGCAGAGCTCGGGTCAGAATACCACACCGCCACCATACAACGAAGTGGAGATCCAAACAAACGAAGAACTAGTTGAATACAAGGATAACTGACAGAAAACCCCAATACACTAACCAAACCCTCATGGATAGGATGTCCTCCATAATCATTAAAAGCACATTAAAGAGTATACCAATCTCTCTTAGTGGAGAGTCAATCCCTTTGCAAAGTCTATAGTGAAATCCTGAATCCGCCACTCTTACCTTTAAATACAAACGGGCTCGATTTGGGTACAAGGTCTATAGTGAGACTATAACCCATTCCAACACTTCGTTTAAAAACAAAATAATCTTATTAGTGCACATCATGTTGGAAATACATTACATAAGGACTACTATGGTAATGTGATAACCACTTTCCATTAAGTTATTGTACACCTCGGTGGATTAGGACCATTAGTAAAATAGGGATCAACCATTTAGAAGTAGCACTTGTAGATTGAACATACCTGCAACCACAGGAGTGCAGAATGACATTAGCATTATGCTAAGTAAGTCCGGCAAACACCACATTCACCCATACCTTCCGACAACCCTGCTGAGGTATGTAATTACCTGTTTGGGAGTATTATAGAACCACCATGTGCACAACATACCATCATCAAGGAGCTCATCACCTGAAGGTGACATTTAACATTCAAGATTTAATCACATGATTCTTCAAACAACAAGTAGTGTTACACTCTACCTATTATACCAGCATTTGCGACCGCAATGAAAACATGATCTCATTTTATTTCCACACCGCTTCCGTAAATTCTATACTTACATGTAGAAGAGGCTATGTAAAACAAAAAGGCTTAGAATTACATTGCAGCATACAAGTATGGTTGTTTTTAACATTATTATCTTTAATGTATTCCTTTTTTTTATTATAAACTAACGACTATTACAGATAGGAAAAATTTTAAATTTTTGTTATTTTTGGGACATTATAGTCAAACTAAAACTTATTACACAGTTTCGAATTACAGTATCTTCATTTCAACATCTTGTTTCGAGAATCGTTACCATCATTCCAACAAAATAGGATACCACGGGGTTTAGCTATTGTAGACAAAATGAATAGGGAAACATCAAAGTTCCAGCATCGACATCTTTTCAACAACCATGCTAATTACTCACATACAAGATAGGTTGCACAAAACCAAACAAAAGAAAAATAACGCAGGCCAGTTTCCTTTCCATTTTTAGCCATCAAATGTAAACATTAGGAGTGTTTAGTATTTTCCAAAAACCCCAGGTTAACAAGTTTGACAATGCATTTAATCTCAGACCTACAATTTGAATTTTACAATTTCCCCAAACTCTTGTGGGATCCCTTTACCTCCAACAGGATTCGAACCCGCAACCTGACAAGACTACACGTTATCTTTTAGAAATTGAAAAGCATTCATTCACCATGTTAAAAACAAAACGAACCACGATTTCCATGGAAGGTGAAAACCCTTGTCTCTAGTACAAAGCCTCCATGGGATAACCTTTCCTACAAACAAAACTACTCTAGCAACAAACGAAAGCATACAACTAGTAATAAAGGTTCCTACATAGTAAAACGTAGAGTCCTTAACCATTTCCATTTCTACCAGGACTAAGATGCATAAATCCTTCCCATAGACATTTGCATATACCGTAAAAGAATGTAGATAGAAGAACCATGTCCAGTATCCCTTTAGTTGTGAGTAAAAACGAAAACAAAAATGCAGAGACTATAAGCTAACATGTAATATCCCGAATTTTGTACTAACTATTTCTGATGATATACTGGGCCACAACCCCAACACATATCATTGATATTTGAGTATTGGGCATAATTCCTAGCACACATGATTTATTCTTATATATATATATATTGACATATTGGGAATGGACCCTGACTGACTTCTTTATTGAGTATGTACTGGGCGAGGAGGCCCTAATTTTTTGATTATGTTCTTTGGCATATGATGTGGGTGTTAGATTTTCATCATTTAATTGAATAGATCTAGGATCTTAACTAAAAGAACAACATGTACAACATATCAAGCATAAAAGACAAGAGACAAGAGACACAAGATATTTCACCGGGGAAAACCAAGAAGGTGAAAAACCCCGCAACTTCCTCAGAGATAAAATTATCATCAATACAAAGATCACCATGATCAAACCCAAGATATAGATATCTTTAGAAGCATTCTCCTCCTCCACTTGTGCGCACCCTCCTGTTCTCTCACTAATGTGAAGTGAGTGAATAATAAAATGTGTAAAATGAGAGAGAGACACACTCTCTATTTATACACTAACTTTCACTTGACCTTTACTCAAATAGGTCGCCCTCAACTTAACCACTTAACATAATGCTGACTGGGTCAACCCCTACTAGGTTGGTCTAATAACCCTTTTACCCACATGACTCATACAAGGCCGACCCCATCAATGTGGTCTAATAACCCATCAAGTATAAGTTACGACACTTACAATATAACTTGCGACACTTGAAAGTACAACTGACGACACTTCCAATCGGAGGAATAATACATCTCCGTCATGGATACAATAAAGTACAAATACAATATACAAGTGAATATCTTCCGAAGTTACAAATACATCAATACTCCCTCTTAACTAGGAAGGTATTCTCTTGACACAAGTCATCAACACATATAGGCACAAGTCTTCAATTCTAGAGCTAGATCATTGTCATTGGATCACGAAGCATCATCATCATCATTGCTATTGTACTCGACATCTTGATCACTGGGCTATCTCATATATCTTCTCATCATAGGAAGTTCTACAAAGCTAGCCCTTTTTCATGCTGGATGTAGGCCCACCACCTGTAGGTCTTCATCAACACTGGCCATACTGTGGATCCCAGGAATAATTACGTGCATCAACAAAACCTCGAAAGAGAATCCGATAACTGATTACAAGATTACTGCTCAACCTATCAGATCCCCAAGGATATTTTACATGTTGACTATCACAAAGCCTTAAAAGAGTGTCTTGCATCCTGCATGAACTCTAAAGATCATCCTAGGACTGATTACGAGCTTCCTGATCAACCTATCGGATCTCCAGGACTGATTATATGTGACCCCTACACCACAAAACCTTTAAAGAGCATCTTGCAACCTGCAAGTACTCTAAAGAGCATCTCAGGACTGATTACGAGCTTGGTGCTCAACCTACCGTATCTCTAAGTATGATTACATGTGGTTAAGAAAAACCTTTAAAGAGCATCTTGCAACCTGCAAGTACTTTGAAGAGCATCCCAGGACTGATTACGAGCTTACTGCTCAACCTATCGGATCTCTAGGGCTTATTACATGCCATAGGACAAAGCCTCGAAAGAGTATCCCATGATCCTTTATGTGCCGCAACATGACCAGCAAGATCTCTCGAGTCTAGTTACATGTATTCCTAGAGAAATGCCTCGAAAGAGTATCCCAAGATCCTTTATGTGTCGCAGCACGACTGGCAAGATCTCCCAATTCAACTTACATGCTCATCTGGAAAACCTATCCACGACCACAGAGTATCAACCTAATACTCAACATGCATCATCTCGATGTACATGATCATCCTTATCATCATCATTGCATCGTCCTGATGCATGTCATCCAGAGCATCATCCTGATACTCATCACACATGATCATCGCACTACATCGTCCTGATGCATGTCATCATACATGATCAAACTGATCATAAAAATCATCCACCTGATGCATATACATATACATGATACAACTGATCATACAAAGCATCCAACTGATGCTTATCAATATACATGATCCAACTGATCATACAAAGCATCCAACTGATGCATATCCAAAGCAGTAACTAGAGCATCGTCCTGATGCTCATCACACAGTGCTTACATCCACATCCATGAGAAGGATCCTCCTCTCACCATGCTTGGAATGTCTCCTGCAAATGTGTCCCATCAGTTCTTCCTTGAAGTATCTTCAATATGAAGAACACCAAGCCTTTCTATGAAGTACTCGAACTTCACTATGGCTAGTGGTTTCGTCAACACATCTGCAACCTGCTCACCCATCGCAACATACAGAAGCCTCACTGCTCCTCTCTGCAACATATCCCTGATATAGTTATATTTGATCTCAATGTGCTTCGACCTATCATGGAACACCGGGTTCTCAGACAACTTCACACAACTCTGGTTGTCACAAAAGATACCAGTAGCATCCAATGGGAGATCAAATAACTCAGATAGTAGCTTCCTAAGCCATACTACGTGACAACTATTCGAACAAGCTACGACATACTCTGCTTTGGCTATACTAAGTGCTACACAGGACTGCTTCCTGCTAAACCAAGGGATCACACCTAATCCCATACTGAAGCAGCACCCAGAAGTGCTCTTCCAATCTACAACACTACCTGCCCATTCTGAATCAACATAACTCTCTAGGTTAAACTTTTGATTCACATCATACTTGAGACCATAGTCAATTGTACCCTTCAAGTACCTTAGAATATGGTTTACAGCAACCAGGTGAAAACCTCTGGGATCCGTCAGGAACTGGCTCAATGTGTTCACTGCAAAGCAAATATTTGGTCTTGTCTTCATCTGATACATCAAGGACCCAATCATCTGATGATATACCATGACATCAACCGGATCAGATGAAGCATCACACAAAAGCTTTAGGTTCGATGCCATAGGTGTGGCCATGGCCTTGTAGTCCATCATCCCAAACCGCTTCAAGATCTCTACTGCATACTTCCCTTATTCAAGGAAGATTCCATCTGCACTCTACCACACCTCCATGCTTAGAAAGTAATGCATCATCCCCAAGTCCTTCATATCGAACTCGATAGCAAGCTTCCTTGATCATGGAATTCTTTCATTATTGCATCCCGAATCCTTGGAACTTCAAATTCTTCAATATCTTTAATAGATAGTTTTGTCTGAACTTTGTTGCTGGAACAAATGTTCTATCCTTCTTTTGTAGGTGATTGTAGACGATCTTTCCTACAATTCAAATTCAATTCCATGATTAGAAACTTCTCATAGTTTACAAAACAAATTTTCACACATAAAGACATATGTCATACAGTCATGCAATTATCTTAGCCAATGCTTGAATACAACATTTATCCATATCCCGTACCTTTCTAGATGCCTTCCATCTCTACCAGAACATTGTTAAGAGTGTGCACAACTCCCAACATGTTAGCAAAGAGGTTTCATTCTAGATAAGTAGCAATGGAATGTTGTACAGTACCATAGGCCACTTACCCATTACTTGCATATTAGTAGTATCTTGTTCATTAATGCAACTTTTCTAATATGCAAAATACATATCCTAAATCTAGGAACATAAGTATGTACACTACTGGACAACATCATTTAAGTAATCATATATATAATAAATGACAGTTCAAATACTTATATTTGTTTAGTTGTAGGGTGGACTCCCTCTCAATCTTTGTTTCCTAGCGGGAACTACCAGAGTGTGCTCCCTCTTGATCTTTGCTTCCTTGATTATCTATTTTTGAACTTATCTCCATCCTGCACCACTATGCATGCTTAAGTGTGCACTAGTGTCATCATTGTGTTATCCTCAAGATCTCATACATAACCATACATACATTAGTATAGTCTCAATACTATCAAAACATTATGATTCTAAATAATCTTAGCATGTATGGTCATGATCATTTCACACATAGGTAATAATCGTTAGTATTCAAGGTTTCAGGGAAAACTTCTTTTAATCATGCATATTCTTATTTGACCATAGGACTCTTTTGGTTACTCATATCATCAATCAAAGTAAGAAACATAATATGCATAAACCCTTGATTACTTAAACTTCTAACTTCAAGAATAATCATTATAATTCATACAAAAGTATACGATCCTAACATAAGGATTCTATCTTGATATAGGAAAAAGATGCCTAGATTATCATGCTTGCTAGTTATGTCTAACATACCCATATAATGTCTTTTTGTTATTCTTCAAAGACTTGTGCTACTAACCTGCATAACTCATGAGGTAACCATTGTAGAACCAAAATATACATACCTCATAAGTAGAGATTCTATGTGATCCATGATTATGGATGAGTCTTTGTCTTCATGTCACCATGGTCATATGTTCTTGATCTAGAACTTGATTTGCACTTTTCATTTTAGCGGACAACATCAACCTCATAAAACACCATAGTGCATTAGTACAATCATAAGTGCTATAACCCTAATAAATGAATGTCTTCTATCATTCACATGCATTCATACTTTTACTAGGGTGATAATACAAGTCTAAGATTAATCAAGATTGTGCTAACCTTAATAATATGAAGACAAACATATCATAAACTTAATCATGAAAATATTTCAAAACATACCTATATATCCTCAAGTCATACCTGTCGAGATTGCTTGTAGCATTCTTATGTAAGGCCTTAGCTTCATCTCCCTCTCGAACTGGAACTTCTTCACTTATGCAGGTGTCCAATTCATTCTCTTATAGGATTAACCCAATCTACTTTGATTTGTTGAGACAGGATCTGGAGCTGAATTAGGGTTTGTCAGAGAAACCCTGAAAATTCAAATTTTGAATTTCAAACTTCTGATTGGATGAAAAGATGTGCCTTGCTGAGCTGATCAAGCTGGTATACTTCAATTTTGAAATCTCCAAAATTTGACCCCTCAAAATTGACTTTGAAAATTCCGGATCTTCTAGACAGGATCTCAAACGAGGGTTTGATAAAGCCCAGTCTTCTGCCCATCCAAAAGGTTCAAACATGTGTTCTAAACTTCGATTTTTCTGAGGAGCTTCCAGCCGTGGTCACAGATTTCAAAAATTCCAACTTTTACAGAAGCCCTAATTTTCCACCTTTCCGATCAAAATCCTGAACTAGGGTTTGATCAAGCCCAACATTTTGCCAAACCAAAAAATTCAATCTTTGTCTCTAAATTTCGATTTTGATGAGGAGCATTCATCCTTGTACTCTGATCCCAAAAATTCCAACTTTCTCTGAAGCCCTAAATTCCCGCAGCAGTGACAACCTAAGAATGAAGGTGCTCAAAATCCAATTATGTTTTGACATAAATATGCACCTAATTGTTTCTAGTACATCTCTTAAATTATGAATCAATACGGTCTGAAACTTTGGCATGTGGTATCCTGGCCTGTCATCTTTCCAACCCCACAGGTTTGACCTCAGTTGGATTCTCCGAGAGAGATTTATGCCAAGTGTCGCAATGTGACCTATTTATGGGATAAAATAAGAGAGAGAACTTGTACGGTGTGCCACGCATCACTGGCTCAACTTCGACCTCTGAAAAACTTACCTGAGAAACTAGAGTCTGTGATATACCTGTAACTTTTTACTAAATTTGATTTGGAGCTTTCTATCCCAAGTTGGGACCTTTTTTCCTAGCTCACCTGTTTGTGACTGAGATCTAGAAGAGGCATAAACCCTAGATTGTACTAATCATAAAATAGAATGTAAAGTGAATTAGATGTTGTGATTTAGAAATAAGGTACATGGGGATGTTATCTATGACTTGTGAAAGTTTTAGATCCTGAACCTTCTCCAAAATGTATTTATAGCAAAAGTTCCACAATGACTAGTTTTTGCTATATCAAGCCCTAGCTTCCAATTTGTCGCAAGTGCAACAAGTCTCATAAATGCCATAGAAAGCATTCCTTCAAGATAGCTCTGATACTATGTTATAATTTCATCATTTAAATGAATAGATCTAGTATCTTAACTAAAATAACAACATGTACAACATATCATGCATAAGAGACAAGAGACAAGAGACAAAAAACATTTCACCGGGGAAAACCAAGAAGGTGAAAAACCCCGCAACTTCCTCAGAGATAGAATAAGCATCAATACAAAGATCACCATGATCAAACCGAAGAGATAGATATCTTCAGCAGCATTCTCCTCCTCCACTTGTACTCACCCTCCTCTTCTCTCACTAATGTGAAGTGAGTGAATAATAGAATGTGTAAAATGAGAGAGGCACACTCTCTATTTATACACTAACTTTCACTTGACCTTTACTCAACTAGGTCGGCCTCAACTTAACCACTTAACTTAATGTTGACTGTGCCGACCCCTACTAGGGTGGTCTAATAACCCTTTGACCCACATGACTCATACAGGGCTGACCCCATTAAGGGGGTCTAATAACCCATCAAGTCTAAGTTACGACACTTACTATATAACTTGCGACACTTGCAAGTACAACTGACAACACTTCAAATTCGAGGAATAATACATCTCCATTGGGGATACAATAAAGTACAAGTACAATATAGACATGAATATCTTCCGAAGTTACAAATACATCAATAGTGGGTACAAGCCCTAATATACTGAGATGATCTTTTCGTTACTTACTGTGGAAAGCTATGATTTACATGATTGACTTATGTGGTGTGTTGAGAGTGGACTTAGAAACACACAATTGACCTACGTACTGGGCATAAGCCCCAATGTACCTAGAAGAATGATTATGTACTTGGAGAAAACCCTAATGTACATTGAGTGTTGGGTATAAGCCCTAGAGAACTCCAAGCTTGATAAACAAATACTGGATCCAAGGCCACTTAAATATTCTAGATGTGCCTCACAACCACATTCTAGCACTAGTGTTGAGCAGGAGGATCAGGAATTGCACTAGCGTAATGGCCATGTGAGAGTGTTGAGTTAAAAGCTCTGAAGAGCACTCGGGGTCACTAGATCTCAAAAGTGTTGAGTCGAGAAGACTTTGAATAGCACTTCTATTTTTCATCACATTTATTCAAATTGGTTAAATGAATCGTTTTCTATCTATCATCAAGTATTGCGGGAACTACCATGTTAAATGAGGGAATCCAACATGCAAGAAAGAGACCTAGAGGTGCCTAGCCAAGCTTACCAAAAGACCGACCAAAGAATTGGACCTTGTCCTTAATGACTAAAAGAAGTATCATGTGAAGATACATAATTATAATAAAAGATAATTACCATAACCTAAATTATAGATTGACTAAGAGTAGTCTTATATGGATAACATGCTTAAAGGTCTGAAGGTTACATATTATTATTAAAAGCTTTAATAATAATGATGTTATTATTTATTTATAAAATATAATTATTGAATATAGTTTATGCATAGTGGCAGCAACATAATTAATATTAAGGTAGGAAATATAAGTAGTCGTATTATTATAAAAAGGTTTATTTAAAATCACTTCGATTTAAAACAAATGAAAAGTCCTAGTTCAACAAAGGACTAGATATTTGAGTAATAATATCTTTTAAATATTAATTATTTAATTTAAAGAAATCAAATAATTATTCAAACAACAGTAATTCAAGACTCCCCTACATAAAGAGGGAAGATCCCAAGAATGGGGGATCATGATCTTTTTCATTATCATTCTCTTATGGTAATCAAAGAGAATTTTCTGCTCCAAGAGCTGAAGCAGCCCTACATAATTTTTTCAGATCTGAACCAGTAGTGAACCTAGGGCCACTATATCTTATTGCATGTTGGAACCAGCTCGAGGGGATCCAGTTAGAACCACGAACGGTCTAAGGGTGATGGTTGGGAAGAACATGGTAGCCCCAAAGTTATCCAGCTAAGGAATCATTCTAACAGGTCAGCTAAAGCTCAGAAGTTTCTACACTAATTATTGTTTGAGTGTGCAGGCTTTTACATAAGAGGAGCAAGTCACGAGGCAACCAGGTATGAATGATTAAAACTCCCATTTAAAGTTATAATAGAAACTAGGTATTTAGCATAAATTCGATATCACAGCACTGTTTTGTTTTCCTAAAACTCGTTTAAATATTATTTTTCTCATAGGACAAGGGCCTTTGAGGCATGGGTCCACAGGTTTCAATATAGGGACAACACCCTTTAACAAGAACCTTACTAACTCGGAATTTTGATTTAAAAACTAGCAGGAAGTCTAGCAGGTCTAGCCTAGCTAGCCTGTGCTAGACATCCATGCAAATCGATAACCTAGAAATCCATTCTTTATTATTTTAGGCAACTGAGATATCTTCTTCATGTCAGCATTATATATTTAAATAACATTCAATTTCTGGAACAATATATGGTGTTTTCGTTTTAATCATTGTTTAGCTAGGGTTATACTTTTTTTGTTACATTTATGTTGCTGGTCAAAATCATTTTATCATTTTAGTGGACAGAGTATATCCATGTTCCTCTTTTATTCTTAAATTATAATTTAAAACCAAGACTAGCAAAGTATCGAACCAGGTATCGAAAACCTTGTAGACTCTTAAACATCAGGGAAAATCTCAAGGCTTAGATCATGGGGGCTTCTCTAGAAGGCAATATAATACCATGTTCATTCATATTATGGTATTAAATATTCAGGAAAACCTAAAAATTATATTGCTTATATATTAAGGGGAAAAGGTTTTTTTTTATTTAATGGAACAATACAAAAATACTTTGGGGTTTTTTTTATATGGGCACGCTAACATATATCCATCAAATGGAGATGGCGGGATCACGACTGGATGATAAATCAGGTTGAGGCAAGGCTTGGGATTACCTTTACATAGGGAAATCACGTCTTGAGGTGTGCTTGAGGCCAAGGGGTTTCATGGTGAAGTGGGTTTTCAAACGATCATAGTCGAGAGACAGTGGTCATTGACAACCAATTGTTACCAATAGCACTCAGCCAGTTGTTACCAATATCCTTGGGAGGCTCTAAGCCTCCAGGGCCTATTATAGGCCCTAGATAAGCCTCAGGGGCTTGAATACCCAACCACTCCTACCTATTACAGGACTTGGGAGGTGTAGTCATCCTCCTAGAGCTTGTTGCAGGCCCTGGGGGCTTGGATACCTAGCCCACAACAGGCTTAGTCAGCGATTGGGGAACTGTAACATGCAATCTAAATGTTGTACTATGTGCATTGGCTCTAGTGACATACAAGAAGTGATCTCCTATCTCTTCATTAGACCATTAGATGTTGCAAATCATAACGATATGTGGTTGAGTAATTGCATTGTGGGTGAAATAATATGCATCCACAATATACATCGAAAGAAGAAAGGTGCATTGTAGAATGCATGTGGGGTCATAAGAGGGGTATCATATCAATATACTAGGTAGAAATATAAAGGGGTATACAAAATGTTAGTGAAAAAATTGATACATATAATATCTAGTGAAAATAGAGGTTTTTATAAATTGGGAAGGCATATTAGGAGGGGGTTAAAAAAATGATTTTGGAAGGTATTTTCCAATATTTAGTGAAATTAGGGGTATTGTTACATATGCCATAAACTACCGTGCTATGATAGTGATTTATTGAGTGAGACCCTATGGCTTAGATCTGCCACGATATCCACTTCTTCCCAGTCAGAAATCAACCAAAATGTTTTAAAAAAGACTCACGCAACAGTATCGTGGTCATGCCTATCCTTTCATTAAACACTGAATCACAGCTTTAAACACACAATCAAAATAGGGGTGTTAATGTTTTCAAACCACATTTTTGTAAACCACAGATTGCTACCATTTATATATTTCAAAATAAGCAAACAAACTGGAAATTAAACTTCTCTACGACTATAGATACCAGAACCAAGATGAAAGGAAAACCAAAAGAAACGTAGTCTTAGATAGCACAGCACACGTTTATACATTTTCAACCCAGAAACCCTGACAGGCATCCTTTACATCTCCAGGATCGAATCCCACAACCAAACGAAATCTCTACTTATAATTTAATACATTCTTTTAGCATACCAAGAAGCAGGTCAAGCGGTCGTTTCCCATTAATCAATTCCATAGAAACCTTGCTATCCCAAAAGCACCCAAAGCATAGTATTAAGGCATAGATTCCCTTCTCAAACAAATGAATAAAAAACAGCTAGGGTTATGTATTATCATTTAAAACACTGGAGTATTTTACAAAGCCATTTTTCAAACCATTCCCCTGCTAACAAAACGATTGACTTCCCTTACAAAACAAATGGATAGACATAGGTCGAAATATCAAGTCTCGGGAGAATCTTAAATGCCCAAACTATTTAAACGAACAAGATATCAGACAGAGGCACCAGCGACGTCAATAATTATAGGTTTTCCATTTAAAAATACCAATCGACTACCTTCAGGATAAAGCCACGACAATGAATGAAGAGATTAAATAAAAATTACTATTCTTACTCCATAGGAAAACGTAGAGGCTAAGTAAAGATGCGAATCATACATAGAAATACGCAGAGTTCCAACATACTTTACATATCATCAATACTTGTCCAGTATTCATTAGAAAGCGTAGGCCTATACTTCTTACCAAAACCCAAGTCTAAAATGTGGTTACATTCTTTCTTGGTCCATTAGAAAACATAGACCATTGTGTTTACTCTCCAAAACCCCAATATTATACATAAGAGTATGTGTTACCCATTACAGAATCCCGAGAGATCTTATGGTCCAAACACCATATCCAAACCAAAACCCCTAGGGTTTCCCTAGACTTTAGAAATAATACATTTAACAAATGGTCCAACACACGATGATCTCCCAAGAACTCCAAACATGTTGCAGTGAACCGAAACTGGGCTTCATGAAGTTCCTCATAAACAACTACAAATAGTACCACTCCACAGATGTGAGAGGAATGGATAAGGGTTGGTAAGACCTGGACTTACCACTTGCATTGCCAACGTAGTCGAGAGTACTGGCCACCAGCTAGTAATCCAAGCATGGAGGAATGCCACCAAACACCTGCGAAGCCAACAAAAGACACGAAGTTAAACCCTAAGATTTTTAACAAGTGCTAGTTAAAATGTAGCAGAAAACATAGTATGGAGAAAAATAGCCATTAACTGGACAAGGTTGATATTTTTCTTCACCCTTGCATAGCTCAGGTCAGGGCATGAAAACCTTCCAGGTGCAAAGAGTTTCTGCCCAAAACCAAATGAAATGAAGAACAAACGTTTGCAAGGGTAAAAACCCTGTATTGAAAACCCCCCTTGCCAGCTGGTCACCACAATCAAGTCACCATCCTTTGTGTGGTAGTTAACGCTCCACTTAATACCATTTACTAATTTTAATATTTCTCCAAGCGTTATAGTGGGGAGTTGTATAAATGTCAACGCCATGGTAGCATCAAGTATTTCCTTATCCCAAGGTTCTTCTTAAATCCTTAGCCTTTACACTTTAAACTTGTGAACACTTCTAGTACCTAGTGATAGGATTACTCATAAAAGGAACCCCTCTTAAATTTACCTGCATGCACACATGGAGTGATCCATTAGCAATTTGCTAAGTAAGACAGGAATCCCAAGACTTACCCTTACCTCTTAGCAACACTGTCGGGGTACGTTTCTTCATGGAACACCAGGTTCCTCTCATAGGCCTCAAACTTCCATCAACCAAGGCCATCATGCCTGAAGAGACAGTTAGACATTACAAACTCAAACATACACATGAAAAATCGAAAGCAAGGGCAAGACCTTAGGTGCATTCTTTAAACATGCCTTAAGATTTCATATACATCAAACTAACTAATAGTATTGCTTTCGCAAAATTAAATTAATGAACAACAACTACACTCAATTATGTTTTCCGTTTAGATAATACAACTTGATAGTGCTGAAGTTAATTTGGAATGCATCATTTTGTTAGGCATGGTAAACAGTAAAGAGAAATTTTTTAAGTTTGATTGGTTTTAGGGATATTATAAGTGGTATAAGAGCCCAACTACAAAACTAAGTGAGCTACTGGGCTCATTAACAAAAGAACAACCGTTGTAAGATACCCATTAAACAAAAACATACATTTAGAAATTTTGTTTTTATATGAGGAAATAAACTAATAGATTTTATGTTGTTGATACTTATATAACATTGCAGGTACAGTCATTGTCTGAAAATGAATGCAGAACAGGGTAGCAACATACATGGAAATATGACTCTCCACCACTAGAGCAATAAATTGTGGTGGAACTAAACTCATATTTAATGAAATCTATGCAAACCATACAGGCAGAATTCCAAAGTTTCAGAGATGATAACATACAGGAAAGAAGAGAGCAGCAAGCTATAAATGAAGCTTTACTTCAAAGCTTAACTGGGGCAAAACCCCACGGACATCCCACACTCTCAGTCAACAATTTTAAAATGGGAAACTATCATACAAAGAAAATTGCCATTCCTAAAGGAGAAGAGTACGAAGAACACATGCTTGAATCAATGGAAGAGGACTGTAAGAGCTCTTCCAACGATGATGGTTCACCACCTCCTTGCAAGAAAAGGAGGAAAAGTGACGACAGTTTGCAAGGAGAATTCAGAAAAATAAAAGCCCCAACATATGACAGAGAGATTAACTCTGGGGAAAAGGCTGAAGAGTGGATGCTAGGAATGAATAAGTATTTTAAAGTTCATAACTATTATAGTGAAATGCACGCCCAATTAGCCATTTACAACCTGAATGGTAAAGCAGCCAGATGGTGGTGGGACTTGAAACACACCAAGGGACAGGAATTAAGAGACGTAACATGGGATGCTTTCAGCAGGATCTTTCAGGACAAGTATATGTCTGAAAGATTATTCGAAAAGAAGATCAAAGAATTCCATGAATTAAAAATAGGCTCCCTAACAATGGAAGCTTTCATCAATAGATTTTTAGATCTGCTGCACTATTTCCCTTACATAAAAGATGAAAAAGTCAATATACAACAATTATTGGGGTGTCTACCTCAAAAATTTACAGAAAAGATCAATTTTGACATGCCCAAAACCTTAGATGTGACTTTACATAAGGAAAGACTTTGCTATGAACACGGGCAACCAAGGAATGATAAAATCAACAAAAAGAGAGATAGGTTTAGAACCTTTTCGCACAACCGAAGACCGGATTTTAGACCTCCACCTTACCGAAAACAAAACAATAGTTTTCCACCCAATAGAGGCTTCAACCGACCTCAAGCATGGCCCAATGCATGCCCACCACATGTCAACAAGCCATCTTTCAACAAAGGGACAAAAGTTGTCCCACCAACTGTTTCTCGTGGGAAACGCCAAGGGCCTCACTACTACAGAGACTGCCCCAGCAAAATCGATGGATTTTTACACAACGTTCAAGCAGACCCTACCATAGGAGACATGGAAAGAACACCCAGGATGTATGCCGCCCTTGACGGTCGAGAGGCAGATCACCAAGCCACAATGGTTGAAATTGAGGGTAAGATCTCAAACAAAATAGTTTTAGTTTTGATAGATCCTGGTGCATGTCGAAGTTATGTCTCCCCTAAGATAGTGGACACTTGTAAGTTAAATCGAGAGCACCACGAGAAATCATGGCTAGTACAACTAGCCACCGGTACCAAACGAAAGTCTTCGAGTTAGTTAAAACTTGTGAGATAGATTTGAACGGGTTCCCAACTAGGTTAGAATTAATCATTCTACCCTTAGGATCGTATGATGTACTTATAGGCATGGATTGGTTGGAAGAACACCACGTCCTACTCAACTACCTAAACAAGTCCTTACTCTGTAGGGATGACCAAGGGAATTAGAAGACGATTCAGGGTATCCCTAAGAAAGTGTCTGTAAGACAAATCTCCACCTTACAAGCAAAGAAATGTATCTGAAAGGGTTGTAAGCTCTTTGCTGCTAATATCCAAACCATAGAAATTGATAGGGAATAGAAGATCAAAGACTTCCCAGGCCTCATAGAATTCAAAGACGTATTTCTCAAGGAAATACCAGGGTTACCACCCAAACGAGACTTAGACTTTTCAATAGAATTAACACCCAGGTCAGTACCAGCTTCCAAAGCTCCTTACCACATGAGCGCACCAAAATTGGTGGAGCTCAAGCTTCAGTTACAGGAACTGATCAATAAAGGGTACATTCGACCAAGTGTGTCCCCTTGGTGAGCGCCGATACTCTTCGTCAAGAAGAAGTATGGGATCATGCGAATGTGCATCGACTACCACCAACTTAACAATTTGACAATTAAGAACCGTTACCCACTCCCTAGAATCGACGACTTGTTTGACCAAGTCGGAGGAGTGAAGATCTTCTCGAAGATTGACTTACGATCCGGATACCATCAGGTGAGAATCCATGATGAAGATATCAGCAAAACCGTATTTCAGACCCGTTATGGTCACTACAAGTTCATAGTGATGCCCTTTGGGTTGACATACGCACCGACCAACTTTATGTGTATGATGAAAAGCATCTTTAGTAAATACATCGATAAGTTCGTCCTAGTCTTTATTGACGACATTTTAATCTACTCCAAGAATGAAGAAGAACACGAGGAACACTCCAAATTGTTTTACGAGTACTACGGGAACACCAAATGTATGCTAAGTTTAGTAAGTGTGATTTATACAAACCCGAGATTCAATACCTAGGACATATCATTTCTGAGAAGGGAATAGCAGTCGACCCAGAAAAGGTCAAAGCTATCAAAGAATGGCCCACACCTATGTGTGTATTCAATATAAGATCGTTTTTAGGATTAGCCGGCTACTACCAAAAGTTCATTGAGAACTTCTCATGAATCGCATGCCCCATGACTGCCTTGCAGAAGAAGGAAAACAAGTTCATCTGGACAACTAAGTGCGAAGAAAGCTTTTAGAAGCTGAAAAATCTATTGATTAGTGCACCGATCTTATGAATTGCAGACCCCAATCGGGACTTCATTGTTTTCACTGATGCAAGCAAGGAAGGACTTGGGGGAGTCCTTATGCAAGATTACTTTTCCATATGGTATGAATCAAGGAAATTGAAAGAACATGAGCAGAACTATCCTACGCATGACCTCGAACTAGCCTCCATCATCCATTCTTTGAAAATGTGGCGACATTACTTTATGGGAAAGAAATTCCTATTAATGACGGAGAACATGAGTTTGATGTATCTTTTTCACCAACTCGACCTAAATGCCAGGAAGGCTAGGTGGTTAGCCTTCCTTAGTGTTGACTCAAACCCGATCGACAGGGGTTCACATCACTGTCAACACCAACCAACCTTGATCTCCCGGAGCACCGGCCCAGACAAGTTTTACCCCGCCCAACAACACCTGCAGAGCAGATGAGGTCTCAACCGAGGAGATCAAGGGAAAGTAGACGGAACCATGTTTCCACCGAATGAAGGATGATGTTGTGGCATTTGCTTACTTAACTTATTTATCATAGCATTCAAAACAGATCTATGCTTTCAAGACTAACATCATTCGCATTCATAACATTATTCAACA
This sequence comes from Larix kaempferi, assembly GCA_027924585.1. Classification (NCBI taxonomy): domain Eukaryota; kingdom Viridiplantae; phylum Streptophyta; class Pinopsida; order Pinales; family Pinaceae; genus Larix; species Larix kaempferi. The sequence goes on along the minus strand of BSBM01000047.1, from coordinate 14,263,094 downwards.
TAGATATTCATCATGACAAGCATAACATTGAAGTATTAACTGCAGTAAGAAATCATCGCAACATGTATTAACAGAGAAAGCACACAAGGAATTTCACCAAACAGTTCCATCATGTCATATTACTTCAGAAAAATGCAGATACAACATCTCCGCAAAACCAAATGTTAGATCTAACATATAGACTCAGCTCTAGAGTTCCCCCAAGATGTTATCCAACACTTATGACTCTTTGACTATAAATAGGCTTCCTCCTTTACAATGCTTGTCCACTTACAAACAACTTCCTAACTAACTCCTGGACAAATGACCAATGTCTAACATACATGGTCCAAATGACCCAAAACCTGCCTATTGCAGTACAAACGACTCAAATTTACATCTCATGTGGTCCAGTGACCCAAAACCCTGCCTATTGCAGTACAAACGACTCAAAAAATACATAAAATAGTCTATTCCTCTGCCTTCCATGACCTATTCTGATGTGTTGTAGCATCGGTGATGCTGCGATTCTTCCTTACCAAACTTTCTTCCAATAGGCCCCCAACACAATCTTGTTTCTCTCCCTCGAGCCACATCAAGTGGAGATGGTGAACTCTGTGGTCTTCACTCTACTAGGGCTAAGTGATAGTGCTGCAACTATTCTTGCTGTTTGGATCATGTGGTGTTGTCCTACTCCTTCTGTTACATGGATCATTTTCTCACAGTCATGTACTTCTTTCCCAAAATTGGACTCGTGCCAACTTACTGTTGCAGACCTTTCAAACTCATTCTCCATTCTCAAGAGACCGATTGTAGACGGAGAGGAATTTTGAGAGCAACACCAGGGTGTAAAAGAGGCCAGCAATTCTGGCACATCTGTTTCACACCAGTAAGCATACATTATAGGGATCCGAGGCCGACAACCCCCCCCATTTGTGTGGTAGTAGGGACCACGAGACTTTGAACCATCACCAACTGCCTAGACACCTCGAAAAAGACCTCATGCTTGTAACCCCTGAGTGTCTGAGGCGCAGCTTTCTCTAACCGCTCATGTACACTCGTGGTTTGGGCCCTTAGTGCACCTGGTGTGCTCCCATAGGAAATAAAATGGATCGTTTCAACAACCTCCTTGGAATTCCTAACTTAGCTATATGCCCGAACATTGTGTAACATAACCTCTCTAAAATTAAACAACCCCTGTGCTCTTGTTATCCTTGGGTCCTATATTTATATAGCACGTTCAACCATTCATCTGCCTTGGCAATCCTGTGCACCACCTGCTCATGCTCCAGGGTAATCATAAGATTCCATTGCTCGGTCATCGAAAGTGGGCAGAGCGATCATACCCCCGCTTATCGCCCTATGTGCAAAAGTGTGCGAAGCAGTCCTTTGGCCATACTGTCGTGGTGGATGCCTCATGCCAACCCTGCAAACCATCCCTCTAGGTGCCATCGACCATGCTACCTTGGTGAATTCTTCATTCCAAATGTGCGTATTTCTGACATGATCTGATTCATCTAACGATCATATCTTTCCAAAAAGGTGCCAATTACATAATGATTTCTGATGTGACCCACTCACGTCACTGCCACTTGTAGTAGACCGCTCCAAACTAGTGGAAGAAGCCTCCCTGCTTCCGCATTCCATCCCTATTGGTGTGCCATCATGCTACCAATCAATCTACACACGTTTTTTTTCCCGAGACGAATCAGGCATTGTGCGGTTCCAATCCCGATCGATAAGGCTTCAATCTTCTACCATTAATCAACTTGGGGAGCATCGCCCCATCCAACTGCTACAACTAGACCGCTGCTCCTGAAGTAATGCTACTAATGTGATATGGACCAAGCCAATGCATCTACAATTTTCTTGGATGTTTCATAAACTTGGTGTCATACAACACCACCAAATCACCCTGTTGAAACTGTTTGTTCTTGATATGGCGATCATGCCAAGCCTTTTGGCAATCTTCCTCCACACCCTGATGGAAACCAGCAATGAAGCGATCTTCCTCCAACTGTATTAACTGTGCAAGACATTCCTCTAATGTGGCCGCATCATCCATGGCAGTTGTTTCCGCCATATTGAGACTCAGAATGATATACTCCATTGGCATAACCGCCTCTCTCCCATACACTAGCTTGAATGGTGTCTGTCCGGTCATCCGTTTACATGTGGTGCGATATGCCCACAATACTACTAGGATTTGAGATCCCAGTCATTGCGGTTCACATTACACACCTTTGTCAGCACATGATCCAATATCTTATTGATAGCTTCCACTGTGCCATTCACATGTGGATGATAGGATGTACTCTTCTTATGTTGTATCTGCAACTCCTTCGCTAATGCGATGATGGTGTGATTGAGAAAGTGGCTATCTTGATCACTCAACAATATCTTGGGGAAGCTAAACCGAGTGATGATGTGATCAAAGAGAAACCGCGTTGTTGTGGACATGGAACAATCAACAAGTGGTGCAGTCTCTGCCCATCGTGTCATGTAATCTGTCACTGTGATAATATACCTAGCACTAGTGCGCTTCCCCGAGGGATGGATAGGTCCCACAAAGTCTATTGCCCATTTTTCGAATGGCTGCAACGTCAACTGAGGCATCAACGACATCTCATCCCATCGGGATGGAATCCCGGTTCTCTGACAAATGTCGCAGGATCGTGCATAATCCGCAGAATCGCTATGCACCGTAGGCCACCAGAGCCCTGCTCAAAGCACCTTCCTTGTCGTCGCATGGCCACCATAGTACCCTCTAGCCACTCCTGCATGTGATTTGGAAAGGATCTGCTCTTGCTCATATGGAAAAACACATCGTTGCAATATTTCATCAGCACCCATCTTGTACAACACTCCTGCGATTAGCTAGAAGTCCGCAGCCTTGACGACCAATTGCTTCTTTTGACTAGTGGTGAATTCTTCTAGTGCAGTTTCGATCGCCAGAAACTGAATGATTTCTTCAAAATATTCATCAGCGATTCCAACTATAAATAATTGTGCATCAGGAAACCCATCTTCAATGTTAGTTGGCTCCTCCCCTGTTTCAATCTGGGAGAGATGATCCGGGCCAACATTTAACCGCCCTAGCTTCACAATTATTTCAAAATCAAATTCCTGAAACATAAGTAGCCATCAGAATATCTTCCCCCCCAACAAAGGCTTATTGACCAAGTATTTTAATGCAGAATGATCTGTGAACATCTTGAAATGGCCTCCCAGTAAGTAATGGTGAAAATTCTCCAACGCATAAACCATTGTCAGACCTTCGCTCTCCGTCGTAGTGTAGTTTCTTTCTGCATATGACAATTTTCGGCCTGCAAAAGCAATGGGGTAATCAAGATCCCCCTCTCTGGGCTGGGCCAACACTACTCCCAGCGCGATCGATGAGGTATCAACATGAACATGGAACTCCTTACTCCAGTCAAGAAATACTAATATTGGCGCCGAATCCATCTTTGTCTTTAGTGTCTCAAAGCTATCCTTACATTCAGGGCTCCACTGGAATACCGCATCCTTTTTCAACAACTTCTCCATATGGGCAGTAATCACAGCATAACCCCTAATGAACTTGCGATAATACCCCGTGTGTCCCAGCATCGCTCATAACTAGTTAACAGTAGTAGGCGGTGTCAAACTCAGAATAAGCGCAATCTTGTCTGGGTCAACCAACAACCCTTGCTTACACACAATATGACCCAACAATATACCAAACGGTGCACAAAAGATACACTTTTTTAGGTTCAATGAGATCTGGTGTTGCCGACATCGCTCCAACATCAACCGTAAATTCACCAGATGATCACGGACCAAACCATAGACCGTCCAATCATCCATGTATACCTGTAGAAACTTTTGAATGAAATCTTTGAATGTAGCAACGACAACCTGTGAAAATATCATAGATGCATTCTTCAAGCCGAACGACATCACAGTGTACTGAAAGCAGCCCCATTCGGTAACACATGTTTTCTTATGGCGGTCGTCTTTTGCAATACGGATCTAATGGTAACCAGAGAACCCATCTGTGAAAGAGTACATCTCCTGACCACCCACACCTTCGAGCATTTCATCTGTAAATGGGGTTGGGAATGGATCATGCAAACATGCATCATTTAGCTTCCTGAGGTCGACGCAAATGCGCACCTCACCAGTCTTCTTATCTTGGACCACCATAGGACTAATCGATTCCGACTCCTCGACTGTTTCAATGATACCAGCATCTAACATGCGATCTAATTCTACCTTGACCCTCTCCTTATGTCACAGATTTAATCGATAGGGCCGCTGCCGGATCGACTTAGCATCTGGTTTTAATGGAATCTTCATCTCCCCTAATTCGCCCAGAATCCCCTTCATGTCAGAAAACTTGGTGGGAAATACATCTTGAAACTCATGGAGCAAATCAGTGACCTTTCTTATCAACTCATCATCCCAGTAATCCCCGACATTTGCGAACTTCAGATTGTCCTATGCCCCAATGTTAATCGCACGGATCTTCAACGGCTGACTGATCGGATCGCTTGGCCCATTAGGTGGTACCACAGCATGACTTCCTTCTGATTCTAGGATGTTCACATTCCGTGGATCATCACCATCTTCTGGACCACCACTGATATTGAAACATTGCATGAGAGACTGTATCTGGTAGTGCGTATGCAGATCCGCAGGATAGGCCACCGGGACAACCTGCAGAATTACATCATGGATGAGCTGTAATGCATTATTGACCTCTAGATCAGCGTCCGCAAAACCGAATGTATGGGTAAAACACACTGTGAGCTCGAGCCAAGTAGAAATTTCCCCACGCAACTTAGCCGTAGTATACCATGATCCTGGCATCTTTTCCAACGTATGGATAAAAGCATGGACCCATTCGTCTCTTGGTCACGATACCCATAACTGCTGGCACTCCATCAAGTGACCACCAAGATCGTTCTGACCATCATACTTCCCAGTGTGGTAGACCTCCGTATTGCCAAAGCATACCATCATCGATATTTTGCATCTCGACCATCCATCAATTGATGCCTTAGGTGTCACCCGCCAGCGTGCTGGAGCAGCTTTCAGTGATTCATTCAATGCCAGCAACTGTTGTGGTTCAGAAACTCATTCCTCAAATTCTGTCAGAAAGTCAGATAAGCCAGGAATTCCTTCATATATGGGTAGTGTAACCGTTTCAATTGCAACATGGCATAATGACTGTGTGATCAACCTGCACTTACGGAGCGACACCTCGTGCAAGCGGTTCTGCCAATATTCTAACGCATCATCAGAGTCGAAAAACGCAGAACTGTCACTGCGCCATCCCAACTCACCGTTGGCAGTTAGATGGATATAATCTTCGAAGATGTTAAATGCATTGTCCCATCCATTATGATCGTTATCCTTTACTGGCTCTATGTAGTGGCAGCCTTCGGTCGGATCCAACAAGGCCCTGCGCGATTCTCAATGATGCGATCAAGGTGTTGAAGTCGAGCATGTGATAAATAACCACTCGGAGAGGCAATGATGACTTCTCTCAAAATGGTCCGTAGGAACTCACCACAGATGGTGATGGGTCCAAGGCACAGGGACCTCTGGAATAGATGGGCTAGTGTCGACAGAGGGAGACCTGCAACTAGCAAGGCAATGATGTTTCCTTGATAGGAGCGCGAGGTGGAGAACCGAAGTGTGAGAGTACTGATGGTAGGATTGACATACTATGGGGGATAACTGGGCAAATAGAGTGGGTGGACTCAAACTTCCTTTGTTTAGAGTATGAAGATGGGGGATGATCGGGCAGCATATGAAACTGATTGGAGGGAAAGGGATCATAACTATAATGGATCAAGGATAGTGACTGGGGTGAGTGGTACTCAAGTTGGTGGAAAGTGGCAGGAGACTGCAAAATACTCCGAACAAAGGCAACCTTACTGGGGGTGCTACCAAGATGATCGATCATAGTGCCAAGAGGCACGGGGGGACTTCTTCATGGGTTAAGGAACTAGAAGAAGTGTGTTTAAAATGGTACTGTCGTGTGGATTTATACGAGCCGAGGACAGTTCATGCTTGTGATTGCTTTCAATTTTAAGGAGTCTGAAAGCGATAAGAAGACTCTGAAATAATGGAATGGTACCGTCGTGTGGATTTGTACGAGCCCAGGACGGTGCATGCTCATGGTTGCTTTCAATTTTAGAGAGTCTGAAAGCAAATAAGAAGACTCTAGGGGGGTGCTTTTTTGTGTGTTAGTCTCCAAGGCCTGAAGAAGCATTAAAGGATGCAATGAGGAACTCTTCTCACTGCTGTGACTAGAGTATTCCTTTTTCGTAATTAGTCTACCAGGTCCGAAAAAATGTTAAACTTATACTAGATAGACGCCCTTTCAGGTACTTTAACGAGCATGAAAGGAAGCAAGATTGCTCGGCGATCTTTTCATTGTTTTATGAGTCAGAAAAGAGCTTAACAGAAACTCCCTAAATGCCTTTTTTGTAAAGGACTTGTCTGGCCCGAAAAAGGGATAAAATTATACCGAACAAAAGGAATGGTCAAGCAAGGAGGAAGTGCTCAATCAAGGAACATTGATGATGACCAAGAACGAGGGTAGGGGGGGAACACTGGTGGGCCTCCTTGTGGGATAATGGATGGTGGAAAAATAATGAAATAATTGTAGTATGAAAGGAGTGAATGGCTAATGTAAAAATGTGGAACAATTCGATGGCATCTGATGTGGTGCACAAACCGAGGAAATAAGGTGTCGGGATACAATGTTTAAATTGTACGTAGTGAGAGCGAGAAATCATCTCAAGCATCATCACGAGCTTGGAAAACGGGATCCGGTGATATAAAAAGTGTCAAAAATGGATAACGGTCGATGTGGCACGTAAGCCGAGGCAATGCGGGGCGTTTTGGAAAAAATACCCAAAAAATATGGGGGTGAGAGCGAGAAATGATCTTAAGCATCATCACGAGCTCGGAAAAATGAATCTGATGATATAAAGTATATAAAAAATGGGCTACGACCAATGTGGCATGCAAACCGAGGCGACGAGAGGTGTCTAGAAAAAATACCCAAAAGTATTTGGTGAGAGCGAGAAATGATCTCAAGCATCATCACGGGCATGGAAAAATGAATCCGACGGTGCAAATGGTGCGAAAAACGGAGGTCATAAGAATTTCGGAATGGTCAAATGAAATAACTAGGTTAAAAAATGGTTGCAAATAAAGGTGAGCCCACCAATCCAAGGATGCAATGATGGGGAGAAATGATTACCCGCGGGGGAGGAATACCAGGTGTATCGAATCAAATCATATATACAAGTGACAGGTGACCTCAAAAAATGGTTGAGATAACACATGTGAAAAAGTGAGCAGGGTTAATGACCTGCCACCATGCTATGTGCATGGGGTTTATGATTGTGGATCACATATGTGTTGGTTTGAACAATGGGTTCATTGACGTGCTAAGATAGATGTGATGGGGAAGGTTCAAAATGATTAAGCATGCCCCCTATCCCAGGGTCGAGGTAATCTATTATGCTCCCTAACTCAGAGGTGTCAATGTGGGGCTTTATGATAGTGGGGTCAAGACCAGGCATTTCGGTATAGGACCAAGCAAAGGCATCACAGAACTCTTGAAAAAAAAATTTGTACTCTCCGATCTCATATTCACTGCAGGAGGCTCCTAAATTGATGAGTTCAGGGGCACCTCCTGGGGTAGCGATATCGATTTGGATTGTGGGTGAGATGTTGGCCATGTTACCTTCCTCAAAGGCATCAAGAGCAGGAATCGGATCCTTAAACAAATCGATTTTGGTGGGAAGGAAATCTTTCGACTCAACCGTAAATTGGGTGGCTGTGGTGGAGGAGGACTCTTCTGGGAGGAAATAGGAACGATGGTGCATGTATTCCTAGGGATAATCCGGGACAGTGAGAGCCTCTAGAATCTCCTCATCATTGTGGAAACTTTGAGTTGTCAAATCGGTTGACGAGGGAGTGGTAGTCGAAGAGATCATATAGATGGTGTTAATCTCTCCGGATGAGGGTGATACTGGGTGGTGGATTTCCTCAATTGTGGGGGGTGCCATCTCAAGGTCCAAACTATTCATCTCGTAGAGAGCTGCTCTGTAATCTAGGAGATCAGGATAGTGATGTGAGTAATGGCCGTAAATACCGCATATTGCACAAGGGTGGTTAGTACGCAATGATTTATTACGATGCTTAGGAGATGGATTGAGTTGGACAACCAGGATGTTGGGGTTGTCGTCAAGCATTTGCATGTGCTCTTGTAATGCAGGTAATTGTGGACATTGATGGGTAGGATGGCCTAATTCATCACACAACGAGTATTTGGGAGGAGCACGAAACACGAAGGGGGGGGGGTTAACTATTTTGGGCGGTGGTATAGCAGTGTATGGTTGTGGGCCTCTGCCCCCAGTGTGCTTGATAAGAGGGGGAGGATTCGTAGATGACGAAGGGGTAGTGACACCAGGGGCTAGTTGACTAGTAGTGGCAATGGGTTGCACCAGTTGTAGGATGAAATTTGGTGTCAGCGGGGGAACGGGAGGCAAAATATACCACACGGGTAATACCAAGGTTAACCCGGGGAGGCTGAGAGTAGCCATAACCGGGGCATTTACTACTCCCGAGGGAGGGAATAGGAAGGGGATTGTGTGGATGGGTGTAACACCAATGTGACTAGGTACCAATGGTGGTTTGGGTAACAAGGGAAGTTGATTGTTGGGTGTTTGTGTATTGTGGGAAAGGGTACATAGGTCGGATACTTTGGTCACGGGTGACAAAGGTGGAATGGATTGGAATGTTGAGGTCATCGATGTATCTAAGTAAATTTTGGGTCCCACGGAGGAAACCAACGAGGTAGATGCACCACAAACAGGTTGTTCAACAATGGGGAGAACATTTTTGGGTGGATCGGGGACATTTGGATCATAATAGGTGAGTTGATCGACCTTGACCATGCGTCCATCATGGGGGAACATCATTGTACGAAAAACAGATGAGGCAACCACCCACATGGCATACATGTAGTTGCGGCCAAGTAAGAGGATATAATAAAGTTGGGCATTGATGACCTCGATGTCAATGAGCACCGTTTTACCAACCAACTGGACGGGGACATTAGCTAAGAGACCTTGGGGTTGAGTCGAATAGCCGTCATAGGCTCGCAAAGCAGTGGTGGATTGATGGAGAGAAGGGGATCCCAACTTCTGCCAAACGAATGTGGACATAACGCATGTAGAGGCACCTTCATCGATAATGCACCGATGGATGACAAGATTCCGAATGGAAACATAAACTTGGAACGCTAAAGTGGAAGGCAGGCGTGGTTCGGACTGGTCCAAATCGAAGGCCATCAGTCGTGAATCATTTGGGTCAATAGCACTAATGGAGGAGAGGAAAGTCTTGCGCTGTGAAGGATAGTTTTTTAAGACTTCTAACATAGACATGGCTGCGAGAGACTGGGCTAAGCCATCAACAATGTTGTAAGTAGACATAGTGCGAGCATTGGGGTTATTGTTGATGCGACGAAGTGGGAAGCGAGGTGCTTTGGAGGCGCCATCTAGTGGAGCCGGAGGTATACATAATGTCTGATCAATGGGATGAGCTTTAGTGTTTTTGTCGACGGGAGGGGCTTCAGGGTTGGAGCCATATTGGTTCCAATGGGTTTGGAGGTTGACATCAGCAGATGACATCATTACCAAGTGGTGGGTACCTGCGTCTATCATGGGTTGAACAGGAGTGGCATAAGTGATTTGTTGTTGTGGTGGCATGTTTCCTTGAGGGGAGCTAACGGCTGAGTGTTGACTACGCCTTGGGTTGGTAAGGGGTTTTGTAACACCAAGTGTTGATGTTGAGGTGGTGGGGGGTTGGGTGGTGCTTGAGGAGCCGCGTACCCTTGGCGATGGGCATCATCAGTTAAGAGTTGCTGAGCTCGCTCCAAATGTGGGCAAGCATGTGTGTAGTGGCCATAGACCCAACAAATAGAACAGGGATGGTTTGTTCTCAAATTAGGATTTTTGGCCTGCTTGGGAGGTCGATCAGGGTTCTGGTTCGCAGGTGCCGCGTTATTGTTATTTGGGGGATTGGGAGGTTGAATGCCTTGGTCTGGAGGGGGATTATTCCCACGGTTACGGCCTTTGCCACGGTTTTGTTGGCCCTGTTGGTGCTGGTTATTTTGTTTCTGCTGTGGATTTTGTTGGGCATACACTTGCCCTTGGGCAGTAGGTGGGTTCTTGGGTTGTGTAGGTGTGGGAGCAGGCTGCAGTGGATAATAAGTAGGTGGAGGCTGCGGAGGTGCTGAACCTTGTGGGGGTTGGTGATACGTCTGCAGAATGGGTTTTGGGTTTGTCGCAGGGGCTACCTTTGGCGGGTAATAAGCAGGTTGGGCTTGAGAGGACACAGGAGCTGGTGCAACCTGTGGGTGGTAATATGGCTGAGGTGTGAACGGGGGGGCATATGCGGGGGATACATGACCAAATCACTGAGGTGGACATGAGGTTCTGTGGGAATGGTGGTGATGTTCCATGGGAGCATACAAATTGGTTGCTCCAGATTGAGATGTAGCCCACAAAAGGTCGGCGCCCTAGCTAGGACGTGCTATGGAAAAGGGTTGAGGATGTGAGGCAATATGACCAATGATGCCATCTGCGGCATGGGATTCCCATGGCGCATCGTTTCGGGAGGAATCGCCACGAGGAGCGTTAGGTATGATGGAATACAGATAACCCAACTGGGCGTAAATAAGGTAAAATTGTTGGGATTTGAGGATGACCTCTTCTTCGGACTGGGGTCGTTTGGATGGGATATCCTTGGCAATGATAGGAAGGAGGGATTTTAGAAACCAATCTAAGAAGATACAGTTGTCTAACTTGATTTTGCAGAGGCTGCGGCGTTGACACCACTCATGAATGTGGTCAGTGATGTGGGTAGCCGTGTTTTGTCTGCAAGACAGTAGAATCTCAACTCCTGCATCATAGCGGATAGGTAACTGAAAGAACGACAGGAAAGTCGAAGCAAGGGAAGCAAAGGTTGCATGGGTCCCATGGGGCTGCTCGATGTACCACTTAGCTGCAGAGCCAGTGAGGGTGCGTTGTAACAGATGAAGGCAGACAGAGTCGTCCACTATGGAGTTGGAGGAACACCATAAATGGAAGATCATAATATGGTTCTGGGGGTCTTCACCTGCCGTGCCCTCAAACTTAGGGATATCGGAGGGGAGCTTGGTGGGCATGTGAGGCCACGCAGGGTCGTGTCTGATGGGATCATTAGTCAGTCTAGTTAGGTCAGGAAGGTTGAGACTAGCCATTAATGGAAAACTAGTAGAAGGATGTGACATACTAGCAGTTGTGACCATGTTGGCACCAATGCCCCCAAGTGGAGGGGCTGGGTTTGGGATGTTGCCCCCAAATGGAGGAACGAAAATGGTATGGGATGGTCCTGCACCGCCAAGGGTAGTGTGAGTCACTGATGGAGTGGGGATAGGTATTCTAGCTACTCGAATGGGTACAGTGATCGGAATGGTAGATGTGGGCCCCATCGAGGGCATACTCAAAGTAGGTGTGGTAGATTGTGTGGTGGTGGATGCTCCACCAATGGTCCCTACAAAGAAAGGGGTGGAAGTCATGCAGGCCATGGGCTGGTTGGTGCAGTGTAAGTGGGGTTCTCGGACTCTGCCTCAGAATCAGAGGTAAAATAAGGGGCGTCTAGATCAGGTGACGGAGTTCTATGCCGTTGACGAATGGAGTCAAGAGACAAAGCTCAATATCTATGATGAGTGGTATCAAGTGATGAAGCGCTATGTCTATGACGGGTGATGTCAAGTGAACCGTGTTGTGGGAGCTTGCCCCAGAGGCACCGAGAATGTCTCGGGGACTCAATGGTGACAGATGGTGTCAAGTATCTGGGGGTTGTGTTGAGTGAAAAATAGCTCAAAAACCCTAATGCAATAGAGTGTGTAGAAGGAGAGCTCAAAAAATATGGCACTCAGGCCAACAACCAACTCAAAACACCTACTGTAATAGCTGTGCTACAATAAATGGAGTATCAACAGAAACAGTCATAATACCAACAAGCAGTAGGTTTCCTAAAAAATAAAAATAGTGGACTCGCTAGACCAAAAGGAGGTAAGGGAGCATGCAAACACCTAGCTAAATAGTATTCTGACTCAACTAGACATATCCTCTACAAGGTGATGAAATCTAAGTCATACAATATGGATAGTAGAGCCAAGTGGCTAAAGATATCCCCCTACCGGGAGGGACACCGGGTAGTCAATCCTAGAAGAAAAGCAACTAAGATACCCCGTTCATGACACGTTCGATTGGGTGAATCTGCCATTTGGTTCCATCGCCGCTGTATCCCCATACGGGTGATACACCAAGAATTGCGAAAGGTATCCTTCGGTTACTGAATGGATTGCAGTATTCCACTCAGGCTTCCGGAACCAGTCTGGCAACTTCAACCCTCCTAGGGGAGAGGCCTTCCCGATAAATTGGTTTTAAACCGTGTCAAAAAATACTAGGGGATTTTGGTTCCCTAATGGACAACAGCTATGTCTCAAGTGTAAGCAACCGAGAGGTGTTATTTGGATGCCTATCCCCCCGATCCTACCTAACTACAAAAATTCTTATGTGTTCCCCAAGTGGGGTTAGAATGTTGGTTATGTTAAGTAGTATTTTAGGGCTCACTTGAATTAGGTGACAGAGTCTGTGCGTGTGAGATGTTGAACCCAAGTAAAAGTGCCACAGGGTGGGCAACTTTTTAACTAAAAATATCAATGCAGAAATTGAAACTTTAAAATGCAAAATTTTCTCTATTTAATTAAAATGTTGAATTTTAAAAAATATTCTATAAATGGAATAGAAATAATACTGCAGAAAAAGGCTGTAGGGAAGTATGGATGCAAATAGGACAGATGGTTGTGCAGGTGCAAAAAATATTGCAGCAAAGTGTTAGGTTCAAAACAGTGAAAAAAGTGGAGAAAACAGACTGCTGGTCTGTGGCAAATCTGAGCGGTCGAACCGTGGGAAACAGCTCGACAGTCGCGGACGAGTTGTGGGATTTTGGACGAAAGACGCAGGTGAACTGCGGCAAAAGGGTCGAAAGTCACAGGCGGGTTGCAGGAAAATGGTTGAAAGCCGCAAGCGAGACGCGGGAAAAAGGCCGAAAGACGCAGGTGGGTTGCAGAAAAATGGATAAAAGCCGCAAGCGAGACGCAGGAAAAAGGTCGAAAGTCGTAGGCGGGTTGCAGGAAAATGGCTGAAAGCCGCAAGTAGGACGCGGGAAAAAGGCCGAAAGACGCAGGCTGGTTGCAAAAAAATGGCTGAACGCCACAGACGGTCTGCGGAAAAATGGGTTAACAGCCGCGAGCGTACCGCACGAAAGAAGCTGATAGCCGCGGTCAGATCGCAGGTAACAGACTAGAAACTGCTGGTAGATCACGGGAAACAGTCTGACAGCCGTGGTTGGATCGCAGGTAAATGCCTAAAAGATGAGGTCGGAATGCAACTACGGGGGGAAAAAGATGTGGTTTACGGCAACCGAAAGGGACAGCCGAAAGGAAAAAACAGAAAAATATTGCAGAAAATTAAAAATGTTTAAAACTTTAAAACTATAACTAGAAATTCAAAGGAACACAAGGGGAGTCGCAAAAACTGTAGCTAGGGTTTTCACCCTAGCTTGTGCAAATGAACACCTACTAAGGAGAAGGGACTCCTTAGTATCAGTTCAGAAAATACAGTAAATAAAAGATAGTACAGTAAAACATTAAACTACTCTAAGCATGTGCATAAACAGTAAAGACAAGATAATAAAAATGGTTTTTTGTATTGATTATACCTCCAATGTGAAGGTTGATGAAGCCTTTGCAGTAGTCTAGGAGGGTTGCTTCCAAGCTCCAATGTTGTTCCTTCCTCTTTCTCCAAAGGGTTTTGGAAATGGGCCAAAGGGGCACTCAAATGTGAAAGTAGCTCAAGGATGAGCTAGGGTTTCAGGAGTGATTTTGGCAGAGTAAGGGTGTGGTTGACTGCGGATATGAAATGAGGGACCTCCATCAGCTATTTATAGGTTTTTAGTGGTGGAGTGCTGGCCCATGGTTTTGGGCACCATATGGTTTAGGTCATCTGTATAGGGTTTTTGCTTCCTTTTTCCCTCTTTTTCCTCTTTTTTTGTATTTTTTATTCCCTTTTAGAGGGTTTTTGCTATTTTGGAGGAATTTTGGATTATTTTGGGGGGAAAAGGGGTTTTTTGGCCTTTTGGAGGCCTTTTTGTCCTATTGGAGGCTTTTTTGGCCTTTTGGAGGCTTTTTAATGGGTTTCTTAAGGTTTTGGAGGAAAATATGGTAGGAAATATGGACAAATGAGTCATGTAATGGGTAGATGAGGTAGTGAGCACTTTTTGGGTGTTAACACGGGCCGGATAAAGTCCTGCGCAGATGCGTACTAAATCATGAGAAACCATTTATTCTAGAAGATGCACATTTAGGGATCGTGGGAGGTCACTATGCAGGAAGGGCTACCGCGCAGAAGATACTGCGTGCAGGGCTATGGTGGCCCATGATCCACAAAGATTCCAAAGAATACTGCAGGAACTCTGATGTCTGTCAAAGGATGGGGAGACCTTCACGAAGATATGAGATGCCATTAAATCCACAGTTTACCTTGCAGGCATTTGAGAAATGGGGAATTGATTTTGTGGGTCCTATAAACCCACCACAAAAAAGAACTGGTGCGAGGTATATTATTACTGCTACTAATTACCTCACCAGATGGGCAGAAGCAAAGCCAGTAAAGGACTACAGCGCCAATATTGCTGCGTAGTTCAGTTTTGAAGAAATATTGTCAAGATTTTGTTGTCCGAATATTTTGATGAGTGACCAAGGTACTCATTTTTTGAACAAGACCATTGAGGCACTTACAGAGGAATTCCACATTCGTCATCGGCGCAGTACTCCATATAATCCACAGGAAAATGACACTGTTGAGGCTTTCAATAAAATACTAGAGAACACACTGACTAAGGTTTGCAATGTAAATAGAGATGATTGGGATCTGCGCATCTCCTCTGTGTTATGGGTATATAGGATCACATGCAAGAAATTGACAAGACATACGCCTTTTCAGTTGGCTTATGGGAAGGAAGCTATAATGCCAATGGAACATATTGTCCCTTGTTTAAGGATCGCTACGTTCATCGGGATGGCAGACCGCGCAACATTAGAAGAAAGGCTTCTACACCTTGTTGGGTTGGAGGAAGATCGCTTTATTGCCAGCTTCCACCAACAAGCTCAGAAAGACCACAAGAAAGCTTGGCATGATCCCCATATAAAGAACAAGTGCTTTCAGGTAGGTGACCTACTCCTCCTGTATGATAGCAAGTTCATGAAGTTTTCTAGTAAATTTAAGATGCATTGGCTTGGTCCATATACTGTAATACATGTTACTAACATTGGTGCAATCCAGTTAGCCAATTTATCTAGCGATATCCTACCGGCTTTGATAAATGGAAGCAGGCTAAAGCTGTATCATGACAGCCTTGCTTCGCAGAATCTTGAATAACAAGTACTGGAAGAGATTTCCAAGTGTCAGGTACAGTTGAAATTGGACACTACAAATGTAAACAAGTCTATACATGTATGATAAGTAGAACAATGTGTGTACTGTGCAGCACTGTTGAAGCTGCGCACAAAAAGAAATAGCGCAGTTAAAAATAGTACCACTGCGAAGTAACTACGCAGGATCGCAGATGGCTAGTTGCGCAACACTCAACAAAATAGCTGTTAGATGACCATTACAGCAACCACTTTAGCATTTAAAGGAAAGATAGTTGTTCTGAACACACTTACGATGGAAGGGACCGAAGGATTCATTGAAATTGACCAATGGACACCACATTAAATGCTCATCCAGCCGTTGGAAGGCGGGGGGGGACTCAACTGTGCCTATAAATAACGCCGCATAAGGAATCGTGGGTGTTACCAAACACTTAGAATTTTTATGCGTTTGCTCCTATGCTAGCAACCCTTAGTCATCTCTCAGAAACAATTGCCTACTCTCACCAATGAATGTCCAAATCACAAGATAGAGAAGAAGAGCTTACACTTCAAGAAGCAATCCGAGTCTTTCAGCACGGGGGAATTGTAGAGTTAATGAAAACCCCTACCAAGAAGGTTGTAATAGAACAAGGCCAAGGATTCCATAGATCACCTCACCATACTCCAATCATGCAGGACAAAGGGAAAGATGTAACGGCACCACGAAGCAAGATCCTAAAGATGGGCCAGACGGCGCGAAGATCGCCAGGCCTTGAGAAGTAACCCCTGAAGTTGACACCCGAGTATATATCACCACGGGTGTTGGATGCCCCAGTCTTTAAGTTGGCCAAGAATGTTAAATATGAAATCCCATTGTCACCAATTTCAAAACATGTAGAGGTTGCCAAGAACCTGCTCGGAAAGATCATAGACTGTAAGTGGGAAGATTTCGACCTCCTAGGCATGCAAAAGGAAGAGCCCCATGCGCCTAAGTACCCATAGTTCCATCCTAACCAGTACATGTGCTGGAAGAAAGATGCCAAGGGCACATTTAACTTGGTTGCCGAAAGCTGGCTGACACCGATAGTTCAGTCAGGATTGTTGAACCTCTGTAGATTGCAACATTTTGATTGCTCACCGGAAGTTAATGTCGTGGTTCACATGCTGATGGCGTGAATCCACCAGGGATATCTGTGGCTCGAGAGAAATATCGATATAAACATTGATTTGATCCATTGCATTACTGGGTTAAGCAAGCGTGGCAAGGATCCCAAGTAGTTCTTCCAAGGGAAGAGCAAGGAAAAAGAAGCTGTCGAGAAACTAAAGGAAAGCCACGCATTGGTGAGAGGGAAAAGAGGTTTTCCCATAGAAGAAATTGAGGACAGAGCGACAAAATTTGTCACCCAGCTGCTCGCAGGAAAAATCATCAGAACAGCTAGGCCTCCGGAGGTGCCTATGGGCGTAGTGCTACTCGGTGTTGCAGCGGCTGAAGGCACCGAGTTTAATTGGTTTCAGTATCTTCTTAATGAGTTTTTGGATGAACTTAATGATACCCAGGAGAATGGTGGACAGTTCAACTTTACATGGCTGATCATCCTCATCGCCTTTTTCGGATGGAAGGAGCCAATGGACTATGTGGGTGTCATTACATAAACCAACGATCCTAGAGGGTTCCGTTATGTCAACCTCTGGGAAAAAATCAACGCAGAACGACAGCACGTGCCTGCTGAAGTTTTCTATCAGTATTATACTCAGTTGCGCGATGTGATCACCGCCACAGCTCGCATCACAAAATAGGTACGTCGAAGTACATTCGCATTCTTGACATCAGTGCAAACATGCGATGTATCTTTATTTCACCTAAAGCAAGAATGAAGAAACCAAAATGGTACCCAGGAAACTACCATATGTATGAGGAGGACATTGAAGCCCTCATGAAGGATTGGCCCACCGACTTCCGTGTTGAAGTCATGGATGTTGAGACTGACTCTGACAAAGACAATCCAATCTGGCTGGCATGCCCACTTTTTTAAGAAACAGGAAAGCAAAAAGAACCCAAGACCTTGCAGAAGCCAAAGGCGCAGAAGAAGATGAAGGCCACAAAGACTCAAGCTGAGACAGTGCTAAACAAAGATGACTTTGACATGATGGCAGAAAGGGTCTCCGAGCAGATGCAGGAGCTCATGACTGACAAAGATAAAAGGGATCAGCTCATCCAGGATGATCTGCAAAAGACCAGGCTCACACTGCAAGGCCTTATGAAGAAAATGGACAAGGTTCAAAAGAGCATAACCTTGCCGCGCGAAGCAGGAGCTGAAGGGAGGTCGGCAGGAACCTCGCAGCAAACACCGCCATAGCTAGCCATAACAATGCCATCAAAGACTAGGATTGTCCATGTGGACCCATTGGCTATTGCATTACCAATGACAGAACAGGTTGCCCTGGACACAAAGGGAGTCGAGTGGGTAGAGCTGACTTGGTCAAAATTCCCTTACCAGGCTTGCACTTTATCCACACGCATATAGTCATAGGAAGCTCGTGTTGCACATAGACATGCAGCTGCGTGATGAACAGGACCGCTAGAAACAATTGGAGAATACCATATCCACTATTGCCCAAGATATTGAAGGTATAGAACTCCAGGATGATCCTATAGACATAGTTATAAGGATCGGCGACAAGGTTAGATCTTTGAAGGAGGAGATGTAGGATAAGGACATCCTCCATGAGTTCAATCTCACTGCATTGAAAGAGAAACTAAATAAGAAGATGCCATTAACTGAGCAGCAGTTAAGAGAGCAAGTAGTTAATGCTGCCACACAGAGCATAACGAGTGAGATGGCCAACTGCCAAGATCTCTTGGAAAAAGTTTCAAAGGCATTCATTGCCCTTGAAGAGGATCAGGGGATACTGCAAGTAAAGACCGCAGTAAGAGAAAAGCAGACCGTCCTAGAGAAGTTGGATGCAAAGCTCAAGGCTCTGCCACCTAGGGAGATGTTGTCCAGGTATAAGGAAGTATCAAGCTTGAAGAAGAAAGTCCAGGCATTAAGAGAGAGAGAGACTGAGATGGATAATCAGTCACAGTAACTCTTGGAGGATGCTACAGCAGTGTCGTAGAAGATAGAAGACAAGTTGAAGGAACTGCGCGACAACCAGGAGAAGGTACTGGGACAGATTGGAGAAGAGATAACTCCGGCACTGCTTGAAACAGTACAGCAAGTTGAACAGGATACCAGAGAAGCAGTGGCAAAGTTGCTCGGTGGATATAACAAGTTTGCGGCCAAGTTAGTTCGACCGGTCGCGGAGCAGAGTGAGACAACCAAAGTAGCAAGTGGCTCGGGGACGAGCCACATGTAAGTGTTAGGGGCATGTTGGGCCCAAGTCAAGACAAAGTTTTGGTAACACATTTTTTTATAAGCAGGGAAAGCTGAGCCTAGCGCAGCTCAGAAATATAATTTTGTCTAACTATTGAGGGTGCTGCGAAGCTATGCGCAGCATTCGACTTTTGGAAGCACTGCGAAGACCAGCACTGTGAAGAAGCAGTGCTGCAAAGTAGTCAGGACACTTGGAGCGAGCAAAGCAGAGTGTTGGACAAGGATCAAGTGTAGGTATCGGATGGACCAGTAGTGGTCTAATTTTGGAAAGATGCTCCATAAGTGTCGAGCGATGGGCATGAGAAAATTAGGAAGGTGGCCAATGCACGAGTTTTTTGGGCGAAACCATTATAGATGAACGGTTCAGTGAAAGAGATCTATTGGCACGCATGTGACAGGGAGGCCGATAGAGACAAAATAAAGACGTGGATAACCGCCATGATGAAGCAGACGTTACCATATGCCAGCAAGTCGGCTGAGGGAAACAGATGCATTTTTGTAAACCCTAAGGGTTTTTGGGTTTAGGTCTTCGACTTTGTAAAGACATGACCTTAGAGGCATGATCTATTTAAGAAGACAATTTTGTATGGGATGGGGTTACTATGTGGTTACGTTTTGGGATTACTATGTGGTTATGTTTGGGATTACTTTTGTTTTTGTAGTGTAAAATCTCTTTTGAGCTAAGAAGATTGTAAAGGCTCTATAGCCGTGTGCGCAGAGACCTATCTGAGAGGAAGGAAAGTCTACAGCTCATTGCGTAGACTAAGAACGGTTGTCCCCATCCCTTTAAAAGAAATATATTACCAACCGTTCTTGTGGACGTAGCTTCCCACCTGGGGGAGTGAACCACATTAAATATCGTGTTGTGTGATTGTGTTTTATGAATGAATGTTGAACTGTATTTCCTGTAAATGAATGTCTAGATGTTTCCTTGCATGCTGTTATGAGAGAAATTTGATATGAATTTGCCTTCAGAAGAAGTATGGAAATGATAGGTTAGGTTCTGCATGAACAGATGAACGATTAACATTTAGTGTTGTGCTTGAAGATAGCGGATCAATCATTTAATTAGACACTTTCTTATACGCAATATACGAATGCTTAATAGTTGGATTGTATAGTCATATACGTTCAAATCACAACACCCTAGCTTACCGACTGAATGTTAGAAAAATAGTTGGTTAAGTGGCTGAACGAGTGGATGAGTGATATTTGTTTCAGAGCCTTAAGTGTTCAAGATAATTCAAGTATAGAATAAAGCATTGTTCACAGCTTCAGGAGAAGTCCCGCCATAGAAGAGTATAGTGGTGTGGACCACAGCATTGCCCATCACTGTGCAGTCTCACCTCGCAGCACATATCCTCTGTTGTGTTGTGCAGTACATCCGGCCAAGCAACTTATCACTTACTGTGGAAATATGATTCTGCAGTACCTCATAGATACACCTCGGGTGAGGCTTCAACCTGCTCGTAGGTTGTTGCCGAAAGGGTTGGTGCGAAGGGGTTTTGTTGGTCAAGGGGAAACCACAAATAACCAAGGTCTTATAGAAAACATTTGGGTCAGTTATAGCCAACATTTCATTCCCTCAATGTCCACCACCATTCGTGGAACTCTCCCAATTGGTGTCACCTTAGTGTGATTAGCTAACGGAGCTGTACATGAGACCAGCTCAATGGGGGGATCCCCATCTTCTACCAAGCCTACTTGGTCAAGATGTTGACATCCGAACCAAGGTCCAGAATAACCAAATCAACATCATAGTCACCGATTTGAATGTTCATCCACATCTCCTTACCTGTATTCCGTCATTATAGGTAATTAACTGCAAGCTCTTATTGATCCTGTGCTGGTCGTCGCAATAAAGCTTCAATCGCAGCAAGAGCATCAGGATCTCTTGCCAGAGACAAACAATGGTCCAAAAATGCGTGAAGTGTGCTAGACCACTATGACAGTCTGGCCTCTAAAGTAGCATCAAAAGTGGAGGGCATTTCATACACAACAGCCTTACCTCGGTCACTTTCTAGTGCATGTCGTGCTTGAAGAAACTTCTCCCGCTTTGCATCAATGTCAAATGATACCTTCTTTTGTTCAGCTAACCAGATCATTGAGCTATCCTCTCTAGTTGTCTTTCCTCCATTAGTGACCATAACAATAGAAGCATCTATTTTCTCACCCTGGGTCTAGTTCAGCAGTGGAATCCTAGGTGGGTTCACATTCTGATTTTGATTAGGCCGCATATTCTAGTTCTACACTGGTTGTTGCACTTGGCTCTGGGCAGGCTGTTGTGCCTGGGGTTGGTTCTGCAAATAGGGAGTGTTTCCTGCATGCCATCGCGCAATCAATTCTGGACAATTCTCAATAGTGTGATCATTCACAAAATAGAACGTACACTGGTTCTGCAGTAATGGACAGTCACGCTGGTAGTGTCCCCATACCGCATAGTGATAGCATTGAATAGGTCTGTGACCACCTCGTCCTCCTCCATGACTAAATCCTCCACCATATCCTCCCTGGTATCCTCCCAGGAATCCTCCCTACTATTGGTACTGTGGTTGGTTGAACTGTTGCTGCATTGGTGTTGGTTGCATTCCTTGCCCTTGCTATGCATACTGCAGTTGTTGTACAAACTGTGACTACTGTGGAGCCATCTGCATTGGAGCATATTGTGGCATTAACTACGGCAGTTGTTGCTGCTGTGGTACAAACTACATCTGTGGTTGAGGTAGCGGCTGGGCTACCTGCGGTTGTAGTTGTTGTATGGCACATTGGTCATCCTTTACATAGAATGCATCACGCATTCTCTCTTGTAGCAACCCATATCCACAGAAATCCTTGTCATCGTGATCCATCAATTTGCAAAATGTACAATAAAGATTCCTTGGGGTTGTGACCATTTTCTGCATATATGGGAAGTTATCATGGCTGTGCCCATATATATGGAAGATGCGACACCACGGCATGCTACCACCATTCAATGGATTGGGCGCTCCTGAAACCAAATAATTGTGGAAATCCTAGCAATTGTCCTTCGTATGCCTTTCTCCTCGACATCGTGTGCACCATACTTCTTTACGCTGCTCCTTGCCCTTCTTCAAATCTTGCAGCTATATAGTCAAGTTAGCGAACTGTGTCTGTATCTGCGACATCCATGCTGCATTTTATCCAATCGACGATGCCTCCAATCACATTGCAATCTCCAAAGCTTCACTAGGCATCAAGATGTTTTGTTGAATCAATGGTAGCCGAATATGTGGTAGCAGTGCTGCGATGAACCACTCTTTATGTTGGACGACGCTCGTATCGAAACTAACCCTTGCCATCAATGTCTTGAATCGCTGGTCGAAATCCCACACCGTCTCATTGGTATACTGCTTAATTTCTTTTAATTCCGTAATATATTGAGCCTCATACTTGGGATTAATGAATTCGATAATCATCCCATCCCGAATCTCATCCAGTGACTTATCTGGGGCTTCTATAGGAACTAGAAAAAAATTCATAAACCAATCGAATGCACGACCTCCCAGGGTCGTTGCTAACTGTCCTTTCTTAGCAGCATCATCAATGACCTATTTTACAGTCCAGACTGCTTCACACAAAAACCAATACTGTTCTGGGTTGTCCATCGCACTCCCATGGAACAACAGTTACTTAGCATCATCACCTGCCATTCTGGGCTTCCTTCCTCCTTTCGTTGTACTACTAGTGATTAAATTCTACGGTATTGATGACCTTGGTGGTGTCGAAGTGGTATTTCTTTCTATCTGAGAGATAGTGAGTAGAGGTGTGGGTACGTTGGTGCTGGGGTTTGATCCTGCCTCTATCCTAGGTGTAGCCTGTTCATCCTTTTCAGGACTGTGAGGTCGCTTCATCCTATGTGTTCTTCCTTCACGGCCTTGCTGTTCAATTGCAGCAGGACCTTCTCCCGTCCTCTACCTCTTTTCCTGTCAGAACCTCGCTCCTCCCATCGTAATACCACCTTCTTCCTCGGCTTCACTCACAATCTCATCCTGACCATCCTGACCATTCTTGGATCTCCAGTTTTGTCAGGTGCCACAACATATCCTCCTTTGTTAAATTTTGAGCATTAATTCACAATACTCTAGGATCTTTACTAAGAGAATAACATATACAGTATATCAATGCATGACAATCACAATAAGTATTACAAGCATCACAAGAATCAAAAGCATAAGAGACAAGAGACACAGAGTTTCCGTGGGGAAAACCCTAAGGTGAAAAACCCCACAACTTCCTCAGAGATAGAGAGAGCAATGTCTCAACCAAAGTACAACCAAAATACACTAAGATAGTCTCCTAGTAGCATATGATCTTCCTCCTCACTAGTGCGCCACTTTCTGAGTGAGAGAGATGTACTTTTCCAAATGATCTAAATAGAGATCACCTGATCTCTTATTTATACTAATCTGTTTTCCCAGTGACCTTATGGGGCCACTTGTCTAGGTACATCCACATTATAATATATATAATTCAGGGCCGACCCCACATGGTGGTCTAATAACCCATCGGCAAGTACACACACTTGCGACACTTGTCAATCCACATGACGACACTTCCTTATAGAGGAATAACACATCTCTAATAAAAGTACAATAAATATATATGAAATACATAGATGAAATACATTCCGAAGTTACATATACATCAACACTCCCTCTTAACTAGGAAGGTATTTCTTGACACAGATCTGCTAGACAAGTCTTCTTCTCGGGATCATCATCATCGATGCATCGTCATCATCATCGTCACTGCTACTGCTATCTCAACCAATCTCTGACTCTACTCGTCATAGGAAGTTCTACAGAGCCAGTCCTTTTTCATACTAGATGTAGGCCCACTACCTGCAGGTCTTCGTTATCACTGGCCATACTATGGAATCCTCAGGACTTATTACGTGCGTGACAAAACCTTGAAAGAGCATCCCAAGCTGTTATGAGCACACTGCTCTACCTGTAGGATCTCCCAGGGCCATATTATATGTGACCTCACCACAAAACCTCGCAAGAGCATCCCAGGCTGTTACGAGCACGCAGCTCTACCTATAGGATCTCTGAGGGATAGATTATATGTGCTCACCACAAAACCTCGCAAGAGCATCCCAGGCTGTTACGAGCATGCAGCTCTACCTATAGGATCTCCCAGGGA
The DNA here is from genome assembly GCA_027924585.1 of Larix kaempferi. NCBI lineage: Eukaryota > Viridiplantae > Streptophyta > Pinopsida > Pinales > Pinaceae > Larix > Larix kaempferi. Next base: position 14,239,037 of record BSBM01000047.1, on the reverse strand, counting down.
CAGATTATATGTGGTCATGGAAAAACCTCGCAAGAGCATCCCAGGACTTATTATGGGCACACAGCCCAACCTATCAGATCTCCCAGGGAAAGATTATATGCCATAGGGCAAAACCTGGAAAGAGCATCTGCCAGATATCCCAGGGCACGAATTACATGCCATAGGAAAAACCTCGAAAGACTATCTGCAGATCTCCCAGGGCCAAATTATATCTCCTTCCAGAGAAAAATCTCGAAAGAGCATTTGTCAGATATCCCAGGGCACGAATTACATGCCATAGGTAAAACCTCAAAAGACTATCTGCAAATCTCCCAGGGCCAAATTATATGCTCATCTACACAACCTGATCCACGACCATAAAGTATCAACCTGATACTCACCATACATCATCCTGATGTACACATGATCATCCTGATCATCATCACTGCAACATCCTGAAGCTCGTCATCCACGATCATCCTCATCATATAATGCATCTACCTGATGCATACCAAGTATCTACCTGATACATATTATCATATATGATCCACCTGATCATACAATGTATCCACCTGATACAAATACAAATACATGATACATATCACCATACATGATCCACTTGATCATACAATGTATCCACCTGATACATATACAGATACATGGTCCAAGCATCCAACATGATGCATACAAAATACATACAAATGATCCCACTGATCATATCCAGCATCCAACATGATGCGTACATACATATACATATAAATTATCCAACTGATCATATCCAGCATCCAACATGATGCATACATATAAAAATGATCCAACTAATCATACAAGGCAGAAACCAGAACATCATCCTGATGTCATCACCCAACGCTTACATCCACAGCCATGTGAAGGATCCTCCTTCCAACATGCTTGGAATGGCTTCAGCAAATGTGTCCATGACTTCTTCCTTGAAGTGTCCTCGATCTGAAGAACACCAAGCCTCTCCCTGAAGTACTCGAACTTCACGCTGGCTAGTGGCTTCATCAGCACATCTGCAATCTGCTCGTCCGTCGCAACATACAGGAGCTTCACAGCTCCTCTCTCCACCATATCCCTGATATAGTGATATTTGATCTCTATGTGTTTCGACCTGTCATGAAACACTGGGTTCTCGGACAGCTTCACACAACTCTGGTTATCACAAAAGATACCCGTAGCATCCAACGGGAGATCCAATAACTCACACAGTAGCTTCCGTAGCCATACTGCCTCACAACTAGCTGAACAGGCTGCAACATACTATGCCTCAGATATACTCAGTGCTACGCAGGACTGCTTCCTGCTAAACCAAGAGATCACACTTGATACCATACTGAAGCAGCATCCAGATGTGCTATTCCTATCTCCAGCACTGTCGGTCCAATCTGAATCAACATAGCCCTGCAGGTTAAACTTTTGATTCACTTCATACTTGAGTCCATAATCCACTATACCCTTCAGGTACCTCAGAACATGCTTTACAGCAACTACATGAACACTCCTCGGACCTGTCAGGAACTGACTCAATGTGTTCATAGCAAAGCAAATGTCTGGTCTCGTGTTCGTCAGGTACATCAAGGACCCAATCATCTGACGATACATAGAGACATCAACCGGCTCAGATGAAGCATCACATAGAAGCTTTAGATTCGATGCCATAGGTGTGGCCATGGCCTTGCAATCCATCATCACAAATCTCTTCAGGATATCTACTGTGTACTTCCCTTGACCAAGAAAGATCCCACCTGCACTCTGCCACACCTCCATACCTAGGAAATAGTGCATCATTCCCAAATCTTTCATATCAAGTTCAGCAGCAAGCTTCCTCTTATTATCTGCAATCAATCTGTCATCTCCTGTTACAAATAAGTCATCCACATACAGGAGTACAATCACAGGATTCCCTTCCTCAACCTTGTAGTAAAGGTTGGAATCCGATTTACTCTTGGTAAAGCCCAAACTAGATAGGAAACTGTCCATCCTACCATACCAAGTTCTGGGAGCTTGTTTCAAGCCATACAAGGCTTTCTTCAATTTGCATACATATGACTCCCTATCATGTATTTCAAAACTGAGTGGCTGCTCCACATATACTTCCTCTTCAACTACACCATTCAAGGAAGCAGTCTTGACATCCATCTGGTGTATTTTCAATTTCATTGCTGCAGCCAGGACAAGTACTGTTCTGATGGAAGTATACCTGGCTACAGCTGCAATAGTTTCTTCATAATCTATTCCCTCTTTCTGAGAGAAGCCACGAGCTACGAATCTTGCCTTGTATTTCTCTACACTACCATCTGCAGCATGCTTGATTTTGAAGATCCATTTAGAAGTCACAACAGACTTCTCTGTAGGTCTTGGAACAACATCCCAAACATCATTCTTCATTATTGATTGGTATTCCTAAACCATGGCATCCTTCCATTCTTTCTTTTCCGCTGCTTCTTCATAACTGGAAGGCTCTTTGTTCATAATGTCATAGAGTAAAGCAACATAGCTAGTATGTGATCTGGTTCTCTTCTTCGCTCCGTGTTCTTCTTCTGGAATGCCAAATCTTTCTGCATATTGAATGAGCTCTCTAGCCCATGCGGGTTTCCTTTTGTGAGAGTTATCCTCATGGAATGGATCTACAGGTTCTTGCGGATCTTCAAACTCACGAACAACTTCTAGAACTACTTCACTCATGGTAGTGTCTTGAAATCTAGTTTCCTTAGGTTCTTCATAAACCTTGATAAGTGCCTTTCTTGATTTGATGAATGTTGAGTTTTCATCAAATGTTACATCCCTGTTGACATCAATCTTCTTGAACCCTGGAAAGTATATTCTGTAAGCCTTCGAGCTTTGACTGTAACCCACAAAGATACCCTTCTTTCCTGAATGATCTAATTTAGTCCTCTTTTCCTTTGGGACATGAGTGTATACTAGACAACGAAATATTCTGAGATGGTTGACTTCAGGTTTCTTACCAGAAAAGACCTCTTCTGGTGTCTTGTTGTCCAATATCTTGTGGGGTGTTCTGTTTTGCACATATATAGCTGTTCTAGTTGCTTCTGCCCATAGATGCATAGGTAGATCCTGGTCATGCAACATTTCCCTTGCTTCTTCCATGATAGTTCTGTTCTTCCTTTCTGCAACTCCATTTTGTTGAGGATTATAAGGAGTAGTCAACTCCCTCTTAATACCTGAATCACTACAAAGCTTCATGAAGTCACTTGAGGTGAATTCTCCGCCATTGTCGGATCTGAATGTTTTGATTTTCTTGTCAGATTGATTCTCCATCAAGGTTTTGAACTCCTTGAACTTATCAAGCACCTAATCTTTATTCTTAAAGAAGTATACCCAAGTCTTCCTGGAGAAGTCATCAATAAATGAGACATAATAAACATACCCACTTAGAGAACTGGATGACATAGGACCACATACATCTGAGTGGATGATCTCCAGGATATCTTTTGCCTTGCTTTCACTGCTTGGGAAAGCCTTCTTAATGTTATTACCTTTTGCACATCCTTTGCAAACACCTTCATATTTGGTCTTGATTTCAGGAAGACCCTCTACTGCCTTGCTTGCAATTGGAAGTGCCCTATAGTGCATATGAGCAAGTATTCTATGCCAAATTTCAGTTGGTTCCATGGATTCATGGATCATGGCATGTTCAGGTTGACCCTTCAATTTATAAAAACCTCCCTCTTGCTCTCCAATCACTACTGCATCATTGATTGTTTTACCCTTTGGCCACATTAGGACTTGACCATCCACAAATGAAACCCTCATACCTTTTGCATCCAATGCAGAGATGGAGAGTAAGTTCTTCTTGAGCCCAGGTACATAAAGGACTTCTTTCATCTTCAAAGATTTTCCAGAATCTAGGTTGTAGGAGGCTTCATCACTTCCTTTGATTGGGTATTGATAATCATCCCCAAGTTTCACCTTATGGGGTGATTCATGTTCAGATAGATTCACAAAAGATTACTTAAACCCAGTCATGTGTTTGTAAGCTCCACTATCAATCAACCAATCATTAAAACCATGGGATATGGTACCTGTGAGAGCAGAGATTAGAACATACTCTTCTTCACTTGATGAGTGAACATCACTATCATCACTTTCTTCCCTAGCTTTCTTCTTTGGAGGTTTATCAGCCTCGGCAGCATGAGCATGAAAATCTGTTTTGCTGCCCTTCTTCTTCTTGCTGGAGTTGTTGTTATTATCCCTTTTGTTCTTGGGACAATCTGAAGCAAAGTGACCCTTCTCATTGCATGTGAAGCATCTTAGATCCTTCTTATTCTTTTGATAGGATCTCTTGTGGCGAGAGTGCTCCTTCTTGGGCATGCTTCTTTTGGTGTGATCTGCAAGAGCTTGATCTTCACCTCCCATCTTTTCCTCATAAGCTATAAGTCTAGCTTCTTCTTGAGAGCATTCTTCCCGCAATCTGTTGAAGGAGATCAACTTCTTCCTTGCACAAATTCCTTGAATAAAGGAATCCCATGACCTGGGTAGGCCATTTAGAGTGGTCATCACCACTTCACCATTATCCACCATTTCATCCACTTCTTCTAGTTGTTCCTTGATCTGGGAGACCCTTGAAAAATAAGATTGAATGGTTTCTCCATTCTAAAACTTTACTCCTTTCAATTGGTTCCACAAGGTCATCTTTCGATTTATGTTCTTCCCTTGAAATAGCTTGGTCAAAGAGTCAAACATCTCCTTGGGTGTCTTAAGAGAATACACATGGGGTATGAGATGGTCTTTGATATAATCAACAATGATTCTCTTTGCCTTGACCAAGTTATTCTTATGCAATACCTTGGCCTCTTCATCCTCTGGGATAGGGATGTCTTCTTTTATATATGAGTCCAACTCATTCTCTTCCAGGATTAACCCAATCCTATACTTCCAGGCTTAGAAGTTATCAACCCCTTCAAGCTTATCCTCAAGCTTGATGGGGAGAGACACCTTAAAGAGTACTTCAAATGGAAATAGAAAAGATTTTGGTCTTACCACTTGAAATGCTGAAAACTGGATCTCGTCGTGGATTAGGGTTTGTCGGAAAACCCTAAAAATTAAAAATGTGAATTTCAAATTTTGGAGAGGATAGAAAGATGCGCTTTGATGAGCTGATCATCTTGGTGCATTCAGACTTTGAGATCAGTAAAGTTTTACCCTTCAGATTTGACTTTTTGTCCTCTCGGGTTCACTAGGAAGAGCCGTGAATTAGGGTTTGAGTTTCCCGGAGATCTACCTAGTCAAAAATCTCCATCCAAAGCTGTAAACTTCAATTTTTGCAAGGAGCTTCCAGCTGTGTCTTCAGATTCTAGAAATTCCTATTTTGTGGAAACCCTAATTTTTAGGGCCAAATCTGAAAATGCTCAAAATTGAATTCTAATTGGAGAGATAGATGCGCCTTGATAAGTAGAGTGAATCTACTATACTGGTTTTCCAAAATCTGTGGAGAGAAATCCAATAAACAAGAAACACAAGTTTCCGTCACTGCAAAATGTCTTCTTCTTAGGTTAGCTTTGATACCATGTTAAATTTTGAGCATTAATTCACAATACTCTATGATCTTTAGTGAGAGAATAACATATATAGTATATCAATGCATGACAATCACAATAATTATGACAAGCATCACAAGAATCAAAAGCATAAGAGACAAGAGACACAGAGTTTCCGTGGGGAAAACCCTAAGGTGAAAAACCCCACAACTTCCTCAGAGATAGAGAGAGCCATGGCTCAACCAAAGTACAACCAAAATACACTGAGATAGTCTCCTAGTAGCATATGATCCTCCTCCTCATTAGTGCGCCACTTTCAGAGTGAGAGAGATGTACTTTTCTAAATGATCTAAATAGAGATCACCTGATCTCTTATTTATACTAATCTGTTTGCCCAGTGACCTTATGGGGCCGACTTGTCTAGCTAGGTACATCCACATTATAATATATATAATTCAGGGTCGACCCCACATGGTGGTCTAATAACCCATCGGCAAGTACACACACTTGCGATACTTGTCAATCCACATGACGACACTTCCTTATAGAGGAATAACACATCTCTAATAAGGGTACAATAAATATATATGAAATACATAGATGAAATACATTCTGAAGTTACATATACATCAACGTCCTTTAACTTCGCACATGGTCCCGGCAACAGAACCATTTGTTGATTCAAACCCGGTCAACAAGGGTTTGCATCACTGTCGACACCAACCCACCTCGATCTCCCTGAGCACCGACCCGGACAGGTTTTACCCCACCCAGTAACACCTGCAGAGCAAATGAGGTCTCACCCGAGGCGATCGACAGAGAGTGGAAAAAACCATGTTTCTGTCGAATGAAGGAGGATGTTGCAGCATTTTCTTACTTAACTTATTTATCACAACATTCAAAACAGATCTATGCTTTCAAGACTAACATCATTTGCATTCATAGCATTATTCAACAGAAACAATCATCACGACAAGCATAACATTGAAGTATTAACTGCAGTAAGAAATCATCACAACATGTATTAACAGAGAAAGCACACAAGGAATTTCACCAAACAGTTCCGTCATGTCATATTACTTCAGAAAAACCTGGATACAACATCTCTGGAAAACCAAATCTCATATCTCACATATAGACTCAGCTTTAGAGTTCCCCCAAAATGTTATCCAACACATATGACTCTTTGATTATAAATAGGCTTTTGCCTTTACAATGCGTGTCCACTTACCAACAACTTCCTAACTAACTCCTGGACAAATGACCAAAGTCTAAATGACACAGTCCAAATGACCCAAAACCTGTCTACTGCGGTACAAACAACTCAAATTTACATCTCATGTGGTCCAATGACCAAAAAACCCTCCTATTGCAGTACAAACGACTCAAAAAATACATAAAATAGTATATTCCTCTACCTTCCGCTACCTCTTCTGACGTGTCGCAGCATCGGCGATGCTGCGATTCTACCTTAAAAAAACACATGCTAACACTTAGCGAGTACCACTTTGAACTAAAACACATTAAAGGAAAGGAAAACAAGATTTTCGACGCCTTGAACCAACGAGTACATATGATTTACGAGGTAACAGTGAGTCAAACCCACTCAGACTTGCACAACAGGATTCAAACGACAAGTAAGAGTGATCGTTACTACACGTAAATCCTTGCAAAGATCCAGGAGGACAAATGATTTCAACAACAAAAGGAATATAATATAGACGAGTCGGGACTACTATGGTCGAAAGAGAGACTTTACGTCCTAGAGGGTGGAGACATTAGATCAAACATCCTCATTGAATTTCATCAGAAACCCTATTCAGGGCATCCCGGATATCAAAAGATGATATCAGCAGTAAAGAAGCATTTCTTTTGGCCTAAGTTGAAAGATGACATCGCCTTGTTCATCGCGAAGTGTTAGGAGTGCCAACTGGTCAAAGAGGAACACCAAAACCCCTCCAACTTACTACAACCTTTTATGATTCCAGAATGGAAGTGGGAGGTAATAAGTATGGAATTCATTACAGGCTTACCCAAGAGTAAGAGATAGAACAATTCCATATTTGTAGTGGTCGACAAGCTATCTAAAGCAGCCCATTTTATACCAATAAAATCCACCTACAAAGGAGTACACATCGCAGACATCTTCTTAAAGTAGATCTTTCGATTGCATGGGATACCCAAGGCAATCATTTCTGATCGAGATACGAAGTTCACTAGCAACTTCTGGAGAGCATTGTTCTCCGGATTGGAGACACAATTACATTCAGTACCGCATACCATCCCCAAACTGATGGACAAATGGAATGAGTAAACCAAATCCTTGAGGACATGCTGAGAATGTATGTCATGAACAACCCCAGAAAGTGGGAGGACTGTATGCACCTCGCAGAGTTTTCTTACAACAACGGTTATCAAACCTCGGCCAAAATGATCCCTTTCGAGGTACTCTATGGCAGGAAATGTCAAACACCCGTAACTTGGGATAGTCCAGTAAACAGACTTATGTTAGGACCCGACCTATTGAAAGACTTGGAATAGCTAGTCTCCAAGGTACAATTAAACTTGAAAGAAGCACAAGACCACCAAAAGAGTTATGCAGACAAGAAAAGAAAAGACAAAGACTACCAAGTCGGTGAACATGGGTTTCAAAAAATAAAGGCAAAACGAATCTCCTTGAGCTTAGGACATTTCGGAAAACTAGCCCCCAGGTTTTGTGGACCTTTTGAGATACTGGCCAAGAATGTCCCAGTAGCATATGAGTTAGCCTTACCAGCTCATGTAAAATTTCATAATGTTTTTCATGCTTCACTATTAAAGAAATATGTATATGATACTAAACATGTTATTGATTGGTCCTTGCTACAGGTGGAGACCGAAGGGGAGTTCATGTCGGAACCACTCCACATCCTAGATAAAAGAGAAGTGCAACTTAAGAGGAGAACCATCACTCACCTGAAAGTGCAATGAAGGGACTTCGGATGAGAGGAGGCTACTTGGGAGAATGAGACAACCATGAAAGAGGCATACCCCGCCTTGTTTCATGAACTCATTCCTAGTCCCTAGAAACACTGAGATGGTGTTGTTTCTAAGTGGGGAGGGATTTAATATCCCAAATTTTGTACTAACTATTTCAGATGATATATTGGGCCGCGGCCCCAACACATATGATTGATATTTTAGTATTGGGCATAAGCCCTAGAACACATGATTTATTCTTTTATATATATATTGACATATTGGGCATGGACCCTAACTGACGTCTTTATTGAGTATGTACTAGGTGAGGAGGCCCTAATGTTTTGATTATGTTTTTTAGCATATGATGTGGGTACAAGCCCTAATATACTGAGATGATCTTTTTGTTACTTACTGTGCAGAGCTATGATTTACATGATTGACTTATGTGGTGTGTTGAGAGTGGACTTGGAAACACACAGATGACCTACATACTAGGCATAAGCCCCAATGTACCTAGAAGAATGATTATGTACTGGGAGTAAGCCCTAATGTACATTGAGTGTTGGGTATAAGCCCTGGAGCACTCCAAGCTTGATAAACGAATATCGGATCCGAGGCCACTTAAATATTCTAGATGTGCCTCACAACCACATTCTAGTACTAGTGTTGAGTAGAAGGCTTTGGAATTGCACTAGCATAATGCCCAGTGAGAGTGTTGAGAGAAAAGATCTGAAGAGCACTCGGGGTTACTAGATCTCAAAAGTGTTGAGTCGATAAGACTCTGAATAGCACTTCTATTTTTCATCACATTTATTCAAATTGGTTAAATGAATATTTTTCTATCTATCATCAAGTACTGCGAGAACTACCATGTTAAACAAGGGAATCCAACATGCAAGAGAGAAACCTAGAGGTGCCTAGCCAAGCTTACCAAAAGACCGTCCAAAGAATTGGACCTTGTCCTTAATGAATAAAAGAAGTATCATGTGAAGATACATAATTAAAATAAAAGATAATTACCATAACCTAAACTATGGATTCACTAAGAGTAGTATTATATGGATAACATGCTTAAAGGTCTCAAGGTTACATATTATTATTGAAAGCTTTAATAATAATGATGTTATTATTTATTTATAAAATATAATTATTGCATATAGTTTATTAATAGTGGCTGCAACATAATTAATATTAAGGTAGGAAATATAAGTATTATTATTATTATAAAAAGGTTTATTTAAAATCACTTCGATTTAAAACAAATGAAAAGTCCTAGTTCAATAAAGGACTAGATATTTTAGTAATAATATCTTTTAAATATTAATTATTTAATTTAAAGAAACTAAATAATTATTCAAACAACCATAATTCAAGACTCCCCTACATAAAGAGGGCAGATCCCAAGAATGGGGGATCATGATCTTTTTCATTATCATTCTCTTTTGGTAATCAAAGAGAATTTTGTGCTCCAAGAGTTGAAGCAGCCCAATATAACTTTTCCAGATCTGAACCAGCAGTGAACCTAAGGCCTCTATCTCTTATTGCATGTTGGAACCATCTCGGGGGGATCCAGTTAGAACTAGGAATGGTCTAAGGGTCATGGTATCCCCAAATTTATCCAGCTAAGGAATCATTCTAATAGGTCAGCTAAATCTCATAAGTTTCTACACTAATTATTGTTTGCATGTGGAGGCTTTTACAGAAGAGGAGCAAGCGACGAGGAAACCAGGTATGAATTATTAAAATTCCCATTTCAAGTTATAATAGAAACTAGGCATTTAGCATAAATTTGATATTACAACACTGTTTTGTTTTCCTAAAACTCGTTTAAATATTAGTTTTCTCATAGGACAAGGGCCTTTGAGGCATGGGTCCTTGGGTTTTAATATAGGAACAACACCGTTTAACCATAACCTTACTAACTTAGAATTTTGATTTAAAAACTAGTCGGAAGTCTAGCAGGTCTAGCCTAGCTAGCCTGTGATAGACATCCATGTAAATCGATAACCTAAACATCTATTCTTCATTATTTTAGGCAACTGAGATCTCTTCTTCATGTCAGCATTATTGATTTAAATAACATTCATTTTCTGGAATAGTATATGGTGTTTTTGTTTTAATCATTGTTTAGCTAGGGTTATACTTTTTTTGTTACATTTACGTTGCTGGTCAAAATCATTTTAGCTTTTCAGTGGACAGAGTATATCCCTATTCCTCTTTTATTCTTCAATTATAAACTAAAACCAAGACTAGCAAAGTATCGAACCAGGTATTGAAACCCTCATAGACTCTTAAACATCAGGGAAAATCGCAAGGCTTAGATCTGCTACGATATCCACTTCTGGCCAGTCAGAAATCAACCAAAATGTTTTAACACAGGCTTCATGATATAGTATCGTGGTCATTCCTATCATTTCTTTAAACACTGAATCACAGATTAAATAAACATTCCTATGTTTTCAAACCATAGTTTTGTAAACCACAAATTGCTACCATTTATATATTTCAAAATAAGCAAACAAACTGGAAACAAAACTTCTATATGACTATAGATACCAGAACCAAGAAGAAAGGAAAACCAAAAGAAACGCGGGCTTAGATAGCACAGCACACATTTATACATTTTCAACCCAGAAACCCTGACAGGCATCCTTTACATCTCTAGGATCGAATACCACAACCAAACAAAATTTCTACTTATCATTTAATACATTCTTTTAGCATACCAAGAAGCAGGTCAAGTGGTCGATTCCCATTAATCAATTCCACAAAACCCTTGGTATCCCAAAAATGCCCAAAGCATAGTATTAAGGCACAAATGCCTCTTCTCAAACAAACGAATAAACAACAGCTAGGGTTACGTATTATCATTTAAAACAATGGAGTATTTTACAAAGCCATTTTTCAAACCATTCCCTGGCTAACAAAATGATTGAATTCCCTCACAAAAGAAATGGATAGACACAGGTTGAGATATCAAGTCTCGGGAGCAGCTTAAATGACCAAACTATGTAAATGAACAAGATATCAGATAGACGCACCATTGGCGTCAACAATTACATGGTTTCCATTTAAAAACACCAATCGACTACCTTCAGGATAAAGCCACAACAGTGAATGTAGAGATTAAATAAACATTACTATTCTTACTCCATAGGAAAACGCAGAGGTTAAGCAAATATGTGAATCATACATAGAAATACGCAAAGTTACAACACACTTTACATATCATCAATACCTGTTCAATATTCATTAGAAAACGTAGGCATGTACTTCTTATCGAAACCCAAGTCCACAATGTGGTTACATTCTTTCTCGATCCATTAGAAAACGTAGACCACTGTGTTTACTCTCCAAAGCCCCAATATTATACATAAGAGTATGTGTTACCCATTATAGAATCCCGTGAGAGCTTATGGTCCAAACGCCACATCCAAACTAAAACCCCCAAGGTTTCCCGAGACTTTAGAAATAATATATTTAAAAAATGGTCCAGCCAACGACGACCACCCAGGAACTCCAAACGTGTTGCAGTGAACCCAAACCGGGCTTCACGAAGTTCCTCATAAACAACTACAAATAGTACCACTCCATATATGCGAGAGGAAGGGATAAGGGTTGGTAATCCCTGAACTTACCACTTGCATTGCCAACGTAGTCGAGAGTACTAGCCACTAGTGTTTGTTGTAGAGCTAGATCTTCCAGTCTCATAGATGATATTGTCTTAGCCATGCACCGTAGAGGATAGTACACCCATTCTGTGTTAAATTTTGAGCATTAATTCATTATACTCTAGGATCTTTGCTGAGAGAATAACATCTACAGTATATCAATGCATGACAATCATAATATGACAAGCATCACAAGCATCACAAGAATCAAAAGCATAGAGACAAGAGACACAGAGTTTCCGTGGGGAAAACCCTAAGGTGAAAAACCCCACAACTTCCTCAGAGATAGAGAGAGCAATGGCTCAACCAAAATAAAACCAAATAACACAGAGATAGTCTCCTAGCAGATGATCCTCCTCCTCCTCACAAGTGCGCCACTTTCCAGAGAGAGAGTGAGTTACTTTTTCGAGTAAGTAAAATAGAGATCTCCTATCTCTATTTATACTTACCTTTTTGCCCAGTGACCTACTAGGGCCGACTTGTCTACTTAGATACATCCACATTATATTATATATAATTCTGGGCCGACCCCAAATGGTGGTCTAATAACCCATCGGCAAGTACACACACTTGCGACACTTGTCAATCCACATGACGACACTTCCTTATAGAGGAATGACACATCTCTTATAAGGGTACAATAAATATATATAAAATATACAGATGAAATACATTCCGAAGTTACATATACATCAACACTCCCTCTTAACTAGGAAGGTATTTCTCGACACAGATCTGCTAGACATGTCTTCTTCTCTGGATCATTGTCATCGATGCATCGTCATCATCATCGTCACTTCTGCTGCTATCTCAACCAATCTCTAACTCTACTCGTCATAGGAAGTTCTACAGAGCCAGTCCTTTTTCATACTGGATGTAGGCCCGCCATCTGCAGGTCTTCATCATCACTGGCCATACTGTGGAATCCTCAGGACTCATTACGTGCGTCAGAAAACCTGGCTGCAGCATCCCAGGCTATTACGAGCACACAGCTCTACCTGTAGGATCTCCCAGGAGCACATTACATGTGACCCATCACAAAACCTGGCTGAAGCATCCCAGGCTGTTACGAGCACACGGCTCTACCTATCGGATCTCCCAGGAGCACATTACATGTGATCTCACCACAAAACCTGGCTGAAGCATTTGAGGCCTTTTTCATCCTGTCCAGATCTCCCAGGAGCAAATTACATGTGGTCATGGCAAAACCTGGCTGAAGCATCTGAGGCCTTTTTCATCCTATCTAGATCTCCCAGGAGCAAATTATATTCCATAGGACAAAACCTCGCAAGAGCATCTCAGGATGTTACGGGTACACAAATCCGACCTGAAATCTCCCAGGGCACAAATTACATGTCCTCCCAAGCAAAACCTCGCAAGAGCATTTTCCAGATGTCCCAGGGCACCGAATTACATGCCATAGGCAAAACCTCGAAAGACCATCTGCAAATCTCCCAAGGCACAAATTACATGCTTTCCTGCACAACCTGATCCACGGCCACAAAGTATCATATGATACTCATCAAACATCATCCTGATGTACACATGATCATCCTGATCATCATCACTGCAACATCCTGCTGCATGTCATCTGGAGAAGCTCGTCATCCACGATCATCCATGTATCCACCTGACACATACATAGATACATGATCCACACAATGTATCCATCAACATACATGATCCACCTGATCATACAAAGATACATGATCCACACAATGTATCCATCAGCATACATGATCCACCTGATCATACAAAGATACATGATCCACACAATGTATCCATCAGCATACATGATCTACCTGATCATACAAAGATACATGATCCACACAATGTATCCATCAGCATACATGATCTACCTGATCATACAAAGATACATGATCCACACAATGTATCCATCAGCATCCAACATGATGCGTTCATACAAAATAGATACACATGATCCATCCGATCATATCCAGCATCAAACATGATGCATATACAAAATACATACACATGATCCAACCGATCATATCCAGTATCCAACATGATGCATATACAAAATACATACACATGATCCAACCGATCATATCCAGCATCCAACATGATGCATTCATACATACATATAATGATCCAACTGATCATATCCAGCATCCAACATGATGCATACACAAAATACATATAATGATCCAACTGATCATATCCAAGCAGAAACCAAAACATCCTCCCGATGTTCATCATTCAGCGCTTACATCCACAACCATGTGAAGGATCCCCCTTCCAACATGCTTGGAATGGCTTCAGCAAATGTGTTCATCACTTCTTCCTCGAAGTGTCCTCGATCTGAAGCACGCCAAGCCTCTCTCTGAAGTACTCGAACTTCACCCTGGCTAGTGGCTTCGTCAGCACATCTACAATCTGCTCGTCCGTCGCAACATACAGGAGCTTCACAGCTCCTCTCTGCACCATATCCATGATATAGTGATATTTGATCTCTATGTGTTTCGACCTGCAGGAAACACTGGGTTCTTGGATAGCTTCACACAACTCTGGTTATCACAGAAGATACCAGTAGCATCCAGCGGGAGATCAAATAACTCAGACAGTAGCTTCCGTAGCCATACTGCCTCACAACTAGCTGAACAGGATGCAACATACTCAGCCTCTGCTGTACTCAGTGCTACGCAGGACTGCTTCCTACTAAACCAAGAGATCACACCTGATCCCATATTGAAGCAACACCCAGATGTGCTCTTCCTATCTGCAGCACTGCCATCCCAATCTGAATCAACATAACCCTGTAGGTTAAACTTTTGATTTGCTTCATACTTGAGCCCATAATCCACTGTACCCTTCAGGTACCTCAGAACATGCTTTACAGCAACCAGGTGAACACTCCTCGGATCTGTCAAGAACTGGCTCAATGTGTTCACAGCAAAGCAAATGTCCGGTCTCGTGTTTGTCAGGTACATCAAGGACCCAATCATCTGACGATACATAGAGACATCAACTGGCCCAGATGAAGTATCACATAGAAGCTTCAGATTCGATGCCATAGGTGTGGCCATGGCCTTGCAATCCATCATCCCAAATCTCTTCAGGATATTTACTGTGTACTTCCCTTGACCAAGGAAGATCCCACCTGCATTCTGCCACACCTCCATACCTAGGAAATAGTGCATCATTCCCAAATCTTTCATATCGAATTCAGCGGCAAGCTTCCTTTTAGTATATGCAATCAGTCTGTCATCTCCTGTTACAAATAAGTCATCCACATACAGGAGTAGAATCATAGGATTCCCTTCCTCAACCTTGTAGTAAAGGTTGGAATCCGCTTTACTCTTGGTAAGGCCCAAACTAGATAGGAAACTATCCATTCTACCATACCAAGTTCTGGGAGCTTGCTTCAAGCCATACAAGGCTTTCTTCAGTCTGCACACATATGACTCCCTGTCATGTATTTCAAAACCAAGTGGTTGTTCCACATATACTTCCTCTTCAACTATACCATTCAGGAAAGCGGTCTTGACATCCATCTGGTGTATTTTCCATTTCATAGCTGCAGCCAGGGCAAGTACTGTTCTGATGGAAGTATACCTAGCTACAGGTGCAAAAGTTTCTTCATAATCTATTCCCTCTTTCTGAGAGAATCCACGAGCTATGAATCTTGCTTTGTATTTCTCCACACTGCCATCTGCAGCATGTTTGATTTTGAAGATCCATTTAGAAGTCACAACAGACTTCTCTTTAGGTCTTGGGACAACATCCCAAACATCATTCTTCATTATTGATTGGTATTCCTCAACCATGGCATCCTTCCATTCTTTCTTTTCTGCTGCTTCTTCATAACTGGAAGGTTCTTTGTTCATAATGTCACAGAGTAAAGCAACATAGTTGGTTTGTGATCTGGTTCTTTTCTTTGCTCTGTGTTCTTCTTCTGGAATGCCAAATCTTTCTGCATCTTGAATGAGCTCTCTAGCCCATACAGGTTTCCTCTTGTGAGAGTTATCCTCACGGGGTGGATCTATAGGTTCTTGTGGATCTTCAAACTCACGAACAGCTTCTAGAACTGCTTCAGTCATGGGAGTGTCCTGAAATCTTGTTTCCTTAGGTTCTTCATAAACTTCAGTAGGTGCCTTCCTTGATTTGATGAATGCTGAGTTTTCATCAAATGTTACATCCCTGCTGACATCAATCTTCTTGAACCCTGGAAAGTATATTCTGTAAGCCTTCGAGCTTTCACTGTATCCCACAAAAATACCCTTCTTTCCTGAAGGATCTAGTTTAGTCCTCTTTTCCTTTGGGACATGAGTGTATACTGGACATCCAAATATTCTGAGATGACTGACTTTAGGTTTCTTACCAGAAAAGACCTCTTCTGGTGTCTTGTTGTCCAATATCTTGTGGGGTGTTCTGTTCTGCACATATACAGCTGTTCTAGCTGCTTCTGCCCATAGATGCATAGGAAGATCCTGGTCATGCAACATTGCCCTTGCTGCTTCCATGATAGTTCTGTTATTCCTTTCTCCAACACCATTCTGTTGAGGATTATAAGGAGCAGTCAACTCCCTCTTAATCCCTGAATCACTGCAAAGCTTCTTGAAGTCACTTGAGGTGAATTCTCCACCATTGTCAGATCTGAATGTTTTGATCTTCTTGTCAGTTTGATTCTCCATCAAGGTTTTGAATTCCTTGAATTTATCAAGCACCTCATCTTTGCCCTTCAAGAAGTATACCCAAGTCTTCCTGGAGAAGTCATCAATAAATGAGACATAGTAAGCATACCCACTTAGGGAACTAGATGACATAGGACCACATACATCTGAGTGGATGATTTCCAGGATGTCTTTTGCCTTGCTTTCACTGCTTGGAAAAGCCTTCTTAATATTCTTACCTTTTGCACATCCTTTGCAAACACCTTCATTTTTGGTCTTGATTTCAGGAAGACCCTCTACTGCCTTGCTTGCAATTGGAAGTGCTCTATAGTGCATGTGAGCAAGTCTTCTATGCCAAAGTTCACTTGGCTCCATGGATTCATGCACCATGGCATGTTCAAGTTGTCCCTTCAATTTATACAAGCCTCCCTCTTGCTCTCCAATTACTACTGCATCATCTATGGTCTTTCCCTTTGGCCACATTAGGACTTGGCCATCCACAAATGCAACCCTCATACCTTTTGCATCTAATGCAGAAATGGAGAGTAAGTTCTTCTTGAGCCCAGGTACATAAAGTACTTCCTTCATCTTCAGAGATTTTCCAGAATCTAGGTTGTAGGAGGCTTCACCACTTCCTTTGATTGGGTATTGATAATCATCCCCAAGTTTCACCTTATGGGGTGATTCATGTTCAGATAGGTTCACAAAAGATTCTTTGAACCCAGTCATGTGTTTGGAAGCCCCACTATCAATCAACCAATCATTACAACCATGGGAGATGGTACCTGTGAGAGCAGAGATCAGAACATACTCTTCTTCACTTGATGAGTCATCATTACTATCACTTTCTGCCCTAGCCTTCTTCTTTGGAGGTTCATCATCTTCGGCAGCATGAGCATGAAACCTTCTTTTGCCACCCTTCTTCTTCTTATTTGAGATGTTGTTGTCCTTCTTGTTCTTGGGACAATTTATGGCAATATGTCCTTTCTCATTACAGTTGAAGCATACTCTTCTTTCTTTGAATTGATGTGAAGATCTCTTGGAGTGAGATGGCTCTTTCTTAAACTTTCCTTTCCTGGTGTGGGCTGCAAGAGCTTGATCTTCACCTCCCATCTTTTCTTCACAAGCTATAAGTCTAGCTTCTTCTTGAGAGCATTCTTCCCGAAGTCTACTGAAGGAGATCAACTTCTTCCTTGCACAAATTCCTTGAATAAAGGAATCCCATGACCTGGGTAGGCCATTTAGAGTGGTCATCACCACTTCACCATTCTCCACCATTTCATCTACTGCTTCTAATTGTTCCTTGATCTGGGAGACCCTTGAAAAATAAGATTGAATGGTTTCTCCATTCTGAAACTTCACTACTTTCAATTGGTTCCGCAGGGTCATCTTCCGATTTATGTTCTTTCCTTCAAATAGCTTGGTCAAAGATTCAAACATCTCCTTGGGTGTCTTAAGAGAAGACACATGGGGTATGAGATGGTCTTTGATAGAATCAGCAATGATTCTCTTTACCTTGACCAAGTTCTTCTTGTGTAATGCCTTGGCTTCTTCATCCTCTGGGATAGGGATGTCTTCTTTCACATATGAGTCCAACTCATTCTCTTCTAGGATTAACCCAATCCTATACTTCCAAGCTCGGAAGTTATCAGCCCCTTCAAGCTTATCCTCAAGCTTAGTGTGGAAAGACATCTTTAAAAGTACTTCAAATGGAAATAGAAAATATTTAGGACTTACCACTTGAAGTGCTGAAAACTGGATCTCGTCCCGTATTAGGGTTTGTCAGAGAAACCCTAAAAATTCAAAATGTGAATTTCAAAATTCCAAAAGGATAGAAAGATGCGCCTTGGAGAGCTGATCAGCCTAGTACATTCAGAATTTGAGATCAGCAAAGTCTTGCCCTTCAAAATTGCCTTTTTGTCCTCCCAGGTTCACTGGGGAGAGCCCTGAATTAGGGTTTGAGTTTCCCGGAGATCTACCCAGCCAAAAATATCGATCCAAAGCTCTAACCTTCGATTTTTACAAGGAGCTTCCAGCTGTGCCTTCAGTTTCCAGAATTTCCTATTTTTGTGGAAACCCTAATTTTTAGGGCCAAATCTGAAAAATGCTCAGAACTGAATTCTGATTGGACAGATAGATGCGCCTTGATGAGTAGATCCAATCTACTATACTGAATTGCAAACATTGTGGAGAGAAACCCAATAAACAAGGAACATAAGCTTCCGTTACTGCAAAATGTCTTCTTCTCAGGAAAGCTCTGATACCATGTTAAATTTTGAGCATTAATTCATTATACTCTAGGATCTTTGCTGAGAGAATAACATCTACAGTATATCAATGCATGACAATCATAATATGACAAGCATCACAAGCATCACAAGAATCAAAAGCATAGAGACAAGAGACATAGAGTTTCCGTGGGGAAAACCCTAAGGTGAAAAACCCCACAACTTCCTCATAGATAGAGAGAGCAATAGCTCAACCAAAATACAACCAAATAACACAGAGATAGTCTCCTAGAAGATGATCCTCCTCCTCCTCACAAGTGCGCCACTTTCCAGAGAGAGAGTGAGTTACTTTTCCGAGTAAGTAAAATAGAGATCTCCTATCTCTATTTATACTTACCTTTTTGCCCAGTGACCTACTAGGGCCGACTTGTCTACTTAGATACATCCACATTATATTATATATAATTCCGGGCCGACCCCAAATGGTGGTCTAATAACCCATCGGCAAGTACACACACTTGCGACACTTGTCAATCCACATGACGACACTTCCTTATAGAGGAATGACACATCTCTTATAAGGGTACAATAAATATATATAAAATATACAGATGAAATACATTCCGAAGTTACATATACATCAACATTATGCATTTTTAGGGGTTCAGGGCAACGCCCCCAAGAAACATTTTGGGGCTATTTTCGCCAGCTGTTTTGCGGGCCCATGGTTTTGGGTAATCCGTCGTATTTTCCCATTGTATTTCCCCTATAAAAGAAATACATTGTAATATGGCTAGGGCATGATGTACTAGATTTTATGCATTGTAAGTATCTCTAAGATCAGGAGAGAGACTGTGAGATAGTGAAGAGGAAGTGCAGCGGCCGTGCTGCAAGTTGTATCCCTTCACCTTGCTGGACGGTAATAATAATAAGGACTGGAAAATTCAGTGTGGACATAGCCCAAGTTGGGGTGAACCACGATATATCTGTGTCTCTCTTGTAATCTGTGTGTGATTATATTTGCATTTTAGTTTATTGTTATTGCTCTGTGATCCTGTTTTTCTAACAATTGGTATCAGAGCCAAAGGTCTATTTGGCAGATAAACCCGCAGGAAGCTAGGGTTTCTAGTTCGAGTGGGAGCAATGGTGAAAGAAGGAAATTTTAAGGTCGAGAAGTTTAATGGCCAAAACTTCAAGTTATGGAAGATGCAAATGGAGGACTATTTGTACCAGAAGGATCTATTCCTACCATTGGGAGGAAGAGTAAAGCAGCCGGTGGCCATGAAGGACGAAGAATGGGAGGTTCTTGAAAGAACGGCTCTGGGAACAATACGGCGAAGCCTGGCTTCGTCGGTGGCTTTCAATATCTCAAAATAAACAACAACGGAGGGTTTGATGAGTGCACTGGGTAAGCTATATGAAAAACCCTCTGCCTCCAACAAGGTATTTCTAATGAAGCGTTTATTTAATATGAAGATGTCTGTAGGTGGATCTGTTACTGATCATTTAAATGAGTTTAATATGGTTATAAATAAGCTAAGTTATGTAAGTGTGAACTTTAATGATGAGGTTAGGGCTCTTTTAATATTTTGTTCATTGCCAGAAAGATGGAATAGCTTGGTCATGGCTGTAAGTAACTCTGTCTTTGGTTCAAACACCTTGAAATTTAATGATGTTATTGGTGTTATTCTTAGCGAGGAAATGCGAAGAAAAAACACAGATGAGACATCAGGTAATGCGTTGACCATGGAGAGTAGGGGAAGACAAAAGGAGAGAGGAAAGAGCCAAGGTAATCATGGCAAGTCTAAAACGGGCAGATCCAAGTCCAGACTAGGAAAAATAGAGTGCTACAATTGTGGAAAGAAAGGACATCTGACGAAAGATTGCAAATCTCTAAAGAAAAAAGGAGATGCACAGAAGGAAACTACCTAGAAAGAAAATGTAGCAGGTGATGTGTTACAAGATGCTTTGATTCTTGCATTAGATAATACTAGTGATTATTGGGTAGTAGATTCAGGAGCTTCATGTCATGCTACACCCCATAGGAAATACTTTCATGAGTATGTTCCTGGCGATTTTGGACATGTTTTATTGGGTGATGATGAGCTATGTAAAATTGTTGGAATGGGTAAGGTATGGATAAAAGTTAAGAATGGAAGTGACTGGCTGTTGAAAGATGTTAGGAATATTTTTGCTTTGAAAAGAAATCTGATCTCAACAGGGCAGTTGGGAGATGGCAGCTGTCTATCTACATTTGGAGAAAAGTGGTGGAAGATCACTAAAGGATCAATGGTGATAGAAAAATGAGATAGGATAGGTACATTGTATTTATGTCCTCTTAATACTGACCATTCTATCTCTTTAGCTTCCAAAGGACATATATAGCATTGTGGCATCATAGGCTTGGCCACATGAGTGAGAAGGGGATGCAGATTCTCCACTCAAGGAAGTTGCTTTCAGATTTGAAGCAGGTAAGTTTGGAATTCTGTGAAAACTGTGTTTATGGAAAACATAAGAGAGTTAGATTTCTCAGGGTTGGGAAATAGAAGAAGAATGAAAAGTTGGAGCTAGTACATACAGATGTATGGGGACCGGCTCAGGTACAATCTCTTGGTGGCTCTCATTATTATGTTACATTTATTGATGATGCAACTAGGAAAACTTGGGTTTATTGCATTAGACATAAATCTGATGTGTTTGCTACTTTTAAGAAGTGGAAATCTTTGGTTGAGAATGAGACAGGGAAAAGGTTGAAGTGTCTCATATCTGATAATGGAGGTGAGTACTGCGGCAATGAGTTTGATAGTTACTATTCATACCATGGGATTCGTAGAGAGAAGATAGTCCCAGGAACACCACAATAAAATGGTGTGTCAGAAAGGATGAACGGAATGATCATGGAGTGTGCCAGGTGTATGAGACTGCATGTAGGGTTTCCCTTACAGTTTTGGGTGGATGCTGTAAATACTGTTGTTTATTTAATAAACAGAGGACCTTCAAGTGATTTGGATGGTGGTATTCCAGAGGAGGCATGGATAGATAAAAAGGTAAACTACTCATGTCTGAGAACGTTTGGTTGTGAAGCATTTGTCCATATTGATAAAGAAAATAGAAGAAAGCTTGAAGCTAAATCCAAGAAATGTACCTTTATTGGATATGTGGTTGATGAATTTGGTTATTGCTTATGGGATTATGAAAATAACAAAATCATCAGGAGTAGAGATGTGATATTCAATGAAAAGGTCATGTATAAAGATCAGTTGCAAGGAAAGAAACAGGAAAAGGAAACCACAGAGTACACAGTACTTGATGAAATTCAAGAAAATGAAGTTCCAAAGGTGCAAGAAAATCAAGAACAACAACAAGTACTTGAAACTCCTGCAACTACCAGAAGATCTACTAGGTTAAGTAGACTCCCTGAACGATACTCTCCTTCAATGTATTATTTGTTGATGACTGATGTTGGTGAACCAGAATGTTATGAATAAGCAATGAAGGTGGAAACTAGAAAAAAGTGTGAGCAAGGCATGAATGAGGAGATGGACTCATTGGTAGGAAACCAGACTTGGGATTTGGTTCAGTTTCCTCCTGGTAAAAGAGCATTGCAGAACAAATGGATTTACAGGTTGAAGGAAGAAGAAGGAGGTAAGAAGCGGTACAAGGACAGACTTGTTGTAAAGGGGTTTGCGCAGAAGAAAGGTATTTATTTTGATGAAATATTTTCTCCTGTTGTTAAGATGACTTCAATTAGGACTATCTTAAGTCTACTAGCAGTAGAAGATTTGCATCTTGAACAGTTAGATGTAAAAACAACGTTTCACCATGGGGATTTGGAGGAAGAGATATATATGCAGCAGCCACAAGGGTATGAGGTCAAAGGTGAGGAGAACTTGGTATGTAGGCTGAAAAAGAGATTGTATGGATTGAAGCAAGCTCCAAGGTAGTGGTATTTAAAATTTGACAGGTTTATGACAGAACAAGGTTATAGTAGATGTCTTTTTGACCACTGTGTTTATTTCAAGAAGCTAGACAATGAAAGATATATTATCTTCTTATTGTATGTGGATGCCATGCTTGTTGGAGGGTCTAACATGCAGGATATAAATGTACTCAAAAGGAAGCTAGCTAATTCATTTGCGATGAAGGATTTGGGTGTTGCGAAGCAAATCCTTGGTATGAGAATAACAAGAGATAGGAAAAATCACAAATTGACATTGTCTCAAGGTTAGTACATACAAAAGGTGTTGGAGAGGTTCAGAATGCAAAACCAGTTCGTACACCTTTGGCCAGCCATTTCAGTCTAAGTAAGGAAATGTGTCCCAAGACACAGGAAGAGACATATTACATGTCCAAGATTCCCTATCAATCAGCAGTTGGCAGCTTGATGTATGCCATGGTGTGCACAAGACCCGATATTGCACATGTAGTGGGAGTTGTGAGCAGATATATGAACAATCTAGGTAAAGAATATTGGAGGGCGGTATAGTGGATTCTCAGGTATTTGAGAGGTACCACCACTTAGGAATTATGTTTTGGACGTTCAGACACTATTCTACAGGGATATGTTGATGCAGATATGGCAGGTGATAAGGATATTAGGAGGAGCACCATAGGGTATGTGTTTACTATAGGTGGAACAACAGTAAGCTGGATTTCAAAACTGCAGAAGGTTGTTTCACTTTCAACAACGGAAGCAGAGTATGTTGCTATTACAGAGGCTAGTAAAGAGATGATTTGGTCGCAAAGGTTTATGGAGGAAGTGGGTAAGAAGCAGAAGGATAGCAAGTTGTATAGTGATAGCCAGAGTGTCATTCATCTTACAAAGAAATCAGCATTCCATTCCAGGACTAAACATATACAACTCAAGTACCATTTCATACACTGAACTAGCCATATATAGCTCAAGTACCATATACAGCTCTGTTCTAGAAGATGAACTATTGAAGCTGGAAAAGATACATACTAGCCAGAATCCTGTAGACATGTTCACAAAGGTAGTGACCCGAGAGAAACTGAGTTCTTGCTTGGTTTCGGTCGGCCTTCTATCATGAAGGTGAAGAGGAGAAATTTTTCAAGTCCAAGTCCAGCAAGTGCAGCAGTGGTGGAGTTGCTGTGATCAATGTCCAAGTGGGAGATTGTTGGTTGTGGAGCCAAATCTTCCAGTCTCATAGATGATATTGTCTTAGTCGCGCACCCCAGAGGACTGTACACCCATTTTGCATGTTTAGGGGTTTGGGGCAACGCCCCCAAGTCATGACGGTGTGCGGGCGGAGCCCCCGCGAACGGGGGTTAGGGGGCAGCGCCCCCGAGAAAAAATTTTGGGGCTGTTTTCGGCAGTTGTTTTGCAGGCCCATGGTTTTGGATAATCTGTGGTATTTTCCCATTGTATTTCCCCTATAAAATAAAGATATTGTAATACGGCTAGGGCATGATGTATTAGGTTTTATGTATTGTAAATATCTCTAAGATCAGGAGAGAGACTGTGAGACAGTGAAGAGGAAGTGCAGCGGTCGTGCTGCAAGTTGTATCTCTTCACCCTGCTGGACGGTAATAATAATAAGAACTGGCAAATTCAGTGTGGACGTAGCCCAAGTTGGGGTGAACCACGATATATCTATGTCTCTCTTGTAATGTGTGTCTGATTATATTTGCGTTTATGTTTATTGTTATTGCTCTGCGATCCTGTTTTTCTAACAACCAGCTAGTAAGCCACGCAAGGCGGAAAGCCACCAAACACCTGCCAAGCCAACAAATGACACGAAGTTAAACCTTGATATTTTTAACAAGTGCTAGTTAAAATGTAGCAGAAAACATAATATGGAGAAAAATAGCCATTACTTGGACAAGGTCGATATTTTTCTTCAAATGGTGCGCTGACCATGAGTATAGCTCAGGTCAAGGCACGGAAAACTTGCAGGCGCAATGAGGGTCTACCCAAAACCAAATGAAATGAAGAACAAACGTTTGCAAGGGGAAAAACCCTGTATTGAAAACCCCCCTTTCCAGCCAGTCACCACAATCAAGTCACCATCCTTTGTGTGGTAGTTAATGCTCCACTTAATACCATTTATTAAGTTTAATATTTATTCAAGCATTATAGTGGGGAGTTGTATAGATGTCAATGAGATGGTAGCATCAAGTATTTCTTTATCCCAAGGTTCTTCTTAAAGCCTTATCCTTTACACTTTAAACTTGTGAACACTTCTAGTACCTGGTGATAGGATTACTCATAGGAGGAACCCATCTTAAAGGTACCTGCATGCACACATGGAATGATCCATTAGCAATTTGCTAAGTAAGACAGGAATCCAAAGACTTACCCTTACCTCTTGGCAGCACTATCGGGGTAGGTTTCTTCATGGAACACCAGGTTCCTCTCATAGGCCTCGAACTTTAATAAACCAAGGCCATCATGCTTGAAGAGATATTTAGACATTACAAACTCAAACATACACATGAAAACTCAGAAGCAAGGGCAGGACCTTAGGTGCATTCTTTAAACATGCCTTAAGATTTCATATACATCAAACTAACTAATAGTATTGCTTCCGCATAATTAAATTAATGAAAAACAACTACACTCAATTAAATTTTCCATTTAGATGAGACAACTTGACAGTGCTGAAGTTAATTTAGAATTCATCATCTGTTTAGGCATGGTAAACAGTAAAGAGAAAATTTTTAAATTTTATTGGTTTTAGGGACATTACGTAACAGTTTGTGCTCAATAGAAAACACAGGCGATGTAACCAAGTAACATTAATATCAATCCAAACCCCCAAATACACAAACATAGACAATATTTTTCCCATTAGAAAACTTTAAACATTTTGGCTTAGCCATTTAGGCAAACTATTGTGTCAAACATGAAACCATCACGGGTTATCTCTAGCTCAAACAAATTTATATGTTCATCTCCCTCCCAAAGTTCTTGGTCAAGCCAAAGGATCCCCTATGGAGACATCAAATAATTTACACTGAGCCAAGGGGGCATCAGTAAGTTGGATTCACAAAGAAACTAAAACTCTTCCCCATAGTGGCGAGAGGAAGGGGCGAAGGTTGGAAAGACCTGGACTTCCAATCTTTTATGCTACCACTCAGTCCAATTACCAGTTACCAGCAACACCCAACACTGAGCACCATGATCTTCTACCTGCCATTAAAACCACAAAACCAAACCATAAGTCAAAGTGCTGGAAAGAAATGAAAGCATATAAGCTAGATGTGTGAAATCTTCAAACAATAAGAGATTTACCTATTGGTGAGCTGCCTTCATGTTCCCTTCCCTCAAAACAAAGACAACAAGGGGCACTGACCATGAGTGTAGCTCGGGTCAGAGCCCTCTCCATACTAGCGCAGCCAGGAGACCACAAAAATGACTAAAATGTGAAAGTGAACAACAGGGTAAACCCTAGTGACCAGTTGGCCGATGGCCATGTGAACTTCACATGTTACATTTATTACTCCAACCACTTTCCTGTTAAATTTTGAGCATTAATTCACAATACTCTAGGATCTTCACTGAGAGAATAAAATATACAATATATCAATGCATAACAATCACAATAACCATGACAAGCATCACAAGAATCAAAAGCATGAGAGACAAGAGACACAGAGTTTCCGTGGGGAAAACCCTAAGGTGAAAAACCCCACAACTTCCTCAGAGATAGAGAGAGAAATGGCTCAACCAAATTACAACCAAAATACACTGAGATAGTCTCCTGGTAGCAGATGATCCTCCTCCTCACTAGTGCGCCACTTTCTAAGTGAGAGAAGTGTGACTTTCTGAATGATCAAAATAGAGATCTCCCGATCTCTATTTATACTAACCTGTTTTCCCAGTTACACTATGGGGCCGACTTGTCTATCTAGATACATCCACAATATAATATATATTTCAGGGCCGACCCCACACATGGTGGTCTAATAACCCATTGGCAAGTATACACACTTGCGACACTTGTCAATCCACATGACGACACCTCCTTATAGAGGAATAACACATCTCTTATAAGGGTACAATAAATATATATATGAAATACATTCTGAAGTTACATATACATCAACACTCCCTCTTAACTAGGATGGTATTTCTTGACACAGTTCTGCTAAACAAGTCTTCTTCTCGGGATCATTGTCATCGATGCATCGTCATCATCATCGTCACTCCTGCTGCTATCTCAACCAATCTCTCACTCTACTTGTCATAGGAAGTTCTACAGAGCCAGTCCTTTTTCATACTGGATGTAGGCCCACCACCTGCAGGTCTTCATCATCATTGGCCATGCTGTGGAATCCTCAGGACTTATTACATGCGTCACAAAACCTGGCTGTAGCATCCCAGGCTATTACGAGCACACAACTCTACCTGTCGGATCTCCCAGGAGCACATTACATGTGACCCATCACAAAACCTGGTTGAAGCATCCCAGGCTGTTACGAGCACACAGCTCTACCTGTCGGATCTCCCAGGAGCACATTACATGTGATCTCACCACAAAAATTGGTTGAAGCATCTGAGGCCCTTTTCATCCTGTCTAGATCTCCCAGGAGCAAATTACATGTGGTCCACCACAAAACCTAGCTGAAGCATCTGAGGCCTTTTTCATCTTGTCCAGATCTCCCAGGAGAAAATTACATGTGGTCATGGCAAAACCTAGTTGAAGCATCTGAGGCCTTTTTCATCCTGTCCAGATCTCCCGGGAGCAAATTACATGCCATAGGACAAAACCTCGCAAGAGCATCTCAGGATGTTATGGGTACACAACTCTGACTTGAAGATCTCCTAGGGCAAAAATTACATGTCCTCCCAGAGCAATGTCTCAAAAGAGCATCCTAGGCTATTATGGGTACGCAACTATGAACTATAGGATCTCCCAGACATGCTCATCTACACAACCTAATCCACAGCCACAAAGTATCATCTGATACTCACCATACATCATCCTGATGTACACATGATCATCTTGATCATCATCACTGCAACATCCTACTGCATGTCATCTGGAGAAGCTCGTCATCCACGATCACCCTGATCATAAAATGCATCCATCTGATGCACACCAAGTATCTACCTGATACATATCCTCATACATAGTGTATCAACCTGATACATAGATACATGATCCACACAATGTATCCATGAAAATAAATGATCTACCTTATCATACCTGATACATATCAACATACATGATCGAACTGATCATACAAAGCAGAAACTAGAACATCATCCTAATGCTCATCATCCAGTGCTTTTGTCCACAGCCATGTGAAGGATCCTCCTTCCAACATGCTTGGAATGGCTTTAGCAAATGTGTCCATCACTTCTTCCTCGAAGTGTCCTCGATATGAAGAACACCAAGCCTCTCCCTGAAGTACTCGAACTTCACCCTGGCTAGTGGCTTCATCAGCACATCTGCAATCTACTCGTCCGTCACAACATACAGGAGCTTCACAGCTCCTCTTTGCACCATATCACTGATATAGTGATATTTGATCTCTATGTGTTTCGACCTGTCATGAAACATTGGGTTCTCAGAATGCTTCACACAACTCTGGTTATCGCAAAAGATACCAGTAGCATCCAATGGGATATCAAATAACTCAGACAGTAGCTTCTGTAGCCATACTGCCTCACAACTAGATGAAGAGGATGCAACATACTCTGCCTCAGCTGTACTCATTACTATGCAGGACTGCTTCCTTCTAAACCAAGAGATCAAACCTGATCCCATACTGAAGCAGCATCCAGATGTGTTCTTCCTATCTGCAGCACTGCCAGCCCAATCTGAATCAAGATAACCCTGCAGGTTAAACTTTTGATTTGCTTCATACTTGAGCCCATAATCCACTGTACCCTTTATGTACCTCAGAACATGCTTTACTGCAACTAGGTGAACACTCCTCGGATCCGTCAGGAACTAGCTTAATGTGTTCATAGAAAAGCAAATATCCGGTCTCCTGTTCATCAGGTACATCAAGGACCCAATCATCTGACGATACATAGAGACATCAACCGGCTCAGATGAAGCATCACATAGAAGCTTCAGATTTGATGCCATAGGTGTGGCCATGGCCTTGCATTCCATCATCCTGAATCTCTTCAGGATATCTACTGTGTACTTCCCTTGACCAAGGAAGATCCCACCTGCACTCTACGACACCTCCATACCTAGGAAATAATGCATCATTCCCAAATCTTTCATATCGAACTCAGCAGCAAGCTTCCTCTTAGTATCTGCAATCAATCTGTCATCTCCTGTTACAAATAAGTCATCCACATATAGTAGTAGAATCAAAGGATTCCCTTCTTCAACCTTGTAGTAAAGGTTGGAATCTACTTTACTCTCAGTAAAGCCCAAACTAGATAGGAAACTGTCCATCCTACCATACCAACTTCTGGGAGCTTGTTTCAAGCCATACAAGGCTTTCTTCAATCTACACACATATGACTCCCTGTCATGTATTTCGAAACCGAGTGGCTGCTCCACATATACTTCTTCTTTAACTACACCATTCAAGAAGGCAGTCTTGACATCCATCTGGTGTATTTTCCATTTCATTGTTGCAGCCAGGGCAAGTACTGTTCTGATGGAAGTATACTTGGCTACAGGTGCAAAGGTTTCTTCATAATCTATTCCCTCTTTCTAAGAGAAGCCACGAGATACGAATCTTGCTTTGTATTTCTCTACGCTGCCATCTGCAGCATGCTTGATTTTGTAGATCCATTTGGATGTCACAACAGACTTCTCTTTAGGTCTTGGGACAACATCCCAAACATCATTCTTCATTATTGATTGGTATTCCTCAACCATGGCATCCTTCCATTCTTTCTTTTCCACCGCTTCTTCATAGCTGGAAGGTTCTTTGTTCATAATATCACAGAGTAAGGCAACATAGCTGGTATGTGATCTAGTTCTCTTCTTTGCTCTGTGTTCTTCTTCTGGAATGCCAAATCTTTCTGCATCTTAAATGAGCTCTCTAGCTCATGTAGGTTTCCTCTTGTGAGAGTTATCCTCACGGGGTGGATCTACAGGTTATTGCAGATCTTCAAACTCAGGAACAACTTTTGGAATTGCTTCAGGCATGGTAGTGTCTTGAAATCTAGTTTCCTTAGGTTCTTCATAAACTTCGATAGGTGCCTTCCTTGATGTGATGAATGTTGAGTTTTCATCAAATGTCACATCCCTACTAACATCAATCTTCTTGAACCCACAAAGATACCCTATATTCTGTAAGCCTTCGAGCTTTCACTGTAACCCACAAAGATACCCTTCTTTCTTGAAGGATCTAGTTTGGTCCTCGTTTCCTTTGGGACATGAGTGAATACTAGACAACCAAATATTCTGAGATGGCTGACTTCAGGTTTCTTACCAGAAAATACCTCTTCTGGTTTCTTGTTGTCCAATATCTTGTGGGGTGTTCTTTTCTGCACATATACAGTTGTTCTAGCTGCTTCTTCCCATATATGCATAGGTAGATCCTGGTCATGTAGCATTGCTCTTCCTGCTTCCATGATTGTTTTGTTTTTCCTTTCTGCAACTCCATTCTGTTGTGGATTGTAAGGAGCAGTCAACTCCCTCTTAATCCTTGAATCACTGCAAAGCTTCTTGAAGTCACCTGAGGTGAATTCTCCACCATTGTCGGATCTGAATATTTTGATCTTCTTGTCAGTTTGATTCTCCATCAAGGTTTTGAATTCCTTAAAATTATCAAACACCTCATCTTTGTTCTTCAAGAAGTATACCCAAGTCTTCTTGGAGAAGTCATCAATAAATGAGACATAGTAAACATACCCACTTAGAGAACTGGATGACATAGGACCACATACATCTAAGTGGATGATTTCCAGGATATCCTTTGCCTTGCTTTCACTGCTTGGGAAAGCCTTCTTAATGTTCTTACCTTTTGCACATCCTTTGCAAACACCTTCATGTTTGGCCTTGATTTCAGGAAGACCCTCTACAGCCTTGCTTGCAATTGGAACTGACCTATAGTGCATATGAGCAAATCTTCTATGCCAAAGTTCACTTGGCTCCATGGATTCATGCACCATGGCATGTTTGGGTTGTCCCTTCAATTTATACAAACATCCCTCTTGCTCTCCAATCACTACTGCATCATCTATGGTCTTTCCCTTTGGCCACATTAGGACTTGTCCATCCACAAATGCAACCCTCATACCTTTTGCATCCAATGTAGAGATGGAGAGTAAGTTCTTCTTGAGCCCAGGTACATAAAGGACTTCTTTCATCTTCAAAGATTTTCTAGAATCTAGGTTGTAGGAGGCTTCACCACTTCCTTTGATTGGGTATTGATAATCATCCCCAAGTTTCCTCTTATGGGGTGATTCATGTTCAGATAGGTTCACAAAAGATTCCTTAAACCCAGTCATGTGTTTGGAAGCCCCAATGTCAATTAACCAATCATTACAACCATGGGAGATAGTACCTGTGAGAGAAGAGATCATAACATACTCTTCTTCACTTGATGAGTCATCATTACTATCATCACTTTCTGCCCTAGCTTTTTTCTTGGGTGGTTCATCATCCTCGGCAGCATGAGCATGAAACCTTCTTTTGTTTCCCTTCTTCTTTTTGTTGAAGTTGTTGTTGTCCTTCTTGTTCTTGGGACAATTTATGGCAATATGTCCTTTCTCATTACAGGTGAAGCATATTCTTCTTTCTTTGAAGTGATGTGAAGATTTCTTGGAGTGAGCTGGCTCTCTCTTGGACTTCCCTTTCTTTGTGTGATCTCTAAGAGTTTGATATTCATTCACCATCTTTTCTTCTCGTGCCACAAGCCTTGCTTCTTCATGTGAGAATTCTTCCCGTAGTCTACTGAAGGAAATCAACTTCTTTCTTGCACAGATTCCTTGAATGAAGGAGTCCCATGACCTAGGTAAGCCATTCAGAGTGGTCATGACAACTTCACCATTCTCCACCATTTCATGGACTGCTTCTAGTTGTTCCTTAATCTGGGAGACCCTTGAAAAATAAGATTGAATGGTTTCTCCATTATGAAACTTTACTCCTTTCAATTGGTTCCGCAAGGTCATCTTCTGATTTATGTTCTTCCCTTCAAATAGCTTGGTCAAAGAGTCAAACATCTCTTTGCATGTATTTTGAGAAGACACATGGGGTATGAGATGGTCTTTGATAGAATCAGCAATGATTCTCTTTGCCTTGACCAAGTTCTTATTATGCAATACTTTAGCCTCTTCATCCTCTGGGATAGGGATGTCTTCTTTTATATATGATTACAACTCATTCTCTTCCGGGATTAACCCAATCCTATACTTCCAAGCTCGGAATTTATCATCCCCTTCAAGCTTATCCTCAAGCTTGGTGTGGTGAGACATTTTAAAGAGTACTTCAAATGGAAATAGAAAAGGTTTAGGTCTTAACACTTGAAATGCTGAAAACTGGATCTCGTCCTAGATTAGGGTTTGTCGGCAAAACCCTAAAAATTCAAAATGTGAATTTGAACTTTCTAAAAGGATAGAAAGATGTGCCTTGATTAACTGATCAGCCTGGTGTATTCAAAATTTGAGATCAGCAAAGCTTTACCCTTCAGAATTGACTTTTTGTCCTCCCGGGTTCACTGGGAAGAGCCCTGAATTAGGGTTTGAGTTTCCCGGAGATCTACCGAGCCAAAAATCTAGATCCAAAGCTCTAAACTTTGATGTTTGCAAGGAGCTTCAAGCTATGTCTCCAGACTTCATAAATTCCTATTTTTGTGGAAACCGTAATTTTTAGGGCCAAATTTGAAAATGCTCATAATTGAATTCTGATTGGACAGATAGATTTTGCTGGATGAGTAGAGTCAATCTACTATACTTCTTTTCCAAAAACTGTGGAGAGAAACCCAATAAACAAGAAACTCAAGTTTTCGTCACTGCAAAATGTCTTCTTCTCACGTTAGCTCTGATACCATGTTATATTTTGAGCATTAATTCACAATACTCTAGGATATTCACTGAGAGAATAACATATATAGTATATCAATGCATAACAATCACAATAAGTATGGCAAGCATCACAAGAATCAAAAGCATGAGAGACAAGAGACACAGAGTTTCTGTGGGGAAAACCCTAATGTGAAAAACTCCACAACTTCCTCAGAGATAGAGAGAGCAATGTCTCAACCAAAGTACAACCAAAATACACTGAGATAGTCTCCTAGTAGCAGATGATCCTCGTCCTCACTAGTGCACCACTTTCTGAGTGAGAGAAGTGTGACTTTCTAAATGATCAAAATAGAGATCTCTCGATCTCTATTTATACTAACCCATTTGCCCAGTTACACTATGGGGCCGACTTGTCTATCTAGATACATCCACGATATAATATATATTTCAGGGCCGACCCCACACATAGTGGTCTAATAACCCATCGGCAAGTATACACACTTGCGACACATGTCAATCCACATGACGACACTTCCTTATAGAGGAATAACACATATCTTATAAGGGTACAATAAATATATATATGAAACACATAGATGAAATACATTCCGAAGTTACATATACATCAACATTTTCTTTTTACATTTAAATAAACTACCCATTTGCTATAGTAATTTCGTGAGAGTAAAATAAGTCATGCCAAATACTATTTACTTGGCTAAAGTGTCATGTCCTCAAATATTTCTATCGTCCATGGGGTAATTTTGGCCTAAGTCACCTAGGCAATAATGATTTAACTAATGAGCAAGTATGGAAACTACCTTATGGAAGATGCCTAAGGTTGTATTTGGGAATTAAATGGACAAGGTTGGAATCCCCATGTAGTTATTAACCCCATGACTAAGTCTAAGTGATTAATTAAATGAGAATTTAATTAATGGAGAAATTTTAAGGAATTTACTATAGTGGTTAATTAATTCTAAATTAATTAATTAAATTCTGAAGCCTGAATTAATTCTAAAAATGGTAATATTTTAATAATAAATGTTGCTAATAAATATTAGCAAGTGGTGATGATGTTCTTAGTAAATTCGAATTGGTGTCAAGAGGATCAATTTTTCCTTAGTGGCAAATCTCAAGAAAGGCAAGGAATCTAAGGGAGGAAAGAAGACAAGGAAAACAAAATGGAAACTGACAAAAGCAAACAAAAAAAATGGCAAAACAAGAAAAGAGGAAAGTAAAGAAAGTGGAAAGATTTCAGAAAGAAAATAGAAACAACCAGAAAAGATACCTAAAGTGCACTTTCCCAAATTCAGTGAAGGAGGTGAAGGAAAGAAAGTTTTGAAAGCTCAGAAGTTGCTATTCGCCTCAAGAAATGAGCCTTCATGTCTTTGGAGTAGAATGGGCAAGTGGATAACCTACTCTCATAGGTCACCAAGCCAAGAACTTGCTCATCACGTCATCATGAAGTTTATAAAAGAATCCAACCAACTCCATTTGACAATTTTTTATCATTTGTAATTTGTGAATGAGAGCTCTAAGGTATGCACAGGTTGAGAGATGTGCCTCAACAATTCCTCTTGGGTGATGTGCCCCAAGGCCTTATTAGTTTCCTATGAGTGTTATGCAGGTCGAGCAAGCAATATTATAACCAATAACATTCAATACAGTTCATCCATGAAAATCTAATGTTAGATTGATGAGGAGGCTACCATTGGAGGTGATTCACAACTAGATTTGGTGGAAGAAGGTTGGTGGAAGAATATAAATATGGATAGATGTTGTTAGTTCCTCCAGTGAATTCTATGAGCTGAAGTTGTAGATATTAGTTGCTTTTATATTCCAGAGTTCAAGATCTAATCGAGTTTCCATTCTTCTCTTATTGCTACTCCTCCAACAACCAGTTTTGAAGGTGATTTCCCTAAAGGAGAGAACTGGTGGATGATGGCACCCATTGAAGACCAACATGTTCAGAATGAAGAAATTTAATCCATCTAATTAGTAGATGGACTGACAATGACCTCTAGTACAGATCCAAAGTAACTTCTTCCTTCTCTTCTATATTCTCTCACTGTTGTAACAAGAAACTAGCCTGTGAGGCACTATCATTTGAAGAGCAAGCAGTAAAATAAGGGAGGAATGTTTTGAAAGAAATATTTTTTGTTTTATGTATGGAACATCTCGTATCAGAGTTGAATAATCATTATAGAAGAGTTTTTGGTTTATAAATGCAATTTATCAATTTAAAATTCAAGACTAGGTAGATTGATGCCAATTCTAGACTAGTTTCACAATTTTCACTGCCAAATCAATTCTAAGCACTATTTTTACATTCTGTCAGTTGGAGCAGGTCCTTAACTTAGTCTAGTATTCAAATCAGTCGTAAAAATTTAGAAGCATTTCAACCATGTCTCGAAAGTTAAGAAAAAAACTAGCTTAGCAATCCCGGGAGAGCCCAAAACCCCAATCCTTTCCGAAGTCTCCAAAGTATGAAAAAATACCTTCCTGAACATAACCAGCACTCATTTGACTGATATAACCTCTCTCATTAATTCCTAGAACCCCCACCTATCTAGTATGCATATGCCAGCTACCCAGGAAGCCTCGAAGTAGGCAATAGACTAACTCTATTGTTGAAAAGTGAAAGGTACTGGTACATGGTGCATAGAACATCACCGATCTTCACCTTTTGACCCGCTTATGCACCTAATGTCATATATTTTTCAGAAATAAATATTCATCTCACCATCCTCATTCCTCACCTCAGTACCCCTCACTTACCTCTTGCACTGTTTGAAGGAATTGACAGAAATTTTACTAGTAAAAATTTATAAAATTTTTGAAGTTGAGTTAATATCTTGGTTGAACTTGCCAAGGATATTACAGTGGTATTAGAGCACTTTCCTCCACCCCTATGGAAATAAAGAATCTCACCGATGGAAGTAAGATTGAAGATCCTCTCATAGATGCAAAATGTGGCTCCTACCAGTCAGTGAAGAAGAAGAATTTTTTTTTGAGCCATATGAAGAGGAGCCTTTAACCCCTGTTGGAAATTTTTATTTGTCGAAAGTTGAATATGATTTCCTTGTTGAACCAATATTTTAAGAGGACATAGGAAATGAAATACCTATGACTAACTGGGATTATGAAGGAATACTCAAAAGAGGGAACCCAAAGAAATCCTATGAGTACTGCATGGAGTACTCTGCTTTGAAGAAAGAGGTTCATAAGTCCCTGACATTTAGAGACTATTGTGATTTAGAGATTCAGAGTTTGTGAAAAGACCCCTACAATAGTGATAAAAAAAGAAGGATTGTACATATGATTGATGGTGTGTGCAAAGAAGTCGAGGCAAGATTTTTACCCCTAGGAGCTAAGATAGAAGGGAGGGATAAAGATGTGTCCTCACAGCCAGGAAAAATCAAGGGAGAAAATAAGATCCACCTAGTTCTTCGGGTGGAGAAGAAGTAGGAAAAAATAAAGATGAAGTTGCATCCCTACATATGGATCCATCCCAATCTCAGCAAAAAGGAATCAAGAAGGAAGATTCAGCAAGGCCATTGGCAGGGCCAAGCATTGGGAGACTGTTTGGTTTTCCTTCAAGAAGGAAGTCCAAGGGTTGTGATCCGAGTACCACACAATGCTGAGAGACATCATGTTTCTTGGAAAGAAATTACCAACAAGACCTTGTGGTTCCTCATTACTCCAAGAAGTGGATGAAGAAGGTCGATGCACAGTAGAAGATCCAACAGTCAAACACTTGATTGTTGGTGATGAGGGAGGTAAAATCACTCTCAATCTTTTAATGGTTGATTTCAAAACAAGTGCAAAAGAAATCGGACAGATTGATGAAGGTGAGACATCTTTTGGATCTGATCCAAAGGAGGAACATAATTCAGATTTACAATCACTCCTTGAGCCTTGCAAGGAAGCATAAATTGAGCACATCTCAGTAGGGTGTGAAGCAGAAAAATGGGTGGACTAACAAGCCATCAAAATTACACCACATAAGGAGGAGAACATGACACCTGGTAAATTAGTAATTTCTTATTTTTATGTGTCATGATGTCACTCTGATGTGGCAGCCACTTCCATTGAAAAGTTCAAAATGGTTGAGCCCCATAGTGATGAGATTCAGAATTCGGGTGTAAAAAATGAAAGAAGTATGAAGGCTAAAACCTTGAGAGAAAATCTTTATGTTGCACCAAGGATGAATGAGCACTTATCTTGTAGCCCAAATTTTGTTTTTGAGGACCTGAAAGATGAATATTTTGCAGCAGCAACATATATATGATATTTCAAAATCCCAAGTGCACTGCATGAAATTGATCTGGTGATGGGAAATGAAGAGGAGGAACATCTGCAAGAACCTCATCTTCTTGTAGGATCTTTAAAGATGGATGAACAGAAGATCCAAGAGGCCCTGAAAATTCTCCATGAAACTCATGCTTCAATGTCAGATTTGTGTTGGGAAGCTGCTTTAATGGAAGACCAATCTTCCTTTGAAACCACGGAGAATATCCAAAAAACAGTGTCCACAATCAAAGGTAATTTCTCACAATTGCTTTCAGATAAAAATTACATGTTTGAGCTTGTTGAGTTATTGCGGGCAGCAACACTGCATGATGAAGAGAATATTAGCATATATAAAAAAGAGAACTACAAGCTCAAAGGTGAGTTGTTGGCCACCCGATATTTTTTGAGATACACTCAAAGTGCCCTCTTAGATTCACAAATGAAGATAGAACAATTCCAACAAGAGTGGAAAGAATTGACCGAACCCACAATTTTTTCTGAGAGTCATCCCTTTTGGGTAAATGACATAAAAATGTCTATGGAGGAACCTCATGAGTGGGTGGACCATCAAGAGCAGTCTGTTCAGTATGTGCTGGAAGAAAGTGCAAAAACATTTGATGAAATGTTTAGAAGCATGGCTCACCACCCTTCATTTTCCATTTCACATTCAGCCACAAATTGTGGAAATGAAAATCGAGTAAAATGATTCTTCCTTTTGGTGTCACGTGATGAGCAGGAGGATCATAAAATCAAGACTGATGACATGTTCCTTAACCCGCAGCAGTGGAGTCATCCCATGCATATGTGTGCATCCACTTTTGACAAGGAGGTATCAGATCCACACTTAATTTCAATGTGTGGGTCATTTGATGGAGTTTTGCACTGTTGGATTAATGGCGGAGAGTTGAGCCATTGGATGAAGCGGGGAACACCTGTGGAGTTCCATAGGGATCATGAGTTCTCCTTATGTGAGGAGGACATGCATATGGATGATCAAATTCCATATGATTCAACATATCAAAGTGCTTGTCGATCCATTGGTTGGATGGGTAGGGGAAACATTGCAGTGAAGACCTTGGAAGGTAAAAGGGTTTCTTGTTTCTGCAATAAATTTTTTTATTATAATTGACATTGTCTTGAATTGTGAGGAGCAACAAAGGTATATTTTGCAGCCATTTGATGTCACTCATCCACATATGGATTGGTTGAAAGATTACCTGACAAACATGAAATATCCTTGCAAAAAATGTTTCTCCTGGCGTTCAAGGGAAGGCAACTAAGCAGGCAAGTTGCCAAGATAGATTAATGGAACATTATACTGGCAGAAGTTGGTCTATGTGGAGGGAATCCACATGCTTGGAGGTCGGGAAAATGCAGTTGATACTTTGGGATCCTGGAATTCATGGGAGTGACAGATTTCCAAAGTTGACAAAAAAAATTTGGTCCTTGTAGGAGAAACAATGGGATCCAAAAATTGTACTCAAGTTATACTAGCTGGGTTGAAATTTTTTTTCATTGTTGGTTAAATTGTAGATATAAATTACAGTGCAGTTTTCCTTCAATTTTTTTTGCGAAGGCCCAAGTTTAATTTTCAGATTGTACAATGGATGGGGACAATTATAATCAGAATGGTGCAGCACAAGCTTAGTGGAATCCCGACATTGCTTGAGGACAAGCAATCTTAGGAAGGGAGGACTGCCATGTGCCCAAATTTTTCTATGGTCCATGGGGTAATTTTGGCCTAAGTCACCTAGGCAATAATTATTTAATTAATGAGCAAGTATGGAAACTACCTTATGGAAGATGCCTAAGGTTGTATTTGGGAATTAAATGGACATGGTGGGCCACCCATGTAGTTCTTAACCCCATGACTGAGTCTAAGTGATTAATTAAATGAGAATTTAATTAATGGGGAAATTTTGAGGCAATTACTATAGTGGTTAATTAATTATGAATTAATTAATTAAATTATGAAGTCTGAATTAATTCTGGAAATGGTAATATTTTAATTATAAATGTTGCTAATAAATATTAGCAAGTGGTGATGATTTTATTAGTGAATTCGAATTGGTGTCAAGAGGATCAATTTTTCCTTAGTGGCAAATCTCAGGAAAGGCAGGGAATCTAAGGGGGGAAAGAAGACAAGGCAAACAAAATGGAAACAGACAAAATCAAACAAAAAAAAATGGCAAAATCAGAAAAGAGGAAAGTAAAGAAAGTGGAAAGATTCAAAAAAGCTTTCAGAAAGAAAATAGCAACAACCAGAAAATCTTCCTAAAGCGCACTTTCCCAAATTCAGTGAAGGAGGTGAAGGAAAGAAAGTTTTGAAAGCTCAGAAGTTGCTATTCTCCTCAAGAAATGCACCCTCATGGCTTTGGAGTAGAATGGGAAAGTGGGTAACCTACTCACATAGGTAACCAGGCCAAGAACTTGATCAGTAGGTCATCATGAATCTTATAAAAGAATCCAACCAACTCCATTTGAAAATTTTTGATCATTTGTAATTTGTGAATGAGAGCTTTGAGCTACTCACAGGTTGAGAGATGTGCCTCAACAATTCCTCTTGGGTGATGTGCCCCAAGGCCCTATGAGCTTCCTATGAGTGTTATGCAGTTCCAGCAAGCAATATTATAGCCAGTAACATTCAGTACAGTTCAGCCATGAATATCTAATGTCATATTGAAGAGGAGGCTATCATTCGAGGAGATTCACAGCTAGATTTGGTGGAAGAAGACTGGTGGAAGAATATAATTATGGAGAGATGTTCTTAGGGCTTCCAGTGAATTATATTAGATGAAGTTATAGATATTAGTCTCTTCTATGTTCTAAGTTTCAATATCAGATCGATTTTCCATTCTTCTCTTACTCCTACTCCTCCCACAGCTAGTTTTGGAGGTGATTTCCCTAAAGGAGAGAACTGGTGGATGATGGCGCCCATTGAAGACTAGCATGTTCATAATGCAGCAAGTTCACCCATATAATCAGTATATGGACTGAAAATGACCTCCAGTACATATCCAAACTAACTTCTTCCTTCTCTTCTCTATTCTCTCACTGTTGTAACAAGAAACTAGCCTCTGAGGCACTATCATTTGAAGAGCAAGTAGTAAAATAAAGGAAGAATGTTATGAATGAGATATTTTTTGTTTTATGTATGGAACATCTCATATTAGAGTTAAATAATAATTAGAGTAGATTTTGTGGTTTATAAATGCAATTTATCAATTTAAAATTGAAGACTAGGTAGATTGATGCCAATTCTAGACTAGTTTCACCATTTTCACTGCCCAATCTATTTGAAGCACTATTTTTACATTATGTCAATTGTATCAGGTCCTTAACTCAGTCTAGTATCCATATTAGTCCTAAAAATCAGAATTTGGAAGAATTTTGACCCTGTCCGGAAAGTTAAGAAAAATACTAGCTCAGCAATCCCGGGAGAGCCCAAAACCCTAATTCTTCCTGAAATCTCCCAAGTATGAAAAAATACCTTCGTGAACATAACCGAAACTCACTTGAATGATATAATCTCTATCATTAACTCCCAGAACCCCCACCTATCTAGTATGCATATGCTAGCTACCCAGGAAGCCTTGAAGTAGGAAATAGACTAACTCTATTGTTGAAAAGTGAAGGATATTGGTACATGGTGCATAGGAAATCAATGATATGCACCTTTTGACCCACTGCTTCACCTAACCTCATACATTTTCTAGAATTAAATATTCATCCCACCATCCTCATTCCTCATTTCACTACCCCTCACTTACCTCCTGCACTGTTCGAAGGAATTGATAGAAATTTTAGTAGTAAAAATTTATAAAAAATTTGAAGTTGAGTTAATATCTTGGTTGAACTTTCCACAGATATTACATAAATCCCTTTGTCCATTTTAAAAATAACCTTGGATATAGGTTAGGATTTTCCACTTAGGTAGAACCCATGGTTCTAGTACCTACAAGACAGATCACATATAGAATGCATTATCAAAATTTGCTAAGTAAGCCAGAAATCACCATTTCTTCACCACTTACCTCTCGGCAGCTTCGCCAGCAGTGTGACTAGTAACATTAAGGTTTCAGAAGGACTCATCCTCCTCCCACCAAGTGCATCAAGCCTGGAATAAAGATGTAAACCAATTTAAAAACATAAACGGAAAGCCATATGCATTTAGGACTTTAAAGGCAAGGTACTTAAAGGAACAACATTAAGATTGTCAAACTGAACTATTTATTAATTAAACCTTGTTTCCGCAAAAATTTAACTTTTGAGACTACCAATCTTAGAACTTAGCCCCCACGGCGTTGCCCGTAAATTATCACCTCCACTCCTCAGTACTGAAGTTAATTTAGTTTACTTTGTCCAATGTTGGTAGTGTATTTAGTAAGATGAAAAATTTTAAATTTTTACTATTTTTAGAGACATTACAAGTGGTAT
Source organism: Larix kaempferi (assembly GCA_027924585.1). Taxonomy (NCBI): domain Eukaryota; kingdom Viridiplantae; phylum Streptophyta; class Pinopsida; order Pinales; family Pinaceae; genus Larix; species Larix kaempferi. Next base: position 14,197,400 of record BSBM01000047.1, on the reverse strand, counting down.
CAGAGCCCAGCTACAATACTAAGTGACCTATGGGGGTCATTACAAACATCCGCTGCAGATACACAGAAATCATAAATATATATTTATAATTTTTTATGTGCATATGAACTAACATATTTCCTGTTCTTAACAATCTTACGACAACCAGGTACAAACACAGTCTGAGTATGAATACAGAGAAAGACAACAACATAAAGGGAATTTAAACTCACCACCAAGAGAGCAAGAAATAGTGGTGGAGTTAAACTCAGACTTGATGAAATCCATGCAGAAGTTACAGGAAGAATTCCAAAGCTTCAGAGATGACAACATACAAGAAAGACGAGAACAACAAGCTATAAATGAGGCTCTGATTCATACTTTAATAGGGGAAAAACCCCACGGACAGCCCACTTTCTCAGCCAATACTTCTAAAGTGAGAGACTGTCACACAAAGAAATCTATCATCCCTAAAAAAGAGGAACGGGAAGAACACATACCCAAGTCAATGGAAGAATACTGTAAGAGCTCTTCCAGCAATGACGGGTCACCACCTCCTTGCAATAAAAGGAGGAAAAGTGACGACAGTTTACAGGGAGAATTCAGAAAGATAAAAGCCCCAACGTATGATGGTGAGATAAACACCGGGGAAAAGGCTGAGGAATGGCTTCTAGGAATGAACAAGTATTTCAAAATCCACAATTATTCTAGTGATATGCAAGCCCGACTAGCCATTCATAATCTAAATGGTAAAAAATCCAGATGGTGGAGAGATTTGAAACACACCAAAGGGAAAGAAATGAGGGACATAAAATGGGATGCTTTCAGCAGAATCTTTCAGGACAAATACATGTCAGAAAGATTATTTGGCAAGAAGATCAAGGAATTCCATGAATTGAGAATGCGCTCCCTAAGAATGGAAGCATTCATAAACAAATTCTTAGATTTGCTGCATTATGTCCCATACATCAAAGATGAAAAAGTCAAGATACAACAATTCTTGCGATGTCTACCACCAAATTGTAGAGAAAAGATTTAATTTGACATGCCCAAAACCTTAGATGTGACTTTACATAAACCAAGACTATGTTATGAACATGGGAAACCAAGGAATGATAACATAAATACAAACCGGGAAAGGTTCAGAGCCTTTTCAGACAACTGAAGACCGGGTTTTATACCACCACCTTATCAGAAACAAAACAATAGTTTCCCACCCAACAGAGGCTTCAACCGACCTCATGCCCAACAAAATGCACCCCCACCATAGGCCAATAGACCATATTTCAACAAAGGAGCAAAAGATGCCCCACCAACCATTACTTGTTGGAAGTGATAAGGGCCCCACTACTTTAGAGATTGCGCCAACAAATCGGACGGAGTGTTAAAAAATTTCCAAGCATACCCTATAGTAGGGGACATGGCAAGAAAACCCATAATTTATGCTGCACTTGATGGCCAGCAAGCAGACCATCAGGCCACTATGGTTGAAATTGAGGGTAAGGTATCAAACACAACCATTTCAATCCTAATAGACCCCGATGCATGCCGAAGATACATCTCCCCTAAGGTTGTTGATACTTGTAAGTTAAACCGAGTGAGCCACGAGAAACCATGGCTGGTACAACTATCAACTGGTACCAAACAGAAAGTCTCCGAACTAGTTAAAACCTGTGAAATAGATCTCAACGCTTTTCCAACTAGGGTGGATTTAAACATCCTACCACTAGGATCCTACAATGTACTTATAGGCATGGATTGGTTAGAAGAATATCATGCCCTACTTGACTGCTTGAACAAGTCCATACCATGCACAGATAACCAAGGAGACTATTAAACCATTCAAGGTATTCCTAAGAAAGTTTCTATAAGACAGATATCTGCGTTACAAGCAAAGAAATGTGTAAGGAAGGGTTGCAAACTCTTTGCAATCAACCTCCAAACCGTAGAAGCTGATAGGGAACATACGATCAAAGACTTCCCAATCCTTGTAGAATTCAAGGATGTATTTCCCAAGGAAATACTTGGGCTACTGCCCAAATGAGACCTAGATTTTCCCATAGAGTTAACACTCGGTTATGTACCAGTGTCCAAAGCCTCGTACTGCATGAGTCGACCTGAATTGGTGGAACTCAAGCTTTAGTTACAAGAGTTGATTGAAAAGGGTTATATCCGACCTAGTGTGTCTCCCTATGGAGCACCAATACTCTTTGTCAAGAAGAAGGACGATATGATGCAGATGTGCATCGATTACCACCAACTCAACAAATTGACTATCAAGAACCGATACCCACTCCCTAGAATCAATGACTTGTTTGACCAAGTCGAAGGAGCGAAGATCTTCTCAAAGATCGACTTACGATTCAGATATCATCAGCTGAGAATCCGTGATGAAGATATCAACAAAACTGCGTTTCAGACCTGATACGGCCATTACGAGTTTGTAGGCATGCCTTTCGGACTGAATAATGCACCTACCAACTTTATGTGGATGATGAACAACATCTTTAGTAAATACCTAGACAAGTTAGTTCTAGTCTTCATCGACGACATTCTGATCTACTCCAACAGTGAAGAAGAACATGAAGAACACCTCTGGATTGTATTACAAATACTACGAGAACACCAACTGTATACTAAGTTTAGCAAGTGTGATTTCTACAAACCCCATATACAGTACCTAGGGCACATCATCTCGGAGAAGGGGATAGCAATTGACCCCGAGAATATTAAAGCCATAGAAGAATGGCCTACCCCCACATGCGTGACTGACATAAGATCATTCTTAGGCTTAGCCAGATACTACCAAAAGTTCATTCAGAACTTCTCTCGAATTGTTTGTCCTATGACAGCCTTGTAGAAGAAAACAACCAAATTTCTATGGACAACAAAATGTGAAGAAAGTTTCCAAAAGTTAAAACAACTTTTGACTAGTGCACCCATCCTATGGATTGTCGACGCCGATGGCGACTTTGTAGTTTGCACAGATGTAAGCAAGGAAGGGAACGGTGGAGTCCTTATGCAAAATGACTTCGCTATCTTTTATGAATCAAGGAAGTTAAAGGAACACAAATAGAACTACCACACACACGATCTCGAACTAGCCGCCATTATCCACGCCTTGAATATGTGGAGGCACTATGTTATGAGAAAGAACTAGTTCCTATTAAATACGGACAACATGATCCTAAAGTACTTATTTGACCAACAAGACCTAAATGCCAGACAGGCCAGGTGGCTAGCCTTCCATAGTGAGTACCACTTCGAACTAAAACACATAAAGGGAAAGGAGAACAAAATCACCGATTGCTTAAGTCGACGAGCCCATATGATATATGAGTTGGTCGTGAGACAAACCAACTCAGATTTACACCACTGAATTAGAACGGCATGTCAACATGACCGGTTTTATGTCGAGATCCTTAAGAAGATCCAAGAGGATACATTATTCCAACAAAAAAAGGAATATAAGATCGATGAGTAGGGACTGATGTCGTCGAAAGAGAGACTTTACGTCCAGAAAAGAGGAGACATTAGACCTAACATCCTCACTGAATTTCATAAAAAAACCTATTCAGGACATCTCAGATATCAAAAGATGATATCGGCAATAAAGAAACACTTCTTTTGGCTTAAGTTGAAAGCCGACATCGCCTTGTTCATCACTAAATGTCAGGAGTTCCAACTGGTCAAAGGGGAACACCAACACCCCTCCGGTTTACTACAACCTTTACTCATTCGAAAGTGGAAGTGGGAGGTCATCAGTATGGACTTCATCATGGGTTTACCCAAAAGTAAGAGGCAGAATGACTCCATCTTTGTAGTAGTAGACAAGTTATCCAAGGCAGCACATTTTATACCAATAATGTCTACCTACAAAGCTATTCACATCGTGGAGATTTTCTTATTTGCATGGGATACCCAAGTCAATCATTTTCGATCGAGACACGAAGTTCTCTATCAAATTCTGGAGGGCATCGTTCTCCTATTTGTAGACACAATTACTGTGCAGTACCACGTACCATCCCCAAACCGACGGACAAACGGAACGAGTAAACCAAATCCTTGAGGACATGCTGAGGATGTATGTCATGAATAACCCCACCAAGTGGGAAGATTATTTGCACCTCACAGAGTTTGCTTACAACAAAGGATACCAAACCTCTGCCAAGATGAGACCTTTTGAGGTACTCTACGACAGGAAATGTCGGACACCCGTGACTAGGGACATCTCGGTAGATAGACTTATGTTAGGCCCCGAATTACTAAAATACTTGGAGCAACTAGTCTCCAAGGTGCAACAAAACTTGAAGGAGACACAAGACAGCCAAAAGAGTTATGCGGATAAGAAAAGAGAAGACAAAGACTACCAAGTCAGCGAACATGTGTTCCTAAAAGTAAAGAAAAAACAAAGCTCTTTGAGCTTACGATGATGTGGTAAACTAGCCCCCAGGTTTTGTGGACCCTTCAAGATACTGGACAAGAAGGGTCCAGTAGCATAGGAGTTAGCCTTACGAGATCATGTAAAAGTTCATAATGTTTTTCATGCATCATTATTAAATAAATATGTCTACGATGCTAAACATGTGATTGATTGGTCCTTATTATAGGTGGAGCCCGAAGGGGAATTCATGTTGGAACCACTCCACATCCTGGACAAGAGAGAGGTGCAACTTAGAAGAAGGACCATCACCCAGTTGAAAGTGTAATGGAGGCACTTCGAACCCGAGGAGGTTACTTGGGAAAATGAGACAAGCATGAAAGAGGCATACCCCGCCTTATTTGGTGACTTTATTTCTAGTCCGTAGAACACCGAGACGGTGTTGTTCTAAGGGGGGGGAGATGTAATATCCTGAATTTTGACTAACTATTTTTTATTTTATATATTGGGCTTAAAGCCCCAACACATATGATTTGTTTTGATTATTGGGCATAAGCCCTAGTGCACACGATTTATTCTTTTATAGACTGATATATTGGGTGTGGACCCTGACTGACTTCATTATCGAGTATATACTGGGCAAGGAAGCCAAAATAGTTTGATTTATGTTTCCATCATATGATTTGGGTACAAACCCTAATATACTCAGATGACCTTTTTGTTACATATTGTGTAGTGTTATGATTTACATGAGTGACTTATATGGTGTGTTGAGCGTGGACTCAGGAACACACGGATGACCTACATACTGGGCATATGCCCCGATGTACCTAGAGGATTTTATTATGTATTGGGTGTAAACCCTGACGTACATTGAGTGTTGGGCATAAGCCTTGGAGCACTCCAAGCTCGATAAATGAATACCGGATCCGGGGCCACTTGAAATATTCTAGATATGATTCACAACCACATTCTAGTACTAGTGTTGAGCAAGACGCTCTCGAATTGCACTAGCGTAATGACCATGTGGAGAGTGTTGGGTTAAAGCTCTGAAGAGCACTCGGGTTTACTTGATCTTAAAAGTGTTGAGTCGAGAAGACTCTGAATAGCCCTTCTATTCATCACGATTATTTGAATTGGTTAAATGAATCATTTGTCTATCTATCATCAAGTACTGTGGAAACTACCGTGTTAAATGAAGGAATCCAACATGCGAGAGAGAGGTCTAGAGGTACCTAACCAAGCCAACTATCCAAGCTTACCATAACTCAACTATTGAATGACTAAGTTTAATTATTCTTATGGAAATAACATACATAAAGGCTAAGCATAAAATAGCTCTCCAAAGTGGATATTATTATTAATAATATTAGTAATAATATTAATAATATTATTATTATTACTTTCCTAAAGAAAAACGTTTCTTATATATGCATATAATTATTGCATAGGGGTTATGCATGAAAGGACTCACACATTAATATATACTATTAAGATTATTAATAGTATTCTTATTTATTATTAAATTTAGTAATAATATATATGTTTATATATTATTATTATTATTATTTATAAAATAACTTAAGTTACACCTAATTAACAAATTCAAACTCCTAGATGAACTAGGAGTAAATAATTTGTGAAATATCTTTTAAAGATATTACAATTCAAATTTAATTAAAATATTATTATTTTTCAAATATCTATAATCTGTCCAAAACATGATTCACCTATAAAATGAGAAAAGATACCAAGATAAGGGCATCTTTTTTTTCTATTATCATTCCCTTATGGTAACAAGAGAGAAACTCTCTGCAGAAATATAGCAGCCCACCATAATTTTTCATATCTCATCAGCAAGCTACCTTAGGGCCTCTACTTCTCTTTTCATGTTGGAACCAGCTCGGGGGGATCCAGATAGGACTAGGAATGGTCTAAGGGTCATGGTTGGGAGGAACATGGTAGTTCCAAAGTTATCTAGTTAACACTATCCTACAAGTCAGGTGGATTTATCCAGTTGTTTCCATTAATTAGTGTTTGGGTGTGCAGGTCCTGCAAAGAAGGATTCAGCTACAAGAACCAGGTATGAACTAAGATTTCCCATATAGCTTAAATTAAATCTAGGAATTCAAGATAGGTTTTTATTATGCAATAAATTATGTTTTGTGCACTTGATAATTTTATTTCCTTTCTGTCATGGAGTAAGGGCCAAATGGCATGGACTCCCAGGTTTATATTTTTCCCATGCGAGCAATTAAATTATTTTCTATAGTTCTTTTAAAGCGTCTTTTCCCTAATATTTCATAAGTCTAGGAGGGCTAGCTTCACAAGCCTGTGCTAGACAACATCCTTTTTCTAATTAAAGTAATTAGAATCCCAAAACCTTTTAACTGACTTATTTGAGCCTTTAAACCCTATTGACTAAAATCACATTTATCCTTATAAACCCAATGTTTGCACTATAGAGTAATTTCTTAAATTGTATTAATCAAACTAGGGTTTAAATATTTCCTTCTTATTTCTTGGAACCAAACCAAATCATTGATAAAAAAACGTAGAACCAGGATCGAAACTCTCTACCCAAACATTAAGAAATCACAGACATAAAGTTTGTACAGTTTAAACAACCACAACGTTGATTTCTTTCTCAGTCAAACTAAAATGCATTACACATTTTCAAATTACAGTATCTTCATTTCAACATCTTCTTTCCAGAATCGTTACCATCATTCCAACAAAATAGGCTACCATAGGGTTTAGCTATTGTAGACAAAACGAATAGGAAAACTTCAAAGTTCCAACATTTACATATTTTCAACAACAATGCTAATTACTCACATACAAGATAGGTTGCACGAAACCAAACAAAAGGAAAATAATGCAGGCTAGTTTCCTTTCCATTTTTAGCCATCAAACATAAACATTAGGAGTGCTAAGTATTTTTGTAAAAAACCCAGGTTAACGAGTTTGACTATGCATTTAATCTCACACCTACGATCTAACTTTTACGATTTCCCCAAACTCTTGTGGGATCCCTTTACTTCCAACGGGATTCAAACCCACAACCTGACGAGACTACACATTATCTTTTAGGAATTGAAAAGCATTCATTCACCATGTTAAAAAAAAATGAACCACGATTTCCATGGAAGGTGAAAACCCTTGTCTCCAGTACAAAGCCTCCACGGGCTAACCTTTCATCCAAGCAAAACTACTCTAGCAACAAACGAAAGCGTACAACAAGTAATAAAGGTTCCTACATAGTAAAACGCAGAGTCCTTAACCATTTCCATTTCTACTAGGACTAAGACGAAGAAATCCTTCACATAGACATTTGCCTATATAGTAAAAGAATGTAGATAGAAGAACCATGTCCAATATCCCTTTAGTTGTGAGTCAAAACGAAAACAAAAACACAGAGACTATAAGCTACCATTGTGTGCTCAATAGAAAACACAAGCGATGTAACCAAGTAACATTAATATCAGTCCAAACCCCCAAATGCACAAATGCAGATAGTATTTATCCCATTAGAAAACTTTAAACATTTTGGCTTAGCCATTTAGGCAAACTATCGTGTCAAACATGAAACCCTCATGGGTTATCTCTAGCTCAAAAAACTGTACATGTTCCTCTACCTCCCAAAGTTCTTGTTTAAGCCAAAGGCGACCCTATGGAGACTTCAAACAATTTACAGTGAGCCAAGGGGGGCATCACTAAGTTCCATTCACAAAGAAACTAAAACTCTTCCCCATAGTGATGAGAGGAAGTGGCGAAGGTTGGAAAGACCTGGACTTCCAATCTTTTATGCTAACAATCAGTCCAGTTACCAGAAACACCCAACGTTGAGAACCATCATCTTCTACCTGCCATTAAAACCACAAAAGCAAACCATAACTCAAAGTGCTGGGAAGAAACGAAAGCATATAAGCTAGATGTGTGAAATCTTCAAACAGTAAGAGTTTTACTTGTTGGTGAGCTTCCTTCATGTTCCTTTCCCTCACAACGAAGACAACAAGGGGCACTGACCATGAGCATAGCTCAGGTCAGATCCCTCTCCAAACTAGCGCAGCTAGGAGACGACAAGAATGACCAAAACACAAAAGTGAATAGTAGGGTAAATCCTAGTGACCAGTTGGCCAAATGGCCACATGAACTTCACATGTTACATTTATTACTCTAACCAGTTTCCTTTTTACATTTAAATAAACTACCCATTTTCTGTAGTCATTTTGTGAGAGTTAAATAAGTCATTCCAAAGACTATTTACTCGGCTAAATCCCTTTGTCCATTTTAAACATAACTTTGGATATAGGTTAGGATTTTCCACTTAGGTAGAAGCCATGGTTCTAGTACCTGCAAGACACATCACATATAGAATGCATTAGCAAAATTTGCTAAGTAAGCCAGAAATCACCATTTCTTCACCCCTTACCTCTCGGCAGCTTCACCAGAAGTGTGACTAGCAACATTAAGGTTTCAGAAGGACTCATCCTCCTCTCACCAAGTGCATCAAGCCTAGAATAAAGATGTAAACAAGTTTAAAAACATAAACGGAAATCCATATGCATTTAGGACTTTAAAGGAAAGGTACTTAAAGGAACAGCATTAAGCTTGTCAAACTGAACTATTTATTACTTAAACCTCGTTTCCGCAAAACTGTAACTTTTGATACTAGCAATCTTAGAACCTAGCCCCCATGGCGGTACCTAGAAATTATCACCTCCACTCATCAATACTGAAGTTAATTTAGTTTACCTTGTCCGATGTTGGTAGTGTATTTAGTAAGACGAAATTTTTTTAATTTTTACTATTTTTAGGGACATTACAAATTAAACCCCGAATGTTTAATGGTGAAATTGAGAAAGGGGAAGAGGCAGAAGCCTGGTTGTCTGGAATGAAAAATTATTTCCATTTCTATATTTATTCAGATGAACTAAAGGAGAAAATGGCCATCTATAACTTAAGCAGAATAGCTAATATATGGTGGCAAGGTATCAAGAAGGTAGAAGGTATTAAAGAACGACAAGTAACCTGGAAAACCTTTAAGAAATTACTTAAAGAAAAGTGTCTTTCAGAACAGTACTATGAGGAAAAAGAAAAAGAATTCTACGAATTATGGTTGGGTGCTCTAACCATGAATGAACTTTGCAATAAATTCTTAAGTCTGCTACGTTATGTACCTTATATAATTGATGAAAAACCTAAAATACAACATTTTCTTAGTTGCTTACCAACTCCATTTAAAGAGTGGATTGAATATGACAATCCAAAGACCCTAGAAGAAGCAATGAGGAAAGCGAATTACTATTACGAACATAATAAAAATAAGAGAGAAAACATGCCTAATTGGAACATAAAGAGGCGAGATAATTTTAAGAAAAATAATAACAATAGATTTCAAACAAAAATTAGAAACAGTTATAGAGGGTATCAGGGTAGCAACTATAGAAATTTTAAACCCCAACACCCTGCAACAAGGGAAAGAGAGCCCTCCCATAACTTTAAAAACACTGCTCAGAAAGGAACATTAAAATGTTGGGAATGTGGCGAACCACATTATTTCAAAGACTGCCCTAAAAGAACTAAAGCTTTTAATAAAGTCCACTCCATTCAGAAAGATGTTACAGTTGGAGATATGGTGAGAAGTATTCCCAGAATCAATGCTGCACTGGAGAATTGACAGGCAGAACATCAAGCTTCAATGGTCGAAATTGAATGTATGATAAAGCCAACCTATTTCCATATTAATTTATCCATGTGCAAGTTTAAGTTATGTATCACCTATGATTGTTTAATTATGTAAATTAGTATCTGAAAATTTTGAAAAATCTTGGCTGGTACAGTTAGCTACAGGTACTAAACATAAAGTCACTAGTTGTGTGAAAAATTCTGAAGTATTGATGAATGAATTTAATACGCATGTTGGTTTGAATATCTTACCGTTAGGTTCTTATGATATGCTGATTGGAGAAACATAAAGTTATGCTGAATTGTTTTGACAAGACTTTTACATGTATATATAACATTGGAAATACAATTAAAGTAATAGGAATTGCTAGAAAAACAACCATAAGGAAACTCTCAGCCTTACAAATGAAAAGATGAGTACGTAAGGGGTGTAGAATTTTTGCTGTGTATGTAATAGATAGTAAGGAGCATGATAAAAAACTTAACATAAATGATATGCCTATCTTAAAAGTTTTTAAAGATATATTTCCAGAAGAAGTCCCTCGACTACCTCCGAAAAGAGACATAGAGTTTACAACTGATCTGGTACCAGCAGCAGTACCAGCATCAAAAGCTCCATACATAATGAATATAATAGAACTTACTAAACTTAAATCACAGTGACAAGAATTAATTGACAAAATTTACATTCTAGCTAGTGTTTCCCCTTCGGGAGCACCAGTCTTATTCATAAAGAAGAAAAACGGAACCTTAAGATTATGTATAGATTATCGACAATAAAATAAAATGACTATTAAAAATCGATATCCTTTATTCCGGATAGACGATCTATTTGATTAGTTCGAAGGGGAAAAAATATTTTCTAAAATAGATTTAAGGTCTGGCAACTATCAGGTACGGATCAAGGACAAAGACATCTTTAAAACTGCCTTTAGAAATCATCATTGACATTACGAGTTCGTTGTAATTCCTTTTGGTTTAACAAATGCACCTGCAGCTTTTATGTGTTTAATGAACAATATTTTTAGCAACTACTTAGATAAATTCGTAGTTCCCTTCATCGATGACATACTGATTTATTCAAAGAATGAACAAGAACACGAAGAACACTTAAAAATAGACTTGAAACATTTAAGAGAACAACAATTGTTTGCTAAGTTCAGCAAGTGTGATTTCTATAACGACATAATTCAATATCTAGGACACGTAGTTTCTAATGATGGAATATCTGTCAACCTTGACAAGATTAAGGCTATCACTGAATGGCCAGTTCCTAAAAATGTAACCGACATAAGATATTTTATGGGGATTATAGGTTATTATCGAAAACTCATTGAAGGGTTTTCAAAAATAGCTTACCCCATAACCTCACTACAAAAGAAAGGTAAAAAGTTTGGCTGGAATGAAAAATGTATTGAAGCTTCAATAAACTAAAACATCTTTTAACTACCACTCCTATACTGAAAATTGCAGATCCTTTTAAAGATTTCATCATATGCATCGACGCATGTAATGAACGATTAGGCGGAGTACTAATTCAAGAAAACCACGTTGTAGCCTATGAATCCCGAAAATTAAAAGAACATGAGAAAAATTATGCTACGCACGATTTGGAACTCGCTGCCATTATACATGCATTAAAGATGTGGAGACACTACCTAATGGGAAGAAATTTTTTGCTAATGTCACATAACATAAACCTAAAATACTTGTTTGACCAGCAGAATTTAAACGCTAGACAAGCGAAGTGGCTGTCCTTTTTAAGCGAATATGAATTTGAGATAAAACATATAAAAGGTAAAGAAAACAAAGTTGCAGATGCTTTAAGCCGTCATGCAAATCTATTATTTTCAAGCAACAGTTACAAATCTGATTTGGAAAATCAGATTTTAAACGAAGAAAATTTTGAAAAAGAATACCAAATTTTAAAGAAGAAAACTACTGAAAATGGGAATAATCAGCTAAAAACAGATCTTTGTATAAATGAAAGAGGCTTATTACTACATAAAAGTAGTTTGTACATACCAAATTCTACATAAGTAAAGTTAACTGTTATGAATGAATTACACAAGCGACCTTATTCAGGACACTCAGGGTATCAAAAGATGATCACCATGACTAGGAAGGATTTCTTTTGGCCAAACATGAAGAAAGAGGTAGCATAATACTTAGTCCACTACATTGAATTCCAGCAATTCAAGGCTAAACATAAACATCCAACAGGAATGTTGCAGCTCCGCTACCCATTCCGGAATGGAAATGAGAAACGATCAATATGGATTTTATAACTCGCTTACCAAAAAACTTCAAACAACATGATTCAACCATGGTCGTAGTGGATAATTTAAGTAAAGCTGCTCATTTTATTCTTGTGAAATCTACCTATAAATTTGTTAACATTGCAGATATTTTCATGAAAAAAATATTATGTTTACACAGTGTACCAAAAGTAATCGTCTCAGATAGAGATGCAAAATTTACAAGTAACTTCTCGAAGGCTTTGTTTAAAGGTTTGGGAACACAGTTGAATTTCAGTACTACATGTCATCCACAAATGGATGAGTAGACTCAAACGGTAAATAAAGTCTTAGAGGACATGCTAAGGATGTATGTCATGGAAAAACAAGGTAAGTGGGAAGACTACCTACACTTAGTAGAATTTTCATATAATAATAATTTTCAAGTTTCTGCAGGTATGAGTCCCTTTGAAATATTATACAGACGTAAGTGTAATACTCCAATCTCATGGAGCAGTCCTTTTGATAGATTAATGTTAGGAAATTATTTATTAAAAGAAATGGAACTAACCATGAAACAAGTACATAAAAATTTGAAGTCTGCCCAGGACAAGTAGAGACGTTATGCTGACCTGAAAAGAACTCATCGAGAGTTCCAAGTAGGTGAGAATGTGTTCATAAAGGTAAGATCCAAGAAAACATCCTTAAGGTTGGGAAAGTACTCCAAGTTGGCAGCCAAGTATTGTGGGCCATTCGAAATTTTGCCTAAAGTAGGTCCAGTAGCATATCAGTTAGCCCTACCACCTAATATTAAAGTACATGATGTTTTTCATGTTTCCATTTTAGAAAAGTATGTTCATGACACTACTCATGTGATTGATTGGGATGTTATACAGGTGGAACCCGAGGGAGAGTTCCAGGTGAGACCAGAGCGTATCCTCAACAGAAGAGAACTCATACTCTGGAACCATACCATCGGACAAGTCAAGGTGCAATGGAAGCACCTTGGTCCGGAAGAGTCCACATGGGAATTGGAAAGTGATATGCGGTAGGTATATCCCATACTATTCCAGGACGAAGAAATGGAAGAATAAAGATAGAAAAATAATAACATTAAGGACGGTGTTATCCTCTAAGAGGAGGTGTATGTAATACACCAATAATTAATAATTTATTTTTTTAATTCTGTTGAGAAAAATACTTTAATTACTATTTTTATGATTTTGTTATTTTTGGGAGAAAGTCAAAAATAAAACAATTTGTAATAAATCATTTTTATTTAATAAAATATGTTGAAAATGGGACAGAAGTGGAAATACTTGTTGAAGAGTGTTTAATGACCCACAAGAGAAAAAGACATGTGGCTGAAGCCAGTGAGTGAGAACTCAAGATGTAGGAGGCATCATCCCTAAAAATTAGGTCACAACTCTTAATTGAGTGCTGAAGAGAAGGAGGCTCATAAATGACCAAGTCATAGGAAAAGTACTATATATTATTATGTCCATGAGTAGAAGGAAGTGAGCATTGGACAGGGATTGAATCTGAGAATGCAAGAGATGGCACATTGAAGGATTTTACTCTTGTGGTTCAATGAAAAGGCTCGGGGGTTCTGGACCAAGTAACTTGGATGCTCTCGAAGTTGGTTGGGAGGAACAACTCTTCCACTTTTGTTTTCTCAGCAGTGGTGCCATGTTCTTATTTATGTTCAATTTTACAGTAGAGTGTTTATTTTAGATTTGTACTGATTAAGTTGAAACCTAGTATGCATTGAGTAGTCTAGTTATTTATCAAAAATACATTATTTTTAAATGATAAAGGATTATTAGGAAAGCTTCTTAGATTAGGTACCAAAATCTAAGTTAGGATTCCCTTATGGGAATATTATACAGAGAATCGAAAAGTCTGTATTTAACTGACTTGTAACAAAACTATATAAGTTCTTTCTATGCGACTGATTTATCAATATAATCCTACACCCTTTCCATATATTATTATTTTATTCTGGAATTCGAAACTTTAATGGTTTAATTTCTCTAATCATGTTAGTTAAGTCTTTTTATTTTTCGATTTTAAACAAAAATAGGAATTATATGTTTAGACAAGCACTTTAGCACCAAATTATATATATTATAGGAATTAGTGTTCTCATTCAGTATGCAGAAATTCTGCTGTTTTATACTTACCTCTGCTGGATCAAGATCCATGTTATTCCCATATTAAGTATCCGTGGCAGCTAGGGTTCTTATGTTTTTCTTTTTTATGCCTTATTAAATCTATTGTTGTTACTTCTACATTTGTTTCGTAAAAAAATATGAGTAGCATATCCTATTTTCTTTACATACATTTTTCTTCGATATACTTTTTAGGTAAAATCTTTTTTCCATCATTACAGAACAATTATGGACAGATTTGATTCCAATACGATTACTAAACAAGATAATCATATAATCCGTATATTGATTATGTCCACATTGTAAACTTTTGAATCATTAACGAATTCATCCACGCAATCAGGGTATTCATAATTTAAGCATGAATCTAATGAAGAAACAGAAAGCACTAATTAATAACTTTCCAAAACATATCTGAGATGACCAGGACATTAGATTCCGAGTCAAACCCTGCCGAATTTTTTTATAAATATCTTCTGGTTGCTGTGCAGACAACCACTTCATCTAAACATTAACAAAATGAGAATTTCTTTAAAAGGCACACGCAGACAGCACGTTAACCCAGAGTTTCGATAGCACTATGCTAATGCTGCTCAAATCTTTAAATATATTTAACTCATTAATAAAAAACCTTATTACAAATAGGAAACAAATTTCGTAATGAAACATTTAAAAGCTGTGATTGTATTCACAATACCCTCCCGGTCAAAACATCATTTTTATAACCGGAGTTACAACCACAGTCTAAAGTAACTTATCTCTGAACGCCAAGACTTGGAAACCCTTCATCTTGTCCAAACCCCTGCGAGGTTTACTTAACCACAAACGAAGAATGTTACAGTTAGAATCCCCACAACATATTTTGAAGAAGTGTAATTCTTTTGCAAAGTAGGGAAAATGGGTTACCTGGGCATCTTATGACACGGGCATCGGAGTTGATGAACCTATCGCTGATCCAGCCAATGCTTCCTTCTGCAAACAAAAGAAAAGAATTATTAAATAAGTAAAAAAAATATGTATAGTGAAAACATAGAAAGCAACCTACAAAAAACTGAAGTTGGCGTTTTTATGTTGCAGAGTGGCTCGGGAATGTATCCTTACCTTTTTCTATGGTTAATAAAATCCCAGGGCCATCTCCTCCTATGTAACCATTATCACTCCTAGCTACCTAAAAGACTGAGCTTCACTTTAAAACTTTGGTCTTCAATAACAAAAAAAAAGAAACAAAGAAAATTACACTCAAATGCTGAGAATGTGGGATTTCTTACCTTGTTAAGGGTGGCTCGAGGCAACCTGAGAAGTTGCACTAAGTTGCAGATACAAGTGCTAAGATTCAATATGCTAAGACATAAAATATCAGCATTACATTCCATTTCACAACAATAGCATATACAGGATCACTGAAAGAACAACAAGCATAGCCTAAACACAAGAGAGACAGATTTATCCTAGGAAACCCTCATGGGGAAGAAAACCCAGCAAATCTTTTTCAATATAGATGACCAGCAAATACAAAGATGTAAACCTCAACCATGAGCTCCTTCTCCTCCATAGCAGATCTCTTCCTCACCTATGCGCTAATCACAAGTGAGTGTTGTGTGTGTTAAATGAGGAACACACCTCCTCTATTTATACACAACTCCGACTTGTATTTTACATCAACTAGGTCGGCCCCAACTTAATCACTTAACATAATGTGGCAAGGTCGACCCCACTAGGGTGGTATAATAACCCCTTTAACCCACATGACTCATACAGGGCCGAGCCCCACTGGGAAAGTCTAATAACCCAAGTTACCACATTCTCCACGAAGGAATAAAACATCTTCAGATATACAATAAGGTCTTCACAGAGGAATGAAACATCTCTTGAATAATAAAGTACAAATATAATATTCTTAGAAGTTACAATATCTCAACACTCCCCCTTTACAAGAAGGATATTATAACAACATCTGCAGGGGCAAGGAGTCATCAACTACATCATACATGATACATCTATAAATCATTGGAAGCTTTCTTTATACATCATCAGTAACTCAAGCAGTTACTAGAACATCTTCAATACTAGAACATCAACATCTTCAGTACTGAATCTTCATCTTCTGTAGCACTTGAGAACTATAGTAACATCATCATCTGGATCACTCAATCAATAGCCTCATCATATGGATCTATCGATCAACATGATCATCTGGATCCTCACGATCAACAACATCGTCATCTAGGTCATCACTATCAACAACATTGTCATCTAGATCATCATGATCAACATCATCGTCATCTAGACCATCACGATCAACAACATTGTCATCTAGACCATCACAATCAACAACATCGCCATCACCATCATGATCAACAGCATCGTCATCTAGACCATCATGATCAACAACATCATCATCTAGACCATCGCGACCAACATCATCGTCATCTAAATCATCATGATCAACATCATCATCATCTAGATCATCACGATCAACATCTGGATCCTCTCGATCAACAACATCAACATAGCAGCATACTCTGCAATGTACAAGATCCTATTACGAGATTATCAATCCCTCACACTTTAGGACATAGGTCCAAGGATGATACAATCCTGATCTGCTTACGGGATGATCAGTCCCTCTTAATTTAAGACATCTCTCATGTCTATGCACGATGCAATCCAAATCAATTTACAGGATGATCAATCCTTATGTCTTTAAGACACCTCACCACGTCTAGGGATGATGCAATCCCGAATCAACTTACAAGATGATTAATCCTTATCACTTTAAGACATATCACCATGTCTAGGGATCATGGAACCCTGAATCAACTTAGAGGATGATTAGTCCTTATCACTTTAAGACATCTCACCATGTCTAGGGACGATGCAATCTCGAATCAACTTACAGGATGATTAGTCCTTATCACTTTAAGACATCTCACCATGTCTAGGGATGATGCAATCCCGAATCAGCTTACAGGATGATTAGTCGTTATCAATTTAAGACATCTCACCATGTCTAGGGACGATGCAATCCCGAATCAGCTTACAGGATGATTAGTCCTTATCATTTTAGGACATGAGTCCAAGGACGATGCAATCTTGATCCACTTCTGGGATGATGAATCCCTATCACTTTAGGACATGATTCCAAGGATGATGCATTCCTGTCACGTAAATTTTGAACCAAATGCTTAGGGACGATGCATTCCTATCATGTACATTTTGAACCAAACGCTCAGGGACGATGTGGTCCTATCATGTACATTTTGAACCAAACACTCGGGGACGATGCAGTCCTATCATGTACATTTTGAACTAAACATTCAGGGACGATGCAGTCCTATCATGTACATTTTAAACTAAACGTTCTGGGATGATGCAGTCCTATCATGTACATTTTGAACTAAATGTTCAGGGATGATGCAGTCCTATCACGTCCACTAGGGACAACTTTCTCGGAGACATATGTCTACTGATCTCTTTTAGGACATCTCTCTAGGGATGATACAATCCCACCTCATCCACTTAGACAAATTCTAAGGACCATATATCGACCTCATCATCGGAACCAGTAACCTTATCATTGACCTCATCGTCGGAACAAGTAACCTCATCATCGATACAAGTATCCTCATCATCGATACAAGTATCCACATCATCAATACAAGTATCCTTGTCATTGATACAAGTATCCTCGTCATCGATACATGTATCCATATCAATACAGTATCCACATCATCGATACAGTATCCTCATCAATACAGTATCCACATCAACAATACAGTATCCTCATCAATAGAGTATCCACATCAATGATACAATATCCACACAATATCATTATTGACCATATAACTCCCCCTTTAGAGGAGGGTCCTTCTGAACTACACCAAGCTTGTCTCAGAAATACTCAAACTCTTCTTGAGACAGAGGTTTGGTCAATACATCAACAACTTGTTCATCAGTGCTCATATGCTCGAGATTGATAGCTCCTTTCTGCACCATACCCCATATATAGAAATATGGGATCTCTATGTGCTTTGATGTATCATGGAACACTGGATTCTCTGTCATCTTGATACAACTCTGGTTGTCACACAAGATCACAGTAGGGTCCATCTCTAAGTCAAACAATCCTAATAACAACTTCCGAAGCCATACCACTTCACAACTAGCAGAGCAAGCAGCTATATATATATTCTGCTTCAACTGTGCTCAGAGCCACACTTGAATGCTTCCTGCTAAACCATGAGGTCATGGCAGATCCTAGACAATAGCATCCATCCAATGTGCTTTTCCTGTCTGATACACTTCCATCCCAATCAGCATCTATGTAGCCATACTATCTGAAATCATGATCTCCAAGATAATATAGACCAAAGTCTATCGTACCCTTCAGGTACCTCATCACATGCTTTGCAGCTATTAAGTGAACACATATAGGTTCCACTAGATACTGCCTCAAGGTGTTCACAGCAAAGGATATATTTGACCTAGTATTCGTCAGATACATTAATGACCCAATAATCTGTCTATACAGAGTTACATCCACTAACTCTGATGATTCATCCACTAACAACTTCAAATTGGAACCCATGAGAGTGGGCATGGTTGTACATTCCAACATATCAAATTTTCTCAAGATTTCCATAGCATACTTTCCCTTGTTGAGAAACATTCCTTTTGAGCCTTGCCATACTTCCAAACATAGAAAGTAATGCATCAATCTGAAATCTTTCATCTCAAATTTTGTAGCTAGCTTCTTCTTGCTTTCCATGATCTATTTCTCATTCCGTGTCAGAAAGAGATCATCCACATATAATAATAGTATCATCCATAACCTTTAGGACCAACTTTACTTTTGGTAAATCCCAAGCTTTTCAAGAAGCTATCAATTCTCCCTCTGTGACTGAACATCATTCCTACTCTAAGTGATCTTCTACATATCTATCTGTGCCATCTCTTGTCAGATGGGTCTACTGATATGAGCCTGAAGATCATTCAAACTCTTTGGTGAGTTCCTTCTTGCATCCATGTCATCTGTATATAGAAACCATCTTCAACCTTGTAGCAAAGGTTGAAATCCGCATCATCCATGGTGATCATTAAGCTCATCAAATGACTATCAATCCTGGGTACTCGTATAGAGCCTGATACACACTTCTTCTTCAATTACACCATTAAGAGAATGGTCTTATCTAGCCACTCATCATGATCCTCTTTCTCTTTCTAAGAGAATCTTCTAGCCACGAGACTTCTATAGTATGTTTGATTTGTAAGTCTTCTCATCCATCACTTGTTCGGTATTCATCAGTCTTCATGATCTTTCCTACAAATCAATGTTAATTACATGATTAGTAATACTTCATAATCATCAAATCATGTTGACATTATAATCTATTATGCATACAGATATGATTCACATAGTTATGCAACTATCCTGACCAATATTTTGGCACAACACTTTTCCATATCCTGTACACATACAATGGTTATCTAGATGCCTTCCATCTCTACGAGAACATACTATCAAGAGCGTGCATGGCTCTCGGCATGTCAGCAAAGAGGTTTCATTCTAAATAAACAACAATGGAATGTTTGTCCAACTTACCAATCATATGCATATTAGTAGTATACTGTTCAATGCTATATGAATGCTTACACTCAGCATGATATATTCTAGGAATACAAATATGCACACAACTATTACTAGCAATATCATTTACTATTTCAGAGATTCAAATAACAACTCAAATACTTATCTTTTATGTTTGTGTTGTTGCCTCCCGCTTCTATATGTCTTTGAGCTTCTATTCATTCTGCACCACTATGCATGCTTAATTGTGAACTAGTGTCATCCTCATGATTTCATACATAAACATACATTCATTAGTATAATTTTAATACTATCAAAACATTATAAACTTAAGTATGTATGGTCATGATCATTTCATACATCGGTATACTAAGATTCTAACATAGTAGGATTCTAACTTGATATAGGAAAACATACCTGGATTATCATGCTTGGTTATGTCTTAACATACCCAAACAATATCTTCTTTGTTCTCTTCAATGATTTAGAGACCTTGTGCTAGAACCTGCATATCTCATAAGTTAAGCATAGTAGAACAAAGTCATGCATACCTTGTAAGTAGATCTTTTATGTGATTTAAGACTATGGATGAGTCTTTGTCTTTATGTCATCATGGTCATAGAACTTGATTTGTCTTTCTTGATGTACCTATATCTTGTTAGTAGACAACATCATCCTCATAAAACGCCACAAGTAAATTAGTACAATCACATAACCCTAATCAATGAACATCTTTTATCATTCACATGCATTCATACTTTTACTAGGGTGACAAGACAATAATAAGATTAATCAAGATTGTACTAACCTCATAAAATTAATCATGAACAGATTTCAACACATACCTATATATCCTTAAGTCATACCTGTCGAGATTTCTTGTAGTCTTCTTATGTAAGGCCTTAGCTTCATCTCCCCGTGAAACTGGAACTTCTTCACTTATGTAGGTGTCCAATTTTCTTCTAGGATTAAATCAATCCACTTTGATTTGTTGAGATTGGATTTGGAGTTGGATTAGGGTTTGTCAGAGAAACCCTACAAATTTGAACTTTGTATTTCAAACTTCTTAATCGATGGAAATATGTGGCTTTCTGAGCTGATCAAGCTCGTATACTTTAATTTTGAAAACTGCAAAATTTGACCCCTCAAAATTGCCTTTGAAACATCTCGATTCACTCGAGAGGACCCCGAATTAGGGTTTGATAAATCCCACCCTTCTGGCCAATCAAAATGTTTGATCCAAAGCTCTAAACTTTGATTTTTCTGAGGAGCTTCGAGCCGTGGTCACAGATTTTAAAAATTCCAACTTTTGCAAAAGCCCTAATTTTCCACCTTTCCAATCAAAATCCCGAACTAGGGTTTGATAAATCCCACATTTTGACCAACCAAAATTTTTGATATTGGTCTGTAAATTTCAATTTTGATGAGGAGCATTCATCTGTGGTCTCCGATTCCAAGAATTTCAACTTTCTCTCAAAACCCTAATTTCCCACAGCAGTGATGATTCAAGAATGAAGGTGCTCAAAATCCAAATCTATTTTGACAGAAATATGCGCCTGATTGTTTCTAGTGTAACTCTGAAATTACAAATCCACAGGTTTTGAAACTTCTTCCTGTGGTATCCCGACCTGTATTCTTTCCAACCCCATACGTTTTACCTCGATTGGATTCTCTAAGAGAGAGCTATTCCAAGTGTCGCAATGTGACCGGTTTATGGTATAAAACAGGAGAGTGAACTTGTACGGTGTTCCATGTGTCACTAGTTCAACTTCAGCCTCTGAAAAAGTCACCTGAAAAACTACAGTTCGTTATCTACCTGTCACATTTTACGAAATTTCATTTAGAGCTTCCTAGCCCAAGTTGTGACCTTTTTCCCTAGGTCACTTGTTTATGACTCAGATATGGAAGAGGCAGAAACCCTTACTTGTACTAATCATAACTCACAAAGTACAATGCATATGAGTTTTTCCTTTGGAAACAAGGTACATGGGGATGTTATCTACTACCTCTAAAGGTTTCCAATCCTGAAACTGCACCAAAATGGATTTATAGCGAAAGTTCCTTGATGACTAGTTTTTTCTATATAAAACCCTAACCTTCAAATTCTCGCAAGTGAAGCAAGTGTTGTAAGTGCCATACATTGTCTTCCTTCAGGACAGCTCTAATACCATGTTATGATTCAATATGCTAAGACAGAAAATATCAGCATTACATTCCATTTCACAACAATAGCATATACAGGATCACTGAAAGAACAACAAGCACATCATAAACACAAGAGACACAGATTTATCCTGGGAAACCCTCATGGGGAAGAAAACCCAGCAAAGCTTCCTCAATATATATGACTAGCAAATACAAAGATGTAAACCTCAACCATGAGCTCCTTCTCCTCCATAGCAGATCTCTTCCTCACCTATGCGCTAATCACAAGTGAGTGTAGTGTGTGTTAAATGAGGAACACACCTCCTCTATTTATATACAACTCTAACTTGTATTGTACATTAACTAGGTCGGCCCCAACTTAATTACTTAACATAATGTGGCAGGGCTGACCCCACTAGGGTGGTCGAATAACCCCTTCAACCCACATGACTCATATAGGGCCGACCCCCACTAGGGAAGTCTAATAACCCAAGTTACCACATTCTCCATGGAGGAATAAAACATCTCCGGATATACAATAAGTTCTTCATGGAGGAATGAAACATCTCTAGAATAATAGAGTACAAATATAATATTCTTAGACGTTACAATATATCAACAACAAGCAGAGGCACAGTGGCATCCTCCCACTCCTTCTTTTCATTACCTCGAGGGAGAACCAAAAACAATCAATAGGATCATCATTTTCACAGTATAGTTTCACAGAGTTATGTAAAGTACCATAGTGGTTATAGAGCCATCTTCTTCAGAGCTCGCAGACAAAAAAGATTACAATAAAGGAGGTTAAGACATCCAAGAAAGACATTTAACTCTTTCTAAAAGTCTTCTTCATCCTCCTGTCGAAGTGGACGTTGGAGATCAACTCTTTGCTTGGGCCGTAAATCGTAGCTCCGCTGTCAACCCGCAGCGAGGTTGGATTTTAATACTCACCTTTAAGAACAAGGTACGAGCCTTTAAATTCATCAACTACCATTGTTTAAATGTTTAAGAAATCCACCTTTTTATCTACGGTTTTAGACCTTCGACCCTTCCATATTAACACCTCGTATCATCACTATTGCGTTCATGTTAACAAGTCATGAGCCTAGGGTTTGATTCATGGCCCCTCCTAGTATTATAATTTTTTTCCTTAGGACTAAAAATTTAGCCTAGGCTCCTCTTTAAAACTTACTTACATCTTAGTTATGGGACAAAGATCTAAAACAAAACAACGTATAGATTGGAAAACATCACTTCGGTTAGTTTGGCAAGATTGCCATTTAAATGCTAAGTTTTCTCTACCTATTGGGCGACCTGCCTTTTGATTTGTTCAATTGCTTAGAATTAATTTTCCAAATTGGTAAATCTTAAGAATGGAAATGAATTGTGTGGAATATCCTTATAATGATTTAAGATTATACATGTGATTTTTTATTTTTTAAATTATGGATTTTGAGTTTCATTACACTCGGTGAGATTGAACCTAGGTGGGAGGATTTTAACATTTCCCTGCTTTAACATACGCGACAAGCCACTGTTGTTTTATTTCTAAATTTTTATGCTGATATTTTCTCCCTTTTAACAGAAGAATCTCTGCATCAACAAGTTCAAAAGGATTGGTAGAAAATTTGTTTTTACCAGTGTTTTGTTAAGAGAGAAAATGTTGAAAAATATCCCCTACAACTTATGTCATCATAATTCAAAATAAAAATAGAGTTTGAAGATGGGGGATAAAATGTCCTCCAATTTTCCCAACTTCTTATATGAGAAAACCATGTGAAAGTATTCATGAAATCCAGAAACAACATATCATAGAAATTGTTCCAATTCGTCTTGATTATTGCCACTTGATCTAATATAGTTCTTTCTTGAATGAAATTTGCAAGAAAATTAGAATGGATAGAAATCAGTGATGATAATTGAAATCAAAATATCAATCTGGTTTTTAGTTATAAAGAAATCAAAATAGAAATCAAATATGGAGACTCAATTAATTGTCTTGAAGTTCAGAATATGCAAACTGCATTGTTCTTGTAACTCTATCGCATATAATGCCAAGACCATGCAGGAATTGCTTTATTGCTCATTGATATTTTGGCACAACGTTACCTGTGCATCACACAATTATATGATCATGCCCTAGATCAGGTAATACTAATTACAGACCATAAACAAATGTTTGCAATGGGGTATTTGGGTTAAGGATTTCTTATGTACTAAGCAGTTAGTCAACCTAGCTGTAGAACATGTTCTTGCAAAGAACATAAACGACTTGTTTGCGGTGGACATCAAATGTTTGGATTTGTATAACCGTGTGCATTATGGAGTTAGTTCCTCTATCCGTTGAACAATATTTTTTAAGGACATAATTGACATGTTTGTAATGGGAATGTGAACAACCAGACTTTCAGATTAAAGCTCTCTCGGCTTTACAGGTAGCTAGTTTCTTGACAAAGTAGATCTCTAGGTTGTCTACTTGAGATTCTATCAAATAATTTATTAAATCTTTTGTTTTAATTTCATTGCATGAAGCTTAATCTCTGGAAGGATCCAGAATTAATTCGTGTCATGTTGGCAGGATAAACAATATGTTTTTATCATACATAATGTCTGAAAGAGTTGTGATTGCAATGTGTGTACAGCCATTCTTTTAGGTGAATCTTTCTCGGTTATACCAGTAACAGTTATTAAGTCAGAAAGGAGTTCTCGATAGTTTGTCAAACATTTAATTAAGTCGTTTTCTGTAATTTCTTCAGTGGATGCAATATAATCTTAATCTGTGCAAGGTTGGAATTGCCCTCTGCAATGTTGGCAAAATAATCAATGTGCTTTTGTCATACAAGATGTTTGAAAGAACTTTCCTTTTTAGTAGAATGTCTCCTCTAAGTGATTTCAAACAACACTCCTTGCAGACTAACTAAACTGTAGTTCGAATGCTTTTAAAGTCGTGATTTAGAAACAGTACAAACTACACTATTTATTTTATTGTAGTTTATCGTGTTTTCATTTACAACTATTTTCTGTTATGTTTTCGAATAACTGAACTACATGCCAAAGGTTGTGATTTGGAAAATTTGTTGTGTTATTTCATTATTATTATTTTTTATCAATCGCTTCCAGTAGATTAATTGTTTCCATTCCATACGAAATAGGGATTGTAGCTATGAACAAGAGAGTGCTTCAACTTTTGGGTGTACAATAATTAGAATTAATCTTACTTTTTTGTCATTGGTTAATTAGTGGGTCCCGAGGTTACCATAAATGTCATTACGCTCTTTCCATCTTGGCTTGTTACGTCAAAATAAAAGAAAAATAAAACTTAAAATCTGAAATCTTCTTTACGACACATGTTTTCATTAAAGCCTTTACCTTGATTGTGATATAGATTTGGTTCATTATGATATATGTTTCATTGTAAACACCTTTACCTTGATTGTGATATAGATTTGATTCATTATGATATATGTTTTCATTTTTAACGCCCTTACCTTGATTGTGATATAGATTTGATTATAGATTGTGTGAAGGGTTCACCTAATTGTAGTTCGTAATATTTTGGATGTTTACTTGTTGTGGTTTGTCTTCAGTTTTGTCAACATCGTAGAGCACAATAGCTTTGTGCTTATTTCCAACACCATTGAACCTATCCCTTTTTTAGTTGACACTACTGTCCAACACCGTCGAGCACTACGCTTTGTGCTTATTTCCAACACCATTGAACCTATCCCTTTTTTAGTTGACACTACTGTCCAACACCGTCGAGCACTACCCTCCTACCGTGCACACTTTAAACTTATTAACTATGCATTACGTAAAAAATTCTCATTTCGCTGCCATGTGTCAACACTGTGGAGCGCTATGGATTTGCGCTCTAGCATTCATCTCCAACACCATCTCGTACATATAACTTTGTGTTGTAGATGTTTTCCCAATGAACCTCACTATCGCTATGGCATGGAATTTGCTGCAACGAATTTGTTTCTTGTTTAAAATTAATTTCTTTAAATAATCTATTAATCTTAATAAGTGTATTGTTGTATGAACCTTAAGTGTTTATTATAAGTTTATTTATATTTAAAATCTATGTATAAATTAAAATATAAAGAAGATGGTTATAATTAAATAAATTTATTTATTTATTTTTAAATTTTTGGATGGTATAATAATTAATTTTATCACACTTGTCTTAAATTGAGTCAAATTGGCTCAAAATATTTGAGAGGTAGGAACAAAGTTGAAATTCTTCTCCAAATAAAATAAGTATCTCGATAGGACCTAGATGATAAGATTTTTTAAAATATGAGTACATAGTGCAATTTTACTTTCTTGAAAATAAATGAACTCATCCAAAAGATTGAGTTTATCTAGTTATAAATTCTCTACTAATATATAATACTTAATAATTATGATAATTGTAAATAGGATAAATCATTTATGATAATTCGATGACAAGATTTAAATGCGTTGTAATTTTTTTCTTATCTTGGAGTTCATAATAGTGGGAGGGAAACAAATACTTTTGTTTGCAAGTTCAAAATAGTTATATGGGAAATCAACATTTTTGTTTATTATCACATATACTTAAATCATGCACAATAAAACATTAACTTTTTTGGTGAAGGAACCATTTAATACATTGCAAAAAAATAGATGATTTAAGTCATGAGCTAATTCAAGTGAGACAAAAACATAATTAGAAAAAGTGTCCAAAATACACTAAATGCTATAGGAAGCTTATTTATATCAAAATAATTAAATATTTTTTATGAATATAAATCCATTATTTACACTATAAAATATAGGAAGCTTATTTATATCAAAATAATTAAATACTTTTTAGGAATATAAATCCATTATTTACACTATAAAATATAAGCTTGCCATGTTTATAACTATTATCAAATTTCTATACACATTTCAAAAAGATCATAGGACCATATTTTCATTTGTTAAGAGCATATATAAATACAAAGATTAGAGATAAATGTAATATCAAGCAACTTTTAACTTTCCTAGGTAATCCGAGTGGCTAGTCTCACACAAAGGTTAGTCCCAAAATGTTTTCTTGTAGCCATGACATATTCACTAATTACCCAATGTCAAATTGGGGAGAAGGATTATTCCCTATGGTGTAAAAACAATATTCTTGTTAAGCATAGCATATACATATACTATGCTTCTTTTCAAAGGCTAACTTATCTATAAATAGAAATAAATCATTAAGCACAAACTTGAAAATGAATTTTAACTTTGGCATTCATAAAACCAACAACCTTCTTTAGTTATTTTGTTGGCTATGGGGTATCCATAGTCAAAGTAATTAGATACAACATAAAATCATATGGACTTAATAGATAAATAAGAATGACTTTAGAGTTTAAACTACAAATTGCAATGATAAAAATGTTAAACAATCATAAATATGTTGATAAAACATAAACATATGTGCTAGTGCAAGTTAGTGCTTCCTTATTACATGTTGATTGTAACAAAATTATGGATTCATCTCAGTGCTTTGTAGATCTAGGTTTAAGATGGATCTATACCGGTTTAGAAAAGGGACCACATGTGCACCACTTCCCAACAATTATAATAATATGTAACATGTGGACTACACCAGGAATATAGGCATTCCAAACAAGAGTATAACTAAGACCTTTCAAAAGAAAAAATAGGTATATGCAACCATGTTGATCCTAATGAAGCACCATTATTGTATAGTAGGCTTCAATGGTGTACCTATACAATGACATAGATAAAGATAATGGATAAGACCAAATAACCTTTGATAAGAAGGTGTTCTCACTGCAAGTAGTAGTGTATTGAAATCAAGTGTTTTCTTGTTCAGATGTGAATGTATATGTGACATAAAAAGTGAAAAGAAGGTATAGAATGGCCTCTAGTACTTAACATTATAGTATAGTTGTGATAAGAGTAATGGAAAATGGACCACTATGAAGTACACAAGAATTTTTTAATTAGAAAAAATTAGGTATGTTACACATGGTATCATAGTTGTAGTTACAACACTTGTCACGTCCCCTCCCGTCATCCCAACCCATAGAGGGAGCATGAACGTAACATGGGGTGTCTAATTCTCTCCCCCAACCATATGACGAAAATCACAATTAAAAATCAATGCATAATTAAATTATACAGCAGAATAATTAAGACATTTTAACACACAGATAAAGTAGAATGCATCAACATGTTTCTCCCAGCTTGAAGTGAAGCAACATGTTTCTTCAAGCTTGAAGGGTGAAACAACATGTAGCTAATTAATCCCCTTCTCATGCTATGCACGGGATTTATGCTGATTAATTTAAGATAGTTTCATTTCATTCAATTAACAAAATAATCACTAATTAACACATTGCATAATACAGAATGGAGATAATTCAAACCACATAGAATACTTACCTTTAAGATGAATTTGTCCAAACAACTGGCTATCTCAGAGCAACGTTCCACCCAACCATAGGTCCTTGTCGAGCCTATATTCTTTCAGCTCAGAGACCACCCTCGAGTTGCGGTGTGTATCCACTAAGGATGAACTAAACAGGCTCACTCACATCCATGGTTTCACACAAATAGTCATGCTAAGCCAACACACAGTTGGGTTTATCAAGAAGTTGCAACCTCTGTTCTATTTTCTTCTCTATCATCCACGCTTGGATTTTCTCAGCTCTGTCACCAAATAACTCTGTCCCATATTTGGATTTTAGGGCTATAAAATAGGGGTTTTCCTATGTATTTTTGGGCGTCTAACACTCTCAAATTCGCCCCAAGGTTCAGGTCTTTGGATCCCCCATTAGATTTCACAGTCCAAACAAGTTTCTCGGGCGTTTTTGGCACTTTAAAATGTGGCTTTTCTCAGATTTGCGATTTCTGGTTTTTCTCACTGTTGGGCATGTGTAATCGATGAAAACTGAAGCTTGGATGTTCAATAATGGAATGGGAATGAGGAACAACAAATTCACATGAGGTAGAGTGACTTGTGGGTCAAGGAAACAGATCCCATACCCTTCCATATGAATTTATGGGTTGCCCATGCTCCATTGAAGCCATGGAATGATTTCTTCAACTACTTCCTTACAACAGAATTAAATTCTAGTAGGGAAAGTCAAATGGGTTCTCAATATGACATTTGGAAGCATATGGTTCAACCCCACAACCCCCTCACCACTCCTTAGTGGATACACATGGCCCCCTCTTATTAGTTGCTTCCATAACGAGTTTTTAGGTATTTATTGCATGATTTTTATTTACATTATCTTTACAATTTCCATGGGTTAATAGCACATGGATAACATAATATCTGATACTTTCATTTTTAACTAAAAAACTGAGCATCCACTAGTGGGGCCTTGGCCTTGAGCTCCACGCTAGGAAAACATTCATCACATGTATATAATATTTACATTAAAATCCAATATATCCTAAGGGTCAAAATGGGGGAATTACAACACTTAGGCCTACTAAGCACTAAAAAAACTTATGCACACCATTTAGCTAATAAACTGAATACTTGTTTGTCACAAGCTTATTTATAACAACATAGTGAGGCAAATTCTTAGGAGGAATCCGTTAATTGTTCGAATTGCATAGTCAATAACTCTGGCAAAGATGATCTAAAATATATAACACTAAAACACGCATGGAGTAAAATTAAACTATATGTAATCTAACTTCCTTTCCTTAGTAGTGAAGCATGGGTTCACATTCCTGATGAAAAATAGAAATCAATTCAACCTAAGAGTGAGAAGTGCAATTTTGTTGGACATTCTGAATATGCCAATGGTTATAGACTTCTCCAACCTTAATAGAATGGAATTATTATTAGGGCAGAGAATTAGAGAGATGATGGAAATCCACCTCTAGTTATTCGCATTCCTCCGATTGGGTCCATTGAACATGAACCTACACCACAAAACCACTTCCTAGATGGATCTATATAGTACAAGGAGAAGGTGGTGATATTGTTGATGGTACTACAGATTGACATTGAACTCATTCACAATTCAATTGGGCCTCTTCTCTTTAGAGAAATGTTTCCTACAATCATGATCAGAATGAATTTGTAGAAGCTTTTATCCATCCAAATTGGCATTCAACAACAAATGAAAAATAACATTCCTTAGTTGTGAATGATATTTGGCATGTTGTATCTATTCCAAAAGGAAGAAAAAATGTTAGATGTAAATGGGTATATAGAAATAAGAATGCATAAAATGTTAGGGTCCTATTGTAACCCACCTTACTTTATGAATTGATCACATAATTGTATAAGGCCATATCTTTGAAATAATGTCAAGCAAGTTAATGTTCATCAATGAATGTAAAGAGTGTACTTTCTTTTAATTAGGACCCATTAAGAAGTTTTACTTCTTAATTATTTGACATTGTCAAGTAGTTACTATTTTGGATCCTAGAAGCCTATTTAAAGAAGTAAAAGGATATGGAGAGTTTTTTTTAATATTATTATAATGTCTATGCTCAAGTGTAAGGTCTCCCTAACTCAACAAGCATGCGAACAAAGATTCCATAATTTTTTTCCCAATATAAAGATGATATGCTCCCATATTTATGTTTTGACTCTCTCATATGTCTTGTTTTTATCTATAAATTTTGGATTATTTCATTTTAACTTATGTATATCCTTTGTTGTTTTAAGTTACATGGATAAAAAACTCCACAAGTGGTTTCGAATCCACTTTTTTGGGCTAAAAAACTTCCAATATTTTATAGATTTTTATTTTAGGCTAGAGATGTGCCCTAGTGTCTTTAAATAACCATAGAGATCTATCATTCAATGGGTAATCCTATAGTTTGGGAACACTACAGGAAGTGAATACAATTGATACTTAGTCACATTGTAATCTTGGTCGGTGCAATTAATGGACACCACTGTAACTTTGATTGGTACCCCTTCAAGTAATATTTCATTAGACAAATCCTACACATAGAATAACTTCCACATGGCCTTAAGTATATTGGAAGTTTGCTATGTCACTTGAAACTAACCAACAATTGTCTTATTACTATAGTGGCATTAAGAAGAACGTTGGGGAAGATACTTTGATGTACCTGGGTTGTTTACTAGTATGAGTAATGGCATAGTTGCACTTCCTTATTTATCACGCTAAGACATTGAGACAAATACCACAATATGTTGTCTTCAAAACCCTAGAGAACCTAGATACATTGATCTCTACAACATGTTTGTGAAATTCCTCATTATGTAAGAGAAGCAATCATATTCTCTATGGGGAGGCTTATGGAGTACTTAGATCTTTGAATCTAGTAACAGTTCAGGAATTATTTTCTTGTAGTAACATCCAACCAAGCTTAGTAATCGCACCAGAGTAAACAATGACCGAGGGTTCTCGGAAATCCTTATTTATGATCTACCTCATGAAAATACTTGCATTGTCCTGGTTGTTTTGAATTGTATCTCTCATAACATTTTTTCACGTGGTCTAAAAAATCCCTAATTTTTTCCTATCTCAAAGGAATCCTTGCATCATGTTGGTCATTTTTATATATGGATCTCAAATTCATGTTTTGGTAGACCTGACCCCTATAACTTTGCAATTCATACTTTTTGTTCCCATGGATCACACCCACAACCAACCCAACATGGAGAGTTTCAACCAGAATACACCCCAACCATATCCAAACCAACCCACTCCACCTCTCGACCATCAAACAATGGCCTGTTTACTTATGAAACTTAACGAGAAGATTACCTACCAGGATATTTTTCTCGCATCTATTGGCCAACATGCTAGATATACTCCACCATTCGACACTCTAAAAAAATAATTTGTGCCCAATAAGGACCAAATCTCTCACTATCGAGTCCCAAACAACTACCCTCACTCCTTAAAGATCAAACTTCATGGCAAACATTTATGAATATTGAAATGTGCACGAATTTGATAGTTCAGACCGATTGAACCAAAAGGAACATTATTTTTCTCTCCATGGCATTAAATATGACTTTCTATAACTATGATGAAAAACATTTCATTATGTATAAATGCAAAGAAAATCAATTACTCTAGACCAAGGAAAATCCCATGAGGCCTTAGAGGATCACAAATTGGAGGCTTAGCATGAAACTGAAGAATGTGACCAAAAGCCCCCCCTCGAAGATGCTCTTGATATGCCATGAAACTGAAGTATGCAACCAAATGTCTCCCCTCGAAGATGCTCTTGATATGCCAGTTCGTAAGGAAAACCTACATATTTCACTCCATCATTTATTATGCTTTATTAGAGTTTTCCACACCTCATACACTAAAATTGATTAGCTACATCAAGAACAAAAGAGTCCTGATTTTAAATGATAATGGAAGTACCCATAGTTTCATCAATCATCATTTGGTTGAAGACACCCATTGATATATACACCCCATTTCAACCTTCCAAAGTATGTGGCAAATGTGGGTACAATGAAATGTTGTGGTCATTGTGTAAATGCCAAACACCAAACAAGGGATTACCATCTTAAATCCAATATGTTTTCTATTGACATGGGTGGTTGCAATATACTTTTATGGGTAGAATGGCCGAAAACCTTAGGTCCTATCATAATGGAATTCCCAAAACTCTCTCTTATCTTTACTCAATCCAAGCACACACATCACCTTCATTGAATTACACCTAATTCTTTGGAAATTATGAAGAAACTGTTGAAAAAATTCCACTCCAATATCATTACTCATTCCCATGCCATCCAAGTTATGGAAATGCCCACATGAGATACTCACCCCAATTGGAAACATGTTCTCTCCCAATATCAATTTTTTTATGGCACCCAATGTTTTACCTCCATCTCATGGGCAACCTAACCATGGCATTCCTTTAATTCCGAGTAGGATACCTCCTAATGCCTACCCTTACTCCCACCCTTTTGCATACAAGAATGAAATTGAAAAAAACATTTAGGAATTATTGGTAATGAGTGCTATTCATGCTAGCATCACGGTAAGTTAAATTTAAGTTTAAGAATATAGTTAAAAAAAAAAATTTTAACCATGAGAACAACTACCTTCCAAAGGTATATCCAACAACCCGCAAGCCAAACATACTAGTAACTTGTGACTCAGTAGGGGCCGAGACATCCGGATGCCCATCGGGGTGAGCCTCTAACCAACGGGTCTCCTACCCTTCGAGTCTTGTCACAACGGGCCAATGAGCAACCCTACCCCCACTTGTGACCTCCACTAAGATAACACATGTTCTTAACCATTAATCAAACATGATCATGTTTCTTATGAATGAATAGAAACACCAATGCTAATGCCTCTGTCCCATAAAATTTATCAATACAAAGGATCTTATGAATGAATAGAAGCACCAAAGGCTAATGCCTCTGTCCCATAAAATTTATCAATACCGAGGATCTCTGAAATTTAAATGATAAAGATGCTACACGACACGGAAGCCCTTGAAATTGTTTTTCCATTTCCATTAAACACACTATTTCTTAGTCCCCCCCCCCACACATATATATATAATCACACAACTAATTCTATCCATTTAACAACCGAGATGTTTTTAGTTGTTTTGAAAGGTTGCACTGCTTCGATATCATATTTTATGTAATGGCCCGGAAAATGTTTGGATGAGATTCCAAAAGCAGTTTCATAGAGAGGCGCATAGACGATACTGTATTCTCTGGAGCGTTCTGCATCCCGTAAAAGTATTTCCATTTCCACTCTCTTTGTTGAGTTTTATATAGAACATAACCTAATTATGTGATTTTGTGGGATTGTGTATGATTTTGCTTTATGTGAAAACAGAAGCCTAGCAAATATATCAGCCTCGTAAAAGAAAGAGAATGGCCGCTGCTAATTCCATCGAGCAACAACAGATGGAGCAGAATGAAAATATGGAGAAATACATGGACATAATCACCGGCGATTTTGCTTACGATCCCGTCCGGCTACCGATCGATCAAGATCCGACTCAATCCATCTATAATCGGAAAACCCTAGAGACCATTTGGGAAACTACGCACAAAGCCCGCAACCCCTTCAGTAGACAATGGTTCCACATCAACAGTGTCATCCCACAGGCAGACTTGAGGGTAGAAATGCAACAGCACGTTAAAAATAACCAATTTTCTGTAGATTGTGCAGAGTTCGATGTAATCCCAGAGTATACGAAAATTATAGAGAAGCGACAGATAGAGCAATATTTGAACATGATAAGTGATGGTGTTTCAGACAATTTGCGTTTAGAAAAACAATACTGGGAGAAGATGTGGAAGAAAATCAATCTGCTGAGGTTGTATTCTCAGTATCATGATGAGAATATACAAACATTCAGAGATTTAAATGGCTTCAGATATTTACACAAACTCAATGTACAAACATTGAAACTTCTTATCGATATTAAAAGAAAGGAAGAAAAAAGGGACATCAAGGAAGCCGCTATAGAGGTTTGTAAAGAAATTGTGAGGACTGTTGACATCATTGGTCTCAGATCATCGGGCATCACTGGAGAAAATTCAATAGGAGAACCAGAGTTTGGAGTTTTACTACAAATTCTGGCTACTGCGTACGATAGCAGTAAGGGTTATCCGAAATTCCAGTCCATTGTATTGCGATTGATTTGTGCGTTTGATGATAACAATGTGCACGTTCATCCAACCAGTCATAGCAGCCTGAGTATTCTGGCAAGTATACTTGCCATGGACAAGTTATCAAATTTTCGAGCAACGGAGATCAGTAGTGAAGATTTGAATTACGGGATTTCAATTCTGCGAAGAGCTGGGTTAAATTTATTAGATGATAATCATGTAAAAGCAATAGTGAAAGCTATAAATATGACCATCGCTAGAGCAACTGAGACTCCTGATAAATGTCGTCTTAGTGAGCTGCAATTACTTGAAGCACAAGAGCAGGAGCGACATAATTTGGAGGCTCTTGAAAATGGCCTTCTGGTTATCAATGGTATACTTAACCAAGACCGCCCATTCGCTGATGCTATCAAATCTTTGGTTATAGTTTCAGATAAATTTAAACATCTGAAACTAATGATGTGTTTAAACATTAATGATGTGAATAAACATCGTACAGATTGTCAAAGTTTTTGCAACACATCTCAGTGCGTTCACATCAGAATTGCGGTACTGGCATCCAATATCAGGGTAGCCATGTCCAAAAGAAAAAGTAACCTTCATAACTGAAAAGCATAATTAGAAGTTCTTTAATTACAATTTGTACAAATAAATGCTTTTCAAAGTATATTGTTCAACATTTTAAATATAGAACTAAATTGCTAGAAGCTTAAATGTATAATCTAAGTCTCAATACCTTAATTATATCTATGTCCATGATATATTCTTTTTCTTATATTTTTGCAATTTTAATACTTCTTATCCAGAAATAAAATCTAAATTTTGCTTGCATATTGGTTTCTAAATACTTTGCTACATATACTTCAATTAATAAGCCTAAATCTCTTTGTTATTGACATTTAAGGTTACGCTGTATGTTTGATTATATTTACCAGCTTTTGTCATCATAATCTTATCCTTATCATAGTTGAATGTGGATTTTTGGACAATACTTTAATAACAAGATTAAAAAGAATAGTTGTTCTTTTTAATTAATATGGTAGATCAATATTTATACATCATTTTTTCTAAATTATTTTTTATTTATCTTAAAAGGATTTATTTAACTTTGTGAGAGGGATCAAATATCTGCAAACTTAGTTTTACAGTGTAAATGAAAGATTATGATTATATATGTTATTATAAATATCTTAAATCTAATTTAAATTTAGATATTATTTCTTATAATATTTTATTTTTTTAAAAAGAACCTGTAGAAATTCTAAGAAGAGTAAAGAAAGAGTTTTACATCTCTTATTGAACTGTAGAATGAGCTTCTTGTACTCACTAATGTATTACCAAATCATATTTTCCAACCTGTATTCAAAGCGGTAATTTCAATTTTAACACATCGGTTTTTGGAAAGCATATGAGACATACTATACCTTATATCGATGCTCGACAAATGGGATGTAATTATTACTTAATTCATAGCTTTATGAGGAAAAAATTTGTTATGTTCTCACTTCATGCAAATAGTTTGAGAGACATGTTGTTATTATGTTAAGGTGGACATATACAAAGTTGATGGCATTCGTTTTCAACTTATAGTTCGCATGGAGTTTCCTCATGATTTGTGTCGAGTCAGTATGTGCATATTTACAAGGATAGGTGCTAAAATATAACAGTCTACAACAAATATGATTCTTGGTAAAGTGAGGTTCGGAATGGTTGCTTTCTCTTATTTTTGTTGTGTTTGGTTTGAAGGTTGTATCAATTTGTAGTAGAGGGATAACTTTAATGTTAATATTGGAAGAAAAATGGCATTTTAGTGTTATATTAATTTTAATTTTTTTATGAAGTATTTAGAAAATGTCCAATTTTCAAATAGTGGTACAAAAGTGGAGATAATGTGAGGTTATGGAAGTTGCACTAAGTTTTGTTGTAAGAAAAGTAGAGTTTGTAAAAAATGTTTGTTTTAATGTTAAATGATTATGTGATATTCTATGGTGTATGGTGAAAACCACTAAAACCAATTCTAAGTAAATTAAATTTAATGATGCAAAACGCCAAAGCTAATCCTACATAAATTGGAATTTTGTGATACAAAACCAACAAAATTAATATAAATATATATATGTGTGGACGTGTGAATCACCACAAAATAACAAATATTACTATAACAAAGTAAACACATACCATATTTAATAAGATTATATATTATAAGGATGTTTATATATAATTATACAATCTAAACCACCTTGAAATAACAAATAGTAAAAAACCTATACAAGGTTATATTTTTATAAGAAGTTTGTTATGAATGACAAATAGTAAAAAACATATACAAGGTTATATTTTTATAAGAAGTTTATTATGAATGGTATATAAAGTTTTAGTGTGAATTCCATGTGGTGTAAAAAAATTGAAAAAAAAAATTAATATAGTTATTATAATTATATATAATAGTGAAAAATTAAATATGTTAATGTTAATATTGATGTATTGTTGATTTGAAAATTAATTACAAATGTAAAATTATTGAAAATAAGAGATATTAATTATTTTTCTTTTAAAAGTTGTTTACATAGAGTTTCCAATCAATGGCTTTTATACAAGAAGTGCTTTAATAGTACACCCATTCATTTTGTCTATTCTATATCTTGTGATTAAAATTTTAATTATAATAATAAAATATAATTATAAAAATTTTTAATATAAACATTTTTGCTTGAAATTTAATACATATCAATTTTAAAAATTCATTAAATTTTATATATGATGATGATGATGATGATGATAATAGTTAGCATCCACTTGGACCGACTTTGGCCTATTGGATCTTAAGAGGAAAGAAGTTACTTGGTGTGTTGTAAAATTGTATTCCTATGCTCAAAATGATTACAAAGAGTTGTATCGAGGTATCCAATTGCTCATATCCCTAATTTTCTCAATTTGTTTCCTAGTGAGCCCACTGGAGACATGATCATTCTCCTTCTATGAGCACCTCTTTCTCGACATCACAATATTTTGTTTAGAGTGAATATTCGCACTCTTTCTATCCTTGCTTCCATTATTTTGATTTGATCCCAAATTAGCTTCTACTAAATGTCTATCATGCTCTACAGTATGGTAGTGTTGATTTGAAGTTACTCTTCTTGTGCCTTAGTAAGCATTTAGTTGAAACTACTCATATCTTCAACCATATCCAAAGGTATTATTTGAGCCTTCCTTCCATTGTACTCTATTTTCATGTTAACACCATGCACATCCTATCCCCTAACATCTTCTTCATGATCATAAGGATCTTAGACATCATCCATGACTACCATTGACTAGATAATTTTCTTGTTCTCCAACTTGTTGCCTTCTTTCCTTTGCTATAATGGTCTTATTGTTGCTACTAGTGTTGTGCCTAATGAAGAGTTTGTTAATGTTAGCTAATAAACCTTAATAATCTTTTTAATATTACTGCACTAGGTTCTTGTTGCACTCAAAAGTCTAGTATTCAAACCATTGCTCTGGTACCAATTTGTCATGTCCCTAGAATCCTATGTGTACCAATTTGTCATGTCCCTAGAATCCTATGTGGCCTATCATGACCATGAAGGATCCTTTTATTTATTTCTTACATTTGATACCAAGATAGTTCTATGTCTAATGTTCAGTTAATATACCGTGTATTTGTCTACGTCACCTAATCTTAATTCACTAAGCGACGCATTGCATGCATAATACTTTATTCCATACACAATATTGCACACACTAATTTAACCTAGCACACTCTAATTCTTTTCAATACTTTATTCCACACATATACCATGCATATGAAGCCAGACCTTTGTGTGCGCAAGATAGCTGCCATGTGGCAACTTAGCTTCCGATGAAAAGTCACTGAATTCATGCAAAGTTAGCGCTACATGTGTAATGAGACTTCATAAAAAAATATTAATCTATATGGAAGCATTTCATGAAGTACAACATCACATATTCAACACTTAGATATCAAGAATCATGATTAATTCTAACTAAGCAATTCATATTCACAGTAATTGTTTTCAACATGCATCTTCAGCAATTCTGATCAACATCCATACAATGGAAATGAGATAGCACAATTGAGACATTAAAAGTGGGTTATTACCAATGTACTCATAAAAAGCGAGTTTCTTGGGAATTTTTTACCACGCTTCCGAGCAAATTTTCGGCCACACCGGTACAAACATGTCGATTTATTTCTTGTTGAAAGTATCCCTATTCCCACTTGTAACAAGTGGGACCAAAAAATTCAACTTGAGTAGATGTAGATCCATACAAAATGGTTCCGGCAACAATGAAATCTGCAAAAAAAATAGCAGCAATAAATAATTACCTTAAATGTAGTCTCTCCAAGCAACCATCTACACAAGAGCAATGTTCCACCCAACCATAGCCACTCTATTTAGCATATAGTATTTTTTCTAAGAAGCCACTCATGCACAAGGAATGATTTCCTAAAGGAAATGAGGACTATCCAAAGCTCATTCACAATTAAATAAGCTCATGGAAATGACCAAGCATGCTTGTGCTAGGTTAAGAGGCCATCCACTCTCACATAGACTCACTTCTCAGTCCAAGCCAGTCTCTACTAGGTTAGCAGGATTCAAATATAGTGAAGGGAAATGCTAAGCTAGTAGACTCTCCTCATAGTCAAAAGAAGCTCAATCAAACTCATCCAGCTTGGGATCCTGTAACATCCCCAAAATTCATAAAAATTAAAAAAATTTCTAAGCAATCTAAATGCTATTAAATTATATGTGGAAGTATAAAAGTGTATGTTCAGCACCCCTAATTACTGCTTACATATATTTAAATGCATCATTTAATCATTTTATATACTGTCCTTAATTAAATTAATTGTCTTAACGACAATTAATTATTATGTATTCTTGTGTGTGTAATCAATATGGTACTCACCAAAGAACAACATTTAACTGGCAGATGTTCTATTACGACCTTATTGAGTAAATAATTCATATGTCTATTAATACCATTAAGTTCGATGATTACTTCTTATGTCTTTCAGTTTTTGAAGTAGGATCTTTATTAACTATTATATTCCTGTACGAGTATATATGTCAATGTTCAACATATATTCCTGTATCGATTATTGATGTATAAAGTATATATGTCGATGTTCGACAATCCACATCTCATCCTTGTAGCATGCTTATAGTTGGTTACGTTATTGGTTGGATTCCCAACTTATGTCGTGATGCAATGGATTTTAATAACTCGTTTTATTTACTTACTTTTGTTGGACAAGAGGTTACTGGAGTAGTCTTGAGACTTACTTGGCTTTAAAGCTAATGCATGATACTATTGAACTATCTAGGTTACAGGTTTTGTTTACAACGTAGAAGGGTTTGATTATTAAATCTATATACTAACATTCTTATGGTAAGTTATACCATGAGCTAATGTATTCATGGCCCAATACTTATGTTAGGAGTAATGATTCCTAACCAAACTCGATGGTATGTTAAAATTTGAGATTATAAACTTTACAAAAGGTGATAGCTTGTTCCAATATTATAGTCATGACGAGCAATCACTACTACATTTTTTTCCTTTAGGGGGGGTTGTCTTTCATCCCCAAAAGTGACCTACGGGGGGGGTTTGGCTTTGGGGGCAGTTTTGGAAAAACCTACCCTAAAGGAATTGATGTTAAAAGTTTTTCCC
Organism: Larix kaempferi; assembly: GCA_027924585.1. Classification (NCBI taxonomy): domain Eukaryota; kingdom Viridiplantae; phylum Streptophyta; class Pinopsida; order Pinales; family Pinaceae; genus Larix; species Larix kaempferi. The sequence continues at coordinate 14,156,917 of BSBM01000047.1, read as the reverse complement.
TTTAAGGACGGTTTTTTACGAGATTGGAACCGCCCCCAAAAGTGACTTTGGGGGTGGTTTGTGACCCCCCTCGTAGAGGTCTACAAAGAAGGTTATAAAACCCCCTCGTAGACCCTTTCATAGAGACCTATGCGGACGGTTTTGAACCCCCTTCATAGAGACCTACGAGGGCGGTTGTGAACCCCCCTCATAACCACCCTCATACAAACCTACAGGGGTGGTTTGGAACCCCCCTCGTAGTGGACTATAGGGGAGGTTTCAAAACCCCATCGTAGAGTCCTATAGGGGCGGTTGTGAACCCCCCTCATATAGTCCTATAGGGGCGGTTTGGAACCCCCCTTGTAGAGATAGGGGTAGTTTTGAACCCCCCTCATAGAGGCTTATAGGGGCGGTTCTGAACCCTCCTCGTAGAGTCCTATAGAGGCAGTTTGAAACCCCCCTCGTAGAGGCCTATAGTGGAGGTTTGGAAACCCCCTCGTAGATTCCTATAGGGGCAGTTTGTAAGCCCCCTCATAGATGCCTATAAGGGCGGTTTAGAACCCCCCCCAAAAGACTTTATTACAAACCTTTGTAGGCGGTTACAAATCCCCCTCGTAGGTACCTACAAGGGTGGTTCTAAACCCCCCTCATTGTAACATACAAGGGAAATTTTGAACCCCCCTTGTAATGACATATGAAGGTGACTTAGAACCCCTCTCATAGAAACATACCAAGACGGTTTGAAACCCCCTCTATAGCCATAATAAATCATAATAAAATATATTTTATTAAAAATACCAATATTGCAATATCAATAGGGTATGGAGGAATCGAACCACCAACCTCCTGCTTGTAAGGCAGGCACTCTACCATTAAGCTAGCACCCTTTAGGAATTAGGGAGATGAGAATTATTAACACTCATATTGCTTTATTTTTAAGTCTAAGAAAAGACAATAAGAATATTTGGGAGATGATTGTAACAGGATATCCACATGTACCCAAATATCTCTGGATTATCATGCAAGAGCTAACCTGCTCTTTGCAATCCTCACAAGCCATAAGAACTATAATTCCAAACTTTTTGATTACTTACTAAAACAATAAAAATGCTTAAAATTTTTGCATACAATTTGCAGACACAAATTTCAATCATGTGATATGCATTTCATAACATAGCGCAGTGATTCTTATTGTAGACATGACATATTGAGGGAGTTGAGGAGCTCAATAGTTTGTGCATGGAAGGCCAATATTCAAGAAGAATCATCTTCCTTGTTTGTCTCTTCCACTATGCGAATTTATGTACTTTTTTCAATATAGACAATATGAATAAACTAGAAGACAAAACGTTTGTATCCCTTAACTAGATGATAAATGCCATAACATGAGATTGTGAATACTTGAATAGTCGATTGCTTACATATTTGCTCAAATTCAAGTTGTCCATACATTGTCATACATTTTCATAGACTTAATGGGAATCTGGAGTTGATTCATTGCTAATATAGACATGCTAATGTTTGTGTGAATGAATATATATATTTTTTGTCTAGGTTCACTAATATTTAATTTGAACAAAATAGTGAATAAGCAATCTATTTTTGGGTGTACGTCATGATCCCTACTTATCGGTTGGCTCATAAACTAGTCAATAAAAATATAGATGGCTTACCTCATGTATCAGTGTTGCAAAAAGAAATGTTTCAGCCTCAATTGTTAGATGTCAAGGTGCTACATTTACATGACCTCACAATATTTCTAGAATATAACAAAACATAGGACTAATCGATTATGTTCTCAGAGGAAAGTATTAAAAGCAGTCTGTATTAAACCAAATGCAACACACCAAGTCATAACTTGGGCACTGCAATTGGAATTGTTTGAAAGGATGCTAACATCATAGCAAGGAAGCAACCAAAATCACCCAAGTCCATAGGTAAGAACGTAACTTATTTCCATTGGATCCAGAAACATTCGGCCATTGTTTTTATTTTAGGGGTTTACGGTTTAGGGTTTAGGAAGACTTGGAAGAATTCCAAGTGCTAAGATTGAAGGAAAATCCCGAATGCAGACATCGAAAGGCAGCACCGGAGGTCCCAAGATCCTTGAAAGCGGGTTTGGAGAAGTTCAATGTAGACAATCAGGAACAGTATTTTCCTAAGGTGAATCCCATAGTGCCATAATGGATTCTGTGCAGAGTTTTTTGATGCAGTTGTTGGCGGTGGCCTTGGCAGAAGACTAACACCATCCTTTTACTGTCGAAAGATAAATGTGGCTTGCTTCCTAGGAGGAGGCAGTGGAGCCTATGGCACAAACAAAGGTATCCATTTTAGTGAAAGGTTGGAAAGATGACGAGTCATTTTGTGTGAATGATGAAATTCATGATGGCAGCAGGCCATTCTCTTCTCCACCTTGATGTTGGAATAGGCACTCTGCTTTCCAAGAAGAAAGGTAGTGCACAAGGGGACACTAGTGCAAGTGTTCCTTGAAGGACTTCTTAAGTTGCAAAAGGAAACTCAATATGCCTGAGTAAGAGATCAACACCTTTCCTTTTCCAGAAGCAATGACAGTACCAAAGCAGTGGATGAGACAACAAATCCAATGAAGAAAGTTTGCATTCAACCTAGATGGCTTAGAGTGGAAAGAAGAATAATCAACTTGGAAGATGCTTCCCCATCCCAGAGTGGATTCCGGGCAAACTATTGTTGTAGTTGTTGGTGGTGACCTTGGCAGGAACCTACCACCATCCTTCCATTGTGGAAAGCTACATGTGGCTCACTGCCTAGAAGTAGGCAGTGGAGTGTAGGACACAAGCAGAGGTTCCCATTTCAGTAAAAGGTTTGACAAAGAAGGAGCCATTTTTCCCTAAGGATGAAATCTGCAATGGCAGCATGCCATACTCTTATCCACATTGATGTTGGAATAGGAGGTCCGATGTCCAAGAACCAGGGAAATGGGCAAGAGAGTTCTATTGCATGAGTGACTTTAAGAACTCATTAATCTACACAAGGTGACTTCATAGACTTGAAGAAGACGTGATAAATTTACTTGTGCAGAAGCAATGAAAGTGCCAAAGAAGTGCAGGAGACAGAAAAGAAGTTGACTAGGAAAAAGTGTGCATTCACTCTAGATGGATTAGACTGTAAAGAAAACCAAATCAACTTGGAAGATGCTTTCCTACTCTGTGTATGGGAACCTTAGATGACACAGAGCACTCTTTAGGCAAATTTGAGGCAACAAAAGTTATGTAGTAGACATGCCTTTCTCAGAGCACTTAAGTAAGAGCTATGGAATTCCTTTTGGTTGGGTCATCACTTAGTAGACTTTGGACATACTATTGGAGCATTTGAGGGCAGTGGCCATGATGGCCATCAGCCATCTTCTTAATGATAGTTTACTTAAGGCATCTCACTGCCTAAAAGTTGGCAATGGAGCCTAACTGGACAAAGAAATAGTGCCAATATCAATGACGTAGTTTTAAGTATTAGGTTGTAGTAGGTGTGACTTGACAGTTTTTAAGTGAAGATGGTGGTGACCTTGCTTGGGTCTAGCAAAATTGTATAGACAGAGTCAACTGCAAAGGGGATGTCACTCATTCATGTATGAGGAAGTATATTATAAGAGATGTGGCTTGGCGACACCTAAGTCGCAGTCTTGGGGAAGTTCAATGTACAATAGGCCAAGAGTACCAAGGCAACAGTAAGATTGGACAGTTTCACAACCTTCTTAGTGGAGGTTGAGTTTCCACAACAACTATGGACACATAGGTTGCAGCTGCAGCAGAAAAAAACTGTAGAAACATAAGCATCCAAGAGAATTGCAACAAACTTGGGAAAAAATTCTTCAAGGAACTCGACATTGAGAAATTGCACAAGTAATTATGGCAGTTGCGGTGTAAATTGGTTGGACTCTTGCATCTCTAACCTTGAGGATAAAATTTATTTGAATGAGGATAAGATTTTAGTGTGTCCTACCCTAGGTTCCCTACTTTAGGTTACTTATTAATTAGCTAATCATTGTAAATGAACATCCTATTTTTATAATAAGACTCATTAGATAGTTAATAGCTAGTTTTTCTAATAAAATGGATCCACTCCATTAAAGACTCCATATCTAATTGGTACTCATTAATGACAAGAGCACAAGAGTACTACTTATGGTTTTAGCTACCAATAAGTTTTAGTTATCAATATTTTTTTTATAAAGAAAAAAGGCTTGTATGATGTATGGAACTTGTTGGTATTGTAATTCAATCTCTTTTTCATAAAATATTTCCTATCAAATAAACTCGTGAACATTTTCTTTTTTAATATCTTTTATAAAAAAATATATTCTACAAATGTAATCTTATTTTCTCTTGTAATTTGTTTTCTTGTTTTTTTTTTTAATTAAGCATGTTATAAAAAAGTTATCCATCTTTTGCTTTGAAGTTTAATTAATCAAACTATCCTTTATCCACCAGATCGGATACACTTAATTTTAGGTATCATGTACCTTAATCACTCTTTCAATGCAATCGAAGAATTTCTTAAGAACATAAAAGTTTTTACCATTTAAGACTTTCCTAGGGTTTTTCTTTTGATTATACTTATAAACTTTAAACTTTATGTATCTAGGATAGTTTCGTTCAAGACTTTCATAGGGTTTTCCTTTCAATAAAGGTATCTCTTTGAATAACTCCAACCTCTCGAAGCCACCCGAATCCTCTCAAAGAAAAGAAACAAAAGATACTCACGCTCCATTAATGGTTTACCAAAAACCTGTTGGAAAAATGCAATTAAGAGTTGATCGCGTATCTAGTTCGCGCCGGCTTTGTCAGCCACCCTGTCAATTGTTTTGTGTCAGTGCGCAGAGTCTACAATGTTAGTTTGTCAGTAAGCTCGCAGCCAATTTGGTGCACATCAAGTTTGTAACATACCCTTTTTGCTGAAGGACATTTTATGTTGGAAACATTATGTTAACTTTTATTGTAAAGTTTTTATGTTGGACAAGTGTCCTAGGATGACTGTAATTTGCACAATATTTTATTATTTAATAAATTAAATAGGAGACAAACACCTAAGGAGACTATTGAAAGAGTGTTTATTGACCCACTAGGTGGAATGGAATCTAGGATAGAAGGCAATGGACAAATGGCACCATCATGATTCAACTAACTAGCTGTTGGTATGGGACAACTCCCTTGAAATGTGGTCATAGTGCCCTGGAAGGTGGGACTGGAGCTTGAGTCTCATTTATTCTGAAACTGACCACTCAAGACCTAGGCAATCTATAAAAGATCCATTGAATTGTGAACTGAGGTTCATCACTTTTCTTGACGAGGAAATTTACCTTGGGGTTTTGCTGTGCTTGCACCCAAGAGATTCAATGAGGGGATATGCTGAGTTTTTTTATCATGGAGTAAGTCTTCCTGTTATACTACTGAGTGCAAAATTATACTATTGAGTGTTGAAGCTATAGTATTGAGTGTTGAAGATATTCTATCGAGTGCTGAAATTGAAAGCCTTGCTTCTACATAGAATCTTCTACCTAGTAGTTCAGTGAACAGGCTTGGGGGTCTAAAGGAGGCAAGTAGATTGGCTACTTATTTTGGAGAAGGTTGGAAGGAACAGGCCTCCTTGGGTGTTTTTCGGCCCTATCTTCATTTACAGGTTCTACTTGTCTTTTCAAATTCTAAGCAGTTAAAGTTTCTATTTGCAAATTATCGATTTACTGTTATCAAGATTATTATTAAACAAATGCATCTATTTTAGTTTCTGACTTAAATAGGATTCTATATAGTAATGATTATGTAAGATGAAATGAATAAAATATTATCTATATTTTTCCCCATGCTAATGGATCTGTATCGTACTCTAGTACAGAGAAGAAATTAAGGTAGATAAATTGATATGCAGATTGCCAGGTGAACAAGAAGATCAACCCTGTTATATTTCGTTAGTTTTTCCTACCATTAATATCCTGTATCAAATAACACAATTCTATGTATTTCCCTTATCATTCTTTTATTATTAAAATGTTACACGTTCACTATATTTCTTTGATCAAGATGAATTGAATTCAACAAGCTGCAAAAACATTTATTTTCTAAGTATATAGTATTGTTACCCCTTACTGTTAGCAAGTATATTTATCATGAAAATAAATAGTTTTCATATCTAAGTATAGAAATTATCTTTCTGTTATACAGTATTTAGGAAATTATAATAGATGTAAATTAAATAGCATCATCAAACATTTGATCTCATTTCTATTTTGACAGTAATAGATTAGTCTAGGGTTTATGCTATTTTCATGTCATCTTTCTATCTTTTGGAGCAGTTTCTATTTCATTTTCCTATATAAGAATTTATGCAATAAAAATCGTAGCATTTAACATTTTGAATAGGAAAACAAGAGTCGATCAAACTCTTAAAAACATATCATCAAAACCTCATAAACATAATTTATATCAGTTTTGTCAAAAGTCTCTAAATACACGATTGAAACCCTAAACACTTTAACATTCTTTTCGCAAACATTCTTTACAATAGAGCTAGTAATTACTTCTTTAAATAGCATCTTTGTGAAATCACATGTACTTTCATGGTCAAGATTGACCTAGGGTTAATACCCTCTCAGCGATAACCATTCGCACGCATTCAATTAAAATCGATGCATAAACTAAACTTTTCCATTAAAAGTTAGAACCACAGATCACTACATCATTATAGCCTATTGGCTTTCGGCGTCTCTACACATTTAAATGCCATAAGTATTTAGTCGAGCATCACATTATTTTCAAACACGAAGCTACACCATTGTTGCTTCCAAATCACAAGTGTAAATTTTATTTATATACAAGAGGGTTTCAATCCCTACTTCGACACAGCTATGCAAATGTCAAAAAAATACATGGCTAGGATGGTTATCAAAATATGACGAGGAGTCACCCTCTTTCCATTAGAACATTACATTAAAACTTTTACGTCTATGGCCAAAATGATGCTAGGAATCATCATCGAGTCTGATGAGCAGTGTCATCATCAAGCTATGCCAGGAGAACCTACGAGGATTTTAAACCATCGAGGCTTACCAGATGGAGCGAGCTAGTGCCATTCCACTTTGAGCATTAAAACCTCCAAATGGCATGAATACCTGCCATTAAAACATCATGAGGTTAAATACATTACTAAAACAAGAAGATGCATGAATTTCAAACTTAAAAAATTTGCAGACAATACTCATAGAGTCAAAAACATTACCTCTGTTTGCAGGAAAATGAAGCTAGAACGCCAATAGTACCAAGATTCAATTCCACCTAGTAGCCGCAGAGAAAGTTCAGATGCTACGAATATCATGTTTCCTCATTCAGGAATTGCTAGTTCAAAACTGAACCCTAACACATCAGAGAACCTTAAAAATCATCTATCTTAGTGCACAATAAAAACCACTGAGCGATCAACACTCAAACTCCATCATCAACCTGAAACTATCAACTTTTTATCCACAGGTCTCACCATTGAACCTGAGGAAAGAGTCCTCTGGTGTTCAACTTTCAAACCCTACAACTACGTGGCCCATCGGCCTCTCTCCAAGCCCAGTTTCTCCAAATGAATGCCAAGGAGTAATACAAGCGAAGGTATAGTATGAGCAGTTAGGTCAAAAACCCAAACCCGAGGACAAATTCAGATCAACAGAGGCGATCGAGCCAGCCAGGAGTTACTAAGTCCAAAGCACCAGTACTTACAGAACTTCATTAATAACTCCATTAATGCAGAGTCGAGCTCGGAGGAGATTTATCAAGTTACTACCATACAACTCGAAAAAATTATCGGTGTTCCGCACAAGACTTCATGTGGAATCTACCACTTGGATAGCCAACGGGACATTCCATTGAAGGAGTGGATGGGAGCATTAAAAGCTCGGTTCACAAACATTATCAACAACCCACGAAGGACTACAGAGAAATAAAGACCCGTCATTTCCATTAACGCTGCATTGGCATAAATTTTCACAGAGTTAATAATCCATGATAACAAAGGTTATTGTATCTATTACATAGTATTATATCTAAGGTTGCATTACATTATTTCATATCATTCCAATGCATAGTTCACAATCATATAAGTGTTTCATACGATGCATAGGTCACAATTTTATGTATAACACATGGCAGATGCACTATGGGTAATATATGGTAGTTGCATTAGAAAAAGAATCCAATAAATAAGCATTGTATCATTTTTTGATATTTCTAAACCCGCACTATATCAATTCCCTAATGTAATTACTAGTAGAGATATTTAATAAAAACACGTTTAGTTCACAAATGTATGGTCAATATATATATATATATATATATGATTTATAGGATTCTATTTGGCATTAGGTCGAAATTTGATATAGTATGAGGTCTCAATATATAGGTTAAAGACCAATACAATGCACATAGGAATGTTATGATATTCCATAAAATTCTTAAATAGCATATCAAAGGATCAGTCTAGAATTCAATGATTTCACCGTTACGCATTAGTAATATCATTCATTAATGAATCCTTCTGTCGAAATTGTTTTACGTTAACACTTGTACTTTGAAATGTAGAACTTACCTAACCCTCATAGGTATTAGAATAGAAAGTAACTTATGTTTCTATGATGCGAATCAACATAACAGTTGGAGTGTCCATATATTTAAGCAGATTGTAATAATAGTGACATCCACAAATTGTATAAACAACCAGGATAACACTTGTTAATTTGAAAGAACAAAGCTAAAGATCCATACCATTAACATCTTTCTTGTATAGAAAATGCTTTCGCTATCTTATTGCAATGATGGCTAGCTAAAATAAATATTGAATTACGTGAAGTACTTGAGTTGTTGTAATACCTTACCTGCAAATCTGCGAAAGGAAATAGGTTCAATTCTTTAGCTATCCAAGCTAAGTAAACCTCAAGGAACCCCATAGGAACCCCTTCTTCAACATTCAAACATAGCTTCCAGTATTTATTGCAAGAACTGTATCGCATGAGATTTTAAATAATGTTTATAGATTTATATCTTATTACAAATGAACTGTTGTATTCTTGTGTTTAAAAACTACGAAGTGTCACTTTGTTAAATTGCTACTAGTTAAATGGTTAACAAATATTTTATTTCCACAGTCATCATTTTTAGTAATTAATGCTACTTTAAAAAATTTAAATTTTAGTAAATATTTCGGGATGTTACAAGTTTGTATTAATGTAACCGCATTAGTAGTTCGCATGTCAAGAATCCTTAGGTAGAAAGTAATTACTGTGTTTAATGCAACCCTATAGCTTCACCTTGAAGCGATCTTAAGTCGATTGTTATGAAACTCTATCAGTAGAACCACATAGTTGAAACTCAGAGAGAGATGTGTATGAGAGAAATTGCAGAGAGAAAGAGTGAAATAAAGTGGTCGAAGATTATATTAAGAGCCCAAGCTTTGTGAAAGTACAAGATCAAAGTAAAAACTCATTTCCATGTATTGAGGCATTGCGCAGTTTACTATGGTAAATATATAAGTCTATAGTTTTATGTTTTGTTCTCAAGAATGTTAAATATTGCATGAGGCACATCTTCTCCCGGTTTACTTGTGTGAATGTTGTTTACATTTACGCACAGTAAAAGAAATTAAGATTTACAAATAGTTCACCGTAGTGAAAGTTCTATATTTATAAGGAGTAACTTCATGTAAGATGCTTTAGTTGTTATACCTTAGAAAATATATTTCAAGATAAAGTTTGTTTAAGTGATCCTTGAAGTATTTGTGAAGTCTGCAAAGTAAAGTATTGCGAAGTTAGCTTCCCATCAATGCAAAGTTCAACTGCGCAATAAAATGTTGAAATCTGCACACTTAACCGCCATGCAATTAATCTGCGAAGTTAATTTTTTAGTGAAGCAAGTGTTTCGCAAAGTAAAATTTGGGGTTCCTATTGAATTATTGGCGAAGTCTAAAACAAAAAAAAAGAATATATTCTTCTACTGCACAGTTATATCTTATTTACTGCATGGTGTGGTTTTCCCTTGAGCCTGGTTTATGGAAAGTAGGAATTCAATTTATAAGAGAAGAGCGATTAAGTATGGCGTCCACTTCTAGTAATTTGCAAACTCTAATATTTTCACGTAAAAATTATGAATATTGGTTTATAACTATGAAAGCTTTGTTTAGAGGTCAAGATGTATGGAAAATATTCTAGCATGGCTATGTAGAACCAACAGATATGATAGCATACAACAATCTCACACAAGATGAGAAGGATATTCTGAAGGAACAAAGGAAGAAAGATGGAAATGCGTTGTTTCATATACATCAAGAAACTGTAACATCCCACTTTTTATACCCTATTATTTTGTAAATTGTAAACGGTTTCTGGTGAGGAGCTCAAGGCCAAGGCCCCACCAGCAAACCTTGTGAAGTTATGTGGTTTAAATTCTTAATTTGCAAACCTATGAGACATAAGACCATGACGTAACTTAACGATGGGTAACGAAACCCACTTTGGGGGGGAAGAAGCAAAATAGTTAGTAAGCCATAACTTCGATACCGTAGTCTTACCTATCGTCGTAATTATGGAAGTGTTAGGTTAAGGTTCGTCCCTAAAGGGAATTCCTATTTCGCCATAATTATCCAACTGAGACACTATAACCTAGTTATCTAAATTCTTATATGTTTAAGCCATGATAGTGGAGATTACTTTCATATTAATCTCGACATAAAATGTCGAAGAGTTAGCTATAAAGTTAATGTAAAAATGATTATGGTATCAAAGTCTAAGGAATTAGTTTTCACCTTAAAAATATAGAGGAAGATACCATGATATACTTTGACATATATATATATATTGTGATATATATAAATATATATATATATATATATATATATATATTTAAGATGAACTAAACAAACACTAAGAATAAGAATTAGAGAAGTATTTTTTTTGGAGCCCTTCAAAAGGAACTTGAAGGCCTAGTGAATAAACGTAAAAAGGGTTGTCTCCACTACTATTGGGTAGTGAATAAACACCACTACAGTTGTTTACATCTAGAGTTCCTAGTGGCTGCCACGGATCAGGTCTTACCTTAATTGTCAGGGTAGAACTACACTTGGCACAAGGATTTCGTTAGAACCAAGGCGGACTCTTCGTATATAGATTGGGGCGGGCACACCAAGGAAGGGGGTTCACTTTTCTCCTTACACTGTTTTTATCAAAATATGGACGGAGATATTGAGAGCGAACGCTACCCATGCTGGAACTTCAAATGTTAGTCTTAACTATTTTTCTGGATCGGTCACCATAGGGAAATAAGTTAGAAAACTTGGGAATAATGATCTCGGCATGGAGGTTCTGGAATGGTATACGATTCCCATGCTTCGACACAACTTTGGGAGAGGTAGATACTGGAATTGGTCCCCACCTCTGTATTCACTGGTAATATCGTTCCAACCTCATTGTTATTTTTATATATTGTTGTTTTCAATTGGGTGAAAGCTCCGTCGTTTGGATCGAGGAGAATGTATTTAAATTTGGAATTGTTACCCGATAGCTACCATAAATGGGTATCCACTCTGCGTTATTCAAAATCCATCCTCGCGATTTCCAACCTGCATAGATGGCTACCCGGTGATTTTCCAGCCTGCTTTCCCGCTTACCCTACCTCGTTTTATATTCCTGCATGTGGTCTTGGGGAAATAAAGAGTTGTTCTTTTTTTTGGAAAACTCTCTGCATTCTCGAAAGATGGAGGGTATGGCTTCGATTTTCCTATGGAGTTAGGGTTATGTCAGCTCGGTGAGACCTCCGCGTGAATGGGGATCTATAACTATAGTCCCTGTTGCATATAGTTGACAGTTCATTAAAATGTTTGATCTTGCATTTTAATTTCGGTAGTTACAGGGTGTTACAGTAGCTAACCCGCATGTAGTCTGCGATTGGTTTTCTTTTCATAAGAATGATGTGTTTGGTGGATCGCGTAAGGTTCTAGATCAACCTGATCCTGTAGTATGATATTTTTTGTTTATTTAAACATACTACGTATTAATCAAGTGGATAGCATAGGTATCAGATCGACTTGCTCCTCTAGGTGATTTTATTTGCTATAAATATACTGTGTAATGTTCAAGCATATAGTGTAAGGTAGTAGATTGATGTGATCCTGTAGTGGCCTATAGTTTGTCTTTCTGTTACGGATTCCTGGAGTGGGTGTAAGACGTATATTACAGCCGGTGCCCAGCTCTATTATACCCATGCAATAATATTTTATTTAGCTATGAAAGGGATAGTGAAGGGTCAGCTTGGTGGTAAGCCCGATTTCCTTGTTAGTACTGTTGTTGGTTATATATTACAAGCGAATGCATTGGGGATAGATCTCTGGTATAAGTCTTTCTATCTTATATTTATTATATATTAAGAGAACCCCGAAAACTACTTTGAATGCCTTTGGAGGAAATATAGTGGTAGGGTTCTCTATGACCTCTCTCTCTACACTAAATCGTGTGAGACCTCCTTTTCTAGTTATGTTATACCAAAATTGGTTGGATGCTTTGGGAGGGGATAACAAAGATTCTAGATCCCAACTGAGATTTCTCTATCACTATGTTTGGGTGTTAGTAATTACAAATAAACAAACTTGAGATGCATCATCTTGATGGGTATTATTGTAGGAAGAACTGAGGATCCAAAACCTAATAGGGATTGTTTATTCCAGCGACCCTGGTTTTTAGCAGGTTTACTGGTAGAAAATCGCAGTTATCTTCCTTTGCTTACATACTGATTATTTATCATGTGTATAGATTGGAAAATCGTAGAGCAATGTCCAGAACTCGATTGCTAGTGTGAAATCGTGCTTACAGTTCTGTGGTTTACGATTGGATGAAATCATTAGTATTAATAGAATGTGAAGGAAAGCGTTTAGATTTGATTCCTATGCTTATTTCTTTATACTCTGTATTTTTATGTAGCTTTTGAACCCCGTATGATAAAGGTTGCGCCTAGTTTTGGGTGAAATCTCTGTGTGAAAGATATCATGGGTTTTCTTCCTTCCTTATACTCTGCGTTAAAGAGTTTGTTTCTACAATTTATCAATCTTATGTATATATAGATGATCTATGCATACATTCTAAGGATAGTACCTTATTTAAACCTTGCATTCCAAAATGTAAACGATGAATATATATGTAAATATGTGTGTAGGGTTGAAAGGACATAAATACTCATAAGTGTGCTGGTAACTCTTATATAGACTCTCTTATCCCTGTAAGATTCTAGATTGATGTATATGAGCTGTCTGTAACAGAGTGGGAGAGATCCCTGCAAGGCCTACGAGATAGACCTTTGGATGTTGAATAGGCTTTTTCTACAAGAGAGACTTGAGAAAATGCAAAGATTGTAATAGTTGCCTTGAAGAATCCATCTTTATTGATGAATAAAGATATGACGATTTTGTGGACGTAGCCCAAGGAGGGGGTGAACCACGGTATATCTTGTCTCGTTTTTATGTATGATTGTAATGGTGATGTTGTGGTGTATATGGTTAAATTGTGTCAAATGAAATCCTCGGTAATTAGTTATGGTTGCTATTTAAATTATATCATTGTTCGGCCTATGCTGTGTAACATGGGTGTATATTTAATCATTTTGTATTGTCGTTTTATTTACGGAAGCATGTCGTACTTTTATTTCTCCCACAAGTACATTTCTTTGCAGAGACCATTGACGTTATTGCAATACATTTATTTCGTAAATTATATAATGAAAGAAAGTTTAATTTTCTTTTTTATTTTTCCAGTTTTACTAACTCGTTCCATTATGGAGATGTCAAATATGGTATCAGAGCACAGGTTGCAAACACTCGGGCTTAGTTGGGCTCAGCGCGAGGAAGAGAAATATAAGGTTGGTTGAAGCCTTCTTCCTGTTAAATACAGGGTTTTATCCCTGCGAAGGGGGAAGGAGGAGGATATTTTCTAAGGAGAGGAGGGCAGAGCTGGGTGAGAAGTAATAATTTTGCTCACTGTTTTCGAATACGGGCAGAGAGCTCTGGTGCTAAGGTCTATTCTTACCCTCAGCTGGTACCTTGTATAGGCTTGTTGCCCCAGGTGCATTAGATCTCGATAAGGGATATCTGTGTGTCAAAACCGTTTGGTGAGGTTTTTTTTTTCACCATTACCTTCTTAGATCAATAGCTGCTGAAAGAAAATATTGGACCTCAGATACATTTGTGCTAACCTCTTGATTTAGCTTGAACTATAGTTATATTATATATGCTTCCAGTAAGTGAGTAGGAACTCTGTTCTCTGCGTTTATACATATGTTGCCACGTCCTTTCCGATTACAGTGAGTTCGTATTTTATTGCTTAACTGGCTGATCAGAATGTTGTTAGATCCCTATTCTGCTGATAATTTTTGCTGGATGAAGAAACCTATGCAGTTCACATACATGGTGTCTACTATACTTTAATCTCCTCAGCTTATCTTTTGTTTTTACCGTCGTATGATGAATAAACTCTGTAGTAGTATGGGATGGGGACGGCTCTAAGAAGCCCGAAACCAAGTTGTGATGCTCAACATTTTTTTTTATTATCACGCTAACCTTTTTAGATTTTATTACTGCTTAATGGTTAAACTTTGAGTTTTCTTTATTATATAAATTATGCATGCTGTGATGACAGCGGGAGAGAACGACTCCTTATGGTCCTCATCCTTTGTAAATTGTAAATTAGTTGCAATGTCGCGGTGACAGTAGGGAGAGAACGACCCTTGGTGAGCTTGATCCTCTGTAATTTAGGATTTGTTTACAATGCTGCAATTGTCTGACGTTGGGAAATCTCCCTCTGAGAGGATTGACCATTATTATTATTATGTTTGCATCCACGTGGCAAGCTATTCCCTTTTCACTTAAACGAGTTATGGGTTAATATAGTGTTTTGCTTCTTGATAGAACTCTTAAGTTAGAGGAAAAGCATCTATGTATGCAGGATTATCTTATCCATGCTATGGGGAAAGGATGGATCGGTGAGATCCATCCCTTTTTTCAACGATTAGTATTACTTTGATTTTAGTACAAAACTTATATCCAAGCATCAGGATTGGTCCATATCTTTGTTTTTATATACTCTGTTTTACATACCAAGGACGGTTATTAGAAGTGAGGACAAAACCCTTACATTGTTGGTTTAAATGTACTTGTACATATACACTCCGTTTCATATCTAGAGTAATAACGCTATTGATAGAAGCATAGATCCTTGGTAAAAATATGTTATAGATATGTATAACATTCAAGAACTCTAGCAGCTAAAAACTTGTGTAGTTACCTTCTTTTGCATTATCCCCGTATGGATCAGTTAGGATATATATCTTATAGATCAGAGATCTGTGTAAAGGATTTATTTCTTCTTTGAAATGCTTGAGTATGGTATCGAAGATGAGAAAACCATATAAATTTGGATTATTGAATCTCTCTGGTGAGAGGCTTTGAAAAGAGAAAAGAAAGCGTAAAATACCATGTCAAAAGGTGTATCCTTTATTGAATAAATAATATAAGACTTTCATGGACGTAGCCTTATATTGGGTGAACCACCTTAACTTGGTATCATGTTGATGTGCCCCTTATGTGTGTTCAAAAATGTATACATTTGTCATTAGTTCATTTTATAGTGACGTATATTTTATGAGTCATTTTGGAATTTGATTATGCTAATTTATGATGATGTGTTGCAATGTGTCTTGGTGGCATATACCAGGTACAGGTTATTACCGAGGTTAGTATGAAGAGGAATGCATTATTTCGAAGTAGAACATATGATCATGGAAAATCTCCTTCTAAAATAATTATTCTTATCGTTTTGATCAATCAGAGTTTTTAGTTTGATTATTTTTTTTTTTAGACGGATGATAAATGTACTTGACAAGGTACATACCAGCATGTTTTTCACTCACAAAAGCTTAGCAAGAAGAGAATGTTTTGATCAAGTATGGATAGTACAATGTGGAGGATGAGTTTCTTATATTTCCTTTATTTTTCGCATAGAAAAAGATCTCCTTACAAATATTTTATTTTGTTGTTAACAGGTGAATTAGGCATATGGTCGAAATTCTGTGGAACCTGTGGAAAGATAATAGCATAAATGTTATGCATGCTAAAGTAAGGGGGTGAGGATTTAAGATTCACGTCATAACTGTTATTTATTCCTTAAGTTTGAAATTATGGATTGAATAAAGATCTAGGCCCAAATGGGTCAGAGTAATCATATGGTTACAAAATATAATATGACGAAAAAAAAAAATTGATTAAATTGAAAGAGATTTTTCTAGACTCAAGCAAGGCAGCTTGGAGAAAATAAATTCCGGGACTCAAGCGAGAATAGCTTGAGGGGAATTGTGTAAAGAGTGTCGTAATGGCATTGAAATACTCTCTAAAATGAGGGATTGAACAGCCACCAGGATTCTTGGAGAATCGGCTGGCTGTAAGACCTAGGCAAGCTATAAGAAAATGCATATGCGGGAGGCAGGATGCTGCTTAGTATGCATGAGAGAAAGTATTGCTGCGTGAGCACTATGGTGTTAGGAAAGAAATCTACGAAAGAATTGCCGTGTGAGCATTGAGGTGTTAGGTAAGAATTTCCAAAAGGATTGCTGTGTGAGCACTTGGGTGTTAGGCAAGAATTTCCTGGATCAACTGATTGATGTGTTGATTAATCAAATAGTCGACAATTCTTAGAGCACTAGATTTAAGTGTGTTTGTGTTAATGGGTTGCAAATGATAGATTTCAATAAAGAGCTCATGATTTGTGTTTTTGAGTTGGATAATTAATCAAGTGTGGTTGAAAGATGGTGTTAGGATATGACCAATATTAATTATTTGTATTATAGACTAACGGATGTCTTCAAGTGTGAGAGTTAGGAATGCTTGAGTAAGCAAGATTTTCTCACGAATAAGGATAAAACTTTTACTGTTTGAATTATTGTGAAGTATATGATGCTGACCTATGAATGAAGAGGTGTCTACCTCAAGTTGAGGACTAGCTTAAAAGTCCAGCATGATTAGAGGACAATGACATTGTACAAAAGGATTATGAAGAACAAAACAACATGCGGAAATCAGGAAAGTTGAAGAAGGTCAGGATAGAGAAGAGAAAGCAGGCCAAAGATAACCCGAGGACAAAAGAAGAACTGTGGTATAAATGAACACCAAGGACGGTGTTAGTATTAAGGGGGAAAGGATGTAACATCCCACTTTTTATACCCTATTATTTTGTAAATTGTAAACGGTTTCTGGTGAGGAGCTCAAGGCCAAGGCCCCACCAGCAAACCTTGTGAAGTTATGTGGTTTAAATTCTTAATTTGCAAACCCATGAGACATAATACCATGACGTAACTTAACGATGGGTAACGAAACCCACTTTGGGGGGGAAGAAGCAAAATAGTTAGTAAGCCATAACTTCGATACCGTAGTCTTACCTATCGTCGTAATTATGGAAGTGTTAGGTTAAGGTTCGTCCCTAAAGGGAATTCCTATTTCTCCATAATTATCCAACTGAGACACTATAACCTAGTTATCTAAATTCTTATATGTTTAAGCCATGATGGTGGAGATTACTTTCATATTAATCTCGACATAAAATGTCGAAGAGTTAGCTATAAAGTTAAAGTAAAAATGATTATGGTATCAAAGTCTAAGGAATTAGTTTTCACCTTAAAAATATAGAGGAAGATACCATGATATACTTTGACATATATATATATATTGTGATATATATAAATATATATATATATATATATTTAAGATGAACTAAACAAACACTAAGAATAAGAATTAGAGAAGTATTTTTTTGGAGCCCTTCAAAAGGAACTTGAAGGCCTAGTGAATAAACGTAAAAAGGGTTGTCTCCACTACTATTGGGTAGTGAATAAACACCACTACAGTTGTTTAAATCTAGAGTTCCTAGTGGCTGCCACGGATCAGGTCTTACCTTAATTGTCGGGGTAGAACTACACTTGGCACAAGGATTTCGTTAGAACCAAGGCGGACTCTTCGTATATAGATTGGGGCGGGCGCACCAAGGAAGGGGGTTCACTTTTCTCCTTACATTGTTTTCATCAAAATATGGACGGAGATATCGAGAGCGAACGCTACCCATGCTGGAACTTCAAATGTTAGTCTTAACTATTTTTCTGGATCGGTCGCCATAGGGAAATAAGTTAGAAAACTTGGGAATAACGATCTCGGCATGGAGGTTCTGGAATGGTATACGATTCCCATGCTTCGACACAACTTTGGGAGAGGTAGATACTGGAATTGGTCCCCACCTCTGTATTCACTGGTAATATCGTTCCAACCTCATTGTTATTTTTATATATTGTTGTTTTCAATTGGGTGAAAGCTCCGTCGTTTGGATCTAGGAGAATGTATTTAAATTTGGAATTGTTACCCGATAGCTACCATAAATGGGTATCCACTCTGCGTTATTCAAAATCCATCCTCGCGATTTCCAACCTGCATAGATGGCTACCCGGTGATTTTCCAGCCTCCTTTCCCGCTTACCCTACCTCGTTTTATATTCCTGCATGTGGTCTTGGGGAAATAAAGAGTTGTTCTTTTTTTTGGAAAACTCTCTGCATTCTCGAAAGATGGAGGGTATGGCTTCGATTTTCCTATGGAGTTAGGGTTATGTCAGCTCGGTGAGACCTCCGCGTGAATGGGGATCTATAACTATAGTCCCTGTTGCATATAGTTGACAGTTCATTAAAATGTTTGATCTTGCATTTTAATTTCGGTAGTTACAGGGTGTTACAGTAGCTAACCCGCATGTAGTCTGTGATTGGTTTTCTTTTCATAAGAATGATGTGTTTGGTGGATCGCGTAAGGTTCTAGATCAACCTGATCCTGTAGTATGATATTTTTTGTTTATTTAAACATACTACG
Organism: Larix kaempferi; assembly: GCA_027924585.1. Taxonomy (NCBI): domain Eukaryota; kingdom Viridiplantae; phylum Streptophyta; class Pinopsida; order Pinales; family Pinaceae; genus Larix; species Larix kaempferi. The sequence goes on along the minus strand of BSBM01000047.1, from coordinate 14,138,005 downwards.
TATTAATCAAGTGGATAGCATAGGTATCAGATCGACTTGCTCCTCTAGGTGATTTTATTTGCTATAAATATACTGTGTAATGTTCAAGCATATAGTGTAAGGTAGTAGATTGATGTGATCCTGTAGTGGCCTATAGTTTGTCTTTCTGTTACGGATTCCTGGAGTAGGTATAAGACGTATATTACAGCCGGTGCCCAGCTCTATTATACCCATGCAATAATATTTTATTTAGCTATGAAAGGGATAGTGAAGGGTCAGCTTGGTGGTAAGCCCGATTTCCTTGTTAGTACTGTTGTTGGTTATATATTACAAGCAAATTCATTGGGGATAGATCTCTGGTATAAGTATTTCTATCTTATATTTATTATATATTAAGAGAACCCCGAAAACTACTTTGAATGCCTTTGGAGGAAATATAGTGGTAGGGTTCTCTATGACCTCTCTCTCTACACTAAATCGTGTGAGACCTCCTTTTCTAGTTATGTTATACCAAAATTGGTTGGAT